>CM061142.1:261243797-263643797 GCA_030789695.1 Scilla litardierei | reverse complement strand
GTTTCCCTTGGTCTTTAGTCGACCCGGTAATTAGAACCCTGCTTCTAACATTTTTCCTGATTATTACACTTTCGTGTTATCGACCGTAGGACTCCATCGTAGCAGTTTCACTAAATTATTTCCCTTCATAGTTATATTTTATTTGATTCACTTCCTTCCTTTCAAATCACGTGAATCTACATGTCCCCACCGTCAATCGTTGAACTTCTCCATTACTATCCTGACCATTCGATAAATATTTTCAATGTTATCTATTTTGAATTTCTTTTCCGGTTTAAGTTATTTGAAAATATTCAACACGCATTTAAGACTCCTTACATTCTCCGAATTTCGAAATTTTTCGCTGAAATCTTTAAAATTATTATCTTATCATATTTACAAACCTATGTCTTCCACACTCGCGTAAATATTTTAATGACATTTTGAAATTTCAAAATACCATTTCCTCCTCTACTATATATAAACTACATAAGTTTAATTCAACAACTTATTTTACCGACTCCTAAATATTTTCCTAGGCGAAAGAGAACTCCAATTTTTGCAAGTATGACCGTTTTATACTTTTAGTGTTTTAACTTATACCATTTACGTCCTATTTCCGGTAACTTATGAGGGTAATATTACATCTTTCTTCCCCACCTAAACATCCACAATTATACCACAGTTTCTCTTGATTAATATATCTCCTTATCCTCATCCTACCTGAACTCATTCTTTCCGACCTTGTTTCGTTACGTGATCTGATCTTGATTTCCTTCCTCTTGCTTATGCAGGGTTTTCTGGGACCCTTAGGGCACAAAAACTCTAGTCCCATCCTAAGTCGGACGGAACATAGACAGAAATGCAGCGGAAAAAATTTATGTTAATCTAATTAACATGCAACCCTAAGAAACCAGACCCTATTAGCCAGGAACTCTGCCAACTTGGGGTGGATCTGACCACCCCAAGAGGGATCTAACTACTGCGAATAATTACATGAAAAGCTTAAACACATACCCGGAATCTCAGCCCTGGGGCAGGCGAGATGTTCAGCACCGTCTTCCGAGCTGCTCCCGTCCCACGCCGAGCCGCTCCTTGAACCGCTCCCCGAACTGCTCCTCGAATCGCTCCGCATCCCGAGGCGATCAATCCCATTTCGCTGAGCCAACCACGTGCCGAAGAAAGTTTCACGCGAGTGAAACCTCTGCCTAGATTTTGGATCTGAATCCGAACTCCTTTGCGGCTTTGCCAGAGCCCTCAGGAGCAAGACAAAAATTTATAGGGAGAGGAGAAATATTAATTCAGCTTAGATCCGAGCGTGCTCCAACATTTACGAGAGCTGCTCAGATCTAGAGCTTGGGACGAGTTTTGAGGAGGAGAGCTGACCCCTATTTATATAGGCGGCTGACTACTCCCCTTTCTCAAAATCCGATGTGGGACTATTAATTTGAGTTAATAAAAATCAAGTTAGTTTGCACTTCACAAAGTGCAAACTTCCTTGAATTTTAACTCACTCACCATTGAGCTTCATGATTGATACAACCTATCAATTCGAAGGGTGTTCAATGGTGAACGCGTAGGAAAAAAGGGCTCGTCAATCCGAGTCCGTTTGACCCTTCAAACAATTGTCCAAAGTTAGCCAAAAGTCATGCTTCTCTTAGAAACGTAGCCGTCAAGAAAATCCCAGGTTTCAAAAAACCCTAACCAGAAAATTCGGGCTTGGTGGGCCTCCATTTTCGCTGGTTTCAGCCCAACAGTTTGGGCTGACTTGTTTTGGCTATAACTTGTGCATTTGGACTCCGTTTTTGACGCGGTTTGAACCTGCGTTTAGAGCGGGACGATCCCGTCATCTAGGTAAACTTTTCAACGCGTTTATTTAATTAAATATAGTCTTAAACAATTTAAGACACATTTAATCTCTTTTGCATCAAATGCAAAATAGTCCCTATCTAAGCTTAAATTATCATTTGCATCAAATACAAATGATCCGAGGGCATATTCCTCTACATCTCCCACTTGCACTCAGGATCATTTATCCCGAATGCAGGAGATGATTGCAAACATCTTTTGCAATATTTTATCCCTTGCATCAAATGCAAATTATTCTCCCTAACTAATTTCTACCTATTACTAGACGAAGATCGCACTCTGTGTGAGACCCTACAGCCTGACCCTTACAACAGGTTGGGCTCGAAGCCCTATACGGCAGTGACCACGAGCAGTGGTTGCCGTCCCTGCTTCAGGAATCATCATTATGTGGTTAACTCATTGACATGAGTATTGTCGGGACCACCCTGACTGTTTCCGTGATGAATTCCGCAGTTATAGTCTTTTCGTCTAAACTATGTCGTGTAGATCAAGTCTATGGTACGGTCAAACTGTCAACCCCAATAACTTGACTCCGGTTAGTTTGTATCGATCTTTTAGTCAAAAAATGTTGGACTTCTTCCAACATACTCTGGCCAGAGTTTTTTTACTAAAGACCGAACTAACCCTACGACACTAACTCCCATTGACCGGGAGAGACGAATCCTCTCTTGGTCATTACTCTCCTCATACGCTTCAAGTGTCACCCAATCAAAGACCTTTCGACAGGGCTTGCCTCGAAGCTAGGTCATTTGATCTAAGTGGCACCGTTCACGCACAGGTTCGTCAAAATGACCTCAAGTCAAAAGACCAACTAGCCTATCATCACACAGAGTCATCATTGACAGATTGGTCAATATAACCATATGATAAATCTTGTGGATCGTTCAGTGAACTCATTCTCTAATGAGCACCTGTGTCTCATCAACGACTTCGCCAAGTCAAGCGATCATGAGATCATCGCCACAGCTATACTGTGAAGACTAAGACACAATGGTCTATCCGATGTTTCGATATCCTAGTCTCGAAACATCTACGACCACGAACCCTTTTTAGACTTATGCTACAGACGGTCAAACATTTCTCCATGATCGAGATACTCATCTCGATACCTGTTTGACCTTGCATAAAGTCTTAGGACTTTACCTAAGTTAATGTCTAATGTTAACAACATTATAAAATAACTTAGATAAATTATTACCAAACAGCTTACTGTTATTTCAAACAAGATGTTTGTGCTATTCACACATGAAGATAGATAGCCTCGAGGGTATCATCTCTCAACATCTCCCACTTGCACTCAGGCCCATTTATCTCGGTATCTAATACCGTTTTTACACATAAGTTTTCCCGACTTCATGTGGTAGAGCCTTCGTGAGTGGACCTGCTAAAACCGTCTACACTATAGACTTAGGGAGTTTCTATGTTCATATTAGACCAACCATTTGAATCTCATTCAAATAATTCACTAGGTCTGTCGGAATCCATAATATTTATTTCCCTGGATCTTATCCAGTTCATCGTACCTTACGATAATCATTTAAATTAGTTACTGGTCATTTCAAATGGCTCATATTTATTTCTGATAAAGTATCAAACTCTTTTGATCACTTTGTCAAAATATATGTTCCATCCCTTTGATGCCTCGCATGTAATTTATACGCTCCCACTGACCTTGAAAACTATCTGGCTAATTCATATAAGTTGGTCCGTCTAAATCATATTTAGAAAAATGAACTTATAAGTGAATGCTCCAATTTTCATGGTCAACTTAAGCATTTTACATCGAGTTTGGTCCGAGTAGATATGTGCACATCTACTGGCGAGACGGTTTCAACATAATCCATTTTATAGGAATTAGGATGAAAACCGTTCTCGACCAACATGATTGCACTTCACTACTTTCTTTTCTGCACCAATCTTTCAACGTAAAGATTTACTTGCAGAAAGTGAGGAAACATTTTCCTTGGGTGCGTAAACTAAATTCCAAAATTTATTTACGCACATGGACCTATTCTGATTGCATCAAGTTATAAATCGGAGTTACTACTCCGAATTTCATCCCGGAAGTTGACTAAGTCATCATCAGTTATGATGTTTAACTCGACTCTTCGTCTCACGAAATTCGAGTAATTATACAACTTCCTAATGATTGATTTAATGAATATCTTATTGATAATGTCCTTACAGGACATTATCAAAACCTAGGCATTACTATATGGGACTTAACCCAGAAGGAGGACTTAACTCAGAGTCACTTACAATGGATCACACCAAGTCTAACTAAGTGTGATTCATACCTTTTAACACACGGATGTGTTTACAGACTTGACCTGAGAGAAAATCACATTTTCTTTTAGTTTCGCAAGATTTTATGTAGCTAAGTATTTGACCATTCGATCTAATCGAATCAATTTAAATACTTTAGTCATTTCGTTCTTTATTTTATCAGACTTGTGTTTCATCAAGAACACGTGTCTTAATAAAATATACGAATAACTTGATTTGGTTAATCTAGACTCGGGTTCATCAGTATGTACCAGACTGAGTTCGATAACTCATTCTCCCTCTGTCTTACAGATGTGTTTCGGCCATTCTATCTAAGAGGATAAGACTCACAAGTGTCCACAGACTTCATAATACGAGAGGTCAGACCCCTCTTTATGTGACTTATGAAGTTTAGTCTCTCGATACGGCCTAGTCTATTTTTCCATACAAGTTTGCTACTATCTTGTGTATATATATATTAACATTTAATATATATTTTATCGTTATACATAAATTACTAACGCAAAACATTGCTTCAGAAGCGAGGTGACGACATTCGTCAAATTGTGTTAGACGTCTTTTGTACACCAATAATTATAAAATCATGACATCAAAATATGTCACATTTTCTTTCCTCTTACTTATGCCTTTACTAATGATAAATTAAACTATTAAACTCGATTGACTTTCCCGGAGTGCCTTCTTCCTTTTCTAAATCACATTTAGATATTTAAATAGCCCAACATAAATAAATGGCTACACAAGCGTCTCATGTATCCAAACGCTTGAGAGTTGCAATCTTGAGTGTAGCTCAAGAAGTTGCTTGTCTCAAGATCCGGTTGGGATACGTAGCCTTGCATCGCTCATGCACTCGTATTCGACTCAAACAATTTGATCGAATTCTTAAACTTTGCGGATCAAAATTGTTTGTCCATACAACCTTGAGGGTAGCTCGACAAGTTGTAGGGAGTAACATACTTCGAATATCCTATATGTTCAAGCTGCCTCATATAGAGACGAGTGACATGTTGCGTGAATTTATTTGTTGGACCCAGAACTTAATGAAATCATATTTCTTAAGTCTGTTCTTTAGAAGGTCATTTTAATGTCAACGAGAATATAGTTTTGATTCTATCAATTAGAATTTAACTTGATATTCAATTAATCAACCTATTTGACCAATTAACTAATTCTATTAAAAAAAATATTTTGATTCCTTCGGTAAACATAGTCTTGCCCTAGTTTAGCATATGTTCAATATTAAATATAGGTAGAATGGCTTTTATCTATCTATATCCTCCCACTATTTTTACGATCGTTTCAAAGCTTAATAACGAACGATTTAATCGAATTAAAATATTTAAAATTTAGTGAAAGAGGGATCCAATCATCCTGAACCTCACAACCTTGAGGAGACTCAACAAGTTGATTGGTTCCATGATTGGTAGACTAACTCTTAGTCAATCACATCACATGTGACTCCCTATCGTTTTTCTTACCCACAGTCATTTATGATCTTGAGGAGACTCAACAAATCATAATGACTGGTCTAGTCAGACCCTTGATTTCGTGTCCAGATTTGACTTAGATCGATGCTCGAGGAGACCCGACGTATCGATTTGGGTCAAGTCTAGACTACATCACATGTATGTTGGAGTTTGTTCCTTAAAGATAAACATGTCATAGCTTGAGGAGACTCAACAACTATAATTGTCTTCTTTGAGTTACCAAGCTCCAAAATCAAGGAGGAATACAGATTAATCTTTAATAAGATTTATAACACATTGACTAGATATAGTCCAGGGTGTCATACAATCATGATTCGCGACATTGCGGTCCAGCGGAACACAGCCAGGGAATTGACTAAGCCAGGATCACTACCCCTTAGACTAGTAAGGGTTGATCCAGAACTCTTAGCCAATCACATTGACTGGATCATGGTCCATTGAATGAAGCTTGTCATTTTTGTATGTGTGCCATAGACTAAACAGCTTTTATTAACAACTAATTAATCCTATCAACTAGTTGCAACCTTAAATTCAAAATTTTAGGATTTGTTTAATAACTTTTATTAAGTCCTTATCAACTATAAGGTTCACGTACTATCCTAATCGTTATTAGGATTTTAATAAATTTATTAACCAACGCTAAAAGCGAAGTCCTTTAATGATTTAATAATAACAATTAAAATTAAAAATTCATTAAAAGGACTACCCTAATCAGGAATTAGGTCTTGAAGCATTGTTAATGTTTTATTAAAACATAGCATGTCATTAAAATTCAATTAGTAAATTTTAATCATTACTTAATGGCTAACCTTAAGGGTTGTCTTGTGTTATCAAATAAGGGACAAGAAGACATAGCCATTAAAATTACACTAATTTTATCGCATAAAAAGTGTACAACTATTTAACAATTAAAGAGACTAAAGTTTATCGCATAAACAATTTTAGCATGCATACTTAAATTTAACATTTAAATTTAAAAATACGATTTTTAAAACATTTTATTTTATCTCATAAAGTAAAAGCTTGTTTAAAAATCATAACATTTGCATGCTACTTTAAAAATATTTATCGCATAAAAATTTTTAAACTTTTTAAAATCGGTTTTTAAAATATCTCATAAATTTAAAACATCATTTAAAAAATTCCATGTTTAAAATTTATCACATAAAATTTTAAACAACATTTTAAACTTATCGCATAAAGTTTTAAAGCTTTAAAACAATTTTTAAAATTTATCACATAAATTTAAAAAATTCCATTTTAAAACTTACATGTTTAAAATTTATCATATAAAATTTTTAAACAAAAAAAAATTTAAATTTACAGGGACGATGTAGAGGAATATGCCCTCGGATCATTTGTATTTGATGCAAATGATAATTTAAGCTTAGATAGGGACTATTTTGCATTTGATGCAAAAGAGATTAAATGTGTCTTAAATTGTTTAAGACTATATTTAATTAAATAAACGCGTTGAAAAGTTTACCTAGATGACGGGATCGTCCCGCTCTAAACGCAGGTTCAAACCGCGTCAAAAACGGAGTCCAAATGCACAAGTTATAGCCAAAACAAGTCAGCCCAAACTGTTGGGCTGAAACCAGCGAAAATGGAGGCCCACCAAGCCCGAATTTTCTGGTTAGGGTTTTTTGAAACCTGGGATTTTCTTGACAGCTATGTTTCTAAGAGAAGCATGACTTTTGGCTAACTTTGGACAATTGTTTGAAGGGTCAAACGGACTCGGATTGACGAGCCGTTTTTTCATACGCGTTCACCGTTGAACACCCTTCGAATTGATAGGTTGTATCAATCATGAAGCTCAATGGTGAGTGAGTTAAAATTCAAGGAAGTTTGCACTTTGTGAAGTGCAAACTAACTTGATTTTGATTAACTCAAATTAATAGTCCCACATCGGATTTTGAGAAAGGGGAGTAGTCAGCCGCCTATATAAATAGGGGTCTGCTCTCCTCCTCAAAACTCGTCCCAAGCTCTAGATCTGAGCAGCTCTCGTAAATGTTGGAGCACACTCGGATCTAAGCTGAATTAATATTTCTCCTCTCCCTATAAATTTCTGCCTTGCTCCTGAGGGCTCTGGCAAAGCCGCAAAGGAGTTCGGATTCAGATCCAAAATCTAGGCGGAGGTTTCACTCGCGTGAAACTTTCTTCGGCACGTGGTTGGCTCGGCGAAATGGGATTGATCGCCTCGGGATGCGGAGCGGTTCGAGGAGCAGTTCGGGGAGCGGTTCAAGGAGCGGCTCGGCGTGGGACGGGAGCAGCTCGGAAGACGGTGCGGAACATCTCGCCTGCCCCAGGGCTGAGATTCCGGGTATGTGTTTAAGCTTTTCATTTAATTATTTGCAGTAGTTAGATCCCTCTTGGGGTGGTCAGATCCACCCCAAGTTGGCAGAGTTCCTGGCTAATAGGGTCTGGTTTCTTAGGGTTGCATGTTAATTAGATTAACATAAATTTTTTCCGCTGCATTTCTGTCTATGTTCCGTCCGACTTAGGACGGGACTAGAGTTTTTGTGCCTTAAGGGTCCCAGAAAACCCTGCATTGGTATCAGAGCCATCTCTGTATGCTGATCTTGGACTGCGAATTTATTATTTGAATGCTTTTACAGAAAAATGTTTTCTTTAAATTTATGCGATAAATTTAAATTTTTTTTTGTTTAAAAATTTTATATGATAAATTTTAAACATGTAAGTTTTAAAATGAAATTTTTTAAATTTATGTGATAAATTTTAAAAATTGTTTTAAAGCTTTAAAACTTTATGCGATAAGTTTAAAATGTTGTTTAAAATTTTATGTGATAAATTTTAAACATGGAATTTTTTAAATGATGTTTTAAATTTATGAGATATTTTAAACAAAAAAAAATTTAAATTTATCGCATAAATTTAAAGAAAACATTTTTCTGTAAAAGCATTCAAATAATAAATTCGCAGTCCAAGATCAGCATACAGAGATGGCTCTGATACCAATGCAGGGTTTTCTGGGACCCTTAGGGCACAAAAACTCTAGTCCCGTCCTAAGTCGAATGGAACATAGACAGAAATGCAGCGGAAAAAAATTATGTTAATCTAATTAACATGCAACCCTAAGAAACCAGACCATATTAGCCAGGAACTCTGCCAACTTGGGGTGGATCTGACCACCCCAAGAGGGATCTAACTACTGCGAATAATTAAATGAAAAGCTTAAACACATACCCGGAATCTCAGCCCTGGGGCAGGCGAGATGTTCCGCACCGTCTTCCGAGCTGCTCCCGTCCCACGCCGAGCCGCTCTTTGAACCGCTCCCCGAACTGCTCCTCGAACCGCTCCGCATCCCGAGGCGATCAATTCCATTTCGCCGAGCCAACCACGTGCCGAAGAAAGTTTCACGCGAGTGAAACCTCCGCCTAGATTTTGGATCTGAATCCGAACTCCTTTGCGGCTTTGCCAGAGCCCTCAGGAGCAAGGCAGAAATTTATAGGGAGAGGAGAAATATTAATTCAGCTTAGATCCGAGCGTGCTCCAACATTTACGAGAGCTGCTCAGATCTAGAGCTTGGGACGAGTTTTGAGGAGGAGAGCAGACCCCTATTTATATAGGCGGCTGACTACTCCCCTTTCTCAAAATCCGATGTGGGACTATTAATTTGAGTTAATCAAAATCAAGTTAGTTTGCACTTCACAAAGTGCAAACTTCCTTGAATTTTAACTCACTCACCATTGAGCTTCATGATTGATACAACCTATCAATTCGAAGGGTGTTCAACGGTGAACGCGTAGGAAAAAACGGCTCGTCAATCCGAGTCCGTTTGACCCTTCAAACAATTGTCCAAAGTTAGCCAAAAGTCATGCTTCTCTTAGAAACGTAGCCGTCAAGAAAATCCCAGGTTTCAAAAAACCCTAACCAGAAAATTCGGGCTTGGTGGGCCTCCATTTTCGCTGGTTTCAGCCCAACAGTTTGGGCTGACTTGTTTTGGCTATAACTTGTGCATTTGGACTCCGTTTTTGACGCGGTTTGAACCTGCGTTTAGAGCGGGACGATCCCGTCATCTAGGTAAACTTTTCAATGCGTTTATTTAATTAAATATAGTCTTAAACAATTTAAGACACATTTAATCTCTTTTGCATCAAATGCAAAATAGTCCCTATCTAAGCTTAAATTATCATTTGCATCAAATACAAATGATCCGAGGGCATATTCCTCTACAGCTTAGTCATCCCACTAGTGCTTGTCGTTGTTTATGTCACACCAGTTTAGTAGTGGGCCCTTTGGTTTTGGGATGTAGTCGTGGTGCATGAATATAGGTAGAGTGTGTGGACCCGTATGAGCGTTCTACCTTTAGGATATTAATTTTTGACTCTTGTATTATGTATGTATAATCAGTGTTATTCGTGATATATGTGTGAAGTTGTATATGGTGGTGTTATTATATATGTGCGGATAGCTATATCACTTAGGTATTTGTGTTGGAATATCTGTTAGTTGAGTATGTGGTTCAAAGATACTTGTAAATACTTGATATATATATATATATATATATATTTGAAGAATATGCTTTGCGTCTTTATTGATATAACGGAAAAATACAAGACACTCCCGGCAGGAAGGAGGATGTTAGTAGAGCAGGATAAGGGCACAGGCGCCATTACCCCACCAATACTGAACACCTCCCGCTAACCGTAGGTCAAAATGGAAAACAAAAAAACATGTACAATTAGCCTAGTCTATCAGCCCCCAATTAGAAGGGGGAGCACCATCATCGTCCTGATCCTAATCCACATGCCGCAATGCAATTCTGACGTCATCAGCAATGTTCTCAAATAACTGGGTATGAGTCTGACTAGTGCCCTCAAAGATTCTCCTGTTCCTCTCTTTCCATATGTGCCAAGTCAAAGCAGCAAGCACCGTCCTGACCAGCCTCCCCATATTGCTCTTCTTATGAAATTGGGCCAAAATCAAATCGCCAATCCCAACAAGTGTAGTAGGCAAAGTGGAGGATACCCCAAGTTTAAGAAATCTCCTGCAAAGAATGTATTTAGTATAGCTGCACTCAAAAAATATATGATCCCTATCTTCTTGAATACTATCAGAGCATAAAACACAAAAGGGTGAAGTAGGCACTCCCCATTTTACGAGCTTGTCACGGGTGAGAAGCTTCCCATGAAAAGCTCGTAGTAAAGTGATTGCCATCTTGGGGATGTGCCCCTGGAACCAGACCACATTATAATAGGGAAAAAGAGGCCTAATAGCCCGAGATCCCTCCCAAGCACTGCGAAGAGTAGGAGAATTGGAAACCCAGGACCAAGAGTCGCTGCCCCTGGTCAAGACCACCCCGCCAAGGAGGTGGCGGACATGAATGAGCGAGTTGCTCTCCACCCATTTACCCTCAGACCAGTAATCCCTTATAGTATACTTCTCCTCCCCCGTAGGGACCTCATAAGAGTCACCAAGGGGGCCACCAGGAAGCCAGTTATCATACCAAAACAGAGTAGATCCCCCGTCCCTAACCATGCGCTTAGTGAGCTTTTTTGTAATATCCCGACAACGGAGCATGAATTTCCAAGACCCAGATTGCATAGCACAAGCTTTAGCCATAAAGAAACCAGTACTACAAAGATAGTGATTCTTCATATAAGAGGCCCAAGCACCCTGATGGGTCAGCATACGCCAAGTTAACTTGACCCCATATGCCTTATTTAGATCAGAGAAGCGTTGAAGACCCACTCCTCCCTCCTGTTTAGGAACACAAAGGTCATCCCAAGCCCAGACATTGGATGACCCCCAAATAAATTTTCGGCACATCATATTAAGAGTATTCAGAACAGATTTGGGAATGCAAAAGGCTTGCATCCAGGAAGCAACCATGCCATAGATAACAGATCTAACAAGCTCAATACGCCCAGATATAGAGAGGAGAGACGAGGTCCACCCTTGCAGTCTACTTTTGCATCTATCAATCAACTTGGCATACATGGATGCTTTATGGTATTTGGAAGAGAGGGGGAGCCCCAAATAGGTGGTAAGGGCCTGCACACGCCTAATGCCCAAAGTAGCAGCAATCCCAGCGGGGTCCTTTGTACCCTTGCTAAAGATGCCCGCACTTTTACTCCAATTAACCTCCAACCCAGTAAAATTTCTAAAAGTGCAAAGAAGATCCTTCAACCCTTCATAGGATTTGGTATTGGCACGGCAAAAGACCAATAGATCATCCGCAAACAAAAGATGCGTAACCGCCCCAATCCTTTTCATGGGCAGAATACTACGACTGGCAGTAGCTTTGGCCATAAGCAGGGAGAAAGCCTCCATAACAACCACGAAAAGGTAGGGAGATAGAGGGTCTCCTTGCCTGAGACCTCTATTAGATTGAAACATACCATACGGAGAACCATTGACCATAACAGAGAAGGAAGGGGTGGAGATGCATTCACCAATCCACCCAATAAACTTGTGTCTGAAGCCCATCTGATGCAACATAAAGAAAATGAATTCCCTATTAACGCTGTCAAAAGCTTTTCGGAGATCTAATTTTAAGCAAGCCCGGCTACCCATGGGGTTATTGAAATCCCGAATGTGCTCATGAGCAAGTAAAGCTCTATCAGCCAACAGCCGGTCCTCAAGGAAGGCAACTTGATTAGGGGATATGAGCTCAATAACAGCTTTCTTCAATCTGTTACATAGAATCTTGCTAATAATTTTGTAAAGGACATTGCAACAGGAGATAGGCCTATAATCACCCAAGTTCGTAGCATTAGAGCTTTTAGGGATAAGCGTCAAGAAAGTGTGATTTATCTGCTTGAGAATCCTGCCAGAGCGAAAAAAGGACCCAACAGCCTTAGTGACATCCTCCCCGACAACATCCCAGGCATTATGAAAAAAGAAACCGTTAAACCCATCAGGCCCATGGGCCTTATCCCTACCAATCTGAAAAACAGCATTCTTAATCTCATCATCCAGCACAGGCCGTTCAACCCAAGATGCAGCTTTATTCGTAAGGATTCTCTTAGTGGTGAGATGAGGGAAGACTCTCCAATAGTCTTCCTGATTATAGAGCTTGGAATAAAAGGCAGGGCCATCAATTTTAATCTTTCTAATGCTATCATCCTGAGAACCATCAGCATAGACAAGCTGTTCCAAGCTATTATGGCATTGACGAGCCTTCATAGAGGTGTAGAAAAAACGGGAGTTACGATCCCCAAGGTGCAACCAATTTTGCCTACTTTTCTGCCTTAGGTTGGATTCTTCAATGTCAATAGCATCAGCTAATTGATTAATAAGGACCTGCTCACTGTTTTGCTTATCAGAATTGAAAGCCAGATCGGGGTCATTTTGCAGCTGGGAAAGTTTATCCCGGCATTTACCAACCCCATTGGTATCCATGACCCCATCACCAAAAATTTTCAGCCCCTGCTTAAGATTTTTAAGTTTGGCTACCAATTTAATCATAGGGCACCCAACCACATCAGTATACCAGTATCTGCTCAAGACATTTAGATAATCAGGAAGACGAACCCAAGAGTTGAAGAACTTGAAAGGTTTAGGGTCGGATCCGTCTTTGGGGTGAAGATGAATAATTATAGCAGTATGGTCGTTGGACCCATAAGCAGTGAATTCATAGTAAGAGGCAGGGAGTTTATCCAACCAACTACAATTGCAAAGCGTACGATCAAGAGAGGCACTAATGCGAGAATTGCCGATACCCCTATTGGACCAACTCAACGGATTACCAACCGACTTGAGCTCAATAAGACTGCAAGCATCAATACAGCTATTAAATTCATCCACCATGCTTTTGGCAATAGGCCTACCGCCAACTTTATCCATAGAGTATCGAACACAATTAAAGTCGCCACTTATCAACCAGGGGGCATTAACGAATTTAGTAGCATCGGAGATGATGGAGTTCCATAGCCTCCTCCTCTCTTGAGCACTATTGGAGGCATAGATGAGGGTAATTCTCACAAAGAGCCCCGCAGTATTAGAGCAAACAGTTGTGATGTGTTGAGCAGAGATGGAATCGACATCACAACGCCAAACCTCCGGATTATACCCGACAACAATACGCCCATTCTTGTGAAAACTATGATTATCCAACATGGACCAATTTTTCGGGAAGCATTTGGCAATTCTAAGGGCATTCGCTTTAGTACCTTTCGTCTCTAATAAACCAACAAGGGAGGGGTTGTGTTTACGGAGCCGCGCCTTAAGGTCATTCCTTCTCACAATACTATTAAGGCCGCGCGTGTTCCAAACAAGCAAAACCATAATTAGTTAGAGGGGGGAGGAATCACCGTGCCTCCTTTGAGTCTATCACTCTTCCTAATAGCCTTAGGCCTAACCCCTTTTTTCAGACTATTACTTTTTTTAACTTTGCTGTTTTTGGAGAGCAGATCTTGCTCAATATACCATGCCTCATTGACCATAGTCATATCTTCCATATCACTCTCTGTGGATAGGTGAGGATCCGCAACCCCATCACTCGCAAGAGGATCAAAGGGGTTAGTGCTTCTAAACATAGGGAGCGGAGGGTTAATAGAGTGGCCACGATCAACGTGCAGTGGGGTACGAGAGGGCATAGAGCCCAAAAGAGCAGATGTGGTTGGGTTGTCAGCCCTTCCACGGTCCAGCGAAACTCCCCTTCACCCCCTTATTACTTTTCTCATACACAACAACATTACACTGCTCGCCTCCAGCTCGCATGCTCTGGCTAGCCACATCTAGCCCTGAAGCATTCTCAACAACAGCGTGCTCCCTCACGTTACATACAGCAACAGTTCCCTCGCTAACACCAAAATGGATTCCATCACCAATCGAACTAAGCTCCAACCTCTCAATGCTCTGCTCTTTTGCCATCGCGTCCGACTTTAGCCCAGCACCATGACGACCGTTGCCGTACCCAGCCGAAGCGATCTCCTTACAAGCCAATCCTTCGCTACACCCAACGCTCTCACGATCGCCCGCCCCACACACAAGGGGTTTATATGGCGCAACCCATTTCTCACTAACAACCACCTTAGCGGCATCCTCACCCTGCAGCGCAGTGCCAGAGTTCTCCATACATTTCTCCGACGGCATACAGCTTGCCTTTACACCAATCCCCCCATCCGACGACATACAATTCGTCGCAGAACTAGCCCCCACATCCGGGACATTACAACAGAGCAGCTCATCATCACTCTTCAATATGCCTGACCCCTCCCCAACCTCAGAGTTAACCAGCGGAACCTCACCATTAGTAGCACAAGAAGAAGGGGAAGAAGAGGGACACTGCAAGTCCGTGTGACCAAAGCTAATACAGAGACCGCACCTGGGTGGTTCACTCTCGTAGACGACGCCGACATCAATGGTGTCCCTGTCCCCCAGCTAAACTGAAACAGAGCTTTGCAACTTCACATCCGCCCGGACTTCAATCAAGCATCTGGCATACGAGAGCTGCTCCAGCCTCGCCGTAGCACGATCAAGGCAGATCGGAGATCCAATGACACTAGCAAGGGCACTTAGGATGCTCCGGGTCCAGAGGTTCAACGGGAGATTGGGAAATCTGATCCAGACCGGGACCGCCGTCAGCAGATCACGAGAAAACCCCGCATCTTCACTCCACCGCTGTATAACGACGAGTCTACCGTCGAAGAGCCATGGCCCCCCGAACAACACAGCATCGCGATCCTCCGCAGTCTCAAATCTAAAGAAGAAATAGCCATTTTCTCTCGAAAATATATTAACCTCACCCTTCAGCTTCCATAGCCGCATAGTCCACGCCTTGATCTGCCCGAAGTAGGGAATGTCCCCTAAGACGTAGCCAACGAGAGTGTTATCCCATCCCGCAGCCCCCTCCACCATCATTGCCTCCGAGAGGACCGCCGCAGCAACGCCATCGTCATTAATTGCCGGCGGAATGAAGGACATCTCCAAAGAATCCGACAACTTGCGCCTGTTGGAACAGATGTCCAGCCATGATCTCCTCTCCGCATTCGCACTGATCCTGAGCGGCACCTTAGGCCTAATCGCTCTTCTCTCAGTCATCTTCTTGGCGTTACCTCTTTCATTCGAATTAGTATCACGCCTGGCTCCCTGTATATGGATCCCATTCGAATGGAATCTAGCTTTCCTCACAACCTCAGTCCACCCGTCAGAAGCCGGATGAGCCATGGCAAAATAGGAAAATAAGGCCCGGAGAATAGGAAACAAAGGAATATAAAGTCGGAATCTCACCAACCGGATCAAGATCTTAGAGAAGATCTCGATCCGTCCAAGTCGATCCCGCCGTCCCCCTCAGATCCCAATCGCAGCCTCAGAACTTCAGATCTACTCGGATCTCCGACCGAACAAGAAGAATAGACGCCGGAACCTCGCCACACACAAGAACTCAGACACAGAGAATCTGAAAAGCAAGCGAAAAATAAGGATCGAATCTCACCCCGAATCAAGATCTCGGGGCGAGATCTTGATTCACACCACCAGTAAAAGCACCGATCCCGATCGCGAGCTCGATCCGACTGCCGACGATCCAGGAACGATGATCTCCGATAAGGAGGACAACGAGCTCCGATCTGAGGCAGGGAAGTTCGAAGAGCACGATCAAGCACCGATCCTGAACGCAGAGGCCTCAAATTACAAAGTAACGGCGGCCACGGGGCCCGTCGTGGCGGCCGCCACCGGCGAAGGCAGATCGCCTCAGAGCTTCTCTCACCTCGAAAGCAAGAGAGAGAAACAAAAACAAAAACTTATATTGATATATATATATATATATATATATATATATATATATATATATATATATATATATATATATAGTTTGAAAGAGATGACGGCGGCGGCTAGAGATGACCCAGGCGATCTACGGATTCCTCATAGGGCTGCTATCAGATTTGGCCAATCCTCCTTCGATGGGATCTCAACGACCGCTAAAGAAGACTTGGAGGGCGGCTGGGAAACGGTAAATAGGCGCTACAAGAAGGGGAAGGGCTTGCGAGTGGATGGCACAGGAACTGCGGCCAAGGCGGGGCCATCTCGATCTGCCAGCGGGAGGCCACCCCTTATCCGACAACTATAGCGAGATAATTCCGGTCGTCCTGCAATTTTGAATAGGCCTGGTGCCCACCATATGTTCGATAAGAGGCCTCATAGACCTATGTTGAATTTCAAACTTGATGCTAACGGGCAGAAGCAATCTTGGGCTGATATTTGTACTAACATCAGGCAATATGATCTTGATACAGGCATGTCTTTTGTGCCTCCCCGTGCCAAGGATGATGGCACAGTCATGGCTATGGTTGCTAAATCGGCGTTGGCCAGAGGAGCAGAGCAGTGGAAACACACACTCGTCGGCTATGTGTTGGGGGATGTGCCATTCTATGGACAGATGTGTGCTTGGGTGGAGTGACTATGGAAAATCAAAAACGGTCTGAAAATCTATAGTCGTGAAAATGGGTTCTTTTGCTTTAAATTTGATGACGAAGGAGATTGTGAGAAAATACTGCATGGTGGCCCCTGGATGTTTGATGGGGGCTTGTGGTGCTTCAACGATGGAGTTCTGCCCTCAAGCTTGAGCGAGATATCCTGTCGTCTGTTCCAGTATGGATCCAGCTACACGGAGTCCCCCTAGGTATGTGGACTCTTGAAATTTTCAACTCAATCGCCTCTGTGATTGGTAGGCCAATTTGTTTGGATAAATTGACTGCAAAGAAAGAGCGACTCTCCTACGCCCGATGCCTTGTCGAAGTACATGCTAAGGACCCTATTCCTCAGGTCGTTTTAGTTGGTACTGAAGATGGGCCTACCATTTCTATTGATGTGAAAATTGAGGGGGAACCCCCCAGGTGTGATAAATGCATTTGCTTCGGCCATTAAAGTGCCCAATGCCCCGCTGCAAACGAGCCCCCTTCAATCCATCTAGCTACTACTGTGACCGTCCATAAGGCCATGGCTGTGGGTGAACAAGAAACGACTGCTACTGAACGGGTAAACAAGCCCTTGGTGTATGGGGGTGAAATGAGGGATACTGAGGTGGCGAGAAACGAAATGCAACATGTGGTTCACAGGACTGATGTTGCAATTGAAGCCCCCTTGGCGGAGGGGTTTGAGTTGGGTGAGTCCGCAGAGGCTACAATGGAACAACTTGATGACAATGCAGAGGTTACTAGAGATATACCTCTCATGCAGGTTGGTGGCAGTACTACGGTGCATGGGTCTACGGCAAGCACAGCCACTGAGGTGCTTGGTTGCCCTGAGATTGTCAATTTGGAAGTTCCTTCTGCGATTGATAATACACAGGTGCACTCCCAATCTCCGGGGAGCTTAAACCTTCTGCAGGGTTTGATCACAGCTCCTGGGAGCTCTACACAAGAGCCTGCGATAAAATCTGTGCTTAAGAGGGGGACTAGCTACGCCAGACCACTCCCATCCTTACTTGATGAAGCCCCTCCTACGGATTTTGAAAGCGTGCCAGCGCAAATTGCAATGGACAATCCCGAGTGGGATGCTGATATTGCTGAGCTTTCTACTTCTACTATCCCCAAAGTAACTAAGACAAAGATGGATCCTATCCCTACGGCCTCCAGGAAAAGTGCCCGCCTGCAGGAGAACATTGGCCAGGCACGCAAACCAATTGTTGATTAATGACTGTCCTTTTCTGGAACACCCGTGGCCTTAACAGCTTGGGGAGGAGGAGGGATCTACGGTACTTCTTACACAAACTCAACTCAACTGTTATTGTTCTTGTTGAAACAAAGCTGAGGTTACCTAGTAAGATAGATAAATTTGTTTTCCCAAAAGATTGGATATCAATTAACAACTTTGACCTAGTGGGGGGAGGGCACATTATCATGGGGTTTGATCCCTCAGTTTGGAGAGTCTTCCCACTGGCTAGATCTGACCAACATATCTCCGTGACTTGCACCAATATGGGGGGGTTCTCTTGTGTCATCACTGGAGTTTATGGGCGCAACACTATGCGGGAGAGGGAAGAGCTATAGAGTAGCCTTGATGTTGATAGTGGCAGGTTGAACTCTCTCCCTTGGTTGGTGGGGGGGGATTTCAACAGTGTCCTATATACGCACGATAAGCTGGGGGGAAGGAAGCTGGAGGAGAAGTTGGTTCGGGACTTCTATGACTGTGTCAATAGGTGCTCGTTACAGGAGATGAGGAGTACAGGAAACAGATTAAGTTGGTGTAACAATCGAGTAGGGAATGACAGGATCTCTGCTCAACTAGATCGAGTTTTTGGTAATGCTGCCTGGTTTGACAAACTTCCCGATTCTTTTGTTATGTATATGGAGTCCTCCACCAGTGATCATTCTCCTATGGCTGTCCACCTCCACACTCAGGTACCATCCGAGCCCAAGCCCTTCAAAATTTTTAATTTCTGGTCTTCTTGCCCAGGTTATAAAGACATCATCTCGGCTTGCTGGAATGCCAATGTGGAGGGCACTCCAATGTTTCGCCTTGTGCACAAACTGCGCGCTCTCAAGCCTATTCTTAGAGCTTGGGCTTCTGACTTTCATGCGGGGAAAGTTGTTGAAAATTGTCGAAGTAAACTTTTGGCCATTCGCTCGGATCCTACTATCAATTCCAACCAGTCACTCCAAGAGAAAGAAGCTCTCCTGGCTACTGAATTGTTTAAAGCGCTCAAGCTGGAGGAAGACATGTTCAGGCAAAAAAGCAGGCAGGAATGGCTGTCCCTAGGGGACAGGAATACAAAGTTTTTCTACCATGCAATGAAAGCTAGAACTTGCCGCAATAAATTAAATCATCTGGTTGATTTGAATGGGAGATAGAACTCAGTTAATGCTGAATTGAGGATTACTGCTCCAGCTTACTATATAGACCTTTATAACCAGACTTCTTATGAGACCTCTTTCCCCAAGCTAACTCCTAAGCGTATCTTGACGCAGGAATCTGCTTCTTGGCTTATCAGAAGTGTCACTTCGGAGGAGATTAAGTCCGCTGTCTTCCAAATTGGGCCTGATAAGGCCCCTGGTCCAGATGGCTATAATGGGTTTTTCTATCAGAGGAATTGGGAGCTGGTGGGGGAGGATGTTACTTGTGCTATCAAATCCTTCTTCAAATCAGGTTGTCTCCTCAGGCAGGTCAATCACACCTTTCTTACCCTGGTGGCTAAGAGTTCTAATGCAACAGGTCTGGGTGACTATAGGCCTATTGCATGCTGCAATGTGCTTTATAAATTCATCAGCAAGATTATCTGTAACAGGCTAAGAGTTATGGTCCATGAATTGATATCTCCAAACCAGGCTGCTTTCCTCAAGGGACGACTCCTATCTGACAGTGTGCTTATTGCCCATGAACAGATTAGAGATTTTAATAACACTATGGGCGGGAGAGCTTGCTTGAAGTTGGACCTCAGGAAGGCATTTGACAGTGTAAATCGTGACTTCATCTTCTACATCATGCATCAGCTGAGGTTTCCTGATACCTTCATCTTGTGGGTTAAAGAATGCATTACTACCCCCTCTTACTCTGTTTTGGTGAATGGTTCTCCCTGTGGTCATTTTGGTAGCAATATGGGGCTTCGTCAAGGTGATCCACTTTCCCCTTACCTTTTTGTCATTATTATGGAAACGTTCTCTATTCTTATGGACAAAGCCATCTTCTCTCGGAAAATCACCCCATTGCGGCGGACTGGTTCTATCTCTCATCTATTATTCGCCGATGATCTCTTGGTCTTCTGTCGTGCTAATAAGATTTCGTTCCTTGGCATCAAGAATTTGCTGCATGAATTCTATCTCTTTACTGGCCTTCAAATTAATTTGGACAAGAGCTCTGGTTTATTCAGCAAAGGGGCAAAACATAAAGATTTCCTTGCTGACTTCTTGGGAATCAAAGCAGTCTCTTCACTCACAACATATTTGGGGTTACCTCTTTCACTGAAATATCCAACCTCAACAAATTACAAGCGATTGGTGGATAAATGCAAAAAGAGGATGTGTGGGTGGTCTTCGTCCATGCTATCTATTTCGGGGAGAATTGAACTTGTCAAGTCGGTTATCCATGGCATGATCTCCTTTTGGATGCAAGTTTTTCATGTTCCTGGCACAGTCCTGAGGTCTCTCACTTCTCTATGCAGAAGATTCATTTTCGGAAATTCCAAATCTTGGGCTTGGGCGGATCTTTGCAAGCCCAAATCCGAAGGAGGAGTAGGGCTTCGACTCCTTGAGGAGCTGAACATGGCTGCGGGGGTTCGGCAACTTTGGAGATACATATCTTCGGATGGTCTATGGGCTTCTTATTTGCGGCGAAAATATGTCCAGCCAATGCGATTCTTCTCTTCTGTAGGTGTGGCTACGGATTCAGGTGCTTGGAAGCGACTACTAAGGAGTCGGACTGTATCACAGAATCTGATCCAACGTGAGGTCCGCAATGGGCACTCCACCCTGTTTTGGATGGACCCATGGCTGGCGGGGGGTACTCTCAGTGGCCGCTTCCAAGTTCCCCCTGGTGCTGCTTCATTGAAGGTATCGGACTATTGGGAGGCCACGGGTTGGAGCACTGATCCCTCTCTTGACCCTGTTCGGCACTTGCTTCGCAACGTGGTTTTGAAACCTGGGAATGATCGATGGAGATGGGTGCCTGGTGAATCATTCCAATTCAAACAAGCATGGGATGGGGTTCGGCATAGAAGCCCCCCCTTTGCGTTACAAAAATTGATTTGGTTCCCTAATAATATTCCGAAGTTCTCACTGGTACTTCTTCGAGCGCTATTGGGGAAGCTGTTGACTAAAGACAGGATGGCCGAGTGGGGCGCTTTCTCTTCGCGCTGTTTGTTGTGTGCCGATAATGCTGAAGAAACAGTGGCTCACCTTTTCTTCAGCTGCCAGTACACCGAGTACTTACTCCACCGTGTCCTGCTTAAGCTCAAGATTCCGTTGAACATCCCCCATTCCCTTCCAGATGTAGGGCAATATCTTCTTGCTAATTTTGACGTTAAGGGCCGGGTAAGCCGACTTGCTAGAGTTTGTCTTTCTGTACTTGTTTGGCACATCTGGAGAGAAAGGAACAGGCGGATCTTTGAAAACGAGAGAAGATGTAAATCAATCTTATTTGAAGAATTTGCAGCAGACGTCAGAGTGACTATGGCCAATCAAGAACTGAGTTCTGCTGAGGAGATTGAAGTTTTTGGTAACTGGGATATTAAGGATCCTGGTTAAGTTCCTCTTAGGCTTTTACGTTATTTGATTTTGGCAGTGTATGTGTAAGGGTGCTACTTAGTTGTGGGTCTGATAGTAGGGAGTGACGGCGCTTGTGCCCTCTCCTTCCTCTATTACGACAACACACCTCTTAGTATCCCTTTGTATTGTGTACCTTTATATATAATATAACGCTAACTTTCCAATATATATATATATATATGAAAAGTAAGTGAGTGTGTATAAAGATATAAACAAGGGGCTACATCAGGATGCAGACCAACAAGTAGGACATATAAGGGAGAGGCTGGGAAGCAGTCACCTTACATAGGGCTACCATGTAGGCATCAAGAAAAGGAAAAAACTATCCTGGGGAGGCACACAAAAACCGGCCTACAAAAGCCCCCAGTTCCCAAAAAAGGACGGTCTACAAACTCCACATCCTCAAGACTACACGAGACCATAGAATCTAAGACATCAGAGGAGATCCTAGCAAGGAGGACATCTTTGGGGAAAGCCGAGGAGCAAAAGATCCTGCTGTTGCGCTCACGCCAGATATGCCAAACAACCGAAGAGAAAACAAGTAAGGAGAGCCGGCCCTGAGCGGAGGACTTCCCACGCGCTCCAAATCTCCGCCTCAGCATGTGGGCATCAACGGTAATGGATTTGGAGCAGGAGGGAAGACCAAGGCGGAGCTTGCACACCGCCCAAACCGAAGCGCTATAGTCACAACGGAAAAACAAGTGGCGAGCCGTCTCCGGGTGAGAGCCACACAGGACGCAGGGGGCCTGCCCCAAGATGCCCCGTCTGGCCAGCTGGAAGGAGGTGGGGAGGCGATCAGAGAGTGCACAAAGTAGGGTGAGCGAGAACTTAGGAACATGCCCGGGGAACCAGCACACAGTCACAAGGCGAGTGGGAGGGGCCGAGCGGCGAGTGGAAGACCAGGCAGAACGAAGAGAGCAGCCTCCAGGAGAAGTCCACTCCCAAGAATCAGGGCCGCCCAGAAGGGAGGCATCAACAAAGTGGTGCCGGAGATGAGTAATGCAGTCAGGGAGGCACCAGGCCTCGCCATCCCAGAAGTCAGCAACACATCTGAATCTCAGAGAGTAAGGGGGAGTGAAGAGCTTGGCCAGGGGGCCACAGGGAAGCCAAGGGTCGAACCAGAAGGACGAGGAGCGTCCGTTCCCCACCACTCTACAAAAACAGGTAGCAGCAGAATCCCTGCAGTGAAGGATGTGCTTCCAAGAACCCGAATCCAGCACAGACGCCTCGCAGAGGAAGAGGGGGGTATGTCTCAAGTAGGTCTCCCGCATATAAGAAGCCCAGGGGGACGGCGAGTGAAGCAACCACCATAGAAGCTTGGCCCCCGCAGCCACCCCCACCTCACAAAGAGAACACAGACCAATCCCCCCCTCCCGCCTGGGCAGACAGATATCCTCCCAACGCCAGAGGTGGAGCTTGGAGCCCCAAATGAAGTCCCGACATAACCAGTCGATCTCTGCAAGGTTATATATATATATATATTTTTTGGAAGGTAAGCGTGTTATTTTATATATTACAAAATACAATATACAATGTACATCAAAGCTCATTCAGGCGTATGTTATTAATAGGGAGAGGATAGGGCACAAGCGCCGTCACTCTCCACTAGCAATCCCACACCCTAAATGAAGCAATACAGCAAAACTCAACCCAAGTCCATGAATTCCAAATTGGCAAATACAGTTATTTCACCAGAAGAGGAAGGCTCAAGACCGTCCAGAGCAATCCGAATTTCATGGGCCATATCATCAAATACTGTTGTCTTACTCTTATTCTCCCCTTCAAAGATACGACGATTCCTTTCTTTCCAGATGTGCCAAACCGCCGACGCAAGAACAATTTTAGCCAATCTATCCAAAGCACTCTTCCCTGTAAAATTTGTAATATAATAGTTTCCAATGTCTCGCAATCCTGAATGGGAGCAATTCATTACTCCTAGCTTTAGTAAGGATCTGCGCCAAATGTAACTAGAAAAGCTACAATTGAAGAATAGGTGTTCCGTGTTCTCCTCCTTGTTGTCATCACAGAGGACGCAATTGATTGGCGTTTGAAACCCCCATCTGTTAATCCTCTCTTTAGTGAGTAGCTTGTCTTGAAAAGATCGAAGAAGAGTAAGAGACCATTTGGGCACATGATTGCCATACCAAATCAGTTTGTGAAAGGGGAAGAATATGCCACGCCGTCTAGTCCCTTCCCAAGCATCCCTGAACCGGAAAACATCACCAGGCGTCCACTGCCAATCATCCGGCCCCTCCTTCAGCACAATTCTATCAAGTAGTGGCTGCACCTGATCCAACACATGGTCCGATGTCCAACCATTTCCCGCCCAATAGTCCCTAACACATGCGCGCTCAGCTCCAGGAGGTGTATCGAATAGTTGACATAAGGGCCCGCAGTCTAACCAAGGATCAATCCAGAAAAGAGTGCTTCGCCCATCACAAACACGCCTGCGAATTAATTTGTTAGAAATTTGCCTACTTTTGAGAAGTCTCTTCCATGTACCTGATTGTGTGGCCTGCTCCTTCGTCGCAAAAAATTCTCTGCTGCTCCCATATACTAAGCTCATATGCTTGGCCCAGATACTGTCGGTGGTGAGGTACCTCCAAGTTAGTTTCAAACCCACTGCATCATTCAATTCTTCCAGGAGCCTTAACCCCACACCACCCTCATTCTTTGGTTTGCAAATATCTTCCCATGCCCAAGCTCTAGAGGATCCCAGAATGAAGCGTCTACACATCGAAGAGATGGTCCTCAGGACAGTCATAGGGATACGGAAAGCGTGCATCCAGAATGCAACAATTCCGTAAATTACCGTCCTCACAAGTTCAATTCGCCCCGCCATAGAAAGCAGAGTGGAGCTCCATCCCAACATCCTTTTCTTACATTTATCCACCAGTCTGCCATAGTTGGTAGTTTTAGGGTACTTGGAGGAAAGGGGTAAACCGAGGTAGGTTGATAATGTGGTTGCAATCTTGATACCCAGAATGTCCGCCAAAGAGCTTTTAAGATCAATAGCCCCTTTGCTGAATAAGCCAGAGCTCTTATCCCAGTTGACATGAAGGCCAGTGTAATCAGAAAATTCCAACAATAAGTTTTTAATGCCCAAGAAAGTATGCCTGTCAGCCCGGCAGAACATCAGGAGGTCGTCGGCAAAAAGAAGATGCGAAATGGAACCAGTGCGCCTCATTGGATGGATGTTCCCCAAATTAATTGCCTTAGTGAGTAAGATAGTAAATGCCTCCATAATAATAACGAATAAATAAGGGGAAAGAGGGTCTCCTTGACGAATACCTCTATTCCCTTTGAAATACCCGTGAGGTGCCCCATTGATCATGACTGAGAAAGTCGGAGTAGTAATGCACTCCTTGATCCAACCTATGAATTGTTCAGGGAAACCCAATTGCCCCATGAAGTAGCAGATGAAGCCCCTATTGACACTGTCAAATGCCTTCCTTAAATCAAGTTTCAGACACGCTCTTCTACCCATAGGATTGCTGAAGTCTCTAATCTGCTCGTGAGCCAGGAGGGTGCAATCTGATAAAAGCCTTCCTTTGAGGAAGGCAGCCTGGTTTGGAGATATCAGCTCATGGATTACCATTTTAATCATGTTGCAAATTACTTTACTGATAATTTTGTAAATTACATTGCAACAGGCAATAGGCCTGTAATCTCCAAAGGAAGAAGCCCCGGCACTTTTAGGAACAAGAGTCAGGCATGTATGATTGATACTTCTGAGAAGAGAACTGGAGGTGAAAAAAGATTTGACAGCAGTCGTTACCTCATCTCCAATTAGGCCCCAATTATGTTGAAAGAAGAACCCATTGTAACCGTCTGGCCCTGGGGATTTATCTGGGCCGATCTGAAACACAGCATTTTTCACCTCATCATCAGATACTCTCCTGCTAACCCTGGCAGTTGCACTAGCCGTCAAAATGCGGCGAGGAACCAGTTTCGGAAAGGAGGACAAATAGTGGGTTTGATTATATAACTCGGCATAGTAAGCGGGGGCTTTTTCCTTCAGGTCTGCATAGACATAGTTACAATTTCCAGTAGCATCCACCAGATGACGAAGATTGTTGCGAGAGTGCCTAGACGTCATAGCAGCATAGAAAAATTTGGTATTCATATCTCCCAGGGTTAGCCAGTCCTGTCTGCTCTTTTGACGGTACATCTCCTCCTCGAGCTTCATTGCCGCCCTTAATTCAAGTAGAACATGCCTCTCCTTAAGCTGTAGAGTAGACGAGGAGTGCAAGCTAGGGTTCATCCGGATAGATTCAAGATCATGTGTACATTTCTTCACCAAGTTCGAAGCATGATAGTCTCTCGCCCATCCCCCAAAAAGCTGGCTTTAGTCTCTTCAATTTTTGTACTAGATTGAACATTGGAGTACCCTTCACATGGACGGCCCAATGTGATTCAACAATCCCCGTATATCCTGGGCATTTAGTCCAAAAGTTAAAAAACTTAAAGGGTTTAGGAGGAGAGGAAACCTGGTTATGGAGATTCACCACCATAGGCGAATGGTCACTGGTAAGAGGATCCAAATATTCAGCAAAAGTCTCAGACAACATATGGAACCAGGCCAAATTACAGAATACCCGGTCAAGTTGGGCCGCTATCCTGGCCTTGCCAACCCTATTATTACACCAGCTTAGATTGTTGCCCTTGCTTTTCAGTTCCTGAAGAGAACACCTGTGTATGCACCCAGTGAAATCCTGGGTCATGGATTCTTCAATTTTCCTGCCCCCAACCTTATCCTTGGTGTAAAGGACACAGTTGAAATCACCACCAACAAGCCACGCAGAGCTTCCAATCAGAGCCATGTCTTTTTCCAAACTCCTCCACAGCTCCTTCCTCTCCATCATAGTATTATGGGCATACACCCCTGTGATAGTACAGACAAATCCCCCAATATTTGTACAAGAAACCGAGATGTGCTGAGGAGAAATAGATATACATGTAGCCTTCCAAACAGATGGGTCATATCCCAAGACAATACGCCCACCAGGAGCACAAGAAGAATTATCCAACGATGGCCAACCCTTGGGTAGCCCAGAATTATTGCAAGTAGAAGGATCCTTGAGCTTAGTCTCAAGGAGAATAATAAATGACGGATTTATTACGCTAATCCTACTCCTCAGGTCTCTCCGCCGGACCTGGTTATTAATCCCTCCGGTCTTCCAAATGAAGATAGACATTAATCAATCTTTGGGGGTTGGCTGCCAATACCACAGCCATTAGTAATTACCTGAGATCTGGTGCTTCTCCTGCTACTAGTGCAAGCAACAACTGGGAGCTTCTTCTTACCAGCTTTTATATCCGCCTTACGCTTGAGTTGTTCAGCCACCTCAATATCCCAGTCTGGGTTGTCTATAGATATCTCCTCCGATATCATGTCAATATCATCCTCAGTAGGGACCCGAAGATGTGTGGAATTTGGGTCACAGTTAATGTCAGCATTTACAGCGTTGGTCAAGTCATCCACTACCGCAGTGCTGGATTGAGGATTTCCCTGCGCTAGGCCCAAACACTCAGCATTTCCCATGTTGCGCCTTGACACATCAAGGCCAATTCCCACTGCCTCAGTGTGTTCTGTCATAGACCCAGTGCGAGGAGCTGGCTTCCGTTGCAAATTGGGACTAACCACCTCTGCATGAACAGCACAGGGCGCATCAGAGAGCACAGCTGGAGCGGGTCCCTCCACACACTGGGCAGCCGCAGGCACCAAATTCCCATCGGCTATCAAAGCAGGGATTGCTTTATATGCCGGTTCAAAAACTTTAGGAACACGATCCCCCAACTCCACAGGGCAAGGCTCTGTCACTCCTAAAATCCCAATCGATAGTTCATTACTCCCCCCCGTAGCAAAGACATGGGGAGCCTCCGTCGCAGTTGAGGATTCAAAAGTTGGGTATTTATTGGATGTGGTATCATGGATTGAAGGGAGCTTGGACATATTGGGGCACTGGGTATCACTGTGTCCGAAACAGATACAACGGCTACATCGAGGAGGATCTCCTTCAAACTTTATATCAATAGTTACCTTAGACCCATCATCCAACTCCACGTCAAAAGAAGATACAATAGGGGACGAGGCATCAACTTCAATGAGACAACGCGCATAGGATATTCTCTCCAAATATGCAGTGGCACGATCCAGACAAATAGGAGTCCCCACTACAGAGGAAATAATGTTAAGACCCTCCAGGTTCCACATATATAGTGGGACACCATGTAATTGAACCCACACTGGAATGGATGACAGAATGTCGCGATCGTGCCTCAAATCGAGACTCCACCTCTTGAGCACCACAAGACGCCCGTCAAATAGCCAGGGACCCCCTGCCAAGATCCGACTGCACTCCTCCTCGGATTCAAATCTAAAGTAGAAGAATCCGTTCTCTTTACTATATATTTGAACTCGCTTCCTGGGCTTCCACAATCTCTCCATCCAAGCCACCATTTGGCCGTAGAATGGTATATCCCCGAGAACATAACCCATAATAGTGTTCTTCCAATTTTCAGCACCCCGTCTAACAAGGCCGATAGGGAATTTGGCATATACAGATCCGTCTTCCCGTACGGAAGGTGGGACATGAGACATGGAAAGCGCTGCCCCATACGAGCGTCTATTAGCACAGACGTCGAGCCAGGATAGTTTAGTTCCCGAAGTGGTGACATTTATTTGTGCATTAGCCCTCTCTGGCAATCTCCCAATATTGCGTTCGCGCCCTAATATCACAGGGTTTGCCCTCTCAGCCATTCTCCCAACCATGTTACGATCGCGCTCCAGTAATGTAGAGTTAGGTCTCAGTGGCCTTTTACCAAACACCTTGCGGTCGCCACCCCTGAACGATTCTTTTGGGTAAGTTCTGCGCCGATAGCCTCCATTGCCTGCCCAGTTATGAGGGTCACCCTTGCCCGTGACACTCTTCTTCCTAACAACTTGCCACCCATCTCCCACATCATCCGTCTGCCTGGGGCCATCTCCGACCAGACCCGTTTGAAGTCTGGAAGAAACGCCATCTATCAGATCACGCTTCGAAACGGTGCCGCTGTCAACTCCGAAAATGCCATCTGCCTTCACCAACTCCACCCGCACGTTGCGATTCACAATCTCCTTCCGAACTACACCCAAGCCGCCGCCCGGAAAATCGCCCAAGCCGCCCAGACCCGAATGAAGTTCGCCAGATCCGCCGTCGTCAATCAGATCACGCTTCGAAATGGATCCGCCGTCGACTCCGGTAATGCCATCAGCCTTCACGATCTCCTCCCGCACGTTGCGCTTCCCGATCTCCTTCCGGACTTCACCCACGCCGCCGCCCGGGATATCGCCCAAGCCGCCCGGATCGCCCAAGTCGCCAGATCCGACATTTACGCTCGCCATTTTTTATTATTCTATAAAATCATGACGGCGGCGGCCTCCGTGAATTGAGGAGCTTCTACTTGGGGCGATCACGGCGATCCTCTATCAGGCAACTGGGGCTCAGGTCCCGTTCGTGCGATCTTTGAAGTGGGCGAATCTTCGGGGCTGAATCGGAGAGGAGATGCGGGCTTGGAGTCGGCTGGGTATAAGGGATCGGTGAGCGGCGGAAATCAAAATGCGGCGATCAAAGGCGGGATTCAAGGGGCGAATACCGACGGTGCGAAGGATGCTGATGCTTGGCATGTGGTCGATCACCGCAAAAAGAGGGTTGCGCCTGCTAGGGCATTTGGACGTCCTTCAGGGGGCCCCTGTTCATGGGATATCTAATGAGGAAATAAAGCTGGCAGTATTTCAAATTGGGCCTGATAAGGCTCCTGGGCCTGACGGGTTTAATGGGCATTTTTCCAGTCCAGTTGGCATTTAATTGGTCCTGAAGTCTCTGTTGCGGTGAGGTCTTTCTTTAAATCCTCCAAGCTCCTGAAGCAAATTAATCACAGTCATCTCACTCTGGTGCCCAAGAATGCCCACGCATCGGGTCTGGGAGACTATAGACCCATTGCATGCTGCATCGTTATCTATAAAATAATCAGTAAGGTAATCTGCAACAGATTCAAGGAGGTTATTCATGAGCTGATATCTCCAAATCAGGCAGCCTTCCTCAAGGGAAGGCTTTTATCTGACTCTACCCTCATTGCCCACGAACAGATCAGGGATTTCAGCAACCCGATGGGAGGGAGAGCTTGTTTGAAACTGGACCTGAGAAAAGCTTTCGACAGTGTGAATCGTGAGTTTATTTACTATTTTCTCTCCCAGTTGCGGTTTCCAACTTTGTTTATTGGATGGGTGAAAGAATGCATCTCAACGCCATCGTACTCTGTGATGATAAATGGCTCTCCTGAAGGTTACTTTCGAGGTAACAGGGGTATTCAGCAGGGTGACCCACTGTCGCCCTATCTGTTTGTTACGGTGATGGAAGCTTTCTCAATCTTAATGGCAAAATCTCTTAATAGAGGCACTATTCAGCCATTAAAGCGCAGGGGGACAATCTCTCACCTGCTGTTTGCAGATGACCTGCTTGTATTCTGACGAGCTAATATGAGATCGTTTCAGGGGATCAAAAGCCTTTTGGGAGAGTTTTCCAATTATACGGGACTCAATGTAAACTGGGACAAAAGTAGAGCTATGTTCAGCAAGGGCACCAAACACAAGATTATGTTGGCAGACTTTCTGGGTATTAAACAGGCAACCACTATCATCACCTATTTGGGGCTCCCTCTTTCACAAAAATACCCTAAGGCACCTCAATACAGCAGGCTTGTTGACAAATGTAAAAAGCGGCTCATGGGATGGTCTTCGGCTATGTTATCTATTGCTGGGAGAATTGATCTTGTAAGGTCTGTAATATATGGCATGGTCGCTTTTTGGATGCAGTCTTTCCATATCCCCCTATCCATCCTTAGAACAATCTCGTCGGCGTGCAAACGCTTCATTTGGGGAAACTCATGATCGTGGGCTTGGGATGACATTTGTAAGCCTAAGGCTGAAGGAGGTGTTGGCATCAGACTGCTGGAAGAGCTTAATGAGGCGGCGTGAATTAGTCTTACTTGGAGATTCCTATCCTCTAATACACTATGGGCGCAACATATGAGAAGCAAGTATGCTGATAGTGGGGGATTCTATGCGGCAAACACTTTGGTTACCCAATCAGGAACTTGGAAGCGAATGCTTGGTTGTAGGAGCGTTTCTCAAAAGCTAATTAAAAGAATTGTTAAAGATGGGTGAACGACTCTATTCTGGCACGACAATTGGTTGGATTGTGGGCCTCTTAAATACCTTTCTGACATTCCTTTGGGCTCTTCCATGTGGACAGTCAGAGATTACTAGGTGAATGGTGCTTGGTCCGACTCCTCAGAGATTGCCCGTGTGCTTCCCTTTATTCGCAGTGTCACTCTTGGCCTGGGCACTGATGCTTGGACTTGGAAGCCGAGACCTGCTGTTGGGGCGGCAAATACCAACATTTCCCCGTCCCGGCCTAGCTTAAGACCATTACATCCTAGCATGAATGCGACAGTTGCTCGAGCTGCCCCCCTCTCGGTTCCAGCCTCTGTTCCTGCATGTGTTAATAACGGGTTCAGATTTTATCAAGCATGGGACGGGGTGCGTAAGAGAGGTACTCCTTTCCCTTTCCATAAAATTGTCTGGTATGGTAGTCATATCCCTAAATTTTCCATTGCTTTGCTGAGAGCTTTTAGAGGAAAACTACTCACTAGAGCTATGATTGATAAATGGGGCTTTGACACACCCAAATCCTGTGTGTTATGCGAGGGTAACTTTGCTGAAGATATTGACCACCTTTTCTTTAGATGCAATTACACAGAGTATATCTTGCGCCGGTCATTGTTGAAGCTGAACGCCAAAACTTCTGTCGAGCCCTCTCTTGGTGAGGTTGGGAAATTCTTTCTGGCTAACTTTGGGGATAAGAGTGCGCTCAGTTTGTTAGCTAAAATCGCTCTTACGGCTATTGTTTGGCATGTTTGGCGAGAACGAAATAGGAGAATTTTTAAGGGGCTAAAGAAATGTAAAACAACCGTTTTTGATGATATTGCGGCTGACATCAGACTTGCTATGCGGAATGCGGAACCGGAGGATAGTGATGAAGCTTCGGTTTTTAGCAATTGGGAGTTGAGAGATATGGGTTAATGTAAATATTTTTCCCTTAAATGATTTGTACCATTCTTGTATAATTCCTAGTACTTTGTAGGTTGGTCATCGGTAGTGGGGAGTGATGGCGCTTGTGCCCTATCCTTCCCCTATTGAAAACCATCCTACATTGCTACTATGGTGTATTTAATAAAGAATCGCTAATTCTCCATATAAATATATATATAAGTAAGTCAGGTGAATGTTAGGTGTAATGATGGTAGGTGTACTTATAGTTAAGTGAGTATGCCTTTTATATGACCTATATGGTAGTACGTGTGAGTGTGTGCTCGTACGTAGATATGTATTGTGCTTAAATGTAAGTAGTCATGTATTTGCTGCATGAGTATATGTGATCTACGTATGGTAATAGGAATGTAATTTTGCTTGGTATTGCTTGCTTTTACGGGATGTTTTATGCGTGTATACCATGAGGTATACACGACTATTGCATATCTTAAGTATGTATGGATACGTAGATGTATCGGTATACTAATTATAGGTTGATGGATATGGTGTGAATATATATGTTACATGTGTGTGACTATGCGATGAATACATGTATTAGGGAGTGTATTATAATTGTACGTGTGCTGATGTCTGTAATACTATTATGGTATATAAAGTGGTTGAACTATGTGGGTGTTACCTGACTAGATATTAAGTGTGATTGACATGATTGTAGGTATATGGTTATGTTGGTAGATGTGTATACATTGGAGTGGTATTGGTATATGTATAGATACCGTGTTACGTATATAGAGTAGTCTGATACGTGTTTTGAGTCTAACTCAAGCTTGAGTGGGTATACTCTAAGTATATTGTTACATATGTCTGTGGTTTGCGTGTAGTACCATGAATATAGCGATGGATGATGTATGTATAGTGATAGGATTGTTTCTACCTGGTTGTGTTACACACATGATTGTGGGTCGTTATACCAGTATATAGTTATAGGTGCTGGTTGGTGGTATAGTTATTTACTAAGGACTTGCCTGTGTGAACGTATGTGTGCTAGCTAAACTAGGCGTGTAGATGTGTTGAGTATATAGTGGTATGATTGGTATATATGAATGGAATGTTAGCGTGCGTGGGTGTGCACCATGCACGGGTAAGTATGTGCTTAGCTATAGGTATTGGTGACTATGGTATGTATGGCACGTTGTGAATATAGTTATAGGACCGTATGTGATGTGAATATATGGTGAAATATTTGCATGCATTTGAATGTCTAAATAATTGTGAAATTATAGTAGTGGTAAGTATATCTTAGATATAATAACATGATTTAATATTGAGTGGTGTGGTTACTCGTGTTGATATGTTAGTACTGAATGTACGCTAGGAGATATAGGGAGTAGTGTATCCTTATTGTTTTGTCCATAGGTAGTTATCTGACGTGTAGTATTGCGATGGTATTTGCTGGTGTGAGCTATTTAATTGGTTGTGAGTATGTGCACCGAAGTATGTAATAAGTGATTAGTAGTTATGTAGGGATGTACGTGATTATATGCTGATAGGAATACGTGTATGAGTATGAATGACTATGATAGGTATAAGTGTATAATGTGCGTGAATATATATTTACATAATAGTAATGTTAATGCTTGACTACCTAGTGCATATATAAGCACTTGTAATGACTATACCTGAGTGAATTATAGTGTGATGTGATTGGGATAGCTACTAGTCTGGCTAGAGTTATAATTATAGTTAGAAAGTCCGAGGACGGACTTTGTTCTAAGGTGGGTAGGATGTAACGGCCGGTACCCACTATTCGTTATACGGCTGTGCGTATAGCAATTTCGGGTACCTGATTGGTTTCATTGCTTTGTATGTGAGTTGTGTTGTTGAGTCGATAGGGCCGTAGCACCTTGGTTGCATCCTTAGCAAGCCACCCCGACATGTGCCTAACTTGGGATTATTGTCGCCTTTGAACCCCCGTATCCTTTGTACGCTTTACGTGCACGTAGTCCTGTTCGTGCACGTATTTATTTTAGACTTTGTTTGTATCCGAACACTATAGTGTGATATGTCGTTGTGACCCTCTCGGAGAGTATTAAATTGTGGAATTCATTTGGAACGATATTTCACGGGTCGTTCTCCCACGGTTGGACCTTGTTTGATGAGACGTCGCGATCTTCACTTTTGTCGCAAGACCTTTTTATTTTTAATTTCGTTTCTTGACGTCGAAATTGTGATCCGTCTTCTCTGTCTTCTTTCTCTCATTACCACGGTCACCCCAGTATTTATTTCATCATTTTTGGGATTCGTTTGACCTATTTTCACTTTTTGCCCAACCTAATAATTGATTTAACCCTAAGTTCCAGTAGCTTAGAACCCCTAATTTTGTTATTATTATATTATACATCATATATTATGTTGATACAGCCCCAATTGTTGCCCTGGCCGCACACAACCATGTGAGGAGAGAGAGAGTGGTTGAGAATCTTGGATTTTATATTTTTATCATATCAAATTCTTATCTAATTACAACATTTCCTATTCTAATATAACCCTAACCTATAGCCAACCCCTAGACACGTGAGTGGTTAGCCTATAACAAAGCCCCCGTGCTGCTCACATCAGCCTACTTCTATATATATATATATATATATATATATATATATATATATATATATATATATATATATATATATATATATATATATATATATATATATATATATATATATATATATATATATATAAACCCCTAGGCCTTTTTGTTTTGCCCTCAACAACTCTCAGCAGCCCCCTATCTACCCTATTCTCTTATATTAAACCCTAGTTTTATTTCCTCATCTCCACAGCCGCCTACTCCTTCTCCTATATCCATGCAAACCACCCCGCAGCAGTGCTTCATCTTCTCCGCGGCCCCTACTCACGCTAGCCTCGTCCTGCTACACCCACGGCCTTCGCCCCACGTCGTCAGAACGTGCGACAACCGCCCAGTCACCGTCCAGCCCCGCCCAGCAGCACATCGAGGTGCTGCAGTCGTCGTTCTCTCCGCAACGTCGCAGCACGGCTGTTGCTCGTCGCAGCAGCTGACGACGGTGCCAGGCGCCGCCCCACATCGCAGACCCCCCCTTCGTTAGCCTCCTCCCCTATCTGGCCCCCGCCTTGATCGCACCTCGCTGCCATTCTCCACAGCGCAGCAAGCTGCGCCCAGCGACGCCGGCCACGGCGCCGGGCAGCACCGATCAGGCCACGGCGGTGAAGCCCCGCACGCCTGACCCCCTCCGATGTCCTCTGATCTCCCTCCACCGCGGCTCCTCTCATCCTAAGATGCCGTTAGCCGTGCCACGCGCCGTCTCCAACTCGCTGTGCTGGTAGGTAAGCGATGCCTTGGTTATACTCGGTAGATACTGCATATTGTTTAGTTGCTTGTATGAATTAATAGAAAAACTGTTAATAAGTTATTGCATGATATAATAGCAGACCCTAACTTTAGTCTGTAAGTTAGGTAGTATGAATGTTGTATGCTATTTAAAATAGTATATTATTTTTATATACAAGTATTTTGATATCAGTAAATTATTTAGGGGTAGTACATATATGATTAGTTAATCTGCATATAGAAGTGTAAGTTATGTATAAATCTATAGTTTTATATGTAGGTTGCCTTTGTAATTAGCAGTAACTTTTATATATTGGTTGTTACATACTTTATATAACATGAGTGATGGACTATATATGTATGTGACCTTATAAGTATAAGCACTACTATTGCATCTGAGAAACTTAATGTTATTCTTATAAATCGATAACTTTTTAACTGCTACCGTAAATCTAATGACGCAGATATGATACATTCCTTCACGACCCGTTACCGTTCCCGAGCTAACGCCGTTAACTTACACGCTACTGGAATCCAACCCCTGGCGTCGCTACCCGACACCAGTGTAGCTCTCGCATCGTGTTGAGGTAACATTTTGCACCAGTAGGACCCCCAACCACAGCATGTTAATCTAGACTAAAAATTGATGTTTTTAAATGGCTTAGACAACTAATCAAGATTAATAATATGGGACTGTAGGATGGTGGACTCGTGCTCGTAAGTTGTTTGTGACTTTTGTACTTATTGGACGGTGTATTCAGACGTCGGGTTGCAGGCAAGTGAAACTTGCCAAATAGTGCTTTAGGCCATGTCTTAGGCCATTTTCTTGCTTTAGGCGTAAAAGAGACTAGGCGATGAAATGATACTCGCCTAGACGCATTTTAAGATCTAGCTTGACAACGAAGCTAGATCTGTCACCCTGCCATGTCATTCATGCATTGTCTGTCACGTTTAAATTTCCATATCTGTACGCACTTACTCTTGCCATGCCATGCATTATAAACTTGTCATCCCATGCTTGAATGTTTCATTTGTAGCACACGCTACTTGTACTTCCTGGTTCGTGATCCAGAAGCGGGCTACATGTGTTGGTCAAAAGCCAATGCCCGATTTCCTTGTTCAGGCTAGGCACCTGCGTTGCAGGCACAACCCTATGCCAAAAACACTTCCTGGCTCGTGATCCAGAAGCAAGCATTCTATGTTCGGGGGTAAAGCCCTGGCTCGATACACGTGGAGGGGTAGGGATAAGCGATCACTTGAGCTTAGGAGTTGGCCCGTACAGCCACTCCAGCTAAAATGCGTAATCTTTGAGCACGACGTGTTTACTTGACTTGTTAAATCCATGTGATTGTTTAGTAGCTTTGCTACCCATGCCGTGATGTACTTGTGCCTTGTTAAACTTGCTGCCATGTCAAACTTGTCGCATCTAATTAATTGTTGCATCCATACTTTAAAATGCCATGTCATCGCATCATTTTAGAACTGCTAGGTTGCTTTACTTTCCCTTTTGTTTCCTTGCACAAAGTCTGTTGGATATGGAAGACGTTTGTACACCCTTGTGGGGGATGTACGAGGGAATACGGACCTCGAACGTCGCGTACACGAAGTCGTGTACAAAGGGAATCTGTTCCCTTGCGGAGAGGATCTCTGGATGAGTGGGAAAGTCGCATTATATATGCATAAGTGCATGCGACATATGGCTAATAAAGGGGGAATATCTTAAGCTTATGTTGTACCATGCATATGGTACAACTTAAGCTTATAATGTGCCATGTATCATGGTACACCTTAATTAAGTTGTTCCAAAGGAACAACTTACCCTAAAATAACTACCTTGGGGGCTATAAATAAGACCCAAGGGTAAGCCATTTCTTACATCTTTTTGCATGAAATTCATGCATGCATCTTCATCCTAGCGAAGCTCTGCAGAAATCCTTTCTCTCCCTCTTATCCAAGTTCTTAATCTAAAGTAGAGATTTAGATTGTGGATTAGTAGCCTTACTCCGTTCGTGAGAAGACTCGATCCGTCGTGGCGAATCCGAAGGCGAAGTTCGTAGACTACCGTGCCGCATACGCAAGCGTAAGTCTAAACTTCATGTTATCGATCCTAACTCTGTTTTGGACAGGATCCTTCATTGGTATCAGAGCCATACGGGTTCGCCCCGGAGAAACTATGAATGAGTCGTTGTCTTTTTCACGGATGGGTATCCTACCATTACGGATATGGTAGGAACGCTTCGTGACGGAGAGAACGCAGCGGTTGTTCTTTTCACGTTAGGGTCTTCTGTCATTACGGATATGGCAGGAACTCTCCGTGACGGGAAGAACCGACCGTTCATATCGTCAAACTCGCTCTCTTCATGGATGCTGCGTCTCCATTCATAGGGAATGGGCGCTCTCTTCATGTGGAGCGCGTAGTTTACGAATTTTTGAAGTGGGTTCATTTTTTGGCACACGGCCATTGGAGGACAACTACTTCCTCGACGAACGGGTGCTTCACCGGAGAAGAAGGTGGTGGTTATTCCCATCGGGGAAGATGAATTTTTTTGTGCATGTGCACCATGACCAAATGGGTTATGAAGGCCATGCACCCCCCTCCCCATGCGGAGGGGGTTGGCTACGGCCAATAACCACCGCGGCAACCCCCTCCGGCGGGGGTGTGCGGCCTCCCATAAAAGGGGAAACCGGCCATGGCCAAAGGGCCATGGCCGGTCAAGGCAAAAATGCCATGGCCGGGCCATGGCCGGCCGGCCTTGGCCGGCCACGGCCAGGGCAGGGCCTGGCCTCCCTGGCCGAGGCCAGGGCAGGGGCCCTGGCCCCGGCCAGGGCCTGGCCGAGGCCAGGGCAGGAGCCCTGGCCCCGGCCAGGGCTTTGCCGCCCTGGCAGAGGCCAAGGCAGCGCCCTGGCCTCAGGCCAGGGCCCGGCCGCCCTGGCCGAGGCCAGGGCAGAGGCCCTGGCCCCGGCCAGGGCCTGGCCGCCCTGGCAGAGGCCAGGGCAGCGCCCTGGCCTCAGGCCAGGGCCGCCCTGGCCTCAGGCCAGGGCCGCCCTGGCCGCCCTGGCCGAGGCCAGGGCAGAGGCCCTGGCCCCGGCCAGGGCCTGGCCGCCCTGGCAGAGGCCAGGGCAGCGCCCTGGCCTCAGGCCAGGGGCCTCTGGCCGAGGCCAGGCCAGGCAGAGGCCTGGCCGGCCTCTGGCCTAGGCCGGGCCAGGCAGAGGCCTGGCCGGCCTCTGGCCTTGGCCAGGCCAGTGGCCAGGCCGGCCCTGGTAGTGGCCAGGGCTGCCGCAGGCCGTCCTTGGCCGGGTGCCGGACTGATCGGCACTGGCCGGGGGAAGTTTCAGACCAATTCGGCAAAGGCCTTGGTCGAACTAGCCCATACGGGGCCAAACGACAGTCGTCTGCATCAAATTTCTCTCATACGGGGGGAAACGCCTGGATCCATACGGGAACCGGCGACGATAATTTGCAGAAAAATCCCCAAAAGGGGGATCCGACCTAGGCACGGCTACGGCTCATTCCCAACAAATGGTCAGGAAGTGCCGAATATTTCACTAGTATCATAAGGGTACTAAGTTGAAATATATTTTATTTGAAAAATACGTTTTCATACGTTTTGAAAAATAAGTTTTCAAAAACGCTTTTCCGCTGCAAAGTACTATAAGAGTACTAACATTTGATAAAGTGAGGGAGAAATATTGAAAGTTACTCTAGATGGTGATCGGAAACATAGTGACCTTTCCGACTCTAGAGTAACATATTCAATATTTTTCGAAAGTAACTTATCAAATTATGAATATCATTCCAAGTGGGAGTTGATTTTAGAACTATCCATATGGGATATTCTATTATCATTTCAAGTGGGAATTATATTTGAAAAATACGTTTTCAAACTCGTTTTTCCGCTGCTAGTACTATAATAGTACTATTGTTTGATAAGTGATGGGGGAATATTGAAGGTTGTTCTAGATGGTGATTGGAATCAAAGAGACCTTTTCGATTCTAGAACAACATCTTCAATATTTTTCGAAAGTAACTTATCAAATATAATATAATTTCAAGTGGGAGTTATATTTTAAGAATTTTATGCAATATGTTTTTGATCGAACCTTCGGTTTTTTTATGTCTTTTGCAGCATTTTAAAAGTAAAATGTCTTCCGCTTCAAAGAATATCGTCGCTGAGTTAAACAAAGGTGAAAAACTCAACGGCGATAATTACAAACTTTGGTCCATCGAGATACAATACGTTCTAGAGGAGCAAGAAGTGCTCGAAACTCTAAAGAACGTTATGATTGAACCTGAGTTGGGCACTACGGCCCAACACCGACGAGACAAGGAAGCTTTTGATGCTTGGTCTCGGAAGAACAAGATAGCGCGCATTACGTTATTAAGCAGTATGGCTGATGACATAATGCGCATCTTCCGAGAACATGACCTAGCCATGGACATATGGTCCAAGCTAGAGGAGAAGTTCGGTGGCACATCGGTGTCCAAACTTCGTGCCTTAACTATAAAGTTCGATACATATAAGAAACGTCCAGATCATTCCATGGGGAAACATCTGCGACATATGGCTAACCTTATATCAGAGTTAAAGGACGCAGGTCATGTGCTCACAGATGAGCAACAAATCCAAGCAGTCATACGTTCCCTACCAAATGGGTGGGACCAAATGAAGATGCATCTCACTCACAATGAGAGCATCAAGACCTTCAGCAATGTTTCCAAGCACCTCGAATTAGAGGAAGAGCGGCTTGCGGCTGCCAAGCCAAGTGCAGAAGTGCACATGGTTGCTAGTTCCTCACACGGGGGAAAGAAAAGGAAAAATCGTTCGAAGTTCACTAATGAACGTAATAAGCAACCTGAGTCTACCAAGAAACCCAAACATAAGGGTGGGCACAAGAAATGGCACAATAAGAAAGACTTGAAGAGGATCAAGTGCTTCAAGTGCAACAAGCTCGGTCACTATGCTCGTTCGTGTACGAGTGGAGGCGACGAGGTAACTTGTAAATATACTAGTTACATATGTGTTTCTAGTTCAATATTTCTTGTGGAATCTAATCCATTTTGGATAATTGATTCAGGTGCCACCGACCACATAGCAAGGGACAGACGGTCCTTCGTGGAGTATCACCGGATACCCCAAGGAACGAAGTGGATCTATGTAGGAAACAACACACGTGTTGAAGTGAAAGGCGTTGGGACTTGCAAGCTAGTCTTGGACAACGGCCGCACTCTCCTACTTCATGATGTCCTCTTCGCTCCAGATATTCGAAGGAATATAATTTCTGTGGTTGTATTAATGGGTCTTGGCTATAACTGGTTTTTTCATGATTGTAATGTGGACTTAAGTTGTAATAATACTCTTATTGGTACTGGGTTTGTATTTAAAGGATTTATTGTAATGAGTACAATGTATGATTCCTCATGTAATGAAAATTTCCTTATTGCAAATTCTAAGACTTATGAGTCTGATGTGAATTGTTGGCACGCAAGGCTTGGTCATATTGGACCAACGCGTATGGATAGACTCGCCAAACGTGGTCTTCTATCCAATGTTTCAAAGGTTGAAATGTCGACCTGCGAACATTGCCTTGTGGGGAAATCTTGTCGCAAGCCGTTTGGAACTGGCACAAGGGCCGAGGTTCCATTACAGCTTATCCATTCGGACATATGTGGTCCGATGAATGTCAAGACAAGACACGGAAAGTCCTATTTCATCACTTTTATTGATGATTTCACCCGATTCGGACATATCTATTTGATATCACACAAAAGTGAAGCTTTGGCTTGCTTTAAAAACTATATGAGTTTAGTGGAGAATCAATTAGATCACAAGATTAAGGTTTTGCGAACCGATAGGGGCGGTGAATATCAATCAATAAGTTTTAAGGAACTCTGTGATGAAAAAGGCATAGTACATCAGGTAACTATGCCTTATACTCCTCAACAAAACGGTGTTGCAGAAAGGAGAAATAGGACTTTAATGGAAATGGTCCGTTCAATGATGGCGCAAGCTAACTTGCCAATCACCTTTTGGGGAGATGCATTATTGACGGCCACTTTCATTTTAAACCGTGTACCCTCGAAATCAGTTAGCTCCACTCCTTATGAGTTGTGGAACCAAAGGTCTCCTGACTTAAACATTTTGAAACCTTGGGGTTGTGCATCCTACGCACATTTTTCCTCCCATAAGTATGGCAAACTTGGGCCAAGGGGAAGGAAATGTATCTTTATACGATACGCAGAAAACTCCAAATGTTATGTTTTTGTTAGTCAGGAAGACAATGGTGGGCTAATTGAGTTTGAGTCGAGGGATGTCACTTTCTTGGAAAATGAGTTTCCAAGACAGGGCGAGATAAGTCAGGACTTATCTCTATTTGAGATTTATGATCAAGAAGGATTACCTCATTCGAGTGGGAGAATTCTTGGTGAAAATGAAAATACGTTTCAACCTTCACCAATGGATTATACGAATGACGATTATCCTATTCCATACGGGAATAATGATCCAAGTGGGAGCAATTCTAACGACATTCCAAGTGGGAGTGATATTAGAATTGATCTAAATTCAAGTCAACAAGGACTTGAAGAATCTCAAATACGACGTAGTAGTCGTACAAGGTTGGCTCCTCTAAGATTTGAGGATGAATTTCCGCAAACCTTTATGACTTTACTACAAGAAGATGACGAGCCTGCTACTTTCAAACAGGCCGTATCTTGCCCTGCTAAAGACAAATGGATTGAAGCGATGCAAGAGGAATTAGAATCCATGAAAGTTAACCAAGTCTGGGACTTAGTTGACTTACCCAGAGGACGTAGAGCTATTGGGAACAAATGGGTTCTCAAGATCAAGCATAAGGCTGATGGCTCTATTGACAGATATAAAGCTCGCCTTGTCGCGAAAGGTTTTACGCAACAGGAAGGGATAGACTACGAAGAGACCTTCTCACCTGTTGTTCGTTTTACCTCAATTCGCCTGATTCTGGCAATGGTAGCTTGCTTAGACCTCGAATTACATCAAATGGATGTAAAGACTGCTTTTCTCAATGGAGAATTGGACGAGGAGATCTATATGGAACAACCAACAGGGTTTGTAAAAGAAGGAAACGAACATAAGGTTTGTAAACTTCTTAAATCCATATATGGTCTTAAACAATCCTCGAGGCAGTGGTATATACGATTTCAAGAGGTTGTCTTATCAAATGGATTTTCCATGCTTGATGAAGATAACTGTGTATATATCAAGAGGAATAAGAACAAGTATGTTATTATGTCTCTATATGTAGATGACATCTTAATAGCCGGAAATGACAAGGGCTTTGTGATGGATATCAAGGCTTGGCTTTCATCAGTTTTTGAGATGAAAGACATGGGAGAAGCCGCATATATCCTTGGAGTTAAGATTTCAAGGAATCGTTCGAAGAAACTTCTTTCTCTTTCACAGGAGACTTATATAAAGAAGGTTCTAGAACGTTTTCATATGCAGGACTGCAAGTCCATTGATACTCCAATAAGCAAGTGCGACAATTTATGTCTGAAATCATGTCCGAAGAACCAAAAAGAGAAGGAGATTATGGAAAAAGTTCCATATTCCAGTGCAGTTGGTAGTCTAATGTACGCTATGATGTGTACAAGACCGGACATCTGTTTTGCCGTTGGAATGGTAAGTCGTTACCAATCCAACCCAGGGCAAGTACACTGGAAAGCGGTTAAGAGGATAATGCGGTATCTCAAAGGAACTGCAGACTTTGCTTTATGCTATCAAGGAGATGCCTTGAGGCTCGAAGGCTACGCTGATGCTGATTGGGCGGGTGATCTCGATGAGCGACGATCGACCTCAGGATATGTTTTTCTACTCGGATCTGGTGCAATATCCTGGAGTAGCAAGAAACAATCCTGCATCGCACTTTCAACCATGGAAGCCGAGTTTGTAGCATTTAGCATGGCAGTTCAAGAGGCTGTTTGGCTTAGGAAGTTCTTAGACAGGCTAATTAATGCAAGTGACTCAGGTGCTGTACCTATACACAGCGACAGTCAAGCATCTATAGCCTATGTCAAAGATCCGAAATTCCATTGTAAGACCAAACACATAGATATCCGCTACAAATTTGCAAAAGACTATGATAAGACCAAGAAGGTAGACATAAGGTACATAACTACGCATGAGATGATAGCGGATCCGCTTACAAAGGCGATCCCCAGAGATGTGTTTTACAAACACTTATCATCTCAAGGATTGCGTAAGAGCTGAGTTGTACCAAATGTAAATTCCTATGTCTGTGAATGATCAAAATTAATAAAAGAATAAGTTCTTTTTCAAACATTGCATATGAATTTCTTAAGAAATGTTTGTGTACATTTTTGAAATCTCAGCTGAATTGTGTGTATGTCGGACAGATTAAGGTTGGCTCTCTCACATGAGCAACCGCCTTATCTTATCAGATGGATAAGATAGAGATGAGACTAGTTTAAAGTCAAAATCATTAGACGAATGATTTAGAGTCATGACTTAAACAAGATAGTCGAATGAAAGATCTGCATCATATGGATGCTTACAAAAGATCTGAGATCTGTATCACAAGGATATTTGAAAGAGATCTCATAGGATTTTTTCCTATCTGTCTTATGCAGGATGAGAGTCCGTGAATATTTCACGAGTAGTAAGGGGACTCAAAAAGATAGTCACTGTGGTGTCTGATCTTTTCATCCGTACAACATCATTAAGACATACTCTCCCTGGGAAAGGAGTGATGTTGTAATACGTGTTAATACCACGTATGCATTTCGACCACTGAGTTAGTAGCAATAGTGTTTGCTATTATGTGAGACTCAAAGGCCATATGGGTCTTTACTCTTACCCTCAAGGACTCCAATTGGTTCCTTTAGATTTGACGAAATGATCGCTATCTTAGCGTGTTACTTATGGGCTATGATAATTCGGCTCGGCGGGGCACGTTAGAAAAGCGAGTCTAGTCAAGATCAGAAGGTTCGCAAGAAGAGGAAGATTGATTTCATATTCGCATTTGGACTTTAATGATTCAAAGCTGGCCAGCCAATTGTAATCCAGATGGGATTCAATTGTTGAATATAAAGTATAAGAAATGTGAAGAAATAATCTAGGGTAAATCATGCGTTGAACTACTCAACTTTGCACCTTCGAGGTCATTGTGTATCTCTAACAAGTGCACAACAACAGACTCTACGCGCATGACGGTCGCACGGTCTATTTCTCGGTATGATAGATGAAAGAACTAAGGGAAAGACGTTCTCTTACAATCCCCTCAAGTGTGAGTGTGAGATGTTGGATATGGAAGACGTTTGTACACCCTTGTGGGGGATGTACGAGGGAATACGGACCTCGAACGTCGCGTACACGAAGTCGTGTACAAAGGGAATCTGTTCCCTTGCGGAGAGGATCTCTGGATGAGTGGGAAAGTCGCATTATATATGCATAAGTGCATGCGACATATGGCTAATAAAGGGGGAATATCTTAAGCTTATGTTGTACCATGCATATGGTACAACTTAAGCTTATAATGTGCCATGTATCATGGTACACCTTAATTAAGTTGTTCCAAAGGAACAACTTACCCTAAAATAACTACCTTGGGGGCTATAAATAAGACCCAAGGGTAAGCCATTTCTTACATCTTTTTGCATGAAATTCATGCATGCATCTTCATCCTAGCGAAGCTCTGCAGAAATCCTTTCTCTCCCTCTTATCCAAGTTCTTAATCTAAAGTAGAGATTTAGATTGTGGATTAGTAGCCTTACTCCGTTCGTGAGAAGACTCGATCCGTCGTGGCGAATCCGAAGGCGAAGTTCGTAGACTACCGTGCCGCATACGCAAGCGTAAGTCTAAACTTCATGTTATCGATCCTAACTCTGTTTTGGACAGGATCCTACAAAGTCCTTGTGGACTTTGTTGACATGTGCCCTCGTCTCTTTGGGTGTCGCATGTTAGTTGCTGAGCCAGAGTCCGTTGCTGAGGACGAGGAGTACGTGGACATTGAGCCTGGGTCCACTGCTGACGTGGAGTACGAGGACACCGGCGACCAGTCGTAGAGTTTTCCTTCGTCGTTACTTTTGCTTTGTCTGTTGTTAGGTTGTCGGTGAGTAGCACCTTTCTTTCCGTACGTTGTTTACTTTTGTTGGCCATGCTGGGGCCTTTTAGACTCTTTTCTTTTTGCCTGGTGGCTTTTCTGTGATGTTGAAACTTATTTTTGGACATTCTGAGATTGGTTATTTTATGTCTCTTTCTTTATTATTATTTTTGTTCCGTATCGCACTTGCAGGGACCTCTACTCGGTTTAAATCCAGACGCTTTACAGACTGGAGCCTCACAGCTCCAAGTCTGAGCGGACCTTCTCACGTCTCGCCTCCATTTTAGGGAAGCGGGTCGTGACATGGGACGTGTGTAGTTTTCCAGATATAGACGTGCTCCAATGGCACTAAGGTAAGGTACCTCAGGACCTAATGTTTCCTCCCCCTCTTCGAGTGGCTGGAAAGGTTCCTTATGTACATCCAAAGATCTAACGACCATATGTGTACTTAGAGGATGGCTTTTATCCATATGGAAATTTTTGAGTAATTTTCTTGTGTATGTGGATTGGTGTAACATGATTCCTCCGTTAAGGTGTTCTATCTGTAAGCCAAGACAATATTTAGTCTTGCCTAGGTCTTTCATTTCAAATGTTAGTTTGAGGCTTACAGATATATTATCAATCTCTGCAGGAGATCCAATGAGGTTTAAGTCATCTACATAGACGGCTATTATTACGAATCCCGTTCCCGTAGGTTTAATGAAAATACACGGACATACTTCATTATTGGTGAAACCTTGTTGAACAAGGAATTCACTCAGTCTATTATACCACATTTTTCCCGATTGCTTAAGACCATATAATAATCTTTGAAGCTTAATAGAATAGACGTCCTGAGGTATATCTTTTATTTCTGTTGGTATTTTGAAACCTTCTGGAAGTTTCATATAGATATCGTTATCTATATTGCCATATAAATATGCATTCACAATGTCCATGAACTGTATTTCTAGGCCTTCCATTGATGTTAAGCTTATTTTGAATCGGAATGTGATCGCATCCATAACCGGGGAATATGTATCTTCATAATCTATCCCCAGTCGTTGGGAAAATCCCTGAGTTACAAGCTGTGCTTTGTAGCGTACGATTTGATTATTCTCATTTCTTTTCCTTACGAATACCCACTTGTATCCCACAGGTTTTACACCCCTTGGTGTCTGGACTATTGGTCCAAAGACTTTGTGTTTCAATAGTGAGTCCAGCTCTACTCCTATTGCTTTGTTCCACTTTGGCCAATCATCTCTGCGTTTGCATTCAGCTAGAGATCCTGGATCGATATCATCGTCACATTAAGCAACGTGAACAGCAATATCGAACGCAAAGTCGACGACGATGACCGTGCTTTTTCTATCTAGTACCTCCCGAGTACGTACGAAATTTTAATGATATTTCTCCTGTATTGTCCTCTTCGGGGGACTGAAGGAGGGGTGAGGTTACTGGTCTGAGCTCAACATCCCGTGTGGGATATTCGTTATTTCTCCAGGTATTTTTCTCATGCGAGTGAATTTATCCTTGGAGCCAGGTGGTTGCCCTCTTTTTATTTGAGGTACGGCCAATACTGCTGCTGGTGGATTGCACCCATCTTTGGGGATATCAATCCTAGCTGGCATATTGGCAGCATGGACGTATGATCTGATACTCTTCTGGTTTTCAGTGAATTTGTCCGAGAGTAAACTGAATGTGAAGGATATTCAAGATCTCATCTTCACATAGATTAGTACGCGGATCATAATGAGACAAAGACTTAGTGTCCCAAGAAATGATCTCTGAAGCTTCAGGTTTCTTGGTTTGTGAGCAATGTTTGGAAAAAGAATTTTCGCCAAACTCACAATCTTCAAGACGAGCCTTAAACGCATTGCCTGTTAGGGGCTCAAGGTATCTAATAATGGAGGGTGAATCATAACCTACGTAGATACCAAGATGGCGTTGAGGACCCATTTTAGTCCTTTGTGGAGGTGATATCGGAACATAGACTGCACAACAGAATACTCTCAAATGAGAAATATTGGGAGGTACACTATATGCAAGCTGCATCGGCGATAAAATATGACCACCAGAGGGCAATATTCTGATAAGCGAAGCGACATGCAAAATGGCCTGTCCCCATGTATCCACAAGCAACTGTGATTGCATTAGCAATGGACGAGCAATCCATTGCAGTCTCTTTATAAGAGACTCAGCCAACCCATTCTGGGTGTGAACATGAGCTACTGGATGTTCAATTTCAATGCCAGTTGCTTGGCAGTAGTCTTGAAAGACTTGTGAAGTGAATTCCCCAGCATTGTCCAGACATATTTTTTAATCTGATTATCTAGAAAATGTACCCGCAACTTTATTATTTGTGCCAATAGCTTTGGAAAAGCTAGGTTGCGGGTGGACAAAAGGCACACAAGCGACCATTTTAAAGATGCATCTATTAGTACCATAAAGTATCGAAATAAACCACTTGATGGGTGAATTAGCCCACAAATGTCTCCATGTATTCTCTCCAAGAAGCTAGGAGACTCAAACCCCACTTCCAGGTGGGATGATCTCGTAATTAGTTTACTTATAACATGGGAGACAAGGAAAATCACCCTTTTGAAGAATCTTCAGGTTCTTCAAATTATGTCCACATGATTGGGTTATGATGCGGTGCATCATTACTGATCCTGGGTGACCTAGTCTATAATGTCAGAGACTGAATTCTCGTGATGTAGAGCACTATTGGTGCACCATCAGATTAGCTTCTATAGGTTGGATGTATGTTTGATAAAGGCCCGACGGGAGTCCTTTAAAATGTTTTAGGATGGTTTTAATACCATCCTTATAACGAGTAACATACAAATATTCAATATTATTGAAATCGTCAGTTTTCAAGTGATATCCGTTTAAATGGATGTCCTTGAAACTTAGTAGATTTCTGATTGATTTTGGAGAAAATAATGCATCTTTATTATAACTTGCGTTTGGTTTGGGAGCAATAAAATTGCTTCACCTGATCCTTCTATTATATTATATAGTCCCGAAATTGTAGTGACGAGACCATAATAATTAATGATGCTATTAAAATAGCAGCTGTCTCGGAGGATCGTGTGCGTGGAGGCACTAGGCATTCACAATTCATCTCTAGAAAAGAATGTAAAAAAACTTTTATGAAAAGGAAAACTACATTCGATTCATGAATAGATGGACATAATTGAAGATACATCACGCATTAATGAAAAAGACTTTTAAAGATAACTAAATCAACCTTAGTCAAGGAGGTCGTCATTCTCGAAATCCTCGGTGGTGAACCAAGTAGGATGCTGTATATCCACCAAATTTGTTTTAGCAGAAGGCTTCAGACTTGCCATATACAAATCTTGGAGGTGGCGTGGAGTACGACAGACCCTGGACCAATGTCCAGTCATGCCACATCTGAAGCATTTGTCTTTCGAGTTTTTCTTGAGAGCAGACGTCTGGCTAGAGGTATTCCTCTTCTACGTATTCTTTTTCTTTCCCTCATAATTGTTGTTATGGGATGGAGCTCTGGTCTGCTTCTTCGCAGCTTTCCCCTTGTTGAATCTGTCTTTGTGCTTGTGCTTCATCTTCTGGTAAGAAACAGTTTAAGCCTCAGGAAGAGGAGCAGAACCGGCAGGGCGTAGGTTATAAGTGGCCAGTAGGAGGTCTCTATTTTGCTCTGCCATAAGAAGGCATGAGAGTAAATCAGAGTACCTCGTGAACTTGTGTTTACAATACTGTTGCATGAGAATGGCATCCTTCTCATGGAAGGATGTAAATGTCTTCTCAAGCATGCGGGTTTCCGAGACTTGTTCACCACACAACTTCAGGCGTGAGGTGATATTATGTAGAACTGAGTTATATTAAATTACGGACTTGAAGTCCTGAAGTCGGAGATTTTCCCACTCATAACGTGCACAGGGGAGGATCACATCTTTTTGATGTTTGTATCTGTCCTCAAGTGCTGTCCACAGTTCATGAGCGTCTTCCACTGTTAGATTTTCAGCCTTCAGGGTCCGATCAATATGTCTCCTGATATAGATAATGGCTTTCACCTTCTCTATATCAGAGACTCTAACAGTAGAAGTCCCTTTACCAGTTGTCATAGCCGTAGCTGGAGCTTGAATTGTGTGACTTAGGCCCTATGAGCACATGTAGAACATCAGGTCTAGCTGCCAGCTCAAGTAATTTTTTCCAGACGCATCGAGAACATCAAAATCGACACTCGCAATCTTTTCCATTTATCTAAGCATAAATAATCATGAATTAATTATGTATCAAAAATTAAAACGTGCATACTAGTAAAACAATAATGGTTGTGGGGATCGGCTGGTCACCAACAAAAATAATAAAAGTCCAAAGTCCATTATACAATCCGAAGTATGAGAAAATAAAAACTAGAATTTGGAAACCCTTGGGGGTCCTAGCATTAGCAATTTTGCCTCCGTCTTCAGGTGAAGTATCTTCGGGCTTTGGGTTTGACATTTAGTTCCTCAATACATTTTCACTCAAACGAAAAAAGGCGAGGAAAATAAATAGTGGTGACTAATAACGGTCGATCAGAAAACCACAATACAGTCTTACTAACATTCCACGCAGTTTATATAAAATAATTATGCAACATCACATGCATAAACAATTTACTTTATTCAACATCACAACCAAATTTATTGGAGAAAAATTTAAAATTTACGTTTAATAATTACTTGGACCACGGGAAAACATCATTACCCGTTAGGTTAGGTAACTAACAACAGAGCGGTCTCAGGATCCTTGTAATTAGTAAATCGTGAAATAATAATAATTTTAATCCAATTAAAAATTAGGCTATTGATTATGAATTACACATAGAAGTTAGAAAAAAATTTATATCTTGCCCCCAATTCCCCGAGAGGAGTTAGTAATACTCAATATCCTCCCCTGAATTTTCCTTATATTTTTTGGATTTTTGCAGAGTTTTTCGGATTTTTTCCGAATTTTCCAGAATTTTCTGGAATTTTCAGGGATTTATAGGGTATTTTCTGAAATATTTAATAATTTCAGAATTAAAAATAAAAATTGGCCTGCAGGCCAGAGGCCCGCGGGCTGCAGGCCCGTCAACCAAAAATACCCATATAGTCATTTTTACTTTTTATTCTTTTTTGTTATTTACTGGGCACATGGTCCATCAGGGGAGTCCCATGCCTCTTCTCCCCCTCACCCCGGGGTTAGGGTTTTAAGGAGGGAGGAGGGATGGGGAGAGGCCATCGCCAGGGGAAATATTTCGGGAGCCCCCCCGAAATGGGGGGTGGGCGGTGCTCCGGGAGGCCCCCCCTGCCCGGGGGGATCAGGATGCCCCACCAATAGGGGGTGGCAATCTGAAGGCCCCCTCGATGGGGGGATGGGGGTGGCCATCGATTCGAGGACCCCTGACGGGGGGGGGGGGGGGCAGGGGCGGGGGCGACGCTTTGAAAATGAAATGAAGCCCCCCCCGATAAGGGGGCGGCGCTCCAACAATGAAAGGAGGCCCCCCACGACAGGGGGGCGGCGCTCCGACGACGAAAAGAAGCGCCCGACAGGGGGCGGTGCTCCGACGATGAAAGGATGCCTCCAAAAAAGGGGGCGTCGCGCCTGTAGGCCCCCCCGACAGGGGGGTGGCGGATCGGAGGCCCCCCGTAAGGGGGTGGCGGATTGGAGGCCCCGTCAGGGGGTTGAACCAGAGCTTCGAAGGCCCCCCCAACGGGGGGTGGTCTGGTGCTTCGGCTGCCCCAAATTTTTTTTGTTTTTGTTTTTTTAAATTTATTTAATCTATTTAAAACAGATGTTTAACAGTAAATCTGTGTGCATTAAATTTGATTTTCTTGATATAGATTTTGCTATAGATCTCTTAGAAAGTAAATATCACAGATTTAACAATATGCGCATGGAAAAATGATGATCTAGGGGTTTCTAAGATTTTACCTCTAGATCCTACGGCCGGATCTAGCGAAGTTCAGAGAAGGAAGCCCAATCCACGTCCTCGCGATTCGTCCGTCGGCAGGGATTTGGCTCAGTTGATGAGCGTGGCTGATAATGTGTTAGAATTGTAAGAAAAACTTAGCTATCTTGTAATGGAACTCAAGGGACACCCACTAATAGTGGTGTAATGGTGGATGTTAGTGGGTGGAGACCAAAGGTCTTCCCCATTCATAACAATCTATTCTTTGATTGATAAATGTAGATGCTATCTGGAGAGTCGTGTAGATCATCATTTATTGATAGCTGTGTGGTGAAGCTAATTCATTCAGTTATTCATAATTTGGTTTCTAGTTGGAATCTCTCTTTCAGGCTTCCCATTGTTATGACTAGAATTATTGAGAAGTTATGCTTCTCTTTTCTATGGAATAACAAGCTAGTTGTTTGAAGTTAGAACATTATTTGTAGTCCTAACCAAGAGGGTGGCCTTAGCATTTTTAGACTGGTTGATGTAAACAAAGTGGTTAGGATCCACCTTTTTAGAGGCTTCTTCATTCTGACTCAATGTGGGCTGATTATATACGCAACACTGATAGTTTAGTTCTTACATTGATAGTGAATCCATTTCATTCTGACACTTAGAAGTTTATTTCCAAATATATTTTGGCTCCACATATTGATGTGAATCCTAATTTGGATCTCAAACATTAACTTGGATGCCATCCTCAACTTTCTCTTTGATCTTGGCTTGGACCATCAACATAATTATCTCTTATTGTCTCTTATCATAATATAGTCAGTTTTACAAATTACAACCTAAAGATGCCTGCTTGTATTTGTCAACCTTTAAATAATTGATTTCTTACTTATGATAAAATGCTGATGTTGACATTTGGTGATTCAACTCTTTCACACATCATGCCCAGGTTGCTCGGTCGAGCGTGCACGTTGCTCGATCGAGCTGGATGCCTTGAGCCGAGGACCAGCTGAGAAGCGCATATGCTCGATCGACTACTCTACCACTTGACCGAGTTACTGTCTACTCAGTCGAGTGGTTTGAGTACTCGACCGAGTGAATTAAGCTCAAATTTTACAGAGAGTTGGTATTTTTTGAAGCTCTGCAGAGATTGTCAACTCGGTCGAGCGATGTTGACACTCGACTGAGTGATTGCCAACTCGATCGAGCTAAGTTGACGCTCGACCGAGTGCCATGTTTTTCCACCCCAGTGACAGCAGCAATGGAGAGACTGCTCGGTCGAGCGTTGCGCTCGCTCGACCAGGCGGCACAGGGCTAGACATTTTCAGTCGACGGTCTGGATTGCCTTTTAGCCCGTTTTGGAGCCCTATTTAATCCTAATGGCTTATTAGATTATGTTTAAATGCTGTTTTTGAGATCTGGAGTCTGGGAGAGCTGCAGCCGTCGTCATTGAAGAGGTTTGTCGAGAGATTAGGTTAGAAGTTTGATTGTGAAGTTGAGTGATTCTCTTCGTTACTTCTTTGATTTCTTCTTCCTTGAGTGAGATTATGAGGGCTTGTGCTTTCAGCCAAGTTATTACTCATGTGAGCAAAAGATAAATTGTAAACCCTTTGTGGATCTATCTGATAGTGGAATCATCTTGGAATTGTTGGACATAGGTTGTACGCAACTGAACCCGTGTAAACTCTTGTGTGTCTGCGATTGATTTAATTGTTGTTGTTGTTCTTTGTTTGCTACTTTACTTCGCAAGGTCGTAGGGATTTTGTTGGGTTATTTGAGAATCCATTTTTGCTAGTGCTAGATTCCTGATCAGCTTTTAGGATTGGTTGTTTCCGCACGGATCTCAGTTTGGTTCGCCATACCGATTATTTCCCAACCAGTGGTATTAGAGCTTGTGTTCTTTTGTGAGGGAAATTTGTGGCAAAGATGGTGTCATTAGCAACAGTGAACATTGAGAAGTTCACTATCCGAAATTATTTTTGGATCTGGCAGACGCATGTGAAGAATGTTCTGATGCAGACAGGGTGTTACCAAAATGTAATTGATGAGGCGAATATCGATAAGGAGGTGAAGGAATATGCTAGGGCGAAGATGGAGAGAAAGGCTTACAGTGTGATTCAGTTGTCTTTAGCAGATAATGTTCTGAGAGAGGCCTTGGATGAAGCTACTGCATCCGATAGCTGGAAGAAGCTTGAGGGGCTGTATATGAAGAAGTCATTCACGTGTCATCTCTATTTGCTTCAACAGCTGTATACTCTCAAGATGAAGTCTGGATCCGCGGTTAAGGATCACATGGACGAATTGAACCGGATAGTGCTAGAGCTGTAGGGTATGGATGTAAAGATTGAAGATGAGTAACATGGGGTTATCTTGTTATGTTCATTGACTGAGGAGTTAAACCAGTTTGTTCGGTCTATGATTTATAACTGAACGACTCTCATCGTGGAAGAGATGAAGGCGGCGCTTCACACCGAGCAGCTATGTGGTAAGGTTCAAGGTAGAGACCATGTGAGTAACCGTGAAGAGGCACTACATGTGAGGGGTCGACAGGAAAGGAGAGGAGGTCATAAGAAGCACACTGATCGCTCCAAGTTAAGACATTCATATGATAGGTTTGTGACGATCGCATGTTACAATTGCCAGCAGAAGGGCCATTTTGCCAACCGGTGTTCTAACAAGAATGGGAAGAAAGGAAAGGATGCCGATAAAGAGTCCGGTTCAGCATCATTGGGGATAGATGATATGCACATCCATGATGAAGGTAGAGACCCAAAGATGTTTGCAGTATGGATTGCAGGTGAAGCAAACATTGCGTGTCTCATGGATAGTGGGTGCTCATACCATATGACTCTGCATAGGAGTTGGTTTACGACATATCATCCTAAGGAAGATGGAGGTTCAATCCTCATGGGGAACAATGCAGTGTGCAAGACTGCAGGTACTGGAACCGTCCGAATCAAGATGCATGATGGCATAGTGCATACGCTAGCTTATGTGAGGCATGTCCCAGATCTACAGAAGAGCCTAATCTCCATAGGCATTTTGGTCAATACCGGATGTAAGTCGGTCTTTGAGAAAGACCAATTGAGAGTATTGAAAGGAGCCATGGTTGTGATGAAGGGAAGGAAAGTGGGACACTTATATGCCCTTCAAGGTACCACAGTGGAAGGAGATGCAGACGTTGGTGCTACTAGCTTAAGTTTCGAAGATTCAGCCAAGTTGTGACATTATCGCTTGGGTCATCCATGTGACAAGACCCTCGTTGTATTTCAGAGGAGAAAATTGATTGATGCTACAAATGAGGGCGTAGAATTCTACGAATCATGTGTGTACGGAAAGAAGACAAATGTGCAGTTCAACACGGGAAAGCACACTAGCAGGGGATCACTTGACTATGTTCATACAGATGTGTGGGGACTGTGCCTGGAGTCGTCAAGAGGAGGAGCTAGATACTTTGTTCTTTTCATAGATGACTACTCTCACAAAGTCTGGTGTACTTGATGAAGTCAAAGGACCAGACATTTGATTTTTTCAGAGAGTGGAAGACCATGGTAGAGAAGCAAACCAGAAAGCATGTAAAAGTGCTGAGGTCCGACAATGGAGGTGAGTATACTGACGCACCCTGAACTTACACCTAAATTCCACCTAGCGATGGCACAGTCGCTAGGCGTAGTATGGTTTCTAGGTGTCAGCTCTGGGCTCTATCCACAAGAGGACGGTGTCAAATTATAGTATAAAAGATGTCGGATCCTACAAGGACACTGACAGTGTATTTGAGATCTCAGATTATTTCTAGGTCTCAGAGTGAGATAGCTGTCGGTTTGGAAAGATTGGTTGTGATGGTGTGTTGACTTGATAATAAAGAAAACTAGGGTCTTAGGGATCACTGCTAGAATGTCAGAGGTTGATGTTAGAATATGATCTTTACGTTGCATTAGGTTTAGGGGATTGGTCTTCCAATTCATGCCACTCTCGTGGGTTAGAATTTTGAGGTATTTCGGTGGCTCTTATTGACGCAATGGTGGTAGCCGTCAATGTAGCGATATAGTTCGTCGGTGGATCCCCTCAGGGCATGAGCCGTGCATGGTCACGAACCTTGGTTGGATCCACTAATTTTCCTATTTAAATCCCAAGGATACGCCTTAAGCTTATCAATTTCACCGACCGTGGGCATGATCTCAGTACGAGTTATCCTAGGGATTCTGATGGATCGACCGAAATACTCCCCTTTATTTTCAGTACAACCTAGAGATCCAGATCTACTTCTCTATCCTAATGTCTTGGGGCTAGCCCATCAACCCTGGAAGAAACTACTCACACATGGTGATTTTGACGAATAAAAATACTATTTTTATCAAATAAAACATTGTAGCAAATTAATCGAGTGAGAATTGAATAACTTACATACCGAAGACGGGAAAGAATAATAGCCAATAATAACCCAAAAAGATTCTGCAGATTCCAGAACGTAAGAATAATAGAGCACAAATTTTCTCCCAAAAATTAATTTGAACTCAAAGAAAACTAGGTTTAGATCTACAATACTTCTCCAATCTCCTCTCCCCCTCAAAAGTAATTCAAAAACATACAAAAGAATGAGCCCTCTCATTTCGTCTCCCAGATCCGCACTTCACTCTCCCTCAGCGCATCCAGACGGGCCCACGAAAAATTCCAAAATTAGCCCTGTAACGACCGGTTTTTTTATCATTTCTATTATCCGTATTGCTTCCATATTTTTTCCTCCTTTCCTTTCCGTATCTGCTGTTAGATGTTTTGTCCCAGTACCCCGTATCCACGTCTACCTTCTACATACTTATTATTATCATTGTTATTTTAGATTACTAAAAATCCTTCCTATAATTATTTTTGAAACATCTTTTATAATTAATTTAAATATTATTCTCGAATTCGAATTTCAAATTTTAAGACCCCTTTTAAATACAAACTACTTTGAATTACCTTCCAAATTTAAATCCTATTAATAATAATTTTAAATACCTTTTAAATGAATTCAAATCTTACTTCCTAATTAAGCCTATTAATTCCCTTCATTAAACGTATTAAAACCAATTCTATTAATGGGATGTCAATTTACTACTTTTACCTAGCCCTACACCCATATTACTCACGCACACAGATTATCACAAGAAGGATTTCAAACCCTTATCACATGCTGACTTTCCCCCAAACACAACTTATATATTAAACCTAGGCTATTTTCTTTCTCAATCCTACCCTCAAGCTACAGCCCCTACCCTTTATAAATAATATAACCCTTTATTGAACCTAAGCCTAACCCTCTCACAGCCGCCCCCTACCTCTTCTTCTTCTCCTCTTCCCAAGCCGCAGCCTCCCCTGTTTTCTTCAACCTCGCCGCCGCATCCCTACGTCCTCCCCATTCCGACGCCTACACCGCCCGCTGGGCAGGCCCGACCCCACGCTCGCCGCACCGCCCCGTGAACCCCCTCCTCCCTCTCGCGATTGCCCATCCCCTCGACCTGCAACCCGACCCCACAGCCCCTCTCCGAGATCCGACGGCAGCTCCGCCGAGCTTCGATCGTCGCCTCCTCCAAGCGACCACGCCACCCGCCTCAAGCCCGCACCGCATCTCTCCAGCAAGCTCCCCAAGCCGCCGGCATCACGACACCCCCGGTCCCCGGAGCACCCCCTCCCCGAGCATACGAACTCGCCGTCGCGCCTTCCATCCCCAAGCCCGCCAGTCACCTCGCCTTCCACCTCAGTCCACCGCCCAGATCTCCTCGGAGCAGCCCACAGCCTGTCGGTGCCTCCCTCCTTCCCCGATACGCTCTCACCTGTTCCACCCCCTTTCCTTTGTTCGGAACAGAGGACAACAACCGACCCCACAGCGGCCACATCTCCTCCGCCTACGACCAGCGAAACGACACCGGCATCGACTGTGAGATCCCCAGCGCCACCGCACAGAACCCCCCCAGCACCACTCGCCGGCGGTCTCCTCATCAACCCCGACATCAGTTCCGAGCTCACCACCATCCACAGGCGAAGACTCCCGACAGCCCGGCCATCCGCCGCCCTTTCACCTGAGCCGTTCGATCTCGCCGCTCGCACATCCCCCGGAGCTGCCCGATCCCAAAGCGCCCGCCGCCCGCATCGATCGCCGCCCCGCCAAGCACTGGAAGCCGCCCCGCCTTGGTCGCTGCCGGAGACGTCGTCTGGAGGCCGCGCCACTGCTCGACGCCTCAGATCGAAGCCGCCACCGTAGCTCCGTCAGACTTGATCGACCATCGCCCCGTATCGCCGCTGCATTGTCGCCACGAGTTGCCGCCTCACCGATCAAACCCCTCTGTCGAGCTCACATCACGCGAAAGAGGAAAGAGAGAGAGGTAATATTAGATCGATGTTATTATAATTACTTACAGAGTGTTACATCGATGCTACTATCTGTATGTCTAGAAAATAGGCTTTTGGGTTACCAAGTTATATTATAATGTTAGATCGAAGTTAGTGTTATCAGATGCTGATGTTAAACTTAATAACCCAGACAGTAGGCCTATTTTATAACTATTTTATAACTGTCATGTTAGCTAGGAATAACTAGTTGTTATAAAGTGATTCTAATATCAGTACTTCATAAATACGAGTTAGTGATGCAACTTATTAACTAAGATGGTAGTTTTATAATCAGTGGTATATGTACTACTGGTAAAATGTAAGTGTGACGATATGCTATAACCTTATTTTATGAGGCTGGTTGGTACTAATAGCTATGTGAATACCTTATTAACTAGAACTGTTATAAACATACAACAAATGGCAGTGTATAAAGGATGTTTTAATGCCATTTTTAGTTTAACTCTTTTAGCTTGATAACACATATTCGATGGCGCAGGTAATTTCATGCCTCTCTAACGATTGCGCGGGCACTCAGAAACACATCATTCCAGGCAAGTATTTACCACCTGCAAGTATATTCTTTTCTGGCAACTTTTAAAGGCGTAAGTATATTATTTTAAAGATCACCAAAGGCGCAAGTTTTATCACCGGCAAGTACTATTACATACAAGTTTAAAATGATAAACAATGTTTTCTGAAAACAGGCACTTTCATTTCTGTTGCATTACTTCTGTGACAACCTTTCTGCGAACCACTTTTATAAATTGTGATGGTTGGCCTTTGGGCATGTTATGGACTTTTGTGCCTTGAGGCAAAATTACATATTATTGGGCCTTCGGGCATTTTACGGAACATTGGGCCTTCGGGCAATTACGGACTATTGGGCCTTCGGGCAATACGGATATTGGGCCGCGGGCCATTTACGGAATGTTTGCCACTCGGCAAACATTGAACTACGGTTGGACTTATGGACACTTTGGGGTGAGGTAGTCTAATGTAGTAGAGGCTGGAAAGCTGGATTACACTCTAGTGGTGAACTTGACCGACACCTGGCTGGGTCGGTGAGTATAGAGTCACGTGTAGCTCCCGTTGACTTGGGTGTGATGCTGGTCACATCCCCCTCAGACACTGGGCTTGTCACTAGATAGGAGATTGATTGACTGATTGATGCACCCCTTTTTTACCTATGCTGATGCTATAGAGTAACCTGCTAAAATTATTGTCACGATTAACTATTGCTGTACACACTATACCGTCACGACTATTGCTGTGCACACCATACTTGCTATACATATTGCTGTACACACTACACCGTCACGACTATTGCTGTGCACACCACACTTGCTATACATATTGCTGTACACACTACACCGTCACGACTATTGCTGTATACACCACATTTGCCATGCCAGTTTACTTTACACACTACACCTTGTTGCGTTGCTACTTTGCACACTATGCCACTCATGCCCCCTGCTCTACACACTACAGATGTTATGCTTACATGTTTCCATATGCTGCTATGTACCATTTGTTTTGTAAACCATATTATTACCTTGCCGAGGGTCTTTTCCTACTAATATTTTTAAATCTTGCCGAGCGACCCTCGCTGACGTATATTTCCTTGTCTGTGAAATATACGTTAGGTTTTGAGCAGAGTTCACCGAGGAGTTCACTTGGAGATTGAAGAAGGTGACCAAGAGAACCAAGAGCACTAGATCCATTGCTGAAGACGGCGGACACATCACAGCTTGCTAAAAGTTTAATAATTGTTGTATTTCTTTCAGGTGTATTTTAATTTCGTTGTAACGGTTTGTAATGGCCATGTTGGGCCTTAATTCTTTGTGTACATGTAATCTGGAAGTTGAGTGTAATGATGGCATCATTTTGTTGTTCTGATTGTTCGCAAGCAAGAACCTGACAAGTAGTCATACACAGATGTTTATTGGGTTGGGGTTTCACCGCTCCAGCCCAAGCGGGCCTGCTCGCGTCCTCGCTCCCAAGTATGATGGGAAGCGGGGCGTGACAGGTTTTAGTGGTGGCCCATGCAGGTCTCGAACCTGCGAAATACTCGGAACAATATAGATGTCATTAGTAACTAGACTGTCTGGATAAATCTTGTACGCAAATGTTTACTTGTTTGTTTACAGCATGTCAGGAAGACGTAACCCCCGACGAGGATCCGGAGCTGCTGGAGCTGGAGAGGACGACATTCAACAGATGCTTGGAGTCATGAGAGATATGCTGAAGGTTCAACATCATCTGGTCCAGCAGGGACGCCAGGCTGCGCCAGCTGCGCCAGCCGCACCAGTTGCACCAGCTCCAGGGGCCAAGCAGTGCAGAGAGATGCATCCAAAGAGCTTCTCCAGACGAGAGGGCCCGCTAGCAGCCGAAGAGTGGTGTCAGAGCACTGAGGATGATTTGGGCCTTGCCCAAATCAATAAAGATGAATGGGTAGAGCTTGCCAGGAAGCTGTTGACAGATAATGCCCGCAGCTGGTGGAATGCGGAAGAGGCCAGGCTGACTAAGCCGATTTCGTGGGATATCTTTTGCAAGAGGTTTGACGCTCAGTATTTTCCCAAGTCTATGAAGCGAGTGATGGAGAGTCGTTTCATCAACCTGGAGCAGGGCTCTATGACTGTTGATGAGTACGAAGCCGAGTTCACTACGCTGAGTCGATATGCTCCTGCCATGGTGAAAGAACCCGAGGACTGTGCACATCGTTTCCTACAGGGCTTGGATCTGGACATCCAGAGTGTGCTGTCCGGGAATACTTTTTCCACTCATGAGGATGTCCTAGTAGCTGCGAAGAATCAGGAGTAGATCGCCAATCTGAAGAAGGCGCGTCAAGCAGGCAAGCGTCTGCGGGAGCCGCCAAAGAACGATCTCCGACCGACTCAGACCACCGATTTCAAGAAGCCTACAACTCCAGTCGACCCCAGATTTACAGTGGTATGCTATCATTGTAACCGGGTTGGACACGTCAAGAAGGATTGTCGCGTGTTGCTGAACTAGTGCTTGGCGTGCGGAGCACCTGATCATATTGCAAGGAACTGCTTTCGTCACACTAGCAACTCTGCATCCAGATCGACTCAACAGGGACTGTCTTTAGCCCCTCGGTGTCAGGTTCCTCAACAAGCCAATCCCGAACATTATCGGCACTAAAATCTCTATGGTCGCTGAGGAAGTTAGGGACGACGAGCCAGTGCTGAACGGTGACGTTTGAACCCCGACCTATTATTGCACCTAGTGATTTATATCTTGTGCTTATCCTTGCTTGCCACTTTTTTTTGTATCTTTTGCTTCTACTATTACCATTTCATCTATCTTGCTTTGTTATATTCTATGCGTTAATTTAATTGTAATTGTTTCGATCAAAGACCCGTTTCATTTCAGAAGTTTCCGTTCCTCTATATGTCTCTTTCCTCTTTGTTACCTTGACCCTTTGTCTATCAGGCTTTTTCCCTCGATCATACCTGACGTAAGAAATTCCGAGGACATAATTTTCTTTAAGGTGGGTAGGATGTAACGACCGGTTTTTTATCATTTCTATTATCCGTATTGCTTCCATATTTTTTTCCTCCTTTCCTTTCCGTATCTGTTGTTAGATGTTTTGTCCCAGTACCCCGTATCCACGTCTACCTTCTACATACTTATTATTATCATTGTTATTTTAGATTACTAAAAATCCTTCCTATAATTATTTTGGAAACATCTTTTATAATTAATTTAAATAATATTCTCGAATTCGAATTTCAAATTTTAAGACCCCTTTTAAATACAAACTACTTTGAATTACCTTCCAAATTTAAATCCTATTAATAATAATTTTAAATACCTTTTAAATGAATTCAAATCTTACTTCCTAATTAAGCCTATTAATTCCCTTCATTAAACGTATTAAAACCAATTCTATTAATGGGATGTCAATTTACTACTTTTACCTAGCCCTACACCCATATTACTCACGCACACAGATTATCACAAGAAGGATTTCAAACCCTTATCACGTGCTGACTTTCCCCCAACACAACTTATATATTAAACCTAGGCTATTTTCTTTCTCAATCCTACCCTCAAGCTACAGCCCCTACCCTTTATAAATAATATAACCCTTTATTGAACCTAGGCCTAACCCTCTCACAGCCGCCCCCTACCTCTTCTTCTTCTCCTCTTCCCAAGCCGCAGCATCCCCTGTTTTCTTCAACCTCGCCGCCGCATCCCTACGTCCTCCCCATTCCGACGCCTACACCGCCCGCCGGGCAGGCCCGACCCCACGATCGCCGCACCGCCCCGTGAACCCCCTCCTCCCTCTCGCGATCGCCCAGCCCCTCGACCTGTAATCCGACCCCACGGCCCCTCTCTGAGATCCGACGACAGCTCCGCCGAGCTTCGATCGCCGCCTCCTCCAAGCGACCACGCCACCCGCTCAATCCCGCATCGTATATCTCCAGCAAGCTCCCCAGGCCGCCGGCATCACGACACCCCCGGTCCCCAGAGCACCCCCTCCCCGAGCATACGAACTCGCCGTCACGCCTTCCATCCCCAAGCCCGCCAGTCACCTCGCCTTCCACCTCAGTCCACCGCCCAGATCTCCTCGGAGCAGCCCACAGCCCACCGACGCCTCCCTCCTTCCCCGATACGCTCTCCCCTATTCCACACCCTTTCCTCTGTTCGAAACAGAGGACAACAACCGACCCCGCAGCGGCCACATCTCCTCCACCTCCGACCAGCGAAACAACACCGGCCTCCTCCTCGCATCGGCATCGACTGTGAGATCCCCAGCACCACCGCACGGAACCCCCCAGCACCACTTGTCACGCCCCGCTTCCCTAAAATAGAGGCGAGACTTGAAAAGGTCCGCACGAGAGTGGGGCTGTGAAGCCCTAAACCCGATAAGCGTCAATAAAACGTAAGCAGGTCCCTGTAACCACAAACGAAACAACAATAATAACACAAGGAGAGACTGAAATAAAATTCTCATATCTCATAAATTGTCCAACATGAAAATTTAAGTTCAACATCCAGAAAAGCCACCAGGCTAAAAGAAAGAGTCTAAAGGCCCAGAACAAGGCCAACAAAAGCAACAACGCAACAAAGTATAGGTGCTACGCACCGACAACGAAATAGCAGTCTAAACAAAAGGGAAAACACAACGGAGACACTAGGACTGGTCCCCAGTGTCCACGTACTCCCCATCAAACACAAGCTCGGGCTCGGCGTCAGCAAACACCTCGTCCTCAACAAGGTACTCAGGCTCAGGATCTAACATATGTCACCCAAAAGAGTAAAGGGGCACATGTCAGCAAGTCTAAAAGACTTGGGCAAGGAAACTGAAAGTAAGGAAACTAGCAACCTAGCAGTTATAGTATGCATGACATGGCAGTTTAACATGAGTGCACAAGCAAGACATGGCGAGACAATAAGTACAAGAGAGCCATCATCGGGACAAGACAAGAGTAGCCAAGCTACTAACAATCTCAATCAATTCACTATTCACGTTTCAAGTTGTTTTATAGATGTTTACGCCTTACAGCTGAATGGTTTAACATTCACGCTGATTGGCCGCTTAACACTACCCCAGAACCCAGAGTTTACGCCTTACTACTGCAGTTGCTGATCGGGCAGACTCCCAGTTGATTGGCCGCTTAACTCTTACCCCCAATACCCACATGTAAACGAGCCAGGGTCCCTGCACACGAGCCCAGTAAATGAGCCAGGGTTGCCCCACACAGGAGCTCGCATTCTAGTTCACGATTCATAAGCATTTGGCGTAGGGGTGCACCTAGCTTTAATATCGAGCGTTGGGGTTAGCAACTCATTATGCTCTCTTCTGGTCACGAGCCAGGAAACACAAGTATTGTAGCGATGCTATGCAATCACGGGATCACTTAAAGAATGCAATGACATGACAATTAATTTGCGTACCGTTAATGGAAATTAAACATGACATGGCATTTGTGCAACATGATAAACATCGGATCTAGCTTCGTTGTCAAGCTAGTTCCTCAATTTTGCGCCTAGGCGAGTATCATTTCGTCGCCTAGCCTCTTTTGCGCCTACAACAAGCAAATGGCCTAAAACATGGCCTAAACCCTAAGTGGCAAGTTTCACTTGCCTAGCACCGGGGATGACGATCACAAAAGCTCGTCCCACGGACGCTAATCTACGGGGAAGTCGCTGTTATGGAGAACAATCATCAAAACAACAAGTAATTTCATTAGGGTTTTGCAAAAACATAACGGGTTATGAAAACATCAAGAGATCGATTTCTTACCGTGAGGAGGCGGAAGAAACACTCCAGAGAACCTAGGGTTCAGATCTGGAAATGGATGGAGAAGTTTGGAGAAATAGGGTTTTGGGGGATTTTGGGGATTTGATGGAGATTTGGGGAAGATGAGAGGTAGAATGTGTTAGGGGAGGGTTTAGATGATGGAGGATGAGCTTGGAATGAAGGAATAAGGGTTTGAGGAAGATGGGGGCTCAATGGGGGAGAAATTAGGGTTTTAGGTCGTGAGGAGGAAGAAGAAAACGTTTGGGGGGTATTTGTAGAGATTGGTGGCAGTTAGGGCAAAACTAGGGTTTCCTGCACTGCTTAGTCGGTCAAAGAACAACTGTTGACCGACTAGTTTGAGAACTAGTCGGTCGGTTGAACAACGCAGACCGACTAAGTGTAAACAGTAGCTCCAATCGAAAACCTGAACTAAGAGTTAGTCGGTCAAAGAACAACTACTGACCGACTAGTTTGACATCTAGTCGGTCGATGAACGTTCTTAGACCGACTAAGAGTAAACAGTAACTCGACTGTACAGAAGAACCAAGAATTAGTCGGTCTGAGTACAAAACTTAACCGACTAGTTTGACAACTAGTCGGTCGAAAGATGAACTTAGACCGACTAAGAATGAATAGTACTGATACCTAAAATTAGTAAATGAGTTAGTCAGTTAAAGAAGCATTGCTGACCGACTAGTTTGCAACCTAGTCGGTCAACCAACGTTCTTAGACCGAATAACGACAAACAGTAACTCCTGAGAAATTTAGAAAGCCAACTAGTCGGTTCAAGAAGGATTGCCGACCAACTGGATCGTCATCTAGTCGGTCGGTGCCCCTTCTTACACCGGCTAATAAGCACCAAAAGTTCCGATATGGAGCGCGGAGCTCCGGGATCGATTCCTAAGACTCCTAGGCTTGATCTAACAATAAGATATGACCGATACGAATCCCATCACGAATGACTCACTCCGAAATCGACGATTCTAAGAAAGAAGCTAGAAAACACGACGATACGATCGAAAAAGAAAGTTACGGAGATGAAAACCACATATATAGAGAAAATCCACCAAAACACATAATATAATATAATAAATCCAGGTACAAGAAAACCATTCGTTACATCCTCCCCAACTTAAGAAAAATTCCGCCCTCGGAATTTCCAAACACTCACGTGTCCGGAAACAAAAGTGGGAAACGCTCTCGCATCTCATCCTCATTCTCCCAAGTAGACTCTCCAGGTGAGCCGTGTCGCCACATCACCATCACAAGATTGACAATCTTGTTCCGAAGTGACTTCTGACGCCTGTCCAGAATCTGCACTGGATGCTGGTCATACGTCATGTCGGGGCGAACGGTAATCTCCGAGAAATCCACAGCATGAGATGGGTCGCTAATGTATCGACGAAGCTGCGACACATGGAAAACATTGTGAACTCCCTCCAGAGATGGCGGCAAGGCTAAGCGATAAGCTACCTCGCCAACTTTCTCCAGAATGTCAAACGGTCCAATGTATCGCGGGCTCAACTTCCCTCGCTTCCCAAAACGAATCACACCACGATTCGGGGAAATCTTCAGAAACACATGGTCTCCCGGCTGAAACTCCAAAGGACGACGTTTAGCATCCGCCCAATGCTTAAAACAGTCCTGAGCAATCCTCAACCTCTCCCGAATGTTCCTGACAATATCCACGGCCTCCACGATCATCTCAGGTCCCAACAGCTCCCGATCACCAACGTCATCCCAACTCAATGGAGATCGACATTTTCTCCCATAAAGAGCGGCGAAAGGCGCCATGCCAATACTCGCCTGGAAGCTGTTGTTGTAAGAAAACTCTACCAGATGTAGATGGTCCTCCCACGAACCCTTGAAATCCAACATGCACGCCCTCAGCATGTCTTCCAAAATCTGAATCGTCCTCTCGGACTGGCCATCCGTCTGCGGATGGTACGCCGTGCTGAAACTCAGACGCGTACCCAAACTCTTCTGCAAACTCTACCAGAACTGAGATGTGAACCTCGTGTCTCTGTCCGACACGATACTCACGGGGACTCCATGAAATCGCACAACCTCCTGCACGATTCACGTTACATCACTATCCGAACTAGGAAAAAGGACATAAAAACGGAGAGTAAAAGAATTTACCTCCATATATCTCCTCGCTAGTGCCTCAGTGGACTGTCCCACTCGGAACGGAATAAAGTGCACGGATTTGGTCAATCTATCTACGATCACCCAAATCGCGTCATTCTGCTTCGGACTCCGAGGTAGTCCAGTCATGAAATCCATAGTGATGTGTTGCCATTTCCACTCCGGAATCGGAAGCGGTTGTAGCAACCCGGCCGTACGCTGATGCTCCGCCTTCACTTGCTGACAAACCAAGCACTTGGCTACACTCCGAGCCACACTCCTCTTCATACCATGCCACCAATAATACAGGCAAAGATCCTGGTACATCTTGGTGCCACCAGGATGCACAGAATACGGCGAACTGTGTGCCTCCACCATCAACTCCTCTCTGATATCCCCAGCTGGCACACACAACCTGGCTCCAAACCTCAGCGAGCCATCCTCATGAATCAAAAAGTCAGTCCGTAGACCGGCTTCCACCTGCTCCTGAATCTTCACCAGCTTCGGATCTCTGGCCTGGCCAGCCTTAATCCGATCCACGATCGTCGACTGCACCTGCATGTACATCAACGAAGAAACCTCCCCAGGAAGAACAATCTCAACACCAGACTCGTAAAAATCCTGCTGCAATCTCCACTGCGAGGTCAAAATCATCACCGCTGGAAGCCTACTCAGCGCATCAGGAACCACATTCACCTTGCCAGGGTGAAACTGCAAATCAATATCATAATCTGCCATGAGCTCCAACCATCGACGCTGTCGCATGTTGAGCTCCTTCTGAGTGAAAATATACTTCAAGCTTTTGTGATCGGTGAAGATCTTCACTTTCTCACTCAGCAGGAAGTGCCTCCAAATCTTAAGAGCAAACACAACGGCAGCCAACTCCAAATCATGCGTTGGGTAATTCTTCTCATGAACCTTGAGCTAACGAGACGCATACGCCACAACATGCCTGTGCTGATGCAACACACAACCGAGACCCTTGCCAGAAGCATCGCAAAAGATCTCAAATCCACCGCTGCGATCAGGCACAACAAGAATAGGGGCAGTCGTCAACCTCTCCCTCAGAACACCAAACGCACTCTCATAATCACCCGACCAAACAAAAGGTACATCCTTCCGCATCAACCTGGTCATCGGCTCAGCAATACAGGAAAATTCCTTAATGAAACGCCGATAGTAACCAGCAAGTCCAAGGAAACTCCGAATCTCAGATGCAGACGACGGAACAGGACACTCTCTGATGGCCCTAATCTTCTCGGGATCCACTGAAATACCATCTCCAGTCACCACATGCCCGAGAAAAGCAACTCTATCCAGCCAAAACTCGCACTTCGAAAATTTATCATACAACCGATGCTTCCTCAAAATCTCCAATACCGTCCTCAAGTGCGAGGCATGCTCCTCCTCCGACTTTGAATAGATCAGAATGTCGTCAATAAAGATAACGACAAACTTATCCAAAAAGTCGTAGAAAATCAGGTTCATCAGATTCATGAAAACTGCGGGTGCGTTAGTTACGCCGAAAGGCATAACCACAAACTCGTAGTGTCCATACTTCGTCCTGAACGCTGCCTTCGGAACATCTCCCTTCTTCACCTTCAACTGATGGTAACCACTCCTCAAATCCAATTTAGAAAACACCCTCGAACCTCCAAGCTGATCAAAAATATCATCGATGTGAGGCAACGGGTATTTATTCTTAATGGTCACCGCATTCAACTCCCGATAGTCCACGCACATGCGACGCGTACCATCCTTCTTCTTCACCAGCAGCACCGGTGCTCCCCACGGAGACACACTAGGGTTGATATAACCCTTCTGCAAAAGCTCATCCAGCTGCTTCCGCAATTCCTCCAACTCAGCCGGTGCCATACAATACGGCGCCTTCGAAATCGGCTGCGCTCCCGAAACAAGATCAATAGAAAATTCTAGAGCTCGATCAGGTGGCAAACCAGACATCTCCTCGGGGAAGACGTCACCAAAATCACGCACCACAGCTGGCCACTCCAACTCCATCTGCAAAGCCACAACCTCCACCGGCCTGGCCCGAAATCTGACAGGACCAAGCGAGCTGCTACCACGACTGAACTCAAATACTGGATGTCCGGGAATCTCGAACACCACCTTCTTCCTCCGACAATCGATCGTAGCATAGAAGCTCGCAAGCCAGTCCATCCCAAGAACTGCATCATAGTTGATGATGTCGTGGACAATGAAATCAGCGAAAAGCTCATGTCCACAGACCACCAACGAGCAAGAATTGCAACCACGATGCACCGAGACCACGTTATTCCCTGTAACGATGTTCCAACTCTTGGGAAGAGGGGACGTCGACAAGGAATGCCTCTCCACTAAGCTTCGAGAAATAATGCACATCGATGCACCAGAGTCAAAGAGGACTCGTGCAGGAAATGTGCACACCAAAACCACACCTAACAAGCAATTAACAATCAAACCCTAGTCTAGCAAACAATCATGTTCAAGCAAACAACATAATCTAACATTCAAACCAGCTAGGAAAGTAACAGCTAGATTGAGGATTACCTGCGATAACCTCATCCACAGCCTCGCTCTCCACAGCGGTCATCAGAAAATCCTGCCTCCTCGGTGGAACAGCCTGCTAAAAAGCCTGCCTCTGTGGAACAAGAGCTGCTCCACGTCCATCAGGTACAGACGCTCGCTGCTGCAACGGCTGTGCTGCAACAGGTGCCCTCCGCAGCTGACTCGCATGCCGACAATCCTTCGCGACATGGGAAGCATCACCACAAACCAGACACTGGCCCAGAAACTTCCTACGCTGATCCTTGATGTGGCCAGGCTTGCCGCAGAAATGGCAAGTCTTCAGAACAGGCCCTCCTGGCCTCTTGAACTGAGCTGGCTGATTAGGCTTGAAACCAGGCCTTACCACCGCCCTGGCCTGCTCCATAGGCCTCTTCCCAGCACCAGAAACGTGTCCTCTCCTCTGACTCAGGTTCAGCTCCTGCCTCCTCGCAGCGACCAGAACCTTCTGATAAGAGTCCAGATCAGAGGAAGACACAAAACTCTGGAGCTCCAAAGCAAGTCCCTGCAGGAACCTCTGAGCCCTCTCATCAGCATCCTGCACCATCTTCGGTGCGAACCGACTCAGCCTAGTGAACTCTTGGTGGTACAGGTCCACCGTCAAGCTCCCTTGCTTCAGATCGATGAAGCGCTGCAGCATCTCCTTCCTAGCAGCCTTCGGAAAGAACTCCTCATCAAACCTGGACTTAAAGGTAGTCCAAGCTATCGGCTCCACCAACATCTTCTCTTCCGCATCCCACAAGTTTCGAGCATTATCCTTGAGTTGCCTCTTCGCCAAATCAACCCATCCAGCCGGGGTGATCTTGGCCATCTTCAAATTATCCTCTATGTTCCGAATCCACTCATCGGCAGCCAGAGGACCCTCAGACCCATCAAAATATGCGGGACCCAGCTCCCGAAATTGCTTCGCTCCCGGCTCGGAGCGAGGAGCATCCGGAAGAGCCCGGGCAGCTCGAGCAAGTGGAGCATTCTGAACTTGCAGGAGCATGCCCTGCTGCACTTGCATCATCTGAAGCATCATCCGCATCATCTCTCCGTTGGTGGGTTCCCGCTCAGGCTCCTCATCATGAGGGAGCGCACCACTACCTCCACCACGGGTGAATCGCCTTCCTGCCATCTAGTGACACAGAAAACGAAGCAGATTAGACTCATAGCTTATGACTCGGACGTCGAACTTAGTTTATTGGACATTCTAATATTATTATCGCAATTCCGACAATTCGCAGTTACAGAAGGACCTGCATGGGCCACCAACAACACCTGTCACGCCCCGCTTCTCTAAAATGGAGGCGAGACGTGAAAAGGTCCGCACGAGAGTGGGGCTGTGAAGCCATAAACCCGATAAGCGTTAATAAAACGTAAGCAGGTCCCTGTAACCACAAACGGAACAACAATAATAACACAAGGAGAGACCGAAATAAAATTCTCATATCTCATAAATTGTCCAACATGAAAATTTAAGTTCAACATCCAGAAAAGCCACCAGGCTAAAAGAAAGAGTCTAAAGGCCCAGAACAAGGCCAACAAAAGCAACAACGCAACAAAGTGTAGGTGCTACGCACCGACAACGAAATAGCAGTCTAAACAAAAGGGAAAACACAACGGAGACACTAGGACTGGTCCCCAGTGTCCACGTACTCCCCATCAAACACAAGCTCGGGCTCGGCGTCAGCAAACACCTCGTCCTCAACAAGGTACTCAGGCTCAGGATCTAACATGTGTCACCCAAAAGAGTAAATGGGCACATGTCAGCAAGTCTAAAAGACTTGGGCAAGGAAACTGAAAGTAAGGCAACTAGCAACCTAGCAGTTATAGTATGCATGACATGGCAGTTTAACATGAGTGCACAAGCAAGACATGGCGAGACAATAAGTGCAAGAGAACCATCATCGGGACAAGACAAGAGTAGCCAAGCTACTAACAATCTCAATCAATTCACTATTCACGTTTCAAGTTGTTTTGTAGATGTTTACGCCTTACAGCTGAATGGTTTAACATTCACGCTGATTGGCCGCTTAACACTACCCCAGAACCCAGAGTTTACACCTTACTACTGCAGTTGCTGATCGGGCAGACTCCCAGTTGATTGGCCGCTTAACTCTTACCCCCAATACCCACATGTAAACGAGCCAGGGTCCCTGCACACGAGCCCAGTAAATGAGCCAGGGTTGCCCCGCACAGGAGCTCGCATTCTAGTTCACGATTCATACGCATTTGGCGTACGGGTGCACCTAGCCTTAATATCGAGCATTGGGGTTAGCAACTCATTATGCTCGCTTCTGGTCACGAGCCAGGAAACACAAGTATTGTAGCGATGCTACGCAATCACGGGATCACTTAAAGAATGCAATGACATGACAATTAATTTGCGTACCGTTAATGGAAATTAAACATGACATGGCATTTGTGCAACATGATAAACGTCGGATCTAGCTTCGTTGTCAAGCTAGTTCCTCAATTTTGTGCCTAGGCGAGTATCATTTCGTCGCCTAGCCTCTTTTGCGCCTACAACAAGCAAATGGCCTAAAACATGGCCTAAACCCTAAGTGGCAAGTTTCACTTGCCTAGCACCGGGGATGACGATCACAAAAGCTCGTCCCACGGACGCTAATCTACGAGGAAGTCGCTGTTATGGAGAACAATCATCAAAACAACAAGTAATTTCATTAGGGTTTTGCAAAAACATAACGGGTTATGAAAACATCAAGAGATCGATTTCTTACCGTGAGGAGGCAGAAGAAACACTCCGGAGAACCTAGGGTTCAGATCTGGAAATGGATGGAGAAGTTTGGAGAAATAGGGTTTTGGGGGATTTTGGGGATTTGATGGAGATTTGGGGAAGATGAGAGGTAGAATGTGTTAGGGGATGGTTTAGATGATGGAGGATGAGCTTGGAATGAAGGAATAAGGGTTTGAGGAAGAAGGGGGCTCAATGGGGGAGAAATTAGGGTTTTAGGTGGTGAGGAGGAAGAAGAAAACGTTTGGGGGGTATTTGTAGAGATTGGTGGCAGCTAGGGCAAAACTAGGGTTTCCTGCACTGCTTAGTCGGTCAAAGAACAACTGTTGACCGACTAGTTTGAGAACTAGTCGGTCGGTTGAACAACGCAGACCGACTAAGTGTAAACAGTAGCTCCAGTCGAAAACCTGAACTAAGAGTTAGTTGGTCAAAGAACAACTACTGACCGACTAGTTTGACATCTAGTCGGTCGATGAACATTCTTAGACCGACTAAGAGTAAACAGTAACTCGACTATACAGAAGAACCAAGAATTAGTCGGTCTGAGTACAAAACTTAACCGACTAGTTTGACAACTATTCGGTCGAAAGATGAACTTAGACCGACTAAGAATGAATAGTACTGATACCTAAAATTAGTAAATGAGTTAGTCGGTTAAAGAAGCATTGCTGACCGACTAGTTTGCAACCTAGTCGGTCAACCAATGTTCTTAGACCGACTAACGACAAACAGTAACTCCTGAGAAATTTAGAAAGCCAACTAGTCGGTTCAAGAAGGATTGCCGACCGACTGGATCGTCATCTAGTCGGTCGGTGCCCCTTCTTACACCAGCTAATAAGCACCAAAAGTTCCGATATGGAGCGCGGAGCTCCGGGATCGATTCCTAAGACTCCTAGGCTTGATCTAACAATAAGATATGACCGATACGAAGCCCGTCACGAATGACTTACTCCGAAATCGACGATTCTAAGAAAGAAGCTAGAAAACACGACGATACGATCGAAAACGAAAGTTACGGAGACGAAAACCACATATATAGAGAAAATCCACCAAAACACATAATATAATATAATAAATCCAGGTACAAGAAAACCAGTCGTTACACCACTCGCCGGCGGTCTCCTCCTCAACCCCGACATCAGCTCCGAGCTCACCACCACCCGCAGGCGAAGACTCCCGACAGCCCGGCCATCCGCCGCCCTTTCGCCTGAGTCGTCCGATCTCGCCGCTCGCACATCCCCCGGAGATGCCCAATCCCAAAGCGCCCACCGCCCGCATCGATCGCCACCCCACCAAGCACTGGAAACCGCCCCGCCTTGGTCGCTGCCGGAGACATCGTCTGGAGGCCGCGCCGCTGCCCGGTGCCTCAGATCGAAGCCGCCACAGCAGCTCCGTCGGACTTGGTCGACCATCGCCCCGTATCGCCGCTGTATTGTCGCCACGAGTTGCCGCCTCGCCGATCAAACCCCCCCTGTCGAGCTCACAGCACGCGAAAGAGGAAAGAGAGAGAGGTAATATTAGATCGATGTTATTATAATTACTTACAGAGTGTTACCTCGATGCTACTATCTGTATGTCTAGAAAATAGGCTTTTGGGTTACCAAGTTATATTATAATGTTAGAACGAAGTTAGTGTTATCAGATGCTGATGTTAAACTTAACAACCCAGACAGTAGGCCTATTTTATAACTATTTTATAACTGTCATGTTAGCTAGGAATAACTAGTTGTTATAAAGTGAATCTAATATCAGTACTTCATAAATACGAGTTAGTGATGCAACTTATTAACTAAGATGGTAGTTTTATAATCAGTGGTATATGTACTATTGGTAAGATGTAAGTGTGACGATATGCTATAACCTTATTTTATGAGGCTGGTTGGTACTAATAGCTATGGGAATACCTTATTAACTAGAACTGTTATAAACATACAACAAATGGCAGTGTATAAAGGATGTTTTAATGCCATTTTTAGTTTAACTCTTTTAGCTTGATAACACATATTCGATGGCGCAGGTAATTTCATGCCTCTCTAACGATTGCGCGGGCACTCAGAAACACATCATTCCAGGCAAGTATTTACCACCTGCAAGTATATTCTTTTCTGGCAACTTTTAAAGGCGTAAGTATATTATTTTAAAGATCACCAAAGGCGCAAGTTTTATCACCGGCAAGTACTATTACATACAAGTTTAAAATGATAAACAATGTTTTCTGAAAACATGCACTTTCATTTCTGTTGCATTACTTCTGTGACAACCTTTCTGCGAACCACTTTTATAAATTGTGATGGTTGGCCTTTGGGCATGTTATGGACTTTTGTGCCTTGAGGCAAAATTACATATTATTGGGCCTTCGGGCATTTTACGGAACATTGGGCCTTCGGGCAATTACGGACTATTGGGCCTTCGGGCAATACGGATATTGGGCCGCGGGCCATTTACGGAATGTTTGCCACTCGACAAACATTGAACTACGGTTGGACTTATGGACGCTTTGGGGTGGGGTAGTCTAGTGTAGTAGAGGCTGGAAAGCTGGATTACACTCTAGTGGTGAACTTGACCGACACCTAGCCGGGTCGGTGAGTATAGAGTCACGGGTAGCTCCCGTTGACTTGGGTGTAATGCTGGTCACCTCCCCCTCATACACTGGGCTTGTCACTAGATAGGAGATTGATTGACTGATTGATGCACCCCTTTTTACCTATGCTGATGCTATAGAGTAACCTGCTAAAATTATTGTCACGATTAACTATTGCTGTACACACTACACCGTCACGACTATTGCTGTGCACACCACACTTGCTATACATATTGCTGTACACATTACACTGTCACGACTATTGCTGTGCACACCACACATGATATACATATTGCTGTACACACTACACCGTCACGACTATTACTGTATACACTACATTTGCCATGCCAGTTTACTTTACACACTACACCTTGTTGCGTTGCTACTTTGCACACTATGCCACTCATGCCCCTGCTCTACACACTACAGATGTTATGCTCACATGTTTCCATATGCTGCTATGTACCATTTGTTTTGTAAACCATATTATAACCTTGCCGAGGGTCTTTTCCTACTAATGTTTTTAAATCTTGCCGAGCGACCCTCGCTGACGTATATTTCCTTGTCTGTGAAATATACGTTAGGTTTTGAGCAGAGTTCACCGAGGAGTTCACGTGGAGATTGAAGAAGGTGACCAAGAGAACCAAGAGCACTAGATCCATTGCTTAAGATGGCGGACACATCACAGCTTGCTAAAAGTTTAATAATTGTTGTATTTCTTTCAGGTGTATTTTAATTTCGTTGTAACTGTTTGTAATGGCCATGTTGGGCCTTAATTCTTTGTGTACATGTAATCTGGAAGTTGAGTGTAATGATGGCATCATTTTGTTGTTCTGATTGTTTGCAAGTAAGAACCTGACAAGTAGTCATACACAAACACTTATTGGGTTGGGGTTTCACCGCTCCAGCCCAAGCGGGCCCGCTCGCGTCCTCGCTCCCAAGTATGATGGGAAGCGGGGCGTGACAAGCCCGCATGTCATCGACCGAGTCAGTGACTCAGTCGAGCAGAAGTTTGCTCAGTGGGGCTGCTCGGTGTCGAGCAGCCCACTTGCTCGGTCGAGTCTGTCAGTGGATCGAGCTTCTTCAAAAAATGTCGTTCTGTCTACTTGGCCCGAGTATGTCTTGCTCGGTCGATTCGCCATCTGACTTGGTCGAGCAAGTCCTGCTCGGTCGAGCAGTTGTTAATGGGTGAAGCTTCGAAAGTAGAAGTGGCTCGACCGAGTCACCACACTGCTCAGTCGAGCAAGGTGCATATCAGCGGTGCTCGTGTATCAGCTCGACCGAGCAGAACTTCCTGCTCCGTCGAGTCGCCTGGGAAAAATCCTGAAAAAGCTTGCAGCTTCTTCTTTACTCCTGTAAATCTCCTCCACTCCTCCCATAGGCTTCCAAACCTTGACGAACTCCTGTAGATCTTTGCCAGCGGGCTCACGGACATGCTGGATGTGTCCATATCCAAAAGTTGTCTCGACTCGCTCCAAAATCCCTGAAAATCTACAAAACTCTACGAAACTCGAATCTGGTGTTAGAATTGCAATATCATAGGAGCGGGATTTGGATGTGAATATGATATGAAATGCAATGGAATGATGCCATGAAAAGATGAAAAATATGGTCACATCAAAATCCCCAAGTTTACCTCTTACTCGTCCTCGAGGAAGACGAATACTAGGTATGTCGGGCGATAAACAAAAGGAATAAAAAATGAAAGAGAATAGAGATGGTAAGGGGTGCTAAAGTGTTCAATCAGATCTCAAGCCTCAGTAGTATATCACGATGCTTCGAATGGTAAAAACACTTGCTAATGGTATTTTCAAGTCTTACTAATCATATGGCTAGCATGCAATAAATACAAAAACATGGATCTTCTAAAATCATGCCATCAACTTATATCAATCTCATGCAATCTATAGAGTCTAGTATAAAAAGAGTTAGCAATGCACTTTTCAATCAATAGATACAAGTGGAGCATAGAGAAATCACACCAACATGCAATAAAGAATGGAAATGAATCATGCCGTTCAAATATTCACTTCGAATCATGAAAAATCTCCAAAACTAAAATATTTTGTAAAGTTCAAGCATTATCGAATCTCCCCGTTGTGCACCATCTCCACTCTAATGTTATACTCACTCATATGATCAATTGGTTCACCCCCAAGCTTAGCTCGAGGCGTCGCTTCTAGTAATAGGATGTGGAAATTTTAGTCTTTTTCCAAGTATTTGTAGTAGCTTCTAGTAAAGTGATAGGAAATAATTTTCTATCCCTCTCTTTTTTTCTTTTTCTTTTCTTCTTCTATTTTCACATTATTATTTTATTTTCTTTTCTTTTTCTTCTCTCTCTCTCTCTTTTTCCTTTAGAAGCTATCTTCTTCTTTTGGGATTTTTGGGAAGTAAATGCGGAAAGGTAGCTGAAGGGGATGAAACCAAATGATATGTAGAGAATCATAGAGATATGTGGTGAAGAAAAATAAAATATCACTTGGTTCACTCATCAGAGGTGCACAACGATTCAATAGGATAATACTCTAACTAAACTCATAACTTGCATGGATATTTTCATTCATCTTAATGAGTACTGAAAAGCATGCGGTAATAAGCATAATAATAACAAGCATGCAAACAGAAGTGAATGAGATAGAAAATAGGTGCTCCAAATGTTCTAATGATACGTGAACCTAGGTGCATTACCCAACAAAGAACATACTAGATACTATTTCATGATTCATATTAGGCATTTGGTGGGACCGAAAAGGTGCTCTCTCTCAAGCGCAAGAGTCCGTTCAAGTAGTAAAACCTGGGAGTCGAGGTGTCGAATCCACGGGAAGAAATCTGTTGCAACCACAATTCAAATCAAATAGAAATCCTACGAAAAGAAACTAAACACTTTAGGTGGTGATGTGAATGGTGTTGAACGAGGAAATACGTGTAAGGAAATATATATAAAAAGTTTGCACATGGTATGGGTTCGTTAGGGTCAACGATTCGTATTAATTTGGTTGATAGGTATAACGCAATGAATTCTCCTTTTGGGAGCAATTCACCGGAAAATACCTAATATAACTCAATGAATTCTCCTTTTGGGAGCAATTCACCGGAAGATGCCCTTTTGGGGGTTCAAACACAATATTCAAAAAGATCGTCGCTAAGATTATAATACGATATGAAACTCTCTTTTGGAGAGATCAAAACTACGATATGAAACTCCCTTTTGGGGAGGTCAAAACTCACCCTTTTGGGGCGATCATCAACTTAATTAATTCTTTTGGAATCTAAAAAAGTCGATTTACGAACAACGATTACAATTTTAGCGACGTTAAACGATTTAACACAAGGAATTTCAACCAAACTAACACAAATCATAGCCCCTAACTACTCCAAACCATGCACAATAACAATTTAGCTACTCATGGCGCAGAAATAAACAATTTTCAGATCAGAATTCATAGGTTTAATGGCAAAATACGGAAGTTTAGAGGCAAAATACAAGCTAAAACACCCAAATACAAGCTAAAGTTGAAGAGAATATCACCAAATCTCTCTGAAAAGTCTTCAAAACTCTCTGGAAATTAGAAACAAGCCTCTGGAATTTTACAGAATTTTTTAGGGGGAAAATACGGCTTCTAGAGCCTCCAATACGCCCAAAATACGCCCCAAACTGCTTGAATACGCTCAAAAACCCTAAATACGCTTATATAATAGGCATTGCGGGTTTGGGTTGTGTTATCGGGTCCAAACCCGCACCAAAACTTACCCGAATAGATCTTGACCGCACATCTAAAGCGGGGCAAACCACGACCGTTGATCGCAGCGGGATTTTCCGAGCGCTCGCCACGTGTGCTATAGAAATCGTGCAAACCCGCTTCGTTCGCTCCGGGTTGCTTCTCCACCGTTAGATTGCGATCGAACGCACGTAACTACGCCACGTCGCCTGCGAGGGATGCCGCTTCGTTTCATATTTGCGGGGGCTCTGTCCGCCGTCGGATCGCGATCGGAGGATCTGGAAGCTGCCACGTCGCCTCCGCGAATTCGAATGCGAATTCGAATCAGCCCGGATCTGGGCCGTCCGATCAAGCGTAGCTCCGCTGAGATGGCGACGCGTGTACAAGTCAATCTCCCGCCTTCGATCCGCTCGCGTATCGCGTGGGATAGATGCTAGCCGTTAGATCCGGGATCGTGCGGACTCGAACACGCCACGTCGCCCACTAGGTTAGATGCGCCAGCTGCCGTCCGATTGAGCGGGGACGAACAGATTGATGCCACGTGTCGTATTCTGATTGGTCGATGTCCGTATTTCCGTATTTTCTTGCGTATTTCCTCATTTAATTGGTATTCTGCATTCAAAAATTCATAGAAATTAGCACAGACCTCAGAAAAATACAAATAAATATTCGTTGGAATTGTGAGATCGAGACAGTGCTAGGGAAAATATAAAAAGTGCAGAAATATGTCGTTAATTGCAGTTTTGTGCTCAAATAGTGTGTTTTCTCTAATAAATAACTGTGTAGAAAATACGTATGAATTAGAGGTAAATGTAGCATCACATGAGCACAAAATAGGGCTAAATGGGGGGTTAAATATGTAATATTGAACCCGAATCACACCCCCAACTAGCGATTTGCTAGTCTCTAGCAAAAATAGCGATAAATACGGACGATCAATAAAACAATAAGTTCTTTCAAATTGCTCATGGCGTGGCTCAATAATACGCATTCCAACATGTTCTTGGCCATCAATATACACATCCATGAACAAAATCAATCACATGGAATTTTCTCTAATTTAGTATGAATAAATAACATGCAAGCATCGTTTTGCGCAAGCGAAAGTATAACACGTCGTTATAAACTAGTATTCGTGTTTCCAAGGAATTGGCCTATCAAAATAATCATTCAAGACATGGGTATTAAAGTTGCTTAGTATGTTCTCCATTTCTTTTCTTTTATTCGTTCCGCGTAACGCGCGTCAAGCAACATTCGCAGAAAAAAGTATAACTTGGATCGCTCCATCAAATGAGTGAGTTTCCGGTCAATGGCTCCCAAATCATACGATCATAGGGCATTAGGCCAAGAAGGACCCCTCGGACTGTACTACTCGAGCCAACCAAGTTATGTATTAGTGACATACTCATATATTCATTTTCACCGTTCATTTGTCTTTTCATTCATTTTTCTTTTCTTTCTTTTCTTTCTTTTCTTTCTTTGTAAGCAACTCAAAACCCATATCTTCAAACATAAACATTAACGACCATGGCCAAATTCCTCTTCAACTTGAAAACTATTCTAATGAATCGTGTATACTTAAGCTTTTTCATCACATTAGCATGCATGAGATAAATTCAAACTATTTCGAGATATTAATCATGGAAATTGAAAATTTTCATGAATAGCATGTTAACGGCAATTCCATGAAGGAAAAATAATTAATCAGGCCATAAACAATTTTTAGAACACAATTAATGTATAATCATCCGCATTTGAGGCATATGAATGAGTTTTAAAAGATGAGATTTGGTGATTTATTCTTCTCAAAAAAAAAAATCCTAAGGTCTCATACACACCCCCCAACTAAAGATGGACATTGTCCTCAATGTCGGAAGAGGTACGAGTTTATTCAACCAAGCAACCTAGAAAGCATATAAAAACTACACTACTGGAAAGAACACACCGTGATCAAATGGCGGATCCCGAATCTTTGATGGTGGAGGAAGTTGTTCAATTTGCTCTTTGCGCTCCTCGGCGATTATTCTTCCTCCAGAAACTAATTTGGACCCCAGCAACACAACCCCAAGCATCTCTATAAGCTGTTTGCCAATGTCCTGCGAGAGATGAGTTATGTCAGTCCAAATTAATTTAAAATTCTTCGAAATAAAATTATTCCAAACGTAGTCATCAAAATAAGTGAAATGAATTAAAGCAAGTTGACGACTACTCCCTGAAAGATTTGCACTACTCTCTGTACGATGCTCGTTCATTGTGGAGAGGGATAAATGATTTTGGGACAAAACTGGAAGAGGGAATGGTTCTGGCTCCATGGCGATAATCTCAAAACCTTTGTTCCTAGCTGTCTCCTCCTCTCGTTCATCCAAAATTGCTAGCTCATCCTCTCTTTTGCACACACTTCCTGCCATGTGGATATTTATATTCGTGTCCTCGCTCGGTATTCCTGCAATAGAAGATGAACTCGTATTAGATTCTTGAAATCGAGTTTCAAAAGCATTACCTTCTTCTACACAAGTGGCAATCAAATTAAGATCTTCAATGGATTTCTGAATTTGCCGACTCCGAGCAAGGAAATTCTCTTGGAATTGAAGGGATGTGGCCTCCTGTGTCTGAATAGTCTGGTAAGCTTCCTCTTTCAAGGATTGCAAAGGTACGTCTACGCTTTGCTCTTCTTGATCGAGGCACGAAGGCTCCGTTGAATCGCTCTCTGAAGTCTCTTCCACGGTTTCTTCGTTTTCTTGCAGAGACTCCATGTATTCCCACGCCACTGTCGGCGTCATGCTTCCCAATAATTCCTGTAGCTGAGGTTGTAGTCCTTCTAGGAAGAACTCCATAAGCTCTTCATTTGTGAAACCATGCTGCGGATAGCTCGATATTAGGTCTGTGAACCTCCTCCAGGCCTGAAAGAAAGTTTCACAGTCAGTTTGATTAAAATTAACAATTTTGAGCTTTTCCATTCTATGTTTGTGTGCATTCGCATATCGTGCATCATAAAGATCGTTTGTGCAATAGAAGTTCATATATTCCATTTTGAAATAAAATAAAATAAAATAAAAAAAAAGTTTATGTACAGTAAAGTGGAAAGATCTCACCGAAGGTCCTCTAAATGAAATAAACCGTAGTCACAAACCATTCCTCCCCGGCAACGGCGCCAAAAACTTGGTGGGACCGAAAAGGTGCTCTCTCTCAAGCGCAAGAGTCCGTTCAAGTAGTAAAACCTGGGAGACCAGGTGTCGAATCCACGGGAAGAAATCTGTTGCAACCACAATTCAAATCAAATAGAAATCCTACGAAAAGAAACTAAACACTTTAGGTGGTGATGTGAATGGTGTTGAACGAGGAAATACGTGTAAGGAAATATATATAAAAAGTTTGCACATGGTATGGGTTCGTTAGGGTCAACGATTCGTATTAATTTGGTTGATAGGTATAACGCAATGAATTCTCCTTTTGAGAGCAATTCACCGGAAAATACCTAATATAACTCAATGAATTCTCCTTTTGGGAGCAATTCACCGGAAGATGCCCTTTTGGGGGTTCAAACACAATATTCAAAAAGATCGTCGCTAAGATTATAATACGATATGAAACTCTCTTTTGGAGAGATCAAAACTACGATATGAAACTCCCTTTTGGGGAGGTCAAAACTCACCCTTTTGGGGCGATCATCAACTTAATTAATTCTTTTGGAATCTAAAAAAGTCGATTTACGAACAACGATTACAATTTTAGCGACGTTAAACGATTTAACACAAGGAATTTCAACCAAACTAACACAAATCATAGCCCCTAACTACTCCAAACCATGCACAATAATAATTTAGCTACTCATGGCGCAGAAATAAACAATTTTCAGATCAGAATTCATAGGTTTAATGGCAAAATACGGAAGTTTAGAGGCAAGATACAAGCTAAAACACCCAAATACAAGCTAAAGTTGAAGAGAATATCACCAAATCTCTCTGAAAAGTCTTCAAAACTCTTTGGAAATTAGAAACAAGCCTCTGGAATTTTACAGAATTTTTCAGGGGGAAAATACGGCTTCTAGAGCCTCCAATACGCCCAAAATACGCCCCAAACTGCTTGAATACGCTCAAAAACCCCTAAATACGCTTATATAATAGGCATTGCGGGTTTGGGTTGTGTTATCGGGTCCAAACCCGCACCAAAACTTACCCGAATAGATCTTGACCGCACATCTAAAGCGGGGCAAACCACGACCGTTGATCGCATCGGGATTTTCCGAGCGCTCGCCACGTGTGCTATAGAAATCGTGCAAACCCGCTTCGTTCGCTCTGGGTTGCTTCTCCACCGTTAGATTGCGATCGAACGCACGTAACTACGCCACGTCGCCTGCGAGGGATGCCGCTTCGTTTCATATTTGCGGGGGCTCTGTCCGCCGTCGGATCGCGATCGGAGGATCTGGAAGCTGCCACGTCGCCTCCGCGAATTCGAATGCGAATTCGAATCAGCCCGGATCTGGGCCGTCCGATCAAGCGTAGCTCTGCTGAGATGGCGACGCGTGTACAAGTCAATCTCCCGCCTTCGATCCGCTCGCGTATCGCGTGGGATAGATGCTGGCCGTTAGATCCGGGATCGTGCGGACTCGAACACGCCACGTCGCCCACTAGGTTAGATGCGCCAGCTGCCGTCCGATTGAGCGGGGACGAACAGATTGATGCCACGTGTCGTATTCTGATTGGTCGATGTCCGTATTTTCGTATTTTCTTGCGTATTTCCTCATTTAATTGGTATTCTGCATTCAAAAATTCATAGAAATTAGCACAGACCTCAGAAAAATACAAATAAATATTCGTTGGAATCGTGAGATCGAGACGGTGCTAGGGAAAATATAAAAAGTGCAGAAATATGTCGTTAATTGTAGTTTTGTGCTCAAATAGTGTGTTTTCTCTAATAAATAACTGTGTAGAAAATACGTATGAATTAGAGGTAAATGTAGCATCACATGAGCACAAAATAGGGCTAAATGGGGGGTTAAATATGTAATATTGAACCCGAATCAGCATTAAATTAGAGAGATCAGTAAGATAATATGCATGCATATAAATAGTAAAACTGAAACTATCCTAAATAGCATGTCATAAAATATAAGAAACGTGAGTAGCTACTGAGGGCTATGAGAAGTATTATCATACAGAACAACTACATCAAAAAGGAAAAAGGGCAGAGAAAACAAGAGGATGAGAATAGGCGTGCATGCATGGCAAAAAGTGAAAAACGTGATGCTGAATGAGAAAGATAAAAAGGTGGAAAACGGGTGGAAAAATAAAGTAAAAAGATGAAAAACGAATGAAAATATAAAAGAAAATGGAAAATAAAGCGATAGCACTCATCCCCCAAGCTAAACCCAGCAGTGTCCTCACTGCTAAGAAAACGCTAGTATGTGGGAGATGATGCTAGAAAGTGTGGGTTGGTGAGTGGATAGAAAAGGAATAGAAAATAAAACTGTGCAGAAAAATAAAACATGATATGATGCAATGATAAAAAGATGAAGTATATGCATGAAATGATGCATGGCGGGTCCTCCTCCAAGCTGTGTAAGAACAAGGCCCCTCAGAGACAGATGGGCACATTCTAATCTGAGGGAAGCAAAAAGTGTGTAGGGACAACATCAAGCAGGGGCACCATCGTCTGTCGGAGGTGATGGGTCCCCCTGCTGTGGACCAGGGACTGCAGTAGTTGGCTGTGGCTCGATGACTGGGTCGGGTGGTAGATCTGAAGTGGTGGTGAAGGGCGCAGCTGAAAACTGGACAATAGCAGTCTCAACTGGTGTAGAAGTGGGTATGTCGACGACTAAAGAGGAAATGATGGTGGCGACCAACTCAGGTGTAGAAGTGACAGGTTTTACAGAAGCCTGAGAGTGTGGAGCACTGAGTGGTGCAATGGTCGACACTGGGGCTGGCCTGAGTGGAGGGGCGTTTGCTAGGATCACGGGAGGTGGGCCCCATGTCCTCAGTAGGTCTATGATAGAGGCTAGGTCTGCCTCGAATCTCTCATGATGGGTAGCTGTCGAGTGGACGAAGGCGTCAAAATCCCACCGAAGCAAAGAAGTCAAGTCCTCCAATGCTGTCAGACGAGCATCAGTGGTACGAGAGTCGATGGGAGGACGAGAACTGTGAGACACCACTCTCGTAAAACGGCCCCATGTAGATAATCCACGGTGCCTAGGCTGAAAGGTCGGAGAGGGTGAACTCGATGGGATCTCAGAAGTGGAAGTGGCCGGAGGTAGAGCAATCGTCAACACAGAAGTGAAGACAGAAATCAAGACGCTCTCAGTGAGGACGACCACTGTGTGTGAGGAGGTGGAGCCAAAGGTGGGTGAAAGGGACCCTGTAGGGATGGCAGAGATGCGAGAAGGTCCCTATGTGTTGGAAGGATGACGGCTGGCTCGTGCTCCGAGAAGTCTAGAGCAGTAGGCTCTGGAGCAGACAAAATATCAGTGCCCTTGGGCAAGGTGACAGAAGAGACAGTAGCAATGGCCTCGGGGTAAAAAGTGGTGACAGTCCTCGAGGTCCCGATGGTGGTGGAAACAGTGGTGGAAGAGGTCGTGCCTCCTGGTCGCAGAGGGGGTGCAGGTAGAGCTGGAAAGGCGGCCACAATGGCTGCCAGGTCGTGCTCCTTGTATCTGGAGGAGCGATGTATCTGGTTGTTGGCGACTGCCGCGACAGCGGCTCCCGGGGGCTCGAGTGTAGAGATATGATGCCCTCGAGGCTATTTATCTCTGTGTGAATAGCACAAACGTCTTGTTCAAAATAACAGTAAGCTGTTTGGTAATAATTTATCTAAGTTATTTTATAATGTAGTTAACATTAGATATTAACGTAGGTAAAATCCTGAGACTTTATGCAAGGTCAAACATGTATCGAGATGAGTATCTCGATCATGGAGCAATGTTTGACCATCTGTATCATAAGTCTAAAAGGGTTCGTGGTCATAGATGCTTCGAGACAAGGATATCGAAACATCGGATAGACCATTGTGTCTTAGTCTTCACCGTTAAGCGGTGGCGATGATCTCATGATCGCTTGACTTGGCGAAGTCGAAGATGCGACACAGGTGCTCATTAGAGAATGAGTTCACTGAAAGATCCACAAGAGTTATCATATGGTTACATTGACCAATCTGTCAATGATAACTTTTAGTGATGATAGGCTAGTTGGTCTTTTGACTTGAGGTCATTTTACGAACCTGTGCGTGAACGGTGCCACTTAGATCTCTGACCTAACTTCGAGGCTAGGCCTGTTGAAAGATCTTTGATTGGGTGTCACTTGAAGTGTACGAGAAGAGTAATGACCAAGAGAGAATTCGTCTCTCCCGATCAATGGGAGTTAGTGTCGTAGAGTTAGTTCGGTCTTTAGTAAAATCTCTACGCAGAGTATGTTGGAAGAAGTCCAACATAAGTTGACTAAAGATCGATTGAAACTAACCGGAGTCAAGTTATTGGGGTTGACAGTTTGACCGTACCCTAGACTTGATCTACACGACATAGTTAAGACGAAGAGACTATAACTGCGGAATTCATCACAGAAATAGTCAGGGTGGTCCCGACAATACTCATGTCTATGAGTCAACCACATAATGATGAATCCTTAAGCATGGACGGTAACCACTGATCGTGGTCACTGCCGTATAGGGCTTCGAGCCCAACCTGTTGTAAGGGTCAGGCTGTAAGGTCTCACACAGAGTGTGACCTTCGTCTAGTAAGAGGTAGAAATTAGTTAGGGAGAATATTTTGCATTTTTGATGCAAGGGATGGAATAATTGCATTTGATGCAATAAGATAATTTAAGCCTAGATAGGGACTATTTTGCATTTGATGCAAAAGAGATTAAATTTGTTTTAAATAGTTTAAGACACTATTTAATAATATAAATGCAAGGAAAAGTTCACGGGTAAGACGGGAATGTCCCGGTCTAGACCCAGGTTCGAATGGCGTCCAAATCGGACGCCAGATTCTCAAGATACGCCCAAAACAGTCCAAAAGGTCAGATCAGGCCAGACCAGGCAGACTCTGGCCTGGACTGCTGGCCAGGCCAAAACAAAGCCAAGGCCTGGGCAAGCCCAGGCACTGGCCTGGGCTTGCCCAGCGCCTGGGCAAAGCCCAGGCGCGGGCCTGGGCTTTGCCCAGTCATTTTTGTGCATGTGCTGAATGCGTGGGGCCCACCTGTGGGCCCCAGTTCTAGGGGTTTTGAACCCTTATTAATGCAGAATTTTGACGGCTCAGTTTTTGCGAAAAACTAGCCATGGGCTGAACTTTGGGTGATCAATTGGAGGGTCAAACGAACTCTGATTGACGAACCATCTTTTCCTATGCGTTCACCGTTGAACACCCTTCGAATTGATAGGTTGTATCAGTCTTGAAGTTCAACAGAGAGTGAGTTAAAATTCACGAAAGTTTGCACTTTGTGAAGGGCATACTAACTTGAATTAATTAACTCTCAATTATTAGTCACACATCGGTTGTGCGGAAAAGGGGAGAATCCGCCGCCTATATAAATAGGGGCCTCCCCCTTCCTCCAAACTCGTCCCAAGCTCTAGATCTGAGCGGCTCTCGTAAATGTTGGAGCACGCTCGGATCTAGGCTTAAATTAATATTTCTCTATCTCGCTAATGTTTCTGCCTTACTCTTGAGGGCTCTAGCAAAGCTGCAACGGAGTTCGGATTCGGATCCGAAATCTAGGCGGAGGTTTCACTCGCGTGAAACTTTCTTCGGCGAGTGGTTGGCTCGGTGACACGGGGATTGATCGCCTCGGGATGCGGAGCGGTTCGAGGAGTGGTTCGGGGAGCGGTTCGAGGAGCGGCTCGGCGTGGGACGGGAGCAGCTCGGAAGATGGTGCGGAACATCTCGCTTGCCCCAGGGTTGGGATTCCGGGTATGTGTTTTAATAAGCATTAGTTTAATTTAATCGCAGTAGGTTAGATCCTTCTTGGGATGGTCAGATCTATCCCAAGTTGGCATAGATCTTGGTTAAAGGTTTTGAACCTAAGGGCTAAGTTAAAATTGTTTTAATTGCGTACTAATTAGATTAACTGTTTTATTCTTCCGCTGTAAACTTTTATGTCTATGTTTCGTTCGACTTAGGACGGGAATAGATTTTTTGTGCCCTAAGGGTCCTAGCAAACCCTACAGTGGTATCAGAGCTTGTTGAGCTTGAGTACAGGTTCTCAGGTTATGAGCTGACCCGAAGTAATCGCTCTTACCGTACCAAGTCCTGATAAGATGGGGATCTTATAATGGGTTGGGCATTGTTGAGAGGCATGCCGTAAAACAAGTTTCTGAGGTATCTTGTGACAGGTCTAGGGTGCCGTGGATGATGGGCCTTAACTACGTCGCAATGATCTTAGAGTGCTACCCTACAGTGGTATCAGAGCCTGGTTTGCATAACGATCTAGCCTGCGTGTCACGGTCGCTTTCCGATGGTACTTTGTTCGTGTGCGTGCTTTTGACAGTGCACGTATGTGTTTTAGACCTTGTTTATTTTTGAACACTTTGGTGTGATATGTCGTTGTGAACGTCTCTGAGAGTATTAAATTTTGGCACTAATTTGGAACGACATTTCACGGGTCGTTCTCCCACGATTTGATCTTATTCGAAGAGACGTTGTGATTTTCAGTTTTGACGTGAGACGTTTTTATTTTTAGTTTCGTCACTCGACGTCGAAATTGTGAACCGTCTTCTTAGTTTTCTTTCTCTCGTCGTCCCGATCACCCCAATATTTATTTCACAATTTTCGGATTTCATTTGACCTACTTTACATTTTTAGCAAAGCTTTAAATATTTTTAAATACTAAGTTTTAAAGTATTTTCGACCCAATGTAATTTCTATTAGATTATAACTCTTCAAAATATTTTTGACCCAAATCCTAGCCCCTTGGCCGCACCTCTATAGCTAGAGAGATAGTGTGGGTGAGTTTTTGGGTTTAAAATGGATAAAAAAGCAATTTTAATTCAAATTAAACCCTAGACTTGGTCAAACCCATCTACACTATATATAGGAGGCTTAGGATAACCTATTTTCCCAAGAGAACAAACCCTAGCCGCCCCCACAACTCAAATTCTCGCTTGCGACGTTTGTCGCAACCGCCGCTCGCAGCCACCCGTGTCCGACCGACAGAAATCCACTCTTTCCCTCGGTCTGACTGAGAGCATCACCCGCACCCCCCGCCCGCTCCGCACTCAGCCGCCCGCTTTGCATCGCCCCCGCTACGACCGAGAGATTCTCTCGGTCTGACCGGGTGAATCCCCCGCACAGCCGCTCCGCTCCGCAACGTTGCAACTGCAACGTTGCAACCCCGCACCGACCGAGAGCCCCCAAGCACCTGACCGGCCTGCTTCCCCCGCACTCTCGTTGCTCCGTTGCAACCCGCTTCGCTGCAGCCCCCGCTCCCCAAGCGCCTAACCGACACTTTCTCTCACACCGGCCCGCTGTGACAGAGAGCCCCGCTCTGCGCCGCATCCCCGCTCGTTGCAACCCCCGCGTGTTGTGTCTGACCGAGAGATTTTCTCGCAGCGGCCCGTGTCTGACCGAGCGACGTTCGTCGCAACATCGCAACTCTCGCACCGCTTGCCACCGTGGGCCCCCCAAGTTCTCCAGAAGTGTTGTGGGTCCCTCATTGGCCCCTAGCACTATTGTGGGTCCCACCTAGGTGTCTTCTCTTCGTGGATTTGCCATTTACGACGTTGCGTTATGTCGTAGCCCGTCGTCGCATGTTCTAGCTTTAGAATCTTGGTTCGTTGATCTAGTTGCTGCCCAGACTTGGCGATCGAGGAATCTATTCTGAAATCTAGACTAGGAGTGAGTTCTTTCATTCCAACCCCTGGCGTCGCTACCCGACGCCAGTGTAGCTTTCGCGTCGTGTTGAGGTAACGATCTGCACCCTAAGGACCTCCAACATATTGCCTATTAATCAAGACTAAAATTGATGTTTTTAAAGAGTTTTAAATTCACTAATCAAGATTAATAATATGAGACTGTAGGCCGGTGGACTTGTGCACGTAGGTTGTTTGTGACTTTGGACTCTTTTGGACGGTGTTTCAGACGTCAGACTTGCAAGCAAGTAAAACTTGCCAACTTTTGCTTTAGGCCATGTTTTAGGCAACTTCCTTGTTTTTAGCGTAAAAGAGACTAGACAGTGAAATGATAGCTGTCTAGACGCAACTTTAAGGTCTAGCTTGACAACGAAGCTAGATCTGACACCCTGTCATGTCATTCATGTATTCTTTCCTGTCACACTTAAATTCCTTATCTGTACGCACTTAAACTGTTATCTGCCATGCATTGCATCTTACATGTCATCCAAGTTGAATGTTGCATTCGTAGCACACGCTACAATACTTGTACTTCCTTGTTCCGGCTAGGTGCACCCCTATGCCATCATGAAAAACACTTTCTGGCTCGTGATCCAGAAGATGGGCGCCAGTCCATATACACATGGAGGGGTTGTGATAAGCGATCACTTGAGCTTAGGAGTTGGCCCGCGCAGCCACTCTAGCCAAAAGGCGTAATCTCTGTGCACGACGTGCTTACTAGACTTGTCCTTGTCCTTGTGATTGTTCTTACAAAACTTGATATCCATGTCATGATTTAAATGCCAGTTGCCATGCCATGCTCGTACCTTACTTTACTTGTTGCACTCATGCTATATCTGCCTTGTCATTGCTTCATGCTAGAACTGCTAGGTTGTTTACTTTTACTTTCAGTTTCCTTGCACAAGTCTCTTGTAGACTTGCTGACATGTGCCCCTTGCTCTTTTGGGTGTCACATGTTAGACCCTGAGCCAGAGACCGTTGCTGAGTATGTGGTATTTGCTGACGCTTAGCCTGAGCCCATGTCTGTCCAGAAGAGTTCGTGGTTACCGTTGACCATTCTTAGCAACCTTGCTGAGCTTTCTTTTTGTTTTAGGATTGCTGTTAGAGGTCGGTGCGTGACACTTTTACTTTGTATGTTGTGAATTTCTTGGCCATGTTTGGGCCTTTAGACTCTTTTTTCTTTTCAGCCTGGTGGCTTTTTCTGCGATGTTGGAACTTATTTTATGGATATTCTGGGATTGCTTTTGTCTCATTTCCTTTATTATTATCTTTGTTTCGTATCGCATTTGCAAGGACATGCCATTTGAAGTTTATTGATGCTTATCAGACTTGCAGCTTCACAGCTTCAAGTCTGAGCGGACCTACTCACACCTGGCCTCCATATTTTTGGGAAGCGGGGCGTGATAGGTTTTGTTGGTGGCCCATGCAGGTCCGTCTTGCAACTGCGAATTATTAGAACAACGATAATAAATATGGAATGTCCATTAAATAAATTGCAACATCCGAGTCATAAGCCTTGAGCCTAGTCGTTTTCCTATGTCTCTAGTGTTGGTTCTTGGTTTCAAGACTAATGTTATTTTGATGATGATCAATACACTATGTGTGCTAATCAATCTTATGTTTTAGTCTCAGTTTATCTTAATGATTATATGTTGATGAGACAAAGCATAATGCTTGGAGGATATTACAAGGAATATCTTAAAGACCTCCAAGAGAGATGGTGTGCTCAAGCTTGGATGAAGTCATGAAGATCATCTAATGAAGCCAAAGCTTGGAGCATGATGATGGATGGACATCTAGAGGAGCAATGACAAAGCTTGGAGCTTGATGAAGGGAAGCTCATCAAGGTGTGCCAAAGCTTGGAGATGATGGAGAGCATCAAGGCATAGTGAGCTTGAAGACTTAGACTCTAGGAGATGCAATTTGTAGTCCATGTAATTTCATTTACTTGCATTTCTCTTTTTGAGTCTAGGATTATTGTAATGCCTTGATAGATGGTCATACTCTCATGCATTTGCATTTCACCATCTTAGTGAGCCTTAGGATTATCATAGAATCCAACACAATAGGTTCATCTTGCCCAAAGACTCATTTGGAGTCTCTGGCTCTCCTGCTGTCGCCTGCTGAAGGTTTTACAGTCGACTGGGTGATTTCCAGTCGCCTGTCGAGCCTTCTACAGTCGACTGTGATGCACAGCTCAAGTCAACTTTTCTATTGACTCATCTTGAGATTTTTGCATCAGTCGACTGATGTTCAATTTACAGTCGCCTGTACTCTTACAGTCGCCTGTGAATTGGTCGACAGTCGCCTGTTCGCTTCTTGCATTTTCTGGGTTTTTCACATGTTGCAAGACAGTCGCCTGTTGCTGTTTTTATAGTCGCCTGTATATTTACAGTCGCATGTGAAATGGCCTTCAGTCGTCTGAAAGGCGTAAGTGCGAAATATGCATCTCTCTCTGTCTTTTCTCCATCTTATACAGCAGTCGACTGATGAAGGGTTTACAGTCACCTGGCTAATAGACAGTCGACTGTATTATTGATATCAGTCGCCTATGCGTAAACTGGAGAAAGAGTGCAGCTCTCTGTTTCTTGTCCATACCTGCAGCAGTCTCCTGATAAAGGATATACAGTCGACTATCTGCTTTTCAGTCGCATGTGTAGTCTTCTACAGTCGACTGTCATGGCTCAGATTATAGCCGTTGGGATATTTTCTAGCCATTGATCAGTCGACTGTCTAATGATCATTAGTCGACTGTTCTTGCCGTAAACTGCCAAAATCTAGCCGTTGCAGAGTTATTCCCTTTGGGTTTTTGGCTGGTTTTATGGGTTCCTTTGGCTTCCTATATATTGGGATTGGCTTAGTTCATTTAGACTTCTTAAAAGGGTTAGGAAATCATAGAAGATCATTTCATCTCTTCTCTAAGCCACTCCTCCCACATTCCCTCCTTAGAGCTTCAATCTTATGCTTAGCATCTAAGCTCTAGGGAATTTCTCCAAGGAATTTCAATCACATTCCTCTTCTTGGAGAACATCTTTCTTCTCTTTATTTCATACACTCAAAGTGAGAATTGTTAGGATTCATTCCTAGAAGAGAGAAAGATCATCAAGTGCAATCAAAGCTAATCTCAAGCATTTGGTCATTCATTGCATGCCTTCTTCTTCACATTTGTAAGATCATATCAAGGCATAGGTAAGTGTTGTTTCGTTTTGTTTTATGTTCGAAACCCTATTTCTCTTTGTGGGATTAGGATTCTCTCTTTATGGGAGGTTGTCTCTTTGTGGGACTAGGGAACTCTCTTTGTGGGAGTAACTCTCTTTGTGGGAGTTTAGTGTCCTAGTGTAAAGCTAACCCTAATTCTCTGAGTGGGAGTTAGTAATTCTCTTGGTGGGAGTTTGACCCCTGTGTAGGGTTGGTTGGGTCCTTGTGTAGGGCAAAATCCTCTTGGCGAGGTCTCTCTTTCTGTGGGAGTGTATCCCTTTGTGGGATTTGTATTCACTTCTCTTTGTGGGATTATAGTGGATACTGGTGTGGCTGGATGTACCCAAGTTTTGGGGAACCAGGGTAAAATCTCTGTGTTTGCAATTGTTGTTGTTGAGCACTCTGTTTAATTTCCGCTGCTTATTGTGCTTTAATTTTAGTAACTTTTAATTAAGCACTTTGCTTGCCATTACACTATTCACCCCCCCTCTAGTGTGTGTGTAGCCCCGCGGGGTCCCTTATAGTTGGTATCAGAGCCTTGGTTTGGTGGCTTTTGCAAGCATGACTTCTAAGTCTCAACAACCCCTCTCCATTCCTCCCGTCTTCAAAGGCAAACACTTCTTAAAATGGAGGAAGAAAATGTTCCAATGGCTTGATGATCACGAGGAGTCAATGTCTATCACCTCGGATGCTAAAGTTTGGAATGCGATGCAGTATGCCTTCTCTCCGAAGATTGCTAAGAAAGTAAAGGAGCTCAAGACGGTCGGTGAGATATGGGATTATCTTGATGAAAAGTTTGGAGGAGAGGAATCTTGCGATGATGAGAGCATCGTTGGTAATGAGGTATCTCGTAACTCTCTCGTTCAACGTAGTGATTTTATTGAAAATTGTAATGCGTTGTTTATGGACTCTCCCAAAGTGAATAATAACAAGCTTGAGAGAGATGCACGCACACACACTTTATTATCATCCAAACCTTGTGATGATACACAAATCATTGTATTGAATCAAGAAAAGATTACTCTTGATTCACGTGTGTGCATGTTGAGTAAAGAGAATGAGTCTCTTAAAGCTCAAGTAGTGTATGTCAATGAATTTCATAGATCTTTAAAGGAGAGTGCATTTGCTACTCATAAAGAGGAAATTCATTGTTTGCATGCCGAGAAAGAAGGATTTCTTTCTCAATTGAGTGCCTTGAGAGATGAGAATGCTTCTCTCAAACTCCAAATGGAGAAGATGCACTCGGATAGTGATTACACATTTTGAGAGATGAGACATTGGCTCTCAAGTCAAAATGTTGTGAGCTTAGCTCATGTCTATCTAAGAGGGATGACAACATTTCTTCACTTTTGAAGAAATGTGAGCTATTGTCTACTCAAATTGAAAATTTGAAATTGAGTAAGGACAAGGTTTTGTGATCCTCTTCATTGAAGGTGAACAAACCTAGATCGTCTCTTAGAAGCACCCAAATAAATTTTATGGGGGAGCATTCTAATGAGAAAGTCACATCCAACTCTTTTGGCCTAAAATCAACTATTATTTCTAAGCCAAAGAGAAATCATGCATTTTTGTATTCCGGTCTTGCATATATTAAGAAGCCTATTCAAAAACATGTTGATATGAATGCTTCTTCTTTGAATGTTATGCATGATGTTTCTGCTCATAGGAAATCTCATTATTGCTTGCATACTAGAATTGATGATAAATATTTGCATGCTTCACATGTTCCTATGCATGGTAGAATTGCTTGTGTGAATGCTTCTAATGCTAAATTGCATATTTCACACACGGGGCACGCCAATGTTTATGTTCCACCTCATAAGCGTGCTCCCTCACCTCCAACTCATGCCTTGACCAAACCTCTTCTTAAGAATCCCAAATCACTTTCTTTGTGGATTCCTAAGAATGTTTCTAGGCTTGATAGGAATTTGTATATAGATTCATATGTGCGTAATGTTATATTTTCATATGACTATTTACGGGAATCAAACTCCACTTTTGTTTGGTTTCCAACTTACTAGCTCACTCACATTGTTATTCATTGCTTGGGTACCATGCTTGTTTGTTTACATTTTGTACCCACATTTGTGTGAGTGTGTCCATTACCCCCATGTTTGCATGTTTTGTATGATTATGGGGGAGTATGGAATTTTTGCTTGCTAGCATTATTTTTCCATTCATATGGCACATTGAATTTCATTCATATTATGTTTGTGCATATGGGATGGTTATGTCTCTTGCCCTTGGTTTTCATATTTGGCTATTACCCATCTTTTTGATATGCCAATGGGGGAGAGAAATATGTTATGCAAAAATATACCTTGTGCTTGTTTATGCATTTTTATCAATTGGTATGTTTTTGCATAACAACCATCAATATGATTTGTGCTTTATATGTTTATATTTTGTGCACATTTGCATATTGATTGGGGGAGTTTGTTAGCACACATTGTTTATTTCAATGTTTATTATATTTTGACATAATGGATTGTCATCATCAAAAAGGGGGAGATTGTTGGTTCTTGGTTTCAAGACTAATGTTATTTTGATGATGATCAATACACTATGTTAGTGTGCTAATCAATCTTATATTTTAGTCTCAGTTTATCTTAATCATTATTTGTTGATGAGACAAAACATAATGCTTGGAGGATATTACAAGGAATATCTTAAAGACCTCCAAGAGAGATGGTGTGCTCAAGCTTGGATGAAGTCATGAAGATCATCTAATGAAGCCAAAGCTTGGAGCATGATGATGGATGGACATTTAGAGGAGCAATGACAAAGCTTGGAGCTTGATGAAGGGAAGCTCATCAAGGTGTGCCAAAGCTTGGAGATGATGGAGAGCATCAAGGCATAGTGAGCTTGAAGACTTAGACTCTAGGAGATGCAATTTGTAATCCATGTAATTTCATTTACTTGCATTTCTCTTTTTGAGTCTAGGATTATTATAATGCCTTGATAGATGGTCATACTCTCATGCATTTGCATTTTACCATCTTAGTGAGCTTTAGGATTATCATAGAATCCAACACAATAGGTTCATCTTGCCCAAAGACTCATTTGGAGTCTCTGGCTCTCCTGATGTCGCCTGCTGAAGGTTTTACAGTCGACTGGGTGATTTCCAGTCGCCTGTCGAGCCTTCTACAGTCGACTGTAATGCACAGCTCAAGTCAACTTTTCTATTGACTCATCTTGAGCTTTTCACATCAGTCGACTGATGTTCAATTTACAGTCGTCTGTACTCTTACAGTCGCCTGTGAATTGGTCGACAGTCGCATGTTCGCTTCTTGCATTTTCTGGGGTTTTCCCATATTGCAAGACAGTCGCCTGTTGCTGTTTTTACAGTCGCCTGTATATTTACAGTCGCCTGTGAAATGGCCTTCAGTCGTCTGAAAGGCGTAAGTGCGAAATATGCATCTCTCTATGTCTTTTCTCCATCTTATACAGTAGTCGACTGATGAAGGGTTTACAGTTGCCGGGCTAATAGACAGTCGACTGTATTATTGATATCAGTCGCCTATGCGTAAACTGGAGAAAGGGTGCAGCTCTTTGTTTCTTGTCCATCCATGCTGCAGTCGCCTGATGGACGATATACAGTCGACTGTCTGCTTTTCAGTCGCCTGTGTAGTCTTCTACAGTCGACTGTCATGGCTCAGATTATAGCCGTTGGGATATTTTCTAGCCGTTGATCAGTCGACTGCCTAATGATCATCAGTCGACTGTTCTTGCCGTAAACTGCCAAAATCTAGCCATTGCAGAGTTCTTCCCTTTGGGTTTTTGGCTGGTTTTATGGGTTCCTTTGGCTTCCTATATATTGGGATTGGCTTAGTTCATTTAGACTTCTTAAAAGGGTTAGGAAATCATAGAAGATCATTTCATCTCTTCTCTAAGCCACTCCTCCCACATTCCCTCCTTAGAGCTTCAATCTTATGCTTAGCATCTAAGCTCTAGGGAATTTCTCCAAGGGATTTCAATCCCATTCCTCTTCTTGGAGAACATCTTTCTTCTCTTTATTTCATACACTCAAAGTGAGAAGTGTTAGGATTCATTCCTAGAAGAGAGAAAGATCATCAAGTGCAATCAAAGCTAATCTCAAGCACTTGGTCATTCACTTGCATGCCTTCTTCTTCACATTGGTAAGATCATATCAAGGCATAGGTAAGTGTTGTTTCGTTTTGTTTTATGTTCGAAACCCTATTTCTCTTTGTGGGATTAGGATTCTCTTTTTGTGGGAGGTTCTCTTTGTGGGACTAGGGAACTCTCTTTGTGAGAGTAACTCTCTTTGTGGGAGTTTAGTGTCCTAGTGTAAAGCTAACCCTAATTCTCTGAGTGGGAGTTAGTAATTCTCTTGGTGGGAGTTTGACCCCTGTGTAGGGTTGGTTGGGTCCTTGTGTAGGGCAAAATCCTCTTGGCGAGGTCTCTCTCTTTCTGTGGGAGTGTATCCCTTTGTGGGATTTGTACTCACTTCTCTTTGTGGGATTATAGTGGATACTGGTGTGGCTGGATGTACCCAAGTTTTGGGGAACCGGGGTAAAATCTCTGTGTTTGCAATTGTTGTTGTTGAGCACTCTGTTTAATTTCCGTTGCTTATTGTGCTTTAATTTTAGTAACTTTTAATTAAGCACTTTGCTTGCCATTACACTATTCACCCCCCTCTAGTGTGTGTGTGTGTAGCCCCGCAGGGTCCCTTACAGTTGGTATCGGAGCCTTGGTTTGGTGGCTTTTGCAAGCATGACTTCTAAGTCTCAACAACCCCTCTCCATCCTCCTGTCTTCAAAGGCAAACACTTCTTAAAATGGAGGAAGAAAATGTTCCAATGGCTTGATGATCACGAGGAGTCAATGTCTATCACCTCGGATGCTAAAGTTTGGAATGCGATGCAGTATGCCTTCTCTCCGAAGATTGCTAAGAAAGTAAAGGAGCTCAAGACGGTCGGTGAGATATGGGATTATCTTGATGAAAAGTATGGAGGAGTGGAATCTTGCGATGATGAGAGCATCGTTGGTAATGAGGTATCTCGTAACTCTCTCGTTCAACGTAGTGATTTTATTGAAAATTGTAATGCGTTGTTTATGGACTCTCCCAAAGCGAATAATAACAAGCTTGAGAGAGATGCACGCACACACACTTTATTATCATCCAAACCTTGTGATGATACACAAACCATTGCATTGAATCAAGAAAAGATTGCTCTTGATTCACGTGTGTGCATGTTGAGCAAAGAGAATGAGTCTCTTAAAGCTCAAGTAGTGTATGTCAATGAATTTCATAGATCTTTAAAGGAGAGTGCATTTGCTACTCATAAAGAGGAAATTCATTGTTTGCATGCCGAGAAAGAAGGATTTCTTTCTCAATTGAGTGCCTTGAGAGATGAGAATGCTTCTCTCAAACTCCAAATGGAGAAGATGCACTCGGATAGTGATTACAACATTTTGAGAGATGAGACATTGGCTCTCAAGTCAAAATGTTGTGAGCTTAGCTCATGTCTATCTAAGAGGGATGACAACATTTCTTCACTTTTGAAGAAATGTGAGCTATTGTCTACTCAAATTGAAAATTTGAAATTGAGAAAGGACAAGGTTTTGCGATCCTCTTCATTGAAGGTGAACAAACCAAGCTCTCGTCTCTTAGAATCACCCAAATAAATTTTATGGGGGAGCATTCTAATGAGAATGTCACATCCAACTCTTTTGGCCTAAAATCAACTATTATTTCTAAGCCAAAGAGAAATCATGCATTTTTGTATTCCGGTCTTGCATATATTAAGAAGCCTATTCAAAAACATGTTGATATGAATGCTTCTTCTTTGAATGTTATGCATGATGTTTCTACTCATAGGAAATCTCATTATTGCTTGCATGCTAGAATTGATGATAAATATTTGCATGCTTCACATGTTCCTATGCATGGTAAAATTGCTTGTGTGAATGCTTCTAATGCTAAATTGCATGTTTCACACACGGGGGCACGCCAATGTTTATGTTCCACCTCATAAGCGTGCTCCCTCACCTCCTACTCATGCCTTGACCAAACCTCTTCTTAAGAATCCCAAATCACTTTCTTTGTGGATTCCTAAGAATGTTTCTAGGCTTGATAGGAATTTGTATATAGATTCATATGTGCGTAATGTTATATTTTCATATGACTATATACGGGAATCAAACACCACTTTTTTTTGGTTTCCAACTTGCTAGCTCACTCACGTTGTTATTCCTTGCTTGGGTACCATGCTTGTTTGTTTACATTTTGTACCCACATTTGTGTGAGTGTGTCCATTACCCCCATGTTTGCATGTTTTGTATGATTATGGGGGAGTATGGAATTTTTGCTTGCTAGCATTATTTTTCCATTCATATGGCACATTGAATTTCATTCATATTATGTTTCTGCATATGGGATGGTTATGTCTCTTGCCCTTGGTTTTCATATTTGGCTATTACCCATCTTTTTGATATGCCAATGGGGGAGAGAAATATGTTATGCAAAAATATACCTTGTGCTTGTTTATGCATTTTTATCAATTGGTATGTTTTTGCATAACAACCATCAATATGATTTGTGCTTTATATGTTTATATTTTGTGCACATTTGCATATTGATTGGGGGAGTTTGTTAGCACACATTGTTTATTTCAATGTTTATTATATTTTGACATAATGGATTGTCATCATCAAAAAGGGGGATATTGTTGGTTCTTGGTTTCAAGACTAATGTTATTTTGATGATGATCAATACACTATGTTAGTGTGCTAATCAATCTTATGTTTTAGTCTCAGTTTATCTTAATGAGTATATGTTGATGAGACAAAGCATAATGCTTGGAGGATATTACAAGGAATATCTTAAAGACCTCCAAGAGAGATGGTGTGCTCAAGCTTGGATGAAGTCATGAAGATCATCTAATGAAGCCAAAGCTTGGAGCATGATGATGGATGGACATCTAGAGGAGCAATGACAAAGCTTGGAGCTTGATGAAGGGAAGCTCATCAAGGTGTGCCAAAGCTTGGAGATGATGGAGAGCATCAAAGCATAGTGAGCTTGAAGACTTAGACTCTAGGAGATGCAATTTGTAATCCATGTAATTTCATTTACTTGCATTTCTCTTTTTGAGTCTAGGATTATTGTAATGCCTTGATAGATGGTCATACTCTCATGCATTTGCATTTCACCATCTTAGTGAGCCTTAGGATTATCATAGAATCCAACACAATTGGTTCATCTTGCCTAAAGACTCCTTTGGAGTCTCTGGCTCTCCTGCTGTCGCCTGCTGAAGGTTTTACAGTCGACTGGGTGATTACAAGTCGCCTGTCGAGCCTTCTACAGTCGACTGTGATGCACAACTCAAGTCAACTTTTCTATTGTCTCATCTTGAGCTTTTCGCATCAGTCGACTGATGTTCAATTTAAAGTCGCATGTACTCTTACAGTCGCCTGTGAATTGGTCGACAGTCGCATGTTCGCTTCTTGCATTTTCTGGGTTTTTCCCATGTTGCAAGACAGTCGCCTGTTGCTGTTTTTACAGTCGCCTGTATATTTACAGTCGCCTGTGAAATGGCCTTCAGTCGTCTGAAAGGCGTAAGTGCGAAATATGCATCTCTCTCTGTCTTTTCTCCATCTTATACAGCAGTCGACTGATGAAGGGTTTACAGTCGCCTGGCTAATAGAAAATCGACTGTATTATTCATATCAGTCGCCTATGCGTAAACTGGAGAAAGAGTACAGCTCTCTGTTTCTTGTCCATCCCTGCTGCAGTCGCCTGATGAAGGATATACAGTCGACTGTCTGCTTTTCAGTCGCCTGTGTAGTCTTCTACAGTCGACTGTCATGGCTCAGATTATAGCCGTTGGGATATTTTCTAGCCATTGATCAGTCGACTGTCTAATGATCATCAGTCGACTGTTCTTGCCGTAAACTGTCAAAATCTAGCCGTTGCAGAGTTCTTCCCTGTGGGGTTTTGGCTGGTTTTATGGGTTCCTTTGGCTTCCTATATATTGGGATTGGCTTAGTTCATTTAGACTTCTTAAAAGGGTTAGGAAATCATAGAAGATCATTTCATCTCTTCTCTAAGCCACTCCTCCCACATTCCCTCCTTAGAGCTTCAATCTTATGCTTAGCATCTAAGCTTTAGGGAATTTCTTCAAGGGATTTCAATCCCATTCCTCTTCTTGGAGAACATCTTTCTTCTCTTTATTTCATACACTCAAAGTGAGAAGTGTTAGGATTCATTCCTAGAAGAGAGAAAGATCATCAAGTGCAATCAAAGCTAATCTCAAGCATTTGGTCATTCATTGCATGCCTTCTTCTTCACATTTGTAAGATCATATCAAGGCATAGGTAAGTGTTGTTTCGTTTTGTTTTATGTTCGAAACCCTATTTCTCTTTGTGGGATTAGGATTCTCTCCTTGTGGGAGGTTGTCTCTTTGTGGGACTAGGGAACTCTCTTTGTGGGAGTAACTCTCTTTGTGGGAGTTTAGTGTCCTAGTGTAAAGCTAACCCTAATTCTCTGAGTGGGAGTTAGTAATTCTCTTGGTGGGAGTTTGACCCCTATGTAGGATTGGTTGGGTCCTTGTGTAGGGCAAAATCCTCTTGGCGAGGTCTGTCTCTTTCTGTGGGAGTGTATCCCTTTGTGGGATTTGTATTCACTTCTCTTTGTGGGATTATAGTGGATACTGGTGTGGCTGGATGTACCCAAGTTTTGGGGAACCAGGGTAAAATCTATGTGTTTGCAATTGTTGTTGTTGAGCACTCTGTTTAATTTCCGCTGCTTATTGTGCTTTAATTTTAGTAACTTTTAATTAAGCACTTTGCTTTCCATTACACTATTCCCCCCCTCTAGTGTGTGTGTAGCCCCGCAGGGTCCCTTACAGTTGGTATCGGAGCCTTGGTTTGGTGGCTTTTGCAAGCATGACTTCTAAGTCTCAACAACCCCTCTCCATCCTCCTGTCTTCAAAGGCAAACACTTCTTAAAATGGAGGAAGAAAATGTTCCAATGGCTTGATGATCACGAGGAGTCAATGTCTATCACCTCGGATGCTAAAGTTTGGAATGCGATGTAGTATGCCTTCTCTCCGAAGATTGCTAAGAAAGAAAAGGAGCTCAAGACGGCCGGTGAGATATGGGATTATCTTGATGAAAAGTATGGAGGAGAGGAATCTTGCGATGATGAGAGCATCGTTGGTAATGAGGTATCTCGTAACTCTCTCGTTCAACGTAGTGATTTTATTGAAAATTGAAATGCGTTGTTTATGGACTCTCCCAAAGCGAATAATAACAAGCTTGAGAGAGATGCACGCACCAACACTTTATTATCATCCAAACCTTGAGATGATACACAAACCATTGCATTAAATCAAGAAAAGATTACTCTTGATTCACGTGTGTGCATGTTGAGCAAAGAGAATGAGTCTCTTAAAGCTCAAGTAGTGTATGTCAATGAATTTCATAGATCTTTAAAGGAGAGTGCATTTGCTACTCATAAAGAGGAAATTCATTGTTTGCATGCCGAGAAAGAAGGATTTCTTTCTCAATTGAGTGCCTTGAGAGATGAGAATGCTTCTCTCAAACTCCAAATGGAGAAGATGCACTCGGATAGTGATTACAACATTTTGAGAGATGAGACATTGGCTCTCAAGTCAAATTGTTGTGAGCTTAGCTCATGTCTATCTAAGAGGGATGACAACATTTCTTCACTTTTGAAGAAATGTGAGCTATTGTCTACTCAAATTGAAAATTTGAAATTGAGTAAGGACAAGGTTTTGCGATCCTCTTCATTGAAGGTGAACAAACCAAGATCTCGTCTCTTAGAAGCACCCAAATAAATTTTATGGGGGAGCATTCTAATGAGAAAGTCACATCCAACTCTTTTGGCCTAAAATCAACTATTCTTTCTAAGCCAAAGAGAAATCATGCATTTTTGTATTCCGGTCTTGCATATATTAAGAAGCCTATTCAAAAACATGTTGATATGAATGCTTCTTCTTTGAATGTTATGCATGATGTTTCTACTCATAGGAAATCTCATTATTGCTAGCATGCTAGAATTGATGATAAATATTTGCATGCTTCACATTTTCCTATGCATGGTAGAATTGCTTGTGTGAATGCTTCTAATGCTAAATTGCATGTTTCACACACGGGGCACGCCAATGTTTATGTTCCACCTCATAAGCGTGCTCCCTTACCTCCTACTCATGCCTTGACCAAACCTCTTCTTAAGAATCCCAAATCACTTTCTTTGTGGATTCCTAAGAATGTTTCTAGGCTTGATAGGAATTTGTATATAGATTCATATGTGCGTAATGTTATATTTTCATATGACTATATACGGGAATCAAACTCCACTTTTGTTTGGTTTCCAACTTGCTAGCTCACTCACATTGTTATTCATTGCTTGGGTACCATGCTTGTTTGTTTACATTTTGTACCCACATTTGTGTGAGTGTGTCCATTACCCCCATGTTTGCATGTTTTGTATGATTATGGAGGAGTATGGAATTTTTGCTTGCTAGCATTATTTTTCCATTCATATGGCACATTGAATTTTATTCATATTATGTTTGTGCATATGGGATGGTTATGTCTCTTGCCCTTGGTTTTCATATTTGGCTATTACCCATCTTTTTGATATGCCAATGGGGGAGAGAAATATGTTATGCAAAAATATACCTTGTGCTTGTTTATGCATTTTTATCAATTGGTATGTTTTTGCATAACAACCATCAATATGATTTGTGCTTTATATGTTTATATTTTGTGCACATTTGCATATTGATTGGGGGAGTTTGTTAGCACACATTGTTTATTTCAATGTTTATTATATTTTGACATAATGGATTGTCATCATCAAAAAGGGGGAGATTGTTGGTTCTTGGTTTCAAGACTAATGTTATTTTGATGATGATCAATACACTATGTTAGTGTGCTAATCAATCTTATGTTTTAGTCTCAGTTTATCTTAATGAGTATATGTTGATGAGACAAAGCATAATGGTTGGAGGATATTACAAGGAATATCTTAAAGACCTCCAAGAGAGATGGTGTGCTCAAGCTTGGATGAAGTCATGAAGATCATCTAATGAAGCCAAATCTTGGAGCATGATGATGGATGGACATCTAGAGGAGCAATGACAAAGCATGGAGCTTGATGAAGGGAATCTCATCAAGGTGTGCCAAAGCTTGGAGATGATGGAGAGCATCAAGGCATAGTGAGCTTGACGACTTAGACTCTAGGAGATGCAATTTGTAATCCATGTAATTTCATTTACTTGCATTTCACTTTTTGAGTCTAGGATTATTGTAATGCCTTGATAGATGGTCATACTCTCATGCATTTGCATTTCACCATCATAGTGAGCCTTAGGATTATCATAGAATCCAACACAATAGGTTCATCTAGCCTAAAGACTCCTTTGGAGTCTCTGGCTCTCATGCTGTCGCCTGCTGAAGGTTTTACAGTCGACTGGGTGATTACCAGTCGCCTGTCGAGCCTTCTACAGTCGACCGTGATGCACAACTCAAGTCAACTTTTCTATTGTCTCATCTTGAGCTTTTCGCATCAGTCGACTGATGTTCAATTTAAAGTTGCATGTACTCTTACAGTCGCCTGTGAATTGGTCGACAGTCGCCTGTTCGCTTCTTGCATTTTCTTGGGTTTTCCCATGTTGCAAGACAGTCGCCTGTTGCTGTTTTTACAGTCGCCTGTATATTTACAGTCGCCTGTGAAATGGCCTTCAGTCGTCTGAAAGGCGTAAGTGCGAAATATGCATCTCTCTCTGTCTTTTCTCCATCTTATACAGCAGTCGACTGATGAAGGGTTTACAGTCACCTGGCTAATAGACAGTCGACTGTATTATTGATATCAGTCGCCTGTGAGTAAACTGGAGAAAGAGTGCACCTCTCTGTTTCTTGTCCATCCCTGCTACAGTCGCCTGATGAAGGATATACAGACGACTGTCTGCTTTTCAGTCGCCTGTGTAGTCTTCTATAGTCGACTGTCATGGCTCAGATTATAGCCGTTGGGATATTTTCTAGCCGTTGATCAGTCGACTGTCTAATGATCATCAGTCGACTGTTCTTGCCGTAAACTGCCAAAATCTAGCCGTTGCAGAGTTCTTCCCTTTGGGGTTTTGGCTGGTTTTATGGGTTCCTTTGGCTTCCTATATATTGGGATTGGCTTAGTTCATTTAGACTTCTTAAAAGGGTTAGGAAATCATAGAGGATCATTTCATCTCTTCTCTAAGCCACTCCTCCCACATTCCCTCCTTAGAGCTTCAATCTTATGCTTAGCATCTAAGCTCTAGGGAATTTCTCCAAGGGATTTCAATCTCATTCCTCTTCTTGGAGAACATCTTTCTTCTCTTCATTTCATACACTCAAAGTGAGAAGTGTTAGGATTCATTCCTAAAGAGAGAAAGATCATCAAGTGTAATCAAAGCTAATCTCAAGCACTTGGTCATTCACTTGCATGCTTTCTTCTTCACATTGGTAAGATCATATCAAGGCATAGGTAAGTGTTGTTTCATTTTGCTTTATGTTCGAAACCCTATTTCTCTTTGTGGGATTAGGATTCTCTCTTTGTGGGAGGTTGTCTCTTTGTGGGACTAGGGAACTCTCTTTGTGGGAGTAACTCTCTTTGTGGGAGTTTAGTGTCCTAGTGTAAAGCTAACCCTAATTCTCTGAGTGGGAGTTAGTAATTCTCTTGGTGGGAGTTTGACCCCTGTGTAGGATTGGTTGGGTCCTTGTGTAGGGCAAAATCCTCTTGGCGAGGTCTCTCTCTTTCTATAGGAGTGTATCCCTTTGTGGGATTTGTATTCACTTCTCTTTGTGGGATTATAGTGGATACTGGTGTGGCTGGATGTACCCAAGTTTTGGGGAACCAGGGTAAAATCTCTGTGTTTACAATTGTTGTTGTTAAGCACTCTGTTTAATTTCCGCTGCTTATTGTGCTTTAATTTTAGTAACTTTTAATTAAGCCCTTTGCTTTCCATTACACTATTCCCCCCCTCTAGTGTGTGTGTAGCCCCGCAGGGTCCCTTACAGTTGGTATCGGAGCCTTGGTTTGGTGGCTTTTGCAAGCATGACTTCTAAGTCTCAACAACCCCTCTCCATCCTCCCGTCTTCAAAGGCAAACACTTCTTAAAATGGAGGAAGAAAATGTTCCAATGGCTTGATGATCACGAGGAGTCAATGTCTATCACCTCGGATGCTAAAGTTTGGAATGCGATGCAGTATGCCTTCTCTCCGAAGATTGCTAAGAAAGTAAAGGAGCTCAAGACGGCCGGTGAGATATGGGATTATCTTGATGAAAAGTATGGAGGATAGGAATCTTGCGATTATGAGAGCATCGTTGGTAATAAGGTATCTCGTAACTCTCTCGTTCAACGTAGTGTTTTTATTGAAAATTGTAATGCGTTGTTTATGGACTCTCCCAAAGCGAATAATAACAAGCTTGAGAGAGATGCACGCACACACACTTTATTATCATCCAAACCTTGTGATGATACACAAACCATTGCATTGAATCAAGAAAAGATTGCTCTTGATTCACGTGTGTGCATGTTGAGCAAAGAGAATGAGTCTCTTAAAGCTCAAGTAGTGTATGTCAATGAATTTCATAGATCTTTAAAGGAGAGTGCATTTGCTACTCATAAAGAGGAAATTCATTGTTTGCATGCCGAGAAAGAAGGATTTCTTTCTCAATTGAGTGCCTTGAGAGATGAGAATGCTTCTCTCAAACTCCAAATGGAGAAGATGCACTCGGATAGTGATTACAACATTTTGAGAGATGAGACATTGGCTCTCAAGTCAAAATGTTGTGAGCTTAGCTCATGTCTATCTAAGAGGGATGACAACATTTCTTCACTTTTGAAGAAATGTGAGCTATTATCTACTCAAATTGAAAATTTGAAATTGAGTAAGGACAAGGTTTTGCGATCCTCTTCATTGAAGGTGAACAAACCAAGCTCTCGTCTCTTAGAAGCACCCAAATAAATTTTATGGGGGAGCATTCTAATGAGAAAGTCACATCCAACTCTTTTGGCCTAAAATCAACTATTATTTCTAAGCCAAAGAGAAATCATGCATTTTTGTATTCCGGTCTTGCATATATTAAGAAGCCTATTCAAAAACATGTTGATATGAATGCTTCTTCTTTGAATGTTATGCATGATGTTTCTACTCATAGGAAATCTCATTATTGCATGCATGCTAGAATTGATGATAAATATTTGCATGCTTCACATGTTCCTATGCATGGTAGAATTGCTTGTGTGAATGCTTCTAATGCTAAATTGCATGTTTCACACACGGGGCACGCCAATGTTTATGTTCCACCTCATAAGCGTGCTCCCTCACCTCCTACTCATGCCTTGACCAAACCTCTTCTTAAGAATCCCAAATCACTTTCTTTGTGGATTCCTAAGAATGTTTCTAGGCTTGATAGGAATTTGTATATAGATTCATATGTGCGTAATGTTATATTTTCATATGACTATATACGAGAATCAAACTCCACTTTTGTTTGGTTTCCAACTTACTAGCTCACTCACATTGTTATTCATTGCTTGGGTACCATGCTTGTTTGTTTACATTTTGTACCCACATTTGTGTGAGTTTGTCCATTACCCCCATGTTTGCATGTTTTGTATGATCATGGGGGAGTATGGAATTTTTGCTTGCTAGCATTATTTTTCCATTCATATGGCACATTGAATTTCATTCATATTATGTTTGTGCATATGGGATGGTTATGTCTATTGCCCTTGGTTTTCATATTTGGCTATCATCTTTTTGATATGCCAATGGGGGAGAGAAATATGTTATGCAAAAATATACCTTGTGCTTGTTTATGCATTTTTATCAATTGGTATGTTTTTGCATAACAACCATCAATATGATTTGTGCTTTATATGTTTATATTTTGTGCACATTTGCATATTGATTGGGGGAGTTTGTTAGCACACATTATTTATTTCAATGTTTATTATATTTTGACATAATGGATTGTCATCATCAAAAAGGGGGAGATTGTTGGTTCTTGGTTTCAAGACTAATGTTATTTTGATGATGATCAATACACTATGTTAGTGTGCTAATCAATCTTATGTTTTAGTCTCAGTTTTTCTTAATGATTATATGTTGATGAGACAAAGCATAATGCTTGGAGGATATTACAAGGAATATCTTAAAGACCTCCAAGAGAGATGGTGTGCTCAAGCTTGGATGAAGTCATGAAGATCATCTAATGAAGCCAAAGCTTGGAGCATGATGATGGATGGACATCTAGAGGAGCAATGACAAAGCTTGGAGCTTGATGAAGGGAATCTCATCAAGGTGTGCCAAAGCTTGGAGATGATGGAGAGCATCAAGGCATAGTGAGCTTGAAGACTTAGACTCTAGGAGATGCAATTTGTAATCCATGTAATTTCATTTACTTGTATTTATCTTTTTGAGTCTAGGATTATTGTAATACCTTGATAGATGGTCATACTCTCATGCATTTGCATTTCACCCTCATAGTGAGCCTTAGGATTATCATAGAATCCAACACAATAGGTTCATCTTGCCCAAAGACTCATTTGGAGTCTCTGGCTCTCCTGCTGTCGCCTGCTGAAGGTTTTACAGTCGACTGGGTGATTTCCAGTCACCTGTCGAGCCTTCTACACTCGACTGTGATGCACAACTCAAGTCAACTTTTCTATTGACTCATCTTGAGCTTTTCGCATCAGTCGACTGATGTTCAATTTAAAGTCGCCTGTACTCTTACAGTCGCATGTGAATTGGTCGACAGTCGCCTGTTAGCTTCTTTCATTTTCTTGGGTTTTCCCATGTTGCAAGACAGTCACCTGTTGCTGTTTTTACAGTCGCCTGTATATTTACAGTCGCCTGTGAAATGGCCTTCAGTCGTCTGAAAGGCGTAAGTGCGAAATATGCATCTCTCTCTGTCTTTTCTCCAACTTATACAGCAGTCGACTGATGATGGGTTTACAGTCGCCTGGCTAATAGACAGTCGACTGTATTATTGATATCAGTCGCTTGTGCGTAAACTGGAGAAAGAGTGCACCTCTCTGTTTCTTGTCCATCCCTGCTACAGTCACCTGATGAAGGATATACAGACGACTGTCTGCTTTTCAGTCGCCTGTGTAGTCTTCTACAGTCGACTGTCATGGCTCAGATTATAGCCGTTGGGATATTTTCTAGCCGTTGATCAGTCGACTGTCTAATGATCATCAGTCGACTGTTCTTGCCGTAAACTGCCAAAATCTAGCTGTTGCAGAGTTCTTCCCTTTGGGTTTTGGCTGGTTTTATGGGTTCCTTTGGCTTCCTATATATTGGGATTGGCTTAGTTCATTTAGACTTCTTAAAAGGGTTAGGAAATCATAGAAGATCATTTCATCTCTTCTCTAAGCCACTCCTCCCACATTCCCTCCTTAGAGCTTCAATCTTAAGCTTAGCATCTAAGCTCTAGGGAATTTCTCCAAGGGATTTCAATCACATTCCTCTTCTTGGAGAACATCTTTCTTCTCTTTATTTCATACACTCAAAGTGAGAAGTGTTAGGATTCATTCCTAGAAGAGAGAAAGATCATCAAGTGTAATCAAAGCTAATCTCAAGCACTTGGTCATTCACTTGCATGCCTTCTTCTTCACATTGGTAAGATCATATCAAGGCATAGGTAAGTGTTGTTTCGTTTTGTTTTATGTTCGAAACCCTATTTCTCTTTGTGGGATTAGGATTCTCTCTTTGTGGGAGGTTGTCTCTTTGTGGGACTAGGGAACTCTCTTTGTGGGAGTAACTCTCTTTGTGGGATTTTAGCGTCCTAGTGTAGGGCTAACCCTAATTCTCTGAGTGGGAGTTAGTAATTCTCTTGGTGGGAGTTTGACCCCAGTGTAGGGTTGGTTGGGTCCTTGTGTAGGGCAAAATCCTCTTGGCGAGGTCTCTCTCTTTGTGGGAGTGTATCCCTTTGTGGGATTTGTATTCACTTCTCTTTGTGGGATTATAGTGGATATTGGTGTGGCTGGATGTACCCAAGTTTTGGGGAACCAGGGTAAAATCTCTGTGTTTGCGATTGTTGTTGTTGAGCACTCTGTTTAATTTCTGCTGCTTATTGTGCTTTAATTTTAGTAACTTTTAATTAAGCACTTTTCTTGCCATTACACTATTCACCCCCCCTCTAGTGTGTGTGTAGCCACGCAGGGTCCCTTACAACTAGGTGGCAAGAAGACTTAGTTAGACGTCTGAGCTTGCTAGTTAAAGGTCCCTGATTGTTAGCTAGACTCCCTGCTAGGAATTGATTTAATCGTCTTAGGAGTTACCTTAGTGGTTGTTGCCTAACTCTAACCATATTAGACGTCTAGAATTTATTTAGTCGTTCGCTTGGGTTCATCGATTTCGGGCCAAGCTGAACGCATTCCATTACAGTCTTGTTCCTTAGGGAATTGTAGCTTCAAGTTTCTTAATCCTTAGTTGGTCGACCGTAGGAGTTTCCCCATAGATTTTCCTGGGCCACATCCTAGGCGTATGTATGTTTTGATCATCCGACCATTTTCCTTGCCTCGATTCACGAGATCGCCTCATGACGATCGTCGTTAGTTTTCGAATCTCTCAATTACAAATCTTGAATCTTCTGAAAGTATTTTTCGATTTCTTTTTCCCTAAGTTTAAATTTGTTCAAAAATTTTTAATATATATACTTAGACTTCATACTCTTTCGTTGATTTAAATTTTTAAAACTTTTGTAGAAATTTTTGAATACTAGCTTATGATATTTTTCCAGCCTATACTTTTCGTACCTATGTAAATACCTTGTCCCTTCATATACTAATTTCATTCTGAACCGTACTCTTATTTTTCCCAATTCGATTTATAATTTTCTTTTTCTTATTTATGTCATTCGAATGACACATCGTGTTTACTTTTAATATACTTTTCAAGTCATATGGAACTTCAGCTTTCAGTAAGACGATTTTATGTTCATCGTTTTCTCTATTTCAGATTTTTGTAAAATTACTACTTCGTAATCATTTCCTGATCTAGACACTACATAATTTGGTTTTAAAGCATTATTACTAATTTTGATAATTCTTCTACTAAATTATTATTATCCTTCCGTTCGCCATACATACCATTAGAATAAATTCTGGACTAAATAGAATTTCAATTATTTTTATATATCGGTACCAGGCTCGTTGTGCTCGTATGTTAAGAACTTTGTGTAAATCAGTTTCTTTTTGGCAAATCCTGGTTCCTCTAAAAGTAGTTTCAATATTGATTATTTTAAATTTTTTCCATCTTAAAGACTTTGAAAGCATTTAACATGAGCTTAAATTCTTCAGTTAATTTAATTTCATTCTTTGAATTTCAAAATTTTTGCCAAAACTATATTAAATTACTGCCGTATAATATTTTCTAAACTACGTCCTTAATGTTCATACAAATGATTTACTTCCTTTTCATAATGATTTTCGATAAGCCAATAAATCATTTTCTCTTATTATGAATATTCGACTCAAACTTATTTCGAACAACTTGTTTTATCGATCTCCAAATATTTTATACAGACGAGGATTCCAACTTTTGAAGTACAACAGTTTTCAAATTTCACGTATTTTAGCTTATGTTATTTACACTATTTTCTCTCTGTATCCAATAAGAGTATCACTACATCTCCCTTTCCTCTACCTAAACATTCACAAGTGAGTCACTGTTTCACCTAACCAAACTGTCTCCTTGTATTCGTCCTATCTAAACCCGTGCTTATCGATCCTTCCCTCGTCACGCTTTCGACCTCGACCCCCCTATTGCTTAGGCTTTAGTGCTCGTCAATTACTGTGTCAACTCTAATTTGTTAGTAGGCCCTTGGACCTTTGTGATGTTGTCGTGGTGCATGTACCTAAGTTGAGTATGTGGGCTTGAATGAGTGTACTCCCTGTAGTATATTAATGTTTGCCTATTGTGTGATATATACATACTCTGAGTTATTCATGATGTTATGAAGTGGTATGTGTGTTAGTATTTATAGATGTGTGTGAGGATAGCGATACCAGTCTAGGGACGTCTGTGTATATAAGGATCAGTGTTGGAATATGTAATGGGGTGTATGTAGTTGGAGATACTTATAATGGTCGAAATAATATGTTGGTAAAGCTATGTGTATGTTAGGTGTGATGATACTAGGTGTATGTATAGTTAAGTGAGTAGGCCTATTATATGACCTATATGTTAGTACGTGTGAGTATGTGCTCGTACGTAGATACGTATTGTGCTTAGACGTAAGTAGTTATGTAATTGCTGCATGAGTATACAGGTGATATACATATGGTAGTAGGATTATAATTTTGATTGGTATTGCTTGCTTGTACGGGATGTTGTATGCGTGTATACCATGAGGTATACACAACTATTGCATACCTTAACTATGTATGTAGTAGAGGTGTTAGTATATTAATTATAGGTAGTAGGATATGGTGTGAATATATGTTCTACATGTGTGTGACTATACGGTGAATGCATGTATTAAGGAGGGTATTATAATTATACGTGTGCTGATGTCTGTATTATTATTATGGTATATAAAGTGAATGAACTATGCGAGTATTACCTGACTAAATATTAGGTGTGATTGACATATGGTATGTATATGGTTGTATTGGTATATGTGTATACATTGGAGTGGTATTGGTATAGGTATAAAATGCCTTATTACGTATATAGAGTATTCTGATATGTGTTTCGAGCCTTACTCAAGCTTGAGTGGGTATACTCTAAGCATATTGTTATGTATGTCTGTAGTTTGCATATAGGAATGTTTGATGTATGTATAGTGATAGGAGTGTTTGTGCCTGATTGTGTTACGCACATGATTGTGGGTCGCTATACCAGTATATAGTGATAGGTGTTGGTTTTGTGGTATAGTTATTTACTAAGGACTTGCCTGTGTGAACGTATGTGTGCTAGCTAAACTAGGTGTGTAGATGTGCTAAGTGTATGGTGGTATGATTGGTGTATATAAATGAAATGTTAGCGTGTGTGGGTGTGCACCATGCACGGGTAAGTATGTGCCTAGTTATAAATTTTGGTGACTATGATATGTGTGACGTGTCGTGAGTATAGTTATAGGGCCGTATGTGATGTGAAGTTATGGTGAAATATTTGCATACATTTGAATGACTATATATTGTGAAATTATAGTAGTGGTGAATGTATATTAGATATAGTAAAACTTGATTTAAATAATGGTATGGTGTGACTACATGTGTTGATATGTTTGGTATTGGATGTATACTAGGAAATATTAGGGAGTAGTATACCCATGTTTGTTTGTGTGCATAGGTAGCTACCTATACGTAGATCAATGATTGTATTTGCTAGTATGAGACTAATCTTAGGTGAGTATCTGAACTATTGTTTCGTGCTAGTTAAGTAGTAGTTATATAAGGGATATATGTATATATATTTAATTGAAATATGTGCATGAATGAATATATGCATGTTAGCAGAGTTATTGTTTGACTACCTAGTGTATGTATAAGCATTGGTAATGACTATACCTGGTTGAATTATAGTGTGATGTGATCGGGATAGGTACTGGTCTAGCTAGAGTTATATTTATAGTTAGAAAGTCCGAGGACGGACTTTATTCTATGGTGGGGAGGATGTCACGGTCGCTTTCCGATCGTACTTTGTTCGTGCACGTGCTTTTGACCGTGCACGTATTTGTTTTAGACCTTGTTTGTTTTTGAACACTTTGGTGTGATATGTCATTGTGAACGTCTCTGAGAGTATTAAATTGTGGCACTAATTTGGAACGACATTTCATGGGTCATTCTCCCACAGTTTGATCTTATTCGAAGAGACGTTGTGATTTTCACTTTTGACGTGAGACGTTTCTATTTTTAGTTTCGTCACTCGACGTCGAAATTGTGAACCGTCTTCTTAGTTTTCTTTCTCTCGTCGTCCCGATCACCTCAATATTTATTTCACAATTTTCGGATTTCATTTGACATACTTTACATTTTTAGCAAAGATTTAAATATTTTTAAATACTAATTTTTAAAGTATTTTCGACCCAATGTAATTTCTATTAGATTATAACTCTTCAAAATATTTTTGACCCAAATCCTAGCCCATTGGCCGTACCCCTATAGCTAGAGAGATAGTGTGGGTGAGTTTTTGGGTTTAAATGGATTAAAAAGCAATTTTAATTCAAATTAAACCCTAGACTTTGTCAAACCCATCTACACTATATATAGGAGGCTTAGGATAACCTATTTTTCCAAGAGAACAAACCCTAGCCGCCCCCACAACTCAAATTCTCGCTTGCGACGTTCGTCGCAACCGCCGCTCGCAGCCGCCCGTGTCCGACCGACGGAAATCCACTCTTTCCTTCGGTCTGACCGAGAGCATCGCCCACACCCTTGCCCGCTCCGCACTCAACCGACCGCTTCGCATCGCCCCCGCTACGACCGAGAGATTCTCTCGGTCTAACCGGGAGAATCCCCCGCACCGCCGTTCCGCACCGCAACGTTGCAACTGCAATGTTGCAACCCTGCACCAACCGAGAGCCCCGAAGTGCCTGACCGGCCCGCTTCCCCCGCACGCCCGCTGCTCCGTTGCAACCCGCTTCGCTGCAGCCCCCGCTCCCCAAGCGCCCGACTGACACTTTCTCTCCCACCGGCCCGCTGTGACCGAGAGCCCTGCTCTGCACCGCATCTTCGCTATTTGCAACCCCCGCCCGCTGTGTCTGACCGAGAGATTTTCTCGTAGCGGCCCGTGTCTGACCGAGCGACGTCCATCGCAACGTCGCAACTCTCGCATCGCTTGCCACCGTGGGCCCCCAAGTTCTCTATAAGTGTTGTGGGTCCCCCATTGGCCCCTAGCACTATTGTGGGTCCCACCTAGGTATCTTCTCTTCGTGGATTTGCAGTTTACGACGTTGAGATACGTCGTAGCCCGTCGTCGCACGTTCTAGCTTTGGAATCTTGGTTCGTTGATCTGGTTGCTGCCCAGACTTGGCGAGCGAGGAATCTATTGTGGAATCTGGACTAGGAGCGCGTTCTTTCATTCCAACCCATGGCGTCACTACCCGACGCCAGTGTAGCTTTCGCGTCGTGTTGAGGTAACGATCTGCACCCTTAGGACCCCCAACCTATTGCCTGTTAATCAAGACTAAAATTGATGTTTTAAAGAGTTTTAAATTCACTAATCAAGATTAATAATATGGGACTGTAGGCCAGTGGACTTGTGCACGTATGTTGTTTGTGACTTTGGACTCTTTTGGACGGTGTTTTCAGACGTCAGACTAGCAGGCAAGTGAAACTTGCCAACTTTTGTTTTAGGCCATGTTTTAGGCCACTTCCTTGTTTTTAGCGTAAAAGAGACTAGACAGTGAAATGATAGCTGTCTAGACGCAACTTTAAGGTCTAGTTTGACAATGAAGCTAGATCTGACACCCTGCCATGTCATTCATGTATTGTTGCATGTCACGTTTAAATTCCTTATCTGTACGCACTTAAACTGTTATCTGCCATGCATTGCATCTTACATGTCAACCAAGTTGAATGTTGCATTCGTAGCACACGCTACAATACCTGTACTTCCTTGTTCCGGCTAGGTGCACCCCTATGCCATCATGAAAAACACTTCCTGGCTCGTGATCCAGAAGATGGGCGTCAGTCCATATACACGTGGAGGGGTAGGGATAAGCGATCACTTGAGCTTAGGAGTTAGCCCGCGCAACCACTCTAGCCAAAAGGCGTAATCTATGTGCACGACGTGCTTACTAGACTTGTCCTTGTCCTTGTGATTGTTCTTGCAAAACTTGATATCCATGTCATGATTTAAATGCCAGTTGCCATGCCATGCTCGTACCTTACTTTACTTGTTGCACTCATGCTATATCTGCCATGTCATTGCATCATGCTAGAACTGCTAGGTTGTTTACTTTTACTTTCAGTTTCCTTGCACAAGTCTCTTGTAGACTTGCTGACATGTGCCTCTTGCTCTTTTGGGTGTCACATGTTAGACCCTGAGCCAGAGACCGTTGCTGAATACGTGGTATTTGCTGACGCTGAGCTTGCGCCCATGTCTGTCCGGAGGAGTTCGTGGTTACCGGTGACCATTCTTAGCGACCTTGCTGAGCTTTCTTTTTGTTTTAGGATTACTGTTAGATGTTGGTGCGTGACACCTTTACTTTGTACGTTGTACTTTTATTGGCCATGTTTGGGCCTTTAGACTCTTTTTTCTTTTCAGCCTGATGGCTTTTTCTGCGATGTTGGAACTTATTTTATGGATATTCTGGGATTGCTTTTGTCTCATTTCCTTTATTATTATATTTGTTTCGTATCGTATTTGCAAGGACCTGCCATTTGAAGTTTATTGACGCTTATCAGTCTTGCAGCTTCACAGCTTCAAGTCTGAGCGGACCTACTCACGCCTCGCCTCCATATTTTTGTGAAGCGGGGCGTGACACTGCGATTCTATTAAACTCTGAAATGCCTTTTAAAATACTTTTAAAAATGTTTTTAAAGTTATGAGATACTTTTAAAATATTTTAGATGCCTTTTAAAATATTTAAAATTTATGCGATATTTTTTAAAGATGATTTTAAAAGGATTTTAGATGTTTAAATATTTTATATGATAAAATTTTAAACATGGAAATTTTAAAATGGTGTTTAAAATATATGTGATAATTTTAAAATTTATTTTAAGGTTTTTTAAATTTATGCGATAAGTTTAAAATATTTTAAATGTTTAAAAATTCTATATGATAAATTTTTGAACATGAAATTTTTTTTAAAAAATGAAGTTTTAAATTTATAAGATATTTTTTAAAATGATTTTAAAAGTTTAAAATTGTTTATGCGATAAACTTTAGTCTATTTAATTGTTAAACAATTGTACACTTTTATGCGATAAATTAATGTAACTTTATTTTAATGGCTAGTTCATCTTGTCCCTTATTTGATAACACAAGACAATCCTTTAGGTTAGCCATTAAGAAATAATTAAAATTTATTAATTGAATTTTAATGACATGCTATGTTTTAATAAAACATTAACAATGCTTCAAGACCTAATTCCTGATTAGCGTAGTTATTTTAATGAATTTTTAATTCTAAATTGTTATAATTAATTCTCATTAAAGGACTTCGCTTTTGGCGTTGGTTAATAAATTTATTAAAATCCTAATAACGATTAGGAGAGCACGTGAACCTTATAGTTGATAATGACTTAATAAAAGTTATTAAACAAATCCTAGAATTTTGAATTTAAGGATGCAACTAGTTGATAGGATTAATTAGTTGTTAATAAAAGTTGTTTAGTCTATGGCACGCATATAAAAATGACAAGCTTCATTCAATAGACCATGATCCAGTCAATGTGCTTGGCTAAGTTTGATGGATCACCCTTTAAGGGATAGTGATCCTGGCTTAGTCAATTCCCTGGCTGAGTTCCGCTGGACCACAATGTCGCGAATCATGATTGTATGACACCCTGGACTATATCTAAGTCAAATATGGTAATGATCTTTTTCAAGATTAGCTGTATCCCTCCTTGTTTTAGGGGTTAGCAACTATAGGGCCCGTGTTACAGTTGTTGAGCTACACTCAAGCTGTGACATGTCAACCTTATAGAAACCAACTCCTTAAATACATAAGATGTAGTCTATAACCTGACCCAAACTGACGGGTCGTGAATACACCGAGCGCCGGAGCAAGTCAGGCTAGACGCGAAAACAAGGGTCCGACTAGACAAGACTTTGTGATTTGGATGAGCACACTCATGATCACAAATGGCTAGGGGTAAAAACCGATTAAGAGCGTCATATCTGATATAATCGATGAAGAGTCATCTTCCGATCGCAGAGTCAAGCAACTTGTTGAGCTACACTCAAGGTTGTTAGGCTCAAGGTGATTGGACTCTTACCCATTAATTTTAATTCGATTAAATCGTTCGTTATTAAGCTTTGAAACGATTGTAAAAATAGTGGGAGGATATAGATAGATAAAAGCCATTCTACCTATATTTAATATTGAACATATGCTAAACTAGGTCGAGACTATGTTTACCGAAGGAATCAAAATATAATATTTTAATGGAATTAGTTAACTGGTCAAATAGGTTGATTAATTGAATATCAAGTTAAATTCTAATTGATAGAATTAAACTAAATTCTCGTTGACATTAAAATGACCTTCTAAACAACAGTCTTAAGAAATATGATTTCATTAAGTTCTGAGTCCAAAGAATAAATTCACACTACATGTCACTCGTCTCTATATGAGGCAGCTTGAACATATAGGATATTCAAAATATGTTTCTCCCTACAACTTGTCTAGCTACACTCAAGGTTGTATGGACAAATAATTTTGATCCGCAAAGTTCGAGAATTCGATCAAGCCGTTTGAGTCGAATACGAGTGCATGAGCGGTGCTAGACTATGTATCCCAACCGGATCTTGAGACAAGTAACTTCTTTAGCTACACTCAATATTCTTTCAGGCGTTTGGATACATGAGATGCTTGCATAACTATTTATTTATGTTGGGCTATTTAATATCTAAATGTGATTTAGAAAAGGAAGAAGGCACTCCGGAAAGTCAATTGAGAAAGTTAGTTTAATTTATCATTAGTAAAGGCATAAGGAGGAGGAAATGAAAATGTGACATATTCTGATGTCACGATTTCGTAATTATTGTTATACAAAAGATTTCTAACACATTTTGACGAATGTCGTCACCTTGCTTCCGAAGCAATGTTTTGTGTTAATAATTTGTAATAACTATAATATATTAAATGTTAATATATAAATACACAAGATAGTAGCAAACTTATATGACAAAATAGACTAGGCCCTATCGAGAGACTAAGCTTCACAAGTCACATAAAGAGGGGTCTGACCTCTCATATTATGAAGTCTACGGACACTTGTGAATCTTACCCTCTTAGATATAATGGCCGAAACCCATCTGTAAGACAGTGGGAGAATGAGTTGTCGAACTCAGTCTCGTACATACTGATGTACCAGAGTCTAGATTAACCAAAATAAGTAATTCGTATATTTTATTAAGACACGTGTTCTTGATGAAACACAAGTCTGATAAAATAAAGAACGAAATGACAAAAGTATTAAACTTGATTCAATTAGATCGAATGGGTAAATACTTAGCTATATAAAATCTCGCGAAATTAAAAGAAAATGTGATTTTCTCTCAGGTCAAGTCTGTTAACACATCTGTGTGTTAAAGGTATGAATCACACTAAGTTAGACTTGGTGCGATCCATAGCAAGTGACTCTGAGTTAAGTCCTCCCTCCGGGTTAAGTCCCAAATAGTAATGCCTAGGTTTTGATAATATTCTATGAGGACATTATCAATAAGATATTCATTAAATCAATGTAAGGAAGTTGCAAAATTACTCAAATCTCGTGAGACGAATTGTCGAGTTAGACATCATAACTGATGATGACTTAGTCAACTTCCGGGATGAAATTCGGAGTAGTAACTCCGATTTAAAACTTGATGCAATCTGAATAGGTCCACGTGCGTAAATAAATTTTGGAATTTAGTTTACGTGCACAAGGAAAATGTTTCCTCATTTTCTGCAAGTAAATCTTTAAGTTGAAAGGTTGGTGCAAAAAGGAAAATAGTGAAGTGCAATCATGTTTGGTCGAGAACGGTTTTTCATCCTAATTCCTATAAAACGGATTATGTTGAAACTGTCTCGCCAGCAGATGTGTACAGACCTACTCGGACCAAACTCGATGTAAAACGCTCATGTTGACCATGAAAATTGGAGCATTCACATATAAGTTCGTTTTTCTAAATTTGATTTAGACGGACCAACTTATATGAATTAGCCAGAAAGGTTTCAAGGTCAGTGGGAGCTTATAAATTACATGCGAGGCATCAAAGAAATGGAACATATATTTTGACAAAGTAATCAAAAGGTTTGATACTTTATCAGAAATAGATATGAGCCATTTGAAATGACCAATAACTAATTTAAAATTATTATCATAAGGTACGATGAACTGGATAAGATCATAGGAAATAAAATATTATGGATTCCGAAAGACCAACTGAAATTATTTGAATGAGATTCAAATGGTTGGTCTAACATAAACATAGAAACCCCTTAAGTCTATAGTGTAGACGGTTTTAGCAGATCCACTCACGAAGGCTCTACCACATGAAGTCGGGAAAACTCATGTGTAAAAACAGTATAAGATACCGAGATAAATGGGCCTGAGTGCAAGTTGGAGATGCAGAGATATGATGCCCTCGAGGCTATTTATCTCTATGTGAATAGCAAAAACGTCTTATTCGAAATAACAGTAAGCTGTTTGGTAATAATTTATCTAAGTTATTTTATAATGTAGTTAACATTAGATATTAACTTAGGTAAAATCCTGCGACTTTATGCAAGGTAAAACATGTATCGAGATGAGTATCTCGATCATGGAGAAATGTTTGACCATCTGTAGCATAAGTCTAAAAGGGTTCGTGGTCGTAGATGCTTCGAGACAAGGATATCGAAACATCGGATAGACCATTGTGTCTTAGTCTAACCGTTAAGCGGTGGCGATGATCTCATGATCGCTTGACTTGGCAAAGTCAAAGACACGACACAGGTGCTCATTAGAGAATGAGTTCACTGAAAGATCCACAAGAGTTATCATATGGTTACATTGACCAATCTGTCAATGATAACTCTTAGTGATGATAGGCTAGTTGGTCTTTTGACTTGAGGTCATTTTACGAACCTGTGCATGAACGGTGCCACTTAGATCATGGACCTAACTTCGAGGCTAGGCCCGTTGAAAGGTCTTTGATTGGGTGTCACTTTAAGCGTACGAGAAGAGTAATGACCAAGAGAGGATTTGTCTCTCCCGGTCAATGGGAGTTAGTGTCGTAGAGTTAGTTCGGTCTTTGGTAAAATCTCTGCGCAGAGTATGTTGGAAGAAGTCCAACATAAGTTGACTAAGATCGATTGAAACTAACCGGAGTCAAGTTATTGGGGTTGACAGTTTGACCGTACCCTAGACTTGATCTACACGACATAGTTAAGACTAAGAGACTATAACTGCGGAATTCATCACAGAAACAGTCAGGGTGGTCCCGACAATACTCATGTAAATGAGTCACCACATAATGATGAATCCTGAAGTAGGGACTGTAACCACTGCTCGTGGTCACTGCCGTATAGGGCTTTGAGCCGAACCTGTTGTAAGGGTCAGGCAGTAGGGTCTCACACAGAGTGCAACCTTCTTCTAGTAATAGGCAGAAATTAGTTAGGGAGAATTTTGCATTTTTGATGCAAGGGATGGAATAATTGCATTTGATGTAATAAGATAATTTAAGCCTAGATAGGGACTATTTTGCATTTGATGCAAAAGAGATTAAATGTGTTTTAAATAGTTTAAGACAATATTTAATAATATAAATGCAAGGAAAAGTTCACGGGTAAGACGGGAATGTCCAGGTCTAGACCCAGGTTCAAACGGCGTCCAAATCGGACGCCAGATTCTCAAGATACGCCCAAAACAGCCCAAAGGGTTAGATCAGGCCAGACCAGGCAGACTTTGGCCTGGACTGCTGGCCAGGCCCAAACAAAGCCAAGGCCTGGGCAAGCCTAGGCACTGGCCTGGGCTAGTCCAGCACCAGGGCTAGCCCAGGCGCGGCCTGGGCTTTGCCCAGTCATTTTTCTGCGCGTGCTGAATGCATGGGGCCCACCTGTGGACCCCAGTTCTAGGGTTTTTGAACCCTTAATAATGCAGAATTTTGACAGCTCAGTTTTTGCGAAAAACTAGCAATGGGCTGAACTTTGTATGATCAATTTGAGGGTCAAACGAACTCCGATTGACAAACCGTCTTTTCCTATGCGTTCACCGTTGAACACCCTTCGAATTGATAGGTTGTATCAGTCTTGAAGTTCAACAGAGAGTGAGTTAAAATTCACGGAATTTTGCACTTTGTGAAGGGCAAACTACCTTGAATTAATTAACTCTCAATTATTAGTCCCACATCGATTGTGCAGAAAAGGGGAGAATCCGCCGCCTATATAAATAGGGGCCTCCCCTTCCTCCAAACTCGTCCCAAGCTCTAGATCTGAGCGGCTCTCGTAAATGTTGGAGCACGCTCGGAACTAGGCTTAAATTAATATTTCTCTATCTCCCTAATGTTTCTGCCTTACTCTTGAGGGCTCTAGCAAAGCCGCAACGGAGTTCGGATTCGGATCCGAAATCTAGGCAGATGTTTCACTCGCGTGAAACTTTCTTCGGCGAGTGGTTGGCTCGGCGACACGGGGATTGATCGTCTCGGGATGCGGAGCGGTTCGAGGAAGTATGGTTTGGGGAGCGGTTCGAGGAGCGGCTCGACGTGGGACGGGAGCAGCTCGGAAGACAGTGCGGAACATCTCGCCTGCCCCAGGGTTGAGATTCTGGGCATGTGTTTTAATAAGCATTAGTTTAATTTAATCGCAGTAGGTTAGATCCTTCTTGGGATGGTCAGATCCATCCCAAGTTGGCATAGATCTTGGCTAAGGGTTTTGAACCTAAGGGCTAAGTTAAAATTGTTTTAACTGTATGTTAATTAGATTAACTGTTTTATTCTTCTGCTATAAACTTTTATGTCTATGTTCCATCCGACTTAGGACGTGAATAGATTTTTTGTGCCCTAAGGGTCCTAGAAAACCCTACATCGAGGACGTGGAGTGCTGAAAGTGGGTGGACCCTATCTATCATCCCGATCTGCTGGACAAGTGCTATGGTGGTGAGGTGAGGGGCGGGAAGGACGAAGTGTGGTGTGTGGTGGGTGCCAACAAGGTAGGTCCAGTGACGGGCTCCGTAAGGCCTAATGATATGCATGTGCTCAAGCATACCTAAGGTCAAGCGTGTGGGACCAGGAGGGGTCACTAGGTCATCAGAAAGATGGATACCTAACATCCGTGCAAAAATGGTGAAGAATCCACCACAGCAGATATCGGTGGAGTAGTGGGTGTGGACGGTCTTCAAAAGGCGATGACACAGCCAGTAGGCTGCGTCAGAAAGTATAAAAGGGCGAAGGGAGCCGTCGGGATGGAAGCGCATAGGTCGGGTCATGCCCATAAGATGGGAAAGCTTGGGTAAGGACATGGTCCCGACCTCTGGCCTGCAGAAAATGTTGGTGGCGAGGTGTCTCTGCGCATAGCAAAGGTAAGGATGCACAATGCATAATGCCTTTGCTCGGCTGGGGCGGTAGTGGTCCAGACCAGAAATGCGATGCCAGAAGGCTGAGGCATCGAACGTGCCTAGGTCGTAGTCTGTGGAGAAAGCGGCTCGGGGGACAGGGATGGCTGGGAAGTGGAAGTGGGATCGGATCATGGCATATGTGATCGTGAAGTCGTGATCCATCAGCCGAAAGGTAATGCCATCGCCCGCCTAGGTGCGGGCGATGGAACTCAATGCCTCTAGAGTGAGGTGAGTGTATGTGGGTGCATGGACAGCCAGGAGTCGCTCGAAGCCAATAGTGCGGTAAAGACAATGGACTCCCTGCAGGAGTCCAAGGGATCGGAGTGTGGGGACATCTATAAATAGTGTGGGAATGAATCGACACTGACGAAGCAGTCGCGATGTGCGTCATCACGGAAGGTGATGTCGAAAGTCTGCACATGTGGCGGAAGAGCGACGGGAGGGGAGTCGGGTGGTGGTGGTGGAGCGGTAGTGGGAATGGGGGCAGAAGTGGATGGGATCTGTGTGGGATGTGGGGGAGAAGAGTCGGATGCAGACGATGGATCGCCCGCGTGCTCCTCCTCGGTGGTGGGTGAAGGCTCGCGGCGAGTGTGGCGTGATGGTCTAGAAGAGGAGGCGCCAGTGTCCTTTCTCTTCCCGCGACATGGAGGTGTAGGACCCCCTCTAGTGCAAGGCAGGATGCAAAACGGCAGGCTGTAGTAACGGTAAAAAAGTAAGGAGTTTATAGAGTGTACCGATAATATGATCACAACGAGAGCGCTATCAACAGGTATGGGACTGTTGCTGATCTGGTCTCCCCCAAGCTAATCCAAGACGTGTCCTCTGACATAGGCAAAATGTACCTGAAATAGAAACAAATATAATGTCAGGGGATGATGTGAAAAATAAATAGGGGGTGTGTGCATTTGCTCGACCGAGCACAAGCCTTGCTCGGTCGAGCAGCGTTGGTGTTGAGTTGGTGCTGATGGTTGGTGTTGAGGGTTGCTCGATCGAGCAACAATAGTGCTCGGTCGAGTAGATCAGATTTTTTTGGGATGTCCTGATCGAGCACCAAATGTGCTCAGTCGAGTAGTGTCGATCGTGATTGGGGAGCCTAAATTTTCGTTCGAGCACCACTGGTGCTTGATCGAGCAGCGTGAGTTGCCCTAGCAGATTTGGGGGCTTGAGCGACGGCGGGGTGCTTTGATATGGGAGGAGCTGGAGCGGCAGGGTGTATGGGGTGGGGTGGTTCAAGAGGGGGGGAATTTGCGGTGGGCGACGCCGTCGGCATTGGCAGCGCTGGCGATGAAGCTCCGACGATTTAAAAGGGGAAGAAGGAAACGGGGCGAAGGAAAGAGGAAAGAGAAAAGGAGAGAGAGAGAGACAGAGAGAGGGAGAGCTGACCGGAATGGCGACGCGGCCAGTGGTGTAGGCAGAGGAAGTGAAGGCGTCAACGACGGAGTGGGTCGAGTAGGGTAGAGGGTTAGGTGCTCGGGCAAGGGGTTTTTGAATAAATGAGAGAAATTAGGGATAATAGGAAACGAGTTGGGTTTTAATAACCCGACTCGTTCGGAAGTGGGCCCCACAAGAAATATGATAAAGTGACTCGATCGAGCAGCTACGCTGCTCGGTCGAGTCAGAAAAATATTAAAACAAGTTGTAGAACACTCCCTCATCTACTCGATCGACTGCTCGGTCGAGCATTCTGCTATTATTCCAATATTCCCTTTTGCTCAATCGAGCATGTTGCTGCTCGGTCGAGTCGATGTCTACTCGGGCCGAGCAAAGACTACTCGGGCCGTGTAGACAGAACGCCATTTCTCCCTTATTTTCATGTTCCTGTACTACTCGATCGAGCATGTGGCTGCTCGATCGAGTCAGTGTCTACTCGGACCGAGCAAAGGTTGCTCAGGCCGTGTAGACAAAACGACGATTTTCTTATCATTTCTTGTGCATGCGCTACTCGACCGAGCAAGTGGCTGCTCAGTCGAGTCACCTGTGTCCCCGGTGACTCTTCTCCTTTGGTCTACTCTTCAAAGCAGTTGCTCTCCCTAGCTTTCTTCCAATTAAAACATCGATTTGTGTGCCCCTTTTTGTTCAACCTGTAGAAAGGAAGAACCCATCAGATTTTTTAATGATTTTGCATTTTTAAGAGAAATAGATAGCGTTTTTATTTGTTTTTCTTAAGTAGATAAAGTAAAAACAAAAAATTGGAAAGGATAATCTAAGATATAAAATATTAGGTTGCCTCCCAATAAGCACTTGTTTTGAGTCATGAGCTCGACTCCCTCAGGTTCTTCAATAGTTATTCGGTGCGCATGAGATTCGCACATCATTCTTGCCAACGATATTGTGTAGTAGTATTTGGCATCCTTCCACTCCAGGCTTTTCCTCGGATGCGTAACTGATGGCCTCCAGCTTCTCGTGGTGCAAAGAGTCACATGCGAGCTCCTCATCCAATACACGAAGATAGGCGGTGACCGCCTTGTTGTAGATGGGGTCGCCATCGTCATCGACACTTGTTCTCATCAGGTCCTTCATGACCCCCTCGGTGGTATACTCTTCTACAACATCATCTTCCAGGAGTTCTACATAACTATCTCTTTCTTCTCGTGCATGCTCCCTCATAGGTTTCTGCAGCATGAATTGGGCTTCAATATTTCCCACATTCAATGATAGAGTTCCTTCACGAACATCAATAAGGACGCCGGCTGTAGCCATGAAAGGGCGGCTAAGTATGAGTTGGAAACTACCTCCCTCGGGCATATTCATTATAACGAAGTCCACTGGCACACATAACCCATGAGGTATTTGTAGAATAATGTCCCTGGCAATGCCTACCTAATATGTGATCGATTGATCCACCAACTGTATGGACATGTTCGTGGGCTCCAGCTCGCTTCCAGTTTGCAGTATTTCAAATATGGCGAGCGGCATCAAGCTGATGCTCGCTCCCAAGTCGATTAGAGCACGGTTGATGGGTGTGCCTCCTAAGGAACATGGAACCGTGAAGCTTCCCGGATCCGGTAGCTTCCTCGGGAGATGATTCTTTATAATGGAGGTAGAGTCCTCCAGAAGCTTTATTTCCTCATGCTTCTGCTTTTCGGTGATGAGGTCCTTCAGAAACTTCACATAAATGGGAATTTCTGTAATGGCATCCATGAATGGGATGTTGAGCTGGATGCCCTTCAGAAGCTCTGTGAACTTGGAATACTTCTTCTCCATTTTAGCCAATGCTAGCCTCTGTGGATATGGTGGAGGGGGTCAGCTTCTCTTATCCTTTGTGACATTATTAGGGGGCGACTTATTAGAACAAGTTGCATCATCTCTTGGAGTTAGTGTGACGGTAGGCACGGTGGAAGGTGTTTCCGCCTTCTCTCCATCAATGGTAGGCTCATCCATATCTTCTTCCCTATCACTACCAATAGTGGCATCCTCGGTTATGACTTGTTCTTTGTTCATGACCGGTACCATAACAGGGTCGGTTGCCTGTCCTCCACGCGTGGTAACGAAGACCACGTTATTGGCTTGAGCCCTCAGATTCGGATCCGGTTGCAAAGGCAATCTCCCTTGGTTCTTGAGTAGTTGGGACATCTGGCCCCTCAGCTCATCGAGCGACATGTTTATATTTTTGAACTGAGTGGATGTGTCTTGGTTGAACCTGACTTGCCCACTCATGAATGTCTCTAATGTGGTCTCCAGATTGGACCTCGGCAGAGTTGGTGCATAGCAGGCAGGTGATTGAACTGATAGCCTGGTGGTCGATATGGCCCAGCTGGCCTAAACCTGCTCTACTGTTGATTTGGCGACTGCCCTTGTTGTTGTTGAGGAGGGGGTGGTGGTCTCTGAAACTTTGGAGGTTGCAGCACTCTACTTGGGTTCCCATAAGAAAATCCGGGGTGATTCCTAGCGGCCTGATGTTGCCACTGATTGCACCCCTCTCCGTGGACATATTGTACCGACTTAGATGATTCGGCTCCATCATAGTGTCCCTTATTGGGAATGTAACTTTGCTATCCATAATCCTCTGAAGGATGATAAGCAGAGGTACTGGTAGTTGCTTGGATAGAGTCCAAACGTTGTTCAATCCTAGCCACCTGTTTACACAAAGTTTCGATGTAAGAATCAAGGTGGCTGACAGCTTTTACATCGGGGGTCCTGGTGACAATGGTGCGCTCTTCGCTCCACTGCTGATTGTTTACCACCATATACTCAAGTAGATTGATGTCTTCCTTAGGTGATTTGTCCAATAGTGCACCTTGCGCAGCAGCATCAATTATCATCTTAGTGCTAGGCTGCAGCCTATTGTAGAAACTTTGAACCAAGTCCCATGATTGGATCCCATGATGAGGGCACTGATGTTGAGGTCCTTGAACCTTTCCTAGGCCTCGTAGAGAGATTCTTGCGGAAGCTGTTTGAAATTAGAGATAGCCCCTTGATCCGCACCGTCTTTGAGGGTGGATAGAATTTGTCTACAAAGGCGAGCGCCAGTTGCTCTCATGTAGTGAAGTGGTTGGACGGGTGGGCCCATAGTCAGTATGAAGCTTTATCCCTCAAGTTGAAGGGGAAGAGCCTTAGCTTGATGGCATCGTCGCTCACATCTTTAGCTTTAAATGCATCGCACTTCGCCAAAAAGTGTCGATATGATGGTTTAGATTTTCGTGCAGATGCCCATGGAAGGGATCCTGCTGCATCATATTTATTAGCCCCGTCTTTAACTTGAAGCTCGCTGCCACCAGTTGCGGTCTCAAGATGGAGGAATTGTTTCCGAAGCTCGGTTTCATATGGTCCCGAATGGACCCAGTGCGAGATGGAGTGGTGGTACTGTCTGCCATTTGATCAGAAGGTGCCTGATTTCTATTCGAAGCCCTCAGAGCTCTTGCTGTTTTCTCGATCTCAGGGTCGAATAACAATTCTTTATCAAAAGCCCCAAAGCGAGTGATCATGCACAAGATATCTAAGAAAAATACCATTAGTAGCAAGGTAATAATTAAAAGAATGAAAAGGGTGGAGAGGTAGGGAATGACGAGATTTTCCAGCAAACTCTTCAAAATAAAAATAAACTGAGATACATTGTAACCGTCCCTGGTAACGGTGCCAAAAACTTGACGCATCCCGAACTTACACCTAAATTCCACCTGGCGGTGTCACAGTCGCTTGGCATAGTATGGCTCCTAGGTGTCAGCTCTGGGCTCTATCTGCAAGCAGACGGTGTCAAATTATAGTAAACAGTGATAGTGTATTTGAGGTCTCAGATTATTTCTAGGTCTTTGAGTGAGATAGCTGTCGGTTTGGAAAGATTGGTTGTGATGGTGTTGTTGACTTGATAATAAAGAAAACTAGGGTCTTAGGGATGACCGCTAAGAATGTTGGAGGTTGATGTTAGAATAGGATCTTTACGTTGCATTAGGTTTAGGGGAGTGGTCTCCCAATTCATGCCACTCTCGTGGGTTAGAATTTTGAGGTATGTCGGTGGCTCTTATTGATGCAATGGCGGTAGCTGTCAATGTAGCGATATAGTTCGTCAGTGGATCCCCTCAAGGCACGAACCGGGCATGGTCATGAGCCTCGGTTGGATCCACTAATTTCCCTATTTAAATCCCAAGGATACTCCTTAAGGTCATCAATTCCACCGACCGTGGGCATGATCTCAGTACGAGTTATCCTAGGGATTCAGATGGATCGACCGAAATACTCCCTTTTATTTCCAATACAACCTAGAGATCTAGATCTACATCTCTGTCCTAATGTCGTAGGGCTAACCCATCAACCCTAGAGGAAACTATTCACACATGGTGATTTTGATGAATAAAAATACGATTTTTATCAAAGAAAACATTATAACAAATTAATCGAGTGAGAATTGAATAACTTACGTATCGAAGACGGAAAATAACAATAGCGAATAATAACCCAAAAATATTCCGCAGATTCCAGAACGCAAGAATAATAGAGCGCAAATTTTCTCCCAAAAATTAATTCGAAATCAACGAAAACTAGGTTTATAACTACAATACTTCTCCAATCTCCTCTCCCTCAAACATAATTCAAAAACATATAAAAGAATGAGCCCTCTCATTTTGTCTCTGAGATCCACACTTCACTCTCCCTCATCGCATCCAGACGGGCCCACGAAAAATTCCAAAATTAGCCCGCATTGTCGTCGACCGAGTCGGTGACTCAGTCGAGCAGAAGCTTGCTCGATGGGGCTGCTTGGTCGAGCAGCCCACTTGCTCAGTCGAGTCTGTCAGTGGATCGAGCTTCTTCAAAAATGTCGTTCTGTCTACGCGGCCCGAGTAGGTTTTGCTCGATCGAGTCGCCATCTGACTCGGTCGAGCAAGTCCTACTCGGTCGAGCAGATGTTAATGGGTGAAGCTTCGAAAGTAGAAGTGGCTCGACCCGAGTCACCACACTGCTTGATCGAGAAAGGTGCGTAGCAGCTGTGCTCGTGTATCAGCTTGACCGAGCAGGACTTCCTGCTCAGTCGAGTCGCCTGGGAAAAATCCTGAAAAAGCTTGCAGCTTCTTCTCTACACATGTAAATCTCCTCCACTCCTCCCATAGACTTCGAAGTCTTGGCGAACTCCTGTAGAGCTTTGCCAACGGGCTCATGGGCATGCTGGATGTGTCCATATCCAAAAGTTGTTCCGAATCGCTCTAAAATCCCTGAAAATCCACAAAACTCTACGAAACTCGAATCAGGCATTAGAATTGCAATATCTTAGGAAAATGCAGGATTTGGATGCGAATATAAAATGAAATGCAATGGAATGATGCCATGAAAAGATGGAAAATTTGGACACATCATATACATCAAGGGAATTTAGGAGTTTCTACAAATTCTATGGAATCCGCCGTCATTTTAGCACACCTAGAGATCTGTAGTCAAATGGTGTGGTGGTGCGAATGAATCGGACATTGCTAGAGCGAGTGTGATGCTTGAGGCACTCAGCCGGTTTGGGAAGGAATTTTGGGAAGAGATTCTCACCACTGCTCCGCACATTGTGAACCGAGTTCCATCAGTGGCTATTGGTTTCAAGATTCCTGAAGAAATGTGGAGTGGTGAAGCTGAAGATTATTCTTACTTGGGGATTGTGGGTTGCCCGGCGTATGTGCATGAGAGGAGCAACAAGTTGGATTCAAGAGCAAAGAAGTGTATCTTTCTTGGATATGGCCATGGCATCAAGGGATATCGCTTATGTGATCCAACGGGTCAGAAAGCAATTGTGAGCCGACATGTCACTTTTGATGTGGATGTAATGCTCAGGACGGAGCATTCTCATTCAAAGGGGACACGTCTACAGAGAAGACATTGTCAACCTTCCAGTCCAGCCCACTTAGCGACTAGGCAAAGAGTTGATGGTCGATGTCCCAGTTGAAGAACGTGATGAGGTCCGTGTTGATGACGATGAGCAGAAACCTGGTCCATCTCAGGTACGTGTTGACACTTCTGCAGGTGATAAAGGAACACAAAAATCTAAGAGGTTGAAGAAGGAACCCAAGAGATTTGGAGCATGGGACTATGCGAGATATTCTTTCGATGACATGGTGTCATATGCACTCAACTTGGAGCATGAGGAGCCGGAGACATATGGTGGAGCCATAGACTCAGGAAATGCCGCTTAGTGGCAAGGAGCTATGGAGGAGGAGATGGAGTCCCTTCACCGCAATGACACTTGGGAGTTGGTGACGTTATCCAGCGAGAAGCATGCCATTGGATATCGTTCCACTTACAAGCTAAAAGAAAGCTCAACCCAAGATGACAATGATGTTAGGTACAAGGCGAGACTGGTGGCCAAGGGATTCGCACAAAGGAAAGGAGAGGACTACAACGAGATATTCTCACCTGTTGTGTGACACACATCCATACGGGTGTTGTTGGCACTAGTGGCTAGCTTGGACATGGAGTTAGAGCAACTCGATGTGAAGACCGCCTTTCAGCATGAAGATCTTGATGAAAAAAATATATATGCAACAGCCAGAGGGGTTCAGAGTTGAGGGGAAAGAAAATTTGGTCTGCAGGTTGAAGAAATCGTTGTACGGGTTGAAGCAGTCACCCAGGAAGTGGTACAAATGATTTAACAGCTTCGTGATGGGAGTAGGCTTTAAGAGGAGCATCAAGAATCAGTGTGTGTATGTGCACACACTAGAGAATGACATGAAGATCTATTTGTTGCTCTATGTGGACGACATGCTTATTGCTTCCAATAGAATGTCTGGGTTGAAGAAGCTGAAGGCGAAGCTGGGGGCAAGAGTTCGACATGAAGGACTTAGGTCCCGCAAAGAAGATTCTTGGAATGGAGATTTTCCGAGATAGGAAGCGACATGAGTTAAGATTGTCACAGCATGAGTACATTCAGAAGGTGCTGACCCATTTTGGGATGGAGAGCACGAGCCTTGTGACAACACTGCTAGGAGCTCATTTTAAGCTGTCAAAAACACAGTCACCAAGCACTGAGGATGAGAACACGTATATGTCTTAGGTGCCGTATGCAAGTGCAGTAGGAAGTTTGATGTACACAATGGTATGCCTGCGTCCAGATATTGCACAGGTCGTGGGAGTGGTTAGCATGTATATGGTCAACTAGGCAAGGAGCACTGTTAGGCCGTCAAGTGGATTCTGAGGTATTTGCGAGGCACAGCTAGTGTCGGAATTCTCTACGAGAGATGAGAATGAAAGGTGCTGACGGGATATTGCGATAGTGATTATACAAGAGACAAGAATATGCTACGATCTACTACGGGGTATGTGTTCACTTTAGGCTCTACCGCAGTATCGTGGTGGTCAGTCCTCCAATTTGTGGTTGTGTTATCGACCACAGAGGCGGAGTTGATTGCAGTAGTGGAAGCTGTGAAGGAGGCCAAATATCTGAGGAGTCTGCTTAGAGATTTGGGGGTACTGCAGAGTTCATCACAGGTGTACTATGATAGCCAAAGTGCCATTTATCTTGCAAAGCACCAGGCATACATTTCAAGGATGAAGCATATTGAGGTGCAAGATTTCTTCCTAGAGTTGGAGAAGAAGGAAGTGGAGCTTCAGAAGATCCAGATTGAGAAGAACCCCACAAACATGTTTACTAAGCCAATTCCTGCTGTCAAGCTCCAGGTGTGCCTAGAGTTGATCTCTTTGTTGTCTTAGGTGGCGCCAGAGGGCACACATTCCGAGATGATGATGATACCCAGAGAGGATCATGGAGAGTAGCGTGGATGTAAAGAGCATGTGGGAAGAGATTTGAATCAAGGTAAAGTTTTGAAATTTGGTGATTCAACTCTTTCACACATCATGCCCATGTCGCTCGGTCGAGCGTGCACGTCGCTCGACCAAGCTGGATGCCTTGAGCTGAGGACCAGCTGAGAAGTCCATTTACTCGACCGAGTACCTACAAATCGACCGCGTTACTGTTCGCTCGGTCGAGTGGTTTGAGTACTCGGCCGAGTGAATTAAGCTCAAATTTTATAGAGAGTTCGCATTTTTTGAAGCTTTGCAGAGATTGTCAGCTCGATCGAGCGATGTTGACACTTGACTGAGCGATTGCCAACTCGGTCGAGCGAAGTTGATGCTCGACCGAGCACCATGTTTTTCCACCCCAGCGGCAGCATCAGCGGGGAGGCCGCTCGGTCGAGCGTTGCGCTCACTCGACCGAGCGGCGCGGGGCCAGGCGTTTTCAGCTGACGGTCTGGATTGCTTTCCAGCTCATTTTGGGAACCATATTTAATCCTAATGGCTTATTAGTTTAGGTTAAAATGCTGTTTTCGAGATCTGGATTCTGGGAGAGCTACAGCCGCTGCCATTGAAGAGTTTTGTCGAGAGATTAGGGTTATGAGTTTGATTATGAAGTTGAGTGATTATCTTCATTACTCCTTTGATTTCTTCTTCCTTGAGTGAGATTGTGAGGGCTTGTGCTTTCAGCCAAGTTATTACTCACGTGAGCGGAATTCCTTTGTGGATCTCTCTGATAGTGGAATCATCTTGGAATTGCTGGATGCAGGTTGTACGCAACCGAACCAGTGTTGTTGTTCTTCTTCGTTTGCTACTTTACTTCGCAAGGTCGTAGGGATTTTGTTTGGTTATTTGAGAATCCATTTTTGCTAGTCCTAGATTCCTGATCAGCTTTTAAGATTGGTTGTTTCTGCATGGATCTCAGTTTGGTTCGCCATACCGATTATGTCCCAACAGCTGAAGCATAACATAAAGATTAGCAATAGCATTTCTGTTCTTTACAATGAGTTCACAGAGTCTGTAACACATCTATTCTTTCAATGTAGTTAAACTTCATATTTATGGAAGTTATGTCATCTAAAGCTAGGTTTATCTCTAAGACTTATCAAATCTCTCTTAGATGAGGTGATGTTGATCCAGAATATCTTCAAACAGAAGGCAAAATTGCTGGTTTCTGTCACCTTGCCATTTGCACAGTTGTCTGGCATGAATGGCATGAGTGAAACAAATGGATCTTCAGCATATCAATAAGTATAAGATGTTTCTATTGGGTAATACCTACATGGATATTTGTGTGACCAGTTCTTTTTTTTTGGTAAGAAGGTAAACACAACTTTTGTTTTAATCTAGCCAATTGGACTTGATGTATTCCTTTTGTTTTGGGTTCAATGCTCAGAGTTCTTCATCTATTATACTCGAGACTATGTAAGTTAAAAGTGGCGGCGCTAATATCTGCTCCCCTTTCCATGTCCTAGAAACATGATGAAATAATTTTGAATTCTAAGAGCGTACATTGCACTTGTATTTTTTAAGTTAATACAATTTACTGGTCGTGAAAAATGATAATCATAAAGAGTAAGAACAAATTTTTTGAACTTATGTATTTCATTCAAATGCCATGTACATAAATGCAAATATACAAGAGTCAAATATACAAAAAAAATTAAAATAACAAATCTATTACTGTAACCACCAAGAAAATCAAATGATTAGACTCCATGATTTTATTCGTCAATAACAAATTTTAAAAACACTAACTACCAAAAAGTAAAAGATTTGATTATTATAAACTCATTGATCTAAAAGATTTGAGTGTTATGAACTCCTTGATTTTCGTCCAATACTCCCCCTCAGGTTGGAGTTGGGATTGAAATGTTAAGAACACCTAACTTGCAAAAGTAGTCAGTGATAAGCATCACCTTCAAGTGGTTTGGTAAAAAGGTCAAACAATTGGTCATTGGATCAAAGGTAGGAAGGAGCAGGAAGACATGAGGAAGACATGCTTGAAGCATTTCTCGAACAAAATGACAATCAATTTCTATATGTTTATTGCGTTCATAAAAATAGGGGTTTTAGCGATGTGAAAATTTGTTTAGTTATCACAATGAACTAAAGTTAGTTGTGAATGATTAAGATCAAGATTTGAGAGAAGATATTTAACCATTGTAACTCAGAAGTAAGTGCGTCAAGGGATCAATATTCTGCTTCAGCAGAAGAATGAGAAATTGTTGGTTATTTCTTAATTTTACAAGAAATATGACTAGACCATAATATGGTGAAATAACCAGTGGTGGAGAAACAAGAAGTAGGATAGTTGGCCCAATCAGAGTTGACATATGCAACTAAACCAATAGAACTAGATGCAGAAAGGAATAAATCTGTACCAATGCTATCTTTAAGATAACGAGGAACCCAGTTGGCTGTCTCAAGATGTGAAGAATATGAATATTGCAGAAATTGATTGAGAGTGTTTTATTGAATATCAGGTTATGTTACTGTGAGATATAAAAGACAACCCATGAGCCAATTATATATTCGATTTCCCTTCACATCCATACCACGTTACTCCAGCACAATCCTGTTCAATTCATCCATGTGATCCTTCATCGCTGATCCAGACTTCGTCTTGAGAGTATACAGCTGCTGAAGCAAATATAGGCGACTCATGAAGGATTTCTTCATATAGAGTCCCTCAAGCTTCTTCCACATATCAAATGTCGTCGCCTCATCCAGGACTTCCCTCAGAACATTATCTGATAACGACAACTGAATCGCGATGTACACCTTCCTCTCCATCTCCGCCCTAGCGGATGCAGTCACCTCCTAATCGATATTCGAGACATCAAGTACGATCTGGTAACACCCCGTCTACATAAGAACATCCTTCACATTCGTCTGCCAAATTCGAAAATCATTCTGGCCGGTGAGCTTCTCAATGTTCATAGTTCTCAAAGACACCATCTTTCCTTCGCCACTAACTTTCTTTGCAATAAAACCACAAGCTCTGATATCACTTGTTGGGGTGAAATCTGAAACGCCTTGAGATCAATGCGGTAATCAGCCCTAATAAACTAATCAGGAATATAAAGCTAGCAAAAATCTAATCTCAAAGTCCCAACAAAATTCCCAAATGACCTTGCAATAGAAAGTAGCAAACGAATCACAGCAATAAATAAATCAATCCTGGTTCGGTTGTAAACAACCTAAGTCTATTAATCCAATCCGAGACGTTTCAAGTATTAGAGATATCCAAATAATTAGGGTTACAAAAATTTCCGTCATGCATGAGTAATACATTATCAACAGAACAAGCGCTCACGAATCCACTCAAGAGGAAGAAATCAATGGAAGAAGAAGAGAAGGAAAAACCAAATCTTTCTCTCAAGAACACAAGCCCTAAAACTCTCTCAAATCTCCAATGGGGTAGCAAGAGGCTGTCTAAAAATCAATGGAGACTTAACCTAATCTAAAACAATAGATAGGTTAAATAAAAAACCAAAACAAAGGAGAAAAAACGCATCCAGCCGTCGGTTTTCGCGCATGGGCCTACACCGACTCGGCTCGAGTCGGCTGTCAGCTTGGTTGAACTGACATGCCCAAGGTGGAGGCGAGTCGACTCGGTCGAGTAGCCTAGCTACTCGGCCCGAGTGTCAGTATCACTCTTCAAGCCGCATGCCCTCGGGCTGCTCGGGCAAACAAAGCCTTCAGGCTGCTCGGTCGAGTAGCCTCCTGATCAACTGAGTAGCCTCCTACTCGACCGAGTAGGAGTCACCAGAGTCAAAGAGAAAACTTCCTCACACTCTCTGCATGCTTGGTCTGTCCGAGACTTCATGCTGCTTGATCGAGTAGCTTGCTGCTTGACCGAGCAGCCTCCTACTCGACCGAGTCACTTGGGAAAACTGCTCCACAGGATTTGAATCACAAAAAACAACACTCTGCCTTGATTCAAATCTCATCACCAATGACTCTAGCACATCCACGCTGCGTGCCATGATCCTCTCTCTAGAACCATCATCGTCTCAGAAAACGCGCCCTCTGACGCCACCTAAGCCAACAAGGAAATCAGCTCCATGCAAACCTGGAGCTTGACAGTGGGAACTGGCTTAGTAAACATATCTGCGGGGTTCAAATCAGTTGGGATCTTCTGGAGCTCTATCTCCTTCTTCTCCAACTCAAGGAAGGAATCACGCACCTCAATATGCTTCGTCCTCGAACTATATGCCTAGTGCTTAGCCAGATGAATGGCACGCTGGCTTTCACAATGCACATGTGCCGAACTCTGCGGCACCCCCAAATCTCTCAGCAGACTCCTCAAATACTTGGCCTCCTTCACAGCTTTCACCGCTGCAATCAACTCGGCCTCTGTGGTTAATAGTGCAACCACAGACTGTAAGGTCGACCTCCACGATACCGCGGCAGTGCCCAAACTTAACACATACCCAATGGTATATCACATCATGTCTCTATTGTTGGATCTGGATCGTAGCCTAGAGGGGGGGTGAATAGGCTAATAAAAAATTCTCGTGCAACCCACGAGAAATCCCACGCAATTATAAGCACAGACAGAGCAATAAATAGCAATCACAGAATACGCACAGATATACCCTGGTTCGGTCGTCCCCACGACCTACTCCAGCCCCCGAAAGCAACTACTAGATAGATATGTAATCAAGTACAGCTACAATGAGTCAAGATCCCAAATCTACTCTCACCTAGCTCGTACGCACACCACGTGCTCTACACTATCAATCTAGTCAGATGCTCTCCCTCCGTGACGACTCCCAAGTCGTCAGGTCCCCAAAAAGTAACACAGATGGTAAAGTTTCCCCTACAGAGATCGCTACGCCAATACAAAGATAAAATAAGTAGAGTTTGAGAAATGCTCAGTAATGGTGTGGCGTCACTGTCGTTCGGCACGTGGTCAGATCAATCTGACAAGTCGTCGTCGTCGTCTCGACGTGCAACTCAAGTTGCGGCAGTGTAAGATGCTCCTCGATGAGATTTGCAGTCTCCTTCAATCATCTTTAATATCTTTCTTTGTATCTTTCTTTATAAATCCTGCAACCTATCCCCTTTCTTTAATCCCATTGGCAATGACATGTACTCAAAGAACAGCACCAAGATAATTTCGGCCTTCTAGCTTCAAAACAACCTGCACACAAAACAAAAAGGGATGAGTTCTTTTAATAAACAAACAGTAGACAACCTTTTACAGAATTCTGCCCCTGGGATAGTTGGTTGTAGACTTGTCTCTTCATTGGGATGGGTAGATGTGTACGTTGCCAATTGAATTGCCCTGTGCTTTTGATTGAGAGAAAAAACAAGCTGCTCTTGGATTAAAACAAAGAAAACCACAACACAAAATATTAATGGCTCTCTCAAATATAACTGAAGACCATGCGAAAATATCAAAGAGAGAGAGAGAGAGATTGTTTGGCCGTTCCTCTTGATTTCTTTTGATGGCCGGCCCCTTCACAGAAATTTTGTGCCCACAAGAAACGGAGACCCCCAATGAAAATAGTGCTCTGTGCTTTGGGGTTTAAAAAGAGGAGCACCCAAGAATTCTTCAATCCCTGAAAAAGAATCAACTTTAGCCTCTGGCGGCTTCTCCTCTAGATCTTTTGAGAACAAAACCTTGATATATATGGCCGGCTGCACATCAAGAGAAATCTCAGGCTCCTTTCTTTTTTTTGATAACCTAGGCACTCTCTCGGGGCTTTATCAAAGGAGGCCGGCCCTTGATAATATGCGGCGGCCTTTTGAATTGGGGGTGCTCCCCTAGGGTTTCTACAGGTGGTGCGGCGCTCGAAAATTTTCAGAAGAAGAGAATCAACCCACTTCAGCTTGGGCTTTGCTATAGGTTTTTTTTTTGGCTGGCAAAAAAAAAATTGCCCTGTTCTTTTTATTGTTCAGAGGAATAAAAAAAGAATAAAGAGCTCTTTTAGATTTTTTTTAATGAGGAGACAACGGCATGTGCTCTTCAAACCCCAAAACAAAAAATGCGGCTGATCTCTTGTATTGGAGATTAAGAAAACTTGGCAGCCTGGAGAAATTTTTCGGCAAGGGGTATATTTCTGCAAGGGTTTTGGATGATTGGTTTAAATAGAGATATACTAGGGTTTTTTTTGGTGCGGCTACCCTAGAACATAGGAAATGATGCAATCCCTAATTGGTGTAAAATATTGAATAAGATTTGCTCTTATCTCCCATTCATATTTGACCAAGTCTTTCTTGCTATGTGAATGGCTCTTTGACCGAGTCATCGAGGAGTGTGTATAGCAATTTGTCCAACACAATGACTTACGTCCTCGTTTGGGTATTTACATCCTCGCCATTCCTGCAAATACTTAACACACACATCAGATCGTTCACAACTGTTTGTCATCATCAAACCATAAATCCTAGATCGTTGTATCCAACATCTATCACCTGCGTAGTCGCTATCGCAGTAACTTGTCAGTACCTTTTCGTCTCCTCTCCCATAGAGAATCCCGACACTCGATGTGCCTCGTAGATATCTCAGAATCCACTTGACGGCCTGCCAATGCTCCTTGCCAGGATTAGCTATATACATGCTAACCACTCACATGACCTGTGCAATATCTGGATGCGTGCAAACTATCGCATATATCAAGCTTCCTACTGAACTCGCATATGGCACCTGAGATATGTAAGTCTTCTTCTCATCGGTGCTCAGCGACTGACTCGCCGACAGCTGAATGTGAGCTCCCAAAGGTGTTGTCACGGGCTTCGCACTATCCATCCCAAACCGGGCTAGTACCTTCTGAATATACCCTTCTGTGACAATCTAAGCTCATGCTTCTTCCGATCTCGAACAATCTCCATTCTGAGAATCTTCTTTGCGGGCCCCACATCCTTCATTTCAAATTCTTGCCCTAGCTTCTCCTTCAGCTTCTTCACCTCTGACATGCTATTAGAAGCAATTAGCATTTCATCCACATAGAGCAACAAATAGATCTTCAAGCCATTCTCAAGGTGCAAACATACACGCGTTGATCCTTGATGCTCCTCTCGAAGCCTACTCCAGTCATGAAGCTATCAAATCGTTTGTACCACTGCCTGGGTGACTGCTTCAACCAATACAATGATTTCTTCAAACTGCACACCAAAGTCTGTTTCCCTTTAACTCTTAACCCTTCAGGCTACTGCATATAAATTTCCTCATCAATATCTCCATGCAGAAAGGCGGTCTTCACATCGAGTTGCTCCAACTCCATGTCCATGCTAGCAACTAGTGTCAATAACACATGAATGGACGTGTGTCGTACAACCGGTGAGAATATCTCGTTGTAATCTTCGCCTTTCCGTTGTGCAAATCCCTTCGTAACTAACCTTACCTTGTACCTGACATTGTTTCCATCTTGAGTTGAGCTTTTCTTGACCTTGTATATCCAACGACAACCAATAGCACGCTTCTCTCTAGGTAACTGCACCAAATCCCAAGTGTCGTTCCGGTGAAGGGACTTCATCTTCTCCTCCATAGCTCCTTGCCACTGAGCGGCATCTCCCGAGACTATGGCTCCACAATATGTCGCTGGCTCATCGTGCTCTAGGTTGAGTGTATAAGCCGCCATATCATCGAAAAAATAACCTGCATAATCCCATGCTCCAAATCTTTCCGACGCTTTCTTCACCCTCTTCAATCTCCGCGTTCCATATCACCTGCATATGTGTCAACGCGTACCTGAGATGTACCAGGTGTCTGCACATGGACCTCAGCATGGACCTCATCTTTTCCTTCAACTGGAGCATCGACCATCAACTCTTTTCCTGGTCGCTGAGTGGGCTGGATCGGAAGATTAACCCTCTCCGGTGAAATCTCCTCTGTGGACGTGTCATCTTTTGAGTGAGAATGCTATGCCCTGAGCATTGCACCATCATCAAAAGTGACATGACGACTTACTATCGCTTTCTGACCCTTTGGATCCCACAAACGATATCCCTTGACACCGTGGCCATATCCAAGAAAGACACACTTCTTTGCTCTTGGATCCAACTTGTCGCCCCTCTCATGCACATATGCCGGGCAACCCACAATGCGCAAGTACGAGTAATCTCCAGCTTCACCACTCTACATCTCCTCAGGGATCTTGTATCCAATCGCTACTGATGGAACTCTGTGCACAATGTGCACATCAGTCGAGAGTATCTCTCCCCCGAATTCCTTCCCCAAACCGGCTGAGTGTCTCAAACACAGCACTCTCTCCAACAATGTCCCATTCATCCACTCCACCACATCATTCGACAAAGGATCATCGGGTGTGCTAAAGTGTCTGTGGAACCCATGAAGTTTGCAGAAATTTCTAAACTCACTCGAGGTAAACTCACCTCCATTGTCAGATCTAAGCACCTTCACGTGCATTCTGGTTTGGTTCTCCACCATGGTCTTCCACTCTCGAAACATATCAAAAGTCTGGTCATTTGACTTCATCAAGTACATCTAGACTTTACGAGAGTAGTCATCAATAAACAAGACAAAATACTTAGCTCCCCCTCATGATGGCTCTGGGCACGGTCCCCACACAATGGTGTGTACATAGTCAAGTGGTCCTTTGCTAGTATGCTTCCCCGTGTTAAACTACAATTTTGTCTTCTTATCGTACACACAAGATTCGCAGAATTCTACACTCTCATTCGAGGCTTCAATCAACTTTCTTCTTCGGAGTACATCAAGCGTTTTGTCACATGGATGACCCAAACGATAATGTCATAACTTGGCTGAATCTCTGGAAACTGCGCTCGTAGTGCTTATGTCTTCTTCACCTTCAACTGTGGTACCTTGAATGGTATATAGGTTTCCAACCTTCTTTCCCTTCATCACAACCATGGCTCCTTTCGAAACTCGAAGTTGATCTTTTTCAAAGACCGACGTACATCCGGCATTGTCCAACACACCTATGGAGATTAGGCTCTTCCGCAAATCTGGGACATGCCTCACATCGGCAAGTGTACGCACTATGCCGTCATGCATCTTTATCCGAACGGTTCCAATACCCGCAGTTCTACACATTGCATTGTTCCCCATGAGGATTGAGCCTCCATCTTGCTTGGAACGGTATGTCGCGAACCAACTCCTATGAGGAGTCATATGATAAGAGCATCCACTGTCTATGAGCCATGTTATGTTGGCATTACCTACAATCCCTACAGCAAAAATCTTGGTATCTCTACCTTCATCATGAACCTTCTCACCATCAATCCCTAAAGATGCCGAACCGAAATCCTTCTCGGTTTCCTTTCCTTTCTTCCTATTTTTGATAGGATAATGGTTCGAATAATGACCCTTCTTGTGGAAATTGTAGCATGTGATGTTTGCAAACCTATCCTGTGAGTGTCTCGACTTGGAGCGGTCATTATTCTTCTTGAAGCCTCCTCTCTTTTCCTATCGACCCCTCACATACAATGCCTCCTCGAGGTTACTCACATGATCTCTACCTTGAACCTTGCCACATAGTTGCTCTGTGTGAAGCACCGACTTCACCTCTTACACGGTGAGAGTAGTCCGGTTGTAAATCATTAACCGAACAAACTGATTATACTCTTCAGGCAGTGAGCACAACATGATAACTGCTTGCTGCTCATCTTCAATCTTCATATCCATACCATGCAACTCCAGCACAATCCTGTTCAATTCATCCATGTGATCCTTCACCGCTAACCCAGACTTCATCTTGAGAGTATACAACTGCTGAAGCAAATATAGGAAACTCATGAAGGATTTCTTCCTATAGAGTCCCTCAAGCTTCTTCCACATATCAGATGTCATCGCCTCATCCAGGACTTCCCTCAGACCATTATCTAATAACGATAACGGAATCACGATGTATGCCTTCCTCTCCATCTCTGCCCTAGTGGATTCAGTCACCTCCTTATCGATATTCGAGACATCGAATACGATCTGGTAACACCACGTCTGCATAAGAACATTCTTCACCTTCGTCTGCCAAATCTGAAAATCATTTCGACCGGTGAACTTCTCAATGTTCATAGTTTCCAAAGACACCATCTTTCCTTCGCCACTAACTTCCTTTGCAATAAAATCAGAAGCCCCAAAATCACTTGTTGTGGTGAAATCCAAAACGCCTTGAGATCATTGTGGAAACCAACCCTAATAAACTGATCAGGAATATAGAGATAGCCAAAATCTAATCTCAAAGTCCCAAAAAAATTCCCAAATGACCTTGCAATATAAAGTAGCAAAAGAATCACAGCAATAATTAAATCAATCGCAGACACAAGAGAATTTATCCTGGTTCGGTTGTAAGCAACCTACGTCCAACAATCCAATCCGAGACAATTCAACTAGTAGAGAGATCCAAACAATTAGGGTTACAAAACGTTCCCTCATGCATGAGTACTTGATGTGTCCATATTTTCTACTATTTTCATATCATCATTTCATTGCAACTCATACCATTTTCACATCCAAATCCCACATTATACTACGATATTGCATTTCTGACGATATATTCGAGTTTCGTAGTGTTTTATGAGTTTTCAGGGATTTTGGAGCATTTGGGACCCCACTTGGGTATGGACACATCCGACATGCTCGTGAGCTCATTGGCGAGGCTCTGAAGGAGTTCGCTACACTTCTGGAGACATTGGAAGAGAAGAGAAGAGAGAGAGAGAGAGAGCGAGAGAGAGAGAGAGAGAGAGAGAGAGAGAGAGAGAGCGAGAGAGAGAGAGAGAGAGAGAGAGAGCCCCAGGAGCCATCTACAGAGTTTCCCAGAAAATACTCGGTCCGAGCAGCTCAGCTGCTCGACCGAGTAACTTCAAATTGAGAAGAGAGCTGATACGGGATGGCTCGGACCGAGCAGTTCAGCTGCTCGATCGAGCAGTTCAGCCTCAATTTCCACAGTCGAAGCAATCCAGCGACGCGGCCTGAGCATCTGACCGAGTCAACCCCTACTCGGACCGAGCAGAGCTTACTCGGTCCGGGTAGGCAGAGCGGCAACTTTAAATCTTTTCCATTTCCTGTAGTGCTCAGTCGAGCAGCTCATCTTCTTGGGTCGAGCCACTGAATGAGCAGCGCATTGCTCGACCGAGTCGCCTACTTGGTCGGCAATCCCAGGGCCATTTTGGAAAGAATTCTGAGGCCACGATGCACGCGATTCTGGGCACTGAAGCTGGGAGCTGTGCGAGCGACTGGGGACGACTTTGATTAGGATTTTTTTAGAGAGTTTTGAACGGAGAGCTGAGGCGATTTTTGTAGGAATCTGGAGATTAATTCTTGTAATAGGATTTTGGATCAAATACTTGGAGATCATTGTGTTTGTTCTTGATTACTCTTGCGTATTGGAATCTTGTAATTTTGTCGGATCTATAAAACTGCAATTTCTATCAATTCCTCGCTGTAAGTCTTTTATTCATATTTCTCTGATTTCTATGATGTCTCTTTCTTTGGAATCAATGATTTTATTCGTTATTATCGCCATGTGTGAGTAGATTATTCTAGGATTGATGGATTAGCCCTAAGATCCTAGGGGAAGATGTAGATCTGGATCTCTACGTTGAATTGGGGACTTAGGGTTGTATTTCTGTAGATCCTACCAAATCCGTAGATAACCCGTACTGAGATCATGCCCACGGTATGTGGAATTGATGTGCTTAATGGGTATCTAGGGATTTGAATAGGGAAATCGGTGGATCCAACCAAGGCACGTGACCATGCTCGGCTCGCGCCTTAAGGGGATCCATCGACGAACTATATTGCTACGTTGACGGCTACCGCCAGTGCGTCAACGAGAGCCACCGAAATACCCCGCAATCCTAACACACGAGAGTGGTACGGATTGGGGGATTAATTCCCTAGTCTTAATGCGATGCAAGGATCCTATTCCAACGTCGACCCTCAACGATCCTAGCGGTGATCCCTAATGCCCTAGTCCTTTTTATTAATAAAACAACAACACCCAAACCAAATCTTTTACCCCGAGAGCTATCTCACTTCAAGACTTAGAAATAAACTGAGAATCCATTGACACTATCACCGTTCCTATGGGATTCGACATCTTTTATACTATAACTCGACACCGTCAGCTTGCGGATTGAGCCCGGAATTGAAGCCTAGGGGCTATACCACGCCTGGCGATCGTGACACCACCGTGAGGAACCTATGTGTAGGTTACGGGTGCGTCAAGTTTTTGGCCCCGTTGCCGGGGACGGCAATAGTGTACTATCTCGATTTGTTTTTATTTTGTAAAGTTTGTTAGCACTCTGATCATTTATCACCTTTCCACCATTTTCATTCTCTTTCTATTTTCTCTGCCCTGCTACTAACATCTTCCTCCAGTTAGCGATTATTTCCTTACCAATCGGGCATAATGGAGATAGTAATGCAAGTGCAGTGGACCTGTGGGTCTGATAGCGACTCAGAGGAGTTCAGCCTCTCTCCTTATCATTTACACGGCTTCCAAGACTCGCGCATGGACGAGTCCATGGTTGAATGTGTAGCTAGAGAACTGATCGATGCTTTTCGATTTATTGGCTCAGGGACCTATGTTGCAGGTAACACAAATTAGCAATTAGTCATGGATCATTTAATGAACCAGGTTTCTGATGCAGGTACCATTGAAGATGATATTTGCGTAAGCTTCGAAGAGAATGTGATGCTCCTTCAGACCATTGAGTCTCCACCTGTTGATGCATACTGGGGAGAGGCTCATCAATTGGAGTCATTACACAATTCTCAGATGCTTGAGATATTAGAGAGCGTGGTAGCTGACATATCGGCCCATGGCCCAGTTGAATTCCCTACAGACGACCCAGCTACGCAAGAACTCTCGGTTTTCATCGCTACCGCATTCCATAATACGGACGCCCTGGATGGTGTCGCCGTAGCTGATGGAATATATGTGCGACACGAGGGAGATACGTTACGCTTCTATAATGACAGCCTTCTGTAGGTTTCAGCATATGAAGAACATGCCTATGAGGAGTACACAGACTCATCACCACCGTAAAACCACATCAACTAGGGGAGTACTCCAGGTTTTATGTTTGATAGCGAACGCATACCTGAAAACTTTGCCTCTGTTGACAGGTGCGCTACGGAAATGGAACCTGCAGACGTCTGTCTCGACGCACCATCATCTCCCTGCTCCTCCTATAATTCTGCAAACGAATAATTTTCGCCTTCTGAACCCGAGATCGAGGATGCATCTTTCTCACAAGCAAGAGATGACGGGGGTACAACACCCCCTCAGGTAGACTAAAACCCCTCCCTGCAAATTTGAAATATGCTTTTCTGGGGGGAAAACTCCACTTACCATGTTATTGTGAATGCGGCCCTCACCGAACCCCAGCTGGAGAATCTCCTGAAAATCCTTAGGTCTCACAGAAAAGTGATAGGGTACAACATCTCTGACCTGAAGGGTATCAGCGAGACCATATGTACGCATAGGATTCACCTAGAGGATAAGGATGCCACCTTCATTGAGCCTCAAAGGCGGTTGAACCCCAACATGAAAGAGGTGGTGAAAAAAGAGGTCCTGAAGCTTTTAGAGGCTGGCATCATTTATCCCATTTCTGATAGTAAATGGGTTAGTCCCGTGCAGGTTGTCCCTAAAAAGGGGGCATGACAGTCGTAAAAAATGAAAAAGATGAATTAATTGTTGAATATTGGACTCCCCGGATTTGGTTTTGATGATGAGCAAACATAAATAATCCATGAACTAACAATTTGTGAGCGCAGTATTGGAGATCGTCACCAAATTCACGAGAACATTCAAAGCGACATCTCAACACTTCCCAAAACTCGTATTCATGCCTAAAGCTTCGTTGAAGCTCTTGCGCCGTCTTGGAAGTTATGAAGAATCAATCGAAGATCTCGAAAACCGTTTATTAAGGTTTTATTTATAGTCTTTTAGCTTCGATATATAGAATGTTAAGCCTTGAGTATATCTTACGATTCTAACTTCATAACGCTCATATCGTAGCTCTAGGATCTTAGTACAAGTTCATTCTAACTTCCTCGAAGCGTCGCGCTTCGATTCGGACTTGTTTATGCATGTTAGTTGGTACAAGAACAAGTACTGACCGACTAGATGGTGATCTAGTCGGTCAGCAACTCTTCTTGGACCGACTAGTTTGATTCCTTAATTTCTTGGACTTTACTGTTTACAGTTAGTCGGTCTACGTTGACTCACCGACCGACTAGTTTGTGAACTAGTCGGTCAGTGATGCTTCTTTGACCGACTAGTTATGACTTACTGTTCATGCTAAATTTCTCCTAAGCTACTGTTTATCGTTAGTCGGTCTAAGAACGTTTGGTGACCGACTAGTTGACAATCTAGTCGGTCAACTTTTGTTCTTAGACCGACTAAGTCAACTTGTATTCAGACTATTTCATTTTGCCTCTTAGTCGGTCTACGTTCACTGACTGACCGACTAGTTGTGAAACTAGTCGGTCAGAAAGTCTTCTTGGACCGACTATATTTCTAGGTCTGAAATTCTCTTTCTTCTCAGTTCCTCTCTTAGTCGGTCCATGCTGTTTGACTGACCGACTAGTTGATGAACTAGTCGGTCAGTGATTGTTCTTTGACCGACTAATTCTCCCAGATTTCTATCCGTTGGAGAATGACCTAAGTTGTTTTTTATGGGACCCTATAAATACGAACCTAGGTCATTACTATCTAGTTAGAGATTCCATTCAGAGATTCATTGAGATCAAAAGAGATAGCTATTCTCACTCAAATCTAAAGCTCTCTTCCTCACAAGAAACCCATTCTCTCTCATTTCTAGATCTCGAATCCATCTAGAGAGAAGCTTGTTCTTGGTGAGCTCTTCAAGCTATTGCTTGATCCAAGTCTCCAAATCATCCCTAGGCACCGATTGCTAGTCATTTCCTTGGTGCTAGGTCTTGGTGACTTCATCTTCCTCAAATCCTTCATTTCACCTATTGGGTAAGAAAAACTCAAGGTATAGGATTTTGTGGTAAGTTTGCTTATTTCAATATAACTCATTTATATTGCTTGTTGATTCTCTCGGTTGTGAGAGAAGGTTGTGATCCCGGGTTGTGGGATTCACTATTGACGTTGTTGTATGATTTGATCTTGTGAAGGCTTTTCACAAGATATTCATAGTGGAAATCTTGAGTTAGGGTTTCTAACTCAAGTATCCGGAGGGGATCCGGGTGGTTGGGACGTAGGATCACCGGGAACAAGTCGGGGAGACTTGGGTGGATCCGAACCCATTAACATCATTTGTTTGCATTGTTAATTTTGTTGTTGTCATTCAATTTAAGCTTCCGCAAATTGATTTGGTAGTTATTTGCAATTTAATTTGGAATTATACGCCTTATTATTTTAAAGTACTATTCACCCCCCCTCTAGTACTTGTGCAGTAGCTGGTAGGGCATTTCATTTGGTATCAGAGCCAGATACTTAGCTATGTCTGCCAACGACAACAAGACCGTGCGTCCACCTTCCAACTATGACACCTTCAGGAACCGAGAAGGAGCATCTTCGGTGATGGAAGGACATTCCTCTACGAGGCCTCCATTCTTCAACGGTACCAACTACGGGTACTGGAAATGCCGGATGGAAACCTTCCTCCGGAGTGCGTCTCTATGGAGGACTACAATGAAGGAATACATCGAGCCCGTAGAAGAAGACTTTGAGAAATGGACTACCGCGAAGATCGCCGCGGAGGTAAGCAATGCCAAGGCAATGAACGCCTTGCAATGCGCTTTGGAGCCCGAGGATTTTAATAAGATATGCACATGTAAGAGTGCATATCAAATTTGGAACTCCCTCCTCATACTTCATGAAGGGACGAGTAGGGTAAGAGACTCTAAACTCGTAGTCGTAAACAAAGATTACGAAATGTTTCATATGCAACAGGGCGAGAAGATGAAAGAATATTACGCTCGCTTCGTTGACATAATAAACGAGTTAGAGGCCCTCGGCAAGTCCTACACTCAAAAGGAGAAGTGCTCAAAGCTTATTGAAGGACTTCCCTCTTCTTGGGAAAAACGTACCTTCGCCATCGAGGAAGGTAATGACATGAACAAATATACCGTAGTTCAACTAATGGGTACTTTGATGTCATACGAGGTACGCAAAGATAGCAAGGTGAAGTTACAAGAATAGATGAAGTCTTATTTGAACCAAGATGCGCCTAAGAAAAAGGCGATTGCATTCAAGGCGGCTTCATCCACCTCTACCGATGATGAGGACTTGGAAGAAGAAATGGACATGGAATCCATTGCACTCATGGCAAAGAAGTTCACTCGCTTCTTCCGAAAGTGTAACTTCAAACAAAAATCTAAATTTACTTCTACTAACGCCTCTCCATCTTTGTGCTTTAAATGCAATAAGCCAGGACACATCAAAGCGGATTGTCCTCAAAACAAGCAAAAGGAGAAGTGGAAGGCGCCGAAGTTCGACAAGTCAAAGAAGTACAAAAAGGGGTACAAAAAGGGACTTGTCGGAGCAACATTCACCAACTCCGAGGATTCCTCAAGCGGAGAGTCGGATGATGAGAAAGTGGAGCAAGCGCACATGTGCTTCATGGCAAGAGAGGAGCATGATCAAGGATCTTCCTCCTCCGATGATAGCGACGACGAAGGTGATGAGGTAACTATGGATGATCTTAGGGATGCTAACTCTCATTTATGGTCTAAATACACTAAATTAGTAAATCGATATACTAAGGTAAAAGATGACCTAGCTAGCATTCAAACCTCGCCTAAGACTATCATCACCAACAACGACACCGTTGTTGAAGAGTTGAGAAATGAGATTATTAATCTCAAATCTAAACTTGAACATGTTAGCATTGATGATCCGGAAGAACATAGGATAGCGGATTTAACTTCTCAAAACTCGACTTTGAGTATTGAGAACGAGAATCTTAAATCTCGTGTTTATGTGCTCACATTGCAAGTATCCAACTTGGATACTTCTATGCATTCTCTCAAAGAGAAATATGAGAACACATTAGGCCGAATCAATAGATTCAATAAGGGTAAGGACCATTTGGATAAAATCCTAAGTGACTTACTTCCGACCAATCACCACATTGGTTTGGGGTATACGATGGGATGTCCATCCAAAGCGGCCACTACTTTTGTTAGGCCAACTTCCGGTGACTCTACGAGTGGTAGCAAACACTCTATTGGTAGTTTATCTACCAATGGTGCTTCCACCTCGTCCACACCCTCTTTTGGAAAGAAACCCACTTTGGGTGGACCTCCAAAGAAGGGGCATGCTTATATGTACACAAATACCATGCCACGTAGGAACACACGTCCTACTCCACCATCTCACACATATGATGATTTCTATGCTACACGTTCACGGGCACGTGCACACCATGTGAGACACCCTCACGCACGTGTTCCCACACATGCATATGTTCACCCACCTCATCATATGAATAACTCTCGTCGTGCACCATTCCATCATGTTCCGTATGCCTATCCATGACATGCATCACGTAGAAACCAACAACGCATGCATGCACCCAATAGGATGATGGCTCCCAAAATTTTCACTATTTGGAGCCCAAAGGACACAAGCATGGATGAAAAACAAGTATATATGAATGCTTATTTTTCGGATGTTGTGCATAGTAGAAATTATGTGGGGAAGTCAAAGTCCAATTGGACTTGGCTTCCAAAGGTCTAACTTTTGAGGACCCAATGACCTTGGGTACCATGATATGAAAGTTTCTATCTTTAGGTACTCAAGGAAAAGAAAAAGAAAAGGAGCAACAAATTTAAATTTAGCTCCAAAGGGAATTGGATACTCGATAGCGGGTGTTCAAAACACATGACGGGTGACGCTCAATTGCTCTCCGGAGTGGTTCCCATTGCAAATGGAAATCGCGTCGTATTTGGAGGCAATGAGAGCGGAACCATCGTCGGTGTTGGTAAAGTGGGTAACCCTTCTAAACCCTTAATTAGTGATGTCTATCTAGTTAATGGTTTAAATCATAATCTTATTTCAATAAGCCAACTTTGTGACAAAGGTTACAAAGTTAGCTTTGCAAAAGGATTGTGTCATATTTCAAATGATAATAATAAATTATTATTTTCCGGCACACGCCATAAAGATATTTATATTTTGGATCTTCCTAAGTCATATGAACAATGTCTCGTTGCCAACACAAGTGAACAACACTTATGGCATCGACGCTTTGGACATGTGAACTTTGGAACACTTTATAAGCTTTCGAAATTAAATTCCATTAAAGGTTTTTCGAAGCTCGTTTTCGAAAAGAAAAGTTTTTGTGATTCTTGTCAACGTGGCAAGCTTCCAAAATCTTCATTTAAACCTAAGAAAAGCATTTCTACGAAACGGCCACTAGAGCTATTACATCTAGATTTATTTGGGCCAACTAGAGTTGCTTCCTTAGGAAATGCAAGATATGGACTAGTCATCGTTGATGATTATTCAAGATTTACATGGGTATTTTTCTTATGTAATAAAAATGAAGCTTTTGAAAACTTCACAATATTTGTGAAGAAAGTACAAAATCTCATCGGAACCACCATTGTCACTATTCGTAGTGATCATGGGGGTGAATTTGAGAATGAGTCTTTCTCAAATTTTTGTGATGATCTTGGAATTACTCACACGTTTTCTTTCCCTCGCGCACCTCCTCAAAATGGTGTTGTTGAGAGGAAGAATAGAACGCTTGTGGAGTGTGCTCGCACTATGCTCGAAGATAGTCAACTTGGTTATCAATTTTGGGCGGAAGCGGTACACACCGCTTGTTATGTGTTTAATAGAATACTTTTGAGGCCCGGTACCAAACAAACTTGCTATGAATTGTTGTTTGGTAGATTGCCTCAAGTTAAACATTTTCGTGTTTTCGGCGCAAAATGTTTTATTAAAAACACATATGATAATTTGGACAAGTTTGATCCGAGATCGGATGAGGGGATATTTGTTGGGTATTCCTCACGTAGCAAAGCCTACCGGATATACAACAAAAGATCCTCTACGATCGAGGAATCACTTCATGTCTCTTTTAATGAGAATTTTACTACTTCTAGAATTTCAAATGATAATGATTCTATGGATGTTTTATGTGATTCGTTTGAAAATTCTAAGACTATTGATTCAATTGATCCTATTGAGACTAACCTGACTAATGAAGTTGTTGAGAATGTGCCTAGTGATCAAGGTATTCCCAAGCGGCTTCATACCGTTCACGACCATCCCCATGAGCAAGTCATTGGCAATATTAATGATAGTGTCAAGAGGAGATCTCAAGTCCACCACTTCGCCAATTGTGCCTTTGCCTCATCGATAGAGCCAAAGAATATAGTTGAAGCGTGCGAAGATAGTGCTTGGATCCTTGCCATGGAGGAGGAACTCATTCAATTCGAGAGGAATGAGGTATGGGAGCTTGTTCCTTTGCCATCGAAGAACCACACCGTCATAGGAACAAAGTGGATCTTCAAGAACAAAACTGAAGAAAATCAAGTCGTCGTCCAGAACAAAGCTCGGTTAGTTGCTCAAGGCTATCGCCAAGAGGAAGGTATCGATTTCGAAGAATCCTTCGCTCCGGTAGCTAGATTAGAATCAATTAGACTTTTATTGTCTTATGCATGCCATAAAATTTTTAAGTTATTTCAAATGGATGTTAAAAGTGCATTTTTAAACGGAGATGTTGTTGAGGAAGTTTACGTTTCTCAACCTCCGGGCTTCATAAATGAAAAATTTCCAAATCATGTTTTTAAACTAAAGAAAGCTCTTTATGGTTTGAGACAAGCTCCTCGAGCTTGGTATGATCGCCTAAAGAATTTTCTTTTGGATTTGAATTTTAAAATGGGCGAAGCCGATTCTACACTTTTTGTTAAGCATGCGAATAATGATATTTTATTAGTTCAAATTTATGTTGATGATATCATTTTCGGTGCTACTAACTTCACTCTTTGCGAAGAGTTTTCTAATGTTATGAAGGAACAATTTGAGATGAGCCACATGGGCGAACTCAAATATTTCTTAGGTCTCCAAATTCGCCAATTGAACGATGCAATCTTCATCCACCAAACGAAGTATACGGTGGAGTTGCTTAAGCGATTTGGAATGGAAAGTGCTTCCGGGAAAAAGACTCCAATGAGCACGACTACGCATCTTGACAAGGATACGGGCGGTAAGGATGTAGACATTCGTCTATATCGAGGTATGATAGGTAGTTTACTTTATCTTACCGCAAGTAGGCCCGATATTATGTTTGCCGTATGCATATGTGCTCGTTATCAGTCCCAACCTAAGGAGTCTCACTTAGTAGCGGTAAAGCGTATTTTCCGTTATCTAAGTTGCACTTTAGATTTTGGATTACTTTATCCGAAATCTAGCACGTATGAGTTAGTCTCATACAGTGATGCCGATTATGCGGGATGCAAATCCGACAGGAAAAGTACTAGTGGCACTTGCCATTTTCTAGGGAATTCTCTTGTCTCTTGGTTTTCCAAGAAGCAAAATTCCGTATCACTTTCAACCACCGAGGCGGAATATATTGCCGCCGGTGCCGCTTGTGCCCAGGTTCTTTGGATGAGACACACTTTGAAGGATTTTGGTATTCACTGTGATACTAGCCCTATCATGGTGGATAACCAAAGTGCTATCTGTCTTTCAAAGAATCCGGTGCACCATTCCCGATCAAAACACATATATGTCCGACACCATTTCTTAGATGATCATGTTGCTAAAAAGGACATCATTTTAGTGTACGTTGAAACCCAAAAGCAAATCGCCGATATTTTCACGAAACCCCTAAAGGAGGACTCCTTTGTGCGGTTGCGTCGAGAATTGGGGATTATGGGTGAATCCGAGATATAGGATTCATATTTCATTCAATTATCTTGCATGCTATTATATTTTGCGATCTTTCGTTCATGCTAGATTTATTGAATTTTTGGGAATTTTATGTGATATGTTTGAATTTATGATCGAATTCGTATTTCAATGTCGTATTTAAGATTTCGACGTTTTATGGGGTAATTTAGATGACTAATGAGAGTGTTAAGATGTTTCATCCAAGTGGTTTGTGAAGAGAAATCAATTATCAATTTTTGGACTCTTCTAGTCGGTTTCAGTTCATTTGTCAACCGACTAGATGCTCATCTAGTCGGTCAGCAATTGAACTCAGACCGACTAGATCAAGCTTTTATCTTCCTCTTATCATTTTCCTTCTTTAGTCTGTCTCAGTACACTTACCGACCGACTAGATTGAAAACTAGTCGGTCAGTGTGTATACTGCGACCGACTAAATCTAGCCCTAAAAATCCCTGTTTGCCTCTGTTTTGACTTAGTCGGTTCAAGCTCATTGACCGACCGACTAGATCGTAATCAAGTCGGTCAGTGCTTGAACTGTGACCGACTAAGTGTGTTAGGGCAAATGTGTCTTTTCCAGATCCCGACCGACTAATACCCCTTCTAACCGATCGTTTTCTTCTTTAGTCGGTTGTCTTCAAAACTCCAGCCCGCAAAAACCCTCTCCCCTCTCGAGACCTTTCGACTTCCGGCCATCTCTCCGGCCATCGCCGTCGTCCGCCGCCGTCGACTCCTCCTCCTAGGTAAAACCCCCTCCTCCTAGGTCTCATTTCCTATTCTAGGGTTTGCTCTCCTTGATTTCAACTTCTAGTTGCTAGGGTTTCAAATTTAACCTAGGGCTTGTCTATTTCGGATTTTCTTTTCTTAGGGCTGTGTGCTAGGGTATTTGATCTTCCGTCATCATTAGCTTGTACTCGTCGTGCCACGACCATGGCAAAGACGAGGATTCCTATCGCCTCTTCTGGGGCTTCTCCTATGTCTATAGGGCCTTCCGACCCTAGGAATCCGCCTAAGCCTAAACGTCGTGCCAAATCAACACAAGCTTCTCCGTCTTCGCCTCCTCTGAAGAAGCAGAGGACGGCGACCGTCAAACCCCGTAAATCTAAGACTAAAAAAGGCCATACTCCACTCACCCTCTACTCCTCCCGATTCTGACACTGAGTTTGTGCCTGAGGATGAGCCTAGCCATAGGGAACCCACTCCTCCACTTCGTCCTAGGACTCGCCAGCCAAAGGGAAAGGGCCCAATGCCAGCGGGTGGTGTTGACATATCGTTGTGTCGCGACGACCCTATGTGTCTCGCGGCCTACAACCGTATTGAACACTGCCCGATGCTATTGGAGCACTACGTTCAGTTTTCAGATTTCCTTGGCTTAGCTGACCTCCTCTCCTATAGTGGTCTCCTTGATTATCTCCGATATGATCTTAAGGCCAATCCTAAACCATATCCTCGCCTTGTGAAATTGTTCTATGCCAATCGTGTTCGAGGCCAGTACGATGCTAGTCACTCCATCGAGACTACTGTCTTGGGAACTCCTATAGTTCTCACGGCAGAAATCTTGGGGGAGATTCTTGGCTGCTCGTCGTCTGGTCTCCTGCCTTCGGACATTTCCGTCGACGATATATCTTCCTTGGATCAGTCCGTACTTTCTGACATCTTCCATGTGATCCCTCCTGCCTTCATTGGAGTTCCTTCGAAGTCGTTCAAGCCAAATGCATGGGTTTTGAATCTTATTCTGAAGTCGTGCTTGCTTCCCAAGTACGGCTCATCTTCACTTCCATCCCAGCCATTTTTGAAGCTCATATACGCTCTTTTCTTGGGTTGAGAGATTAATTGGGCTCGCGTTATACTCGATAAGATGGACTCTTTCGAGTGTATACGCAAGACCAATAAATCTGCGCATATTCCATACCCTTGTCTGCTGGCCCTTGTCTTTTGTCATTTCCGAGTCCCTCTCCCTCCTGACGATGAGCGTCCCTTGGGTACTCCTCTAAACACGACGGCCGTTAAGAAATCTCTAGCGGCGCTTCGTCACATGCAGAGGTCTACCGCATCTGCTTCCCAGTCTACTCCCTCAGCTGCTGCAGCCCCCGCTCCTCCTGCCACATTAGACGATGTCGTACGCCTTCTTCGTCAGCACGACTCACGTTTGGCTCGTACTGAGGAGGTCGTCTGTCGTATGGCTCGTATGATGGGGATTGATCTTCCTCCTTCAGTTTCTGAGGCCGAGGAGATGGACGATGAGGAGCTTGATGAGCTTGTCACTTCCTTAGCTCGTGGCGATGAGGCCACTGCTGCTGCTGCTGCTACCACTTCAGCTCCTGGAGATGGCACCACTTCCGGTGCTCCAGAGCCTTCTGCTTCAGCACTTCAGACTTTTGAGCCTGCTGCTGACCCTGCTGTCGAGCATGCACATCTATCACCTGCTGCTGTTGAGACCCCTGCTGTTGAGACCCCTGCTGTTGAGCCAGTCGTTTCCACTCCTACCCCGACGATCCCGTCTGTTGAGACGCCTCTTCTCCCTGCAGAGCCTGAGTCCACTCCGTCGACTGGACCCACGGAGACTGCAGATCCAGCCACTTCCTCGTGATCGTTTGTTCCGAGGACTCTCCACTGCTCATTGGATGATTTACCTTTTTGAGAGTGTTTTTGGGTTAGGATAGGATGGAGATTGAGGGTTGATTTGATGTATTTCTGAGTTTCTGGATGTCGGTGTTGGATATTTTGATGTGTTGTATTTTTTGTTGTTGGACGTTGATGATGCTGATGATGATGTTCTCATGATGATGTTGTATCAATGATGTATGATGTATTTCTTTTTGATGGGTATGTTGCATTTTATGTATCGATATCTTTTTGGATGTACTCATGATGTTATCATTTATATATATACATCGTTTTTCATGTTGTGACATTTACTTCGTCATGCACATTAATTCTCATTCAATGTCCATGCTATATAAAATCGTCGCTCGACGATTGAAAAACTTGGTTAAATAGATTTTATTTCTATATTTGTATAGAATTGTTTTCCATGCACAAATTTAACCAAGAATATTGAATATTGGAGAGTATGTTTCATTATTCAATAAATGAAAAAAATTATTACCAAATACTATTTTTGATGATTTTGTTTATCGCTTTTTGATAATGGACAATTTGGCCCACCTTGATTTGATTTCATCATTTTTCCCTTGGTGTCAATTAGTTCCATCATCATTGTCTACGACTCCCGATGTTGGATTTTCCATTTCCTAGTTGTTGTCGTTGTATGCCCCCCATTTTTGGGATAATGCCAAAGGGGGAGAGATAATGATAATAAATAGCGCAAATGAAAATTTAACTCAATTTCCAAGAATCTAGTTTGATATGTTAGATTCAGGGGGAGTTAAGATATATATAAGGATTTTCAAAGTCCGATATTTCGAAAATCGATTCTCTTTATTTACCTTACTCATCTGATTGATGCAATTCATATATATTCATTTTGGAATTAACATGTCATCAATGCAGGGGGAGTAAGTATTTTACATTTAAATCATTGTTTTTGATTATTATTTATGTTGGTTTGTCATCACCAAAAAGGGGGAGAATGTTGAATATTGGACTCCCCGGATTTGGTTTTGATGATGAGCAAACATAAATAATCCATGAACTAACAATTTGTGAGCGCAGTATTGGAGATCGTCGCCAAATTCACGAGAACATTCAAAGCGACATCTCAACACTTCCCAAAACTCGTATTCATGCCTAAAGCTTCGTTGAAGCTCTTGCGCCGTTTTGGAAGTTATGAAGAATCAATCGAAGCTCTCGAAGACCGTTTATTAAGGTTTTATTTATAGTCTTTTAGCTTCGATATATAGAATGTTAAGCCTTGAGTATATCTTACGATTCTAACTTCATAACGCTCATATCGTAGCTCTAGGATCTTAGTACAAGTTCATTCTAACTTCCTCGAAGCGTCACGCTTCGATTCGGACTTGTTTGTGCATGTTAGTTGGTACAAGAACAAGTACTGACCGACTAGATGGTGATCTAGTCGGTCAGCAACTCTTCTTGGACCGACTAGTTTGATTCCTTAATTTCTTGGACTTTACTGTTTACAGTTAGTCGGTCTATGTTGACTCACCGACCGACTAGTTTGTGAACTAGTCGGTCAGTGATGCTTCTTTGACCGACTAGTTGTGACTTACTGTTCATGCTAAATTTCTCCTAAGCTACTGTTTATCGTTAGTCGGTCTAAGAACGTTTGGTGACCGACTAGTTGACAATCTAGTCGGTCAACTTTTGTTCTTGGACCGACTAAGTCAACTTGTGTTCAGACTATTTCATTTTGCCTCTTAGTCGGTCTACGTTCACTGACTGACCGACTAGTTGTGAAACTAGTCGGTCAGAAAGTCTTCTTGGACCGACTATATTTCTAGGTCTGAAATTCTCTTTCTTCTCAGTTCCTCTCTTAGTCGGTCCATGCTGTTTGACTGACTGACTAGTTGATGAACTAGTCGGTCAGTGATTGTTCTTTGACCGACTAATTCTCCCAGATTTCTATCCGTTGGAGAATGACCTAAGTTGTTTTTTATGGGACCCTATAAATACGAACCTAGGTCATTTCTATCTAGGTTAGAGCTTCCATTCAGAGATTCATTGAGATCAAAAGAGATAGCTATTCTCACTCAAATCTAAAGCTCTCTTCCTCACAAGAAACCCATTCTCTCTCATTTCTAGATCTAGAATCCATCTAGAGAGAAGCTTGTTCTTGGTGAGCTCTTCAAGCTATTGCTTGATCCAAGTCTCCAAATCATCCCTAGGCACCGATTGCTGGTCATTTCCTTGGTGCTAGGTCTTGGTGACTTCATCTTCCTCAAATCCTTCATTTCACCTATTGGGTAAGAAAAACTCAAGGTATAGGATTTTGTGGTAAGTTTGCTTATTTCAATATAACTCATTTATATTTCTTGTTGATTCTCTCGGTTGTGAGAGAAGGTTGTGATCCCGGGTTGTGGGATTCACTATTGACGTTGTTGTATGATTTGATCTTGTGAAGGTTTTTCACAAGATATTCATAGTGGAAATCTTGAGTTAGGGTTTCTAACTCAAGTATCCGGAGGGGATCCGGATGGTTGGGACGTAGGATCACCGGGAATAATTCGGGGAGACTTGGGTGGATCCGAACCCATTAACATCATTTGTTTGCATTGTTAATTTTGTTGTTGTCATTCAATTTAAGCTTCCACAAATTGATTTGGTAGTTGTTTGCAATTTAATTTGGAATTATACTCCTTATTATTTTAAAGTATTATTCACCCCCCCTCTAGTACTTGTGCAGTAGCTGGTAGGGCATTACATTAATCTCCACTAAGACTGTCACCGGGTGGCGCATGTGTATTGATTATAGGAAACTGAATAAGGCCACCAGGAAGGGCCATTACCCTTTGCCCTTCATAGACCAAATGCTCGAGCGCTTAGATAAGCACAAATACTTCTACTACTTAGACGGATATTCCGGATTTTTCCAAATCCCGTTGCATCGGAAAGACCAAGAGAAAACGGCGTTCACATGTCCTTACGGCACATTCGTTATTGAAGGATGCCGTCTGGGATATGTAACACACCTGCCACATTTCAAAGGTGTATGATGTCTATTTTCTCGGATTTCATTGAGAATATCATGGAGGTCTTCATGGACGACTTTTCAGTCTATGCACCGAGTTTGATAATTGATTGGCTAATTTGTCCAAGGTCTTAGAACGGTGCCAAGACAGTAATCTTACTTTGAATTGGGAAAAATGCCATTTGATGGTGACAGAAGGAGCTGCTTCTAAAGGAATTGAGGTCGATAAGGCCAAAGTAGAGGTTATTAAAAGTTTGCCGCCGCCCACTAACCTCAAGGGTACCCGTGGTTTTCTAGGGCATGCCGATTTTTACCGATGTTTTATAAAAGATTTTTCCAATATTGCTCGCCCGCTCACGGAGCTCCTCGCCAAGGATGCTCCTTTTGTGTTTACTGACGCCTGTTTGCTAGCTTTTAACAGGTTAAAGGAAGCTCTCATCTCGGCTCCGATTATACAGCCGCCAGACTGGAATCTGCCAGTTGAGCTTATGTGTGATGCTAGTGACCAGGCGGTGGGAGTTGTGCTTGGTCAAAGGAAGGAGGGGAAGCTCCATGCTATATACTACGCTAGCAAAACCTTGGATGATGCTCAAAAGAACTACACCACCACGAAGAAAGAGCTGCTAGCCGTAGTATATTCTATCGAGAAGTTTAGATCCTACCTTTTAGGGTCCAAGGTGATCATCCATACAGACCATGCGGCATTGAAGTATCTACTAAGCAATAAGGATGCTAAACCACGTCTTATACGGTGGATCCTCCTGCTCCAAGAGTTTGACATCGAGATTAAAGACAAGAAGGGAGCAAAAAAATGTGGTAGTAGATCACCTGTCATGGTTAATTCAAAGGCACGGGGATAACAGCTTGTCGATTGACGATTCATTCACCAGTGAACAATTATTTGCGGTGAATTCCTCTGAAGCTCCATGGTACGTCGATATAGTGAATTATTTGGTGAGTGGGATAATTCTGCACGGGTTGGCGACTTATTCAAGGAGGAAGTTCCTACATGATGCCAAGAGTTACTTCTGGGACGAACCATATCTGTTTAGGACGTGCGTCGACGGGATCATCAGACGATGTATCCCAAAAGAAGAAGCAACCTCCATCATATCGCATTGCCACAATCAACTATGTGGTGGACACGCCACGGTCACCAAAACCACGGCGAAAATTCTCCAAAGCAGCTTCTATTGGCCTACTATATTCAGGGATGCACATGAATACATAAGGAAGTGCGAAAGATGGCAGAGGACGGGGAATATTACGAAGAAGAATGAAACGCCCCTCCACGGCATCTTGGAGATAGAACGATTCAACTGTTGAGGCGTCGATTTCATGGGACCCTTTCCTAGGAATGGCAATATTGTGAGGCGGGGCGGGTATTTAACTACCCAAGCTTGCCTCGACCCATCTACAGGCTGGGGCGGGGCGGGTCGCAACCGGGCGGGTTCTTTCTTACCAAAACCGGGCCGGGCCGGGTCGGGCCGATCGGGTCAGGTCATTAGTGCCATCCATATGAATTTCAAATAAAAATTTTATTGTGAATTGATAGAATTTTGATTTATTTGGTAATTTGAAATTGGGAATTGGCCCAATTAGGAGAACCGTGGCATAGAGTATGAGTTATGGGTTATTCGCTGACTGCATGGTCCGCATCAAAATAGTAAGGTTTTTTAGAATCTCTATAGTTTACCGGGTCGGGCCGGGGCGCATACAAAGCCCAAGCTTGCCCTGACCCGGCTGCGGGCCGGGGCGGGCCGGGTCGGTCCAGGTCGGGCCAGGCGGGTCGGGCCATTACTGCCATCCCTACTCTTCCCGCCGAGTAACAGCAACAAGTACATCTTGGTTGCCATTGATTATGTCTCGAAATGGGTGGAACCCATAGCCACCCCAACAAACGACACGAGGATAGTAGCCAAGTTTTTCAAGAATACTATCTTCCCTCGCTTCGGAGTCCCCCGGACGATCATAAGTGACGGAGGGAGTCATTTTATTGAGAGAAAGTTTGAGGCTATGCTGAAAAAATATGGAGTTCATCACAAGGTCACCCTCGCCTACCATCCTCAGACTAGCGGCCAAGTGGAAATATCTAATAGGGAAATAAAAAGCATCCTGGAAAAAACAGTTAGCGTTTCAAGGAAAGATTTGTTGCACAAGTTGGGTGACGACCTTTGGGCATACCGCACTGCCTTCAAAACTCACATCAGTATAACCCCATACAGACTAGTGTATGGAAAAGCTTGCCACCTTCTGGTAGAAATGGAGAATAGAGCATATTGGGCGATAAAGAAAATGAATTTTGATTACCAAAGCACCGCCATCAGACGAGCCCTTCATAGCAATGAGTTGGATTAAATTCGACGTCATGCTTATGAAAACGCGAAGATATACAAAGAGAAGACCAAAGCCTATCATGATAAAAATATCACTGTTGTTTTCCATGATGTCGATGACTAGGTACTTCTATATAACTCAAGACTATGCCTCTTCCCCGGGAAGCTAAAATCGAGGTGGTCCGGCCCCTACAAGATAGTGAGCTTATCCCCAGGAGGTGCCGTTGAGCTCGAAGGAAAGAACGGAAACTTCAAGGTTAACAGTCAAAGAATTAAACCTTACAGAGCTGAAGAACCTATATGACCGGAGGAGACGTACTTCCTCAAGGGATTCCCCAACGACAACTGATAAATTAAGGGGAGTCGAGCTCACGACTAAAAACGAGCGCTTATTGGGAGGCAACCCAATTTCTTGGATTCCGGATCTTCTTTTTGGGTTTCTTACTCTTATTTTATATGTTTTAGAAATAAAATTTTGAAAACCGCACAAAAATTGATGAACTCCTACTTTGTGAAGGTTAGATATGAGAGCCGATCACTAGGGGGAAGATGGAGTACATCAGGAGATAGCCCAGGAAGTTGGGTAGAAAAGGCACAAGCGACTCAACCGAGCAGCTTTACTGCTCGGTCGAGCAATATAGACCTGAAAAATTGAATGAAAGAGTGCAGTTTCTGCTCGGGCCGAGCAACCTTTTGCTCGGCCCGAGTAAAAATCGACTCGGTATGAACAGCCATCTACTCGGTTGAGTTTTACAGGCTTTTGAAGTTGAGGAGAAAACGCCACTCTGCCAACTCGGACAGATTATTATCGGCTCGGCCCGAGCAGTAGGCGACTCGACCAAGCAGCCTTCTACTCGGTTGAGTATTACAGGGTTTTGAATTTGAGGAGAAAATGTCACTGTGCCAACCTGATCAATAATTATTAGCTCGGCCCGAGCAATAGGCGACGCGACCGAGTAACTTCCTGCTCAACCGAGCAGGCTGGAGGTGTATCCCACACTTTTTTCGCAGCTTACTCGATCGAGCAATAAAATTGCTCGGTCCGAGTCATTCCTATCTCCATCTTACTCGACAGAGCAAATGTATTGCTCGGTCCGAGTCATGTTTCGCTGCTTACCGGGTCGCTGCGCCTCTTAACCAACCCGCGTTCGCCCTTTTCAAAGCAGTAACCTAATTAAAACCCCTCCCTCCGCTCGACCAACACTCCTTTCCTTCCCCACAGCTGACGCCACCTCTCCTGAAGCCGTTCCCTCTCTCCATAAGGCATCCACCCCTCGTTTAATGTTCAACCAGCACTCTTTGCAATTGAATTTGCTTGTTTATGTTTAAATATACTGACGTCCTCGCGTTCCCTATTTCAGGTTTGAATTGCCAACGTCAGAAGACACTTCTTTGAAAAGCTTGGGGATACTCCGGATCAGCGACAATCACGACACCGAAACAAAACGACATCTCCTTCTAGTCGGTAAACTCGCTCACCTATTTGCTTTACATAGTACATTACTATTCTCCTCCACTTACACAATGCCTCCACGCCATGCTAGACCTGCCAACACCGGCACATCCAACCCTAGGCCTACCTGGCGTACACGTCGCACACGCTCGCCCACTCGAGCCAATACCGTCGTCGAATCATCCACCACTACCCCTGCACCACCCACCGCCCCACGCCCCTCTAACCCCCTTTACATAGGCGATGCCGAATACGAGGTTACATTCCGTGATGATGACCAAGCCGACCGGTTCTCCGACATGCTCCTACTAGCACGATATGGTGGTGCGATGACTCAACAGTCGGTCGAGTGTGACCTGCCCTTCCTTCAGAGCCTCGTTCGTCACTGGCGAACCGACCCACCTCATGAGTTCCAGCCTGACATTCTACCCAGCACTCCAGGTCCACAGCAGAGGGACCCATTACCACCCCCAGAGGGTGGTGCCTCTGCTTGATGTAGTCCCTACCCGCTTTTGCCTCCCCCTATTTATTTTGTGCTCATCTGTCTGTTTGGGGCCCTACTTTTACATAGCTTGGGGGAGGCGCCACCCATTCATCATATTTCATTCTGCGTTGCATCATGTCATGTTTTTATTTTATTTCTTTTTGCACATTTTTGTTTATTTTATTTTATTCCCCCACCTACCCCACCCCTCTAGCATCACCTCCCGCTCACGAGCGATTTCTTAGCAGTGAGGACACTACTAGGTTTAGCTTGGGGGACGAGCACTACCGCTTTATTTTTGATTTTTGATTTTACATTTTCTTTCCTTATTTAAGTCTTTATTTCATTTTTGCACCGTTTTTTCACGTCATTTTCTTTTTTTCTCATTTTGCATCATGTTTTCTATTTTCACCATGCATGCATTCCTTTTTCTTTATTTTCTCTTTTTCTCCGCCTCTTTTCTTTATTTGCTAGGGATGTTCCGCATGATGATACCTCTCGTGGCCTTATTAGTCTTTTGTGATGCTCATTTCTGTTGACATGCTATTAGGGTGAATTTCAGCTTTACTATCTAATGCGTGCATTCTTTCGTTGATCTATCTGATTTAATGCTTAAAATGAATTGAAAATCGAATGCATGAATTAGTATCTAGTATGATCTATGTTGAAAATGCACCTAGGTTCACGCATCACTTGAACACTTGGAGTATCTGTTTTTATCTCAGTCACTTTTGTTTTACATGCCTGCTGATATTGTGATTATTACTGCATGCCTTTTTCTGTATTCATTTTGAGAAGTGAAAATATCCATTCTATCTATGAGTTTAGTTAGGGTTTTATTTTATCAAACCGTTGTGCACCCTCTTATGAGTGAACTGAGAGTCCTACTATTTTCCTTCACCACATATCTATTTATATCTCTACATATCAGTTGGTTACACCCCCATAGCTATTTTTACCGCATCTCACTTCCCAACCCCAAAGAGAAAAAGTATAGCTTCTAAATGAAAAGAAAAAAAGAAGAAAAAAATGTCTATATATTCATTTGTGAAAAAGAAAAGAAAAAGAAAGAAAATGAATAAACATTGTTTTATATCATTTTATTAGAAGCTATCATTTATTCTGGGAAGAAAAAGAAAAATTTCATATCATTTTCCTTTATGCGACGCCTCAAGCTAAGCTTGGGGGGTAAACCAACTGATCACATGAGTGAGCATGAAATTAGAGTAGAGATGGTGCATAATGGGGAGATTTAATAACGCACAAACTTTACGCATTGCTTTAGTTTTGGAGATTTTTCATGTATCGAAATGAATATATGAATGGCATGATCTTTTTCTATTCTCTATTGCATGTTGCATAATTTCTTTATGCTCCTTGTGTATCTGTGATTGAAAAAGGAGTTGCCAATTTATTTATACCAGACTCTAGGGATTGCATGAGATTGATATGATTTGAAAGAGTTATTTCAGTGGATCCCTATTCTTTGCCTGCACTGCATGCTAGTCATATGATTAGTAAATCTAGAAATTATCAGTAGCACGTATGTTTATCATTCTGAGCATCGTGATATACTATCTAGGCCAGCGATCTGACCGATCATCCTTAGCACTCTCCTCTCACATCTCTTTTTACTTTTCCTCTCTTCCTATTTTCATTTTTTCTTATTTCTTTTTGTTATCCTCCCGGCGTACCGATTATTCGTCTTCCTCGAGGACGAGTAAGAGGTAAGCTTGGGGGATTTTGATGTGTCCATATTTTCTACTATTTTCATATCATCATTTCATTGCATCTCATGCCATTTTCGCATCCAAATCCCACATTATACTACGATATTGCATTTCTGACGATATATTCGAGTTTCGTAGTATTTTATGAGTTTTCAGGGATTTTGGAGCGATTTGGGACCCCCACTTGGGTATGGACACATCCGACATGCTTATGAGCTCATTGGCGAGGTTCTGGAGGAGTTTGCCACACTTCTGGAGACATTGGAAGAGAAGAGAGAGAGAGAGAGCAGAGAGAGAGAGAGAGAGAGAGAGAGAGAGCCCCAGGAGCCCTCTGCAGAGTTTCCCAGAAAATACTCGGTCTGAGCACCTCAGCTGCTCGACTGAGTAACTTCAAATTGAGAAGAGAGCTGATACGAGCTAGCACGGACCGAGCAGTTCAGCTGCTTGGTTGAGCATCCTCAATTTCCACAGCTGAAGCAATCCAGCGACGCGGCCCGAGCATCTGACCGAGTCGACCCCTACTCGGACCGAGCATAGCTTACTCGGTCCGGGTAGGCAGAGCGACAACTTTGAATCTTTTCTATTTCCTGTAGTGCTCGGTCGAGCAGCTCATCTGCTCGTGCCGAGCCATTGAACGAGCAGCGCATTGCTCGACCGAGTCACCTACTAGGTCGGTAATCCCAGGGCCATTTTTGGAAAGAATTCCGAGGCCGCGATGCGCACGATTCTGGGCACTGAAGCTGGGAGCTGTGCGAGCGACTGGGGACAAATTTGATTAGGATTTTTTTAGAGAGTTTTGAACAGAGAGCTGAGGCGATTTTTGTAGGAATCTGGAGATTAATTCTTGTAATAGGATTTTGGATCAAATACTTGGAGATCATTGTGTTTGTTCTTGATTACTCTTGCGTATTGGAATCTTGGAATTTTTTGGATCTATAAAACTGCAATTTCTATCAATTCCTCGCTGTAAGTCTTTTATTCATATTTCTCTGATTTTTATGATGTCTATTTCTCTGGAATCAATGATTTTATTCGTTATTATAGCAATGTGTGAGTAGATTATTTTAGGGTTGATGGGTTAGCCCTAGGATCCTAGGGAAAGATGTAGATCTGGATCCCTACGGTGAATTGGAGACTTAGGGTTGTATTTCGGTAGATCCTCCCAAATCCGTAGATAACCCGTACTGAGATCATGCCCACGGTCTGTGGAATTGATGTGCTTAAGGGGTATCTAGGGATTCGAATAGGGAAATCTGTGGATCCAACCAAGGCACGTGACCATGCCCGGCTCGCGCCTTGAGGGGATCCATCGACGAACTATATTGCTACGTTGACGGCTACCGCCACTGCGTCAACGAGAGCCACCGAAATATCCCGTAATCCTAACCCACGAGAGTGGTACGGATTGGGGGATTAATTCCCTAGCCTTAATGTGATGCAAGGATCCTATTCCAACGTCGACCCTCAATGATCCTAGCGGTGATCCCTAACGCCTTAGTCCGTTTTTATTAGTAAAACAACAACAACACCCAAACCAAATATTTTACCCCGATAGCTATCTCACTTCAAGACTTAGAAATAAACTGAGAATCCATTGACACTATCACCATCCCTGTGGGATTCGACATCTTTTATACTATAACTCAACACCGTCTGCTTGCGGATTGAGCCTGGAATTGAAGCCTAGGGGCCATACCACGCATGGCGATCGTGACACCGCCAGGTGGAAACTAGGTGTAGGTTACGGGTGCTTCAGTAATACATTGTCAACGGAAGAAGCCCTCACAAATCCACTCAAGAGGAAGAAATCAATGGAAGAAGAAGAGAAGGAAAAACCAAACCTTTCTTTCAAGAACACAAACCCTAAAACTCTCTCAAATCTCCAATGGGGTAGCAAGAGGCTCTCTAAAACTCAATGGAGACTTAACCTAATCTAAAACAATAGATAGGTTAAATACAAAACCAAAACAAAGGAGAAAAATGCATCCAGCCGTCGGTTTTCGAGCATGGGCCCGCGTCGACTCGGCCCGAGTCGGCTGTCAGCTCGGTCGAGCTGACATGCCCAAGGTGGAGGCGAGTCGACTCGATCGAGTAGCCTAGCTACTCGGCCCTAGTGTCAGTATCCCTCTTCAAGCCGCATGCCCTCGGGCTGCTCGGACAAACAAAGCCTTCATGCTGCTCGGTTGAACAGTTAGCAAGCTGTTCGACCAGGTAGCCTCTTGCTCAACCGAGTAGGAGTCACCGAGTCAAAGAGAAAACTTCCTCAAACTCTCTGCATGCTCGGTCTGTCAGAGACTTCAGCTGCTCGACCGAGGAGCCTCCTACTCGACCGAGTCACCGGGGAAAACTGCTCCACGGGATTTGAATCACAAAAAACAACAAAACTTTTTAGATTTATGTTTTATTAAATAAATCCTAGTATATCTTGAATAATCGTTTACAATTGTTAAAAAGAAACATGATGCATTTTTAGAAGGTATAGAGAAAGAACCCCAAATATCAACACGAATTAATTTAATGCAATAAGAAGAACAAGAAGTACATTGAGAAAAAGAAAGATGTGGCTGTTAAGTATGCAAACATACATCACAAACTAAATATTTACTTGCAATAATATTTGGAGAATTTTTAACAATGAATCAAAATGATATCTAAATGGATGGCCAAGGCGAGAATGCAATAGGTTAAATTTATTACAATGCTTGAAAAAAAGAAAAATTAAAATCTTGTTATGAATGGGGGAGTCCTTAGTCTCCACCCACTAAACATCCACCATTACACCCACTTAGGAGTGGGTGTCCCTTGGGTTACCCCTATATGAATGAATATAAGTATGGCTATGGCTTAGACCATTAGCTAGTTCTTCCAACTCTCAACACGTTATCATGCACGATTTCCTCTAGAAATTTTTCTCTACAAAAATTCTTTCCAATAAACAAAAAAGGCAAATGAATCTTATATCCGTTGGCGGATCATTAGCTAACAACACAAGGAGTTTGATCTTTTGTGTAGCCGCTGAATTTCCTACGTCCTCAAGGAGCGGGATTATTTTCTGCGGATTCTTTGCTCTCCGATCTTCCTAGATATAACAGATCTAAAGATAAATGGCAAAGATTACGAGTGTCGATTTTGATGTTCTCGATGCAGCTAGCAAAAATTACTTGAGCTGGCAGCTGGACCTGAAGTTCCACCTGTGCTCACAGGAAATAAGTCTCACAATTCAAGCTCCAGCTATGCCTGTGGTATATGGTGAATGGACTTCTACTGTTAGATTCTCCGATATAGAGAAGGCGAAAGCCATTATTTATATCAGGAGACATATTGATCGGACTCTGAAGGCTGAATATCTAATAATGGAAGACCCTCATGAACTTTGGACAACACTTGAGGACAGATACAAACATCAGAAAGATGTGATCCTTCCTCGTGCATGTTGTGAGTGGGAGAATCTCCGACTTCAGGACTTCAAGTCCGTAGTTGAGTACAACTCAGCTCTCCATAACATCACCTCATGCCTGAAGTTGTGTGATGAAGAAGTCTCGGATACCTGCATGCTTGAGAAAACATATACATCCTTCCATGAGAAGGATGCTATTCTTATGCAACAGTATCATGAACGCAAGTTCACGAGGTACTCTGAGTTACAATCCTGCTTTCTTATGGCAGAGCAGAACAGAGACCTCCTATTGGCCACTCATAACCTACGCCCTTCTGACTCTGCTCCTCTCCCTGAGGCTCACAAAGTTTCTTTCCAGAAGATGAAGAACAACCACAATGGCAGAATCAACAAGGGGAAAGCAGTGAAGAAGCAAACCAGAGCTCCTCCCTAGAACAACAATAATGAGGGGAAGATGAAGAATATGTGGAAGAGGAATACCTCTGGCCAGACGTCTGCTCCCAAGAAAAAATGGGAAGAAAAATGCCACCGATGTGGCATGACTGGACATTGGTCCAGGGTCTATCGTACTCCACGCCATCTCCAAGATTTGTATAAGCAATCCTGAAGCCTTCCGCTGAGACAAATCTGCTGGATATATAGCCTCCAACTCGGTTCACCCCCGAGGATTTCGAGAATGACGACCTTCTAGATTGAAGCTGTTTTAGTTATCTTTTAAGCTTTTTCATTTATGTTTGATGTATGTTCTATTATGTCCATGTACTTCTTTATCTTAATTATGAATCGAATGTAGTTTTCCTTTTCATAAAAGTTTACATTCTTTTCTAGAGATGAAGTGTGAATGTCTAGTGGACAGTACCTCCATGCACACGATTCTTCGAGATAGATGCTATTTTAATAGCATCATTAATTATAATTGTCCCATCACTACAATTTCGGGACTACATAATATAATAGAAGGATCAGGTGAAGCAATTGTATTGCTCCTAAACCAAACACATATTATAATAAAAGATGCTTTATTTTCTCCAAAACCAAATAGAAATCTAATAACTTTCAAGGACATCCGTTTTAATGGATTTCACTTGGAAATTGATGATTTCAATAGTGTTGAATATTTGCATGTTACTCATCATAAGGATGCATCAAAACCATCCTAGAACGTTTTAAAGGACTCCTATCGGGCCTTTATCAAACATACATCCAACTTATAGAAGCTAATATGATGGTGCACCAGCAGTTTTCTACATCACCAGAATTCAGTCTGGCATTATAGACTAGGTCACCCAGGATCGTTTTGATGCACTGCATCATCTCCCAATCCCTTGGACACAATTTGAAGAACATGAAGATTCTTCAAAAGGGTGATTTTCCTTGTCCTCGTGTTATAAGGGTAAACTAATCATGAGACCATCCCACCTGAAAGTGAGGTTTGAGTCTCTTAGCTTCTTAGAGAGAATACATGTAGACATTTGTGGGCCAATTCACCCATCAAGTGGTCCATTTCGGTACTTTATGGTACTGCTAGATGCATCTTCAAAATGGTCGTTTGTTGTGCCTTTTGTCTACCCACAACCTAGCTTTTTTCAAAGCTATTGGAACAAATAATAAAGTTGCAGGCATATTTTCCAGATAACCAGATTAAAAAGTACGTCTGGACAATGCTGGGGAATTCACTTCACAAGTCTTTCAAGACTACTGCCAAGTAACTGTTCATTGAAGTTGAACATCCAGTAGCTCATGTTCACACCCAGAATGGGTTAGCTGAGTCTCTTATAAAGAGGATGCAATGGATTGCTCGTCCATTGCTAATGCAATCACAGTTGCCTGTATATGCATGTGGACATGCCATTTTGCATGTCGCTTCACTTATCAGAATACGACCCTCTGGTGGTCATATTTTATCGTCGACGCAGCTTTCATATGGTGCACCTCCCAATATTTCTCACTTGAGAGTATTCAGTTGTGCAGTCTATGTTCCCATAGCACCTCCACAAATGACTAAAATGGGTCCTCAATGCCATCTTGGTATCTGTTGCGGGGTAAAACTCGCATGCAATGAATTTTTATTGATGTGAACCAAGGGCACGGTGGTTATGATTGGGATGGGAATTAGGGTAGGCTGTTTGATAGGTAATTAGTGTAATGATGAGGCTTAGTGCATTGCACCGACCGACCACATGACAGTTCTGTTAAGATCTTTCCCCAACGACCGCACTGTCGGGGATGGGGTTGAGCACGAACGATGTTGACAAGCTCGCCTGTATAGGGAGCAACTCGTCAGAAAGGCCGGGATGGGGTCCAACCCTTAGCCTCTCTGATGCTTAAGTTAGTAATATGACTTAAAGCTGGGACAAGGCATGCAGGTCGGACTAAGAGTGAGCCGACCTTACGTGACGAGCTATCAGTTGTGGAAGAACAAAGATATGGAAGACCTTTGCTCTAGTGTGTGAGTAATGAGATTTGGGATTAATTTGCCAACCCCCTTTCCCGGTGGAGGGAAAGGGTATTTATACCTGATGGAGGCGGTTAGGTGAGGCTGACCTGGCATGCTGACTCGATGTGCTGAGCTGGCCTTTCTGTCAGCGGAAGCTTCGGACGAGGATGTCAGGGTCGGGTGTCAGCCATGCTTTTGTCAGATGGTGCAACGGCCAGGGGTGCTTTTGTCAGGGTGTCAGGGCCGAAAGCACCGAGTGTCAGGGGCGCAGCAGCTAAGGGGCACTTTGTCAGGTTGTCGAGTGGTAGAAGTGTCAGAAGCATCCTTGTACTAGGTTGTTTGTCGTGTCCGATGTGACGAAGAGTCGTCGGAGTGCGTTTGAGGAGTGTGGCCGCAAGATAGTCGCTAGGTCGCTCCCGATTGGTGATGATCGGTCGGTTGCACGCCTTGCTTGCTAAGCCCGATGATCTCAGAGGGGAACATGCGTGCAACTAATGGGGACCGTGGTGGAGTGCACCCCTCCCACCAGCCGAGGTGGAGAGTGACCCTCCCCTCGTCGAGGCAGAGTATGCCCTTCCCTTGGTCGTTCTGGTCTTTAAGGTCGTCGCTCGCCTTGCGGACCTGGGGGATAAGTGCGCAGCTTACAAAGTCAGGGCGATGAGCGCCCTTCCGCTGTTCTAAATGGGCTGCACGAAGGAGGGGCAAGCTGGTCAGGTATCAAGTGGGTTACGATGGAAGGTCGCACTATCACGATCTTTAGGTAGTAACAATTTCCCTCGGCATTCGAGTTCGAGGCGAAAGCCCGGCTCGGCTCGGATGCCGTACCACCTTCCCTTCTTGGAAGAGGCAGTTTGGGTCTCACTATGTTGGGAATTGGCAGCGATGGTCTCGAAGTTCTCGCCCTGCCCGCGATTATTACGATTTGAAAGGGCAGGGGGAATCGAAGCGTCTCTGCCACTGAACTTGTGACGCATGGCTGAAGCGACTGTCACGCCAGTTGAGGCATAAGTGAGGATAAGATGGGCGCCACGTGGCAGTGCTTCGATGGTCGGGAGGGCATGTGGCTCGCTATAAGTATGGGCTGGAGAGGATCGGAGGAAGGTTTCTCTCGATTTCAACTTATCTTCGTGCTTTCCAGTTTTCGTTCATCGCTCGCTGACATTGTCACTGTTGACCTCGCTGGAGATCTGCTTCCGATCGTCCTCTTAGCTCGGCTGCTCTGCTAGGTAATTTCTTTATCCTTTGATCGATGGCTTCTCAGTTTGACTTCGGAGGAGGTAGTGGTGTTGTGACAGAGGAGTCAGTGGAAGAGGAGAGGTGGTGGTGGATGAAGAGGCCTCAGACACAGAGGACGTGGCACACCGATGTGCCGAGGGTGATTGAGGCTGTCCACTGTAGGTCAGATAGGGTTAATGTTAAGGAGATCCAGATGCGGTTTGTCTGTCCGCCCTGTGAAGTGCAGGTTCCTGGGGCTGAGGAGAGGGTATGTCGGCCCGACGATAACGAAGTTGGGGTCTACGTTCGGTCCTTTGAATTGGGGCTCTGCTTCCCGGTCCATTCTTATCTCCTCCACCTTTTGAATTTCCTGGAGATGCCAATCTTCTCGTTTGCGCCCTGCTCCTGGGGCTTGCTAGTGGGGTTTGTTGTTCTATGCCTCGACAGCTCCCTGAGTCTGTCCCTGACGCTGTTCCAGCACTTCTTCGTAGTTCAGAAGAAGGGGATGTACCACTGCGTCTATGCGAGGAGGGGATTGGAGCTCATCGTCAGGGTGCCAATCAATATGGGTAGGTGGTGTAGGATTTCGTCTTCATCATGATGTCGGTCGACGCGGTGCTGATGTCAAACTGGGGGGCTTTGAACCCTCTAGTGAATGAGAGGGTGAAGCTAACGGGTGAAGATCTGGTGAAGACACAGATTTTGGTGGAGCTACCCGAGGCGGACTGTCGGCTGGCGAGCTTGACACAGAACGATCGACTCGCCCAGGATTTTTGGCCCCAAGGTACTTTGAATCTAGCGAGCTCTCAGGTAGGCTTACTCTGATCTCTCTTTCCCTCGCAGGCGAAGACGCGATGCTCTCACGGGAGGAAGTGCTGAGGGCTGCCGGCGTGCAGGTTGTGGAGAAGGCCGAACCTCGGGATAAGGGTAAGAGAGCGACGGACGAGGGGGAGCCGGTGAAGGTGCTAGCCCAAAAACAAAGTGCCAAGGTTCCAGTAGTGGAGGAGGCAAACATAAGGCGACGGACGTTCGAATCAGGCGTTCCTCCTCAACAAGCTGGCGGAGATGCGTGATGTGTCCATACTTTCCACTATTTTCATATCATCATTTCATTGCATTCAATGCCATATTCGCATACAATCCCAATTTTACTACGATATCATGTTTTCTGACATTATATTCGAGTTTCGTAGTGTTTTATGATTTTTCAGGGATTTTGGAGCAATTTGGGACCCCACTTTGGTATGGACACATCTGACATGTGCGTCAGCTCATTGGTGAAGCCTTATAGAAGTTCGCCATGTTTTGGGATCCTCGAAAGGAGTGGACGAGAGAGAGAGCAGGAGGAGAGAGCAGCTCAGCAGCTTTAGCAAGATTTTCCCAGGCTGCTTGGTCAAGCAGTACAGATGCTCAGACCGAGCAGATGCAAATGAGAAGAGGGAGCAGATACGTAGATGGCTCGGACCGAGCAGTTCATCTGCTTGGTCGAGCAACCTTTCTTCCCAAAGCTGAGGCAATCAGTGCATGGCTCGAGCAGCTCTTCAGTGACCGAGTTAGCCTCTGCGCGGACCGAGCTGAGCTGACTCGGACCGTGCAGGCAGAGCAAAGAAATTGGAGATTTTTGATTTCCTGTCAAGCTCAGACCGAGAATCACAACTGCTCGGACCGAGCGACCGACCAAGCAATGAATTGCTCGACTGAGTCACCTACTCGGTCGAGAGTGCTGAGGCTATTTTTGGAAACATTTTTGATGCGGCTGTTGCGCGATCTGAGCAGTGAAGTCTTGTAGCTGGGAGTCGATCTGGGAAGCGATTCATTTTAGAGTTTTGAATAGGTTTTTGGAGAGCGTAGCTTATGGCGAATTATTATTAGTTTTTTTAGATTAATCTTTGTTGAAGAATTGGGATCGAAATTTTTGGATTGTTATTTTGGTTCTCTATTGCGATTGCGTATTGGAATCTGGATTTTTGTTGGATCTATTTCTCGTCTATTTTCTACATCTCTCATTGTAAGTTTTTGATCTTTATTCTACCAATTGCTATGATGTTCTCTTCTATAAAAATGATGTTTATGTTCGCTACTATTGCCATGAGTGAGTAGATCTTTTTAGGGTTGATGGGTTACCCCTAAGATCCTAGGGGGAAGACGTAGATCTGGACCCTAGGTTGAATTAGGAATTTAGGGGAGTATTTCGGTCGATCCTACCGAATTCCTAGATAACCCGTACTGAGATCATGCCCATTGTCTGTGGAATTGATGTGCTTAAGGGGTATCTCTGTGATTCGAATAGGAAAATCGATGGATCTAACCAAGGCTCGTGACCATGTCCGGCTCGTGCCTTGAGGGGATCCATCGACAAACTATACCACTACGTTGACGGCTACCGCCATTGCGTCAACGAAAACTACTGAAATACCTCACAATTCTAACCCACGAGAGTGGTACGAATTGTGAGATTAATCCCCTAACTGACGTGCGTTTATATTTCATATATTTACGCATGTTTTCTTCCGTGTTTTTCCGTATTTTACCACCGTCTTATATTCGTTTTCTCGTGTTTTCTTGTTTTCTTTCACTTTTCTGTGTTTTCTGTATTTTCAGGAGTTTACTGGCATATGGGGCATAAAACGATGATATCGCAAGTCCCCGGAGCAATGGGAGGAGTCACGCGTGATCCAGGGGGTCAAACGACGAAGATAGCATATTTCTGCCCCTCACCCGATCGGTTGATCATCTTCAACCGATCGGGTGATGCACGCGTGCACCACCCGGACGCAGCTTGGAGCTCACGAGAAGTCACCCGGTCGGTTCAGTGACCGGGTCAAAAGCTCAAAGTCTCTGGAATTCGAAGCTGATTGCCAACCGATCGGGTGAACTTCACCCGATTGGTTCACCTGTAGCAGAATTTCAAGAGCCAAGACACGAAGATCCAACTGGTCTCCTCACCCGGTCGGCAGCAAGATCCAACCGACCGCATCCATGTTTCAACCGACCGGTTCATCCTGACCGGGTGAAATCCCGCATTGCGCTGTAATTCTGTGAAGCGGTTCACCCGATCGGTTGACTTTTCAACCGATCGGGTGATGTTGTTTTCTATATATAGAACCCTAGGTTTCCCATATTCGGGAGTTGGTTATTTTTTGTTGTTTTCTTCATTTTGTGACGGATGTAATTTTCCAGTTTTTGTAAGTTTTCAGATCTTTGTCAAACTTTAGTATTATTTTAATTGCTTTACTACCATTGCATTTCTATTGTCTGATCATGATTTTTACGGTCGATTTATTTTAGATCGCTTTTTACTAAATATGTGTGAGTAGTTCCCAAATCTGGGATTTTGGCGGAAACCCCTTCGTGGGCTCTTCCCGATGCGTCCATAGGGCTAGGAAATCGATAGGGATTAGGAATCTAACGGTTACGCTGGGTGTTTTATTTTCATCGGCGGGAAAAAGAACGCCTTTGACCGTTGGGCCAAGGGGGAATAAACTTGGCGGTTGACTACCTAGCCATAGCTCATGCCCTTAGCGTAGATGTCGAATCCTAGCGCGCGGGAGCGGCAGGATGAGACGTTGGGAGTTATCATTGCGAGCTTAGTGCTCCCGGAGTCGATCAGTGTTAATGGACACGGGAGTGCCCACTGATCGAACCCGGGAAGCCCGGCGTATCATCCTGGGCACCGACCGGAATATCGGGCCCATGGGATGCCGGTACCACTTTCAGAGGCAACGTCTCACCTTTAGACCCTAATTTCGATCACCATCCTACCCGTAGGCCGTATCGGCGAGAGTCGCTCGATAGGGTGGAAACCAAAGTCCCGGGTTTTTCCTTCATATTGTCTATACCTTGCATTCCTTTACCGTGACAACCCATCATTCGATCTGGGCTAGCTCGCCCATGGGGTGATTTTGATCCTCTTTGACACAAGCACATCCACGCCTCCCTGAGTTCGACCCCCAAGCCACACTACAACACCGTGCGCTTGCGGTTACAAATATTTAAATCTCACGCCCCCAATCGTATCATTGCACACATCTAGCGTGCAGCCGCCGGGGGGCGGGTCAAGTTTATGGCGCTGTTGCCGGGGAGGCGAAGTGCTTGTTATTTTAGGATTTCATGAACCCTTGTGTCTAGCTCTCATCCCTACCTCGCGATAATTTTCGCATTCTTCTTTTTCCTTTTTATTTTCTTATTTTTATTTTTATTTTTACTTTTATTTCTTATCTTATCTGTTTCTTTCCCACTTTTCGCTTCACGGGTGTTTGTTGTTTTGCATGCGCAGGAGTTCAAGAAGTCTCGACGACTTGATCCCCGTTGATCCAGAGATAAACGACACCCTAAGGCATTTGGCCGCCGAGAAGCGAAGAAGAGAGGATCCTGAAGCCATGGGGGAGAACACCCCGCCTCACAAGTCCCTGTTGGAGTACTCGATCCCTTCCATCGAGTCCACCTCCGCCATCTATTCTCCAGCTATTACGGTCCAAAGCTTCGAGCTTAAGCCATCTTTGGTGACGTGGATCCAGCAGGATCAATTTTTGGATGCACCCATGGAGAGCCCGATTGAGCATTTAGACTCCTTCTTGGAGAAATATGACACCTTCCGGATAAACGGTGTCATAACTGAGGCGATCCGACTGAAGCTGTTCCCCTTCTCCTTACGAGATAAGGCCAAACTGTGGCTTAGGGGGAAGGACCCGAATACATTCAACACCTGGGAGAAGCTCTCAAATGCTTTCCTGACGAAGTTCTTTCCCCTGGAGAAGACCATGAAGCTGAGGAGTGAGATCTCCTCCTTCTCCCAGGCCAGCCACGAGTCCTTGCATGAGGCTTAGACAAGATACAAGGAGATGCAGAGAAGATGTCCCCACCATGAGCTCCCCAAGTGGCAGATCATAAATCTGTTTTATAATGGGTTGAGGGACGATTTAAAATCTTCCATGGACGCCGCGGCTGGAGGGTCCTTCATGTCAAGAAGCGAAGAAGATGCCGGACAGATTCTTGAAAATATGGCATCCAACAATGAACGGTGGTGTGACGAGAGAGCCACACCTAGATCTGGGGGCATCCATAGAGTCGAGGACGTCGACAAATTGTCAAGCAAGTTTAACTTGCTGTCGACCCAGAAATCCGCATTGATGGTAGGCACCGGTGGCGCCGGTACACAATAGATTGATGCGGTGGAATCTGAAGTTTTTGGAGAGTTCGACGGTGGTGACATCTTACCACCGTTGGATCAGGCTAGCGCATTATTTTACAATCCTACAGGGAATGCGCCTTTTCCACCATGAACCAACTCCAACCCGGCCTACTCTCCCAACAACTGGAATCATCCCAACCTTAGCTACCGAGCGCATTATCAACAGCCAGCTCAGCAACAACAGCAGGTATATCAGCCGGCTAGGCCCCAGCAGCAGTTTTAGCAACAGCAATTTCAGCAGCAACAACCTCCACAACAGTATCAACAGTATGCTCCTATGAATCAGCAGCCCACCCAGCAGCAATACAGCCAGCAGAGGGCCATTTCTCCGGTTGAGTCCCTTCTGACTCAATACATCGCCAATCAGGAGAAGATAAATCTGAAGCTGGAGATGGGACAAAGAGTCCTCACTGATCAGGTGACCCAGCTGGGGTTGCAAGTGGCGAACCTTCAGAGACCGCAGAATTTATTACCGCCACAGCCTGAGGTGAACCCTAGGGGGGTAAATCTGACCTTGGCACTCACGCATGAGCATGAGAACGTGTCCGCCACCGTCTTGAGGAGCGAAACTCAAATACCTATGAGAGAGCCTCCCAAAGGACCGGAAGCACCGTTGGTCGTGGAACAACCAACTGAGAAATTAAATGACGACGGTGCTTCGTCGCCCAAGCCAACTACTCCGGAGGGAGTTCATAGAGGGGAGAAGAAAAAGGAGGAGGAAGGGAACCTAAGAGTGTTCAAGCCCGTTATGCATTTCCCACAACGGCTTGCCAAAGCCAAAATTGATGAGAATTATGGCAAATTCTTCGCCATGGTGAAAGATCTGATCTTACAAATCCCCTTCCTCAAGGCCATCGAGACAATCCCCTCATATTCCAAATTTCTGAAAGACTTGGTGACTCGGGGATCTAGAAAAGAGAAGGTCGTGTTAACGGCGGAGTGCAGCACCCTCATTCAGCGCACAAATCCGCCCAAGCTCAAGGACCCAGGAAGTTTCTCCATCCCTTGCTCTATTGGGGAAGTGCAAATCCAGAGGGCGCTCGTCGATCTAGGAGCGAGCGTCAGCTTAATGCCACTATCGCTGTACAAGAGAATAGGGATGGGAGACTTAGAGCCCACCGGCATGACATTAAACTTGCTGACCGTTCGGTCAAGTACCCGATGGGAGTAGTGGACGACCTCCCCATCGATGTGAGAGGAGTACAAGTACCAGTTTATTTTGTGGTGATGGACATGCCGGAAGACAAGCATACCCCAATTATCCTTGGACGGCCCTTTATGGCAACCGCCGGAGTTTTGATAGACGTGAAGAATGGGAAGCTTTTCCTCAATGTGGGCCAAGAAAGAGTCGAATTTGACTTAGGCTTGTCGATGAAGCATCCAAACCCCCCGGACGATCCTAGTAACAGTATGCTGGAGAACGAAGAAGATAGAGCTGTTGAAACAAGTGCCTGTGAAGTACTCTCGAGGAATCCCCCCCGATAGCTTGGGGGATCTTGGAGAGCAAGTTGGCTCCCCAAAGAATGAAGTTGCTAATGAGGCGGTCGAGCGACATGTGACCCCTCCCGGATTCCCTAAGTCTCCTCCTACGAGGAGAAAAGGGAAAGAACCCATGGACCTCACCGGTGATGAGGTCTGGATCCTGAAAAAGATGGCGGTAGACGCCAATTTGAGGGAGAAGCCCCCGGATCCTGTCGACAAAGGGAGGGTAGTTGAGCAAATCTTCTTACAGCCGCCGACTACACCAATAGCCACAAGCTCTGGAGTTGAAGAGATGCCGGATTTTGGGCATCACCCGTATCGCCCACCATGATCATCATCAACGGGCGTCGAGCTAACGACGTTAAACAAAAGATCTTCATGGGAGGCAACCCATGCTCTAAACTTTTGTTTCAATTTTTAGGATTATTTTCAACTTTATTTTATCTATTTTTATAAATAAATCAAGCCGCAAGAACTTCCGTCGTGGAACTTAGGCGATTTTTGGGTTTTTGCAGAAAACAAGGCCCCAACCGATCGGGTGAGTTATCATCCGATCGGTTGGGAAGTATCAGCAAACAGCCGTATCGGTAACTAAATGAACCGACCGGGTGGAGAAAGAAGAGACTGGTTGGCAGACCGGGTGACCTGGGGAAACTCTCAAGAAAATATCAGGGATTTGTCAACCGATCGGGTGACAAGAAGCGAGATCGGTTGAGGGACCAGGTGAGAAACCCTAAACTTTCGGGAAAACCTGTGGAGCGGCCAACCGATCGGGTGAGTTATCACCCGACCGGTTTGCCTGTAGCGCTTTTTCAGCCAAAGTTTTCGACCACTAAGTCAACCGATCGGGTTATAACTCACCCGACCGGGTCGACTTAAATCCCTATAAATGGCCGCCCCCGCCCGTTCGATCCGCCCTCGCCCATTTTTGAATCCCAGACCGACGCTTCAACTCCCCCTCTTGCGCCTGACCTCGTTCTTCCCCTAAATCAACCCCAATCGACCCCCCCTCTCCCTATCCATCTCCCCATCGATTTCTCTCCATCCTCCTCGATTTCGCCCGCACACATAACCCTAACATTCACCCATTCTCCTCCAATTTTGAAACTTGCTGAAGGGATTACCGCGGCTTCACACGTGCTCCTGTCGAGTAGCATTGGGACGTCTACGAGTGACGATCTTCATCTCATTTGGGTAAACTCGCTCCTTAGCTCAATTTTTTTTCTGCCCTAAATATTTCATCTTGCTCGTTGGCTGTGTTTGTGTTTATTCATCGTATTTTGCAGACACACACACACACACACACGAATCCTACACAATGCCTCCTCACCGTGCTAAGCCCACCGACGCCAGCTCTTCCAACCCTAAGCCCACCCGTCGCGCTCGTCGCACACAACCCCCCGCTCGATCCACCACCACCAATTCATCTACCACCCCCACGCACCACTTCCCCCGCTTACATAGGCGATGCCGAATTCGGGGCGTCATTCCAAGACGACGACCAATCCGACCGATTCGCAGCCATGATCCTCCTAGCTGGACATGGTGGTCGGATAACTCAGGAGTCTGTTGACCGAGACATGCCCTTTCTTCAAAGCTTCATTCGCCACATTCGCACTGACCCACCCGGTGTCTCTGAGCTTCACATCCCACCCCCCACCACTACTGGTCCCCTGCACAGGCCCCCATCACCACCCCCAGAGGGTGGTGCCTCTGCTTGATATTTTCCCATCCCGCTTTGTCCCCCCTATTTTTAGTGCCCATCTGTCTTTGCGGGGCCCTGATTTACCACTACTAGGGGGAGGACCCATTCACATGTCGAACCGCTTCCTTTTTATTTCTATTTCCTTTCACTTTGTTTTTTTTGACATCCCCCTTGCATATTTCTACACTTTCACGTTCATATTTCATTGCTAGCATTGTCATGTCTAGCTTGGGGGAAGTCTATTTTGCTGTGTTGTCGTGTTTTGTTTTCTTTGTGTGTGTGTGTGCTTGTTTCACTTTTTGTGTGGCGTGTCATCTTTCTCTTTTTTCTTTCTTTCCTTTCTATTTTTTATGTCGTGTGGTTTGATTTTTATTTTTCTTTATTTTCATTTTCGTATCTGTGTTTTTCTTGTTTTTCGTGTCTTTTTGTGTCTATGCGCATTCCCCCCCATTTTCATTTCCCTCCCGTACTCACTCTTATTGCATTGAGGGCAATGCAAGCTTCAGCTTAGGGGAGTCGCATTTTGTGCGTCATTTGAGTCTTTCTTTTTCGTTTTTGTGTCGTTTTCATCATGTTTTTAATTTTTCTTTTCTTCTTTTTATTTCTTTCTCCTAGAGATGAACCCTATGATGAATTGCCACAAAATCACACACACCTAGCATAGCATCGATAATCACATTCACTAACTCTAGGATATCGCGTCCTCTTGCATTTCACGCGTCGTGGGTCCACTTAGCTTTTTTTTGAGTCATGTGTCGTGCCTAGCTGTTTGGTGTGCTTCTGCTTTGTGATTTTACTTTATATTCCCATCCAGGAATGACCCCTAGATTATCATGAGTCGATATGAATAATGCGGTATTTGTTTCTCTTGCTTGTTTCTGTATGCATGATTATATATATATCGTATGCTTCACTTCGCATGTGTCGGGATTCCACAATTAAGGACTAGGATAACTCATTTAGCCCATGCTCTATTTAGCGAGAATAGTTTCCTTTGCCCAAGTGTTTAGATTCTCATTTCTTTTTTGTTTTACTTGGTGCAAATCCCCTCGTCGTGTACCGTTCTCCCACTTGGGAGAGTACACATGTGTATAACCAATATCCCAAAAATCCAAAAAAAAGGAGAAAAGAAAAGAAACACCCAAAAAGAAATGAAAGAAAAAGATTGTATAGCCAAAAATCCAAAAAAATTTACAAATACCCAAAACCCAAAAAAATTCCCGTGTGAATATCTTTTCCTACTTGCCGAGAATAAAGGAAAGGCGAGAATTTGCACCGAGTGTTCTTCTCCACATCATCTCAACCCCCATCGGTTTCGAAAACACTTGGCTTCGGAACTTTTTAGCTATTATCTAGGTTTTAGTGTGGTGATTTCCTTAACCCTAGTTGTGGAGTCCCTGACGCATGATATGTTTCGATTCTCTCTCTATTCTCATGCATGCTTGAACTATATATTCACCGCTTTATTCAATTCGAATCGATATTTGGGTCATTTCCTGGATTTGTGTATATCGAGCTTTATTGCACATCGTAGATAGTGACACGGACTGCTAGCGCACGACCACACTCACTCGCGCTTCACCGCGTGGGCCCACGGCACTTGTCTGGACTCGTACTCCTTGGTTTAGTGATGTGATTTGGCGTTTGCTTGCTTGGTGTGTCGTTTTTGATTTTGTTGGCCCTTACGGGCGATCTAGGATATAGAGTTTTCTTTTTCTCTCTTTCTCTCTATTTTTCCCCTCCGAGCTCTTACTCTCACTCGTCTCCCTCGAGGACGAGGAAGAGTTCAGCTTGGGGGATTTTGACGTGCGTTTATATTTCATATATTTACGCACGTTTTCATCCGTGTTTTTCTGTATTTTACCGCCGTCTTATATTCGTTTTCTCGTGTTTTCTTGTTTTCTTTCACTTTTTCGTGTTTTACGTATTTTTCAGGAGTTTACTGGCATATGGGGCATAAAACGATGATATCGCAAGTCCCCGGAGCAACGGGAGGAGTCACGCGTGATCCAGGGGGTCAAACGACGAAGATAGCATATTTTGCCCCTCACCCGATCAGTTGATCATCTTCAACCGATCGGGTGATGCACGCGTGCACCACCCGGACGCAGCTAGGAGCTCACGAGAAGTCACCCGGTCGGTTCAGTGACCGGGTCAAAAGCTCAAAGTCTCTGGAATTCGAAGCTGATTGCCAATCGATCGGGTGACCTTCACCCGATCGGTTCACCTGTAGCAGAATTTCAAGAGCCAAGACATGAAGATCCAACCGGTCTCCTCACCTGGTCGGCACCAAGATCCAACCGATCGCATCCATGTTTCAATCGACCGGTTCATCCTGACCGGGTGAAATCCCGCATTGCGCTGTAATTCTGTAAAGCGGTTCACCCGATCGGTTGACTTTTCAACCGATCGGGTGATGTCGTTTTCTATATGTAGAACCCTAGGTTTCCCAGATTCGGGAGTTGGTTATTTTTTGCTGTTTTCTTCATTTTGGGACGGCTGTAATTTTCCAGTTTATGTAAGTTTTCAGATCTTTGTCAAACGTTAGTATTATCTTAATTGCTTTACTACCATTGCATTTCTATTGTCTGATCATGATTTTTACGGTCGATTTCTGTTTAGATCGCTTTTTACTAAATATGTGTGAGTAGTTCCCAAATCTGGGATTTTGGCGGAAACCCCTTCGTGGGCTCTTCCCGATGCGTCCATAGGGCTAGGAAATCGATAGGGATTAGGAATCTAACAGTTACACGGGGTGTTTTATTGTCATCGGCGGGAAAAAGACCGCCTTTGACCGTTGGGCCAAGGGGGAATAAACTTGGTGGTTGACTCCCTAGCCATAGCTCACGCCCTTAGCGTAGACGTCGAATCATAGCGCGCGGGAGCGACATGATGAGACGTTGGGAGTTATTGTTGCGAGCTTAGTGCTCCCGGAGTCGATCAGTGTTAATGGACACGGGAGTGCCCACTGATCGAACCCGGGAAGTCCGGCGTATCATCCTGGGCACCGACCGGAATATCGGGCCCATGGGATGCCGGTACCACTTTCAGAGGCAACGTCTCACCTTTAGACCCTAATTCCGATCGCCATCCTACCCGTAGGCCGTATCGGCGAGAGTCGCTCGATAGGGTGGAAACCAAAGTCCCGGGTTTTTCCTTCATATTGTCTATACCTTGCATTCCTTTACCGTGACAACCCATCATTCGATCTGGGCTAGCTCGCCCATGGGGTGATTTTGATCCTCTTTGACACAAGCACATCCACGCCTCCCTGAGTTCGACCCCCAAGCCACACTACAACACCGTGCGCTTGCGGTTACAAATATTTAAATCTCACGCTCCCAATCGTATCATTGCACACATCTAGCGCGCAGCCGTCGGGGGGCGGGTCACTAACCCTAATGTAACGTGAGGATTCTATTCAAACGTTGATCCTCGACGATCTTAGCAGTGAACCCTAACGCCCTAGTCCTTTTTATTTAGTGAAACAACAACAACACCCCAATAAACTCTTTCAACCCGATAGCTATCTCACTTCGAGATATAGAAGTGAACTGAGAATCCATATACACTATCACCGTCCCTGTAGGATTCAATATCACTTATACTACAACTTGACACCGTCCGCTTGCAGATCGAGCCCGGAATTGAAACCTAGGGGCCATACCATGCCTGGTGATCGTGACACCGCCAGGGTGGAATCTAGGTGTAGGTTTCAGGTGCGTCAAGTTTTTGGCGCCGTTGCCGGGGACGGCAATAGTGTTTATCTCAGTTTGTTTTTATTTTCAGAAGTTTGCTGGCACTCTAATCATTTCTCATCTTTCCACCATTTTTATTCTCTTATTTATTTCGGTGCTACTGATGGTGTTTGTTTGAGCTTTGTTGGTGCATGAACACTCGTTTCGGGGGATCTACTAGAGAATTATTATTCGATCCTGAGATCAAGAAAACTGCGAGGGCCTTGAGAGCCTCAAGTAGAAGTTCATCTCCCTCTGCTCAAATGGCAGACAACAACAATCCTCATCCTCCTCGTACCGGGTCCATCAGGGACCATATGAAGCCGACGTTCGGAAACAACTCCTCTATTCTTAGACCGCAACTGGCGACGACGAGCTTCGAGCTGAAAACGGGGCTTATTAATTTGATGCAGCAGGATCCCTTTCACGGGCATCTGCATAAAAACCTCAACCACCATATTGACACCTTCTTGGCGAAGTGTGACACGTTCAAGGCCAAGGACGTGAGCGATGATGCTGTGAAGTTGCGGCTTTTCCCATTCACTTTGATGGATAAAGCCTCGTACTGACTCCGGGCCCATCCTCCCAACCATTTCACCAAATGGGAGAAGCTGGCACTTGCCTTTGTGGATAAGTTCTATCCACCCTTGAAGACAGTGCAGATACGAGGAGCGATCTCAAACATCAAGCAGCTCCCACATGAATCACTTTATGAGGCATGGAAGAGGTTCAAGGACCTCCAACATCAGTGTCCTCACCAGGGATCCAGCCCTGGGATTTGGTGCATTGCTTTTATAACAGGCTACAGTCCAGCACCAAGATGATCATAGCTGCTGCAACGCAAGGCGCCTTACTTGATAAGTCTCCTGAAGAGGCTATAGACTTGTTGGAGCATATGGCGGCCAACAATCAACAATAGAGTGAAGAAAGGACCATTGTGACCCGGACCCCCGAGGTCAAAGATGCTAGCCACTTAGACTCCCACATCGAGACCCTATGTAAACAAGTGGCCAGGAATGAACATCACCTGGATTCCATCCCGGCATCACCAAGCACGTCGGATTATCATCCTGTAGAGGAGTATGCTGATCAGGGCTATATTCCTAGTGAGGCATAGTATGATGGTGCCGAACTATTAGAATCTGTGCAATACGTCCAAGGAGAGGGACGGAATCAATGTCAACATCCAGATGCTAGAAATCACCCGAGGATTTCTTATGGAAACCCAAGTGGAGGGCTGCAACCTCCATAATTTCAGAGATCACCATCCCCTCCTCAGCAGCAGCATGGGCAGCAGCAGGGCAGATTTAGGCCAGCTGGGCCTTACCGACCGCCAGGATATCAATTCAACCGGCCGCCTCAGCAGGGCTATGCTCCAAACCCTCCACGGTCAAATCTGGAGGCCACGTTGGAGACCTTTATGAGTGGTCAGGCCCGTTTCAATCAGGACACCTCAAAACAGTTCAAGAGAATAAATTCTTCACTTGATGAACTGAGGGGTCAAATGTCCCAGCTCTTGAAGAATCAGGGGAGATTTCCCTTACAGCCGGAGACAAACCCAAGAGCCCAAGCTAACGCTGTGGTATCTGTTACCACATGTGGTGGACAGGTGACTGACCTTGTCATGGTCCCGGTGCTGAACAAGGGGAAAGTTACTGTTGAAGAAGCCGTTGATGACGACGATAGAGAAGAGGCTGCTGAAGAGCCTATAATTATTGAGGAGAAGGCGGATACACCACCCATCATGCCTACAGCAACGCCGCCTCCTATGAATGTTGCGAAGAGTGAAGCTATCCTACCTCCCCCTCCATACCCACAGAGGCTAGCCCTGGCCAAGATGGAGAAGAAATACTGCAAGTTCACAAAGTTATTGAAATGAATCCAGTTGAACATCCCGTTCATGGATGCTATCAAGGAGATCCCAATTTATGCCAAATTTTTGAAGGATCTAATCATGGGGAAGAGAAAGCCTGAGGAAATTAAGCTCATGGAGGACTCCACATCCGTTATCAAAAATCATCTCCTTCAGAAGCTGCCGGATCCGGGGAGCTTCACCATGCCGTGCTCCATTGGAGGGATGCCTATCAGCATAGCTCTGATTGATCTGGGGGCTAGCATCAGTTTGATGCCCCTTTCTATTTTCAAGAGGTTGCAGACTGGAAGTGAACTAGAGCAGACAAGTATGTCCATCCAGCTTGCAGACCATTCTATCACCTACCCGGTGGGTGTCACGCCCCGCTTCCCAAAAACGTGGAGGCGAAGCGTGAGAAGGTCCGCTCAGACTTGAAGCTACAAAGCCGCAAGTCCGATAAGCGTCAATCACTTTAAACTGCAGGTCCTTGCAACGCGAAACGAAACAAAGATAATAATAACGAAAAGAGACAAAAGTACATCTCAGAATATCCATAATAATAAATGTCAACATCGCAGAAAAGCCACCAGGCTACAAATAAAAGAGTCTAAAGGAGGCCCAGCATGGCCAACAAAAGTACAAAGTACGAAAACAAAGAAAAGGTGCAAGCACCGACATCTATTAGCAACCTAAAGCAAAAGCAAGTAAAATCAGTCTCTAAGACTGGTCTCCGGTGTCCTCGAACTCCTCAACGAACGTAGGCTCTGGCTCAGCGTCAGCAAACACCTCGTCCTCAGCAACTATCTCTGGCTCAGGGTCTAACATGTGGCACCCAAAGAGAAAGGGGCACATGTCAGCAAGTCTAGAAGACTTGTGCAAGGAAACTAGAAGTGGGAAAAGGAAAGCAACCTAGCAGTTCTAGCATGAATGCGATGACATGGCAGTTTAAAGTATGAGTGCAAAAGGTAAAGTAAAGTAAGGTACGAGCATGGCATGGCATTCACAAGACAAGTACAAGACAAGTAAAGAAAGCACCTCGTGCACAGAGATTCCGCCTTTTGGCTAGAGTGGCTGCGCGGGCCAACTCCTAAGCTCAAGTGAACGTTTATCCCTACCCCTCCACGTGTATCGAGCCAGGGCATTACCCCCGAACTTGGAATGCTCGCTTCTGGACCACGAGCCAGGAAGTGTGTAAACAAGTATGGCGTAGGGGTGCACCTAGCCGGACAAGTAGTACAAGGACAAGTATTGTAGCGTGTGCTACGATGCAACAATCAATGCATGGATGACATGGCATGGCAAGTAGTAAAGCGTACAAGTAAGAAAAGTAAACGTGACAGTTTAGCATGCATGAATGACAATTTTAATGGTTGGATCTAGCTTCGTTGTCAAGCTAGATCATTTAAGTGACGGATCTAGTTTCGTTGTCAAACTAGATCAAGTAGGCGTCTAGCCAGCTATCATTTCACTGACTAGTCTCTTTTACGCTAAAAGCAAGTAAGTGGCCTAAAAACATGGCCCTACACAATAGTTGGCAAGTTTCACTTGCCTGCAACTATCACGTCAAGAAAACCGTCCAACGAGTCCAAGTCACGATTCCTACGTGCACAAGTCCACCGGCCTAAAGTCCATATTATTAATCTTGATTAGTGAATTTAAAACATTTAAAATACTTTGAAAATACCGATTTTAGTCTTGATTAGCATGTATTGGGTTGGGGGTCCTAGGGGTGCAAAACGTTACCTCAACACGACGCGAAAGCTACACCGGCGTCGGGTAGCGACACCGGGGGTTGGAATAATAGAACGCGCTCCAAGTCCTGATTCCAATATAGTTTCCTCGCTGGAAAGTTCAGAGCATCAACCCGGGCGACGATTCCAGATTCCAAAGCTCGCACGTGCGACGACGGGCTACGACGTGCGACGACGTCGTACGCGGCAAGTCGTCGAAGAGAACACACCTAGGTGGGGCCCACAGCAGTCCTAGGGGCCTTTGGGGGACCCACAATAACTCTGGAGAACTTGGGGGGCCCACGGAGGCAAGTGGTGCGACGGATGCGGGGGAGCGGGCCATGGCAGCGGTCGGTGCGGTAGATTTGGGCCCGTTCTCTCGGTCTGAGCGGGGGAAGTTCGTCGCAACGTTGCGACGAATCGTCGCAACGTCCAATTTCAAGTTTGGGAGAGGCTAGGGCTAATTTCTTGCGAAAATAGGTCTTGCTAGGGGTTGCTTATATAGTGTAGATGGGTTGACTTGGTCTAGGGCTAAATCTAATAGGATTAGAAGTTCAAAAAGATTTAAAATTTGAAATTCAATTACTCCAACTCATCCTAGGGTTTGACCTGGTCCAAATGAGCTGGAAATTGGCTCAAAAATTCTTTAAAACGTTTAAAACTCAAATAAATTTTATTTGGCCGAAAATAATTTATAAATTAATTATTAAAAATAATATAAAACTTGTAAAAATTATAAAAGTGGTCAAATAAACTCCAAAAATTATAAAATAAATATCGTGGTGATCATGGCGACGAGTGTGAGCTAACTAAGAAGACGGATCTCAGTTTCGACGTCGGACGACGGAACTAAAAATAGAAACGTCTCCCGTCAAAAGTGAAAATCGTCACGTCTCATCGAGTAAGTTTAAATTGTGGAAAAACGACTCGAGAAGTGTCGTTCCAAGATAGTGCCACTATTTAATACTCTCAGAGACGTTCGCAACGGCATATCACACAAAAGTGTTCACCAACAAACAAAGTCTAAAACAAACACGTGCACGGCCAAAAGCACGTGCACGAAAAACGTACCACGAAAAGTGGTCGTTACATCCTCCCCACCTTAGAATAAAGTCCGTCCTCGGACTTTCTAATATAGTTAAGCGCTCTAGTAACTACCCCAATCAAGTCATATTATAATTCAACCAGGTATAGTCATTACAAGTGCTTATATATGCACTAGGTAGTCAAACATTATCACTACTAACACGCATATATATATACATTCACATACGTTATACACTTATACTTATTATAGTCAGTCAATTCCATACATGTGTTTCAATCATATATATAAGCATACATTCCTTATATCACTACTACTTACCTAAACACAAAACAATATTTCAGATACTTATATAGGTATGATCTCATACTAGCAAATACAATCATTGCTCTACCTATATGTAGCTACCTATGCACAAACATCAAGGGTATACTACCCTCTAATGTTCATCCAATACAAAACATCTCAACACATATAGTCACACCATACCACTATTAAATCAAATTCACCATATATAATATACACTCACCACTTCTATAAATTCATAATATATATAGTCATTCAAATGCATTCAAATATTTCACCATACATTCACCTCTACTATAATTTCACAACATATAGTCATACAGTGCATGCAAATAGTTCACCATATATTCTCATCACATACGGTCCTATAACTGTATTTATGACACGCCACATATATCGTAGTCATCAATTCCTATAACTAAGCACATACTTACCCGTGCATGGTGCACACCCATACACGCTAACATTTCATTTACATACACCAATCGTACCATTATATAACTAGCACACAAACACACCTAGTTTTAGCTAGTACACATACGTTCACACGAGCAAGTCCTTAGTAGTTAGCTATACCACAAGACCAACACCTATAACTATATACTGGCGTAGCGACCCACAATCATGTGCGTAGCACAACCAGGCACAAACACTCCTATCACTATACATACATCAAACATTGATATATTCAAAGTACAACTTACATTCAATGTACTTAGAGTATACCCACTCAAGCTTGAGTGAGACTCAGTACACACATCAAAATATTCCATATACGTAACACGGCATTCATACATATACCAATACCACTCCAATATTTATACGTCTACCAATACAACCATATACATACCATAAGTCATTCACTTAATATTTAATCAAGTAATACTCACATAGTTAAATCAATTTATATACCATAATAATAGTAATACAGACATCAGCACATATATACTTATAATACCCTCCCTAGTACAAACATTTACCGTATAGCCACACATAAGTAATGTATATATATTCACACCATAGCCTACTACCCATAGCTAGTATACCAACACCTATACATACATAGTTAGGATGTGCAATGGTCGCGTATACCTCGCGGTATACACTCATTCAACATCCCGAAAGCAAGCAATATCAATCAAAATTATAATCCTACTATCATATGTATAACACATATATAAAACATAACTACTTACATATAAGCACATATATATCTACCTACGAGCACATACTCACACGTACTAGTATATGGGTCACTCAATAGGCCTACTTACTTAACTATACATACACTTATTATTATCACACCTAGCACACACATAACTTTACCAATCATTTTATTTCAACCATTATAAGTATCTCTTACTACATACACAACTTAGATATTCCAACGCTAATTCAAATATACACAAGCATCCCTAGTATAGTATATCTAACCACTCACAAGTCTATACATTCTAGCACACAAACAACTTCATAATATCACGAATAACTCCAAGTACATATATATATCACACAGTAGGCAAGCATCAATATACTATGGGGGTACACTCATTCAAGCTCACGTACACAAGTTAGGTACGTGCACAATGACACCTCACAAGGGTCCAAGGGTCTACTAACAACTAGGGGTTGACACAGACATTGACGGACCCCAAAGCCTAAGCAATAAGAGGGGTCGAGAGCGTGGCGAGGGAAGGGTCGATAAGCACGAGGTCAGATAGGACGAATACAAGGAGACGGCTTGGTTAAACGAACATTGGCTCAATGGTGATGTTTAGGTTGAGGGAAAAAGGAGGTGTAGTGATGCTTGAATAGGGTACAGAAAAGCAACTAGGATAAATAGCATAAGCTAAAATACGCAAAATCGAAAACGGTTGTACTTTAAAATCCTCGTCTGAGAAGAAATGTTTGGGGATCGATAAAACGAGTTGTTCAAAATAAATCTGAGTCGAATATTCAAAATAATAGAAAATGGCCTATTGGTTTTAAAATTTTTTTTTAAAAGAAGTAAAATCATTTACATGAATATTAAGGACATGGTTTAGAAAATTTATACGTCAGTAATTTAATATAATGTTGCCAAAAGTTTTTGAAAGTTGGAGAATGGAATCAAGCAACAGAAAAATTTAAAATCAGGTTAAATGCTTTCAAAACTTTGGGCTATGGAAAATTGTAGATAATCAATTTGAAACTACTTTTAGAAAACCAAAGTTTGCCAAAAAAAAATGAAACAGATTTGCACAAGGTTCTTAATATACGAGCACAACAAGTCTGGCACGGTTACAAAAATAATTGAAATTCGATTTTGTTTAGAATTTTTTTTTTCTAAAAGCGTGTATGGTGAGCGGGAAGAAAATAATAGTAACTTAGCATAAGAATTATCAAGATCGAATAGCAAATCTTTAAAATCAAATCAGGGAGGGTCTAAAGCAGGAAGAGGCTATGAAAATAGTAATTTTGCAAAAATCTGAAGTAGCGAAAACGACGAGCAAGTCCAACTTGCTGAAAGCTGAGATTCCATATGTCTTGAAAGTATATTAAGGAAAACACGACGTATCATTCGAATAACACAAATAAGAGGGAAAATTATAAATCGAATTGGGCAGGGCAAAAGTAAAACTAATATATGAAAGGACGACACATTTACATAAGTATGAAAAGTATAGGCTGGGAAAATACCATAAGCTAGTATTCAAAAATTCCGACAAGCGTTTTAAAAATTTAAATCAATGAAGGAGGATGAAATATAGGTATATTAAAATTTTGAACAAAATTAAACTGAGTGGAAGAGAAGATTGAAAAATACTTCCAGAAGGTTCAAGTTTTGCAATGGCGATGTTTGAAAATTGACGACGATCGTCACGGGGCGATCTCGTGAATCGAGGCAAGGAAATTGGTCGGAGGTCAAAACATTCATACGTCTAGGATATGAATCAGAAGAGGTTACGGGGAAACTCCTACGGTCGACCAACTAAAGATTAGGAACTAGGCGCTAAGACTTCTAAAGGTTAGACGGTAAAGAAATGCGTTCAACTTGGTCCGAAATCGATGACCCCAAAAGCGAACGACAAAAGGAAATTCTAGAAGTCTAATATGGTCAGGGTTAGGCAATAACCACTAAGGTAACTCCTACGACGATTAAATCAATTGCTAGGAGGGAGTCTAACTACCAATCAGGGGCCTCTAAATAGCAAGCACGGACGTCTAACTAAGTCTTCTTATCACCTAGTGTCTTAAGAAAACAACTAGACTCAGGGCTTATGACTCAGATGTTGCAATTTATTTAATGGACATTCCGTTATTATCGTTGTTCCGTTAATTCGCAATTGCAAGATTGGACCTGCATGGGCCACCAACAAAACCTGTCACGCCCCGCTTCCCAAAAACGTGGAGGCGAAGCGTGAGAAGGTCCGCTCAGACTTGAAGCTACAAAGCCGCAAGTCCGATAAGCGTCAATCACTTTAAACTGCAGGTCCTTGCAACGCGAAACGAAACAAAGATAATAATAACGAAAAGAGACAAAAGTACATCTCAGAATATCCATAATAATAAATGTCAACATCGCAGAAAAGCCACCAGGCTACAAATAAAAGAGTCTAAAGGAGGCCCAGCATGGCCAACAAAAGTACAAAGTACGAAAACAAAGAAAAGGTGCAAGCACCGACATCTAACAGCAACCTAAAGCAAAAGCAAGTAAAATCAGTCTCTAAGACTGGTCTCCGGTGTCCTCGAACTCCTCAACGAACGTAGGCTCTGGCTCAGCGTCAGCAAACACCTCGTCCTCAGCAACTATCTCTGGCTCAGGGTCTAACATGTGGCACCCAAAGAGAAAGGGGCACATGTCAGCAAGTCTGGAAGACTTGTGCAAGGAAACTAGAAGTGGGAAAAGGAAAGCAACCTAGCAGTTCTAGCATGAATGCGATGACATGGCAGTTTAAAGTATGAGTGCAACAGGTAAAGTAAAGTAAGGTACGAGCATGGCATGGAATTCAGAAGACAAGTACAAGACAAGTAAAGAAAGCACCTCGTGCACAGAGATTCCGCCTTTTGGCTAGAGTGGCTGCGCGGGCCAACTCCTAAGCTCAAGTGAACGTTTATCCCTACCCCTCCACGTGTATCGAGCCAGCGCATTACCCCCGAACTTGGAATGCTCGCTTCTGGACCACGAGCCAGGAAGTGTGTAAACAAGTATGGCGTAGGGGTGCACCTAGCCGGACAAGTAGTACAAGGACAAGTATTGTAGCGTGTGCTACGATGCAACAATCAATGCATGGATGACATGGCATGGCAAGTAGTAAAGCGTACAAGTAAGAAAAGTAAACGTGACAGTTTAGCATGCATGAATGATAATTTTAATGGTTGGATCTAGCTTCGTTGTCAAGCTAGATCATTTAAGTGACGGATCTAGTTTCGTTGTCAAACTAGATCAAGTAGGCGTCTAGCCAGCTATCATTTCACTGACTAGTCTCTTTTACGCTAAAAGCAAGTAAGTGGCCTAAAAACATGGCCCTACACAATAGTTGGCAAGTTTCACTTGCCTGCAACTATCACGTCAAGAAAACCGTCCAACGAGTCCAAGTCACGATTCCTACGTGCACAAGTCCACCGGCCTAAAGTCCATATTATTAATCTTGATTAGTGAATTTAAAACATTTAAAATACTTTGAAAATACCGATTTTAGTCTTGATTAGCATGTATTGGGTTGGGGGTCCTAGGGGTGCAAAACGTTACCTCAACACGACGCGAAAGCTACACCGGTGTCGGGTAGCGACACCGGGGGTTGGAATAATAGAACGCGCTCCAAGTCCTGATTCCAATATAGTTTCCTCGCTGGAAAGTTCAGAGCATCAACCCGGGCGACGATTCCAGATTCCAAAGCTCGCACGTGCGACGACGGGCTACGACGTGCGACGACGTCGTACGCGGCAAGTCGTCGAAGAGAACACACCTAGGTGGGGCCCACAGCAGTCCTAGGGGCCTTTGGGGGGCCCACAATAACTCTGGAGAACTTGGGGGGCCCACGGAGGCAAGTGGTGCGACGGATGCGGGGGAGCGGGCCATGGCAGCGGTCGGTGCGGTAGATTTGGGCCCGTTCTCTCGGTCTGAGCGGGGGAAGTTCGTCGCAACGTTGCGACGAATCGTCGCAACGTCCAATTTCAAGTTTGGGAGAGGCTAGGGCTAATTTCTTGCGAAAATAGGTCTTGCTAGGGGTTGCTTATATAGTGTAGATGGGTTGACTTGGTCTAGGGCTAAATCTAATAGGATTAGAAGTTCAAAAAGATTTAAAATTTGAAATTCAATTACTCCAACTCATCCTAGGGTTTGACCTGGTCCAAATGAGCTGGAAATTGGCTCAAAAATTCTTTAAAACGTTTAAAACTCAAATAAATTTTATTTGGCCGAAAATAATTTATAAATTAATTATTAAAAATAATATAAAACTTGTAAAAATTATAAAAGTGGTCAAATAAACTCCAAAAATTATAAAATAAATATCGTGGTGATCGTGGCGACGAGTGTGAGCTAACTAAGAAGACGGATCTCAGTTTCGACGTCGGACGACGGAACTAAAAATAGAAACGTCTCCCGTCAAAAGTGAAAATCGTCACGTCTCATCGAGTAAGTTTAAATTGTGGAAAAACGACTCGAGAAGTGTCGTTCCAAGATAGTGCCACTATTTAATACTCTCAGAGACGTTCGCAACGGCATATCACACAAAAGTGTTCACCAACAAACAAAGTCTAAAACAAACACGTGCACGGCCAAAAGCATGTGCACGAAAAACGTACCACGAAAAGTGGTCGTTACAGTGGGTCTAGCAAGGGATGTCATTCTTCAGATACTCCCAGGGTTATGTGTTCCCGTCGACTTCGTTATCATGGACATGCCCGAGGGAGGGAGCTCCCAGCTTATACTCGGCCGCCCCTTCATGGTGACGACCGGTGTTCTGATCGATGTCCAAGAAGGGACCCTCTCTCTGAATGTGGGGAATATCGAAGCTGAGTTTCGGCTGCAGAAGCCGATGAGAGGGCGTGCTCATGAGGAAAGGGCCAACTATTTGGAGCTTCTGGAAGATGAATCCGTTGAAGATTTCACTTCTGAGGGGGGTTATGAAGGACCCAATGAAAATAGGAATTGAAGATGACGACGACCCAACTTACCTCAAAGCGGTCGCCGTATACATCCGAGTATTGGATGAGGAACTTCTATATCATTCTCTGAATCATGAAGAACCGGAGACCATAGTCTACTCAGGGGAGAGTCATGAAGCAGGCGGAGACCAAGTGCCGCTAGATTGCACCATTGGAAGGAACGACGCCCGACTGCCACGTGCACCAAACGACCATCGATAAATCAAAGGGAGTCGAGCTCATGACTAAAACCGAGCGCTTATTGGGAGGCAACCCAATTTCTTAGATTTTGGATTTTCTTTTTCAGTTTCTTATTATTATTTCATATTTTAGAGATAAAATTATAAAACCAAAAAATTTGATGAATTCTTCCTTCGTGCAAGTTGTACACGAAGGGGGCATACGTATCGACATTATAAACAGAAGGACGCTGGAGGAGAGCAGCACATTTGGAGATTTGAAGAGAAAATAAAGATAGAAGGAGACACAGGAGACTCGACTGAGCAACTACACTGCTCGGTCGAGCAGTGTAGAGATGAAAAAGAGGCAAATTATCGCTTCCTCTACACAGCCCGAGCAACATCCTGCTCGGTCCGAGCAGACATCTGCTCGACTAAGCAAGTCCACTGCTCGATCGTATTGCACAGGCTTTTGGAAATATGGAGAAATCATCACTCTGCCTACACGGCCCGAGTGGCATTGGCACGGTCCGAGTGATGAACAGTCCGACCGAGCAGCATATTGCTCGATTGAGCATACGAGGGAGTATCTACAACTCAATTTTAATGTGGTTCTCATCATGATCGACTCGACTGAGCAGTCTCACTGCTCGGATAGAGTCGATTTATCCTATCATCATGGGCTCCACTGCCGAATGAGTTAGGTTTTTAACCAACTCATTTTCGTTTTTCACCCCAACTCTAAAATTACCCAGCCTAAAAAAAATTTTACCCTAAAATTTCCCCCCGAGCTCACCCTCACTCCCTGCTTGTTCAACCCCCCGTTGCCGACCTCCTCCTCCCGCACCGCCGCCTGTGCAACCCGCCCCGCCGTCGATCTCTAGCCAGTCTCTCTCCTCTTCCCTCTCTATCTCTATCCCTTCGTCCCTCTCTCTTTCTTCCCCCTGCCGTCTTCCCCCTTCAAATCGTTGGCACTGTCGACGGCGCCGCTGCCGCCCATCCGCCGATGGCCAAAGCCCCCACCTGACGCCTCATTCCCTCCCATTCCCTCTCCCATCTCTTTGCATAAAAGCCACTCCCATTTCTGATAGTCGTTCCCTAGGGCACAACTCTGCTGCTCGGCCCACTGACCGAGCACACTAGTGCTTGGTCCGCACTTACCCCCGAGTAGCACAGCTCGGACCGAGCAGTATCCCTACTCGGTCGAGCAATCCAATTTCACCGTATCCCCAAATTTAAATCTCTTATTCTGACGTTTTGATTGTTTCTATTTGCAGGTATTCCTTACTTACATCAGTAGCTGCTGCCATGACTAGCTTGGGGGATACTTTAGCACTCGCATCTCTCGCATTTTTGGTATTCCTTGCTAACGTCAGCAGCTGCTGCCACTAGCTTGGGGGATACTTTGGCACTCGCATCTCTCGTATTTTCAGTACACTCTCCCCTTTATCTATTTTTATACCGTTGCTTCATATTACCATCGATACGATGGTTCGTACGCGAGGGACCACCCCCCCATCCGTGCGAAGAGGCCGTCTTCTGGCGCCTCCTCTTCCCGACCCCCCGTCGTGCCCGACTCACCACCTCCTCCACCACTACATCCACCACACCCATCCCCACCACCACAGCTCCTATCACTACCACCACCACCTACCCCTACCACACCTATCATGACCACCACCAGCACCACCACAACCCCTATCACCACCATAGCACCATCTGTCCCCCATCTTCACCCCCACACCATGCTCCTACTATGGATGCTCTACATGCACGTCTCCGGACCTATGGTATCACGTTTCGAGACGACACACACCAAGAGCGCTTCGTTAACCTCTCTCAGCGCCGTCTCGTACCTACACTGTTCATAGACATGCCCATCCTACGCTCCCTTGGACTCCTTCAGGGAGTCCATCACCTATATCGAGCAATTGGTTTTGACCGCTTCCTAGGTGTCCATGCATCCACCTACTCCCATATTGCACTAGAGGCTCTTAGCTCCCTCGCCTGCACACATGCGGGTGACGTCATCACTTTTCGACTCATGGATCATGATTGCACTATTACACATGCCATGATCCGTGCGTACTTTCACTTTCCCGCCGTCCCCGAGCCCAGAGCCGCCTTCTCTCCACATTATGATGTTGACACTTTTGACGCTTCGGCTTTTTGGTAGCGTATTTCTGGCCTAGATCACTACCGCCCTAGCCGGACGAAGGCATCGTGCATCGTGCACCCATACCTTTGTTACGCACAGAGGCACTTAGCCACCACTCTCTTCTGTAGGCCTGAGGTTGGGACCATGTCCCTACCAGAGCTTACCCACCTTATGGGTATGACCCAGCCTCTACGCTTTCACCCGGATGGCTTCCTCCGCCCCTTCATGCTCTCCGATGCAGCCCACTGGTTGTGTCATCGCCTATTCCAGACTGCCACCACCTACTTCTCTACGGACATCTGCTACGGTGGTTTCTTTAACATTTTTGTTCGGATGCTCGACATACACATTCCAGATGACCTGGCGACCCCCGTTGGCCTGACATGCTTGACCCTCGGCGTGCTCGAGCATATGAATATCATCCGACCTTACGGGGATCGTCACTGGCTATATCTTGTAGGCACCTACCACACTCCACACATGGTACGTCCGACCCCACGCCTCACCCATATTGCTCCCGTACAGCTTGACTGGATGATTCCTAGGGTCAAACCACTACCTCCCCTGCACATACTCAAGCCCCCCGGAGCAACCGTCGAGGCAACCGTCGATGACCCGGTGCCACACTTCATTGGGTACGAGTTACATGACATTGCTGCCCTAGTAGCTGGCCTCCCCATGCCACTTGAACATCCATCACCCTCTGGAGCTGTTTCTTCCACCACCATTGTATCCACCGTTTCCATCGTCATCGAGTCTTCGGGGTCTGTCCCCACCTTTTGCCCCGAGACTCAGATTTCTTTCTCCATCGTTTCTGTGCCACAGGGCACTGATATACAGTCTGCTCCTGATCTTACAGAGCTTGACCTTCCAGAGCACGACCATGCCCCCACTATTCCTCCTCTCAGTGACCTCATAGCATCACTTCCGCTCTCTTTAGGTCACCACTTTCCCCTCTCCGGCACCACTTCTTCATCATCTGCGGCCATCTTCACGGAGAGCGTCTCGACGTCTGTCCTCACTTCTTTGTCGATGACTGCTCTTTCTTTAGTCGCTGATAAGATCCATTCGAGCTCACCCTCTACTTTCCACCTTAGGCACCGTGCCTCAGCCGCACGGGACCGATTCACAAGAGTGGTGACTCATCACCACGTTCCTCGCCCTCCCCTCGACTCCTATACTACAAACGGTTGCCTGACCATATTAGAGGAGTTGACTTCTCTCCTGCGGAGAGATTTCAATGACTTTGTACGCTCCACGGCGACACATCATGTTAGAGTCGAGGCTGACTTGGCATCCATCATAGACCTCCTCAGGACACTGGACCACCTCCAGTGATCCTTGCACATGTACCACCACCCAGGCCATCGACTGTGACTTCCCCTGCACCACTCAGTGCTCCACTTCCTCAGGCTTTGTAGAGCCTGCTTCTTCCACTTCTGAGTTGGATGTCATAGTAGATCCCCTGTCTTCCCTAGTGCTTCATTCAGCTGAGCCTTCCACTTCCACCACCGATCTCCCCTTAGACCCACCTAACGAGCTCCAGCCTGATCCACCCACATTATCTGGCCCACAGCAGAGGGACCATCACCAACCCCAGAGGGTGGTGCCTCTGCTTGATGTCATCCTTACCAATTTTTTCCTCCCTCGCTTATTATTGAGCACATCTGTCTGTTCAGGGCCCTGCACTTACGTAGCTTGGGGGAAGACCCACTCATGCATCATTTTCATTTAGCATTGCATCATGTCATGTTTTTATTTTCTTTTTGCACAGTTTTTATTTTTCATTCCCCCACCCAGCCCACCCTATTTAGCATCATCTCCCGCTTACTAGCGTTTTCTTAGCAGCGAGGACACTGCTAGGTTTAGCTTGGGGGATGAGCGCTACTGCTTTATTTTTTCATTTTTCTTTTTACATTTTCTTCCTTATTTTAGTTTTATTTTACCTTTTTCACCACTTTTCCACGCCTTTTTATTTTTCTCAGTCCGCATCATATTTTCTGCTTTTTACCATGAATGCATCTCTTTTTCTTCATTTTCTTATTTTCTCCGCCTTTTTCTCTTTTTATGCTAAGGATGGTCAGCATGATGATATCTCTCGTAGCATTAGTAGTTATTCCCGATGCTGGCTATCTGTTGACATGCTATTAGGGTAAATTTCAGTTTTATTATCTATATGCGTGCATTTCTTTTGCTGATCTATCTGATTTAATGCCTGAAATGAATTGAAAATCAAATGCATGAATTAGTATCTAGTATGCACTATGTTGGGTAATGCACCTAGGTTCACGCATCACTGGAGCACTTGGAGCATCTGTTTTTATCTCATTCACTTCTCTTTGCATGCCTGCTTTCATTGTGCCTATTGCTGCATGCCTTTTCAGTATTCGTCTAGAGAAATGAAAATATCCATGCTATTTATGAGTTTAGTTAGGGTATTATTTTATCAAACCGTTGTGCACCTCTTATGAGTGAACCGAGAGTTATACTATTTTTCCTCTCCACATACCTATATATTTCTCTACATATCATTTGGTTATACCCCCACAGCTATCTTTACTACATCTCACTTCCCAAACCCAAAAAAAAAAGAAAAAGTATAGCTTCTAATTGAAGGAAAAGAAGAAAAAAAAAGAGAGCGTATATATTCATATGTGAAAAAGAAAAGAAAAAGAAAGAAAATGAATAAAGATTGTTTTGTATCATTTCAATAGAAGCTATCACTTATACTGGGAAGAAAAAGAAAATTTTCATATCATATTCCTAGATGTGACGCCTCAAGCTAAGTTTGGGGGTAAACCAACTGTTCACATGAGTGAGCATGACATTAGAGTAGAGACGGTGCATAATGGGAAGATTTAATAATACTTAAACTTTACGAAATGCTTTAGTTTTTGGAGATTTTTCATGAATCAAAATGAATAACTGAATGTCATGACTTTTTTCTATTCTCTATTGCATGATGTATGATTTCTATATTCTCCTTGTGTATCTGTGATTGAAAAGGGCATTGCTAACTTTTCTATACTAGACTCTATGGATTGCATGAGATTGACATGAGTTGATAGTGTTATTTCAGTATATCCCTATCTTTTGCATGTATTGCATGTTAGACGTATGATCTGTAAAACTAGAAATTGCCAGTATCATGTATGTTTACTATTCAGAGCATCGTGATATACTATGTAGGCTTGCGATCTGACCGAACATCCTTAGCATCCTCCATCCACTTCCATTCTCCCCTCTTCCTATTTTTATTTCTTATTTTCTTTTGTTTTCCTCCGGCGTACCTAGTATTTGTCTTCATCGAGGACGAGTAAGAGGTAAGCTTGGGGGATTTTGATGTGTCCATACTTTCCACTATTTTCATATCATCATTTCATTGCATTCCATGCCATATTCGCATCCAAATCCCAATTTTACTACGATATCGCGTTTTCTGACGTTATATTCGAGTTTCGTAGTGTTTTATGAGTTTTCAGGGATTTTGGAGCGATTTGGGACCCCACTTGGGTAAGGATACATCCGACACGCTCGTGAGCTCATTGGTGAAGCCATACATGAGTTTTCCATGTTTTGTGATCATCGGGAGGAGTGGAGGAGAGAGAGCAGGATGAGAGAGCAGCTCAGCAGCTTCAGCAAGATTTTTCCAGGCTGCTCGGTCGAGCAGTACAGATGCTCAGACCTAGCAGATGCAAATGAGAAGAGGGAACAGATATGTAGATGGCTCAGACTGAGCAGTTCATCTGCTCGGTCGAGCAACCTTTCTTCACAAAGCTGAGGCAATCCAGCACACGGCCCGAGCAGCTTTTTAATGACCGAGTCTGCCTTTGCTCGAACCGAGCTGAGCTGACTCGGCCCGTGCAAGCAGAGCAAAGAAATTGGAGATTTTCGATTCCCTGTCAAGCTCAGACCAAGCATCACAGCTGCTCGAACCGAGCGACCGACCGAGCAACGAATTGATCGACTCAGTCACCTACTCGGTCGAGAGTGCTGAGGCTATTTTTAGAAACATTTTTGATGCGGCTGTTGCGTGATCTGATCAGTGAAGTCTTGCAGCTGGGAGTCAATCTGGAGAGCGATTCATTTTAGAGTTTTGAATAGGTTTTTGGAGAGCGGAGCTTAGGGCGAATTATTATTAGTTTTTTAGATTAATCTTTGTTAAAGAATTGGGATTGAAACTTTTGGATTGTTATTTTGGTTCTCTATTGCGATTGCGTATTGGAATCTGGATTTCTGTTGGATCTATTTCTCGTCTATTTTCTGCATCTCTCGCTGTAAGTTTTTGATCTTTATTCTACCAATTGCTATGATGTTCTCTTCTATAAAAATGATGTTTTTATTCGCTGCTATTGCCATGAGTGAATAGATCTTTCTAGGGTTGATGGGTTAGCCCTAAGATCCTAGGGGATAAACGTAGATCCGTACCCCTTGGTTGAATTAGGAATTTAGGGGAGTATTTCGATCGATCCTACCGAATCCCTAGATAACCCATACTGAGAGCATGCCCGCGGTCTGTGGAATTGATGTGCTTAAGGGGTATCTCTGGGATTCGAATAGGGAAATCGGTGGATCCAACCAAGGCTCGTGACTATGCCCGGCTCGTGCCTTGAGGGGATCCATCGACGAACTATACTGCTACGTTGATGGCTACCGCCATTGCATCAACGAGAGCTACCGAAATACCTCACAATTCTAACCCATGAGAGTGGTACGAATTGTGAGATTAATCCCCTAACCCTAATGCAACGTGAGAATTCTATTCCAACGTCGATCCCTGATGATCTTAGCGGTGAACCCTAACGCCCTAGTCCTTTTTATTTAGTGAAACAACAACAACACCCCAATCAACTCTTTCAACCCGATAGCTATCTCACTTTAAGATATAGAAGTGAACTGAGAATCCATATACACTATCACCGTCCTTGTGGGATTCACTAACATTTATACTACAACTTGACACCGTCAGCTTACGGATCGAGCCCAGAATTGAAACCTAGGGGCCATACCACGCTTGGAGATCGTGACACCGCCGGGTGGAATCTAGGTGTAGGTGTCGGGCGCATCAATGCGCCGGGAGGTTCGGTCGACCGGGGAGCGGTCCCCCGATCCATACACGGGTTCCGACGGCAGACGAGCCTCGTAAGGCACCCACCATCCAGAAGTGGCCGTACGGAATCCCTATGCGGGAGATGGGGAGAGAGGCACACCCAAGTTGCAAGAACGTGATTATCTGTTTCAAGATGACAAAGACTGAGGTCAAGGCGTTTCCAAGCGACGGTCTCCACCAGTCGACCTATCGGATAGGCCGTGATGAGTCGGTATTCGAGGATGCCAGGGTGGCGGCCTCGCCTTCCAAGTCTTCTTGCTCACGTCTGATTGAGTTGGATCTTTTTGTAGATGGTCGCAGCTATGGTGGCCCTGCAGCGCCAAACCCCGGTGGCCGCCATAAAGGCTGCTCTTGAGAATGCAAGGATCAATCTTAGTGACGCTAGAGAAAAGCTGCGAGAGAAGGAGGCAGAGCTGGAGCGGGTCGCGACCGCCTACAAGGTTGAGAAGACGCGAGCCACGTACTTCGATGCAGCGAAGGCTACGCTCGAGTGTCAACTCCTGGAGGAAGAGCGCCAGCTGGCAAACATCTTAGAGAGGTATACCGGGGAGATGTCCAGCAAGAAATAGGTAATCGATGTGCAACAGGAGAAGATAACTGAGCTGAAGCGGTCGATCGAGGCGGAGAAGAAGGAGAAGACTATCCTGAAGAGGCGGCTGGAGGAGAAGGGGGAGGTCGACCAGGCGATAATTGACGCTGTCGTCCACCACTATCAGGACGAGTAGCTCATCCCAATGCTGCGAGAGGCGAGGGAGGCGGGCATTCTCCAAGTGATGGAGGAGATGAAAGCTCGGCTGGTGGAGAGGCCGGCAACGGAAGGGGGCAGCCGAGGGTGAGGCGACGAATCTGAGGAGTACTTAGCGTATGGGAATTTTGTAATTTTGTACGGCTGACGATTGGCCGAGCCTAGTGTCGCACTGTATTCTTGATGGGCTTCGTGAAGTAAATAAATGAAGTAAATATTTTTGGTTTCCCTTCCTCCTTGGTGGATGTGCGGACCGTTTTCCTGCAAGGGTATGAATGCCCCCAACATCCTTCTGTCGATGAGCGCTGAGCCGTGGGGAGCAGGATGTTGAGACATGGTATGCTCGACATGGGTATGAGGGCGAGCTTCGGGCGACCAGGGGGCCCGTCAGGAGGGTGCGAGCCGAGGTATTCTGCCCAGATTGCTTACCGATGGTCGGTGCGACAGTTCAACCTCGCCCTTTGGGCGTATGGTTTCTCAGGTCGCATCCATGGTGGTGGGGCCCGGCCTGAACCTTAGTTTGGAAAGAGGCGGGAGTTACTTTTTGAAAAGATCGCTTTGCGATTTGACGCAATCATTTTGGCTCGAAAGAGAGCGGGAATCGAAGCGCCTCGATACCCACTTCGTGAACCGACTCAATCTTTTCAAATCGGCGTCGGGAGGAAATCAAAGTGCCTCGACTGCTTCGAGGGCGACGTGTGGTGGATGCGACATTGGCCATCAGTTGAAGCGTCAGGAGGCATGGATCGAAGCGTCAGATTGCGTGGATCATCGACGCGTGGCGGGATGTCTGCGGTTGCAATCATTCGGGGCATCTTATAAATAGCTATGGGTGGAAACGAGTGAGGGTTTCTCACTTTCGGAATTCTCTATGCATTTGCGATTACCGGAGATCGTACTGTCACCGTCGAAATTGATGTCGGAGATTGAATCATTGTCGTAGCACCGTCATCGCAACCACCGCAATCGTACATGTATTGACTCTCTTCTCTCTCATTGTCTTTGTCGACGTCTTCTATCTGATTGCTGGAGTCGGGGGAGGTGGAGGAATGGGTTTGGAACCAGGTGGAGGAAGAGAGCTCCGCCGTAGATACAGCGCAGAGCACAGAGGAGAGGTCATTGGAGAATCAGAGTTGGACCGCGGGTGGTGAGCAGTCTGTGGGCTCGTCCCTGGAGGCTCAGAGGGACCCGAGGAAGGGGAAGGGGCCCGTAGCTCAGGCTTCGAAGCCTGCCCCCTGGGCCGATGTTACAATGGCAGCGGCTGGAGACGTACCCGTCGAGATCTCGGGTGTGGTATCAGCAGTGAAGATGTCCATCTCTGACATAGGCACGCGGTATATTAGTCCACCCTACTCAGTCCGTCTTCCTACCGGGTCAGAAAGGGTATGTTTCGCAGGGGATTACGAGGTCGGGGTATACGTGGCCTGCTTCCAGAAGGGGTTGCGTTTTCCCCTTCATCCCTTGGTGCTCGAAATTTTGAATTTCTTGGTGTTTCCGCTATTCCAACTGATGCCAAACTCCATTAGCGTGATCGTCAGCTTCCTGGTTCTGTGCGTGAGGAACAGTGTCTGCCTGTCTATGTCCCTCTTCCGCCACTTCTTCGTGCTGAAGAGGCTGAGGTCGTACTATTACCTGTCCACGAAGAAAAATCATCCCCTCATCAGAGGCTTACCAGACAAGATCAAAGGGCGGAGGCAGCAGTTTGTGTTCGACTCGATGCCAGCAGACATGGTACTGAGATCGAACTGGGGCGCGCTGAACCCCGAGGTGAGGCGTGGGTCAGGCTGAGTGATGAGGAGGAAGAGCTGGCGAGGTCCCTGATGGCGATCCCAGAGGAGGGCCGGGAATACGGCATGCTTGCTGATAAGGATATGATAATCCAACACATCTGGCCGGAAGGTAACACGAACTTTATGGATGCTGCATGTAAAGTGCTCACTCTAAGCTCTCCTTCTTCTGTAGGTTGAACGATGAGCATACCGTTCGAAGAACTAAGGAGGCGGGCTGCGGAGCAGGTGGTCCAGCAGGCAAGGAAGGCGGACCCGAAGATGCCGTACAAAGAGAATGGGGGGAAGGAAGCACGAGGAAGGGGAAGGCGGTCGGAGGGTCGAAGAGGGCGAAGCTTCCTATGAAGTCGCCCGCTTCTGATCCTCGGAAGGAGAGGGACTCCCGTCGGTCCGGAGAGAGGGCCGCACCTGACACTGCCCCCTGGTTATCGATCTTGAGGGAGGGGCGAGGGGCAGACTGAACCCGGGGCAGGGGACTCCGAAGCCCGACTGTCGAGCCCGAGGGTTACAGCTGCTGCCGATCAGACCATAACCCAAGGTCGCTCCGAGGGCTCCGGTAGGTCGGGCACCGGTTCCAAGTTGTCGGGTTGGGATGGCTGGCCCTATAACTGTTTTGGAGAGGCCGGGTCATCCTAGCTGCAAAGCCTCGCTCGTCAGCTTCAAGGCCCGGAAGGCCGAGATCGAAGGATACCCACAGGAGGCCCTTCATTTGATGCCCTATCGAGTAGGGGCCGGTGAGTCGATCTTTGATGATGGCAGGGTATCCGTGAGGCTAGCGAAGAACTGCCTGCTGCCCCACGATAGGGACAGCTTGGCCACCGTCGGTCAAGAGCAGCTGTGCGGTTCTGTGGTTTGGCATGGCATGCAGGTTGGTAGTCCGGATCGGATCAGGTATATTAGGTGCTTTTTTGTCTAAGGAATAGTCTGACACACTCTGCTTTGTCGTGCATGCCATAACTATGATGGTTGTCGCTAGTCGGCACACGCCTGCCTTGAACAAGGCCGAGGCCGCCGTTGCCAAAATGGTGATCGGGCTTGTCGCGCTCTGCAAGAGCACCGACGAGCAGCTGGCACAGGAGAAGGACTAGTGCAGCAAGCTGGCGTCGGAGGTCTAGTATATGAAGGTGCTCCTGGAGGACCACGAGACGAAAGCCGCCTTTGCGACCGATCGTATAAAGGAGCTGGAGGACACGCTGGAGCGGGAGAAGGCACAGGCAGATGACCTGGCGACGCAGGTGAAGGCCATGAAAGACGAGCTGACCTCGAAGACCGAAGAATTTCGGGGGTATCAGGAGTTAACCGTCGTTCCTTCCCTTGCAGGGATGATGTGCTACGGCCTGGTGCAAGATCAAGCAGAAGGCCTGGAGCATGGCCAAGCTAAGGGCTGGGAGGCCTGCCTTAACTGGGTGAAGGAAAGAGCGACCAGCCTCTGCCTTCCGATCGAGGTCAATTTTGACAAGCTGGTGGCCTTCGAGGATGAGGAAGAAGCGGGGAGCGACGAGGACGCGGTCGCTGACATCGAGGTCGACTCCCTGAAGATCGACGAGAGGGACGGTGCACCGAGTAGCGGCGCCCCGAGTGGTGGTGACCAACAGGAATAGTCTTGTTGCACCCCTCCCCCCCCCCCCCCCCCCGTGTTTTGGAGGAGGAGTGGGGTCGACCTGAGGTATGCCTCGTTTTGTAAGGTCGGCCCCGGTTGTGAATGTAAATCTTTGACTTTAAATAGATAGAAATTTTTGTTATCTCGTGCCTGAGTTTTCTTTATATAATTTAAGTAAAACTAAAGTAACAGTAGGAGATGACCAGATACTCTTTAGGGAAGGATGAGTGCATAGCTCGATCTGTGCCCTTCTCTGGTTTAGGTGGCAGAGCTCTGTAAGCTCGCCCCGGAGTTAGGTGACAATCGTAGAATGGTAAAATCTTCCTCATAAACTTTATTCGGTAACTCGCTAAGGAGGGTGTTTTTCGTTGACCTTTCACAATACGTCAACGAAGACGACGGTAGTCAAGTAAGTGTGACATGATCCGCGGATGGGCTGGTGTGTCGCTCCAATTTATTGTAAACTGCATCAGGATGAGCGGACTCCGGTTTCTGGTATGACCTTCCCTCTCTAACGGTGCATGTTGCATCCTCTTTCACCTCCTCGATGATGATGGGTTGCAAGGTCTCTGCTGGAAATCCCCGACTCGAAGGGAAACCCTGAGAGAGGAGGAGCACGAGGCGGCAGTGGAGGTGTAGCCTCGTCAGGAGGTCAAGGAGTGGAAGACAGGCTGATGGAGGGCGGGCCGGCAGAGGATGGCATGCCCAGTGGGGTGATTCGACGGGGCACTCCCGTCCCCCTTAGCTGGCGATTTCAACCGTCGCTGTGCGGGCAGCTTTTGCCTTTCCCACCGACGGGGGTCATTGCAGAGTGGGTGCTGGAAGGGAGGAGCGGTCCGCCGTAGGTCTTTGAGGTTCCCTGTTGTAACGCCCCGCTTCCCAAAAGACCGGAAGCGAGAGCGTTACACGGCCCGCTTGAACTGGAGCGGTGAAGCTCAAGTCCAATAAGCGTCTGTGATAAAAACACAGAAGAGGTCCTTGCATTTGCGTATCAGAACAATCAGAACATTCAAAGATAAATGCCACATCCAGATATATAATACGTATACGAAATTATAAGACAAGCCACAGCAGGGCCAAAAAGAACTACAACGACACACTAATCCTACTACAAGGAACTAAACTGAAACTCAAAGCAGTGACGAAGGCCCTATTCTTCCGCAGAAAGCGGCTCGGCGTCTACGACCAACTCTGGCTCTCTGAAACATGCGTCACGTACGAATCCTATGGATACTCAGGCGCTGAATCGGACATACATCCACAAACAATGAATGTATGTCAGCAAGGTCTGCAAGGAAGGATTAGCATCCCAAGGCAAGATGTACAAATAATATGAAATTTAGAAGCATTTAATATTTCGAAATGAAACGACTGCAGCAATTTAACGATTAACAATTTCGGAGCAGAAAGAAATAATCCTAGCATGCAGTTCTAGTCGATGGCAAGTTTAAAAATTAGTTTCTCTGAGTTTGTTAGCATTTCAATATTCACGATGACCAAGTTAGCGTTGCAATGACCATGTCAAGACTTCACATCTAATCTAGGGTTCTCGCCTTTAGGTCGTGATGAGAAGGTCGTCTCTCACGGGGGCTTACCGTGATTGACACTAACCCACCGCGTCGGGTGGTGCTCTTGAGGAGAGTACCTTTCATACGCCCAGTGGCCGCCCAACCCTAACCCCACCCAAAAGTTTTTCCGGAACACGAGCCGGCCTAGTCGACTCACACGACATCACGATATCACGATACCGCCTTCGAGGCGCACAATTTTTCACGATGTCCATATTGGTTAGGCATTTAAAATGTCCAGACAAGTTATGTACCAATTTAACAATGTCATCATTTCTTTTATACAACATTTTTCAATCATTAAGAGTGGGTTGCCGACATTTACAAAAAAAGATTTAATGAGAGTGTTGAACATGTGAGTTTAACGAACAGGTTGCGAAACTGAGTTTTCTTTGCCAATGTTTAAAGTTGCACACTAGCAAGTTGTATGTCCAAACGTCACATTTTTAGTCTAAAACGTTACGGAAAAGATTTCATGCGTAAATTAACATGTAGTTTTCAAGATATGCAGATTGAAGTAAAAATAGAGTGCTAATCATCAAACTTCAAAAATTCGTATTTAATTGCACACTTGCCTGTTATGACGATTTCGGGTGCCAGGTGATTCGCGGTGATGGGTATGATTTATCTGCGTCTCAGATTCATATTAAGGAAACATCGTGGTACTAAGTACACATTTATTTATATAAGATGATATACTCTATACGTATAATAAGATCTACTGTTCCAACCTATGTATAAGCTGCTAATAATATAGTACGCTACTAGTACTAACAAATAGCCAACAGGTACACATGTTTCAAATATATACAGGCATTTATTTACAAAATAATGTAGCAATCTAACATGTATAAATAAACCTACACATATAAATAGGGTGTACTTGACATTTCATACTATAACAAGTAACTGGCAATGAATACATAATAACTATAGCATATATTAATTAATTCATAAAGTACGTGCATGACATGTTAATGCAAGGCACTCACAGCTTTGCTTGCTCTTCGTGGCTTGCGGGTCCGGTGGAGAAGGGACCGGAGTTGGGAGCGACCTGCTGCATCGCGTGGGAAGAAGATCGAGACCGCACGGCTTGGGAGTTGATGCGAAAAGAAGGCACGCTGCGTTCGTGCGTAGCTGGGCGCTCGGACATGGAGGAGAGGCCGCCGGCATCTGCGTGTGGACGGGGAGGAGGTTGTCGCGGCCTTCCTCGTGAGGGGAGCTCGGCGTCGGTTGTGTTCCGCGGAGAAGAAGGTCAGGAGGGGCTCGGGCTTGAAGAGGAAGGAGGGGAGGCCGTTTGTGTTGAGACGTGGCGAGGGGCTGACGCGAAGGGGAGGGAGAGTCACCGGGGTGAAGAAGTCGGAGCAGCGGCCACTTGAGCCGTGGGCGGTGCCGGCGTCAGCGAGGCTGTCGGGGTTGAGGCGAGAGCTGGGACGTGGAAGCTGCAGCTTGCGAGGCCTGGGCGTGTGCGGGGGGCCGCGGCTTGGGTGCAGCGTCGCTGGGGGTTTGCGTGAAAGAGGAGAGGAGAGTATAGAGGGAGTCGGCGCCGCGTGTGGATGAGGGGAGCAGCTAGGTCACGAAAGATAGGGGCCTGGGTCATTTCTTATTTTTATAGGGTAGCTGCAACTTGCCCTAGGCTTAATGTATTAAAAAACTTTAGTTTTGGGGTTTTAATATGTAGCAGGCTGCGGTTTTCTTTGTAGGCCTCCTCTAGGGTTTAGAAATGAGGGTAGTGGGTTATTATAAAATAAAGAGCCTAGGTTTCTATATAAGATTGGTTGGCTGTTGCTCACGTGAGCAAGGGTTTTTATAATGTAGGTTGGCTGTGTTGTAGGGTATATAAACCTATGGTTTGATTTTATAAAGAGTAGAGTATGTAGGCTAATGCCCTAAGGTCCATATAAAATTGCATAGGGGAGTTGCTAGCCTAGGGGTTTAAAAAAAAAAATAATAACATGATGGCTTGGGGTTGAGGGTATAGTCTAGGCACGTGAACTACGTTTTAGGCTAGGTTGTGCGTGAGCAAGGCTATAAGAAATGATGTGAGTCTAGGGCTAGCTTAGGTTCAAGTTAAGATTAATAAGGAAAGTTTGAGTAATAAAAAGATTTGATTGTGTATTATAAGTATTGAAATTAAATGGGTTTTAATCAAGAGGAATAATGGCCCATTAATTTGGTTTAAAAGGGTTTTAATAGGTCTAATAAAGAAAGCTTTTCAAATGTTTAAAAAGTTTTAAATTTGAATTTTGAATTTTGAATCAAAAATTTTAAAACAAATTTTAAGAAGAGACTTTTTTAAAAAATAATTTACTCGAAGAAATAATAATAATAATAATAATAATAATAATAATAATAAGTGTGAGGGACCGAAATGGATACGGGTACGGATACGGGGACAACAACGTCTAACTACGGATACGGAAGAAAGCACACGAGAGAAAATACAGACAAAACGTATCGTAAAAACTGGTCGTTACATTCTATCCACCTTAAAGATGATTCCGTCCTCGGAATCTTATCGGCTAAGACACGGGGAAAATATCAGGGTAACGCTCGTATCTCTCTTCTAATGTATACACACGATAAATAACCATCATGCCATATCCAATAATATTTCTAATACTAACATCCTCACCAATAATATTACCACTAATAATACCAATCAACGTCCATGCTAATAGTAGTAACAATACACTTACACACATTACTAATTACGTATTAACATACCATGTTTAATATAATATCACCTTACAAATACAATCCAACCGATATTATACTCGGGCGTATAATAACACGCTACTACACAACCACATCCATTTACTAGCAGTAAGTGTGCCATCACCATGCACACTCACAATCTATAATAATATAGTATTACAAGTCACTTAAACATATCATTAGCACATAAATATAACCATTCTTAGTCGATTAACACTTCAATCGTACAATCACATACCGCTTACCACATTATAATACATATCACTACACACGTATACATGCACGTTTTACCTTACACCAACACAGATTCATACAAGTCTTACTCCTAGCACTAGAGTCATCGTAATCTACCCACCTTAGGATCAAGTCCATCCTCAGACTTCCTTAAATAGACCGACGTAAGGGTGAGCAGACTTAGACGCTAAGGTCATTCTATCCTAGTCATACATACATTATAATGAAACCATATACATCCATATGCATACACTTACTCATATATCACACACTTTCAAATACTTATACATACGTTCATTTTACATACATATACTCACTTATACCACTACACGCTTATCTCGTATCTATATAGGACACATACACACACACACCCCCCCCGGTATACACAACCATGGTAATTCACATAGGACTAGTTTACTATTTCATACATCCACGTATACGTAGTCACAAACATACGGCTAGGCATACCTCCTGGTATGCACATGCTCACACATCATCCCGTAGGGGTAATATCAGAATCCCGCTATACATAAAACACACTAATTCATACATTATATATAAATATATATATACCTATAACTAACCACATACACATATACGCACGAGCTCACGCCAGACATACTAACATACAGATCACATAATAATTTGCACACCCACTATATGTACACCTATTACCATACATCTAACTCGCATATCACTGTACTAGCATACAATTACAATCATTAACAAGTACGACTAAGGTACAAATACTCCTAGTAACTAGCCAATATTAAATCTAATACACACGGATATTCATATAGCGATATAGCTAATCACTTGTCTAAGTATAAGTATAACACTTACTGCTCTATACTCGTCTGAATACATACCTATCACAATTTACCGTACGTACATGCACACACAACATAATAGATCATCACACTATACTAATATATTAAGGGAAAACACATGTAGACCTAAGTGGTACATAGAGATTCACACGCACGGGCCCACACCCACTATCTATACACATGCACAACAACAAAACTACAATCACTGCTAATGGTCCCACTATACTTATATTAAGGCTGACATAAGCACTCACAAGCACCAATGCGAAAACTAATCAATAGTGTTGAATTCAGAGTTGAAAGATGTAATGAATTAATGCTGTGATGGACGGCTCCGGAGGTGGTATGGGTAAGCGAGTAGTTTGGTGGGTGGCATAAAATATCTAAGAATAATTATATAATTATGAAGATAAGGGTATGAGAGGGAAAAAAATAACATCGTTATAATTTATGTAGGATAGTGAGCATACGGTAGGAATTAAAACGTAAAATGTGATCAGTCAAATAATACGTGAAGAGTAATATGGACATAGTGTCGTAGTGCTCGTTTTGCAAATGAAAAATAGGCTTGTAAAAGAAAACAGAAAATTTTCTTTCCTTAAAATATTTGAAGACAATGATCATAAAACTAACACACATGATTTTGAAATTCTATTTAATTTAAGAAAATATTTAAAGTATGTATCAATGACCGTTTCGAAATACATTAAAGGAGGTGACATTGGAACTAGCGACTTAGGAATAAGATTTTTAAAAGTTCATTGCATGAGGAAAATAGAGTAGTTAGGTGAAATAGAAGAGCGAAAGATGTATGTGAGGAAATCGTTATAAGATAGTAGTTAAAGATCGCCTCAAAAGAGTTTCATAATCAAGATTGGGTTTAAATCGACTAAAGTGTAGAGAATTTAAGTAAAAGTTTTCGAAAGGGTTTTAAACTTAGCGTAGAATTCAATAAAAATATCGAAAATACTTTTTAGAAGGTCCCGGATCAGCAGGATGGCGGACCCGAAGATTTTAGGTGAATCGAGGACAAGAATTAGGTCCGACGATTGAAACGTAAGTACGACTAAGAAGTACTCCGTGGATACGCTACGATGGCTTCCTACGATCACTAACACGGAAGTGTGGTGATCGGAAAAGTAAAATCGGGGAAGAAAAAAAAAATAATAATCATCATCATCATCATCGATCGACTAAGGTTTAGCACTAAGGTTCGTCAAATAACTAGACTGTGATATGGAAGCCGAGGTGGTGGTTCAGAGAGGATCCAGGTCGGGATCTTATGGGTCTGGGATGTCTTACGTCTCGAAGTCTACGCATTGCAGGCGTCTCAGGTTCAATTGGCTTGGCGACGATCGCTACGGTCGGTTGGGCCGTAGATTCGATAAATCTTAAGCTAACGACTAATGAAGCTAATACGATCAGAGAAAAGCTAGGGTGACTCCTAAGATTATAATACGAAGTTGTGGCAAAGGTGTCTAACTAATGAGCACGAGCATCTAACTAACTCTTCCTATCATCCTGACATTGGGTTCCTATCGTGCTGAGACAAGGCATTCGAGTAATTTCACGTACGAACTAATTCTGGACGTTTTAGCTAATGAAAGTGTTCTCATTGTTCTGAATTTCATAGTTGCAGGACCTGCATGGGCCACCACTAAAACCTGTAACGCCCCGCTTCCCAAAAGACCGGAAGCGAGAGCATTACACGGCCCGCTTGAACTGGAGCGGTGAAGCTCAAGTCCAATAAGCGTCTGTGATAAAAACACAGAAGAGATCCTTGCATTTGCGTATCAGAACAATCAGAACATTCAAAGATAAATGCCACATCCAGATATATAATGCGTATACGAAATTACAAGACAAGCCACAGCATGGCCAAAAAGAACTACAACGACACACTAATCCTACTACAAGGAACTAAACTGAAACTCAAAGCAGTGACGAAGGCCCTATTCTTCCACAGAAAGCGGCTCGGCGTCTACGACCAACTCTGGCTCTCTGAGACAGGCGTCACGTACGAATCCTACGGATACTCAAGCGCTGAATCTGACATACATCCACAAACAATGAATGTATGTCAGCAAGGTCTGCAAGGAAGGATTAGCATCCCAAGGCAAGATGTACAAATAATATGAAATTTAGAAGCATTTAATATTTCGAAATGAAACGACTGCAGCAATTTAACGATTAACAATTTCGGAGCAGAAAGAAATAATCCTAGCATGCAGTTCTAGTCGATGGCAAGTTTAAAAAATTAGTTTCTCTGAGTTTGTTAGCATTTCAATATTCACGATGACCAAGTTAGCGTTGCAATGACCATGTCAAGACTTCACATCTAATCTAGGGTTCTCGCCTTTAGGTCGTGATGAGAAGGTCGTTCCTCTCACGGGGGCTTACCGTGATTGACACTAACCCACCGCGTCGGGTGGTGCTCTTGAGGAGAGTACCTTTCATACGCCCAGTGGCCGCCCAACCCTAACCCCACCCAAAAGTTTTGTCGGAACACGAGCCGGCCTAGTCGACTCACACGACATCACGATATCACGATACCGCCTTCGAGGCGCACGATTTTTCACGATGTCCATATTGGTTAGGCATTTAAAATGTCCAGACAAGTTATGTACCAATTTAACAATGTCATCATTTCTTTTATACAACATTTTTCAATCATTAAGAGTGGGTTGCCGACATTTACAAAAAAAGATTTAATGAGAGTGTTGAACATGTGAGTTTAACGAACAGGTTGCGAATCTGAGTTTTCTTTGCCAATGTTTAAAGTTGCACACTAGCAAGTTGTATGTCCAAACGTCACATTTTTAGTCTAAAACATTACGGAAAAGATTTCATGCGTAAATTAACATGTAGTTTTCAAGATATGCAGATTGAAGTAAAAATAGAGTGCTAATCATCAAACTTCAAAAATTCGTATTTAATTGCACACTTGCCTGTTATGACGATTTCGGGTGCCAGGTGATTCGCGGTGATGGGTATGATGTATCTGCGTCATCAGATTCATATTAAGGAAACATCGTGGTACTAAGTACACATTTATTTATATAAGATGATATACTCTATACGTATAATAAGATCTACTGTTCCAACCTATGTATAAGCTGCTAATAATATAGTACGCTACTAGTACTAACAAATAGCCAACAGGTACACATGTTTCAAATATATACATGCATTTATTTACAAAATAATGTAGCAATCTAACCTGTATAAATAAACCTACACATATAAATAGGGTGTACTTGACATTTCATACTATAACAAGTAACTGGCAATGAATACATAATAACTATAGCATATATTAATTAATTCATAAAGTACGTGCATGACATGTTAATGCAAGGCACTCACAGCTTTGCTTGCTCTTCGTGGCTTGCGGGTCCGGTGGAGAAGGGACCGGAGTTGGGAGCGACCTGCTGCATCGCGTGGGAAGAAGATCGAGACCGCACGGCTTGGGAGTTGATGCGAAAAGAAGGCACGCTGCGTTCGTGCGCAGCTGGGCGCTCGGACATGGAGGAGAGGCCGCCGGCATCTGCGTGTGGACGGGGAGGAGGTTGCCGCGGCCTTCCTCGTGAGGGGAGCTCGGCGTCGGTTGTGTGCCGCGGAGAAGAAGGTCAGGAGGGGCTCGGGCTTGAAGAGGAAGGAGGGGAGGCCGTTTGTGTTGAGACTTGGCGAGGGGCTGACGCGAAGGGGAGGGAGAGTCACCGGGGTGAAGAAGTCGGAGCAGCGGCCACTTGAGCCGTGGGCGGTGCCGGCGTCAGCGAGGCTGTCGGGGTTGAGGCGAGAGCTGGGAGGTGGAAGCTGCAGCTTGCGAGGCCTGGGCGTGTGCGGGGGGGCTGCGGCTTGGGTGCAGCGTCGCTAGGGGTTTGCGTGAAAGAGGAGAGGAGAATATAGGGGGAGGCGGCGCCGCGTGTGGATGAGGGGAGCAGCTAGGTCACGAAAGATAGGGGCCTGGGTCATTTCTTATTTTTATAGGGTAGATGCTACTTGCCCTAGGCTTAATGTATAAAAAAAACTTTAGTTTTGGGGTTTTAATATGTAGCAGGCTGCGGTTTTCTTTGTAGGCCTCCTCTAGGGTTTAGAAATGAGGGTAGTGGGTTATTATAAAATAAAGAGCCTAGGTTTCTATATAAGATTGGTTGGCTGTTGCTCACGTGAGCAAGGGTTTTTATAATGTAGGTTGGCTGTGTTGTAGGGTATATAAACCTATGGTTTGATTTTATAAAGAGTAGAGCATGTAGGCTAATGCCCTAGGGTCCATATAAAATTGCATAGGGGAGTTGCTAGCCTAGGGGTTTAAAAAAATAATAATAACATGATGGCTTTGGGTTGAGGGTATAGTCTAGGCACGTGAACTACGTTTTAGGCTAGGTTATGCGTGAGCAAGGCTATAAGAAATGATGTGAGTCTAGGGCTAGCTTAGGTTCAAGTTAAGATTAATAAGGAAAGTTTGAGTAATAAAAAGATTTGATTGTGTATTATAAGTATTGAAATTAAATGGGTTTTAATCAAGAGGAATAATGGCCCATTAATTTGGTTTAAAAGGGTTTTAATAGGTCTAATAAAGAAAGCTTTTCAAATGTTTAAAAAGTTTTAAATTTGAATTTTGAATTTTGAATCAAAAATTTTAAAACAAATTTTAAGAAGAGACTTTTTAAAAAAATAATTTACTAGATGAAATAATAATAATAATAATAATAATAATAATAATAAGTGTGAGGGACCGAAATGGATACGGGTACGGATACGGGGACAACAACGTCTAACTACGGATACGGAAGAAAGCACACGAGAGAAAATACAGACAAAACGTATCGTAAAAACTGGTCGTTACACCTGTCGCAAGTTGTCCGAGGGAAGTCGAGGAGTGGAAGGCGGGTCGTCCCTTGTATAAGAGGAATAGCCCATCGGCGATCCGTGTGTAAGAGGAATAGCTCATCGGGGAGGCGCGGTCCATTGTCGACCGGGGGCTGCTTTTGAGAAGGGGGTTGTCTGAAAACAAATCTGACCCGGACGTCCCGGGTTGGTGAGGAGAGATTGATTGTGGGGGTATCTCGCCCCTTGTCAACCTTCCTGGGGGCGGAACAAAGCATACTCGCTCTCCCATTCTTCTCTCCTTCCTTCAACGGAATGAGGGGAGTATTTATAGATGGCGAGAGCTGATAGCTCCCGGTAGGCTGACGTGATGAGATGGCGCCATTGGCTGGCTTGTCAGGGTCGTGCCATTTGAAACCGATTTTGCCAGGTGGTGTCAGGCGTGAAGCGTCAGTCGTTGCCTCTCAGGGGGCGTGTCGTCATTAATGGTAGGCTTTTCGAGTGTCCTTTTGTTGTGACCAGTCACATCAGGGGAATGCTTTATCGGGACCGTGCATTGATAGGAGGTTCTAGCCCTGCGCGAGGCCGGCCCTGGTCCGCGTGCCCATGTCCTTTTCCCTTGGTTTGGGTTGTGAGGTTTCCGGGTCTGTCAGGGGGAGGCGAGCTTGTAGCTCGGCCTGTCCCTTTTTTTCTCCAGTTTGGGTGGCAAAGCTTTCTAGGCTTGCCCCGGAGTCTTTACTTGAGGGGGGAGCGAGTGCGTAGCTCGGTCCATGCCCTTCTCCGGTTTAGGTGGCGAAGACGGATCCTGCCCCAGAGGCTTCGTAGGGGGAAGGGAGCAGTAGCTCGGCCAGTGCCCTTTTACTCCAGTTTGGGTGGCGAAGCTTTCTAGGCTTGCCTGGATACTTGGGGGAGCGAGCACATAGCTCGGCCCATGTCCTTCTCCAGTTTGGGTGGCGAGGACAGATCCTGCCCCAGAGGCTTTGCAGGGGGGAGGGAGCCGTAGCTCGGCCAGTGCCCTTTCTATCCAGTTTGGGTGGCGAAGCTTTCTAGGCTTGCCCCGGAGTCTTTACTTGAGGGGGAGCGAGCGCGTAGCTCGTCCCGTGCCCTTCTCTGGTTTGGGTGGCAAGGACGGATCCTGCCCTGGAGGCTTCATATGGGGGAGGGAGCCGTAGCTTCGCCCGTGCCCTTTTTCTCCAGTTTGGGTGGCGAAGCTTTCTAGGCTTGCCCCGGAGTCTTTACTTGAGGGGTGAGCGAGCGCGTAGCTTGGCCCGTGCCTTTCTCCGGTTTGGGTGGCGAGGACGGATCCTGCCTCGAAGGCTTCGAATGGGGGAGGGAGGCGTAGCTCGGCCCGTGCCCTTTTTCTCCAGTTTGGGTGGCGAAGCTTTCTAGGCTTGCCCTGGAGTCTTTACTTGAGGGGGGAGCGAGCGCGTAGCTTGGCCCGTGCCATTCTCCGGTTTGGGTGGCGAGGACGGATCCTGCCCCGGAGGCTTCATCGGGGGGAGGGAGCTGTAGCTCGGCCCATGCCCTTTTTCTCTGGTTTGGGTGGCAAAGCTTGTTAGGCTTGCCCTGGAGTCTTTACTTGAGGGTGGAGCGAGCGCGTAGCTCGGTCCCTGCCCTTCTCCGGTTTGGGTGGGGAGGACGGATCCTGCCCCGGAGGTTTCGTAGGGGAGAGGGAGTCGTAGCTTGGCCCGTACCCTTTTTCTCTAGTTTGGGTGGCAAAGCTTTCTAGGCTTGCCCCAGAGTCTTTACTTGAGGGGGGAGCGAGTGCATAGCTCGGACCGTGCCCTTCTCCGGTTTGGGTGGCGAGGATGGATCCTACCCCAGAGTCTTGTGCGTTAAGCTGAAATTTTTCAAGTGGAGATGGCAAAATTTGAAAGTGTGCAGAAAAGAAAGTATTTTATTAAAAGCTACAATAGCTGATAGTATTTCAGTATGTGCTCTACATTCCACGGATGAGCTAGCTTGCCTCCATCCAAGGTTGCTAAGATGTATGTGTCAGGCCCGACGATGTCGATGATTTTGTAGGGCCCCTCCCATTTCGCTGTCAGCTTCCCTCGACGAGCGGTCTCGGGCTTGAAGGTGGCATCTCTGAGGACCAAGTCATCGATCCTGAAGCTTCGTCTCTTGACCCGAGAGTCGTAGTGTCGGGCCATCCTTTGGATATGACGGATGAGGTTCATCAGAGCTCGATCTCTTACTTCGTCGATGAGCTCGCGGCTGAGGCTGAGGCCTTCCACAATGATGTCTTCGTCGAAGTATCAAAGCCAAAGAGTCTCCTCTCCAACCTCCATAGGAACGACCACTTCTGACCCAAATGCCAGCATGAACGGGCTTTCTTCGATCAAGGCTTTGTGGGTTGTGCTATATGACCAGAGAATGCCCGGTAGCTCGTCCACCCACGTCCCAAGAGCATCGTCAATCTTCTTCTTCAGGGGGCCCAATATGCATTTGTTAGCTGCCTCTACCATCCCATTGCACTGAGGGTGGGCAACGGATGCGAAATGAAGCTTGATCCCCCAGCCTGTGCAGAAATCTTGGAAGCCCTCGCAATCGAACTACCTTCCGTTATCTGTCACTATGGAACGGGGTATCCCAAAGCGACAGATCACGGACTTCCAAATGAATCCCTTCTTGTCTGTCCCTGCGATGCGTGCCAAGGGTTCGGCCTCGACCCATTTGGTGAAGTAGTCCATGACGACGACCAGGTATTTCCTCCCCCCGGAGGCCTTTGGAAAGGTCCGAGGATGTCGAGCTCCCACTTCGCGAATGTGATCGGGCTTAAGATAGACACCAGGTTAGCTGGAGGCGTCACCATATGTCTGCCAAACTTTTGGCATGCCTCGCACTTCTTGACGTACCGGGCCGTGTCGTGGATCATAGTTGGCCAGTAGTACCCCTGGCGCACTATCTTGTGGGCGATAGTGCGTCCACTGTAGTGGTTTTTGCAGAAGCCCTCGTGCACTTCACAGATGACCTGTTCAGCTTGCTCTGGCCCCAGACACTTCAGGTAAGGTAGGACGTCGAAGTTCGCACGGTGCCGACGGGATAAGACTCCGTCGAAGAGCACGAATGACAAGGCCTGCCTCTCGATTTTCTTGGCCTACAGCCGCTTCTCGGGCAGAGCCCCCATCTCCAAGTATTTCGTTATTGGGGTCATCCACGTCGTCGTCTGGCCGACGCACATTAATTCTTCTTCTTCAATGGTGGGCGTCAGCAGATTCTCGACGTAGATGACCTTCCCAATCTCGGCCGGGGAGGAGGAGGCCAGCTCTAACAAGGCGTTGGCCCGGAGGTTGTTGGAGCGAGGTAGGTGCTGGACCTCCGCTCTCTTGAATTTCTGGAGCACGGCCTGGATGCACTTAAGGTAGTGCTTCATCATCTCCTCTCGGGCCTCAAAACTCCCTTGGATCTGTTGGACGACGAGCCACAAATCACTAAACAACAGCACGTTCGTCGCCCCATAGCTCGACAGAGCTTCAACCCATTGACCGCAGCCTCGTACTCCGTGACATTGTTGGTTGTCGGGAAGTCAAAGCACAGGGCATACTCCAACAGGCATCCGTCCGGTGTTTGGATGACGATGCCTATCCTGTCCCAGATCTGGTGGCCAACCCGTCGACATGAACGGTCCACAATCTGCCCACCTCTTCTTGGATGGGCCTCGAGGGTCTGGCTATTCCCAACGCTCTCAGAGATACGGCCATCGGCGGTGCACCCGGTAGCTCGTCCGAAAGGCCTTCCACAGTGCACTCCACCACGAAGTCCACCAGTGCCTAGTCCTTGATTGCCGTCCGGGCTTTGTATACTATATCGAACTCACTGAGCATGACACTCCAATTGAGCATTCTGCCCGACTGCTCTAACCTCTTTAGGTTCTTCTCGAGGGGCAGGTTGGTGTGGACAGTGATGGGGTGGGCCTGGAAGTACGGTCGGAGCTTCCTCGCCGTTGTGACCAGACAGTAGGCAAACTTCTCGATGGGGCTGTAACGAGTCTCCGTCTCTCGAAGAATCTGGCTTGCATAGTAGACCTGTCGTTGCACTCCCTTCTCTTCCTTGATTAAGACTGAGCTGACGGCCTCTTCATTGGTGGCCAAGTACAACCCCAGTTGTTCTCTCTCCTCGAGCTTAGCGAGCAACTGTGAGCTCTGCAGGTAAGCCCTCAGCTCTGTGAACGCTCGTGAATAGGCGTCATCCCATTGGATTACTTTTCTATCCTTTTTAGCTGTGCCGAGGGTCTTCTGCAGGACTCTGAAGAATGGGAGCGATCTCTCTGCGGATTTCGATATGAACCTTCCTAGTGCTGTGATCCTGTCGTTCAGCCGCTGCAAGTCCCAGATGTCCGAGGCTTGGCCATATTGACAAGGGCCGACACCTTGTCGGGGTTCGCTTCAATTCCTTGCTTCGTAATCATGAAGCCAAGGAATTTTCTCGATTGCACGCCGAAGATGCACTTCGCTGGGTTCAGCCTCAAGTCATATTGGCGCACTTTCTGGAACGTCTACCGCAGGTCGGTGAGGTGGTCTGGGGCCTTCTTTCTCTTAACCAGCATGTCATTAATGTACACTCCAAGATTCCGTTCGACCTGTGAGCTGAATATCATGTCCACCATCCACAGGTAGGATGCCCCGACGTTCTTCAGCCCGAAGGGCATCTTCTTGTAACAGAAGGTGCCCATGTCGATGATGAAGGACGTTTTCTTCTCATCCTCCTTCGCCATCAGGATCTGTTTGTAGCCCGAGAACGCGTCCATAAAGCTCAGCAACTCGTAACCAAATACCTAGTCGACTAGGTGGTCGATCCTTGGTAGCGGGAAGTTGTCCTTTGGGCACACCTTATTGAGATCTGTAAAGTCGATGCACATACGCCACTTTCCATTAGCCTTCTTCACCAAGACAACATTGGCAAGCCATTTCGGATAGCTCACCGGCCAGATAAACTTGGCTTGAAGAAGCCGCTCCACTTCTTCGACGGCTGCCCTCATTTTCTCTCCTCCAGTGCTCCTCTTCTTCTGCCGGACCGGTCGAGATTTCGGGTCCACATTCAGCTTGTGGGAGATCACCGCTGGATCAAATCCAGGCATGTCCGAGGGCAACCATGCGAATATGTCCACGTTGTCTAAGGGGAGGTTGATGAGGTCCACCCTCAGAGAGGCTGGGAGCTTCGTGCCAATAGAGACAGTCTTGCCCTCCTCTGCGGCCACGGGCACTTCTTCGATCTCCTTCGCTGGAGTTGGTCGTTGGTCGCAAGAGTCCTATCTCTCATCGAGGAGGTCGACCGATAAGGCCTCTCCGGGCCCTTATGCTTGGTCGACCCCACGTAGTAGCTCCGGAATAGCTTCTGGCTCCACCGTACCAGCCCCAGCCCTTGCGGAGTCTGGAATTTGACCATCTAATGGAGCAGGCTGGGGAGCACTTTAATGGCCGTCAAGTAATGTCGCTCGATGATCCCGTTGTAAGCCGATGCAAGGTCGACGACAACGAACTGTGTCATGCACGTGACGATCCTCGGCTCTTCCCCAAGTGATAACTGTTGATTATTGGACTCCCCGGATTTGGTTTTGGATGATGAGCAAACATAAATAATTCATGAACTAACAATTTGTGAGCGCAGTATTGGAGATCGTCGCCAAATTCACGAGAACAATCAAAGCGACATCTCAAGACTTCTCAAAGCTCGTATTCATGCCTAAAGCTTCGTTGAAGCTCTTGCGCCGTTTTGGAAGTCATGAAGAATTAATCGAAGCTCTCGAAGACCATTCATTAAGGTTTTATTTATAGTCTTTTAGCTTCGATCTATAGAATGTTAAGCCTTGAGTATATCTAATCTTTATAACGCTCATATCGTAGCTCTAGGATCTTAGTACAAGTTCATTCTAACTTCCTCGAAGCGTCGCGCTTCGATTCGGACTTGTTTGTGCATGTTAGTTGGTACAAGAAGATGTACTGACCGACTAGATGGTGATCTAGTCGGTCAGCAAAGCTTCTTGGACCGACTAGTTTGCTTCCTTAATTTCTTGCACCTTACTGTTTACAGTTAGTCGGTCTACGTTGACTCACCGACCGACTAGTTTGTGAATTAGTCGGTCAGTGATGCTTCTTTGACCGACTAGTTGTGACTTACTGTTCATACTAAATTTCTCCTAAGCTACTGTTTATCGTTAGTCGGTCTAAGAACGTTTGGTGACCGACTAGTTGACAATCTAGTCGGTCAACTTTTGTTCTTGGACCGACTAAGTCAATTTGTATTCAGACTATTTCATTATGCCTCTTAGTCGGTCTACGTTCACTGACTGACCGACTAGTTGTGAAACTAGTGGGTCAGAATGTCTTCTTGGACCGACTAGATTTCTAGGTCTGAATTTCTATCTCTTCTCAGTTCCTCTCTTAGTCGGTCCATGTTGTTTGACTGACCGACTAGTTGATGAACTAGTCGGTCAGTGGTTGTTCTTTGACCGACTAGTTGCCTCAGATTTCTATCCGTTGGGAATTGACCTAACTTGTTTTTATGGGACCCTATAAATACGAACCTAGGTCATTTCTCTCTAGGTTAGAGCTGTCATTAAGAGATTCATTCAGATATAAAGAGATAGCCATTCTCACTCATTTCTAAAGCTCTCTTCCTCACAAGAAATCCATTCTCTCACTTTCTAGATCTAGAATCCATCTTGAGAGAAGCTTGTTCTTGGTGAGCCCTTCAAGCTCTAGCTTGAATCAAGTCTCCAAATCACTCCTAGGCACCTATTGCTGGTCATTTCCTTGGTGCTAGGTATTGGTGACTTCATCTTCCTCAAATCCTTCCTTTCACCTATTGGGTAAGAAAAACTCAAGGTATAGGATTTTGTGGTAAGATTGTTTATTTCATTATAAACTTGTTTATATTGCTTATTGATTCTCTCGGTTGTGAGAGAAGGTTGTGATCCCGGGTTGTGGGATTCACTATTGCCATTGCATGTATGATTTGATCTTGTGAAGGTTTTTTCACAAGATATTCATAGTGGAAATCTTGGGTTATGGTTTCTAACCTAAGTATCCGGAGGGGATCCGGGTGGTTGGGACGTAGGATCACCGGGAACAAGTCGGGGAGACTTGGGTGGATCCAAACCCATTAACATCTCTTGTTAGCATTGTTAATTTTGTTGTTGTCATTCAATTTAAGCTTCCGCAAATTGTTTTGGTAGTTGTTTGCACTATAATTTGGAATTATACTCCTTGTTATTTTTAAAGTACTATTCACCCCCCCTCTAGTACTTGTGCAGTAGCTTGTAGGGCATTACATTTGGTATCGGAGCCAGATACTTAGCTATGTCTGCCAACGACAACAAGACCGTGCGTCCACCTTCCAACTATGACACCTTCAGGAACCGTGAAGGAGCATCTTCGGTGATGGAAGGACATTCCTCTACGAGGCCTCCATTCTTCAACGGTACCAACTACGGGTACTGGAAATGCCGGATGGAAACCTTCCTCCGGAGTGCATCCTTATAGAGGACCACAATGAAGGAATACATCGAGCCCGAAGAAGAAGACTTTGAGAAATGGACTACCGCGGAGATCGCCGCGGAGGTAAGCAATGCCAAGGCAATGAACGCCTTGCAATGCGCATTGGAGCCCGAGGACTTCAATAAGATATGCACATGTAAGAGTGCATATCAAATTTGGAACTCCCTCCTCATTCTACATGAAGGGACGAGTAGGGTAAGAGACTCTAAACTCGTAGTTGTAAACAAAGATTACGAAATGTTTCATATGTAACAGGGCGAGAAGATGAAGGAATATTACGCTCGCTTCGTTGACATAATAAACGAGTTAGAGGCCCTCGGCAAATCCTACACCCAAAAGGAGAAGTGCTCAAAGCTTATCGAAGGACTTCCTTCTTCTTGGGAGAAACGTACCTTCGCCATCGAGGAAGGTAATGACATGAATAAGTATACCGTAGTTCAATTGATGGGTACTTTGATGTCATACGAGGTATGCAAAGATAGCAAGGTGAAGCTACAAGAAAAGATGAAGTCCTATTTGAACCAAGAGGTGCCTAAGAAAAAGGCAATTGCATTCAAGGCGGCTTCATCCACCTCTACCGATGATGAGGACTCGGAAGAAGAAATGGACATGGAATCCGTTGCACTCATGGCAAAGAAGTTCAATCGCTTCTTCCGAAAGGGTAACTTCAAACAAAAATCTAAATTTACTTCTACTAACGCCTCTCCACCTTTGTGCTTTAAATGCAATAAGCCAGGACAAATCAAAGCGGATTGTCCTCAAAACAAGCAAAAGGAGAAGTGGAATGCGCCGAAGTTCGACAAGTCGAAGAAGTACAAAAAGGGGTACAAAAAGGGACTTGTTGGAGCAACATTCACCGACTCCGAGGATTCCTCAAGCGGAGAGTCGGACGATGAGAAAGTGGAGCAAGCGCACATGTGCTTCATGGCAAGAGAGGAGCATGATCAAGGATCTTCCTCCTCCAATGATAGCGACGACGAAGGCGATGAGGTAACTATGGATGATCTTAGGGATGCTAACTCTCATTTATGGTCTAAATACACTAAATTAGTAAATAGATATAGTAAAGTAAAAGATGACCTAGCTAGCATTCAAACCTCACCTAAGACTATCATCACCAACAACGACACCGTTGTTGAAGAGTTAAGAAATGAGATTGTCAATCTCAAATCTAAACTTGAACATGTTAGCATTGATGATCTGGAAGAACATAGGATAGCGGATTTAACTTCTCAAAACTCGACTTTGAGTATTGAGAACGAGAATCTTAAATCTCGTGTTTATGTGCTCACATCGCAAGTATCCACTTTAGATACTTCTTTTCGTTCTCTCACCGAGAAATATGAGAACACATTAGGCCGAATCAATGAATTCAATAAGGGTAAGGGCCATTTGGATAATATCCTAAGTGTCTTACTCCCGGCCAAACACCATGTTGGTTTGGGGTATACTTTGGGAAAGTCATCCAAGTCGGTCACTACTTTTGTTAGGCCAACTTCCGGTGACTCTACGAGTGGTAGCAAACACTCTATTGGTAGTTCCTCTACCAATGGTGCTTCCATCTCGTCCACACCCTCTTTCGGAAAGAAACCCACTTTGGGTGGACCTCCAAAGAAGGGGCATGCTTATATGTACACCAATACCATGCCACGTAGGAACACACATCCTACTCCACCGTCTCACACTTATGATGATTTTTATGCAACACATTCTCGGGCACGTGCACACCATGTGAGACACCCTCACGCACGTGTTCCCACACATGCATATGTTCACCCACCTCATCATATGAATAATTCTCGTCGTGCACCATTCCATCATGTTCCTTATGCCTATCCACAACATGCATCACGTAGAAATCAACGTCGCATGCATGCACCCAATAGGATGAGGGCTCCCAAGATTTTCACTATTTGGAGCCCAAAGGACACTAGCATGGATGAAAAACAAGTGTATATGAATGCTTATTTTTCGGATGTTGTGCATAGTAGAAATTATGTGGGGAAGTCTAAGTCCAATTGGACTTGGCTTCCAAAGGTCTAACCTTTGAGGACCCAATGACCTTGGGTACCATGATATGAAAGTTTCTATCTTTAGGTACTCAAGGAGAAGAAAAAGAAAAGGAGCAACAAATTTAAATTTAGCTCCAAAGGGAATTGGATACTCGATAGCGGGTGTTCAAAACACATGACGGGTGACGCTCAATTGCTCTCCGGAGTGGTTCCCATTGCAAATGGAAATCGCGTCGTATTTGGAGGCAACGAGAGCGGAACCATCGTCGGTGTTGGTAAAGTGGGTAACCCGTCTAAACCCTTAATTAGTGATGTTTATTTAGTTAATGGTTTAAATCATAATCTTATTTCAATAAGCCAACTTTGTGACAAAGGTTACAAAGTTAGCTTTGCGAAAGGATTGTGTCATATTTTGAATGATAATAATAAATTATTATTTTCCAGCACACACCATAAAGATATTTATATTTTGGATCTTCCTAAGTCATATGAACAATGTCTCGTTGCCAACACAAGTGAACAACACTTATGGCATCGACGCTTTGGACATGTGAACTTTGGAACACTTTATAAGCTTTCAAAATTAAATTCCATTAAAGGTTTTCCAAAGCTCGTTTTTGAAAAGAAAAGTTTTTGCGATTCTTGTCAACGTGGCAAGCTTCCTAAATCTTCATTTAAACCTAAGAAAAGCATTTCTACTAAACGGCCACTAGAGCTATGAATTGTTATGAATTGTTGTTTGGTAGATTGCCTCAAGTTAAACATTTTCGTGTTTTCGGCGCAAAATGTTTTATTAAAAACACATATGATAATTTGGACAAGTTTGATCCGAGATCGGATGAGGGGATATTTGTTGGGTATTCCTCACGTAGCAAAGCCTACCGGATATACAACAAAAGATCCTCTACGATCGAGGAATCACTTCATGTCTCTTTTAATGAGAATTTTACTACTTCTAGAATTTCAAATGATGATGATTCTATGGATGTTTTATGTGATTCGTTTGAAAATTCTAAGTCTATTGATTCAATTGATTCTATTGATACTAACCCGACTAATGAAGTTGTTGAGAATGTGCCTAGTGATCAAGGTATTCCCAAGCGGCTTCATACCGTCCGCGACCATCCCCATGAGCAAGTCATTGGCAATATTCATGATAGTGTCAAGACGAGATCGCAAGTCCACCACTTCGCCAATTGTGCCTTTGCCTCATCGATAGAGCCAAAGAATATAGTTGAAGCGTGCGAAGATAGTGCTTGGATCCTTGCCATGGAGGAGGAACTCATTCAATTCGAGAGGAATGAGGTATGGGAGCTTGTTCCTTTGCCATCGAAGAACCACACCATCATAGGGACAAAGTGGATCTTCAAGAACAAAACCGACGAAAACCAAGTCGTCGTCCGGAACAAAGCTTGGTTAGTTGCTCAAGGCTATCGCCAAGAGGAAGGTATCGATTTCGAAGAATCCTTCGCTCCGGTAGCTAGATTAGAATCAATTAGACTATTATTGTCTTATGCATGCCATAAAAATTTTAAGTTATTTCAAATGGATGTTAAAAGTGCATTTTAAACGGAGATGTTGTTGAGGAAGTTTACGTTTCTCAACCTCCGTGCTCCATAAATGAAAAATTTCCAAATCATGTTTTTAAACTAAAGAAAGCTCTTTATGGTTTGAGACAAGCTCCTCGAGCTTGGTATGATCGCCTAAAGAATTTTATTTTGGATTTGAATTTTAAAATGGGCGAAGCCGCTTTTACACTTTTTGTTAAGCATGTGAATAATGATATTTTATTAGTTCAAATTTATGTTGATGATATCATTTTCGGTGCTACTAACTTCACTCTTTGCGAAGAGTTTTCTAATGTTATGAAGGAACAATTTGAGATGAGCCACATGTGCGAACTCAAATATTTCTTAGGTCTACAAATTCGCCAATTGAACGATGCAATCTTCATACACCAAACGAAGTATACGGTGGAGTTGCTTAAGCGATTTGGAATGGAGAGTGCTTCAGGGAAAAAGACTCCAATGAGCACGACTACGCATCTTGACAAGGATACGGGCGGTAAGGATGTAGACATTCGTCTATATCGAGGTATGATAGGTAGTTTACTTTAACTTACCGCAAGTAGGCCCGATATTATGTTTTCCGTATGCATATGTGCTCGTTATCAGTCTCAACCTAAGGAGTCTCACTTAGTAGCGGTAAAACGTATTTTCCGTTATCTAAGTTATACACTTGATTTTGGATTACTTTATCCAAAATCTAGCACATATGAGTTAGTCTCATATAGTGATGCCGATTATGCGGGATGCAAATCCGACAGGAAAAGTACTAGTGGCACTTGCCATTTTCTAGGAAATTCTCTTGTCTCTTGGTTTTTCAAGAAGCAAAATTCCGTATCACTTTCAACCACCGAGGCGGAATATATTGCCGCCGGTGCCGCTTGTGCCCAGGTTCTTTGGATGAGACACACACTGAAGGATTTTGGTATTCACTGTGATACTAGCCCTATCATGGTGGATAACCAAAGTGCTATCTGTCTTTCAAAGAATCCGGTGCACCATTCCCGATCAAAACACATAGATGTCCGACACCACTTTTTATATGATCATGTTGCTAAAAAGGACATCATTTTAGTGCACGTTGAAACCCAAAAGCAAATCGCCGATATTTTCACGAAACCCCTAAAGGAGGACTCCTTTGTGCGGTTGCGTCGAGAATTGGGGATTATGGGTGAATCTGAGATATAGGATTCATATCTCATTCAATTATCTTGCATGCTTTTATATTTCGCGATATTTCGTTCATGCTAGATTTATTGAATTTTTGGGGATTTTATGTGATATGTTTGAATTTTTGCTCGAATTCTTATTTGAAAGTCGTATTTAAGATTTCGATGTTTTATGGGGTAGTTTAGATGACTAATGAGCGGGTTAAGATGTTTCATCCAAGTGGTTTATGAAGAGAACTCATTTATCAATTTTTGGACTCTTCTAGTCGGTTTCAGTTCATTAGTCAACCGACTAGATGCTCATCTAGTCGGTCAGCTAGTGAACTCAGACCGACTAGATCAAGCTTTAATCTATCTATTGTCATTTTCTTTCTTTAGTCGGTCACAGTACACTTACCGACCGACTAGATTGAAAACTAGTCGGTCAGTGAGTATACTGCGACCGACTAACTCTAGCCCTAGAAATTCATGTTTGCCTCATTTTCGACTTAGTCGGTTCAAGCTCATTGACCGACCGACTAGATCGTAATCTAGTCGGTCAGTGCTTGAACTGTGACCGACTAAGTGCCTTAGGGCAAACGCGTCTTTTCACATTCCCGACCGACTTAATCCCAGTTTATCCGACTTCTTTTCATTTTAGTCGGTATTCTTCTCTCCTCCAGCTCGATAACCCCCTAAACCCCGACCGAAACCCCTTCGTATTCCAGTCGACTCCGGCCAATTTTCCGGCCATCTCCGCCGTCCGTCGCCGTCGACCCTCTCTCCTAGGTATAACCCCTCTCCTAGATCTCTTTTTGCATCCCTAGGGTTTGATCTTGATCGTGTTTTCATCTTCTAGGGTTTGAGCTAGGGTTTCGGATTTTCTCTCTTAGGGCTTGTGTGTTAGGATCTAGTGCTTACGCTTAGGGTGTATTTGAACATATCCCGATGTTTGATTGTACTCGTTGTGCCGAGATCATGGCACGAACGAGAATCCCGATTACATCATCTGGAGCATCCCCTATGACCGTAGAGGGTGCTACCGCTTCGACCCCTCCCAAGCGTAGGGCCAAGACCACTCGACCCCCCTCTTCGTCTTCAACTCCGTTGAAGAGGAAGAGGACGTCCAAGCCTAAACCTGCCGGCCAATCGTCCAAGCCCAAACCTAAACCTAAAAAGTTTCGCGCACCCACTCCTCCTGGTGAGCGTTCAGATAGTGATTCAGAGGATGATTCCGATGACGAATACACTCCTGAACATCCCGAGAAAGCTCCTACTCCACCCCCTCCTCCACCTCCTCCTGTGTCCCGTAAGGCTAAGGGTAAAGCTCATATGCCAGTCGGCGGTGTAGACATATCGTTGTGCCGCAACGACCCTCAGTGTCTCGCAACGTACAACCGTATAGAGCACTGCCCACTACTGTTAGAGCAATACGTTCAGTTTTCTGATTTTCTTGGCCTTGCGGATCTTCTCTCCTATAGTGGCCTATTGGACTATCTTAGATATGACCCCAAGGCGAACCCCAGACCCTATCCTCGCCTGGTCAAATTATTCTATGCCAACCGTGTCCGGGGCCAGTACGATGAGTCTCACTCCATCGAGACTTCTGTTTTGGGGACTCCTATAGTCCTCACGGCAGAAATCTTGGGGGAGTTGATAGGTTGCTCGTCGTGTGGCCTCCTCCCTTCTGACATCTCTGTCGATGATATCTCTTCCTTAGATCAGCGGACCCTAGGCAAAATCTTCCAGGTTATCCCCCCAGCTTTTATAGGAGTCCCTTCCAAATCTTTCAAATCAAATGCTTGGGTGCTTAACCTTATCTTGAAGTCCTGCCTTCTTCCCAAGTATGGATCTTCATCTCTTCCATCTCAGCCGTTTTTGAAACTGATATACGCTCTGTTCATGGGTAGCGAGATTAATTGGGCTCGCATTATACTTGATAAGATGGACTCTTTCGAGTGTATACGCAAGACCACTAAATCTGCGCATATCCCGTATCCATGTCTGTTGACCTTAGTTTTCTGTCGTTTCGGTGTTCCCCTCCCTCCTGATGATGAGCGTCCCCTTGGTCCTCCTCTGAACGCAACGGCCGTTAAGAAATCTCTTGCGGCACTCCGTCACGTGCAGCGGTCGACACCTTCTGCATCTCAGGCCACTCCCTCAGCTGCTTCAGTGCCTCCTCCTTCAGCTGCTTCAGTGCCTCCTCCTTCAGCTGCTTCTGTGCCTCCTCCCTCAGCTGCTGCAACCCCCACTCCTTCTGCCACATTAGATGATGTCGTACGCCTACTTCGTCGGCACGAGTCGTGTTTGGCTCGTACCGAGGAGGTAGTTTGCCGTATGGCTCGTATGATGGGCATTGAGCTTCCTCCTTCCGTGTCTGAGGACGAGGAGATGGACGATGAGGATATTGACGATCTTGTCACTTCCTTGGCTCGTGGCGATGAGGCCACTGCTGCTGCTGCTGCTCCCACATCTGCTCCTGGAGATGGCACCTCTTCCGGTGCTCCAGAGACTTCTGCACCAGTAGTTCAGACTTCTGAGGCTGCTGCTACTCCTGTTGACGACCCTGCTCCTGTCATGCCTGCTGCTACTCCTGTTGAGACCCCAGCTGTTGAGCCCGACGTCGTCGTTTCTACTCCTGCCCCGACGATCTCGTCTGTTGACACGCCTCTCCTCCCAGCAGAGCCTGAGTCCACTCCATCGACTGGACCCATGGAGACTGCTGATCCAGCCACTCCCTCGTGATCGTCAGTATCGAGGACTCTCCACTACTCATTGGATGATGCATCTTATTGAGAGTATTTGGGTTAGGATGGAGTTTGAGGGTTATTTTGATGTATTTTGATTTTTATGGATGTCGGTGTTGTATTTTGATGTACTTTGGATGATGCTAATGGTTAGTTGATGTATGATGTATTTACATTTTTGGTTGATATCCATGGTCGTTTGTATTTTGATGTACTCGATGTGATATCTTTTTGGATGTACTCATGATGTTTTTATATATATATACATCGATATTCTCCTTATTTTATTCGTCGTGCACTTTTACTATTCGTTCAACGCATATGATATGTGAATTCGTCGCTCGACGCTTGAAAACTTGGTTAAATAGATTATATTTCTATGATTGTATAGAATTGTTTTCCATGCACAAATTTAACCAAGAATATTGAATATTGGAGAGTATGTTCCTTTACTCAATAAATGAAGTAATATTTGGTGTTTTTGATGATTTTAATTTTCACTTTTAGATGATGGACAATTTGGCACACCTTGATTTTATTTTATCGTTTTTTCCTTGGTTCCTTGGTGTCAATTGGGTCCATCGTCAACATCTACGACTCCCGATGTTGGATTTTAATTTCTCTAGTTGTTGTCGTTGTATGCCCCCCATTTTTGGGATAATGCCAAAGGGGGAGAGATAATGATAATAAATAGGGCAAATGAAAATTTAACTCAATTTCCAAGAATCTAGTTTGATATGTTAGATTCAGGGGGATTTAAGATATATATAAGGATTTTCAAAATCCGATATTTCAAAAATCGATTCTCTTTATATATCTTACTCGTCTGATTGATGCAATTCATATATATTCATTTTGGAATTAACGCGTCATAAATGCAGGGGGAGTAAGTATTTTACATTTGAATCATTATTTTTTATTATTATTTATGTTGGTTTGTCATCACCAAAAAGGGGGAGAATGTTGATTATTGGACTCCCCGGATTTGGTTTTGGATGATGAGCAAACATAAATAATTCATGAACTAACAATTTGTGAGCGCAGTATTGGAGATCGTCGCCAAATTCACGAGAACAATCAAAGCGACATCTCAAGACTTCTCAAAGCTCGTATTCATGCCTAAAGCTTCGTTGAAGCTCATGGCGCCGTTTTGGAAGTAATGAAGAATTAATCGAAGCTCTCGAAGACCATTCATTAAGGTTTTATTTATAGTCTTTTAGCTTCGATCTATAGAATGTTAAGCCTTGAGTATATCTTACGTTTCTATCTTTATAACGCTCATATCGTAGCTCTAGGATCTTAGTACAAGTTCATTCTAACTTCCTCGAAGCGTCGCGCTTCGATTCGGACTTGTTTGTGCATGTTAGTTGGTACAAGAAGATGTACTGACCGACTAGATGGTGATCTAGTCGGTCAGCAAAGCTTCTTGGACCGACTAGTTTGCTTCCTTAATTTCTTGCACCTTACTGTTTACAGTTAGTCGGTCTACGTTGACTCACCGACCGACTAGTTTGTGAACTAGTCGGTCAGTGATGCTTCTTTGACCGACTAGTTGTGACTTACTGTTCATACTAAATTTCTCCTAAGCTACTGTTTATCATTAGTCGGTCTAAGAACGTTTGGTGACCGATTAGTTGACAATCTAGTCGGTCAACTTTTGTTCTTGGACCGACTAAGTCAATTTGTATTCAGACTATTTCATTATGCCTCTTAGTCGGTCTACGTTCACTGACTGACCGACTAGTTGTGAAACTAGTGGGTCAGAATGTCTTCTTGGACCGACTAGATTTCTAGGTCTGAATTTCTATCTCTTCTCAGTTCCTCTCTTAGTCGGTCCATGTTGTTTGACTGACCGACTAGTTGATGAACTAGTCGGTCAGTGGTTGTTCTTTGACCGACTAGTTGCCTCAGATTTCTATCCGTTGGGAATTGACCTAACTTGTTTTTATGGGACCCTATAAATACGAACCTAGGTCATTTCTCTCTAGGTTAGAGCTGCCATTAAGAGATTCATTCAGATATAAAGAGATAGCCATTCTCACTCATTTCTAAAGCTCTCTTCCTCACAAGAAATCCATTCTCTCACTTTCTAGATCTAGAATCCATCTTGAGAGAAGCTTGTTCTTGGTGAGCCCTTCAAGCTCTAGCTTGAATCAAGTCTCCAAATCACTCCTAGGCACCTATTGCTGGTCATTTCCTTGGTGCTAGGTATTGGTGACTTCATCTTCCTCAAATCCTTCCTTTCACCTATTGGGTAAGAAAAACTCAAGGTATAGGATTTTGTGGTAAGATTGTTTATTTCATTATAAACTTGTTTATATTGCTTATTGATTCTCTCGGTTGTGAGAGAAGGTTGTGATCCCGGGTTGTGGGATTCACTATTGCCATTGCATGTATGATTTGATCTTGTGAATGTTTTTTCACAAGATATTCATAGTGGAAATCTTGGGTTAGGGTTTCTAACCTAAGTATCCGGAGGGGATCCGGGTGGTTGGGACGTAGGATCACCGGGAACAAGTCGGGGAGACTTGGGTGGATCCGAACCCATTAACATCTCTTGTTAGCATTGTTAATTTTGTTGTTGTCATTCAATTTAAGCTTCCGCAAATTGTTTTGGTAGTTGTTTGCACTATAATTTGGAATTATACTCCTTGTTATTTTTAAAGTACTATTCACCCCCCCCCCCTCTAGTACCTGTGCAGTAGCTTGTAGGGCATTACAATACCGACAAGGTGATTACCCCGGAAATGGGAACCAAGTGGCCAGTGAAGCCGATGATGGGTCCCGTTCAAGGCCTTAAATCTGCCTGCTTCAGCCCCGTCTTCTCCATCGTCCACATGAACAGAGTATCGCAGGAGCTTCCGGTGTCGATCAGGAGGCAGCTGATGATGGCCATCCCGATCTGAGCCTCGATGACGATGGTGTCATCATGCGATAGCTCGACTCCCTCCAGGTCTTCATCAGTGAAAGTGATGGGAGGTCAAGCCACCCTTCTCCTCTTTGTCTCCCTGCCTAGGTCTGCCGCCATCAACTGTCGCACCCACCCCTTCTTGCCTGATGATGATTCTCCTCCTGAGGATGGTCCGTCGCATATCACGTCTATGCGCATGACCACTCTGGGTAGACGGAGCTCTTCTCGTTCGTTGCTTGGGGGTGGGTCTGGCCTTCGCCCCCCTCGCGGAGCTCTTTCCTCTCGGATCGGCCTCCTGCCCTCGATGAAGCCCCCAAGGTGACCTTCTTGGATTAATCCCTCGATCTCCATCTTAAGGGTGAAGAAATTGTCGGTATCATGACGGTGGTCTCGGTGGTACCGACAATACTTTCGGAGATCTCGCCTCGTTGGGTTCGACTTCATTTCTCTAGGTGGGTCTGGTAGCAGCCTGGCCCTTGTTGTCGCGGCTAATACCTCAATCATTGGGGCGTTAAGCTGTGTGTATTGGGCCCGTAGGGGTCCCTCCAACCTCAGGATCACCCGTGCGGGTTCTCTGGTGGGGACAAACTCTCGCACAAGGCCTAGGAAATCTTGCAGGCGACGACCCACCTGGTCGCGTCTCGGCTGAGCCTGCTGGTCACGGCCCCGGGTCCTGTCTTCTTGCCTCGGCCTGGGATGGGATCGAGGCTCTCCTTGGGATGTTCCTGCCAAGGCGACCGGTTTCTTTGCTCCGAGAGCCTCCTTTTCAGTGTGTACCTCTCCGCCTGAGCGACTAACACGTCGCAGTCGGCAGGTGGGTCTCGGAGCAAGGATTAATTGAGGCTTCAGTTCCTCAGTCCCGCCTTGAAGGCCAGAATGAGCACTTTGTCGCCACAAGCCACCACACCCTGCTTCTCGTCCTGGAAGCGGCGCAGGTACTTCCCAATCGTCTCCCCTTCCTCTTGAACTATTGTGAAGAGGTAGTCCATGTGCTTCTTCCTCGTGCGCCCAGCCCGGAACTATTGTTAGAATTTGTGAGATAACTCGCCAAAGTTCTCGATGGACCTTGCAAGCAAGCCGTAGTACCATTCTAGGGCAGAGTCCCACGGACTATGTGAGAAACACTGGCAAAGGAATGTGTCGTCCACGTAGTGCATCTCCATCGCCCCTCGGTACTGTTGCACATGCGAGAGGGGGTCGCCTCTTCTATTGTAGGGGCCTAGAACCTTGTGGGTCTCGGGGTCGATGTTATCCTCGCGATAGCAGTGTGGCCTCCTCTGGGTAAGCGGGGCACTAGGGCATGCGCTCCCTCTGCCTCTCTTGGGTTCGGCTCCGGTCCTGCCTCGGCTGTCGACGGTCATCTCGCCCCAGGGAGGGAGGAGGTGGTCACCTCGGAGGACTCCTTCCGCGCGGCGGAGATCCAGTTGAGGATGGACTGTAGGCGTTCCTATATCGCCGGCCCGAAGTCGACACCTTCGGGATCTCCCGATGCTCCCGACTCTCCCTCCGGAGCCTCTCATGCTCTGCAGCGAGGAAGCGGAGTTGCTGATGGATGGCTTCCTCGTCGAAGCAATCTGGGGTGCGGCTTCGGTACCGGCCTTGGTGGCGAGTTTCTCCCCGTGTCGACGGGGAGAGGGGACGTCATAAAGGGCTCCTCCCTCGAGGCATGGACCCGGCGGAGGGCGGGCTACGCACAGTCCTGTGCCGTTGGCCCGAGGTCGACATCTCTGGGATCTCCCGGTTGTCCTCGTTCTCCTGCCGAAGCCTTTCGTGCTCCGTGATGATGAAACGGAGCTGGCGATGAGCGGCTTCCTCATTGAGGCAGGCTTGCTAGGCAGCCTCGGCTGCTTTGTCTAGGCGTCTCTAAGCAGCAGTCGCTTCTTTCGGGTGTCTGCGCAGGTGCGCGACCTCCATCTCTTCTTCCAAGAGCTTTTGTTAGGCCGTTATCTCCTCGACGAGCCCTTTCTACCTCCCTTCTTTATCGAACTGAGGATGGAGATTTTGCCTCATGATCGGGGGCTCAGAGGGGCCAAGGTGTGCTTTGGTCCTGGTCGTCGTGAAGCCTTCCATCATCTTAGTGAAGGCTTCGAAGCTCTGCTGCACAGCACGGGCCGAGGCCTGAACAGTCTCGACCTCCACCTCAGGGGGTGGATTAGTCACTGGAGTCCTTGGGTAAGAGTGTGATTCTTGGTCCATGGGATCTTCCCCGTGGTTAGGGTTCCGGTTGATGGGTATGGAGTTAGACATGGGTGTGACCCTTCGTTCCCACCGACGGCGCCAATTGTTGCAGGGTAAAACTCGGGTGCAATGAATTTGTATTGAGGGGAACCAAGGGCACGGTGGTTATGATTGGGATGAGGATTAGGGTAGGCGGTTTGACAGGTAATTAGTGTAATGATGAGGCTGAGCGCGTTGCGCCGACCGACCACGGGACAGATTCCGCTAGGATCTTGCCCCAACGACCGCACTGCCGGGGATGGGGTTGAGCGCGACCGATGTTGACAAGCTCACCTGCACAGAGAGCAACTCGTTAGAAAGGCCGGGTTGGGGTCAAACCCTTAGCCTTTCTGATGCCTAAGTTAGTAATAGGACTTAAAGCAGGGGCAAGGCACGTAGGTCAGACTAAGAGTGAGCCGACCTTACGTGACGAGCTATCAGTTGTGGAAGAACAAAGATATGGAAGACCTTTGCTCTTATGTGTGAGTAATGAGATTTGGGATTAATTTGCCAACCCCCTTTCCCGATGGAGGGAAAGGGATATTTATACCTGATGGAGGCGGTTAGGTGAGGCTGACCTGGCGTGCTTACTCGACGTGCTGAGCTGGCCTATCTGTCAGCAGAAGCTTCAGACGAGGATGTCAAGGTCGGGTGTCAGCCATGCTTTTGTTAGACGGTGCAACAGACAGGGGTTCTTTTGTCAGGGTGTCAGGGACGAAAGCACCGAGTGTCAGGGGCGCAGCAGCCAGGGGACACTTTGTCAGGTTGTCGAACGACGGAAGTGTCAGAAGCATCCTTGTACTAGGTTGTTTATTGTGTCTGAGGTGACGAAGATTCGTCGAAGTGCGTTTGAGGAGTGTGGCCGCATGATAGTCGCTAGGTCGCTCTCGATTAGTGATGATAGGTCGGTTGCACGCCTTGCTCGCTAAGCCTGACGAGCTCAGAGGGGAACATGCGCGCAACCTGTGGGGACCATGGCAGAGTGCACCCCTCCCACCAGCCGAGGTGGAGAGTGCCCCTCCACTCGTCGAGGCGGAGTATGCCCTTCCATTGGTCGTTCTGGTCTTTAAGGTCGTCGGTCGCCTTGAAGACCTGGTGGGATAAGTGAGCAGCTTACGAAGTCGGGGCGGTGAGTGCCCTTCCTCTGTTCTAAATGGGTTACGCGAAGGAGGGGCGACCTGGCCAGGTATCCAATGGGTTTCGATGGAAGGTCGCACTATCACGATCTTTAGGTCGTAACAGTATTTACCTAGGGTATGATTCACCTTCCATTATTAGCTACCTTCAGCCCCTCACAGGCGACGTGTTTAAGGCTTGTCTTGAAGATAATGAGTGTGACGAAAATTATTTTCCTAAACTAGGCTCACAAACCAAGAAGCCTGAAGCTTCAGAGACCATTTCTTGGGACACTAATACTTTGTTTTATTCTGATCCACGTACTAATCTGTGTGAAGATGAGATCCTAAAGATCCTTCATATTCAAAATATAGTACATTTACTCCCGGACAAATTCACTGATAACCAGAAAATTACTGATCTCACGTCCCTGCTGCCAATACGCCAACTAGGATTGACATCCCCAAAGATGGGTGCAATCCACCGGCAGTGGAATCGACCGTACCTCAAATAAAAAGAGGGCGACCGCCTGGCTCCAAGGATAAATTCCCTTGCAAGAGGAAAATACCTGGAAAAATAACGAATATTCCACCAAAGGATGCTAAGCTCAAACCAGTAACCTCTTCCCTCCTTCAGGCCCCTGAAGAGGACAATACCTGAGAAATATCATTAAATTTCGTACGTACTAGGGAGGTACTGGATAGAAAAAGCACTGTCGACGACGACGACTTCACGTTCTATATTGTTGTTCACGTCGCTCAATGTGACGATGATATCGATCCACGATCTCTAGCTGAATGCAAACCCAGAGATGATTGGCCAAAATGGAATGAGGCAATATGAGTAGAGCTTGACTCACTCTTGAAACACAAAGTCTTTGGACCAGTAGTCCAGACACCAAGAGGTGTAAATTCGTGAGATACAAATGGGTATTCGTTAGAAAAAGAAATCAAAATAATCAGATCGTACGCTACAAAGCACAGCTTGTAGCTCAAGGGTTTTTCCAATAACCGGAGATAGATTATGAAGAAACATATTCACCAGTCATGGATGTGATCACTTTCCGATTTCTTATAGGCTTAATAGCTAGGGAAGGCTTAGATATGCAGCTCATGGACGTTGTGACTGCATATCTATATGGAAATATAGATAAAGATATCTATATGAAACCCCCATATGGCTTTAAACTGCCTATAGAGATAAAAGATAGACATCGGGATGTCTACTCTGTTAAGCTACAAAGATCATTATATGGTCTAAAAAATCGGGAAGAATGTGGTATAACAGACTCATTGAGTTCTTTGTAAAACAAGGATTTATCAAAAATGATGTCTACCCTTGCATCTTTATAAGATCAAAGGGAACATGATTTGTAATAATCGTCGTCTATGTAGACGACCTTAATCGCATCAGATCTCCTGAAGAGATAACTGAGATATCTGAAAGCCTAATAAAGACTTTTGAAATGAAAGACCTAGGCAAAACAAAGTATTGTCTTAGCTTTCAGATTGAATACCTCAACGATGGGATCATGTTACTTCAATCCATATATACAAGGAAATTGTTGAAAAATTTCCACATGGATAAATGTCATCCATTGAGTACACCAATGGTCGTAAGTTCTTTGGATGTACATAAAGACCCCTTCCATTCGCTGAAAGAGGGGAAGGACATATTAGGTCCTGAAGTACCTTACCTAAGTGCCATCGGAGCACTTCTCTATCTGGAAAACTGCACGGGTCCCGACATAGTGTTCGCTGTCAACCTACTAGCCAGATACAGTTCAGCGCCCACAAAGCACCACTGGAATAGAGTTAAGCAGCTTCTGTGCTTCTACCATGGGTGTATTAACATGGGATTATACTTCCCAAAAGGTGGATCTTCCACTTTGATTGGTTATGTAGATGCAGGTTACAAGTCTGATCCACACACCGAGAAATCACAGACTGGTTTTATATTCACCTATAGTGGTACGGCCATCTCCTGGGAATCTGTGAAGCAGACCACTACAACAGTCTCATCCAACCCACTCAGAGCTCCTGGCGATCCATGAAGCTAGCAGAGAATGTGTCTGGCTTTGTTCAGTCATTCGTCACATTCTATCGATAATCAGCCTGAAGACGGACGACCTTGAGCTAACCACTTTATTTGAAGATAATGCAGCTTGTATAGCTCAACTATAAGCTAGTTACATCAAGGGCGACAGGACGAAGCACATTTCTCCCATGTTCTTCTGGACGCACGAGCTAAAAGAGCAGAAGCAGATTGAAGTACAACAGATTCAGTCTTGTAATAATTTAGCTGATCTGTTTACTAAGGCTTTGCCTAGATGTACTTTTAGAAAGTTTGTAAAAGATATAGTGATGAGACATCAGAAAGACATACAAGCCTGAATCTTGTAAGGATCATGGGGAGTCACTTGTGTATTGTACTCTTTTTCCTTAAGTTGCTGGTTTTTCCACTGGGTGTAACGACCTCTATTTCCGGATACACTAGAGTGGAGTTCTATTAATATAAGTCTTTCATTAATATACTTTGATATATGGATCTCATTAATATACTTGTCAAATAACTTATTAATAGTGTTATTAATGTTTTGAGATTTAAAAATTCAAAAGTTTTAAAATTCAAAAGTTTTCAAAAATTCAAAAGTTTTCAAAAATTCAATTTCAAATTTGCTTAAAAACTTTCACCCTTTTAAATCCTAATTAAATTATAACTATTTTGGAAATAATTTTACTCATTCAAACCCATTATTCTCCTAATCATTGATATGATTCAAACATTCCTAATTTAGGTGAGCCTTAACTCACTAATCAATACTATTTAAAACAAATCCTTTTAAATTTCAAAAACTTTCCTTTTACTCATTGCTCTTAATTTCCCGAATTATTAATATGTTTCAACCTTTCCAAATTGATTTAGCTTTAATTCCCTAATAATTATTAATTAAAACAAATCAAATTACTATTATTACTAAACAATCTTATTTTAAAACAATTCCTATCTTATTCCAAACCCTTTCTAATATTTTTTTCCCTAACCCAAATCCCCCAGGCTCACTCACGCAACACACACACTTAGCATTCTCTCTCTCCCTCTCTCTTAAATCAAACCCTTCCTATTTTTAACCCTATACACAACCCATGCCCCTTCGTACAACCCTAGCCCCAGTCCACCCTACTCTTAAAAAAACCCAACGCCCACACGCAACTAACCATGAGCTTTCCCTACAACAACCCTTAAGAAACCCAAGCATCCATTCTTAAAACCCGACCCTTTAGACACTAGGCTAACCGAGCCTGCCCTTTCCTCTACAACAAAAAAAACCATAGCCCCCACTAAACCCATCACCTCATTCTCACAGGTCTTCTCCGCCGCCCCTCATCATTTCTCCGGCCTCCGACCAAGCGGTGACGAACCTCTGGCTCCCTCACTCCCATCCTCGGCGTCCAACCTCTAAGCTGCCTTGTTCTCCACCTCCCAGCACTGACTGCAACCCTTACCTCAGGCGCCTGCATGCCCTAGCCTCCACCTCTCATCCTCTCTAAAGAAGCCCACTCTGCCCGCAGGCCACCGCTCACCGCCCAGAAGCCCTCCGGTCTCCACCTCCCCTCCTGCAAGCTGTCCGACGCCCTGCACCCTCGACCTCTCTCCTCTTCACCTCCTGGATCCCGCACGCCCAGTTGCCAACATCTGACGCCTCAACTCCCGACGCTGCACACGCCTCCGAGCCACGCCGTAGCTCACCTCTCCCGCCAGCAAGGTCCCTGACAGGCGAGCCCGGACGTTGCCGACCACCCCGGCGTACCTCTCCTCCCCTCACCGCCCAGCAATCTGCCTCCCTTTCCTTCCCTGAAACCCGAGCCGTCGCCTGTTGCTGCAGACCTAGACACCGCCTACAGCCACGAAGTTCCGACCAGCATGTTGCCGTCCGACAGTCCTCCACCACCTGCAACCAAACTAGGAAGAGAGAAGTTTAAAAGGTTAGTTTATAATGTTGTTAGTAGTTAGTTTAGTTAGGGTTATTATAAATAATTAGAGTTGGTTTTTTTATTAAACTGTGCTCCTGTTATCATATTAGCTTGTAGTTGTTATTTTAGTTAGGGTTATATATATATATATATATATATATATATATATATATATATATATATAGGAGGGATCAAATGACCCCCAAAAATAACCCCCAAAAATGACCCCCTATCAAAAATCCTATGCCCCCCATTTTTTCGGAAGATCCGAACCGTTCATCTTGATCTCCTCCCTCTAAATACCTGACCCACCAATTTTCAACCCGATCCCATGTGTTTTGCTCGTCCATCAACCATCCGCAAAAGTTCTGTTCATGCGAAACCGTTAAATTTGGGTCGGATGGATGAACGGGAAAAACACATGGGATCGGATTGAAAATTGGTGGGTCAGGTATTTAGAGGGTGGAGATCAAGATCAACGGTTCGGATCTTCCGAAAAAATGGGGGGCATAGGATTTTTGATAGGGGGTCATTTTTGGGGGTTATTTTTGGGGGTCATTTAATCCCTCCTCATATATATATATATATATATATATATATATATATATATATATATATATATATATATATATATATATATATATATATATATATATATATGAGGACACAATATATATATAGGGATAAAAAACGGTATGAGCGTATTATCCGGAGCTGGCGATTTGAGGGCGACGGCGAAACCCTCGTTTGATGGCGGCTCCTTGCTTGGTGCTGACGGGATACAATCAAAGAATCCATCGTTCGAAGGCGGAAACTCGGTTCATGGTGGCGCCGATGGCTTGGGATCTGTCAAGATCTATCGACCTGAGGGGGGGATTTCATCCGGACCTGGTGACGTCCGGGGAACAGTACATCGACCTATAGATGGCGCCTCAACTGTTGGCGTTCACTCATCTGTCAGCGTGGATGATGTTGGTTCTGGATCCGGTAAGAATCAGCAGGCGGGAGATCAAGGCTGGCAACATGTCTCCCACGCGAGGAAGAAAAGAGTTCATTTTGATGCCAGGAATCTCGGCGGCAAGCGTTTCCTGCCACCCAATCCTTCCCAGCGTCACAATTTTGTTGGGGGACTCAGAAGAGGTGGGGGTTCTCTTAAGCGGGAAGTTACCAACGCCAAGACTAATGCCCCTAAGGTGCCTGTCAGATTGCCTGTTAGACCCAATTCTGAGATCCATATAGATCCGTCTGTATCTAAGAGATCATGGGTTGATATTTGTTCGACTCGGCGTAAATTTGCAGATCCACTAGTGATGTCTCTTGTGCCCCCTGTGCACAATGAGAACGGTGTTGCGAAGGTCAAAGTGTCATCTAGCATGATTGAAGTAGGTGCGGCTAAGTGGCAAAATACTCTTGTTGGCTATGTATTAGGGGATGTCCCATATTTCGGACAAATTAAATCTTGGACGGAAAGGCTCTGGAGAATCAAAGGAGGGCTCCGTATTTTCTCTCGTGAGAATGGGTACTTCTATTTCAAATTTGAGAATGAGGTAGATCGGGATAATATTCTTCATGGTGGTCCGTGGCTTTTTGATGGTAGACTTGTGGTGCTCCAAAAATGGACCCCGTCCACGCAGCATGGTCGGGATATTCTCACCGCGGTTCCTGTATGGGTCCAATTCCATAACCTCCCCCTATCAATGTGGACGTTGGAAATTCTGAACATCGTAGCAAGTGGAGTTGGTACCCCTATCTGTCTTGACAAAGCAACTGCTAATCTGGATAGAATTTCTTATGCTCGGTGCCTTGTTGAAGTAGATGCGAAGGCTCCACTACAAAGGAAGGTCTTAGTTGACGTAGAAGACCTATACTCCTTATCAATCGACGTCAGGTATGAGGGGGAACCGTCGAGATGTGGTGGATGCGCTTGCTTTGGTCACTTAGATAACCAATGCCCAAATAAACTCCCAGCGAATGAGCGCCCTTCAATCCAAGCAATGCATTCTTCTGACGCATCTCTTCATTCCAAGTACAAAGTGAAAGCCAATGAACTGATGACAAATACACCCAATGCTAATGGTGGAGCTCTGGGTGACGCTGGAGATTTGCCTAATTCTCTCTCGCAGCAGGACACTAGTGAGGTATTACTTAAAGATTCTCAGCTCCCACCCAATTTGCTGGGTCCTCTAGATCAGAAAGCCAAATCTCCCTAGTGCGTGAAGCTCTTACTGTTGACCTGCACCATGATTTATCATTGCAAAAATTTGTGATTGGCGAATGCAGTAATTCCAATGCTACGGTGGATGCTGAGAATGGTGCGGCCCCTACGGAAGGTACTTCATCAGACCAACCTGATGTCTCTGGCCCAAGCGTAGGGGTTTTATCAATAACAGGAGGTTGTAACCCCTTACCGTCGCTCCTTCAAACTGTCCAGGACCCTGAGAACTTGGACCCACCCTCAAATCCTACTGTTCCTAACCTGGAATGGGTTGAGGAACACACTATCCTGAGGGAGAAGGTGGCACCAACAAAGTGTTAGTCAACCCCAGCCTCTCCAACAGGCGTTAGGCGAAGCACTAGACTAGCGGGCCCGGTTCCGCCTATCTCAAAATCTGTTTAATGTCTATCTACTTTTGGAATTCTCGGGGTCTTAATAACGTCTCGAGGCGAGCAGATCTAAAGCATCGCCTGCGTAAGTTCAACCCCTCAATTGTATGCTTGTTAGAGACTAAAGTGGAAGCTGTTAATGCAGGTAGAATTGCTAAGTGCTTTAGTAAAGAGTGGTCGAGCATTGACAACAGGGCTCACCACAAGGGGGGCCGGCTAGTGATCTTTTTTAACACATCTATATGGAATTGTTCTAGCATTACGACATCTGATCAACATATCACTTCTTTATTTACTAATTCAGATTGGTTTGTGATGGGACTATCTGCAGTTTATGGCCTCAATCTAGCAAATGATAGAATGGCACTTTGGAATTATCTAATAGCTGACTCCCGGATTTTCTCCAATACTCCTTGGCTGGTGGGAGGAGATTTCAACTGTGTCCGTAGCGCTAACGAGAAGTTGGGTAGGCGAGCTGTGGATGTGAGAGCTATGGATTCGTTCAATGATTGTATTGGGTCCCGTCATCTCACTGAATTAAAAAGCATTGGTAGAAGCTTTAGTTGGTGTAATAAGCGCATTGGCGCTTCCCGTATAACGGCGTGCCTGGACCGGGTTCTTTGCAATACACAGTGGATTAGCCTCTTGCCTCAATCTTTTGTTGAATATTCTTATGCTGGAACTAGCGACCATTCCACTATGATCGTATATCTTCATTCTAAGGTAATCACTCACCCAAAACCTTTTAAATTTTACAACTCTTGGATCTCCCTACTGGGATTTCATGACATTGTTCGGAGCAATTGGAGTATGCAGAGGAGGGGTATGGGAATGCAGAATATTGTTCATAAGCTCAAATCCTTGAAATGTGCTCTCAAATCCTGGGCAATTAATGCAAGAAGTAAAGTTCATACTGTTAAATGTCGGCAGGAGTTAGAGGATTTGCAACATAATAGTTATTTACATTCTGATCCGGCTATCCAAGCACTAGAAAGGAGGGCCGGTCTTAAGCTTGCTCATGCATTAGAAGTTGAAGAGGAAGATTTGCGTCAAAAAAGCCGCCAAAATTGGATTTCTCTGGGGGACAGGAATTCTAACTTTTTCTACGCAGCTATGAAGTCCAGACTATCTCATAACACCCTTGCCCATCGTATTAATATTTATGGTGAAAGGAATTCTACTTCGGATTCTCTAAGATTGGATGCTCCTGTATTCTACAAAAACTTATACTCCCAGGATGATTACTGGACGATCTTCCCTAATCTTATCCCCAAGCGCAAACTAACTGTGGAAGCTACCAATTGGGTTGAAAGGTCTGTCTCTGCTTCTGAAATTAAAGAGGCAGTTTTCCAAATTGGTACAGACAAGTCTCCAGGACCTGATGGTTTCAATGCTAAATTTTTTCAGCACGAATGGGAGGTTGGAGGTAAAGACGTTATTTCTGGTGTCTCATCTTTTTTCACAACTGGCCGCATGATCCCACATGTCAATCACACATTCTTGACATTGGTCCCTAAAAATGCCAATGCTACAGGATTAGATGAATACAGGCCCATTGCTTACTGCAATGTGATTTACAAAATTATTAGTAAAGTGCTTTGTAACAGGTTAAAGCATGTTATCTGTGATCTTATTTCCCCCAATCAAGCTGCCTTTCTTAAGGGGAGGTTGCTTGCAGATTGTGCTCTCATTGCCCACGAGCAGATACGTGATTTTAGCAACCCTATGGGGGCCAGAACGTGTTTAAAATTGGACCTCAAGAAGGCTTTTGATAGTTTAAACAGGGCATTCATATTCTTTCTACTTCACCAAATGGGATTCAGGAGCAGATTCATTAATTGGATATCAGAGTGCATCTCTACCCCAATGTTTTCTGTCTTAATTGATGGGTCCCCAGAGGGCTATTTTTCGTCCAACAGAGGCCTCCGTCAAGGTGATCCGCTCTCCCCTTACCTATTTGTGCTAGTAATGGAGGCTTTCTCGCTCCTTATGGCTAGAGCTGAATCTTCTCGTACTATCCATCCTCTAAGAAGAACTGGGGCTATCTCTCACCTGCTTTTTGCTGACGACCTTTTGGTTTTCTGTCGTGCAAACCCCCATTCTTTTAAAGGCCTGAAAGATTTATTGACTCAGTTTAACTTATTCTCTGGTCTTCACATTAATTTGGGGAAAAGCTCCGCCATTTTCAGTAAAGGCGTGGTTGATCCTAGTGGACTGGCAGGTATTCTTAGAATAAAGAAGGTATCATCTTTCACTACTTATTTGGGTTTTCCGCTCTCTTCGACATATCCTAAAGCTTCCTTATATAGCCGTTTAATTGACAAATGTAAGAAGAGACTGTTGGGTTGGTCCTCCTCTTTGCTCTCTACTTCTGGAAGGATAGAATTGGTCCGCTCTGTTATCTATGGAATGGTATCCTTCTGGATGCAAGTATACTGCATTCCGCCTTCTGTGATCCGTACCATAACTGCTGCTTGTAGGAGGTTCATTTGGGGTAAATCCAACAGCTGGGCCTGGAAGGATTTATGTACACCCAAGAAAGAGGGAGGAGTGGGTTTAAGACTTTTGGAAGATCTGAATGTAGCCTCCGGGGTACGGCTAACCTGGAGACTTCTTACCTCGACCGGGATCTGGGAAAATTTTATGAGGAAACGCTATAGCGTTGTTGCTAATGGATTTTTCACTTCTAAGGCTCACCCTACCCAATCAGGGACTTGGAAGTTCCTACTCAGGTACCGTAATTTTCCCAAAAACTCATTAAACGTACCGTTAGTGATGGTTCAGAAACTTTGTTTTGGTTTGATAATTGGCACCCTAAGGGCCCCCTCTATTTGCTCCACACTCCTACCACGGGTACGGAACTGATGAATGTGAGGGATTTTTGGGCGCATGATGGCTGGAAGGATATTCCCAGCATTCGACCCCTACTCCCTATTCTTCGGCCTATTGCTCTTAGCTCCGGTCCTGACACTTGGACGTGGGAAGCAGGGCCAACATGTAATCTCCGATCAGCATGGGAGGGCACGCGTACAGCCAGGCCGCCTTTTATTTATTACAGTGCTATATGGTTTGTAAAACATGTTCCTAAATTTGCTTTGTGCTTGCTGCGAGCTATTAGGGATAAATTGCCTACTAGAGAGAGACTCTTTCGGTTGGGAATAATGACAGAGCAAAAGTGCATTCTTTGTGACAAAGATGAGACTGAGAGTATTGAGCACCTGTTCTTTGGTTGTGATTATTCATGCTACATTCTTACCAGGTGCCTCCTCAAGTTGGGCTACACGGGAGTGGTTACACCTACTATAGCTGATACTTGTGATCTTTTCTTCTCTCGATATAACAATAAGGATCCTGTGGGTATACTTGCTAAATCCGCCTTGGCGGCCATGGTCTGGCACATATGGAGGGAGCGTAACAAGAGGATTTTTGACGGAATCAGAATGAGGAAAACTGAGTTATTTGAGGCAATATCAACTGACGTCACGATAGCTCTTCGCCACTTGGACTTGGACCAAGCTCCTGACATCACCCCATTTTCTAATTGGGGGTTTATTGATGCTGGTTAATTGTATATGCTATTTTGGTGGTAGACTCTTTTATGTATAGACCGCTAGCAGTAATGGTGGTTGCTGGGATGTGGAGGGTGACGGCGCTTGTGTCCTCTCCCCTCTCTTCCTATTACCCCTGCAACTTGCTAGTGGTGTTTGTTGTAAATATTTTGGTGATTAATAAAGACAACTTTACTCGTCAATATATATATATATATATATATATATATATATATATATATATATATATATATATATATATAAGTTAGTTAGATAGTTAGTGATTAGTTTTATAAAAGAAAAACTGTGTTTCTTTTATCACCATGTCAGTACGTGAATTAGTTTTGCTAATACTCACCTTATCATAGATTAGGATTAGTTACTAGTTAAATATATTAGGTGTAAACAGATATTAAATAGGTTAGTCGTTAAAATAGTCTAAGTTATTTATCAGTAAATTAAATAAGTTATTTTCTTCATTAAAATGATATTGGAACCAAATGACGCAGAAACCGTCCGTGCCCCCCCCCCCCCCCGTACGGACCCGTCGACACCAAAATCACAGGAAACAAGCAAGCGTGCAGTTTATTACATGCTTTTTCGTGTAAATTTCTTAAAACTTAAACTGTGATATATTGTACACAAGATTGCCATGATACATTGACACTAAAACACACTTTTGTGAAATGCTAAACTTAAACTCGCGTGCGTGTGTGTGGACACCATTAAGGAAATGAATCTACTTGTTACAACATGAACTGTATGGGCAATGGAACAAACAACTTGAAATAATATGGAACATGATGGCCGATTTGGCAAGTCACAGATAGATACATGTCGTTGGCTCATAGTTAGTTACTCTCGTCGGTCACATGCGACTAGTCTGGCTCATGTTCCAGTATATGACGGTTTAGCATTCTGGCTCGTGGTCAAGAAAGTACATGTGGGTGGGGTTGGGTTCCCGGGCACTATCCGGTAGTAAATGGGTCGCCTGTAGGGGGCACTTGAAGGTGGATTCACTTACTAGCCGTCTAACGATGGGGGCCTTAGTCACGGATTTGCACACACAATTAAACAACTTGAAAAGAGATGTTAACTTACAAAACTGATGTTACTTTATTGAACTGCTATGTTACATTTTCATAAGATGACTGCATGCTAGTGTAAAATCATATAACTGCTTTAAACTGCTATATATAACCTGTTATATAACTTGCCAAGGGACCCGTTCTAACCATATCTTGCCAGGACCCTTGTTGACATACATTTTATGTTGTTTGAATGTATGTCAGGTCACGAGACAGAATACCAGGAGGACGAGCTGCTGGATTAGAGTGATCTATTGGACCAGGAGTACGTTGACCCAGAGGTTCTCCCCACAGAGGACCAGTCGTAGAGATTCATCTATTGCTGCTTTAGAGTTTTACTTTCTGCTTATCTGTTGGGTGTGTACCCATTTTGTAGACTATGTTTGTTGGCCATGCTTGGGGCCTTACTTTATTTGTGTACTTTTCTTTTCTGGATGTTGGCTATTATTATGATTATTTCTGTTGTTCTTTTGCATGCAAGAATCTGTGTTTGTATTCACAGATGCTTATTGGGCTAAAGCTTCACAGCTTCAGCCCATGCGGACTCGCTCGCGTCCTTCCTCCCAAGTATAATGGGAAGCGAGGTGTGACACTGGGTTTTCCATAGCTAAGGTTTTAACGAGTCAAAAATGGTAACTTTGGAACCAGCGGTATCCACCCCCACATTAGCGTATTGGATCCTGAAGAATTCATATGCTAAGAATGGATGGATAAGGGGGAGTGTTATGAATTGGGGAGACCTTTAGTCTCCACCCACTAATCATCCACCATTACACTCACTTAGTAGTGGGTGTCCCTTGGGTTATCCCTATATGAATGAATATAAGTTTGGCTATGGCTTAGACCATTAACTAGTTCTTCCACCTCTCAACAAATCTAAATTAGTATCTAGATAAAAGAGACTATTTCCAGCACTTCATTGACCAATCTTCTTCTTCGTCGCTTGATCCTAAAATGTGCATTCAGAAGATAAATAATTAACAAATTACATCACAATTTGTTGACTTTGTTAATTGTGATATAGATAACAAATTGAATTTAAAGGATATAATGTGAAAAACATTTATCAAAGTACGTGCTGATGAATAATGAATTGTTTCTGTATGTGTCACATATGCCTGAGAACCATCAGACAATTGAACTGATATATTTTTATGAATGGTAGAATATGAAGAAAAATATGAAAGAGATGTACATATATGATTCAAAGAACCTGAGTCTATAATCCAACAAGAGCTAAACATGTGAGAGCTATATCGACCAAATATTTTGATGATCAACTAAATTCTTCTTTGGCTAAAAGTACAAGAAGCATGTTGTATTAGTCAGATAATAACTGGTTGGTAAAAGTAGCAGAAGTGGATACCGATGGTTGTGATTTCTTTACATGCTTATCTGGAAAGCCATAAATAATGGTAGCATGTTTTCACAAAAAACACATGGCTATGATCGTGCCAGAATCTTTCTTTGCCCATAAGGTCTGAGATAAGGATAGTTGTGATGGAGCATCTTATATGGAGATTTGTTATGCTACATGGCAGCTAGAAGTATGTTGATGAGTTACACAGCTGTCATAGTGGTATCAGGCCAATACATCATGGGCATGGATGCTGTAAGCAATAAAGTAATAGTTGTGTCAATAATATGACAATGTTTTCTTTTGGTGACACCATTTTGTTCTGGTGCGTATGGCTGACGTTTGATGTATGATCCTGAATTGGTGAAAAAAGAGAGAAAAATTGATTGGTACTGATACAATCCTCTTGAATGGGCCCGGGAAGAACATGCTAAGCCCATGGTCCGGAGAAAGATTAGGCCCTAGCCTAGAGGCCACACGAGCACGTCTGGTGACGCCGGCCCAAAATCAATGCTAAGGGAACCGCTGACCCTCGACGGTTAAGGAAACTGCCCCCCCCCCCCCCCCCCCCCCCCCCCGGGATTTTTCTCACCTTAATCGGCATTACGTCCACCTTCATGACCATCAAGGGACCATCAAGGTGGTGCGTAAGTGGGGCAAAAAGAGCGGGAGGATGAGGGAGAGACGGACGGTTCGATCCTTACAAGAGACCCAGAGATCGAAAGACGAAGGGAAGGGACCGAATTCTGAATACTCAAGACTCAGGTATTCTTCCTCCTATGCCCTGTAAGGACAATGGCTATGGGGAAACACTAGAAGGGAGGGTTGAATAGTGTGTATGCAATTTAAAAGATAGTTACACCAATTTAAATCCCTAACCAACAAAATAATGCGGAATAGAAATGAACCCAAAATAAAACAAATGCAAACGCCAGGATGTTTCAAGGGTTCAGATTACCTAAGTCACTTCTCGACTTGTTCCTGTTAATCATACGTCCCTTCCACCGGGTTAACAACCGGATACTCAAGTTAGAACCCTAACTTGAGGTTTCCTTAAGACCCACTTGTAGAAACCCAACAAGTGAAATCGAAATACAATCGATTGACCTTGACTCCCACAACTTGGGAGCAAGCAAACCACTCTCAGAACCCGAGAGTAAATCAAATAACGAAAGTTATGAAATATGAAATTAAGCAACACTTATAATCACCTATGCCTTGAAGTAGAACTTGATGGAGAGGTGTGTTGTGTGTTTAAAGACTCTCTTGGAAGAGAGGAAAGCCCTTTCTCTTGACTGCACCAAATGCCTAGAAGATATCTCTTTGGTTCTAGGTTGAGAGCAAGAGATTGAAGATTGGAATTCTTAGGGCTTTAGGATTTGAGAGCTTTGATCTTGAGAATAAAAGCTTGAATGAATGAGAGAGTGACTAAGTAACCTCTCAATGTAACAATAGAGGATCCTTATATAGGTTTCTCAAATCCCTCAACCGAAAACAGTAAAAACATCTTTGAAATCTGTGAGGAAAAACTAAACTGATAGAATCTGGGCCCGCGACAGTCGACTGTTGAAGAATTCACAGTCGACTGCTGCACAGTCAGAGAGGGCAGGTGAGAATTCATAACGGTAACTTACCACGTGGACAGTCGACTGATGAGGCATAGAAAATCGACTGTTGAACTAACAGGCGACTGTAAATCCTACAACAGGCGACTGGCAGTAAGTTGGGTAAGTTGAAGGAATCTGGAAAACGTCTGAGAGAACAGGACAGACGACTGATGAAGAGAAGAAAGTCGATTGTTAATCCGAACAGGCGACTGTAATTCCTTCTACAGACGACTGTCAAATCCCTGAGATTTTCCAGAGAGTTGAGTCATCAAATAGGCTCACAGACAGACGATTGTTGATGCATTGACAGTCGACTGATCCAATGGACAGTCGACTGTAAATCCAACATAAGTCGACTGGCCAGAATAAACAGAGAAATACATTTTGGGCTAAAGACAGATAGGCGACTGATTAACAAAAACACAGTCGATTGTCACTTGGACTGGCGCATGTGCAACATTCATAAGTCACCTGTGAGAGTTAAAACATAGAAGCCCAAAAATAGACTGTAAAAGTTTGTGCATAACAGGCGACTGTAGAACAAAACACAGTCGACTGTTTTTGAGACAGGCGACTGTAAAACGTTCAGCAGTCGACTGTTATAAACATGACATGCACAATCTAGATTGAAATGAATTGGAGTCTAAGGAAGGTTGGTCTACTGATATCCTAAGACTGAAATGAAGATGTGTGTGTGCTCCAACAATGTTCTACTTCTAAGCTACATACTAGAAGAGATAACAAGAAAGTTACATTTGACGAACTCTCTCTTCTATCCAAAGCATGAGCTTGAAGTCTTCTAGGAGATTCAATCACCATCTACGATCATCCAATCCATTTCATTTGCCTTCAATGATCTTTGAGTGTCATCCATTGCAAGTAGATCTTCATAATAAGCTTATGCAATGGATTAACTGCAAAATAGGGGATTAGTCACAAATATTTATGTTTGCTCATCATTAATACCAAGTAGGGAGAAGTTCAATACTCAATATGTCACGCCCCGCTTCCCTAAAATGGAGGCGAGACGTGAAAAGGTCCGTACGGGAGTGGAGCTGTGAAGCCCCAAACCCGATAAGCGTCAATAAAACATAAGCAGGTCCCTGTAACCACAAACGGAACAACAATAATAACACAAGGAGAGACAGAAATAAAATCTCAAATCTCAGAATTTGTCCAACATGAAAATTAGGTTCAACATCCAGAAAAGCCACCAGGCTAAAAGAAAGAGTCTAAAGGCCCAGAACAAGGCCAACAAAAGGGACAACATAACAAAGTATTGGTGCCACGCACCGATAACAAAACAGTCTAAACAACAACACAAACAGTCTCTACGACTGATCGCCCTTGTTCACGAAGTCCTCGTCACACACAGGCTCGGGCTCGGCGTCTGCAAACACCTCGTCCTCAACAATGAACTCAGGCTCAGGATCTAACATGTGTCACCCAAAAGAATAAAGGGGCACATGTCAGCAAGTCTAAAAGACTTGGGCAAGGAAACTGAAAATAAGGCAAACTAATAACCTAGCATTTATAGTATGCATGACATGGCAGTTATGGTATGAGTGCACAAGTAAGACATGGTGAAACAATAAGTACAAGAGAACCATTATCAGGGCATGTCAAGAGTAGCCAAGCTACTAACAATCTCAATCTTTTCACTAGTCACGTTTCAAGTTATTTGTAGATGTTTACGCCTTACAGCTGAACTGTTGGACATTCACACTGATTGGCCGCTTAACACTACCCCAGAACCCAGAGTTTACGCCTTACAACTGCAGTTGCTGATCGGGCAGACTCCCAGTTGAATGGCCGCTTAACTCTTATCACAAAACCCACGTGTAAACGAGCCAGGGTCCCTGTACACGATGATCAGTAAATGAGCCAGGGTTGCCCCGCACAAGAGCTCGTTTCCTGGATCACAAAGCAGAAGCGTATTTTATTTGGCATAGGGGTGCACCAAGCCTCAATCATTTCACAAGGTGTAGCGGAGCTACGCAATCACGGGAACACTTAAAGAATGCAATGACATGACAATTAATTTGCGTACCGTTAATGGAAATTAAACATGACATGGTAGTTGTGCAACATGATAAATGTCGGATCTAGCTTCGTTGTCAAGCTAGTTCCTGAAATTGCGCCTAGGCGAGTATCATTTCGTCGCCTAGTCTCTTTTACGCCTACAACAAGCAAATGGCCTAAGGCATGGCCCAAAACCCTAAGTGGAAAGTTTCACTTGCCTAGCACCGAGGATGACGATCAACGAGGCCGTCACTCAAATGCTAACTACGGAGATGAGATCGCTGCCATGGGAAAACAATATTAGAACAACATCCAACCTAGTTTTATTAGGGTTTCACAAAAACACAAATAGGTTAAGAGAATATTATAGAATCGATTTATTACCAAATCGTTAGCGGAAGAACGATGCCGATCAAGCACGACAACGGAAGAAACGATCCGGGGAATCTACGGTTCAGATCTGGAAATGGATGGAGAAATTTGGAGAAATGGGGTTTTGGGGATTTTGGGGGTTGGAGATGGCCTAGGGCATGGTGGCCGGCCAAAATGGAGAGGGGGAGAGGCTCTTGATGAAGGAGGAAGGCTAGGGGAAGATCAGAGGTCAAGGGGGAAGGAAAGAGGCCATGAGAAGAGAAAGAAAGAAAAGAAACGAAGTGGGGTTTAAATAGAAAATGACCTGGCGGCTGCCCAGAAATTAGGGTTTCGACACTGATTAGTCGGTCAAAGAGCAACCTCTGACCGACTAGAGCAAATTAACTAGTCGGTCGGTTGACCAACGCAGACCGACTAAGTGTAAACAGTAACTCCTGTACAAAAATAGGATTTAGATTTAGTCGGTCAAAGAACAACTACTGACCGACTAGTTTATCATCTAGTCGGTCGACGAACGTTCTTAGACCGACTAAGAATGAACAGTACTTGGTATCAAAAATGATCATAGAGCTAGACAGTTAAAGAACGATTGCTGACCGACTAGTTTGCAACCTAGTCGGTCGACAAATGTTCTTAAACCGACTAACGATAAACAGTAACTCCTGAGTAATTAACAAAGCCCACTAGTCGGTCCATGAAGGTTTGCCGACAGACTAAATCGTCATCTAGTCGGTCGGTTCCCCTTCTTAAACCGGCTAACGTGCACAGAAAGTTCCGAAATGGAGCGCGAAGCTCCGGGATCGATTCCTAAGACTCCTAGGCTTGATCTAACAATAAGATATGACCGATATGAAGCCCGTCACAAATGACTTACTCCAAAATCGACGATTCCAAGGAAGAAGCTAGAAAATCACGACGAAACGATCGAAAATGAAAGCTACGGAGACGAAAACCACACATGAGGAGAAAATCCACCAAAACATATATATATAATATAAATAATCCAAATACATGAAAACCAGTCGTTACACAATATTCTCCTCCTTTTTGATGATGACAAATAAACATAAACAAAAAGATAAATAATTGTGCTTAACGAAAACTTACTCCCCTTACATAGATGCCAATCAAGTTAGTCATCAAATATTAGGGCATCTATATATCAATTGAAGCAAATGAGTAAGATATGCATGAATGAAATGAATCCATGAAATCTAGGATTTAAAATCCCTATTCATTGTATCTTACTCCCCCTGAATCTAAGGCAAATTCAATCTTAGATTCAAGTATTATTAGTATATACTTAGCACATTCATTATGAATCTATTTGTTTATTTCTCTCCCCCTATGGTATTATCCAAAAGGTGGGAGTAAAAATAGCAACAACAATCGTGCTAAATAAGAACTAGTAACAATTACAAGAGTTTAAGGATATATAAATCAAAACTCATAAAACCAAATCATAAACTTTGGTGATCAGAGGAATGGAAGTCCAATATCAACATTGAAATACACGAAGAAAACATATTGTCTCAAATCACATCACATGAAGAATATGGCATATATAGAGACAATATCTCAAAATTCACACAGATATGATAAGCAATTATGCAATGTGTGAGACAGACGAAGAAAGTACAACTTCATATATATATATATATATATATATATATATATATATATATATATATATATATATATATATATATATATATATATATATATATATATATATATATAGCCCACGAGAGGGTGTCCTAGTGGTAAGTCATTCCGCTCCAAAGCCAAGGGGTGCGGGGTTCGAGGCCTATGGCCACCGTGACTTGGTAATTATTGTGGAATTTGTTATGGAATTATTTACCCTGGGGCTACATCTCCCCTCTCGGACTAACCCGGGGGCCGTTGAGGGCACGTCGGTCACCCCCCAGTTTGCATAGTCTCGACCGAGCTCTCGCCATACCCTCCTAAAAATGCCGAAGGCAGGGGGAGGGGGTTGGGGATTTTTCTGGGTTTTCATATATATATATATATATATATATATATATATATATATATATATATATATATATATATATATATATATGTTAATGGGCCAATGCTGACAGCGCTGGAAATTTTTCCAGCGCTGTCCGCATTTTGGGCGAGATAAAAATATTTTTTTTGAAATTTTTTTTGCAGTAGTTAGATATACGTGTTAGGAAGCTCCCTACAAAATTTCAGCTCGATCCGACACCGTTTGAGCCTCTGTTCATCGATTTCAAAAACGTTACGCAAATCTGTCCACAGTTTTGCGTAACGTTTTTGAAATCGATGAACGGAGGCTCAAACGGTGTCGGATCGAGCTGAAATTTTGTGGGGAGCTTCCTAACACGTATATCTAACTACTGCAAAAAAATTCAAAAAATATACTTTTAGGTCGCCCAAAATGCGGACAGCGCTGGAAAAATTTCCAGCGCTGTCAGCTCTTCTCCATTTTTCACACACACACACACACACACACACACACACACACACACACATATTGATGGTACTTGCAACTTTGATTCCAGATACGCCGCCAGGTCTTCTTTATCTTTGGTACCCTTGCTGAACAGCCCTACACTCTTGTCCCAGTTTACATGAAGCCTAGTGTAATTTGCAAATTCACCCAGCAAGTTTTTGATTCCGAAGAAGGGAATGGGCGGCTGGACAATTTCAAAACTCTCTATCTCTGGCCGAATTGAACTTGTGAAGTCCGTAATATACGGCATGGTGGCATTTTGGATGCAAGTTTATCACTTCCCAGTAACAGTATTGAGATCAATAACGGCAATCTGTAGGAGATTTATTATGGGGAATTCTAAAGCATGGGCTTGGGAGGATATATGTAAGCCCAAAACAGAAGGGGGAGTGGGGATCCGTATGTTGGATGAGTTGAATATAGCCACCGGAATACGCCTAGCATGGAGATACCTGACCTCGGATTCCATTTGGGCGATTCACATGCAACAGAAGTATGGGGCCTCAGGTTGTTTCTTTTCAGCGCAAGGGGAAGTGTCACATTCGGGTAGCTGGAAGAGAATGCTCAAAATCCGAGCTGTGTCTCATAATCTCATCAGGAGGATTGTTCGAGATGGGGATGAAAATTGTTTTGGCAAGATAATTGGCTTGAAGGTGGACCACTGTGTACTCACTTCGACATGTCGGCGCAAGCTATCTCTGCAAGTGTGGCCGACTACTGGATGCCTGCTGGATGGTCTCGGGATCCGGCAATTGACCCGATTCGGCCCCTCCTTTCTAACATCTCCCTACGGCCAGGAGCAAATGGCTGGAAGTGGATGCCCAGTGATTCTTTCTCCTTCAAGCAATCTTGGGAAGGAGTACATAAGAGGGGTACGCCTTTTCCACTTCACAAATTGGTATGGTATTCTCACCACATTCCAAAAATTTCACTCACTCTCCTACGTGCTCTAAGGGGCAAACTGCTAACCAGAGACAAGATTGCCAGATGGAATAATCATGCACCTACCAACTGTGTTTTATGTGATGATAACAAGGAGGAGGCTTTAGACCACTTATATTTTGATTGCAAGTATTCCAAATACCTACTACACAGGACTTTGCTGAAGCTAAAGATCAGGACGCAATCACCTCCTACCCTCATGGAGGTTGGAAAACATATCCTGGCCAAATTTGGTGGGAAACGCTGCTTATGTCTGCTATCTAAAACCAGTCTGGCGGCTTTGGTTTGGCATATCTGGCGTGAAAGAAATAGGAGAATCTTTGAGGATGGAAAGAGATGTAAGACGGTCCTATTTGAAGAGATTGCTGGTGATATTCGAGTGGCCATGCATGACCAGGACCCTATAACGGAGTAGGACAATGAGGCTTTTGCAAATTGGGATATAAGAGATAATGGTTGAGATGATTGTTTTATTAGCTTACATTTTGTATTGTATCATATTAGTTCTAGTTAGGCGGTGGTTCCGCAGTGGGGAGTGATGGCGCTTGTACCCTATCCCCCCTCTCTGGATTCCACCCAACCATACTAGAACTACTTTCTGTACTTACATACATATATGAATAAATATAACGCTAACTTTTCAAATATATATATATATATAGTGGGAGTGTATTTTGTAATGTATATTTTGTGGTCCTGGGCATGGATCCTGAGCTAGTTGATCTAGGGTGACGATGCTTGTGCCCTCTCCCCTAGTCAATGAGTTCGGGAATCTACGCCCAAACCGTATTGTAACTACTATAGATTTATTAATAAAATTCTAACTTACCTTGCACACACACACACACACACATATATATATATATATATATATATATATATATATATATATATATATATATATATAAACGATCACATGAGTACACGATATATGGACATCAACATGTCCATCAAAACGATCAAAATACATCATGATCTCATATAACATCACTACAAAAACTATCCATCATACATACAACAAAGAACTACTCAACCCTAACCAAAACAGAAAAAATCTAGGTCTCAGGGTGAGTGTCCAACAAAATATCAACTGCAATATCAGTCAATGTTGATGACAGTAGGATCCGAGGGCTGACCAGATGAACAGAACATCAGCCTGGCAGATAGGCGAGTAGGATAAGCTGGAGTCTTCCTCTTGGAGGACGATGCACGCACGGCAGAGGTTTCTGCATTAGCATGAACGGGGGTCTGGACCACAGAAGGAATATGCACGACAGTAGGAGGAGGGGGAACATCAACATGGGCAATAACCTCAGACTGAGAAAACAGGGCCTGAAGCTCTACAGGAATGGGGAACCCATGAAGCATGAGAGACTTGTACTGAAGCTCGAGAAGCAGAGTGAGATTCTCATCCATAGAGGCAGCAAGCTTCTCGAGAGAAGTGACTCGGTCACACAATCTAGCGAGAAGGAAATCCTCTAGGGGTACAGAAGGAGGAGTATGGGGAGGTTGATCAGCTGGCTGTGAAGAGGGTTCAACGACATTTGCTGAAGGAATGGGGTCAACAATCACGATATTCAAGGTATCCCCAAACGATAAGGGCGAAGAGGGCATCTGATCAGAAGGTGGAGGAGGGGGCTCAGCAAGAAAATTTTTTAACGGTTCTCCTGACGACGAATGACCTGGAGGATCCATGAAATTGATCGAAAGAAGTTAGGTCAGATAAGCAACGAGAAACGAATGGGCAAGATTAAGTTGTCGATCTACTAACAAGCAGCACACGAGCAACCAATCGAATGAGGAAGATCGTGTTTTGGCTCGAAGAAATCGAAGGATAGATCGACTGAAAGTTTCGAGCGGGGAAGACGAACGATTTTCAATCGGAGGAGAGAGAAAACGTGCAGTCGAAGAGGTGACTCGAAAATATAATGAAGGGGCGAATGAATCTTGGCCATTGGATCAAAGAATCGACGTCTTAAATCAAATGAGCGAACCGCCACAATAGGAGACAGTCGACTATAGAACAATAGTCAGTCAACTGGTCGAAGTGATAAGAGATAAGCTTAGGTTGACAGACAGTCGACTGTTAGGTAACTTACAGTCGCCTATCCGAGAGACAGTCCACTGTATTATACTCATCAGTCGACTGACTGTGAATCAATAAAATTGATGATAAAAACAGAGACTATTGACGAAATTGACTGGCGCCTGATGACTAAAATGCAGTCGCCTGTTGATCCAACAGTCAACTGTAAATCTGTCATCAGTCGCCTGGGTGAAGGATACAGTCAGCTGACAGAGAAGATAGAGTAGGGCAGTCGACTGTCGAAGGAAAGACAGTCGTCTGTCCTGGTCCAAAAATGCACAGTGAGGTTAAAATCCAGAGGATATGCAAAACTCACGCTAGGACCTATACTCTGACATAAACTTATTATAAAATCGATAACAAACGATAAATCATTTAAAACATAAATCTCTTAAAACAATCTGAAAACTCATGTAATCAAAGAAATATCAATAGCCTTTCTTAAAACCAATAATGTTTATCAAATGAAGAGAGGCAACATGATGATATGAGTTCTAAAGATGTTATAACAAGTAAATTGAACTCCTAAATTTCAGATTCACCCATAATTCCTAATTCTCCACGCAACCTCACAAATGAATCTTCTTTAAGAGGTTTTGTGAAAATGTCGGTAATTTGTTTTTAGGTTTCAATGTACACTAAGATGATGTCCTTCTTAGCTACATGATCATTGATAAAGTGGTGTCTTACATCTATGTGTTTGGTACGGGAGTGATGTACCAGATTCTTGGAAAGACATATAGCACTTTGGTTATCAACCATAATAGGGCAAGTATCACAATTGACACCATAATCCTTTAGTGTGTGTCTCATCCAAAGAACCTGTGCATATGCAAGATCCGCGACAATATATTCCACTTCAGTCGTGGACAATGATACCGAGTTCTGTTTCTTGGAGAACCAAGAGATTAAGGAATTTCCTAGGAAATGGCAAGTGCCACTAGTACTTTTCCTATCGGATTTGCATCCGGCAAAGTCAGCATCACTATATGAGATTAACTCATATGTGCTAGATTTAGGGTAAAGTAACCCATAATCTAGTGAATGATTGAGATAACGCAAAATTTGTTTAACCGTAATCAAGTGTGAATCTTTAGGTCTAGCTTGATATCTAGCATACAAGCATACAGAAAACATGATATCGGGCCTACTAGCAGTTAAATAAAGTAAGCTACCGATCATACCTCGATATAGACGAACGTCTACATCTTTTCCATCTTCATCCTTGTGAAGATGTGTTGTCATACTCATGGGAGTCCTTTTTCTTTAAGACGATTCTCCCGAATCACTTGATAAGCTCCCTTGTGTACTTGGTTTGATGTATGAAAGTCTCATCCTTCATTTGTCGAATTTGCAATCCAATGAAATAGTTGAGCTCACCCATGTGGCTCATCTCGAATTCATCCTTCATGGACTTAGAAAATTCTTGACAAATGTTAAAGTAGTAGAACCAAAGATAATATCGTCTACATAAACTTGAATCAATAGGATGTCATTTTTATAATCTTTAATGAAAAGTGTTGAATCTACTTCTCCCATTTTAAAACCTAAATCCAAAAGAAATGTCTTGAGTCGATCATACCAAGCTCTAGGAGCTTGTCTCAGCCCATACAACGCTTTCTTAAGTTTGAAAACAAGGTTTGGAAATTTTTCATGAATGAAACCGGGAGGTTGAGAAACATACTTCTTCATTGACAATCCCATTTAAAATGCACTTTTAACATCCATTTGAAATAATTTGAAATTCTTATGAGATGCTCAAGATAAAAGCAATCTAATAGCTTCTAATCTAGCTACGGTGGCAAAGGATTCTTCGAAATCGATACCTTCCTCTTGCCGGCAGCCTTGAGCTACTAACCTTGCTTTGTTTCTTGTGATGGCCTCGTTCTCATCGGTCTTATTCTTGAAGATCCATTTGGTCCCAATTACTTGATGACCACTTGGAAGAGGAACGAGCTCCCAAACTTCATTTCTCTCGAATTGCATGAGTTCTTCTTCAATTGCCACTACCCAAGAGCTATCCTCAAAAGCTTCTTGGATGTTCTTTGGATCAATGCTAGAGACAAATGCGCATGAGAGAATTCTTCAATTCTTGACCTCGTTCGAACACCCACACCAATATCTCCAATAATTTGGTCATGTGGATGGTTGCGAACGGTTGGGTAAGCTTTGGGTATTCCTGCATCATTTGGAACATCTTCAACAATCTAATTAGTAGTGTTAGTCTCAATAATTGAATCATTAATCTTGACAGTACTAAGAGAATCACATATAGCATCTACATTATCATCAACAACATGAGGAAAATCAAAATCTTCATAAAATGATACGTGTAGGCTTTGCTACGTGAGGTTTTGTAGTATATCCGGTAGGCTTTGTAGTATATCAGGTAGGCTTTGCTACGTGAGGAATATCCAACAAAAATTCCTTCATCGGATCTTGGCTCAAAATTATCTAAATTACCAAAGGTGTTCTTGATAAAACATTTTGAACCAAAAACTCGAAAATATTTAACTTGAGGCTTTTTGTCATAAAATAACTCAAAACAAGTTTTGTCCGTTCGGGATCTCACTATGATCATATTGAGCACATAACATGCCGTGTGCACCGCTTCTGTCCAAAATTGTAGTCCAAGATGACTATTGTAACGACTGCTTTTCATGTATCTGGATTTATTATAATATAATATATGTTTTGGTGAATTTTCTCCTCATGTGTGGTTTTCGTCTCCGTAGCTTTCATTTTCGATCGATTCGCCGTATTTTCTCGTTTCTTCCTTAGGATTGTCGATTTCGAAGTATGTCATTCGTGACGGACTTCATAATGGTCGTATCTTACTATTAGATCAAGCCTAAGAGTCTTAGGAATCGATCCCGGGGCCCCGCGCTCCGTATCGGAACTTTTGGTGCTCATTAGCCGGTATAAGAAGGGGCACCGACCGACTAGATGACGATCCAGTCGGTCGGCAATCCTTCTTGGACCGACTAGTTGGCTTTCTAAATTTCTCAGGAGTTACTGTTTATCGTTAGTCGGTCTAAGAACGTTGGTTGACCGACTAGGTTGCAAACTAGTCGGTCAGCATTGCTTCTTTAACCGACTAACACATCATCTAAATTTTAGTATCAATACTGTTCACTCTTAGTCGGTCTAAGAACGTTCATCGACCGACTAGATGCTAAACTAGTCGGTCAGTATTTTTTCATGGACCGACTAATTCTAAATCCTATTTTCGTTCAGGAGTTACTGTTTACACTTAGTCGGTCTGCGTTGGTCGACCGACCGATTAGTTGCCAAACTAGTCGGTCAGTGGTTGCTCTTTGACTGACTAACCTGTGTTAAAACCCTAATTTCTGGGCAGCCGCCAGCCCATCCTATTTAAACCCAACCCAAACGTTTTCTTCTTCCTCAACACGACCCAAAACCCTAAAATCTTCCCCTTTGAGCCCCCATCTTCCTCCAAGCTTCAATCCTTCATTCCAAGCCCTAAATCCATCATCCAAACCATCCATCCACTCTTTCCACCTCTCATCTTCCCCAAATCTCCATCAAATCCCCAAAATCCCCAAAATCCCCCAAAAACCCTAGTTCTCCAAACTTCTCCAATCTTTTCCAGATCTGATCATAGGGTTCTCCGGAGTGTTTCTTCCGCCTCCTCTCGGTAAGAAATCGATCCCTTGGTGTTTTTATAACCTATTTGTATTTTTATGAAACCCTAATAAAATTTCATGTTGTTTGTTGATTGTTCCCCCATAACAGCGATTTCCCCGTAGATTAGCATCCGTGTGACGAAGTGGTCGTCATCCCCGGTGCTAGGCAAGTGAAACTTGCCACTTAGGGTTTAGGCCATGTTTTAGGCCATTTGCTTGTTGTAGGCGTAAAAGAGGCTAGGCGACGAAATGATACTCGCCTAGGCGCAAATTTGGGGAACTAGCTTGACAACGAAGCTAGTTCCGACATATAGCATGTTGCACAATTACCATGTCATGTTTACTTTCCATTAACGGTACGCGAATTAATTGTCATGTCATTACATTCTTTAAGTGCTTCTGTGATTGCGTAGCTTTGCTACGAATGCTTGTGTTCATGGCTCGTGTTCCAGAAGCGGGCCATGTGTTGGTTGATAGCCAATGTCCGAATTGCTTGTTTCCGGCTAGGTGCACCCCTACGCCAAATGTTTTAGAATGCGAGCTCATGTGCGGGGCAACCCCGGCTCACTTGCTGAGCTCATGTGCGGGGACCCTGGCTCCATTACGTGTGGGTATTGGGGGTAAGAGTTAAGCGGCCAATCAACTAGGAGTCTGCCCGATCAGCAACTGCAGTGGTAAGGCGTAAACTCTGGGTTTTGGGGTAGTTGTTAAGCGGCCAATCAGCGAATGTGAAACCATTCAGCTGTAAGGCGTAAACATCTACAAACAACGTGAATAGTGAATTGATTGAGATTGTTAGTAGCTTGGCTACTCTTGTCTTGTCCCGATGATTGTTCTCTTGTACAAATTGTCTTGCCATGTCTTACTTGTGCACTCATGTTATAACTGCCATGTCATGCATACTATAACTGCTAGGTTGCTAGTTGCCTTACTTTCAGTTTCCTTGCCCAAGTCTTTTAGACTTGCTGACATGTGCCCCTTTACTCTTTTGGGTGACACATGTTAGATCCTGAGCCTGAGTACCTTGTTGAGGACGAGGTGTTTGCTGACGCCGAGCCCGAGCTTGTGTTTGACGGGGAGTACGTGGACACTGGAGACCAGTCCTAGTGTCTTCGTTGTGTTTTACTTTTGTTTAGACAGTTGTTTTGTTATCGGTGCGTAGCACCTATACTTTGTTATGTCGTTGCTTTTGTTGGCCTTGTTCTGGGCCTTTAGACTCTTTTCTTTTAGCCTGGTGGCTTTTCTGGATGTTGAACTTATTTTCATGTTGGACAATATCTGAGATGTGAGATTTTATTTCAGTCTCTCCTTGTATTATTATTGTTGTTCCGTTGTGGTTACAGGGACCTGCTTATGTTTTATTTACGCTTATCGGGTTTGGGGCTTCACAGCTCCACTCTCGTGCGGACCTTTTCACGTCTCGCCTCCATTTTAGGGAAGCGGGTCATGACAACTATTATAGAGCATAGTACGAGCACTCAATAAGAGTCCTATTCTTTCTCTCTACAACACCATTTTGTGGTGGTGCCCGAGGAAACGGAAAATTGTGAGTTATCCCGGTGTCATCACAAAACTTTGTAAAAGACTCATTATCAAATTCTCCTCCATGATCACTATGGATAGGGATAATGGTGGATCCTAAAAGATTCTGAATCTTCTTTGCAAATATGGTAAACTCTTCAGAAGTTTCATTCTTATTAATTAAGAATGAAACCCAAGTAAATCTTGAGAAGTCGTCAACGACAACTAATCCATAATGCGCATTGCCTAAAGAAGCGGTTCTAGTTGGCCTAAACAAATCTAGATGAAGAAGCTCTTGGGGCCTCTTAGAAGTAATGCCTTCTTTAAGCTTAAAAGATGATTTACTAAGTTTACCTCTTTGACATGAATCACAAAATTTTTTCTTACTAAAAGCAATTTTTGGAAAACCTTTGATTAGATCATGCTTAGCTAACTTATATAAGCGCTTGAAATGAACATGACCAAAACGGCGATGCCATAATAGTTCATTTGTATTAGCAACTAAGCAATGTTCTACGGTTTTAGGCAAGCTCAAATAATAAATATTTTTACGCCTAATACCTGTAAATAAAACATGTAAATTAGAATCAACAATTTTACACAATCCTTCTCAAAAATTAACCTTGTAACCTTTGTCACAAAGTTGACTAATGGAAATGAGATTGTGACATAAACCACTAACTAGAAATACATTAGTAATTAAAGGTTTGGAGGGGTTTTTGACTATACCTACTCCAATAATGGTTCCCTTTTGGTTACCTCCAAAAGTGATTGTTACACCATTCTTGATGCTAATCACTTCGGAGAGTAATGAAGGATCTCCCGTCATGTGTTTGGAACAACCACTGTCGAGAATCCATCCTTTCTTTTTAGAGCTAATTTGATCTTTATTGCTCTTTTTCTTTCTCTTGGGTACCTACATAGTATACCATAAGCTCATGGTATCCAATTTTTGTTGGGTCCAAGGGGATTAGCCCTTTGGAAGCCAAGTCCAAGTAGACTTCTAATTTCTAACATAATTACCAATATTAATAACATCATGAAAATAGGAATCAACATATGCATTCCTATCATTTAAGCTAATGTTCTTAGGACCCAAATGATGTATATTTTGGGAGTCCTTTTCCTAGTTGCATGCATAGTTGTTAGATTTCTATGTGGTGGATGCTTCTTAGGAACATAGTTTCTGGCATAAAAATAAGGTGGTGGATATGCATTAGACATACAAGGATTATATGTATGCTTGGGAACATGCATGTTGTATGAAACATATGGATCATACATGACATGTGGAGGATGTGCATACATGTAAGAATGATACATATGTGCATATGGGTGTATAGGAGCACGTACATGAGTATTTCTCATGTGTGGATTTGTACGTGTTCGTGAGTGTGGAGCATTAAAAGTGTCATGAGTATCCACTTTTGAAGTAGGAGATTTCCTACGTGGATGAAGGTTTGTGTACATGTAAGCATGGCTTCTCTTTTGGTTTCCACCCTTAGTGGGTTTCTTGCCAAAAGGAAGAGACGGTGAAGTGTTGACTTTCTTGGTAGGTTTGCTACCTATGGTGTCTTTGACACCACTTGTAGATGCACCGGAGGATGGCCTCACAAAGTCTATAGTGACACCACTATAGGAGGTGCAAGCATTGGATGCATTTGCTTCCACAAAACCAAGACCAATACGATGTATGGCCGGAAATTGGTTTACTAGCAAATCATCCAATTGTCCTTTTCCCTTATTGAATCTCACAATATGGAAGGACATGAGCTCATATTTATCCTTAAGAGAGGAAATGTTGGTATCCAAGGTGGACACCCGTGCTTTGAGCTCGTGCACTTGAGTTTTAAGAGAATCATTCTCTAAACCCAATTGTGTGTGACGTGAGACTAGATCGCTATTATCCTTAGGATGTGTTTGATCTCGTTGAGATTTGAGGGTATTCACCTCATTTCTCAAAGTGTCATTTTGAGAAGCTAAATTCGCTTTCTCAAGGGTTAAAGTATCAATAATGGTGTCATTGTTGATAATGCATGGAATGGATGGATTACTAACATTCAATTTATTTAAACTAGTATATCTAAGCATTAAAGATTGATACGTAGAAAATAATTCTTCATTAGCAATACATAATTCATCCATAGTTTCCTCGATATCATCCATGTCAGAATCACTCTCATCGGAGAGTGAAACTTCTCGGGCCATCAAACATATGTGGGCACTTTCACCCTTCTCATCATCGGATTCGCTTGATGTGTCTTCGCTTGAATCATCGAAATGTACCGACTAGTCCTTTCTTCTTGTCTTTCTTATTCTTGTCGGACTTGTGGTACTTCGGAGCCTTCCACTTCTCTTTGATTCGTAGCATTGGCAATCCTTCTTGACGTGCCATGGCTTATTACACTTAAAGCAAAGAGAGGAAGAATGATTAGTATAATCAAATTTATTCTTAGAGGAAAATTTACCTTTGCGATAGAAGCATTGGAAATTCTTTGCCATTTGGGCCATTTCACCCAAGTTCATCTCATTTTCTGATTCTTCACTATTGGAGGATGAGGAATTGGCGTTAAATGCCAAAGCTTTCTTCTTGGCCTCCAAAGGGTTCATCATAGCTCGAATCTTTAATCGGTTCCCGTCTTACTTCATAAGACATGATAGTCCCGATAAGGTTCACAACTGTGTAAGTCTTCAAGTCATTGACCTCCTCGATGGTGATAGCTCTTCTTTCCCATTTAGAGGTCATCCCCATTATAATCTTTCTCACCTTTTTTGGTTCGGTGTATGTTTGCCCAAGCACTTCCAGTTCATTGGTGATATCAGTAAAACATCTGTACATAGATGTTATGCTTTCATTTTCCTGCATATGAAACATATCGAAGTTTTGCATGGCAACATAGAATTTAGAAAGTTTTACCTTGTTCGTTTCCTCATGGGTAACGACAAGATGGTTCCAAATTTGATATGCACTCTTACATGTGCATATCTTGTTGAACTCATTCGAGTCCAACGCACAATGAAGAGCGTTCATTGCTTTTGTGTTGTTGACTTCAGCGGATTTCTCGGAAGCTATCAATTTTTTGAAATCCTCTTCGGTGAGCTCGACGTATTCCTTATGGAGAGTTCTCCAAAGTGAAGCACTCCTTAGGAATGTCTCCATCCGGCATTTCCAATAACCAAAGTTTGTGCCATTGAAACGCGGAGGACGCACCGTGGATTGACCTTCGAAAAGAGTGGACGCTCCATCACAATCGTGATTGTTGTACGAAGTCGGTGGATGAACATTATTATTGTTGGATGCCATAGCGATAACCTTGTGCTCTGATACCAATTGTAAAGACACTGGCTATGGGAAAAACACTAGAAGGGGGTTGAATAGTTTTATGCAATTTAAAAAGATAGTTACACCAATTTAAATTCTTAACCAACAAAATAGTGCGGAAAAGAAATGAACCCAAAATGAAACAAATGCAAACGCAAGGATGTTTCAAGGGTTCGGAATACCCAAGTCACTTCCCGACTTGTTCCCGGTAGCCCTACGTCCCTTCCACCCGGTTAACAACCGGATACTTAAATTATAACCCTAACTTGAGATTTCCTTAAAACCCACTTATAGCAACGCTACAAGTGAAATCGAAATACAATCGATTAACCTTGACTCCCACAACTTGGGAGCAAGCAAACCAATCTCACAACCCGAGAGTAAATCAAATAACAAAAGTTATGAAATATGAAATTAAGCAACACTTACAATCACTTATGCCTTGAAGTAGAACTTGAAGGAGAAGTGTGTTGTGTGTTGAAAGACTCTCTTGGAAGAGAGGAAAGCCCTTTCTCTTAACTGCACCAAATGCCTAGAAGATATCTCTTTGGTTCTAGGTTGGAGAGCAAGAGATTGAAGATTGGAATTCTTAGGGCATTAGGATTTGAGAGCTTTGATCTTGAGAATAAAAGCTTGAATGAATGAGAGAGTGGCGAAGTAACCTCTCAATGGAACAGTAGAGGCTCCTTATATAGGTTTCTCAAATACCTCAACCGAAAATAGCAAAACCCCCTTTGAAATCCGTGAGGAAAAACTCAACGGATAGAATCTGGGCCCACGACAGTCGACTGTTGAAGAATTCACAGTCGACTGCTGCACAGTCAGAGAGGGTAGGTGAGAATTCATAACGGTAACTTACCACATGGACAGTCGACTAATGAGGCATAGACAGTCGACTGTTGAACTAATAGGCGATTGTAAATCCTACAACAGGCGAATGGCCGTAAGTTTGGTAAGTTGAAGGAATCTGGAAAATGTCTGGGAGAACAGGACAGACGACTGATGAAGAGAAGAAAGTCGACTGTTAATCCGAACATGCGACTGTAATTCCTTCTATAGACGACTGTCAAAACCCTGAGATTTTCCAGAGAGTTGAGTCATCAAATAGGCTCATAGACAGACGAATGTTGAAGCATTGACAGTCGACTGATCCAATGGACAGTCGACTGTAAATCCAACATAAGTCGACTGGCCAGAATAAACAGAGAAATACATTTTGGGCTAAAGACAAACATGCGACTGATTAACAAAACACAGTCGACTGTCACTTGGACAGGCGCATGTGAATCATTCATAAGTCGCATGTGAGAGTTAAAATAGAGAAGCCCAAAACTAGACTGTAAAAGTTTGTGCATAACAGGCAACTGTAGAACAAAACACAGTCGACTATTTTTGAGATAGGAGACTGTAAAACATTCAGCAATTGGCTGTTATAAACAGGACATGCACAATCTAGATTGAAATGAATTGGAGTCTAAGGAAGTTGGTCTACTGATATCCTAAGACTGAAATGAAGATGTGTGTGTGCTCCAACAATGTTCTACTTCTAAGGTACATACTAAAAGAGATAACAAGAAAGTTACATTTGACGAACTCTCTCTTCTATCCAAAGCAAAAGCTTGAAGTCTTCTGGGAGCTTTAATCACCATCTACGATCATCCAATCTATTTCATTTGCCTTCAATGATCTTTGAGTGTAATCCATTGCAAGTAAATCTTCACAATAAGCTTAGGCAATGGATTAACTGCAAAATAGGGTATTAGTCACAAATATTTATGTTTACTCATTATTAACACCAAGTAGGGAGAAGTCCAATACTCAACATGACCTTGTCTTCCACCTCAGATTTCTCCTCCACAGCTCGACCTGAGGATTGGTGTACCGGTCTCTCCGTAAACCGTACTCGATCCCACCGAGCATCCTTTAGATCAGGTCTGACTTGGGCATCGAAGGGGACTTGGTTGGAACTAAGGTCCGACCCCCATGATGAACTTTCTCGTCTGTGTAGGTCAGGAGACTTTATCCCGTCAAAGCTACCCTTCAGTGCTTCATCCATAGGAGCCAAGCCACCTCGATCCCAATCTCGTTCGTCTTTCCACTCGAGGAGGCCGTCGTTCCCCCGAAGCTACCCTTCGGGATACTGACGCATGGATCCATGCATTTCCGACCGAGCGAGCGCGTCACTATCTGATCTCGGAGGAGGCACGTGTCTCACGCGACCACGTCGACCTCCGACCCTCGAGACTATCAAACTGTGGTGAGAAAACACCCTGAAATATCTGTCACAGTCTCTGGGAAAGAAATCATCTACACCCACGTCAAATAACCACACATAAAGATGATGCGGCCACACACACCAGGGGACGCAGGAACACGGCTGCGACTAACCCACGTTTGGCCCTGCCAAAGACTGCCTTGGTAAGGCCGAGATTGCCTGACACCCACCTCAAATCGAGGGGCTAGACTCGCTATGAGCAACAGCAATGGACATATATCACGTGGGAGCCGGGGCAACCCTCAGCCTATCTACTTCTCCGAGAAAGACCTGAAGGGGGCAGACCTATCACATGATGACACGCTGGTTGTCGCGACTGTCATTGACACTGCGCTTGTCTGGAGACTCCTCATTGACACAGGAAGCTCATGCAACATCCTATTCATGTTAACCCTGGAGAGAATGGGGCTGTGGGCTGAGGACCTGGAGCCTTGTTCGGGTCCCATAGTAGGCTTCACAAGACATTCAGCACCCATCGTGGGAAGGGTCCGCCTCCTCATGATGCTCAGGGAACCTCCCCACTCGACCACTCTAACGATAGAGTTTATGGCTTTGAGGATCGGATCGCCATATAATGGAATTAACGACCGGCCGCTCCTCAATGCGGCTGGAGCTGTGGTCTCGACCCTCCATCAGATGGTCAAGTTTCGAACCCCGAGAGGAGTCAGAAAGGTTAAAGGCGACCAGACTAGATCTAAGACCTGTTACCAGCTGTCCGACAAAGGGCACGACATAGAAAGGTACGACCTGATTGACTTTCTCGATCAAAGGGGTGGTTTGGGTAACTCAAGGCCTACCACTGTCTAGGAACCAGAGTTCATCCCCGTCACGAGTGTAGACGGCAGGTTCGTGTCTATAGTATCAGAACTCGATCCAGCCCTGAGAGACGAGCTGATCAGATGCCTAAAATCCAACCTGGACATCTTCGCCTGGTCACCTGATGCCATACCAGACGTGGACCCCAAGGTGATCACCCACCAGTTGCACGTCGACCCCAACTTCAAGCCAATCAGGCAGAAAAGAGGAACTTGGACGGCAAAAAGATAAGTGATGCAACCGAGGAAGTAGAACATCTACTTGGGTAGGATTCATCAGAGAAGTCTGGTACCCGACTGGTTGGCCAATGTGGTGATGGTAAAGAAGTCTAGCGACAAGTGGCAAATGTGCATGGACTTCACCGATCTCAATAAGGCCTGCCCTAAGGACAGCTACCCGCTGCCCTATGTCGATCAACTTGTAGATAACGCCTCGGGCTATGAGATGCTTAGCTTCTTTATCACTGACCGTAGGACATTCTGCTACAAGAAGATGACATTCGGTCTGAAGAATGCATGGGTGACCTCCCAAAGGATGGTCAATAGAGTCTTCAGCTCTCAGATTGGAAGGAATTTGGAGGTCTATGTGGACGAAATGCTGGTCAAATCCAAGGACCCCATCAACCATATCACCGACCTCCGGGAGACCTTCGAACAGTTACGAAGACACAACATCAGACTCAACCCCACGAAGTGTTCGTTCGGGGTGAGGTCTGGAAAATTCATGGGCTTCATGATCACCAACCGTGGAATTGAAGCCAACCCGGACAAGATTGAGTGTCACGCCCCGCTTCCCAAAAACACGGAGGCGAAGCGTGACGAAGGCCCGCTTAGGCCGGGGCTAAGAGCCCAGACCCAATAAGCGTCTGTAGTTTTCCATAGCGAAAGTACAGGTCCCTGCAAGTTAGTACGAAATAACAAAAGTACGGAAAAGAAACATTTCATTTTATTCCAAAATTTATCATCACAGTACTGAGAGTCTAAAAATGCCGTAAACGGCTACAACTGCTGAAAGGGAAACTAATGGTGCAAGCACCTAACCTAGTCGAGAAAATAAGAGTGCAATGCACCCAACTCAAACTGAAATGGATAACTCTGGAACAGCAACAGAAGATCTCTAACTCTGGTCGTCCTCTGGATCGTACACCGGATCAGCGCCCTCCGGCTCCAAGTCAACTGGCAGGTCCGCCTCGTACTCGTACTCTGGCTCCACACCTGACGTACAGCACCAAAAGAAGGAAACTGTACGTCAGGCAAAGTCTACACAAACGGTCAGACTCTACTACAAGTGTATCAACTTTTAACAATGATTTACTGGTTGTTTTAGCATGCTGGGGTTATAACTGAGTAACGAAATGTAGCGTAGCAGGAAAAGTAAACGTAGCAAGCAGTAGACGTAGCGTGTGCTACCGACTACGGGACTAACCTACAGGTGTCAAGACAAGACGGGACGAGACGGGACAGGACAAGACAAGACGGGACAGGACAAGTAAGACACGAAAGGGTTCACGCCTTACGGTTCGAGGGGGATCAGACCCTCTTGCCGTGCGCACGCTCAACCCAACCCCAAACCCAGGAACTCAGGACAAGATTTACAGGGATCATTTCCGCTAGGGAAACATCCGAAACGCCCGAAGGCTTTTTGGTAACAGGGATCACTTCCGCGGAGGGAAGCATCCGAAATGCCCGAATGCTTTTTGGTAACAGGGATCACTTCCGCGGAGGGAAGCATCCGAAACGCCCGAATGCTTTTTGGTAACAGGGATCACTTCCGCGGAGGGAAGCATCCGAAACGCCCGAAGGCTTTTTGGTAACAGGGATCACTTCCGCGGAGGGAAGCATCCGAAACGCCCAAAGGCTTTTTGTGTAACAGGACACGACATGACAAGTGTAGGGAAGGTTATTCTAGGGTGTCCACACGCACGCACACACAAGATAGTCCTATGTTGTCAGCAGTTCATTGTTGTCAGGCTCAGACTTCATCGTCAAGTCTGAGCCGTCACGGGTCGTCCCGGACGCTATCATTTCACGTCCGGTTCTCATCACACACAATCTAACAGTTCTACAAACTAGAACTAAAGCACAGTCAAATCGCAAGTGGGTACACTTGCCTGGAATAGCGAGTGCGTCGTCTGTCCGGGGCGTCTCGTCCAGTCGTCGCGTCCGCGGTAGTCCGTCTGAAAAGAGATCACGGCGACGGTGTCAAGTCTCGATTTTCGTCAAATCCTATTTAGGTTCATTTCTAAGTTAGGCGTGGCTACCCCAACTGTCACGAGTCAAGTTGTCCGATCAGCCTATCCGACGATTCTGTCCTATATGCACAGTCAAAAGTCCAAACGTCGGTCTACGGTTACACATCGATTTAAAAGAGCAGAAAATAAATTTACTGAGTTAAGTTGCCGGTTTTAGTTAGGTTTTCAGTTTTGCTACTGTGGGGGTTTCGCTACGAGATAGGGGAACCAACCTGTCCGGAGCCTGGGGTAGAGCGGACGTAGAGTCTGAACGGCAACCGATCTGATTGGCACGGCTACGGATCGTCTTCTAGCGGTGTCTCGGCTACGGGCAGCGTAGCCAGACATGTTTTGGCAGCGGGCGGAACGCGTGAACAGTGAGCAGTGCGTCGGGTAGGCGTACTACGGCTTCCGGAGAACTTGCAACGACAACCGAGATGAACGGTTCGTCGTACCCAACGCCTACGACGTCGGGAGTCGTAGGAAGAGTTCGTGACGTCGATGAATACTCCCAAAAGGTGTAGGAGGCTGTCGGAGAGCTCCAACAGCGAGGAGAGGTGGCGAGATCTTGGCGGCGCGACGAAACGTCGCCAAACACCCAAAACAGCGAGCAACCACGCTGTTACAGGGGGTTTCGCGGCATGGGGTCGCTGTCAATGGCGAGGGAAGGCGAAGGGGGTTCATGGCGACGGCGTGGGGGCTCCGGCGGCGGCAGCGGCGGCCGTCGCGGGCAGCAGCAGCTGCTGGGCGCGAGTTCCGGCGGCGGCTCGGCTCACAGGCGAGAGAGGGGAGGTCGGGGAGTAGGTCGGCGGCGACTAGGTGCCGTCGGCGGGGGCTCAGGTCGAAGGGGAGGGCTTTTGCGTGAGGGTGGAAAGTGTTTTAGGGCCGGCGCATAGGAGGAGTTTGAGTGCTGTGAAATTCCAAGAGAAAGACCTAGGTTTCTTTATAGGGGTGGGGCCCACGTGAGTAGGAGGAGGAGTTACACGTGGTGGGGCTGCCACCCAATTAGGTTTAGGGTTAATTAGAAATTACTAGGGTTAAATTGTTAGGGGTATTCTTGTAATTAACGGGGTCTGAAAGTGCACATAGGTCAAACGGTGCCCAAAAATTATAAGAAAAATACCGGGGCGACCCGGGCGACGAGAGCAAGAAGTTAGAAGAGACGGATTACAATTTCGATGACAAGAAACGAAATAAAAAAAATAAAAACGCCTCAAGTCAAAAGTGCGATACGCGACGTCTCCTCGGAAAAGGTCAAATCGTGGGCGAACGGCCCGTGAAATGACGTTGCAAGTCAACACGGCAAATGTAGTACCCTCAGAGAGAGTCACAACGACATATCACACGATAGGGTTCGGAAACAAACAAAGTCTAAAATAAATACGTGCACGGTCAAGCACACGTGCACAAAGAAATTACGATCGGAAACCGACCGTTACCTCCTCCCCAACTTAGAAATGATTCCGTCCTCGGAATCAACATCAAGCACTGCTCGGGAAAAGATGCGGAAAGCACTCTCTCATATCATCTTCGCGCTCCCAGGTGGACTCTCCAGGTGATCCGTGACGCCACATCACTCTCACCAGGTCGACTACCTTATTCCTCAACTGCTTCTGTCGACGGTCCAAAATCTACACAGGCTGCTGGTCATATGTCAGATCCGGGCGAACTGTAATCTCTGAGAAGTCAACCGTGTGCGATGGATCACTGACGTACCGACGTAGCTGAGATACGTGGAAAACGTCGTGAACACCCTCCAAAGATGGTGGCAGAGCAAGGTGGTAGGCCACTGCTCCCACACGCTCTAGCACATCAAACGGCCCAATATACCTTGGGCTCAGCTTCCCTTCTTCCCGAAACGAATGACTCCGTGGTTCGGAGAAATCTTCAGGAATACGTGATCTCCAGGCTGAAACTCCAAGGGTCTCCTCTTGGCATCAGCCCAATGCTTGAAGCGATCTTGTGCAACTCTAAGCTTCTCCCTGATGTCTCTCACGACATCCACGGCTGCCACTATCATCTCTGGACCCAACAGCTCCCGATCTCCGATGTCGTCCCAGCTCAGTGGTGAACGACATTTCCTTCCATATAGGGCAGCAAACGGCGCCATGCCAATGCTCACCTGGTAGCTGTTGTTATATGAAAACTCCACCAAGTGAAGATGGTCCTCCCAAGAACCCTTCAAATCGAGCGTACAAGCTCGCAGCATATCCTCCAGGATCTGAATAGTCCTCTCGGACTGGCCATCAGTCTGTGGGTGGTACGCCATGCTGAAGCTCAGACTCGTACCCAAATTCTCCTGCAGACTTCTCCAGAACTGAGATGTGAACCTCGTGTCTCGGTCAGACACAATGCTCACAGGGACTCCATGTAAGCGTACAATCTCCTGCACGTACACGGTCTACATCACGACCATTTCAAAGAGAAAATCAAAGTGGAAGTAAAAGTAGAAACAAAATTTTACCTCCAGATATTTCCTCGCCAAAGCTTCCGTAGACTGGCCCACTCGGAAAGGAATAAAGTGCGCAGACTTGGTCAACCGATCCACGATCACCCAAACTGCGTCGTTCTGCCTCGGGGTCCGAGGTAAACCAGTCACGAAGTCCATCGTAATATGTTGCCACTTCCACTCCGGAATAGGAAGCGGTTGCAGTAACCCGGCAGTACGATGGTGCTCAGCCTTCACCTGTTGGTATATCAGGCACTTGGCAACGCTCCGTGCCACGCTCCTCTTCATGCCAATCCACCAATAATTCAGACGGAGGTCCTTATACATCTTGGTGCCTCCAGGATGTATAGAATAAGGCGAGCTATGAGCCTCGCTCAACAGCTCCTCGCGGACATCACCTGCAGGTACACAGAGTCTACTGCCGTACCGCAGTGAACCATCCTCATGAATCACGAACTCCGTCCGTAGGCCAGCTTCAACCTGCCTCCTGATCCTCTGCAGCTTCGGATCTCCTGCCTGTGCTGCCTTGATCCGATCCACGATTGTGGACTGAATCTGTAGATTCATGAATGAATGAACTACACCAGGTAGGACAACCTCCAAATCCATCTCTCTCAGCTCCTGCTGAATCCTCCAGTCGGCTGTATGCATCATCGCGGCAGGGAGTCTACTCAAGGCATCAGGCACTACGTTCACCTTCCCCGGATGATACTGCAAGTCAATCTCGTAGTCAGCCATGAGCTCTAACCATCGCCTCTGACGCATGTTGAGCTCCTTCCGCGTAAAGATATACTTCAAGCTCTTGTGATCGGTGAAAATCTTCACACTCTCACCTAGCAAGAAGTGCCTCCAAATCTTCAGTGCAAAAATCACTGCTGCCAACTCCAGATCGTGCGTCGGGTAATTCTTCTCATGAGTCCTCAACTGACGAGAAGCGTACGCGACCACGTGGCCATGCTGATGCAAGACGCACCCTAGGCCCTTCCCTGAAGCATCATAATAAACCTCGAAGCCTCCGCTTCGATCCGGTACTGCCAACACCGGTGTCGTGGTCAATCTCGCCTTCAAGATACTGAAGGCCTCCTCGCAAGCATCTGACCAGAGAAACTCCACATCCTTCCTTGTCAGCTTCGTCATCGGCTCCGCAATCTTCGAGAAATCCTTGATGAACCGCCGATAATAGCCTGCTAAACCCAGAAAACTCCTGATGTCTGATGCTGACTGCGGAGTCGGCCAATCTCTGACTGCTCTGACCTTCTCCGGATCCACAGATATGCCATCACCGGACACCACGTGTCCCAGGAATGCGACTCTGTCCAGCCAGAACTCGCACTTGCTATACTTGGCATAAAGCTTATGTCGCCTCAGAGTCTCCAGCACTGTCCTCAAGTGACAGCTGTGCTCCTCCTCAGACTTCGATTAAATAAGAATGTCATCAATGAAGATGACAACAAACTTGTCCAGGAAGTCATAGAATATTAAGTTCATCAAATTCATGAACACGGCTGGAGCATTGGTCACGCCAAACGGCATGACCACGAACTCATAATGTCCGTATTTTGTCCGGAATGCTGTCTTCTGAACATCGTCCTTCTTCACCTTCAATTGGTGGTATCCACTCCGCAAGTCCAACTTCGAGAAGACTCTCGAACCTCCAAGCTGGTCAAAGATATCGTCGATGCGCGGCAGCGGATACTTATTCTTCACGGTGACAGCATTCAATCCTCGATAGTCCACGCACATCCTGCGGGACCCATCCTTCTTCTTCACGAGTAGAACTGGTGCGCCCCATGGCGACACACTAGGGTGGATGAAACCCTTCTGCAACAACTCATCCAACTGCTTCCGCAGCTCCTCGAGCTCAGCGGGAGCCATACGGTACGGCGCCTTCGATATCGGTTGCGCTCCCGGCATAAGATCAATACCAAACTCCAAGGCTCGGTCGGGTGGCAAACCTGAGATATCCTCTGGGAAGACATCGTCGAAGTCTCGGACGACTGCTGGTCGTTCGATCTCCATCTCCATCGGTATAGCTGCAACAATCGGCACCACCGGCATGGCCCGATACTTGATGGGTCCAAGCGACTCATCTCTGCTGCGGAACTCGAACTCTGGATGGCCTGGAATCCGGAACACCACCCTCTTGCTGCGACAATCGATCGAGGCGTGGAAATCTCCCAACCAATCGATGCCAAGAACGGCATCAAAATGTGGCAGGTCGTGGACAATGAAATCTGCAAAGAGCTCGTGTCCACTGACCACCAAAGGAATCGATCTACATCCCGAGTTCACTGTCACCACTCCGTTCCCTGAAAATGTCCTCGGCTGGAGCTCGTTGAACTGCTTCACTCCTGGAGCAGCTCGAGGGGCAGGTGGAGGTGGCGGTGGTGCAACTGGAGCAGCCTGGGCAGCACACTGGGACTGCTGAACCAACTGATGCTGCACCTCCAGCATCTCTCTCATCACGCCCAGAACCTGACGGAAGTCTCCGCTCTGGTCTTCCTGAATCCCATCTCCAGAGCTCCCCGATCGGGTAACACGTCGTCCTGCCATCCTATTGACAGAAAGACACAGATTAGACTCGTACAATTTTCGGATGATAATAATAAAATGAAATTTAATACTTCAATTATTCCGTACTCGCAGGTTCGAGACCTGCATGGGCCACCACTAAAACCTGTCACGCCCCGCTTCCCAAAAACACGGAGGCGAAGCGTGACGAAGGCCCGCTTAGGCCGGGGCTAAGAGCCCAGACCCAATAAGCGTCTGTAGTTTTCCATAGCGAAAGTACAGGTCCCTGCAAGTTAGTACGAAATAACAAAAGTACGGAAAAGAAACATTTCATTTTATTCCAAAATTTATCATTAAAGTACTGAGAGTCTAAAATTGCCGTAAACGGCTACAACTGCTGAAAGGGAAACTAATGGTGCAAGCACCCAACCTAGTCGAGAAAATAAGAGTGCAACGCACCCAACTCAAACTGAAATGGATAACTCTGGAACAGTAACAGAAGATCTCTAACTCTGGTCGTCATTTGGATCGTACACCGGATCAGCGCCCTCCGGCTCCAAGTCAACTGGCAGGTCCGCCTCGTACTCGTACTCTGGCTCCACACCTGACGTACAGCACCAAAAGAAGGAAACTGTACGTCAGGCAAAGTCTACACAAATGGTCAGACTCTACTGCAAGTGTATCAACTTTTAACAATGATTTACTGGTTGTTTTAGCATGCTGGGGTTATAACTGAGTAACGAAAAGTAGCGTAGCAGGAAAAGTAAACGTAGCAAGCAGTAGACGTAGCGTGTGCTACCGACTACGGGACTAACCTACAGGTGTCAAGACAAGACGGGACGAGACGGGACAGGACAAGACAAGACGGGACAGGACAAGTAAGACACGAAAGGGTTCACGCCTTACGGTTCGAGGGGGATCAGACCCTCTTGCCGTGCGCACGCTCAACCCAACCCCAAACCCAGGAACTCAGGACAAGATTTACAGGGATCATTTCCGCTAGGGAAACATCCGAAACGCCCGAAGGCTTTTTGGTAACAAGGATCACTTCCGCGGAGGGAAGCATCCGAAACGCCCGAAGGCTTTTTGGTAACAGGGATCACTTCCGCGGAGGGAAGCATCCGAAACGCCCGAAGGCTTTTTGGTAACAGGGATCACTTCCACGGAGGGAAGCATCCGAAACGCCCGAAGGCTTTTTGTGTAACAGGACACGACATGACAAGTGTAGGGAAGGTTATTCTAGGGTGTCCACACGCACGCACACACAAGATAGTCCTATGTTGTCAGCAGTTCATTGTTGTCAGGCTCAGACTTCGTCGTCAAGTCTGAGCCGTCACGGGTCGTCCCAGACGCTATCATTTCACGTCCGGTTCTCATCACACACAATCTAACAGTTCTACAAACTAGAACTAAAGCACAGTCAAATCGCAAGTGGGTACACTTGCCTGGAATAGCGAGTGCGTCGTCTGTCCAGGGCGTCTCGTCCAGTCGTCGCGTCCGCGGTAGTCCGTCTGAAAAGAGATCACGGCGACGGTGTCAAGTCGTGATTTTCGTCAAATCCTATTTAGGTTCATTTCTAAGTTAGGCGTGGCTACCCTAACTGTCACGAGTCAAGTTGTCCGATCAGCCTATCCGACGATTCTATCCTATGTGCACAGTCAAAAGTCCAAACGTCGGTCTACGGTTACACATCGATTTAAGAGAGCAGAAAATAAATTTACTGAGTTAAGTTGCTGGTTTTAGTTAGGTTTTCAGTTTTTCTACTGTGGGGGTTTCGCTACGAGATAGGGGAACCAACCTGTCCGGAGCCTGGGGTAGAGCGGACGTAGAGTCTGAACGGCGACCGATCTGATTGGCACGGCTACGGATCATCTTCTAGCGGTGTCTCGGCTACGGGCAGCATAGCCAGACACGTTCTGGCAGCGGGCAGAACGCGTGAACAGCGAGCAGTGCGTCGGGTAGGCGTACTACGGCTTCCGGAGAACTTGCAACGACAACCGAGATGAACGGTTCGTCGTACCCAACGCCTACGACGTCGGGAGTCGTAGGAAGAGTTCGTGACGTCGATGAATACTCCCAAAAGGTGTAGGAGGCTGTCGGAGAGCTCCAACAGTGAGGAGAGGCGGCGAGATCTTGGCGGCGCGACGAAACGTCGCCAAACACCCAAAACAGCGAGCAACCACGCTGTTACAAGGGGTTTCGCGGCCTGGGGTCGCTGTCAACGGCGAGGGAAGGCAAAGGGGGTTCACGGCGACGGCGTGGGGGCTCCGGCGGCGGCGGCAGCGGCGGCGGCGGCCGTCGCGGGCTACAGCAGCTGCTGGGCGCGAGTTCCGGCGGTTATCGGCGGTCTCCGGCGGCGGCTCGGCTCACAGGCGAGAGAGGGGAGGTCGGGGAGTAGGTCGGCGGCGACTAGGTGCCGTCGGCGGGGGCTCAGGTCGAAGGGGAGGGCTTTTGTGTGAGGGTGGAAAGTGTTTTAGGGCCGGCGCATAGGAGGAGTTTGCGTGCTGTGAAATTCCAAGAGGAAGACCTAGGTTTCTTTATAGGGGTGGGGCCCACGTGAGTAGGAGGAGGAGTTACACGTGATGGGGCTGCCACCCAATTAGGTTTAGGGTTAATTAGAAATTACTAGGGTTAAATTGTTAGGGGTATTCTTGTAATTAACGGGGTCTGAAAGTGCACATAGGTCAAACGGTGCCCAAAAATTATAAGAAAAATACCGGGGCGACCGGGGCGACGAGAGCAAGAAGTCAGAAGAGACGGATTACAATTTCGATGACGAGAAACGAAATAAAAAAATAAAAACGCCTCAAGTCAAAAGTGCGATACGCGACGTCTCCCCGGAAAAGGTCAAATCGTGGGCGAACGGCCCGTGAAATGACGTTGCAAGTCAACACAGCAAATGCAGTACCCTCAGAGAGAGTCACAACGACATATCACACGATAGGGTTCGGAAACAAACAAAGTCTAAAATAAATACGTGCACGGTCAAGCACACGTGCACAAAGAAATTACGATCGGAAACCGACCGTTACATTGAGGCTCTGATCAACATGAAAGAGCCAACAACAATTCGAGAGCTACAAAGGCTGAACGAGCGAATCGCTGCTTTGGGACACTTCCTATCCAAATCGGCGGAGAGATCTCTCCCATTCATCAGGATTCTGAGGAAGGCCCTCATTGAGCCGGTCGAAAAGAGGAAAGCTGTGGAATGGGACGAAAACTGCGCTTGGGCATTTGCCGAATTGAAGGAGTACCTCTGCAGCCCCCGCTCCTCTCCAAACCCAAGGTGGTGGAACCCCTAAGTCTGTACTTGGCTAGCACCAGAGAGGCAGTGAGCTCGGTGATGATCAAAGAGGACGCCAGGGTGCAAAGGCCAGTGTACAATGCCAGCTGGATCCTGAGAGATGGAGAGGAGCGGTACATCCCAGTAGAGAAGTTGGCTTATGCCCTCGTCCTTTCGCTGCGGTGACTCCGTCCTTACTTCCAAGTGTACACCATCCTGGTCCTGATTAACTTAGAGCTCGAACAAAATCTTAAGAGGTTTGATCGGATGGAGAGGATGTTGAACTGGGAAGTAGAGCTGAGTGAGTTTAACCTCAGATACAAGCCAAGAACGGCTATTAAGGGACAGGTGGTAGTAGACTTCATTGCTGAATGTACCATTGATGGTGGAGCGCGTCTCGACGTGACGAGCCCAAACATGGTAATGCCTCAACCCATATCCCTCCTTTTGGCTGATACCGTTCTGACGTGCGTTTATATTTCATATATTCACGCACGTTATCTAGTGTGTTTTTCCGTTATTTTCCGCCGTCTCGTATCCGTTTTCTCGTATTTTCTTGTTTTCTTTCACTTTTCCATGTTTTTGTATGTTTGCAGGATTTTACTGGCGTTGGGGACATAAAACGACGATATCATGAGTCCCCGAAGTAACGGGAGGAGTCACGCGCGATCCAGGAGGTCAAACGACCAAGATTGCCACTTTTCAGCCCCCACCCGATCGGTTGGACACAGCCAACCGTTCCGGTGATGCACGCGTGCACGACCCAGACTGAAGCTGGAGTGAAGTGCAAAGTCAACTGATCGGTTTGTCGACCGGTTCATCCCAACAGAGTTCTCGGGAATTTGGAGCTTAATTCCAACCGATCAGGTGATATCTCACCCGATCGGTTCATCTAAAGCTGAAGTTTCCCAAACGATGACCCGGTAATGCCACCCATTCTCCTCAGCGACCGGTTGAAGCTCCCGAAGCCCGATGGCCAAAGCAACAAGCGGCTCACCCGATCGGTTGATGTTTCAACCGATCGGGTGGCCTTTTCTTTCGCTTTCGCGCGCTGCTGATGCACTCATTGAAGATCTGCTATCATTCCAGAGGGATTTTGGGTGATCTCTTATTTTTCTAGCGTCGGCATCATCGTTAGCTTTCCAACGATAGGTCGCATGCCCAAATCCGATTTTTCTACATTTTTCTGGAATTTTCGGAGCGCAGCTGTGTGCTGAAATTGGCAGCAGTCTGAATTTTCATTTCACCCGATCGGGCGAGTTACCATCCGACCGGGTGAGATCGTTTTCTGCGTTTCTATGCTCTCTGTTTATTCTACCCGATCAGGTGAACTTCCACCCGATCGGGTGGGCCTGTTTTAGCATATTTGAGTGGGGTTTGGACCCGAACCGGTTGGGTTTTGAGGGGGCTTATAAAAGGGAAGTTGGAGCACGACTTGGGAGGATGTTCTTCAGTTTTTCTAGGGCTCTTTGCCCCTTTCTCTTATGAGATTTAGATTAGTTTAGATTAGGTTTTTGGTTAATAAATCTTGTATTGGATTGAAGGTTCAAACTCAAGATAAGTATTTCTTTCTCTTGTTTTCCATTATTTTGTGTTTTATTTGTTTTGCTTCATGATGAATGTTTGTATGTCTTTTGTGTTGTTTGTTTATATGTTTTTTATCATGGAGTAGTATTGATGAACCCTAATACGGGTTAGGGTTGGATTGATGCTTGGTTGTTTCATTTGACTTGGTTGCATGGCATGTGTTCGATGAAATGCGTCAATGGGGATTTCTAGCAATCTGGGTCCAATTCGTACGGCAACACACTAGTTGTGTTGGGGGTTGGGGTCCGGTGTCTTGTCCAGTCAAGATCCGCTTCGGTGTATTGCTAGAAATCACATTCGACCTATTTGGCCATTAGGGTTACGTGGGGGTGTTTCATTGTCATTGGCGGGAGAAAGACCGCTTTTGACCGTTGGGCCAAGGGGGAATAAACTTGGCGGTTGACTCCCTAGCCATAGCTCACGCCCCTAGCGTAGACATTGAGTCCTCGCGCATGGGAACGTCTTGGACGAAGTGTTGGGAGTTATCATTGTGGCCTTAATGCTCCCGGTTGCGGAAGGTGTTAATGGACATGGGAATGCCCACCGTCTGAAACCGGGTAGGCCTAGCGTACTAGGCACCGACCGGAATATCGGGCCATGGATGCTAGGTACTACCTTTTGGGGCAATGTCTCACCCTGGGTCAAGTCAAATGCCAAGTGTCATGAATGCTCTAGCCCGTGTTAGCGGGGATTCGTTTCGTGTCTTATTTTATTTCTTCTCTTTATTTCTACACTTCCACCCATATCATCCGCATAGCTAGCACACAACCCAAGCGAGGCTAGTAGCCATTCAAGCCATCCACCTCCCTGAGTTCGATAAACCCGCACCCTACACTAACCGTGCACTTGCGGTAAAACGACACCGCGCCCATACCGTAAACAGGGCGTCAGTCACGTTCCCAGTGATCAAGCAGAGAACCAGGATGCATGGGTAGTCCATGTGGACGGGTTAGCGACAAAGGTGGGAAGCGGGGAAATCATTGTCATCCGGTCCCCTGACAGAAACATGGTCGAGTACACCCTTCAGTTCGTGTTCCCGACCAATAACAACATGGCCAAATATGAAGCCACCATCAATGGCCTGAAGCTGGCCAGAGCGCTGGGGGCAGAGTCCATATGCCTCCTCAGCGACTCCAGACTCATCATCAGCCAACTACAAGGGGACTACATAGCTCGAGAAGAGGCAATGCAATGCTACTTAGCCTCGGCCAAATCCAAGCTGTCTAAGTTCAAGCACGTCGAGACACTCCATCTGCCAAGGTCGAAAAACACTCATGCAGATGCCCCATCAAAGCTGGCATCTTCCTCTCTCAAGGATTTGGGTCGCGCCATCTATGTCGAGAGCCTCCAAAACCCCAATACGGAAGAGGAGGAGCTGATGATCATCGACGTCGAACCTTCCTGGATGGACCCAATCGTTCGGTACCTCACTGTCGGCATGGCCCAGATAGACCAAGAGGAGCGTCGGATGCTGGAGCGAAAGGCACTCCGATACGTACTCCATGAAGGTGACCTCTCCAGATATACACTCGGAAAAGAATTGTAGTTTTACCGCAAGCGCACGATGCAGTGGCGAGTGGGTATCGAACACGAGGAGGGACTAATGACGGTTCTCTATCTTAATCACTAAGCTATTGGTGGAAGGATGGTTTATAGAATGTTGTTGTCACAATCGTTCAATTAACAATTCAAATTCAATATAATAAAAGCATCTAGGGCTAAGGAATCCCCACTACGGATCGTCATTTATCTCTGTGAATCGCGAATCTCAATGTTGCAAGACTTGAATTCGGGTGAACTAGTCATAACTAAATAGAGAACCAAGCTCACGCTCTCGCGCTATTTCGGTCTATAGCGACCTAGATTAGGGCCCACTCTTGTGCAAACCCTAGCCTAAGCCATTATCATTAGGATCGACATCATCGTTCAATCGCTCCTCGAGCCCACTCTTGTGCAAACTCGAGTAACAATCTAAATTGTGATAGCTCGTATTCGTCCAATCTCTTACAAACGAATATGGGTATAGATTTATAATAAAAATGCTAGCTTTGGTCCAATTTCTTGCAAACTAAGTCTAGTGAATCTTGATTATAAACCTAAATCGAATATCTAGGCCTTCCCATCGATTAGAATCCAATCTCTTATAAACTCCATATCGATAGAAAATCCTAGCTATTCGTAATAAATCAATCATAACCTAACCTCCTACCAATTCTAGCAACATATAAATTCATTCATCACAAATCTGAAATTGGATCCATAGGGTTCATCCACATGCCCTAGAACAACAAATCTATTCACAATTCATTAAAGCAATAACAAAATCAATCATAGAAATCATATTGCAATTCAAATTTAGAAGAGAACAATTCATAAAAATGCAAGAATTCAAAGGAAATAAACAAAACAGATCTGAGTTCTCCAATCTCCAAAGTGGAATTACAATTAGAATTAACCTAAAATCTATTTTTTGGTCTCTCCCTAAGCTGGGATCAAAACTGGGCTTAAATACATGCCCAAAACAGCCAAAACCCCTGAAAGAATTGCCCCTGGCGCAGCCGAGAACCCTAGTTTTTGACACAGGCTGGTGGCACTACTCGGCCGAGTGGAAATCTCACTCGGCCGAGTGACAGACCCAAGTAAAAATAGAGAAGTTGGGGGGTTTGGGCGCTTCCGCACTCTGCGTCACTCGACCAAGTGGGATTTATCACTCGGTCGAGTGGACTTCCTACTCGGCTGAGTGGGTCTTCTGCTGTGCTCCCCAACATTCCAGAGAGTTGGCTTCGATTCCCTTCAGAAATTCTGACTCACTCGGACGAGTGAAGTTCTCTACTCGGCCGAGTGGAATTATCTACTCGGCCGAGTGCATTGTGGCACAAGGCATCTTCGTATCAGTCGTACTCGGCTGAGTACGCTTCTTCAATCGGCCGAGTGGGCTGCGTTACTCGGCCGAGTGGGTTGCGTTACTCGGCCGAGTGGGCTGTATTTGGAAGCCACTCTTCTCTTCCTCGTCTCCTCTTCGCTTCCATCGATCTTATTCTTCTCCCGCTCATCGTCCAGCGTCGTTAGCTCCTCGATATGGCCATAAGCGATGCGCTGGTACACGTGCAAATCCCTTAAGCTCATTTTTGCTCCAGATCGCTCCATATTTCCTAAAATCCTTCAAAAACAAGAAATAGTGAAAAGCAACGCAATATCGTCGAATAATCGTGAAAACGCGATATTGGTGATCAAAATAATATGCAAACATGTAGAAAAAAGGTGTAAAATATGGACCGATCAACTGTACAAAAGGCATTGGACCAAAACCGACATCTTCCCCTACTCAAATGCCTTGGACCACAGGAGGCCGACTACGTCATTCGGGAGGTCCACGAAGGGCTTTGCGGGAACCACCATGGGGACAAGATGATCGCAAAGAAGATCTTAAGGCAAGGGTACAATTGGCCCACCTTGGTCAACGACTCGGTCGAGTACGCTCAGAAATGCCTGGTGTGCCAAAGGTTTGCGAAGCTTAGCTCGACCCCCTAGCTGAACTTGTTCCGATAATTAGCAAGCAGACCGATCATCAGATCGACTATAAGGCTCGGGGAAACTCCCCCAGTAGGCCGATCATCAGATCGACCATAAGTCTAGGGGCAACTCCCCAACAGGCCGATCATCAGATCGACCATAAGGCTAGGGGAAACTCCCCAGCAGGCCGATCATCAAATCAACCATAAGGCTGGGGGCAACTGCCCCAGCAAGCCGATCATCAGATAGACTGTAAGGCTGGGGGCAACTCCCCCAGTAGGCCGATCATCAGATCAACCATGAGGCCAAGGGTAGCCCCCAGAAAACCGGTCATCCGACCTACTGCAAGCAAGCCCATCGACTCACAATTAGTAAAGTTCCCACAAACCAGGTTGCTCAACAACTAAAACCCAACCAGGGTTGAGGGAGGGGGCACAACATCACAACATCAAAGGAGTTATCAGCAAATGAATATGAGTGAACCTTTATATTACAAAAACTTGGAGAATGCTGAGGACCGTTTACAAGGCAAACAAAAGAAAAAGAGGAAAAAAAATAAACAAAACAGCAAGGCCCCGCTTCAGGCTGGGCAACCGAGGCGGCTTTAGGATCATCCTTCAGCTGGTCGATGTCCTCTGGCCAGTCAAGCTGGGCGACCGAGGTGGCTGCATGAGTGTCTTCTGGCCGGTCAACGTCGACCTCCCCATCGTCCCTGGAGATCATCTCAAGCTCCTCGAACGAAATTCTCGAACATGAGAATTTACGCTCGATCTTGTTCTAGCAATGGAGGAACCCTTCCTCAAATGCCTTAAACATCCCCGTGGCAACGACGGTCTCCGCATACTCCTCCACCGTCGCCTGGGCAATCCGAGCAGGCTCCACCCCTTCCAGTTCCTTAATCCGGGCCTCGAGGGTGGCGACTTTGAGCTGGAGCTTCGATCTCTCCCTCTCGTTCTCAGAGAGACTTTGTCGAGCTCAATCATAAGAGTGTGCTCCCTATCCTCCACCACCTACACCAGCTCTTCGAGCTCCTTGACCTTGGTCCACTCTGCGGAGCCCCTGAACTTCCATATTTCGACGGCTTTTTCCAGCTCGGCAACCCTCTCCCGACCTTGGCACTTGCAGCCAATGCCACTGCACTCTCCATATCCGACTTCTCCAGGTCGGCCGAGAGCTCGGTGATCTTGGTCTCCATCGACCTCACATGCGCATCGGCCTCTTGAGCCATCTCATCAGTGCCCTTTGCCACCACTGGTTTTTGGGTGTGGCCCACCTCTGCGTCTAAGAGCGTGATAAACTGTCGCCTCATTGAAAGGCTGACCGAGGAAAACTACGCCAAAGGAAAGACACGTGTCAGATACAAACACAAAGGACATCGCGTAAATGCTACAAATGGCCTTACCTGTTGGTCGACCTGCTCCCCAAAGGTGGCGAGCCTGTCGCCCTTCACCCCGTCCAGCAATGATTGGTCTTGGGGTAGGAAGGAGTTTTCAGCCATCCGAGCCGCGACCCTGTAATCCGAGAAGACGGAATCCTTCAGCCCCATAGGAAAGCGAGAGCCGAGCAATTCATCCCCAGACCATGGCAGGTCAGCCTCGTCCGACCTAAAAGCACCCAGAGACCACTCGTAATCTGCTGGGAGCGAGCCAGAACAGGAAGGAGAGAAACCGCCCCAAGGCCACTTATCCCTGCCTTGGCAAGAATGGGTGGGGGGGCACCGGGCCTTAAGGAGAGGAGAGTCCTAGCCTATAACGAGGCCCCGAGCTTTCTTCTATTTGGCCTCTCATTGATTTGGCGACGCGTGCTCCTCGTCCTCTTTACCCCATCCCTAGAGGACCCTCCGTGCTGCTTCTGTCGAACTTCCAAAATGTGATCCCTCCTCCTTGGAAAGGGATCTGGGACAAAAGTCGGCAGGGTCATGGGGGAGAACTTTGGACGAGCCCGCCTGACAGAAAAGAAGTGAGAAGATATCCAGAATCGAAAACTACAAAGAAAACCGAACCAGAAGGGAGACTTACCAACGGGCCACACGGTCTTCCTCAGGGCGTAATCCTTGAAGATGAACTTGATGTCCCATTCATCAACAGGGATGGTAGCCAACTTGTCCCTCGCCACAAGCTCCACGTCAGTAAGGCTCCTCAGTGTAAGGGTTAACGAAGGCGGATTACCCCAATGAACTTGAAGTCTGCTTCCTTGGGAAGAGACACGAATATGTAATCATTCTTCTACTACTTCCAAGAGGTCGGCAGTCCCAACACCAGACCTTTTCCCTTCCGAGAGGTGATGTACTGCCAAGCACCCGACTTATGGTGGCTCAGACGATAGAAATGTGCAAAAAGCCCAAGGGTTGCTCGACCCCCGTGAGGAAGCACAGCACGATGAACCCCACTAAGCACCCGATGGCGTTGGGGAAAAACTGGCATAGGGCAAGTCCATGGGCCCTCAAGAATACCTCCACGAAGGGGTGGAGCGGGAACCGCATCCCGAACTTAAAACCGTGCGTGTACACCCTGACCTCACGACTGTCGGGGAAACAAACCCACGCATTCCTCTGGTGGGGCCTGGCATGGTAAGGGGGAAGGAGGAACTTGGAGCAGAGTGGCCCTATGGAGATGGCACTGGTATTTGACACCCTCCCCATCACATCTGAAGGCACACCAGAGGGATCACCCCCAGCCAGCTGAATCTCGGCCCCCACCCCTGGAGGTGGGATGGGAGTAGTAGTGGGCGCCAGTCACCTGCCCCAGAGCCAGCAAAGGAAGATGACAAAGGACACATGTTGGAGCGTGGCGAGGGTAAAGGTCAGATGCAAAAGCAAGGGAAGCAGAGATAGTGTTTAAAGGGCAGAGCTTTCACATGAAAGGCAACTACACTGTGTTAGATGCAACGATCTAAGACTTCTAGTTTGATGACGACAAACATGTGTGGACTATTTAACATGTGTGCTAAGTGTTTTTGAAGGAGTGACAAAGCAGTAAATCTTCAAAGAGAGACTAAGTCAATTTGATGGAGAAATTGGATTCCATGTGCAACTTGGACTTGGTCCAACATGAGGAGAGATGGAGAGAATCCCTATTGATTAAGCCATATCAATTGGGTATTACCAAATCCTATTCAATTCCTATTTGACTAGCAAAACAAATCCCAAACAAATCTCTCATCCATCCACAATGCCAATGCCAATCTTAGCCATTGATCTAATGCTTGTCATATCCCTAGCCTAAGGGATCCCCATGCCGACCTATCCTCTTGTCAAACCCTAGGCCTCCTATATAAAAGCCTTTCATCAAAGTAGAGTAAAAGTGTCGGCCAACTAAAATCTCCCAAGGCATACAAGTCACGTAAAACCCTATCTATCATCATCAAGAACCCTAGCCGCAAGCCAAGCCACAAAGTTCATCTTCCTTGTTGTCAACATTTCAAAGAACCCTACTCTCATTGTCGCAAACATCAAAGGAGTTGTGCCAACTTGCTAGCATCCAAGGAGAAGAGGGATCACCATTGCCAAGAAGGGAGAGCAAGCTCTTCAAGTCATGCAACCTTGAAGAAGCTTGCCGCATCATCTTGCCATCGTCGACCATCAACACCATGTGCCACACACCTCACTGATGTTGCAAGCAGCCTGCATGCAAGCCTTGCCGACCCGTGAGAGTGCTGCTAAACCGTGTACTGACCGAAGGAACTCCTTGCCCCATCATCTAACTGCACATCGAGTCATCCATTAGGCCAAGCTTAATTACCGAACTACAAGAAGGAGGAGCCAATCACGAGTGGCAGCAACAAAAAGAAGAACGGAGAGGCGCATCATTTTGATTGAAGAGGGAAATTAATAGAGAAGGGAGTCAATTGACTTTTGTTTTGATTTTAAATACCCACACCCACGTGTTTGTTTTATACATGTAGGCTTCCATGTTTGGTGAAAGAAATAAGGTAATAATATTAGAAAGAGAAGGGGGATGCAAAAGGTAAAGCTTTGAAAAAGAATTAATCATCCTCTTTAATTTTTGTTTTCTCTCTTTTGTTTTTTGCAGGTCAATGTGGGAGCAAGCAGGGGCAGCAATTGAGGTCACGTGGGTGTAGTGCTGAGAAAGACAAAAAGAAAGGCTTATTCAATTCATCAAACTTGTAGCTCCATATGCAAAGCTCCATGTGCAAAGCTTCAAGTTGCGGCTAGCCCATGTGCAAAGTTTTGTTACTCCCATTCTTAGTCAAGCCCATAAACAAAGCTCCATATTGACCAAGCCCTCCAAGTGCTGTAATATTCAAGGGGTCTTAGCTGCAAGTTCCAAGTGCCAGCATCCAATCCAAGCTGAACCAAGTGATGCAACTTGAGTTGTCGAGATGTGACTACAACTACTTGTCAGATTTAGATCTTACCCACGCTGATTGACAGAGACATCTACACGATCTTAAACTGAGCTATTCTAAGCTCTGATTATTTTATATTTGTGATATTAGTGTAGCGATCTCTATATGAAAAACTTTATCATTGATACATGTTTTGGGGTCTTGTCTAGTGGGTGCTAGACAAGAGGGACTTGGCTAGTTGGGATTAACCAATAGAAAGCGTATACTAGGATTAATTTTGTTGAACACGGTAAGTGGGGTACTGAGAGCCTGGTGAGTGTAGAGACGTTGGTGCTCTAGCTATTAGGGTTGTACCTGTTACATTATTTATCTAGTATCTACTTTTTGGGGCTGGACGTAGGTTGTGGTGACGACTGAACCAGGGTAAATCTGATGTGCATCTGTGATTGCTTTTTATTTACTCTAAATCTGTTATAACTGTGTGTGATTGCTCGTGGATTGCACAAGAATTTTTAATAACATATTCACCCCCTTCTAGGCTTAGATCCAGGTCCAACAAGTGGTATCAAAGCAAGTTAGAGGATCTAGGCTAGATTGACCATGAATAACTCTACTGATTGTGCTTTTTCTGAAGTCAGTCCATATCATGACACCCAAAATTTAATGGAGTAGATTATGCTTTTTGAAAATCTGTTGATTATAAAGTTTGGCACATAGTTGAAAATGGTTATAAGCCACATGTTATTAAAGTTGAAAATATTGAAATGCTTAAACCTGAAGATAAATGAGATGATGCTAATTAGAGATTATATTCTTTAAATGGTAAAGCTGTGAATGCACTAATATGCACTCTTGATAAATCTGAATTTAATCGTATCTCACATTGTCAAACTGTGCAGGAAATATGGCATACGCTGGAGGTGACGCTTGAAGCTAATTCTAGGTTGCATGAAAACTCTAATTGTCTTTCCTGTCCTTCTTTATTGAATGATATTATCATGCTTAAGCAAGATTTAATTAAGCTTGAAGCTTAAAAAGATTACGTGATTAGAGAGCTTAATGATAAATTGTGCATGCTAAATAACGAGCTTAAAAGAAAAATGATTGAGTTTGAAAAGAAAGAAGAGGACAACAAGAAATCTTTTCTGAGTAAATGCTCTTTGCTTGTGGATGAGAATGCGTTATTGAAATCCAAAGTATCTAGTCTTGAATTGTCCATTAAGAAATTTTTCATAGGAAAACAATCTTTAGACATCATTCTTGGAAATAAATTATATGGCAATAATAGACGAGGACTTGGATGTAGTTCTAAAAATGTTAAAAAACAAAATTTTAAGAAAATCCACAATGTACCTACAAAAGTTAAAAATAAGTATGCAAAGTGCTTTACTTGTGCAAGTTTTGGTCATACTTCTTATTATTGCAAATTTAGGAATACAAGTTTAAACAAGTGTGTATTCCTAAAACTTTGATGACTAACATTAGTGGACCTTCTTGGATTCCAAGGTCACACATAACATCTACCGTATAGGTAAGATGGAGATTTGGCGAGGAGCTATGGATTGAACGTTTCATTATTTAGCTCCTTAGCCAAACGACGATGTGAAGGTATGTTTTTCCTCTTTGAACTTAATGTATACCTTCATAGTATTTTTGTGTGTGCTTGATTTGTTTTTATTTGTATGCTTGTTTGTTTGCTTCCTAGTTTTCTTTATAGTTTGCTTTAGTTCATTATGAAAAATCAAAAATTAAAAAAAAAATGGTGCTTAATGTATACCTTCTTATGAATCATTAAAAGAGGTATTCTTGAATGTTCATTCATATCCTTGTAGAAATCATTGTATTATTATTACAACTATATGTGCATGTTAGAATTTCTAAAGTAGCCATGACATGTTTAATGAATTGAATAATTTGATTTCTATACCTACATGCTCACTTCCACAAATATTGAATATTGTTGTACATGTGGTGATTCTTTTAAATGAAACATTGGAAAGTGAATGTTGGATGAATAATAACTGAAAATCTAAGGGATATGATGTGTCTTGCCATGGATAAAAATAGAGCTAAAAGAATTGTTTTTAATACTACAAAAATGAAAAAGAAAGAAATTTGTTCTGTATGAAAAATGGATACAATCCTTGGCAAGTACACTACCCACGAGTATCCAACATAAGCTTTATGGGCAAACTTTAGCGTTGGTGTTTTTACTCGTCAAGTAATGTCACCCTCACATCTAAGAGTCCTTATAGGCTATGTTTTGGGGTGTGGTACCTTGAACTCATTTTTAATGAGGTGGGAAAAATCAATCCTAGTGATAGTCATGTTAAATGGAAAATGTGGATTGGTTTTGGTTGATGTTCTTGAATTTATCACCCTCATGTACTTCAATGTTTAATCATCACACTTACACATTGGTGTTGAAGTCTAAATTATAATTTTTCATTGGATTTGAACTGCTTATTATATGAATGTCGAAATGCAAATGCTAGTTGTAGTTTATAATACTCTATTTTTGCACGTGGTATTTTATTGACTTCATGAATCCGCTTTTGATGATAATAAAGGGGGAGAAATTTTGGGAAAGATTTGGTATTCGGTATCATTGTCGGTATTATTGGTATTTGTGCTCAATGCTTATGAAAATACATGAATATTGATTTCAGAGGGAGCATTGATGAATGCATGTTCAAGGGGGGAGCATGGATATAGGGTGAGCATGATAGAACACTATTGTAATATTGTTGCATGCTTGGTATGCTAGAACATCATTGTTATACTTGTTGCATACTTCCTCCTTCATAAACACTTCACACATACATATTAATTGCACAAACCTTGTATTGGTTTGTCATCATCAAAAGGGGGATATTGTTGGATGCAACGATCTAAGACTTCTAGGTTGATGATAATAAACACGTGTGAACTATTTAACAAGTGTGCTAAGTGTTTTTTGAAGGAGTGGCAAAGTGGTAAATCTTCAAAGAGAGACTAAGTCAATTTGATGGAGAAATTAGATTCCATGTGCAACTTGGACTTGGTCCAACATGAGGAGAGATGGAGAGAATCCCTATTGATTGAGCCATATTAATTGTGTATTACCAAATCCTATTCAATTCCTATTTGCCTAGCAAAACAAATCCCAAACAAATCTCTCATCCATCCACATGGGAATGCCAATGCCAATCTTAGTCATTGATCTCATGCTTACCTCATCCCTAGCTAAAGGGATCCCTATGCTGACCTTGTCAAACCCTAGGCCTCCTCTATAAAAGCCTTTCATCAAAGTAGAGAAAAAGTGTCGGCCAACTAAAATCTCCCAAGGCATACATGTTGGATCTAGATCCTAGCCTAGAGGGGGGTGAATATGCTTATAAAAATATTCTCGTGCAACCCACGAGAAATCACACGCAGTTACAATCACAAGCATAGTAAATAAGAGGCAATCACAGTGTACGCACAGATTTACCATGTTTCGGTCGCATCAACGACCTACATCCAGCCCCAAGCAAATGCTAGCATTAATAAGTTCCTTTTGTACACCTACAATGGGGTCCTAGTTTCAACTCCCACCTTGATTGTACCACACTCAACAAAATGCAGAACACTATCAACCTAGTAAATGCGTATCTTGACTGTTATAACACGTCAAGACCCTCTTGTCTAGCCCCAACTAGACAAGTCCCAAAAGAACACAATAAGGGTAAAGTTTCCCCTACAGAAATCAACACACTGATACACGAATATAAAGAGTAAAGAGTTTAGAAATGCACAATTCGTGTCCGTGTAGTCGTCTCTATCAATCAGCACGTCGTCAGCTCCAGTCTGATGCAAACGGTATCTCGATCTGACGTCTGTATCTCAATCTGTGGCTCGTCAATCTTGGGAAGCACTCTGGTCTGTGCGTAAGAAATCTAGTTCAAAATAATAAATTGCTCGGTCTGTGTGCATAGAAAATCCACTTAAAAACCTTTCCACGTCTGCATCCTCTATTTCTCTTCGTTTTCAATTAGGGCATGACGCGATCTCCGATGGCGACGTCTCCTCTTCGACAGTGACTCGACGGCACTTCTTCGAGGACAAGGCTTCGTCGACGGTGCGGATGCACATCAACTAGGGCGGCGCTCTTGAATGGCAGTACGGGTGACGTTCTTCGACGGTCGCACGAAGGAGATCGACCAGCGAGGTAGTTTGTCGACGACTGGAGAAGATGAACGGTAGCAAGCTTGGGTCGGAACCAACAGTAAGGAAGAGCAGCTTGCAAATAACTCCATGCCTCAAGGAGTTGTAGCAACAAGGATGAAGACTGATGATAGCTTGACGCAATGGCACGACAAACAGGAACTGTTCACGCAAGCATGGAAGTCATCGACGGCAACAAGTTCTTCTGACAGCATGGAGAGTTCGATAGCAGGCTAAGAAGCAACGATTCACAGAGGCAGGAACTCCACCTCAACGAGTTATCGGTGGCAACACCCACGGACGACGGTAAGGTGGTCTACGAGAGCGCCATGCCACGACAATACAGAAGATTGGCAGTTTGAAGGTGTCACAACAGTTTGATATGGTCGATGACAACAATAGTTTGAAGATGATGGCCAGACGTTGTTGCTTGAAGGACTCCTTGCTGTTAGGTAGAGAGGATGATGCTAGGATGTGTAGATCGCTTGTGGCAACTTGTGTTCCTATCGTTTGGCTCAGGGTTGTATGCAATAAGATAGGTTTAGCAATGGAGAGATTTAATACTTGCGTGCGCATGCAGCAAGATTGATTTTTGCTTTGAGGTTTAAGTGCAGCTTCAAAGGAATTTGAGTAGATTGAAGGTTTAGGATTTTTGATATGATATTGGCCGACTCCCTCTCTTTTTGGTTGCCGCAATGTTCCTTTGTTTTGGATATGAGCCGCTTTGTTTTAGTGTATGCCGCCCTCTCTAGGGTTCCTTGAAGAGGGGTTTAAGCAAGAGATCGTGGGAGATCTTTTGGCTCATGGAGAATCCTATTTGGGATAGGAATAAGAGACCTATCTAATCTCTAATTGGTATTTGGTTTTGAATATGATTTGATAGGATTTTCATATCTCTTTAATTGATTTGTTTCAATCCCAATTGATATCAAATTGGCTCCATCTATTTCCATATTGACCAAGTCCAATTTGCTAGCTGTATATCACTTTTACCAAGCCCATTTGCTATATGAATAGCAATTCCTCCAACAATTGTCTTAGTCATCCCTTTGAAGAATTACGTCCTTGTCATCACTGAAACACACTTAGCACTCATGTTAAATAGCAACACATGTCTGTCATCAACAAACTAAAGATCATAGATCATTGCTTCCAACAATCTCCCCCTTTTGATGATGACAAACCCATAAAAGATTTGAGCAAATAGATGTGTGTGTGTGAAGTGTGATGAGGGGTGTAATGCGTAGATGGTCATGCATTACTAGCATGCACAACAATGTAGCTAGTAGATAGGCATGCTCCCCCTATTCATGTATTTTCAAGCTCTCCCCTTTTACAAATAATACCAACAAATAATACCATGCTCCCCCTTCAACAAATAATACCATATTATGTGCCAACAATACCAAATCTTTTTCTTTCTCCCCCTTTGTTATTATCAAAAGTGGACTAATGAAGTCAATAAATATCACATGCAAAAATAAAGCATTATAAATTATAGCGTGCAATTGCATGTATTTTCTATAAAGTAGGCAATTCAAGTTCATAGAAAATCATAATTTAGACTTCACCACCAATGTGTAAGTGTGATAGTATAAACAATAAAGTACAAAGGGAGATTCAATTTTGAACATCAACCAAACCAATCCACATTTTCCAATTCACATGAATTTCACTAGGATTGATTTTTCCCACCTACCAAACCCCAAAACATAGCCTATAAGGACTCTTAGATGTGTGGATGGCATTGCTTGACGAATACAATACACCGACACTAAAGATTACCCATAAAGCATATGTTGGATACTCGTGGGTAGTGTATTTGCCATGAATTGTATCCATTTTACATACAGAGCAATTTTCATGAATTTTTTTTCATATTCATTTTCTTTTGTGCTCAATTTTTATTTATGGCAATACACATCATATCCCTTAGATAATTCAGTTATTATCAACCTACATTCACTTTCCAATATTCATAAAAAGAATCTCTAAAAGTACACCAAGTTTAATATTCATGGAAGTGCGTATGTATGTGTAGAAATCAAATTAATCATCTCATTAAGCATGTCATGGCTACAAAATAGATTCTAACATGTGCATGTAGCTATAACAAAAATACAATGATTTCTACAAAGGATATGAATGAACATTCAAAAAATACCACTTATAATGAATCATAAAGAGGAATTCATTAGGCACAATTTTTTTTTTTTTGGTTTTTCACATTTTTGTTTGTTTTTCTTTTATAAAGAACCAAAACACACCTAAAAAGTAAACAAACACGCACACAAACAAAAATTATATCAAGCACTCACAAAATCTATGAAGGTATGCAATGAATATAGAGAGGGCAATAGAAATATACCTTCGCGTTACTATTTGACTAAGGAGCTAAAATAATGAGACTTTAAAATCACTGCTCCTTGCCAAATCTACATCCCACCTACATGAAAGGTGTTAAGTGTGACCTTGAAATCCAACAAGGTCCACCAGTGTTAGCCATAAAGTTTTAGGAACCCACACTTGTTTGAGCTTTATGTTTGTGTTCCTAAACTTACAACAATAGGCTGTGTGGCCAACACTATCACAAGCAAAGCACTTTGCATGCATATTTTTCACAATATAAGGCACATTGTAGAATTTCTTAAATTTGGGCTTTTCAACGTTTTTCAAACCAAATCCAAGTCCTCTTCTATTATTGCCATATAATTGATTTTCAAGTATGGTATCCAATGAATGTTTACCAATTGAAAATTTTCTTAATGAAAATTCTAGACTAGAAACTTTGGATTTTAATAATTTATTCTCATCCACAAGCAAAGTACATTTGCTTATAAAAGCTCTCTTGTTTTCCTCCTCCTTCTTTTCAAATTCAACCATTTTCCTTTTAAGATCGTTATTTAACATGCACATTTTATCATTAAGCTCTCTAATCAAATAATCTTTTTCAGTTTCGAGCTTAATTAAATCTTTCTTAAGCATGCTAATATTATTCAATAAGGAAGGACAAGAAAGACAAGTAGCTTTTTCAGGCATGCTAGCTTTTCTTTTTCTAGCGACACAATTTTAGCGTTACATGCAACAAGTTTCTCTTTAAGAATATCTACTTCATCAGAAATGTCACAGTTTTTCTTTTGTAATTTAAAGCTAGCATCCCTATAGTCATTTAACGTGAGTTCTAGCTCATTAATCTCATTTTGCATTCCTTCACAAACATCTAACAATTCAGCTTTAGTGAAGGAATTTACCTCATCGTTATTTCCATTAAACAGACGACAGCAGAGTGGGCTACCACCTCTTCATCCTCATCCTCAGCTTCGCTGTCCATGTCCCAAGTTAGTATCTTGGCTTTTCCTTTATCTTTAGCAATCTGAGCAATCTCTTGTCTGCATTGCTTTGCGAAGTATCCCTTTTTCCTGCATTTGAAGCATTCAACTCTATTAGCAGAATCTTGTTCAGAAGAATTTTTATCATAATTAAAAGTGTTAGAGCAATGAACCTTTTATGCATTTCTGATCTTCCTTGAGGAGTTCTGACGTACTTTCTGAAATTTCTAACCATTAGCGCTATATCCTCATCTTCATCTTCATCTTCGCTAGCTTTTAGAGCAAGTGGCTTTGTAGCTTTTTCCTTCTCCTCAGGTTTCTATCTTTCTTCAATATTTTGCAATTCAAGCTCGTGGAACATTAAATTACCTATCAAGTCCTCCATCCTCATCTGTGATAGATCCTTCGCTTCTTGGATGGCGGTGACTTTAGGCCTGAAAGATCTTGTAGTGCTCTTAATATCTTCCTCACCTGTTCAAGGCTAGAATATGGCTTACCGAGCGAGCTAGACTTGTAGACGATGTTGGTGAACCTCGCAAACATTTATGATATGGTCTCTGATGGTAGCATGTGAAATCCCTCGTACTCTGTGCTCAGAAGTGCAAGTCTAAACTCCTTCACCTGTGACGTTCCCTTGTGTGTCACCTCCAATGTATGCCAGTTAGACAATGTGAGATACGATTGAATTCAGATTTATCTAATGAACAAATGAGACCATTCATAGCTTTAGAATTAAGAGAATAAAGTCTCCAATCATTGTCATCCAATTTATCATTAAGTTTAATCATCTCAACATTTTCAATTTTAATGACAGGTGATTTATAGCCTTTTTCAACAATTTGCCAAGCTTTATAGTCAATAGAAATTAAGTAGATTCTCACACAATTTTTCCAATAGGCATAATCTACTCCGTTAAATCTAGGGGGACGAGATATAGACTGACCCTCAGCAAAAGCAATATCAATAGGATTCATGGTCAATCCTAGGCAATATCCTAAAACCTGCTCTGATACCACTTGTTGGATTTAGAGGCTAGCCTAGAGGGGGGTGAATAGGCTTATAAAAGTATTCTCATGCAACCCACGAGAAATCACACGTAGTTACTGATCGGTCCATATTTTAAACATTTTTTCTGCATGTTTGCATGCCATTTTGATCGCCCATATCGCATTTTTCACGATTATTCGACAATATTACAATGCTTTTCACTATTTCTTTTTTGTCGTATTTAAGGAGATATGGAGCGATTTAGAGCGATCTTGAGATCAAGAGGATTTGCACCCACTTTGGAGTGTCGCCCACGGCTCATTTGCAGACTTGTCGATGATGGAGGATGAGTGGAAGAAGAAAGAACTTCATAGGAGCGACGAGGAGGAGAAACAGAGAAGATTGGGCATTTACAGCATGCCACTCGGCCGAGTGAAGCACACACTCGGCCGAGCAAGAAAGCCCACTCGGATGACCAGAACGGATACGTGCACAATGTTTTTCAGCGTATACTCGGCCGAATGACAAAGTCCTACTCAGCCGAGTGAGGAAGCTCACTCGCCCGAGTACGTCAGGGAAATTTTCCAGAGAAGAGGCCGAATCTACTGCGATTCCCAGAGACCCGTCGATGGCCAACTCGGCCGAGTAAACATTACCACTCGGCCGAGTGAAGAAAGCTACTCGGCCGAGCCACCCCGGATACAGACCCCTGAGGACCTCAAAGTTACTGTTTTTCTACAGTGTCTGTCACTTAGTCGAGTAAAGAAGTCCACTCGATCGAGTGAAGAATCCCACTCGGCCGAGTGACTCCGAAGACACGCAGCGCCCAGATTTTCAGACAGTCGTTCACTCTTTTGAAATATGCTATCATTCCAGCAATCAAATTATTTTTCTCATGTTTTTTATGGATAGTAGACTTCATGATGATTCCAACGCCGCCAAGAACGCGTCAATCGGAGGTCGGATGAAATCTGGGGAATTTCTGCAAGTTGATGCTGCAGTGCTAGAATTTCCACTCGGCCGAGTCACATTTTCTACTCGGCCGAGTCGGCGGCGGGCCCAGATTTAAGTTGCGGTTAGGGCTGTTTTTGGGCACGAATTTGAGGGGTTTTTTAGGGTTATTTGCTAGGGTTTTGGGGAGACTATATAAGGGGTTTGTAGCCGTCATTAGAGGGGGTTCCATGATGTTTTCTTAGACTCTATTTTAGAGGTTAGGCCATGCCCTAGGCCCCCTCTTGGATCTAAAAGCTTGTATTTGGATTGAATATCTTCATCAAATCTAAGTATTTTGTTCTTGTTATTTGAATCTTTGTTTTTTCTATCTTTTTGTATGCAAGCAATGATTTTTATTTATTCTCATATCGTTATTGCTATGCTTGAGTAGATTTGTTGTTCTAGGGCATGGGGATAAACCCTATGGATCTAATTTCAGATTTGTGATGAATGAATTTCTAAATTGCTAGAATTGCTAGGAGGTTAGGTTGTGATCGATTTATTACGGATAGCTAGGGATTTCCATCGATTGGGGTTTGCAAGAGATTGGATTCTAATCGATGGGAAGGCCTAGATATTCGATTTAGGTTTATAATCGAGATTCTCTAGACTTGGTTTGTAAGAGATTGGACCAAAGCTAGGATTTTTATTATAAATCTATACCCATATTCGTTTGCAAGAGATTGAATGCGAACTATCACAACCTAGATCGTAACTCGAGTTTGCATGAGAGTGGGCTCGAGGGGCAATTGAACGATGATGTCGATCTTAATGCTAGTGGCTTAGGCTAGGGTTTGCAAGAGATTGGGCCCTATCCTAGGTTGCTATAGACCGGCAATAGCGCGAGAGCGTGAGCTTGGTTCTCTATTCAGTTACGACTAGTTCACCCCAACACAAGTCTAGTAATATTGAGATTCACTATTTACAATGATGTATGACGATCCGTAGTGGGGATTCCCTAGCTCTAGACTCTTTTATTATATTGTATTTGAATCGATATTTGACCGACTTCTTTATCACCGACACCAACATCCATCACCATTGTCATTACATCATACCATAACCATCTTCACCAATAAAACATTCGTAGTCGAGCCAACCTAGGATAGATTGGAGCCAACACCACCTCCTCGTGTTCGATACCCGCTCGCCACTTGACCGTGTGCTTGCGGTAAAACTACAATCGTTCTCCTGGTGTATATCCGGGGCCGATCAAGTTTTTGGCGCCGTTGCCGGGGAGGTGTTTTCCGTTGGGTGCCAATTTGTCACAATTAGGTTGATTAGACTACGAAAAAAAACTTTTTTAACAAAAGGAAATTTTCACCCCCGCCACCATTATTATCATTTCTATATTCTTTTGTGCCACTGATATTTTTCTCCATGTATTTATCTTTGTTGATCAGGTGCTATGGATTATACTATGTGGACCACAGATTTTGATCAGAGTGCTCAGATGGAAGAATACTATTATGATCAGAGTGCTCAGATGGGAGACTACTGTTATGATCAGAGTGCTCAGACGGGAGAAAACTTTTTTGATGAGATGCATGCACACCAGATAGAAATACAAGCCAGACTTGATAAGGGCGACCTTCAATTGGAATGGGTTAAGAGGGAACTTGAAATGAATGCGCTCATGCTTAAGGTTGCAGAGATTTCCAAAGATATCTGTTCTGCTTCTTCATTTTATGGGCAAGAAGCATCACTGGTCATATTACCAGAGCCAGAATGTGCCGTCATCGATCCCACATCCTACGATACAACTATTGCATATAAAGAATGGATGGACGAAGAGGCAGTGGAGGAAGCAGAAATTGAGTCATATACACATCCAGAGGAGGACGCATTTCAGAGATTATTGGAGGGCATCTTGGAGTCAGTCAGGTTCACCGGTTCAGAGAGCATTACAGCAGGTGATGCATTTAAGCGACGATTTGCAGATTTTGTTATAAACCGTGTTTCAGCTGCAGGAACAATTGAGGACATCCATGTCAGTCTTGAGGGGGATAGACTATATTTTCGGATTGCTTACGGGCATTCCCCTCCACATGATACATCCCCATAAGTTGACACACATGAGCAGCCAGCATCACCATTCCAGAGAGAGCCTACATTGATAGTTGATGAGAAGGCACAGGAGCACACTATCGAGCCAGAGCATATTGCTGAGGAGGCCTTACACACAGAGCCAGAGCTTATCACAGAGGAGGTCATACATCGGGACGAGGACACAGCCATTCATGAGGATCCCGAGCACTATCCTCCTCCATTAGAGCTCCCGCAGCCACCTCGTCCTTCCATTGACGACGAGGACTATCCCACAAAGCTTACTGCTCCCACTCAGGGAGATATTTTTACCCACTCCATTTCTGAATCATGCAATCCATTCGATATTTATTTTGATTCAGATATTTTTGACACGTCATACCTTTTGCAGCACACATACGATTATGGACCGGAGGTATGCTTGGACGTGTCACAGTTTGATGAGCCTACGAGGAGGTCCACACCTATGATCCAGACTTATTTGAGCAGCTAAGAGAGGACACCATGGAGATAGCTATTAAAGCACAGGAGGATATTGGATTATTTCCAGGGAAGTATCGTCCACCATTATTTATTTCATATATTTATGTAGACGATCCTCTTTGGAATACTTTTATTACGAGGGTGAATTTTTTGCAGCGAACTGATGCATTCTATTCTCTGCAGGGTACAGGTGGAGTCCTTGTGGGAATGCTGGAGGATGCATTGCTGGAGTTCGTTAGAGTCTGTGGACATACGCGCCAGGCGGAGCCACGGAAGGAGCAGTTAGAGCAGTTGCCTGCACCGGCAACCATACTGGATCCGCCTTTTGCTATATGTGATATCAATCCAGTAGTGTAGCAATAGCGTAGAATTTTATACTTTCAATAATCACGAATCGTCTCGACAGCGAGAGGACCGTATAGATTTGGTTGAATAAATATCACCTCATATGACTGCAACAAAAATTTTTACAGCCCAAACCCATTATATATATTAATTGCACTCTTCATATTTTGATACTCCACATCCTTTTTCTCACCACCATCGAGCATTTCTTTCAAGTGAAAACTTACTTTCTTATTCATTTGACTTGATCATGCTTTGCAAAGCCATGACATTTTTGGTCAAGTCATTTGAATAGGTTTGTTCGGTATAAGCTTGGGGGAAGTCGCTCTCATGCATCATTGCATGTACATGTAGTTGCATTAGGATTTCATGTCATTCATTTCATCATTTTTCATTCACCCACTTATTATTATTGTTGTTCCTCATATTCTTCCACTATGATCACATTGAGGACAATGTGAAGTTTAAGCTTGGGAGAGTGCATTTCCATGCCATTTAGATGCATTAGTTGCATTTTTACTTTATTTTAGGGTTTTTAAAATTTTTCAAAAATTTTGCATCATCTTTTTGAATTTTCCATCTTATTTTCCTTTTATGTGTGTGCATGCATCATTTTGTGTGCTTGTTTCTCTTTTCTTTCCTCTCTTTTATTTTTTATTTCTTTATTTACTTTCTTTTCTTCCGCTAGATGAATTTTGTATGATGATATCTCTTATTGCTTTAGCAACCATCACGATGCTTATTATTCCTTGTCATGCTACTTAGAGTATTCCATAGTCTTGCTATTCACATATGCTTGCAAATCTATTTCTTTTGATGATTCCTCTACATGAATGCATGATATTAATTGAAACTGAATGCATGGATTAGTGTTTAGTATGCTTTTATTGGAAATGCACCAAGATTCACGCATCATTAGTATATCTGAAGCATCAGTTTTATTGTCTTATTCACCTTCTGTTGCATGCTTGATATGATTGTGCGCTTTACCGCTTGATTTCACTTTTTATTTAGATGATTGAGAACATCCATGCTTACATATGAGTTTTAGTTGAATTATTATTTTATTGAACCGTTCGTGCACATCTTAGAGTGAACCGAGTGCTACATTATTTCTTTCTCCACATATATCTTTTTATTCTCTACATGTCACTTGAGTTCACCTCCTAAAGCTACTTATATCGCATTTATTTCCAAAAAATCACTACAAAAGAAAAAGATTGCTCCAAAAAGTCCAAAAAACCAAAAAGGAGCCAAAAACCAAAAAATATAAATCATATAGCTCCAACAAAAATCCTAGAAGAAAAATGAGAAACAAAGTCCAAAAGAAAAAAATATTTCTCTATCTCATTATCGGAGCCACAAAAATGCTTAGAAAAACCAAGGCACGAATCTCATTTTCCACTATTATATTCCTTTGGATGCGACGCCTCAAGCTAAGCTTGGGGGGTGAATTCATTTGACCATATGAGTGAGTATGACATTAGAGTGGAGACGTACATGAATGGGAATATTCGATAATGCTTCGACTTTGCAAAATATATTAGATATGGAGATTTTTCATGATTTGAAATAAATATGTGAATGCCATAGCTCTTATTCTATTCTCTATTGCATGTTTGGTGTGTATCTTATATGCTTCATTTATAACTTTTGATTGAAAAGTGCATCGCCAACATTTGTATATTAGACTCTATGAAATGCGTAATGTGGATATAAATTGATTGTATGAATTTAGAGAGTACCATTTGTTGTTCTTAAAAGCTTGCAAGTATCATGTTTAAGTAAGATATGAAATCTTTATAGCATGAGATTCGTATTTTCTGAGTTATCGTGATGTGTAGCTTATGGCTTGAGATCTGAGAGAATAATCTAGTGACCCCTTCCACTTCGTATTACTTTTTCTTTCATTTCATTTCCTTTGTTTTCATCTCCCGAATTCGTCTCTCTACTTATCTTCCTCGAGGACGAGTAAGAGGTAAGCTTGGGGAATTTTGATCGGTCCATATTTTACACCTTTTTTCTGCATGTTTGCATGCCATTTTGTTTGCCCATGTCACGTTTTTCACGATTATTCGACACTATTACGATGCTTTTCGCTATTTCTTTTTTATCGTATTTCAGGAGATATGGAGCGATTTGGAGAGATCTTGAGATCAAGAGGATTTGCACCCACTTTGGAGTGTCGCCCACGGCTCATTTGCAGACTTGTCGGTGATGGAGGATGAGTGGAAGAAGAAAGAACTTCATAGGAGCGACGAGTAGGAGAAACAGAGAAGATTGGGCATTTACAGCATGCCACTCGGCCGAGTGAAGCACACACTCGACCGAGCAAGAAAGCCCACTCGGCCGACCAGAACGGATACGTGCACAATGTTTTTCAGCGTATACTCGGCCGAATGACAAAGTCCTACTCGGCCAAGTGAGGAAGCTCACTCGCCCAAGTACGTCAGTGAAATTTTCCAGAGAAGAGGCCGAATCTACTACGATTCCCATAGACCCGTCGATGGCCTACTCGGCCGAGTAAACATTACCACTCGGCCGAATGATGAAAGCTACTCAGCCGAGCCACCCCCGGAGACAGACCCCTGAGGACCTCGAAGTTACTGTTTTTCTACAGGGTCTGTCACTTGGTCGAGTAAAGAAGTCCACTCGACCGAGTGAAAAATCCCACTCGACCGAGTGACTCCGAAGACACGCAGCGCCCAGATTTTCAGACAGTCGTTCACTCTTTTGAAATATGCTAGCATTCCATCAATCAAATTATTTTTCTCATATTTTGTATGGATAGTAGACTTCATGATGATTCCAACGCCGCCAAGAACGCGTCAATCAGAGGTCGGATGAAATCTGGGGAATTTCTGCAGGTTGATGCTGCAGTGCTAGAATTTCCACTCGGCCGAGTCACATTTTCCACTCGGCCGAGTCGGCGGCCGGCCCAGATTTAAGTTGAGGTTAGGGTTGTTTTTGGGCACGAATTTGAGGGGTTTTTAGGATTATTTGCTAGGGTTTTTGGGAGACTATATAAGGGGTTTGTAGCCGTCATTAGAGGGGGTTCCATGATGTTTTCTTAGACTCTATTTTAGAGGTTAGGCCATGCCCTAGGCCCCCTCTTGGATCTAAAAGCTTGTATTTGGATTGAATATCTTCATCAAAGCTACGTATTTTGTTCTTGTTATTTGAATCTTTGTTTTTTCTATCTTTTTGTATGCAAGCAATGATTTTTATTTATTCTCATATCGTTATTGCTATGCTTGAGTAGATTTGTTGTTCTAGGGCATGGGGATAAACCCTATGGATCTAATTTCAGATTAGTGATGAATGAATTTCTAAATTGCTAGAATTGCTAGGAGGTTAGGTTGTGATCGATTTATTAGGGATAGCTAGGGATTTCCATCGATTGGGGTTTCCAAGAGATTGGATTCTAATCGATGGGAAGGCCTAGATATTCGATTTAGGTTTATAATCGAGATTCTCTAGACTTGGTTTGCAAGAGATTGGACCAAAGCTAGGATTTTTATTATAAATCTATACCCATATTCGTTTGCAAGAGATTGGACGAATATGAACTATCACAACCTAGATCGTAACTCGAGTTTGCACGAGAGTGGGCTCGAGGGGCGATTGAACGATGATGTCGATCCTAATGCTAGTGGCTTAGACTAGGGTTTGCAAGAGATTGGGCCCTATCCTAGGTTGCTATAGACCGGCAATAGCGCGAGAGCGTGAGCTTGATTCTCTATTCAGTTACGACTAGTTCACCCCAACACAAGTCTAGTAATATTGAGATTCACTATTTACAATGATGTATGACGATCCGTAGTGGGGATTCCCTAGCTCTAGACTCTTTTATTATATTGTATTTGAATCGATATTTGACTGACTTCTTTATCACCGACACTGACATCCATCACCATTGTCATTACATCATACCATAACCATCTCCACCAATAAAACATTCGTAGTCGAGCCAACCTAGGATAGATTGGAGCCTACACCACATCCTCGTGTTTGATACCCGCTCACCACTTGACCGTGCGCTTACGGTAAAACTACAATCGTTCTACGGGTGTATATCCGGGGCCGATCAGTTACAATCACAAGCAGAGTAAATAAGAGGCAATCACAGAGTACACCCATATTTACCCTGGTTCGATCGCATCAATGACCTACATCCAGCCCCGAGCAAATACTAGCATTAATAAGTTCCTTCTGTACACCTATAATGGGGGTCCTAGCTCCAACTCTCCACCTAGACTGTACCACACTCAACAAAGTGTAGAACACTATCAACCTAGTAAATGCGTATCTTGACTGCTACAACATGTGTAATGACTGGTTTTTATGTATCTGGATTTATTATATTATATTATATGTTTTGGTGGATTTTCTCCTCATGTGTGGTTTTCGTCTCCGTAGCTTTCATTTTCAATCGTTTCGTCGTGATTTTCTAGCTTCTTCCTTAGAATCGTCGATTTTGGAGTAAGTCATTTGTGACGGGCTTCATATCGGTCATATCTTATTGTTAGATCAAGCCTAGGAGTCTTAGGAATTGATCCTGGAGCTTCGCGCTCTATTTCAGAACTTTCTGTGCACGTTAGCCGGTGTAAGAAGGGGAACCGACCGACTAGATGAAGATTTAGTCGGTCGGCAAACCTTCATGGACCGACTAGTGGGCTTTGTAAATTTCTCAGGAGTTACTGTTTATCGTTAGTCGGTCTAAGAACGTTCGTCGACCGACTAGGTTGCAAACTAGTCGGTCAGCAAATGTTCTTTAACCGACTAGCTCTATGATCATTTTGATACCAAGTACTATTCATTCTTAGTCGGTCTAAGAACGTTCATCGACCGACTAGATTAGAAACTAGTCGATCAGTAGTTGTTCTTTGACCGACTAAATCTAAATCCTATTTTGTACAGGAGTTACTGTTTGGACTTAGTCGGTCTGCGTTGGTCAACCGACCGACTAGTTCCCAAACTAGTCGGTCAGTGGTTGCTCTTTGACCGACTAATTAGTGTCGAACCCCTAATTTCTGGGCAGCCGCCAGGTCATTTTCTATAAATACCCCACTTCGTTTCTTTTCTTTCTTTCTCTTCTCCTGGACTCTTTCCTTCCCCCTTGACCTCTGATCTTCCCCAATCTTCCTCTAGCCTTCCTCCTTCATCTAGAGCTTCTCCCCCTCTCCATTTTGACCAACCACCATGCTCTAGGTCATCTCCAACCCCCAAAAATCCCCAAAACCCCATTTCTCCAGATTTTCCCCATCCATTCCAGATCTGAACCCTAGGTTCCTCGGATCGTTTCTTCCATTGCCGTGCTTGCTCGGCATCATTCTTCCGCTTCCGATTACGGTAATAACTCGATCTCTTAATATCCTCATAACCCAATGTGTTTTTGTGAAACCCTAATAAAACTAGGTTAGATGTTTTTCTAATATTGTTTTGCCATGGCAGCGATCTTATCGCCGTTGTTAGCATTTGTGTGACGGCCTCGTTGATCGTCATTCTCGGTGCTAGGCAAGTGAAACTTGCATCTCTTGATTTGGGCCATGTCTTAGGCCATTTCCTTGTTTTAGCGTAAAAGAGACTAGACGGTGAAAGGTAGTCGTCTAGACGCCATTGACCTAGCTTGACAACGAAGCTTGGTCCGTCACCTTCATCATGCTTATATGTCACGTTTAATTTCAATTAACGGTACGCGTATTAACTGTTCATGTCATCCATGCATCTTTAACTGCCATGTTTAATTTAAATAAACGGTACGCGAATATCTGTTCATGTCATTGCATTTTGCCTGTCATGTTTAAATTCAATTAACGGTACGCGAATATCTGCTCATGTCATTGCATGCTTGAACACTCATCATGATTGCGTAGCATCGCTACATACTAGTGCTACTTGTTCCGGCTAGGCACCTGTTTTGTGGGCACAACCCTAGGCCAATTACAAATCTGGCTCGTGGTCCAGAAAACGAGCTCAATACAGTCTGCGGGCAATAGGGCACTCGCCTGTGTGTGAGTGATCCCTTGTACATGAATACAGCCTGCGGGCAATATGGCGCTCACATGTGTGTGGGTGATCCCTTGTACTTGTTACTTGACAATACATGTCACACCTACCACTTGTTACTTGCTACTTGTACTTCACTTGTTATTTCCATACAATACTTGCCATGCCATGCACCATACTTTAACTCCTAGGTTGTTAGTTTACCTTTCATTCAGTTTCCTTGCACAAGTCTTTCGACTTGCTGACATGTGCCCCTTTTCTCTTTTGGGTGACACATGTTAGATCCCGAGCCTGAGTTTGTCGCTGAGGACGCGGTGTTTGCTGACGCTGAGTCAAAGCCCACGTTGATCGAGGACTTCGTGGACACTGGAGATCAGTCTTAGTGTCCTCGTAGAGCTTTCCTTTTACTTTAGACTGCTTTTAGTTATCGGTGCGTAGCACCCATACTTTGTTGGTGTTTGTTGTGCTGGCCGTGTGTTATGCATTTAGACTCTTTCTTTTAGCCTGGTGGCTTTTCTGGATGTTGAACTTAAATTTTCATGTTGGAAAAATTCTGAGATTTGAGATTTTATTTCTTTCTCTCCTTGTGTTATTATTGTTGTTCCGTTTGTGGTTACAGGGACCTGCTTATGTTTTATTGACGCTTATCGGGTTTGGGGCTTCACCGCTCCACTCTCGTGCGGACCTTTTCACGTCTCGCCTCCATTGTAGGGAAGCGGGGCGTGACAACATGTCAAGACCCTCTTGTCTAGCCCCAACCAGACAAGTCCCAAAAGAACACAATAACTGTACAGGTTTCCCTATAGAGATCAACACAGTGATATACGAATATATAGAGTAAAGAGTTTAGAAATGCTCAGTTCGTATCCGTGTAGTCGTCTCTGTCAATCAGCAAGTCGTTAGCTCTAGTCTGACGCAAACAGTGTCTCGATCTGACGTCTGTATCTCAATCTGTAGCTTGTCAATCTTGGGAAGCACTCTGGTCTGTGTGTATAGCAATCCAGTTCAAAACAATAAAAAGCTCGGTATGTGTGCACAAAAAATCCACTTAAAAACCTTTCCACGTCAGCATCCTATATTTCTCTTCATTTTTAATTAGGGCATGCAGCGATCACCGATGGCGACGTCTCATCCTCTATGGTGACCCAACGTCTCCTCTTTGATGGCGAATCAGCGGCACTTCTTCGAGGACAAGGCTTCGTCGGCGGTGCGGATGCACAGCAAATAGGGCGGCACTCTTGAACGGCAGTACGGGCGACGTTCTTCGACGGTCTAATGGAGGAGATCAGCCATCGAGGTAGTTTGTCGACGACTGGAGAAGATGAACAGCAGCAAGCTTGGGTCAGAATCAGCAGCAAGGAAGAGAAGCTTGCAAATAACTCCATGCCTCAAGGAGTTATAGCAGCAAGGATGAAGATTGACGACAGCTTGAGGCAAGGGACGACGAACAGGAACTCTTCAAGCAAGTGACGTCCCCCACGATGTTGTGTGTGATCATGCAAGTGCAATATGAGATTGGGGGCACGAGATTTAAATATTTATAACTACAAGCGCACGATGTTGTAGTGTGGCTTGGGGGTTGAACACAGGGAGGCGTAGTTGTGCTTGTGTCAGAAAGGACCAAATTCACAATATGGATGAGCTAGCCTGAATCGATGGATGGGTTGTCACGGAATGTAAACACAGGATTAAACAATATAAAAGGAAACCCGGGACTTCGGTTTCCACCCTATCATGTGTTCTTGCTAATACGACCGGCGGATAGGACAACGATTGGAATTACGGTTTAATGGTGAGACGTTCCCTCTAAGAGTGATACCAGCGTCCCATGGGCCCGATATTCCGGTCGGTGCCCAGGATGATACGTCGGACTACCCGGGTTCGGTCAGTGGGCATTCCCATGTCCATTAACACTTACCGACTCCGAGAGCACTAAGCTCGCAACGATAACTCCCAACATCTCATCTGCCGCTCCCACGCGCTAGGATTCGATGTCTACGCTAAGGGCGTGAGCTATGGCTAGGGAGTCAACCGCCAAGTTTATTCCCCCTTGGCCCAACGGTCAAAGGTGGTCTTTTTCCTGTCGATGACAATAAAACACCCCGCGTAACCAATAGATTCCTAATCCATATCGATTTCCTAGTCCTATGGACGCATTAGGGAGAACCCACGAAGGGGTTTCCACCAAAATCCCAGATTAGGGACATACTCACACATTTTATCTAAAAAGCAATCTAAATGAAAATCGGCCGTTAAAAACATAATCGTGCAATAGAAATAAAGTAGTAGCAATGTAATTAACAATATATCAAAGTTTCATAAAGATCTGAACACTTACAAATAAGTATAAAATTCCAGCCGTCGCAATAGACAAAAAACAGAAAATAAAACACAGCCATCGTTTTTGAAAACCTAGGGTTTATATATATAGAAAACGACATCACCCGATCGGTTGAAGTATCAACCGATCGGGTGAACTGCTGCGATCTTCGGCAACGGTCTTCAGAAACTTCACCTGGTCACGCGACACGATCGGTTGGCAGAAGCAATTGGTCGTTTGGATCTTGGGGTCACCGGGTGAACCGCTCGGTTGATAAATCAACTGATCGGTTGGAAACATCGCCCGAAAGACAGAAAGTTGCGACATTTTGGCACGGTCAGCTGGAGGTCGGGTGAGCTTTCTGGGTCGTGACATAGGGGGAATCGGCTACAGATGAACCGATCGGGTGAAGGTCACCCGATCGGTTGGAGTTCAGCTTCGATTTCCCGAGAAGACAGTTGGGCTGAACCGGTCGCTAACCCAGTCGGTTGATGCTCTCTTGCTTCAGCGGCTGTCCGGGTCATGCACGTGTGCATCACCCGATCGGTTGGCTGTATCCAACCGATCGGGTGGGGGCTGAAAGATAGTAATCTTGGTCGGTTGACCCCCTGGATCATGCGTGACTCCTCCCATTGCTCCGGGGACATGTGATATCTTCGCTATGTGTCCCCTATGCTGGCAAACTCCTGCAAACACGTAAAAACATGGAGAAGTGAAAGAAAACTAGAAAATACGAGAAAACGGATACAGGACGGCAGAAAATAATGGAAAAACACAAAAGAAGACGTGTGTGAATATATGAAATATAAACGCACGTCAGCAATCATGGAAGTCATCGACGGTAACAAGTTCTTCTGACAGCACGGAGAGTTCGGTAGCAGGCTGAGAAGCAACGATTCACGGAGGCAGGAACTCCACCTATCACGCCCCGCTTCCCATTAGGCTTGGGGGCGAGGACGCAAACGGGCCCGCTTGTGCAAGTCAGGAGAAGGTACGTTTGCTTTTCTTTCCTCCTTGACTTAACACAATAAGCGTCTGTGTGAAAAACCGTAGGTTCTTGCCTGCATTACTTAAAACAACACAGATAAATAAAACATTATTACAATCTCAACTGTCTCAATGGAATTACAACAAGTGGAGAAAAGAAGAGTGGGTCTTATGACCCGTCCAACAAATGAAAGAAATACAATGAAGGTTCGCTAGTCAACAATTCTTGGCCCACTGGTTCAGCTATCTCAACTAGTCATCCTGGTGCTATAGCTCGGGATCTGACATACATCCAAAAACATGAATGTATGTCAGCAAGGGTCTGCAAGTAGAGATTAGAACCCAAGGCAAGGTATACAAATTTATACTGGATTTAAGAGACAATTATAAGTTTAACGAGATAACAATAAAGTTTAGACATGCAAGAATTAAACGGGATAATGACAACAAGTTTAAACACACTGATTAAGAATAATGAAATAAAGTAAAGTACATCCTAGCATGCAGTTCTAAGCAATTTAACAAGTAGGGTGAGCAGTTATGCCATGGCAGTTATAACAAGCAGATTAACATTTTAAAACAACACTAATTAATGTTAATTAACTCTACCAACCTAATTATAAGTGTACCAGGTTAACTTGAATGGGCTAATAGCCTAATGGCATATTAACATTACTTTAAATGTGCTTACCTGCTACCACCTAACTTTAACATTTATTTTAATATATAACCATCCATAACTTTCTCTCTTCCTTCTTCATAGGCTGTCACCATCTTTTCTTTTTCCTTTCTTTATTCTTTATTAAGTTTGACTTTCTCTTCTTTATACTGTCATCTTTACTTCCCTCTTTCATTCTTCTTTTTTTTAAAGTTTGCAGCAAGGAAGACACTCACGCAGGGGAAGGAGCTTGGACTCACGCACGCACCGAGGGGGGAGGAGCTCGGTGGCCGACGGGGTGGTCCTCCGGCCAGGCGGCGGCGCGGCAGCGCACAGCTGGGTGGCGGCCTGGGTTGACGGTGGTGCAGGTGGTTTCTGGAGCTCCGGCGCGCGCTGGTGGAGGGTGGTGCCGGCCTTGGGTGAGGGAGGAGGGAGGAAGAAGATAGGAGGATGATGATGATGAGAGAAGGAGGTTTGATTTTGCTCTTGGGTTTCCTTGAAAGAATTTGAAATTTGTGTTGGATTTTGAAGTTTGTTTTCAGATTTTCCTCTTGATCTTGGTTTCTGGTTTCAAAAATCAGCTTGGGGTTTTGTATTTGGAAATGGATTTGGGAGATTGATGGGTTGGGAATTGATTTTTGGGGCTGATTTTAGATCTGGTTTGTGTTGTTTGTTTGAGGGCTAATTTGTGTTGAGGGGAATTGGTTTAGCTAATTGAGATTGGAATGAGGAACTGATTTGTGTTTTGGCTTTGAGAAATTTTGCTGGGGAAGAGAAGGGTTCAGGTTGGTTGTTCGCAGGAGAAGAGGAAAATTTGCAGGGAAGGGAGAAGACTTGCAGGTTGTTGTCCCTAGCTTGAAGACGGTGATACTGTTATAATAGCAGTGGGGAGACAAATGGATGGAGGGATGAGCTGGTTGTGGGGAGGGAAATTGATAACACTGTTGGATCTCACCAACATAAAGAGGTAGGATTCAATAGGGGTTAATTAGCTATGGTTAAAATTTTCATCCAATAATCCTTTTTTTAATTAAGTAATTAAGTAATTAAGCCAAGTGTGATTATTAAAATAAATGAAGTAATTAGTGAAAGTTAAAACTGATTATCAATTTTGTAATTAGTGGGATAATTAAGTTAAGGTGATTAGTTAAACTGGATGGTCGGTTAAGGATGATACGGTAAAACGAAGGACGGATACGCGCTCGCGTTGACGCACAAACATAGAACTCGCGTACGAAAACATCCGGATGGTCAAAATGAAAATACGAGCACACACACAATGATACGTCTAGTAGATACTGGTCGTTACATTCTACCCACCTTAAGAAAAATTCCGTCCTCGGAATTCTTATCAACTAGAGAGCATGGAACAAATGTGGATAACGCTCCCGTATCTCATCTTCCCGCTCCCAGGTAGACTCTCCTGGTGAGTCGCGACGCCACATCACTCTGACTAGATCAACAGTCCTGTTCCTGAAGACTTTCTGATGTCGATCTAGGATCTCCACTAGTTGTTGTTCATACGTTAGATCTGGTCGAACCGTAATCTCAGAGTAGTCCACAACATGAGAAGGGTCGCTGATATAACGACGCAGCTGGGATACATGGAAGACGTCATGAACTCCCTCTAAGGACGGTGGAAAAGCTAAGCGATATGCTACTTCTCCAACTCGCTCTAGCACATCGAAAGGTCCAATATATCTCGGACTAAGCTTGCCTCTCTTCCTAAATCGAATCACTCCTCGATTCGGGAAGATCTTCAGGAAAACATGATCTCCCGTCTGAAACTCCAGAGGACGCCGTTTAGCATCTGCCCAATGCTTATAACGGTCCTGAGAGATTCGAAGCTTGTCCTTGATATCTCGCACGACATCAACTACTTCCACTATCATCTCTGGCCACAAGAGCTCTCTATCACCGATGTCATCCCAACTCAGTGGCGATCGACATTTCCTCCCGTAGAGAGCAGCAAATGGCGCCATGCCAATGCTCGCCTGATAGCTGTTGTTGTAGGAGAACTCCACCAGGTGCAGATGATCCTTCCATAAACCCTTGAGATCCAACATGCAGGCTCTCAACATATTCTCCAAGATCTGAATAGTGCGCTCCGACTGTCCATCAGTCTGCGGGTGAAACGCAGTACTGAATTTCAGACTGGTACCCAGATTGGTCTGCAGACTCTTCCAGAACTGAGATGTGAATCTCGTATCCCGGTCGGAGACGATACTCACAGGAACTCCATGTAATCGTACAATCTCATGCACGATTATCGATCACATCACGACGTATACTAGGAGAAAGTTATAAAGGTATAAGAAAGATATTTACCTCCATATACTTCCTTACTAATATCTCCGTGGATTGCCCAACTCGAAAAGGTATAAAGTGCGCAGACTTGGTTAATCGGTCAATGATAACCCAAATCGCGTCATTTTGCTTGGTGCTCCTAGGTAGTCCAGTCACGAAGTCCATCGTGATGTGCCGCCACTTCCACTCTGGAATCGACAGAGGTTGTAGTAGTCCAGCAGTGCGATGATGTTTAGCCTTCACTTGTTGACATACAAGACACTTGGCAACGCTCTGTGCCACACTTCTCTTCATCCCTTGTCACCAGAAATTCTGACGAAGATCCTTGTACATCTTCGTACCTCCAGATGAATAGAATAAGGCGAACTATGAGCCTCATTCATCAACTCCTCTCTGATATCTCCTGCAGGCATGCAGACCTTATTACCATATCTCAAAGATCCATCCTCGTGAATCAAAAATCCTGTCTGAAGTCTTGCTTAAACCTGTTCTCTGATCTTCTTCAACTTAGCATCTCCAGACTATGCAGCTTTGATCCGATCCATAATCGTCGATTGAATCTGTATGCCTATCAAGACGATGTGACTCCAGGTAGGACAGCTTCAACATCCATCTCTCATAGATCCTGCTGCAATCTCCACTGAGCTGTGAGAATCATCATGTCGGGCAGTCGACTCAAAGCATCCGGTACGACATTTACCTTTCCTGGATGATACTGAAGATCGATGTCGTACCCTGCCATCAATTCCAACCATCTGCGCTGCCTCATATTCAGCTCCTTCTTAGTGAATATATATTTCAAATTTTTATGATCAGTGAAAATTTTCACTTTCTCACTCAGTAAGAAATGCATCCAAATCTTCAAAGCAAAGATGATGGCATCTAACTCCAAGTCGTGAGTCGGATAATTCTTCTCGTGGATCTTCAACTGCCGAGAAGCATAAGCAACTACATGACCGTGCTGATGCAGAACGCATCCAAGTCCCTTGCCTGATGCGTCACAGAAGATCTCGAAGCCTCCTCTTCTGTCCAAAATAGCTAAGGCTGGTGCAGATGTCAAACTCTCCTTCAAGGTAGAAAATTCTTTCTCACAAGAGTCTGACCAACTAAACTTAACATCCTTCCTCGTCAATCTCTTCATCGGCTTAGCTATCCTCGAGAAGTCCTTGGTAGTAACCGGCCAATCCGAGGAAACTCCTGATGTCCGATGCCGATCGGGGTGTAGGCCATTCACTGACTGCTCTGACCTTATCCGGTTCCACTGAGATACCATCTTCTGATACTACATGCCCAAGGAATGCAACTCTGTCCAGCCAGAATTCGCATTTGCTGTACTTGGCATATAATCTATGATAACGGAGCATCCTTTTGATCGGCTTCAGTTGTCGAACTCAAACTTCTGATGATCGAAAATTCAAACGCCACTCTCTATAGCTAGAGTTCAAGCGTACTAAAAATAGAAAGATTCTAAGTAGGTTAATCAAGTTAAAGGAAGGTTGATAATGAAGAAGGTCGAAAGCGTTACATAATCATGATTTACATCCTTGCGGTCCAGCGGACACGGCCAGGGAAGTGACTAAGCAAGGATCACTAACCCCCAGTCTAGCTAGGGTGATCCAACAAACTTAAGCAAGCACATTGACCGGATCATGGTCCATTGAAGGAAGTTTATCATTTATATGTGTGCCATCAACAAAGGTTTTTTCTTCTTTTTTTTCAAATATATAACAACTAATTAATCTTATTAACCAGTTAAATCCTAAAAATTCAAAATTTTAGGTTTTGTTAATGACTTTTCATTAAGTCTTTATCAATTGTACGGTTTTATTCATATCGAAGATTACTTGGATTACCGACGAAGGAGATTATTAGCGAAAATAGAATCAGTATAGTAATGTGGATGATTCAAAAGGATAAAGTTGGTTGTCAGGAAGATCACGTAGATCGAGAGTAAGGATTAGAATAGGATGATCAAATGCGAGTACTGGTAGGAAATGATCAGTGAAAGGCTACGATGGATTCCTAAGGTCATAAAGTGGAATGTAAAAAAAGAAGGGAGATTAAAAATCAAGGATATACTGGTTTGGTTAACCAAGGATCATGAATCTTAGGACTATGATTTTCTAATGAATTGAGGTAGAAAATTCTAGGGAAGGTGTTGTTTGAGAGTCAAGATTGTAATATTATCCATGCTGTTTTAAAGTGTTTCGCATGAGCATAGACCGGCATGGGCCACCACTAAAACCTGTCACGCCCCTCTTCCCATTAGGCTTGGGGGCAAGGACGCGAACGGGCCCGCTTGTGCAAGTCAGGAGGAGGTACTTTTGCTTTTCTTTCCTCCTTGACTTAACACAATAAGCGTCTGTATGAAAAATCGCAGGTTCTTGCTTGCATTACTTAAAACAACACAGATAAATAAAATATTATTACAATCTCAACCGTCTCAATGGAATTACAACAAGTGGAGAAAAGAAGAGTGGGTCTTATGACCCGTCCAACAAATGAAAGAAATACAATGAAGGTTCGCTAGTCAACAATTCTTGGCCCACTGGTTCAGCTATCTCAACTAGTCATCCTGGTGCTATAGCTCGGGATCTGACATACATCCAAAAATATGAATGTATGTTAGCAAGGGTCTGCAAGTAGAGATTAGAACCCAAGGCAAGGTATACAAATTTATACTGGATTTAAGAGACAATTATAAGTTTAACGAGATAACAATAAAGTTTAGACATGCAAGAATTAAATGGGATAATGACAACAAGTTTAAACACACTGATTAAGAATAATGAAATAAAGTAAAGTACATCCTTGCATGCAGTTCTAAGCAGTTTAACAAGTCGGGTGAGCAGTTATGACATGACAGTTATAGCGAAGTAAAAAGTAACACTATAACATGGTAATCCTGATGTGCGAGCAAGTAACACGATTACTACAATTACAATACAATGCTTTCTATCATGCATAGGGTTCTCGCCTTTAGGTCGTGATGAGTGGGTCGTTCTTCACACGGGGGCTTACCGTGCTTGGCGCTAACCCACCGCATACGGGTGGTGTCCTTGAAGAGAGTATCCCGGCATACGCCTAGTAGTCGCTCAACCCTAACCCCACCCCAAGAATGTGCTGGAACACGAGCCAGCCTAATGCACGAATTACAAGCACGATTTTTCAACTCACATGACATCACGAAAGTCACAATTTCGCCTCTGAGGCGCACGATTTCACAATGTCACACATTTGATAATTATTCTAAGGCATGCAGCAATTTAATAGTGAGAACATTTACTTTTATATTTTCCATGGTTATAAGAGTATCGAGCAACATTTACAACAATTTAACAAAAGTTCTGAGTATGAGAATTTAAAAAGTACGACATGGAAACTGATTTTCTTCGCTAATGTTCTGAAGTAAGATATATCAAATTATATGCCGTTGGATCACATTTTTAGCCATGGATGTCGTGGTAGTGTTTTCACACGTCATTTCATGTGCAGGTTTTGAGTTATACAGCTTTACATGCAAAAGGCTAAAAGAGTATCTACCTTCAAAAATTCAATATAAATTGCGTACTTGCCTGCTTTCGGTGATTTTGGTGCCGTTGGGTTCGTCTCGACGGGTACTTCGTTACAGTGATAGTGGTTCTCTGTTTTAGTTAAACACATCACCAAATTAGATTCTTCGTGATATAAACACAGTATTAAAGGTAACCCCGAATTAGGTTCGTCTAATCTATCGGGTTCTCCGGCTAGTGTAACGTTTATATAGAGTCATAATAACATGGCACGCCTTATTTTATACTAGTTTAATCAACCTAAAAATTACTAACATGCTGGATTAAAATAATACGAGCAGATTAACATTTAAAAACAACACTAATTAACGTTAATTAACTCTACTAACCTAATTATAAGGGTACCAGGTTAATTTGAATGGGCTAATAGCCTAATGGCATGTTAACATTACTTTAAAGGGCTTACCCGCTACCACCTAACTCTAACATTTATTTTAATATATAACTATCCCTAACTTTCTCTCTTCATTCTTTATAGGCTGTCACCATCTTTTCTTTTTCCTTTCTTTATTCTTTATTAAGTCTGACTTTCTCTTCTTCATACTGTCCTCTTTACTTCCATGTAACAACTTGTTTCCGTGGAGTACGATTTTTGTGTTCAAAACTATTTTTAAAACGAATTTAGAGTAAATGATATTTTTTCATGTTTTTATCATCACTCAAATCTTAGAATGGACTTCGTATTCGTACTTCTCGTGACGATACGAACCTGTAGCATTTTCGTAATTTTCGGAGTAGGTTGTAAAAATCAGTGTTTTAATGTTTAAATAAAATATTAATTACTCTTCCCTAATCACGTTTACCTTTCTACCACCTACTAAGTATTTTTACTAATTACATTTACTAACTATTTTTACTAAATAGTTTTACTATTCACTGATTACTTTTACCAATTACTAATTACTTCTAGTTATTACTTTTACCATTTACTAAATTACTTTACTAATTAACCTTAACCCTAATCACTCACCCACCTATACGGTGGATCTACCCCCCTTAATCAAACAGACACCCACCCCCTTCAATCCCACCGTATTGGCAGGTGAGATCCAACCCCTCCATTCACTTCTCTCCCCCACATACAGATCCCTCCCTTCAATTTGTTCACCATTCACTTTTGTATTTCAACAGCAGCCAGCAACCACAGCGAGGAACAACTGCCATCGTCATTCTCCTCCCCCTGCAAATTCTCCAAGCCAAAATCAACCAACCAAATTCAGCTCAAGAAAATCAGTCTGCAAACAAATCAGCCCAAATCCTTCATCAAATTTCTCAAACCAGAATCTCAAATCAACCCATCAAACAACTTCATCTCCTCCTACCAACAACAACAAACAACAACCAAAAATCAGAATCTTCCCCAGACAATTTCTTCCCAAAAATCAAATTCCCAAACCTATTTCCCAAACCCATCATCTTCTCAAGATCATATCTCCAAACTCAAAACTGAAAGGGGAAACAAGAGAACTCAAATCTGAAAAACACTTCAGATCTGAAATCAAGCAAGAAACCCAAACCAATTCCAAAAATCAAACACAACAATTCAGATTTACAAACAAACCCTCATCTTCAATCTTCTTCTTCCTCCTCCTCCTTCCCCATGGCCGACCATCACCCTCAACCCGTCGCCAGAACTCGCCGTCGCTGGAGTCGCCTACAGACCGCCGCCGGAGCCCGCCGTTCAGCCGTTGTCCGCGCCCCCGAGCCCGCCATACGCAGCCTGGGAGCCCCCGTCCGTCATGGCCTCCTCCTCCGCGTGACGTAAGCCCTCCCCCAGCCCGTGCGTGGGTTTCTCCCTTTGCCTGCAACGTTTGAAACAAAAAAAGAGAGAAAGAACGCAAGAAGACAGCATGGAGTTTGGCAGAGAAAGAGTTAGAGGGTTTAAAAGATAAGAGAGAGAGTAGTACGTGTCAGCCTTTGTAAAGAATAAATAAGGAGTAAAGAAATAAGATAGTAGTAATGAAAGGAAATAAAAGATAAGAGAGAGGTATAAAGTTTCTTATTGGGTTTGGGTTTAAAGTTATTTTATTTGGGTTTTAACTCCTAATGGGTTTAATTTCTTATTGGGTATTGGGTATGGACTTTGGGTTTTAAGATTATTGGGTTTTGGGGCATCATTGCTATTGGGTATTGAATGTAATATTAGACTTGATGTTAACCACACCATTAGCTTAAGGTAAGATTGTTATTAATAGGGTATTAATATTAATTTGAACATTAACTTGTTATAATTCCATCATGTTAATAATTGTTAAACAACGTTAGGTTAATAATTAGAATAAAAGGAGGCGTATCAAGTTCATTTAACATAATATAAACATCACCCTAGTCAGAGAAACTGATAAAATCAGACGAACCCAAGTTAGGAATTATTTTAATATTGTGTTCATTCACGAAAAATCTAATTCATTGATTTGTTTAACCGAAACAGAAAACCAGACATACCGACATGTAGTGCCCGTCGAGACGAACCCAATGGCACCAAAATCGCCGAAATTAGGCAAGTATGCAATTTATATTGAATTTTTGAAGGTATATACTCTTTTAGCCTTGTGCATGTAAAGCTATGTAACTCAAAACCTGCATGTGAAATGACGCGTGAAAACACTACCACGACATCCGGGGCTAAAAATGTAACCCAACAGCATATAATTTGATATATCTTGCTTTAGAACATCAGCGAAGAAAAATCAGTTTCCAGGTCGTACTTGTTAAATTCTCATACTCAGCACTTTTATTAAATTGTTGTAAATGTTGCTCGATACTCTCGTAACCATGAAAATTGTTGTACAAAAGATAAATGATCATGTTACTTAATTGCTGCAAGTCTTAAAATGACTAACCAGAGTGTGACATCGTGAAATCGTGCGCCTCGAAGGAGAAATCGTGATTTTCGTGATGTCATGTGAGTTAACAAATTTGTGAATTCGTGCTTGTAATATGGCTACTCCGTCGGTCATGTGTGACTAGTCTGGCTCGTGTTCCAGTCGGGTCACATATGACTAGTCTGGCTCGTGTTCCAGTATATGTCGGTTTAGCTCCTGGCTCGTGTCCAGCACAACATTCTTGGGTGGGGTTAGGGTTGAGCGGCTACTAGGCGTATGACGGTGTACTCTCTTCAAGGGCACCACCTGTATGCGGTGGGTTAGCGCCAAACACGGTAGGCCCCCGTGTGAAGAATGACCCACTCATCACGTCCTAAAGGCGAGAACCCTATGCATGATAGAAAGCATTGCATTGTATTTGTAATAGTCGTGTTACTTGCTCGTACATCAGGATTGCCAAGTTTATAGTGTTTACTTTAATTTGTTATAACTGCCATGTCATAACTGCTCACTTTACTTTTTTCTTAGAACTGCATGCTAGGAGTATTTCACTTTGTTTCATTATTAAACTTGTTGTCATTATCTCGTTTAATTGTTTAATAGCTCTTAAATTCAGTATGATTTTGTATACCTTGCCTTGGGTTCTAACATCTACTTGCAGACCCTTGCTGACATACATTCATATTTTTGGATGTATGTTAGATCCCGAGCTATAGTACCAGGAGGACTAGTTGCAATAGCTGAACCAGTGGGCCAAGAATTGTTGACTAGTGAACTTTAATTGTATTTCTCTCATTTGTTGTACGAGTCATAAGACCCACTCTTCTTTTTCTATCCCTGCATTGTTGTAATTTTGAGAGGAATAAGATTGTAATAATTTTTCATCTGTGTTGTTTTTAAGTAATGCTAGCAAGAACCTGCGGTTTTCACACAAACGCTTATTGTGTTAAGTCAAGGGGGAAAGAAAAGCAAAAGTACCTCCTCCTGACTTGCATAAGCGGGCCCGTTCGCGTCCTCGCTCCCAAATCTAATGGGAAGCGGGGCGTGACATTCCCTCTTTCATTCTTCTTTTTTTTAGTTTACAGCAAGGATGACACTCACGCAGGGCAAGGAGCTTGGACTCACGCACACACCGGGGGGAGAGGAGCTCGGCGGCCGACGGGGTGGTCCTCCGGCTAGGCGACGGCGCGACAGTGCACAGCTAGGCGGCAGCCTGGGCTGACGGCGGCGCGGGTGGTTTCTGGAGCTCCAGCGCGCCCTGGTGGAGGGTGGTGCCGGCCTTGGGTGAGGGAGGAGGGAGGAAGAAGATAGGAGGAGGAGGATGAGAGAAGAAGGTTTGATTTTGTTCTTGGGTTTCCTTGAAAGAATCTGAAATTTGTGTTGGATTTTGAAGTTTGTTTTCATATTTTCCTCTTGATCTTGGTTTCTGGTTTCAAAAATCAGCATGGGGTTTTGTATTTGGAAATGGATTTGGGAGATTGATGGGTTGGGAATTGATTTTTGGGGCTGATTTGAGATTCTGGTTTGTGTTTTTTGTTTGAGGGTTAGTTTGTGTTGAGGGGAATTGGTTTGGCTGATTGAGATTGGAATGAGGAACTGATTTGTGTTTTGGCTTTGAGAAATTTTGCAGGGGAAGAGAAGGGTTCAGGTTGGTTGTTCGCAGGAGAAGAGGAAAATTTGCAGGGAAGGGAGAAGACTTGCAGGTTGTTGTCCCTAGCTTGAAGACGGTGATACTGTTATAATAGCAGTGGGGAGACAAATGGATGGAGGGATGAGCTGGTTGTGGGGAGGGAAATTGATAACACTGTTAGATCTCACCAACATAAAGAGGTAGGATTCAATAGGGGTTAATTAGCTATGGTTAAAATTTTCATCCAATAATCCTTTTTTTAATTAAGTAATTAAGTAATTAAGCCAAGTGTGATTATTAAAATAAATGAAGTAATTAGTGAAAGTTAAAACTGATTATCAATTTTGTAATTAGTGGGATAATTAAGTTAAGGTGATTAGTTAAACTGGATGGTCGGTTAAGGATGATACGGTAAAACGAAGGACGGATACGCGCTCGCGTTGACGCACAAACATAGAACTCGCGTACGAAAACATCCGGATGGTCAAAACGAAAATACGAGCACACACACACAATGATACGTCTAGTAGATACCTGACGTTACACACACCAACGAGTTGTCGGTGGCAACACCCACGAACGTTGGCAAGGTGGTCTACGGGAGCGCCAAGCCATGGCAACACAGAAGATTGGCAGTTTGAAGGTGTCACAACAGTTTGATGTGTCGATGACAACAATAGTTCGAAGATGATGGCCGGAAGTTGTTGCTTGAAGGACTCCTTGCTGTTAGGTAGAGAGGATGATGCTAGGATGTGTATATCGCTTGTGGAAACTTGTGTTCCTCTCTTTTGGCTCAGGGTTGTATGCAACAAGATAGGTTTAGCAATGGAGAGATTTAATACTTGCGTGTGCATGCAGCAAGATTGATTTTTGCCTTGAGGTTTGAGTGCGGCTTCAAAGGAATTTGAGTGGATTGAAGGTTTAGGGTTTTTGATATGATAATGGCCGACTCCCTTTCTTTTTGGTAGCCGCAATGTTCGTTTGTTTTGGATATAAGCCGCTTTTTTTGGTGTAGGCCGATGTCACGACCCGCTTCCCTAAAATGGAGGCGAGACGTGAAAAGGTCCGCACGAGAGTGGAGCTGTGAAGCCCCAAACCCGATAAGCGTCAATAATACATAAGCAGGTCCCTGTAACCACAACAGAATAACAATAATAACACAAGGAGAGACTGAAATAAAATCTCACATCTCATACATTGTCCAACAAGAAAAAATAAGTTCAACATCCAGAAAAGCCACCAGGCTAAAAGAAAAGAGTCTAAGGCCCAGAACAAGGCCAACAAAAGAAACGACATAACAAAGTATGGGTGCTACGCACCGATAACAAAACAACTGTCTAACAAAAGTAAAACACAACGAAGACACTAGGACTGGTCCCCAGTGTCCACGTACTCCCCGTCAAACACAAGCTCGGGCTCGGCGTCAGCAAACACCTCGTCCTCAACAAGGTACTCGGGCTCGGGATCTAACATGTGTCACCCAAAAGAGTAAAGGGGCACATGTCAGCAAGTCTAAAAAGACTTGGGCAAGGAAACTGAAAGTAAGGCAACTAGAAACCTAGCAGTTTAGTATGCATGACATGGCAGTTATAACATGAGTGCACAATTAAAACATGGCAAGACAATTTGTACAAGGGAACAATTTATCAGGACAAGACAAGAGTAGCCAAGCTACTATCAATTCAATCAATTCACATTTTGTAGGTGTTTACGCCCTTCGCTGAATGGTATAACATTTCAGACCGATCGGCACTAAACACTACCCAATACCCACACGATATGGAGCCTGGGGTCCCCGCACATGGAACTCAGCTAGTGAGCCTGGGGTTGCCCCGCACATTGAGCTCGCATTCTTAGTTCACAATTCAATATATCGAGCGTTGGGGTTAGCAACTCATTATGCTCGTTTCTGGTCACGAGCCAGGAACACATGCATCGTAGAAAAGCTACGCAATCACAGCAACACTTAAAGAATGCGAGGACATGACAATTTATTTGCGTACCGTTAATGGAAAGTAAACATGACATGGTAATTGTGCGACATGCTAAATGTCGGAACTAGCTTCGTTGTCAAGCTAGTTCCCCAATTTGCGCCTAGGCGAGTATCATTTTGTCGCCTATCCTCTTTTACGCCTACAACAAGCAAATGGCCTGAAACATGGCCTAAACCCTAAGTGGCAAGTTTCACTTGCTTAGCACCGGGGATGACGACCACTTCGTCACACGGATGCCAATCTACGGGGAAATCGCTGTTTTGGGGGAAACAACATTAAACAACATGAAATTTATTAGGGTTTCACAAAAATTATAAATAAGTTATGAAAACAACGGTAGATCGATTTCTTACCGAGAGGAGGCGGAAGAAACACTCCGGGGAACCCTAGGATCAGATCTGAAAAAGATTGGAGAAGTTTGGGAGAATTAGGGTTTTGGGGGATTTGGGGATTTTGATGGGTTTTGGTGAGATTTTGGGGAAGATGAGAGGTAGATGGAGTGAATGGATGGTTTGGATGATGGATTTAGGTCTTGGAATGGAGAAATGAAGCTTGGAGGAAGATGGGGGCTGAAGGGGGAAGATTTTAGGGTTTTGGGTCGTGTTGGAGAAGAAGAAAACGATTGGGTTGGGTTTAAATAGGTTGGGCTGGCGGCTGCCCAGAAATTAGGGTTTCAACACTAGTTAGTCGGTCAAAGAGCAACCACTGACCGACTAGTTTGGCAACTAGTCGGTCGGTCGACCAACGCAGACCGATAAGTGCAAACAGTAACTCCTGAACGAAAATAGGATTTTAGAGTTAGTCGGTCCATGAACAAATACTGACCGACTAGTTTAGCATCTAGTCGGTCGATGAACGTTCTTAGACCGACTAAGAGTAAACAGTAGCTGATACAAAAATAAGATGATGAGTTAGTCGGTTCAAGAAGCATTGCTGACCGACAAGTTTGCAACCTAGTCGGTCAACCAACGTTCTTAGACCGACTAACGATAAACAGTAACTCCTGAATAATTTTAGAAAGCCAACTAGTCGGTCCAAGAAGGATTGCCGACCGACTGGATCGTCATCTAGTCGGTCGGTGGCCCTTCTTACACCGGCTAATGAGCACCAAAAGTTCCGATACGGAGCGCGGGGCCCCGGGATCGATTCCTAAGACTCCTAGGCTTGATCTAACAGTTAGATACGACCGTTATGAAGTCCGTCATGAGTGACATACTTCGAATTCGACAATCCTAAGGAAGAACGAGAAAATACGACGAATCGATCGAAAATGAAATCTACGGAGACGAAAACCACACAAGAGGAGAAAATCCACCAAAACATATATTATATTATATTAAATCCAGATACATGAAAAGCAGTCGTTACATCCTCCCCAACTTAAGAAAAATTCCGTCCTCGGAATTTCCAAATACTCACGAGTCCGGAAACAAAATTGGGAAACGCTCTCGCATCTCATCCTCATTCTCCCAAGTAGACTCTCCAGGTGAGCCGTGTCACCACATCACCCTCACAAGATTGACAATCTTGTTCCGAAGAGATTTCTGACGCCTGTCCAGAATCTGCACTGGATGCTGGTCATACGTCATATCGGGGCGAACGGTAATCTCCGAAAAATCTACCGCATGAGACGGATCGCTAATGTATCGACGAAGCTGCGACACATGGAAAACATTATGAACTCCTTCCAAAGATGGCGGCAAGGCCAAGCGATAAGCTAACTCGCCAACCCTCTCCAGAACGTCAAACGGTCCAATGTATCGCGGGCTCAACTTTCCACGCTTCCCGAAACGAATCACACCACGATTCGGGGAAATCTTCAAGAACACATGGTCGCCCGGCTGAAACTCCAAAGGACGACGTTTAGCATCCGCCCAATGCTTAAAACGTTCCTGAGCAATCCTCAACCTCTCCCGAATATTCCTGACGATATCCACGGCCTCCACGATCATCTCAGGTCCCAACAACTCCCGATCACCAATGTCATCCCAACTCAATGGCGATCGACATTTCCTCCCATAAAGAGCGGCGAAAGGCGCCATGCCAATACTCGCCTGGAAGTTGTTGTTGTAGGAAAACTCTACCAGATGTAGATGGTCCTCCCACGAACCCTTGAAATCCAACATGCACGCCCTCAGCATGTCTTCCAAAATCTGAATCGTCCTCTCGGACTGGCCATCCGTCTGCGGATGGTACGCCGTGCTGAAACTCAGACGCGTACCCAAGCTCTTCTGCAAACTCTGCCAGAACTGAGATGTGAATCTCGTGTCTCTGTCAGACACGATACTCACGGGGACTCCATGAAGTCGCACAACCTCCTGCACGATTCACGTTACATCACTATCCAAACTAGGAAAAGGAAATAAAACGAAGAGTAAAAGAATTTTACCTCCATATACCTCCTCGCTAGCGCCTCAGTGGACTGTCCTACTCGGAACGGAATAAAGTGCGCAGATTTGGTCAACCGATCTACGATCACCCAAATCGCGTCATTCTGCTTCGGACTCCGAGGTAGTCCAGTCACAAAATCCATAGTGATGTGTTGCCATTTCCACTCCGGAATCGGAAGTGGTTGTAGCAACCCGGCCGTACGCTGATGCTCCGCCTTCACTTGCTGGCAAACCAAGCACTTGGCTACACTCCGAGCCACGCTCCTCTTCATACCATGCCACCAATAATTCAGACAAAGATCCTGGTACATCTTGGTGCCACCAGGATGCACAGAATACGGCGAACTGTGTGCCTCCACCATCAGCTCCTCTCTGATATCCCCAGCTGGCACACACAACCTGGCTCCAAACCTCAGCGAGCCATCCTTATGAATCAAAAAGTCAGTCCGCAGACCGGCTTCCACCTGCTCCCGAATCCTCACCAGCTTCGGATCCTCGGCCTGGCCAGCCTTATTCCGATCCACGATCGTCGACTGTACCTGCATGTACATCAACGACGAAGCCTCCCCAGGAAGAACAATCTCCACGCCAGACTCGCAAAAATCCTGCTGCAATCTCCACTGCGAGGTCAAAATCATCACCGCTGGAAGCCTACTCAAGGCATCTGGAACCACATTCACCTTGCCAGGGTGAAACTGCAAATCAATCTCATAATCCACCATAAGCTCCAACCATCGACGCTGTCGCATGTTGAGCTCCTTCTGAGTGAAAATATACTTCAAGCTTTTGTGATCGGTGAAAATCTTCACTTTCTCACTCAGCAAGAAGTGCCTCCAAATCTTAAGAGCAAACACAACGGCAGCCAACTCCAAATCATGCGTCGGGTAATTCTTCTCATGAACCTTAAGCTGACGAGACGCATACGCCACAACGTGCCCGTGCTGATGCAACACACAACCGAGACCCTTGCCAGAAGCATCGCAAAAGATCTCAAATCCACCGCTGCGATCAGGCACAACCAAAATAGGGGCAGTCGTCAACCTCTCCTTCAGAATACCAAAAGCGCTCTCACAATCACCCGACCAAACAAAAGCAACATCCTTCCGCGTCAACCTGGTCATCGGCTCAGCAACACGAGAAAAGTCCTTAATGAATCGCCGATAATAACCAGCAAGTCCAAGAAAACTCCGAATCTCAGACGCAGACGACGGAACAGGCCACTCCCTGATGGCCCGAATCTTCTCGGGATCCACTGAAATCCCATCTCCAGTCACCACATGCCCGAGAAAAGCAACTCTATCCAGCCAAAACTCGCACTTCGAAAACTTAGCATACAATCGATGCTTCCTCAAAATCTCCAATACCGTCCTTAAGTGCGAGGCATGCTCTTCCTCCGACTTCGAATAGATCAGAATGTCGTCAATAAAGATAACGACAAACTTATCCAAAAAGTCGTAGAAAATCAGGTTCATCAGATTCATGAAAACTGCGGGTGCGTTAGTTACGCCGAAAGGCATAACCACAAACTCATAGTGTCCATACTTCGTCCTGAACGCTGTCTTCGGAACATCATCCTTCTTCTTCCTGCAGTCAATCGTAGCATAGAAGCTCGCAAGCCAGTCCATCCCAAGAACTGCATCATAGTTGATGATGTCGTGGACAATGAAATCAGCGAAAAGCTCATGTCCACAGACCACCAACGAGCAAGAATTGCAACCACGATGCACCGAGACCACGCCATTCCCTGTGACGATATTCCAACTCTTGGGAAGAGGGGACGTCGACAAGGAATGCCTCTCCACGAAGCTCCGAGAAATAATACACATCGATGCACCAGAGTCAAAGAGGACTCGTGCAGGAAATGTGCACACCAAAACCACACCTAATCAATCAATTAACAATCAAACCCTAGTCTAGCAAACAACCATGTTCAAGCAAACAACACAATCTAACAATCAAAACCAGCTAGGAAAGTAACAGCTAGATTGAGGATTACATGCGATAACCTCATCCACAGCCTCGCTCTCCGCAGCGGTCATCAGAAAAGCCTGCCTCCTTGGCGGAACAGCCTGCTGAAAAGCCTGCCTCTGCGGAACAAGAGCCGCTCCACGACCAGCAGGAACAGACGCTCGCTGCTGTAACGGCTGTGCTGCAACAGGAGCCCTCCGCAGCTGATTCGCATGCCGACAATCCTTCGCGACATGAGAAGCATCACCGCAAACCAAACACTGGCCCAAAAACTTCCGACACTGATCCTTGATATGGCCAGGCTTGCCGCAGAAATGGCAAAACTTCAGAATAGGCCCTTCTGGCCTCTTAAACTGAGCAGACTGATTCGGCCTGAATCCAGGTCTAACCACAGCTCTCGCCTGCTCCACAGGCCTCTTCCCAGCGCCAACAACAGACCCTCTCCTCTGGTTCACGAGCAGCTCCTGCCTCTTGGCAGCGACCAGAACCTTCTGATAAGATTCTCGGTCAAAAGAGGTCACGAAACTCTGGAGCTCCAAAGCAAGCCCATGCAAGAACCTCTGAGCCTTCTCCTCAGCATCCTGCACCATCTTTGGTGCAAACCGACTCAGCCTCATGAACTCTTGGTGATATAGGTCCACCGACGAGTTCACTTGCTTCAAATCGATAAAACGCTGCAGCATCTCCTCCCTGGCAGCTTTCGGGAAGAACTCACCATCAAATCTAGCCTTGAAGGTAGCCCAAGCGATCGGCTCCACCAACATCTTCTCTTCAGCATCCCACCAATTCCGAGCATTATCCTTGAGTTGCCTCTTCGCCAAATCAACCCATCCAGCCGGGGTGATCTTGGCCATCTTCAGATTGTCCTCGATGTTCCGAATCCACTCATCGGCAGCCAGAGGACCCTCAGAACCATCAAAATATGCGGGACCCAGCTCCCAAAATTGCTTCGCTCCTGGCTCAGAGCGAGGGGCATCCGGAAGAGCCCGGGCAGCTCGAGCAAGTGGAGCATTCTGGACTTGCAGAAGCACGCCCTGCTGCACTTGCATCATCTGGAGCATCATCCGCATCATCTCACCGCTGGTGGGTTCCCGCTCAGGCTCCTCATCATGAGGGAGCGCACCACTACCCCCACCACGGGTGAAACGCCTTCCTGCCATCTAATGACACAGAGAACGAATCAGATTAGACTCATAGCCTATGACTCGGACGTCGAACTTAGTTTATTGGACATTCTAATATTATTATCGCTATTCCAAAGATCGCAGTTACAGAAGGACCTACATGGGCCACCAATAAAACCTGTCACGACCCGCTTCCCTAAAATGGAGGCGAGACGTGAAAAGGTCCGCACGAGAGTGGAGCTGTGAAGCCCCAAACCCGATAAGCGTCAATAATACATAAGCAGGTCCCTGTAACCACAACAGAATAACAATAATAACACAAGGAGAGACTGAAATAAAATCTCACATCTCATACATTGTCCAATAAGAAAAAATAAGTTCAACATCCAGAAAAGCCACCAGGCTAAAAGAAAAGAGTCTAAGGCCCAGAACAAGGCCAACAAAAGAAACGACATAACAAAGTATGGGTGCTACGCACCGATAACAAAACAACTGTCTAACAAAAGTAAAACACAACGAAGACACTAGGACTGGTCCCCAGTGTCCACGTACTCCCCGTCAAACACAAGCTCGGGCTCGGCGTCAGCAAACACCTCGTCCTCAACAAGGTACTCGGGCTCGGGATCTAACATGTGTCACCCAAAAGAGTAAAGGGGCACATGTCAGCAAGTCTAAAAAGACTTGGGCAAGGAAACTGAAAGTAAGGCAACTAGAAACCTAGCAGTTTAGTATGCATGACATGGCAGTTATAACATGAGTGCACAATTAAAACATGGCAAGACAATTTGTACAAGGGAACAATTTATCGGGACAAGACAAGAGTAGCCAAGCTACTATCAATTCAATCAATTCACATTTTGTAGGTGTTTACGCCCTTCGCTGAATGGTATAACATTTCAGACCGATCGGCACTAAACACTACCCAATACCCACACGATATGGAGCCTGGGGTCCCCGCACATGGAACTCAGCTAGTGAGCCTGGGGTTGCCCCGCACATTGAGCTCGCATTCTTAGTTCACAATTCAATATATCGAGCGTTGGGGTTAGCAACTCATTATGCTCGCTTCTGGTCACGAGCCAGGAACACATGCATCGTAGCAAAGCTACGCAATCACAGCAACACTTAAAGAATGCGAGGACATGACAATTTATTTGCGTACCGTTAATGGAAAGTAAACATGACATGGTAATTGTGCGACAAGCTAAATGTCGGATCTAGCTTCGTTGTCAAGCTAGTTCCCCAATTTGCGCCTAGGCGAGTATCATTTTGTCGCCTAGCCTCTTTTACGCCTACAACAAGCAAATGGCCTGAAACATGGCCTAAACCCTAAGTGGCAAGTTTCACTTGCTTAGCACCGGGGATGACGACCACTTCGTCACACGGGTGCCAATCTACAGGGAAATCGCTGTTTTGGGGGAAACAACATTAAACAACATGAAATTTATTAGGGTTTCACAAAAATTATAAATAAGTTATGAAAACAACGGTAGATCGATTTCTTACCGAGAGGAGGCGGAAGAAACACTCCGGGGAACCCTAGGATCAGATCTGGAAAAGATTGGAGAAGTTTGGGAGAATTAGGGTTTTGGGGGATTTGGGGATTTTGATGGGTTTTGGTGAGATTTTGGGGAAGATGAGAGGTAGATGGAGTGAATGGATGGTTTGGATGATGGATTTAGGGCTTGGAATGGAGAAATGAAGCTTGGAGGAAGATGGGGGCTGAAGGGGGAAGATTTTAGGGTTTTGGGTCGTGTTGGAGAAGAAGAAAACGATTGGGTTGGGTTTAAATAGGTTGGGCTGGCGGCTGCCCAGAAATTAGGGTTTCAACACTAGTTAGTCGGTCAAAGAGCAACCACTGACCGACTAGTTTGGCAACTAGTCGGTCGGTCGACCAACGCAGACCGACTAAGTGCAAACAGTAACTCCTGAACGAAAATAGGATTTTAGAGTTAGTCGGTCCATGAACAAATACTGACCGACTAGTTTAGCATCTAGTCGGTCGATGAACGTTCTTAGACCGACTAAGAGTAAACAGTAGCTGATACAAAAATAAGATGATGAGTTAGTCGGTTCAAGAAGTATTGCTGACCGACTAGTTTGCAACCTAGTCGGTCAACCAACGTTCTTAGACCGACTAACGATAAACAGTAACTCCTGAATAATTTTAGAAAGCCAACTAGTCGGTCCAAGAAGGATTGCCGACCGACTGGATCGTCATCTAGTCAGTCGGTGGCCCTTCTTACACCGGCTAATGAGCACCAAAAGCTCCGATACGGAGCGCGGGGCCCCGGGATCGATTCCTAAGACTCCTAGGCTTGATCTAACAGTTAGATACGACCGTTATGAAGTCCGTCACGAGTGACATACTTCGAATTCGACAATCCTAAGGAAGAACGAGAAAATACGACGAATCGATCGAAAATGAAATCTACGGAGACGAAAACCACACAAGAGGAGAAAATCCACCAAAACATATATTATATTATATTAAATCCAGATATATGAAAAGCAGTCGTTACAGCCGCCCTCTCTAGGGTTCCTTGAAGAGGGGTGTAAGTAGGAGATGGTGGGAGATCTTTTGGCTTATGGAGAATCCTATTTGGGATAGGAATAAGCGATCATATCTAATCTCTATTTGGTATTTGGTTTTGAATAGGATTTGATAGGATTTTCATATCTCTTTAATTGATTTGTTCCCATCCCAATTAATATCAAATTGGCTCCTTCTATTTCCATATTGACCAAGTCCAATTTGCTAGGTGTATAGCACTTTGACCAAGCCCATTTGCTATGTGAATAGCAATTCCTTCAACAATTGTCTTAGCCATCCCTTTGAAGAATTACATCCTTGCCATCACTGAAACACACTTAGCACACACGTTAAATAGCAACACACATTTGTCATCATCAAACTAAAGATCCTAGATCGTTGCTTCCAACAATATAAGCACACACAACCCTCTCCATCATCATCAAGAACCCTAGCTGCAAGCCAAGCCACAAAGTTCATCTTCCTTGTTACGCAACATCTCAAAGAGCCTTACTCTCATTGCAGCAAACATCAAAGGAGTTGTGCCAACTTGCTAGCATCCAAGGAGAAGAGGGATCACAATTGCCAAGGAGGGAGAGCAAGCTCTTCAAGTCATGCAACCCTGAAGAAGCTTGCTACATCATCTTGCCATCGTCGACCATCAACACCATGTGCCACACGCCTCGCTGACGTTGCAAGCAGCACGCACGCAAGCCTTGTCGACCCGTGAGAGTGCTGCTGAACCGTGTACTGACCGAAGGAACTCCTTGCCCCATCATCTAGATGCCCATCGAGTCATCCATTGGGCCATTCTTAATAGCCGACCTGCAGGAAGGAGGAGCCAATCATGAGTGGCAACAATAAAAAATAAGAAGGGAGAGGCGCATCATTTTGATTGAAGAGAGAAATTAATAGGGAAGGGAGCAAATTGACTTTTGTTTTGATTTTAAATACCCCCATTCACTTGTTTATTTTCTACCTGCAGGCTTCCATGTTTGGTGAAAGAAATAAAGTAATAATATTAGAAAGAGAAGGGTGATGCAAAAGGTAAAGATTTGAAAAAGAATTAATCATCCTCTTTAATTTTTGTTCTCTCTCTTTTGTTTTTTCAAGCCAACGTGGGAGCAAGAAGGGGCAGTAATTGAGGTCACGTGGGTGCAGTGCTGAGAAAGACAAGAAGAAATTCTTATTCAATTCATCAAACTTGCATCTCCATGTGCAAAGCTTCAAGTTGCGGTTAGCCTATGTGCAAAGTTTTGTTACTCCCATTCTTAGTCAAGCCCATAAACAAAGCTCCATGTTGACCAAGCCCTCCAAGTGCCGCAATTTTCAAGTGGTCTTAGCCGCAAGTTCCAATTGCCATCATCTAATCTAAGATGAACCAAGTGATGAAACTTGAGTTCCTGAGATATGACTATGACTAATTGTTAGATTTAGATCTGACCCGCGCTGATTGACATAGACGACAAACTGAACTATTCTAAACTCTGATTATTTTATATTTTTGATATTAGTGTAGCGATCTCTGTAGGAGAAACTTTACCATTGAAACATGTTTTGGGGTCTTGTCTAGTGGATGCTAGACAAGAAGGACATGACTAGTTGGGACTAGCCAATAGAAAGCTTATACTAGGATTAATGTTGTTGAACACAGTGAGTGAGCTACTAAGAGCCTGTTGAGTATAAAGACGTTGGTGCTATTGCTATTAGAGTTGTACCTGTTACATTATTAATCTAGTATCTGCTTTGGAGGCTGGACGTAGGTCATGGTGACGACCAAACCAGGGTAAATCTGATGTGCATCTGTGATTGCTTTTTATTTACTCTGAATCTGCTATAAATACGTGTGATTGCTCGTGGGTTGCACGAGAATTTTTAATAGCCTATTCACCCCCCTTAGGCTTAGATCCAGGTCCAACACCCTGTTTATACCGCTTCCCCCGAATCCACCGACTCTGTCGCCAGCTGTTCGCTCGCACACATGTGTCAGAATCTTGCGAGGGACAGCTCTCCGAACCCTGCACCTAAAGGGCAAATGGATTCTCGGCATCCAGCGCCATGATGGCCTTCATTTAATGCGTCGCCTCGACTGACGCGCCCGTCCAATCCACACATATTACATCCCTCAGACCGAACCGTTAAAATCCGAACGACCTGAGCGATGGGGGCAATTGATACAACCTCCTGAATGGGCCAAGGCAAAACGGGCTAAGCCCTTGGGCCGGTGAAAGATTAGGCCCTAGCCTAGAGGCCCCGCAAGCACGTCTGGTGATGCCGGCCCAAAATCGATGCTAAGGAAAATGTTGGCCCTTGAAAGTTAAGGAAACTGCCCACCGAATTCCGCTCACCTTAATCACCATTTCGTCCGCCTTTATGGCCATCAATGGACCATCAAGGCAGTGCGTACATGGGGCAAAAAGTGGGTGAGGATGAGGGAGTGGTGGTGGTTTGATCCCTACAAGAGACCCAGAGATCGAAAGACGAAGGGACCGAATTCTGAATACTCGAGACTCATGTATTCTTCCTCCTACGACCTTGTCTTCCACCTCAGATTTCTCCTCCATAGCTCGGCCTGGTATTGGTGTACCGGTCTCTCCGTGAACCGTACTCGATTTCACCGAGCATCCTTCAGATCAGGTCTGACTTAGGCATCGGAGGGGACTTAGTTGGAACCAAGGTCCGACCCCCCCTGACGAGCTTTCTCGTCTGTGTAGGTCAAGGAGACTTCACCCCGTCGAAGCTATCCTTCGACACTTCATCCATCGGAGCCGAGCGACCTCGATCCCAAGCTCATTCGTCTTTCCACTCAAGGAGGCCGTCGTTCTCCCAAAGCTACCCTTCGGAATACCGACACATAGATCCGTGCATTCCTGACCGAGCGAGCACGTCGTTATCTGATCTCGGAGGATACACGTGTCTCATGCGACCACGTCGACCTCCGACCCTCCAAACTACCAAACTGTAGTGAGAAAACACCCCGAAACAGGTACAAAAGTCACCCCCACCATCGGATCGAATTTTTTTTTTGATTTTAGAATTAAACAGGTGTTCCATCATTCTTTGAAATTTTGAAAGGCAGTAGGCACATTTGATTTTTGATATAACAGATAAAGCCACACATGACGTGAAAAACCATCAATAAAACTCGCATAATACTGATAGCCTTCATTGAACAAAACAGGGAAGGGGCCCCACACATCAGAGTGAATTAAAGAGAAAGCAGAATCTGCTCTAGAATTAGATAATGAAAAATGCTTGTGACTTTTGCTCGTAGAACATTGTGAGCAAGTTTTATTGGGCAATAACTTAGGAGACAATATTGTAGCAACTCTAGATATAATCGGATGTGCAGGATGACCAAGGTAGGCATGCCAAAGAGAAACAGACGAGCTAGAAGTGAAAAGAGAGACATGATCAAAGTGAAGAGGGTAGAGACCATTTTTACTTGGACCCTCTAGATGTGCTCGCCTAGTTTTGGTATCCTGTATAACAAAACCGGAAGATAAAATTGAATTACAGAATTATTGGCATGAATCAACTTGTAAACATTGTGCATATTCTTAGAAAATTGAGGAGCACGTAAAACATTGTTTAAATGTAAGTAAGAATTGGGAGAGGGGATAGAACTAGATCCAATGTTGGTAATTTCGGCACTTGCACATGTGCCAACAAGAATGCATTTGTCACCCGTATAAGGCGTCAGCATCTCCAATCGAGATATATCAGACGTGACGTGGTCAGCATCTCCAGTTCTGACAGGCCGTGATGAGACACATATGCTTCCATCATAGGGATGTGCTCTTCCAACCGATATAAGTCAAATGTGTGATGATTTGTTTTATCACACATTTGATAGGGAACGAGTTAGCCAGCAGGAGTGATGTGTGTAGGGATCGTCTAACCCTTGCAATACTAACAACACACACTAGAGGGGGGGTGAATAGTGTAATGGTAATAAAATTGTCCAAATAAAATTTAACTTGCAAATGCGGAATTATAAATGCAAGAGGAAATAAATGGCACAATCAATCAAAACGCAAACACACAGTTTTACCCTGGTTCCCCAAACTTGGGTACATCCAGCCACACCAAAATTCACTATATTCCCACACAGAGAAGTGAATACAAATCTCACAAGGAGATACCCCACAAAGAGGATTTATGCCCTACACAAGGACCCAACCAATCCTATACAAGGATCAAGACATCCACACAGAGAATCACTAACTCCCACTCAGAGAATTAGGGTTAGCCCTACACTAGGACACTCGAACTCCCACAAAGAGAGTTAATTCCCACAAAGAGAATTCCCTAGTCCCACAAAGAGACAACCTCTCACAAAGAGAGAAACTCCCACAAAGAGAGAATCCTAATCCCACAAAGAGAAATAGGAAAAACAAATTACACCCTGTGAAGTAAATACTCTTACCTATGCCTTGAGATGCTTACTCATGAATGAATGCAAGGCATGGAAGAGGATCTCCAAGTGTTGTAATATGCTTGAGAGCACTTGGATGATTTCCCTTGAGCTGGACTTCAATGCATGAAGGAAGATGAATGCTCAATAGAGGGAAATGAGGGAGCTTGAGAGTGGCTTAAAGATCTCTTGAGATTTTCAATAGAATCAAGAGTAATCAAGAATCAATCAAGAAGTTTAAGCATAGGCAGCACACTCATATATATAGGAATCCTATATCAAGCCCAAAAACCCAACGAAACAGACAAATAATCAAATCTGTAACGGCTAGAAAATATCCAACGGCTATAATCTGAGCCAGGACAGTTGACTGACGAAGTCAATACAGTCGACTGACAAATAGGACCGGCGCCTGTTAATCCTTCAGCAGACGACCGCTGCAGGGGATGGTTCGAAACTGAGAGCTGCACTCTTTCTCCAATTCTTCGCATAGGCGACCGATGTTAATAATACAGTCGACTGTCAAATAAACAGGCGACTGCACATTCTTCATCAGTCGACTGCAGTAAAGTATGGAGAGAAGACAGAGAGATGCCGAGATTGCACTTACGCTAGACAGGTGACTGTTGGTCAATTTCCAGGTGACTGGCGACTGAAAACTGATCGTCAGACGACTGTGCGTAAAGCTCAAGTTTAAGTCAATAGAAATGTTGACTTGAGCAATGCATATCAGGCGACTGTAGAAGGATCTACAGGCGATTGGAAATCACCCAGTCGGCTGTGTTTCCCTCAACAGGTGACTGACGGAGTGAACCTATTGGGTTGGATTCTATGATAATCCTAAGGTTCACTAAGATGGTTAAATGCATGTGCAAGAATGAGCAAACCATCTAGCAAGGCATTACATCAACCCTAGAGTCAAAAGAGAGAGAAAGCAATAAAGTAAATTACCTGAATTACAATGCTTTCCCAAGAGTCTAAGTCTTCAATCTTGATGCCTTGAAAGCTCTCCATCATCTCCAAGCTTTGGCACTCCTTGAGTCCAAACTTTGGCCCTTCTTCACATGATGTCCATCCTTACACCAAGTGATTAGTCTCCAAGAAAGATATCATTGAAATAAACTGAGAGACTAAGACATGAGTTCATTAGCAACAACATAATGTTGTGATCATCATCAAAATAAGATTGGTAAGAAACACCAATACTCAACAATCTCCCCCTTTTTGATGATGACACTCATTATGTAAATCATAAAGAATTAAAGCACAATGCTAATGATCTCCCCCTAGTTATATGCACCAAATATATAATGAGCTACACAAAGGTAAATACTCATAATACCAATAACAACAAGGTGACATATAATAGGCATGGATTACGTAAACCAATTGCAGGGAATAAAAGCATGCAAACATGAAAGGTTTATCTAATCCCATATATTTCTCCCCATAGAGATATCTCTCCCCATATGCATATGTATATCTCTCTCCCCCTATAGATATGATCACATAATGCATATATCTCTCCCCTTGACATCGTCAAAAAGGTGGACATCAAAAAATATCCACCTTTGCCATCTTAACCAAGATGTGACAATATGCAAGAAAAGAAAGATATGTATGATACCAAATTTGAAAATTTAGTGGGTATCAATTCACTATCACATGCTCCCCCTAGATCATAGAACTGGTCAACTTTTGACTTCTAGGATCTAACACCAATTAAATAATGGAGCCATGGGCCATAAAAGTGTATCAAAGCAATAGATATGGAAAAATCAAGCTTCAAAGATACACAAGGATATTGCCAAAAACAATGGAAAGTTGGCAATAAACAAGAGGTTTGGTTTGAGACCCAAAATAACCAAATGTAAATAATGATCTCAAAATAAACCTCCGAAATGAGAGTTAAAATATGTCTTAACATAATTTTAAACATATAATATATTAACTCCCCCATTGACATACACATGGATCAAAAATGCATGTATGTCAATAAACCCCAAAGTCCCACTTTTCATGAAAAGAAATAAATTTGAAAAATATTTTCAAAATCATGAAACACACACAATCAATGGGTATGCTTAAAATAATCATAGAAGCACAATACCCATGCAATATGCAAATGTGTGAGGAACCTAAACATTAGGTAACCAAACCAAAGAGGAGTTTGATTTCCTAACATAATCACACGAGGTGATCACATCCTTAACTAGAGAGTTGATGTAGCTATCTCTCTCTTGCACACTACCCTTAGTGGGAATCCACAATCTCAAGGAATTCCTAGGCAATGGTTTTGCTTTTGCAAGAGGGAAGGATGTGGCATGCTTAGGTGTAGAAACAAGTTTCTTAGCATGCAAAGAATGAGGATTTTACTTCTTAGCAAAAAATGAAGATTCTTCATTTTTCCTTATCACCTTGTGATCTACATGCTTCTTGTGGGTGTTATTGTTGTACAAGAAATCATGGTGATTCTTCTTAGATGCTTTAGCAATATTTCTTGAATTTGCATCAAAAGAAGAATTAGAGGTGGGTTTGGGAACCACATTTTGAATATAACCCAAACCTCCTCTATGATTTGTTGGATGTTGTTTTTTCAACAAATCGTGGAGTGAATCCCTAGAATACACAAAGCTTATGACCTTCCGGGATTCCTCTTCACATTTCAACGTAAGTTGTTGAATGTGAGCATCTAAGCTAAGGTTTTGAGCAATGAGATTTTCATTAGAAATGCTCAATTCCTTAACTTGAGAGAGAAGTGTGTCTCTCTCACAAGTGTCAGACACATGCCTTTCATCATGAACTACACTAGCAATAACTAGTTCATGCATTCTACTCTTAGCATTATCAAGTTTAGCTTTCAATTTATCATAAGAATCGATGCACTTACTTGCCAAATTGGAGGCCACATTTAGGCGGTATTCAAGCTCCTCATAGGATGGATTTTCCTCCTCGGCTTCCTCATCACTATCCTCCTCGCTTGAGCTTAACAAAGACTCTTCCCCATTAGCCATAAAACAACTTTCTTCTTTGGAGTTGAGCCATGTCTCTATCTCTTCATCGCTAGTGTTAGATGAAGTTGATGAAGAATTATCAAAGGCAACGAAACACCTTTGATCGTGCTCCTTGTCATCCTCTTCTTCTTCATTAGATGTGTCCCCATCGGAATCATCAAAGGTCCCGACAAGTCCCTTCTTGTGATTTTTGGACTTGGACTTTCCTTTCCAATACTTTTTCCCTTTACCCTTGTAAGTTTCTTTGATGGGATTGGAAGGGCATTCGGTGGACACATGACCTATTCCACTGCAGTTGAAACAAACCAACTTGTTAGACTGTGAGACTAACTTTGATGAAGACATACCTTGATTGTCCTTGAGGAATGCCTTGAAATTCTTGAATTGCTTGGCAAGCTCGATGTAGTCATCGTCACTAAGAACTTCTACTTCATCACTTGGAGCTTCTTGTTGGAACTTCTTTTTCCACTTGAAAGACTCCTTCTCACCATGCAGAGCAACGCCATGTTTCTTCTCGGCTTCCTTATGTTGAAGTAGCACTTCATGAGAGATCTCCAAGGTATACCAAATACTGTTGGCCAATTTGCACATGGAGATGCGATCGAACTCATTCGGAGTGAGGGCGCAATGGAGAACACACATAGCCCTAGCATTGACTTTGATCAAGTCCTTCTCTGCTTTAGTTCTCAAGGCCGCGGGAGTAGAAGGCTCCTCGAAAGGTGATTCCGTTATGTCCCAAAGGTCGTGACTCTTTAAGTAGACCATCATCCTGATCTTCCAACTCGGATAGTTGGTTCCGTTGAAAAGCGGGGGTCGGACGGTAGAAAGACCTTCTTCATGAGGCGCGGAAGTAGCGTTGAATGCCATCATTGTAGTAAGCGTTAACCTCGCTCCGATACCAATTGTACGGATCGTCTAACCCTTGCAATACTAACAACGTACACTAGAGGGGGGGTGAATAGTGTAATGGCAATAAAATTGTCCAAATAAAATTTAACTTGCAAATGTGGAATTATAAATGCAAGAGGAAATAAATGGCACAATCAATCCAAATGCAAACACACAGTTTTACCTGGTTCCCCAAACTTGGGTAAATCCAGCCACACCAAAATTCACTATATTCCCACACAGAGAAGTGAATACAAATCTCACAAGGAGATACCCCACAAAGAGGATTTATGCCCTACACAAGGACCCAACAAATCATATACAAGGATCAAGACTCCCACACAGAGAATCACTACCTCCCACTCAGAGAATTAGGGTTAGCCCTACGCTAGGACACTCAAACTCCCACAAAGAGAGTTAATTCCCACAAAGAGAATTCGCTAGTCCCACAAAGAGACAACCTCTCACAAAGAGAGAAACTCCCACAAAGAGAGAATCCTAATCCCACAAAGAGAAATAGGAAAAACAAATTACACCTTGTAAAGTAAATACTCTTACCTATGCCTTGAGATGCTTACTCATGAATGAATGCAAGGCATGGAAGAGGATCTCCAAGTGTTGGAATATGCTTGAGATCACTTGGATGATTTCCCTTGAGCTGGATTTCAATGCATGAAGGAAGATGATGCTCAATAGAGGGAAATGAGGGAGCTTGAGAGTGGCTTAAAGATCTCTTGCGATTTTCAATAGAATCAAGAGTAATAAAGAATCAATCAAGAAGTTTAAGCATAGGCAGCACACTTATATATATAGGAATCCTATATCAAGCCCAAAAACCCAAAGAAACAGCCAAATAATTAAATCTGCAACCGCTGGAAACTGGGTGAAAACAACAGAAACAGTCGACTGATCAACGGCTAGAAAATATCCAACGGCTATAATCTGAGCCAGGACAGTCGACTGACGAAGTCAATACAGTCGACTGACAAATAGGACAGGCGCATGTTAATCCTTCAGTAGACGACTGCTGCAGGGGATGGTTCGAAACTGAGAGCTGTACTCTTTCTCCAATTCTTCGCACAGGCGACTGATGTTAATAATACAGTCGACTGTCAAATAAACAGGCGACTGCACATTCTTCATCAGTCGACTACAGTAAAGTATGGAGAGAAGACAGAGAGATGCAGAGATTGCACTTACGCTAGACAGGCGGCTGTTGGCCAATTTTCAGGGGACTGTAAATATATATGCGACTGAAAACTGATCGTCAGACGACTGTGCGTAAAGCTCAAGTTTGAGTCAATAGAAATGTTGACTTGAGCAGTGCATATCATGCGACTGTAGAAGGATCTACAGGCGACTGGAAATCACCCAGTCGGTTGTGTTTCCCTCAACAGGCGACTGACGGAAAGAGTGAACCTATTGGGTTGGATTCTATGATAATCCTAAGGTTCACTAAGATGGTTAAATGCATGTGCAAGAATGAGCAAACCATCTAGCAAGGCATTACATCAACCCTAGACTCAAAAGAGAGAGAAAGCAATAAAGTAAATTATATGAATTACAATGCTTTCCTAAGAGTCTAAGTCTTCAATCTTGATGCCTTGAAATCTCTCCATCATCTCCAAGCTTTGGCACTCCTTGAGTCCAAACATTGGCCTTTCTTCACATGATGTCCATCCTTACACCAAGTGATTAGTCTCCAAGAAAGATATCCTTGAAATAAACTGAGAGACTAAGACATGAGATTCATTAGCAACAACATAATGTTGTGATCATCATCAAAATAAGATTGGTAAGAAACACCAATACTCAACAACGTGCACCTAACGCCGGTAGGAAGCCGATCCACGGCCAGATGTGAGACTGTGCCTGTATGCACGGTGTGCCCATGTCCACCCTGTGTCAAACCTAGAAAGGGGGTGCCTGGGATGATGCACAGGTTGGCCACAGGTGGCAGGCCTGAGGAGCTCCATCTGGGTCTGTTCCTGTGAGCACTGAAAGAAGAGCCGCATGCACCATGGAAGCATCTGCATTGGTCACGTCTGTCGCAACGCCCGAAGTAAGAGAAGAGAGCGATTGGCATGGCTATAGAGGGAGACGTTGTGTTGCGACGGGGTTTCATGTTCGCCTCCTCGCTCGATGATAAGTCTATTTCATAGCTCTTCAATAGTGTACGGTTTCCCTTGATTCCGTGTCATGATGCAAAAAGCTTCGTATTTAGGAGGAATGCCATGGAGAGTTTGTCAGATCATTTGCTTCATCCCGACGGTGTCGTGGCCGGCTGTGATAAGTTGGTCGTAGATATATTTTGACCAATCTTGATAGGTTGTCATGGATTCCCCATCCATCACTACTACAAAATGGACCTTTAATAGCACACCTTTAACAGCGCTTGCCAATTATAAACGCTGTTAATTAGAGGCACATATAATAGACAGCGCTTCTTTCTGCAAGCGCTGTTAAAGGTCAGATAATAGACAGCGCTTCTTTCTGCAAGCGTTGTTAAAGGTTGGATAATAGAGAGCGTTTCTTTCTGCATGCGCTGTTTATTAGAGACACTGATAATAGACAGCGCTTCTTTCTCAAGCGCTGTTAAAGATCAGATGATAGACAGTGCTTTTTTCTGCAAACGCGATTAAAGATCAGAAAAATTTTCCCCAAAAAATTTCGCTAGAGCGTGCTTCCCAAGTCTTTTAATCTTTTTCGTTCCCCCGTCTCCTTCTCACATCCCATCTCCGCCCCCTTCGCCCATTCTCCCTTAAACCCTCAGCCCTCCCCCAATTGTCCTCGCTCGCCCAAGTCCAATCACAAGATCCCGCCCCCCAAATCGATCGACAAGAATCCGAAGACGTCACCGACAGCGATGTCCTCGTCGAGCTCCCTCCATCCCCTTCCTACTCCCCTTTCTCCACCACCCCCATCTTCTCCGTCGACGACAACCCCTCCCCTCTCCAGATCTCCACCATCTTCCTCCTCACCGACGCCATCTCCGACTTCCTCTACCGCTCCCTCTGCCGCTGCGCCAGCAGGGCCAAGGAACTCGTATTCCCCCATCGACCCATCTTCGCATTTCTCGATTTCTCAATTTTCCTTATGCTTACGTTTTGTGATAATGCCCCAGAGGTTGAGGTCCATGGGGATGAAGACGACAAAGGACATAAAGGAGGAGGCTCTGGAGAGCCTCAAGGCCATGGGGGGCAGCTTCGGTTGATCTCGGGGGCCCTCACTCGTCGGTGCAGGCCTTCCCATCAGATCTCATCTCCGATCAGGTCTCCGATCAGCTTCGGTTTTTGATATAGTTCTTTTCTATTCATGATCTGTTTTAATGCTTTGTAGAAAATAAGCTATCATTCATTGTTATTTTTTTCCTATTCATGGTATTTTTATTACATAAATGGCATTTGGGATGATGGGTGCAAATAGTTATTTATCAAATGGAATGACACCAAATTTAAGAATAAGCTAATAATGGATCCACACAAATTGTAATAGGCCAGTTATCCCGTCTCAAAATCCCATCATGAATCTGCCCATGTAATCCTGATGTTCAATTCCGCATATGTGGCTATATATGTCTACTGCATACGGCATGGAGCCGTTATCTGGATATGCAAATGCATATTCTGTGGGTTATGACGCCGATGCTAATTAGTTGTCTGCTGCATACGGCCAGATCTTTTCTTTGGTATGTTGTCATTCGCAAGATCGTTGAGTTAATTAGTTGGTTGGTGCTAATTCTCTCTCGTACAAGAGGTGTTTGATTTAATTCCGCTTTAAGCCTTGGTTGCATCTCATAGAGCTTTGGGCGTTAGGACCATTTCACCATCATACCAGGGAACCAACAGACCCCACGTATGTCTTCACCTACCGGTTTGAAGCAAAATTATTTGCCGGCTTGCCAACATTGGCCCCTGTTTGCTCTCAAGTCCAACCAACTTACCGAGCACTTGTAACTTCATCTTGGTGATGGGGTTGCCAACCCCGGCTACTTTGCTAACACGTCGAAAAAAGAAAGTTCCATGTTGGCTTGGTGATCTCATACACCATAATGACAATAGCACACATCTGTCCTTTCATCATGCATATTCTTATTTGAAAGCCAGAACAAAGATTTGTGTAGCTTGCTGTTGCCTTTTCTTGAATTTTTTAGAATATGATTTATCTGTTTGGACAGACCAAATCATGTTATCTTTTTGAATACTAAGCATGCAATGCATTGTTATAGTTGTCGAGTTTGAGATGATCTTAACCATACTCTTGTTTGCTCTTATGCAGCTTCTAAGTTGCCTTGCAAGGTGTGTTACGTATCTGAAGAGTAAGTAATAAAAAAACTTTTTCCATTAATCTACCCATGATTATATATCGTTAAGCTCCAATGACACATTCGTCTTCCCTGCACTTTTTAGGAGTTGTCAGCTTTGGAGTGGTCACTGATGAACATAAAAAACAAGCGCAACAATTTGGAGTTTCTTTCTTTGCTTGGGAGGAATTTGTTTCTTTGGTGAGTTCTTGACTCCTATGGATGATGCAGTCCTATCCTTCTGAATTGTTAAGTATGTTGAATGCTGAAACCTATCATTGTTGTCATACATTCTTTCACTTCTAGCATAGAAAACCTTAATATTGAACAATCACTGTTGAGAATGTACTGAATGAATTGAACAGTCTAAAACTGAATTCAATCTTCTTAGATAATATTTGTTGCTAGAAGCCATACAAGTTACGCAGAGGTTTTTCATTCAGGCGAATGAGTTATTGATATGATTCCACAATCAATTTATCGCTCAAATCGTCAGTTAGTACTCAACGTGGAAACTTTTACTGTTGGCATCGTGTGAAGTGATTGGTGTCTACTTTCATATCTTTCAGGCAAGTGCTAATTGGAAGCTTCCTTCAAAGAACAAGGACAATGTCAGCACAATAATGTATATCAGCGGGACAACATGAGAACCTAAGGGTGTTATCTTGACTAACTGAGCTGTTGTGGCCGAGGTCATTGCTTCCCTTTTAGAATCTGGTGCATAAATTTGTACACGACTCGTCCTTGCTTCCCATTTCATTGTTTCCCACATTTTTATTTCCCTTTTAGAATTTGGTGAAACTTAAAGCCATTTCTAGTATTCCTGCATAAATTTGTACACGGCTCGTCCTTCTGGTCAAGCTTCCAGTTTCCCTTTCAGGCTATTCCAATGACCATTTTGCCATGTGATCTTGTAGGTCCATGCTTTCCCCCTAGAAATAAGGTTCGATCCTAATGGATGGCTGCTCATTATAGAAACTAGAAAGCTCTCCTAACTTCTCCTAACTTCTATTTTAATTTGGATCATAAGTATCTTCTCTTGGTTAGGCCATGAGCTAGTGTTGTCAAATATCTAAAATGTCAAAATATCCACATCAATCTTTGAAAACATGGAGAGCAATAAGATATGATTGACTATGTGAAATATCCATCGATCCATCCACATGCAGATCGGATATACATGTTGTGATATCTGCTCCATTTAATAACCACTTCGTTTTTAATTAATATGTATTATTTATGTTTCCTCGACGTTATCAAAATTACACATTTTCTTGTTTGTATTACTATTGTATATGTGTAATAAACGCATAGAATAAGTATGTAAATGATTCTTGTTTATAAATTAATAGCATATTATTTGATCTTGGTAGGTGCCAATTTTCATGAATTACCATAAAACTATGACTGTAAGCCTATACTCAAAATATTCAAATCTGATTTTTATCAACAGATAAAACTATGACTGTAAGCCTATACTCAAAAATATTCAAAGCTGATTTTTATCAACTTCTAAGAGATTACGAATAGCATAGCAGTAAACCCGACTCCCCAAAATACCCATCTTCATAGTATGTGTTTTAAGCAGACTGATTGATTTTGATATCCACTCCAAACCCGGTCAGTTGATACCCCTACCCATGATCTAACCATTTTAGGGACAAGGTTAGCCTTATGGGTTGTTTAGAGTCTTTATGACATCTTTGTTATCCGAAAATGTTGCATAGTTCTAATCTAACTGTTTATGCCTTGACTTATATCTTTTATTGATTTTGCTCTTTTGCATAATCTCCCTTGAGAAGTTTTGTTAAAAAGCCTTTAAAAGAAAGGCGGGGAATATTAGCCCGCGATTTATTCTACAAAAAATAAATTAAAGTTATCTACTATGCCTGCTATAAAATCAGATATAATCTATATTCTGCATGCAGGTGACCGAATGCGACTCTTGCTTCTCGTTCCTTCCATTAGCCCACATATTTGATCAAATAGTTGAGAGCTACTGCATCTACAAAGGAGCATCCATTGGATTCTGGAGAGGGGTATGACCTTTGCATGAGTTGGTTGGATAGGAGTCCCACTATTTCATGATCAATTTGAAATTCCATATCAAATTAGGTGGCTACATGGATGGTTATGCACCCCTTGGTTGAGCTTCTAGTTGAACAGTCGTTCTTGGTGAAGCTGCTTCGTGAAATACTCTTATATTTCTATTGCTGATCTTGAAGCAAATGCCTTCCCCCTCCAATTTTTTATTTTGATGACTTGATACTATTAAGTGTAAGATTATGTTACAGAGATTAATGGACACAAGCGTGACCTGCTCGCTGATGTACATGAAAATTATGGCATTTTATTAGAAACAATGATGGTGTGAAAAGTAAGTAATGACCTCGTTGCTTGATAGATGAATCATGCATCTATGCTTCGTTAGGTTGGGATGCTCTTGTATTCCTTAAAAACTTATTGGCATCGTGTACCTCAAATTTTTATTAGGGGTAAAGATTATTCTTAAAAGTTCTCCATGAATTGTACTTGTCTGTGTTTTAACAAATTTTTGTATGATGAGATAGGTCTTTGCAGATTCTCAATGGTAACTCCTCAATAAATCATTTCCAAGTTCAAAATGTTTGGTGGAATGGGTACAAAAGGTCTGATTCTTTCATGCTAAGAAATGAAATAGATATATCTTTGAAAAGTATGAACTTTGAAATGAATCCAACTAAAATTACAATATTCTGGATATGGGTTTGGCTTGATTTTTTGTCGCCTGACACTTTTGATATGGTGTTCCTATGTTTGTCTTTGAGGTTTGGTTATGTGTGAGTTTTGATACGATCGCAGGACCATTTCTTTATCAGATCAACCATGAAAAAGTTCCATTGTAGTCATCGATATAGTGAACATGAATCATGTTTCAAGCAGATGCTCTTTCTTATACATATACAGAGAAATCATACCCACCTTAAAATACTTATTGCTTGTAGCGGACTTGTAAAGTTGGTGGGGGATATAAATGAATCTGAAACATGCAAATTTTGAAATAAAAAAATGATACTGTGATGCTATTTTTTGATGCTCCAACTGTAAGATGTGAGTCTATTTGATACTCTCATTAAGTTACAATTTTTGCTAAATATCATTTTCACACACACACACACACACACACACACACAAACACAAATGAAATGAGAGAGCTACACACTTGGACAGATGGGGTTGTTAAGTATCTTCCTTTTGTGAACTGATTGCTTTGACCAGGTTGTACATAATTCTTATTTTTTCAGGTTTACTTTGCTGGTCTGGGATGCCTTAAAAATGTTAGAGCTGCACTTTACCGGGGAAGGGCACTGAAGTGTAGCCGCTATGGAAGACCTGGGGCTACCATCGGCTGTCGTGTTGATCGGTCCCTGAAAACATATCATTTGGTCTCATTCTGTTTCAGACTTGTCATTATTTACTTGTTCACTTTGCTCTTGTAAATTTTGCTAAATTTTTTTGACAGAGAATCAGAAAACTTGTCAGACTCTATGTAAATTGTGAGCAGGCCGCAAAGTTTGTGGCCTTGAGTGTGAAATGTTGACACTGTGCAAGGGTGATGTGAGCATCCTTCCTCCTCTTAGGTGATGTGAAAGCAGCATCCACCATAACACAACACAGAAATAAATGGCTATATATATTCATAGCAACGATGATTTCAGGACATCGTTTATAGCATCCTGCCAACTCAAGCTCCTGCTTCCACTAATTCCTACTTATTCTAGATACCCTAATGGCTGTAAGTAGCTCTTCTTCATCTTTACTTGAGATTATTTTCTAACAAATTTATGCACTGATCTCGGAGGTCTTTTATAGTTTTAGTTTTCTTGCTTTAAATTATGGGTTTGTATTTCTTCTACCACAAAAATAATGATGGGGTCATTATTTATCAGTTGAATATTTCCCATCTTCTATAATGGAGCTTTCAAGCTCTTGTGTACATATGAAATTTTTTGCGATCTTTCGCTGACTGAGTTATCTTGATTTCATCACAGTTGGTGGAATTGAAGGTGGGTGTGCACTGCGATAAGTACCTGAAGGCAATCAAGACGGCGATCAAGAAGATTGAAGGTAAATCTCTCTTATGTAAAGAGCTAAATATGCAATTATTCGATTAAAATTAGTTAAGATAGAATACATTAGGTTTCATGTCAGATCTATATCAAAATGCAAGGGACCTTTGTGACAATTTAAATACATACTATTTTAATGCAAAGTTGAAGAGGTCTTCAATTTGACACCAAGGTGTGCAATACAAGTAGAATCTACAGTCCAATTTTTTTTGGTGTGAGCTCTAATTACCTTTAAGAGATTGGAAAGTCTATTTATTTGTGGAAGTCTTCAGTGAATTTAGAAATGGATGGACAAACACTAAACATCAGATTAGCAGGAAACTAGCTTCTTGATTGAAGATATTAGTTAGTTAAAATATGTTAAGCTTCTTATGTTTCTTCTGGAGTTGTATGGTAGATTTCACATTAGTTTTAAACAGTTAATTTTGTTCTTTATCTCTCTTTGTTTCACTATTAATACAAACTGAAATGTAGCATGCACTATCGAACTATGTTAATTTCCACATGCTGAAGAAAAATTTGAAGGGATTCGTAGTTTATGATTGTCCTCTGCAGTTCCAGTAAAGATACCACGACTTTCATGCTTAATGACATTAATTATTCATTGTACATGATGATATATTCTAAAATTAGAATATTTTATTTGTATTCTAGTCGATTATTATTAATTGTTTCATTTGTTTGATGGAAACATATTATCTATTTGTAGTTTCTCTGGTAATTTGGCATTGTTAGTTCTTTTAAAACATTTTTCCTTAAGTCAGCATCCCAAAAAATGGGTTTATTTTTTGAATCCGATGTGATTGACGTTTTAGGCTCTTGAGAGGAGAAGACTTCGTGTGCAGGCAGCTAGGGCCGCACAGGCGAACAGAGACAGGGACGCATCACATGAGAATACACCCATCGGCGCCCAGCCACAAGAACTAGGCGTTACTGACCAGGATCTGCATGCTGATGATTCCATCCATAGTCACATTGACACATGCATTGCATCCTTGTCCCCAGTCGAGCACCCGCTGCAGACACCATCCACTTGCATCACGTCCCAATCTGATCAATCCCCGGTTGATATGCAGCAGATTGAAATTGAAGAGAAGCTGTGCAGGTCCATTGAGCAGATTGAGAAGATCGTGAACAAGAATATGAAGAGGACCGCGAGGGAGGAGTCTGCCAAGAGGACCACACAGCGAAGGACCCTTATGTCAATGCGATGAGTGAAACATTTCGTCGGAAAATGTATTGTTCAAGGAGTGATTTAATGGATAATGACGGATAAGTTTTATATGCGATAATGTTTCTTATTTGCATTACGGATCATCTTCCAATATCAATGCACATCGTCTAATTTATGTGATTGTTGAATAAAAGCAATTTAATTTGATTGTTTCTTGTAATGAGTGTTTTTTGTAATGAGTGTTTTTTGTAATGAGTGTTTCTTGTAATTTAATGTTATTGGTGGTTTATTTAAGCATTTTTCACATTAAATGGATCTATTTAAATATAAAACATAGAGAGAAACAATAAAATGAATTGAAACAAGCGCTGTCTATCTAGGACCTTTCACAGCGCTTGTTTAGTACAAGCGATGTCTATGGTGGACCTTTAACAGCGCTTGTACTAAAGAAGCGCTGTCTAAGGTCCTAATAGACAGCGCTTGTTTAGTACAAGCGCTGTGAAAGGTCCACCTTTAACAGCGCTTCTTTAGTACAAGCGCTGTGAAAGGTCCACCTTTAACAGCGCTTCTTTAGTACAAGCGCTGTTAAAGGGGGGCATTTAACAGCGCTTGCACAAACAAGCGCTGTTAAAGGCCCCCTTTAACAGCGCTTGTAAAGCGCTATTAAAACCAGCCCCCCCCCCCCCCCCCCCCCCCCCCCCTTTAGCAGCGGCGAGATAGACAGCGCTTGTAAAGCGCTATTAAAGACCTTCTTTAAGCGCTGTTAAAGGTCCATTTTGTAGTAGTGCATGGTAAGAGAGTTTAATTCATCATGCAGTAACTCGATGTGGCCTTCGAATAAGGAAGTATACCAGGTCTCCAATTTTGTCCATAGCGGTGGTGAAGAAGTGATGCCCAGAACTACTCCAAGGGCAGAATTAGAGAGAGTATCTTGAATACGCATGCATAAGTGTTAATCTGTGATCAACTACTGCTGATATGTAGGATTTGGGATGTGTGGGAGTGGCACGGTCTCCCTGCCTGCGGGATCTTGAATGGTTGAAGGAGGTGCCGGAATCGTGATGTCGATATAGCCATAGAAGCCGTGAGAGTTGAGTACGCCCACAGCTTGAGAGCGTCATAGGATGTAGTCGGTGGAATTGAGTCGGATGGTGATAATGGTGGGAAATTTAGGAAACAGGAACTGGAGACTGTGTGATATTGGCTCCATGGGAGCGTTGACGGAGAAATGCAAGATCAAGCAGTCGATAGGCAAAAAGCATCAAATAACATGTTAAAATATACGACTGGATAAGACGAAAGAAGAGCTAGCAAAGTTTCTTTTCACTTGTGCAAAATAAATGTACAAACCCTCATCGGTAGATTAGTAATGTACATGGTGATAAGTATATATGGTTGTTAAACTAATTGATTGAGTATAACAACCATATATATGACTAATAGGATATTTGCTGTACTTTCCTTCCAAAATTAACCATATCACACACACAAATAACAAATAGACACAGAGAGAGTCAATTAAAAGATGCCATGAGCTGCACATGAGAAGGAAAAACACCCTCTTGTGGCCTACACTTGCCTTGATTTTCTTCTTTGTAATCCATTTAGGGGTGATCTACAACCGTGACCTGGTCATGCAAGACTCTAGAAATAGTAAGCATTGGCCCTTGCGTTCGTCTAGACATACCATTCTTCATTCGAAGCAAGACGCGTCCAAAAGAAAAAAAAAATATCCAGCCAAAATATCTGACCATCTTTCCTCTATCCCTGAGGCCACGCCAGCCTCTTTTGTCTCCGTGATTTTTGTTCTAGTGCCCCAAAACTTCGTGCGAACTTGATGTCGCCTCATTGCATGCAACCGACACCCGTGGGCCCTTCGATTTAATTTTAAGAAAGGGATCCTTCCCGAGAGCTTTGATTGCTTTTTTAAAGCTGCTGCTGCTAGTTTTGTAGGCATCTAGCTTCACATCAAGCTCAAAAATCATTGCTTGATGTATCCATTTAGCTAACTATTTTCTCAATTATTTGTCCCCTGAAAACGTTCTCGATATTTCTCCTTCTCCGTCACTATTCATTTATTATTACGGTTAGCCGTCGGAGGATGAGGCAAGCACCATCTTCCACTAGGACGGAGAGAAATTGACCTTTTCATGGTTAGTGTTACGCCTATTTGGCCGAGGCCCGAAAGACACGAGCCCAGAGACCCGACCGCCGGTCAAGAGCCCATCTGCGCACTCAGGCCCACTCGATAAGGCCCTATGGGGGACCCCCCCCACATGTCGATCCGACCCGGCCCCGGTAACACACCGGTCACTCGCCCACTCCTGCGATAACCGCCCCCTCGATCCCGCTACCACTTAATGGCAGTTATAGGGAGGTGGGGGCATGGCGCAGGGAGCGGCGACCGGGGGGGCGGATCGAGGGGGCACGATTGAGGGCGGGCGAGCGACGTGGGTCGGGGGCAATCACGGCGGAGGTCTATAAAGGGGTTAGGAGGACGACAGGACAAGGGACGGCCTCTCAGGTATCTAGAACCTAAGGTACTCCATCAACGACCTAGTTCCCCCATTTCATCTCCTTCCTCCCCCGCTCGCGCCGTGAGACGCCGTTCCGATCTCCTCACGGGTCGAACCGTCTCCGCCGGGCCTCCTCTTTCAGATCTCTGTCTGACTTAGGCATCGGAGGGGATTTGGCCGGAACCAAGGTCCGGCCCCCTGACGAGTATTCTCGTCTACGCAGGAGGGCACCAGATCCACGGGCCGAGGCTTCCCCTCCGCCCCTCGCCGACTACGCAACTAGCTGGACGATTGGGGCTTCCCCTCGTCGTCCGACCGCCGAGGCCGAGCGTCTCGACCCGGGCCGAGGCTACCCCTCGCCCTACCAACGGCCGAGGACCCCGATTCAACCCAGCCGACGCGCTCTACGTCGTCTGCAGATCCGACTCGAGCCTCGACTGCACCAACTCGACTCGCCCGAGGGACCCAAACGGGCCCCTTGACCACGTTGACCGGGTTGTCCACGGTCAACGCTTTGTAGTGAGAAAACACTCTGAAACATCTGGCGCCGTCTGTGGGAAAGAACTGTCCCACGAAGAAACAAACCACATCTGCGATGACGCGACCTCCCCCATCTCGGCGAAAGGAGAGCAAGGCCCTGACGCGAGGCGACAGGGCCCGCCATCGTTGGCAAGAATGGGCGCGGGCCCGACGCGAGGAGGATCGTGAGGAAAGGGCCGGGAGACCCTCCCCGTCCCCACCGGTCGGGAGACCGAGTGCATCCGTAACGGCGCGCAGCTCGGACGTGGCTTTGGTGGTGTCAGTGGTCATAGACACTACCATGGTACGGCGGCTGCTTGTCGACACCGGCAGCTCCTGTGACGTCCTCTTCATGTCAACCCTGGAAAAGATGGGGCGGCGGAAAGAAGACTTACGACCTCGCTCGGGTCCCGTGGTTGGATTCACGGGTCACTCCACCCCCATCATCGACACGATCCATCTCCCGGTAACGCTCGGAGACGCACCAGACTCGGTGACCCTGGCGGTGGAATTCATCGTATTGGGGATCCGGTCGAAATACAATGGGATCATCGGCCGACCCCTACTCAACGCCGTCGGCGCGGTAGTCTCGACCCTCCATCAGACTATCAAGTTCCGAACGCCCGGGGGGATGGGGCAAGTCGAAGGCGACACGGGGAGACCGAGTACCTGCTATCAACTGGCGGAGGAAGGTCCCGAGGATCGTCTAGCCGACCGGAGGGCCGCGCTCGACTTGAGGAGTGGGCCTAGGCCCGCCCCTGCGGAGGAGCAAGAGCAGATCCCGGTCACGGACATCGAGGGCCGGTTCGTCTCGATCGGGAGAGGGCTGAGCCAGGACCTGAGGGATCAGCTGATCGAATGCCTGGAGGCGAACCTGGACATCTTTGCTTGGTCACCGGAGGACATGCCCGGTGTAGACCCCCAGGTGATCGTCCACCAGATCAACGCCGACCCCAACTTCAAGCCAGTCAGGCAGAAGAAGCGTAACCTGGGCGGCGAGAAGATGAAGGCAGCCTCCGAGGAAGTGGAGCGTCTCCTTGATGCCGGCTTCATACGAGAGGTCTGGTACCCGGAGTGGCTGTCGAACGTGGTGATGGTCAGGAAACCCAACGGGAAGTGGCGAATGTGCGTGGACTTCAGTGACCTCAACAAGGCCTGTCCCAAGGACAGCTACCCCCTGCCGCGCATCGACCACCTGGTGGACAACGCCTCGGGGTACGAGATGCTTAGCTTCATGGACGCTTACTCAGGGTACAATCAAGTCCAGATGGACCCCCGGGACGAAGAAATGACAGCCTTCACGACGGATCGAGGAACTTACTGCTACAAGAAGATGCCCTTTGGTTTGAAGAACGTAGGGGCCACCTACCAGAGAATGGTCAACAAGGTTTTTAGCTCCCAGATCGGGAGGAACCTGGAAGTCTACGTCGACGACATGCTTGTCAAGTCAAGACGACCAGAAGACCACATCGCCGACCTGCGTGAGACCTTCGAGCGGTTGCGGCGACACCACATTCGACTCAACCCCGCGAAGTGCACGTTCGGGGTAAGATCTGGCAAATTCTTGGGATTTATGATAACTAACCGTGGCATTGAAGCTAATCCTGACAAGATCGAGGCGCTGATCAACATGCGTGAGCCGACGATGATCAAAGAGCTGCAGAGGTTGAACGGGCGCATCGCAGCCTTGGGGCGATTCCTTTCCAAATCAGCGGAAAGATCGCTCCCCTTCTTCAAGGTCCTGAGGAAAGCGATCGCGGAACCATCAGACAATAGGAAGACGATACTGTGGGACGAAGACTGCTCAAGGGCGTTCGGAGACCTCAAAGAGTATCTCCGCAGCCCGCCTCTCCTGTCCAAGCCACGTGAAGGGGAGTCGCTGATCCTTTACCTGGCGTGCGCGGAGGAGTCTGTGAGTTTGGTGCTGATCCGGGAAGACGGTGGGGTGCAGTGGCCGGTATATTACACGAGCCGGATCTTGAAGGGGGTGGAGGTGCGATACTCGCCCATGGAGAAACTGGCGTACGCCCTCGTCCTCTCAGCACGAAGGCTCCGACCCTATTTCCAGGCCCACACCATACTGATCCTGACCGACTCACAACTGGAGCAGAACCTCAAGAGATTCGATCGAATGGGAAGGATGCTAAACTGGGGAGTGGAACTGAGCGAGTTCGACCTCCGATTCAAACCGCGCCCGGCCATCAAAGGGCAGGCTCTAGCCGACTTCATCGCCGAGTGCACTGCGGAAGGAAATGGCCCCCCGGAGGAAGAAGACCCAGCGACGATAATTGCTCAACCCTTGTCCTTTCTTTCGGCTGACCACTTCCAGCCAGGGGATCCAGGAGCGTGGATAGTCCATGTGGATGGGTCGGCCACACAGTCAGGAGGCGTGGCTGGGATTGCAATCCGATCTCCGGAAGGGAACATTGTGGAATACGCGTTGCGGTTCGAGTTCCCAGCCATGAACAACGTGGCGGAATACGAAGCGGTGATCAACGGCCTGAGGCTGGCCCTGGAGCTCGGGGCCGAGTCCATCCGCCTCCTCAGCGACTCGAAGCTCATTGTCAACCAACTCCTGGGGAGTTACGAGGCACGGGAGGAGGCGATGCAGAGATATCTCCCTGTCGCCAGAGCAGCGATGTCCAAGTTCAAGAACGTGGAAGTCTTGCACCTCCCGCGATCGGAGAATGCGCGGGCGGATGCGTTGTCGAAGCTGGCCTCGTCCTCGCCAAAGGAGCTGGGCCACACCATCTACGTGGAGAACCTGCAGTCCCCCAGTATGGGGGAGCACGAGGTGATGGCAATCGACCAAGAACCCACCTAGATGGACCCGATCATCCGGTACCTCACTCATGGGGAGGTGCCGACCGATGGGGACGAACGCCGAACCCTGGAGAGAAAGGCGCTCCGATACGTGATCCATGAAGGGACGCTCTACCGGAGACGCTGGACCAAGACGGATGTCCTCCCATACTTGAAGTGCATCGGACCGCAGGAAGCTGACTACATCCTACGGGAGGTTCACGAAGGGATCTGCGGGAATCACCATGGGGGTAAGATGGTCGCACAGAAGATCTTGAGGCAGGGATACTACTGGCCGACCCTGGCCCAAGATGCAACAAGCTATGTCCAAAAATGCCAAGAATGCCAGAGGTATGCCCACCACACCTCGACTCCCCCGTCAGAGCTCATCCCTATCGTGAGCCCCATCCCCTTTGCGAAATGGGGTCTCGACATCCTCGGACCGTTTAAACCGGGACGAGGGCAGCGGAAGTATCTGATTGTGGCGGTGGACTACTTCACCAAGTGGATCGAGGCCGAACCGTTGGCCACCATCACGTGGAAGAAAGCAAAAAGCTTCGTATGGAATTCCATCATCTCCAGATTCGGAGTGCCACGGGCCATCGTCACAGACAATGGGAAGCAGTTCGACTCCGTAGGGTTTAAAGATTTTTGCGAGGAATGGGGAATCAAGCTTCTCTTCGCCTCTGTAGCGCACCCCCAGACCAACGGAATGGCGGAAGCGGCCAACAAGTGCATCATAGAGCCCCTCCGAAAGAAAGTGAAAGACGCCGAAGGGAACTGGCCAGAAGAGCTTCCCAGGATACTCTGGTCATACCGGACGACCCACAAGGAGGCCACTGGCGAGACCCCGTTCATGCTCACCTACGGGGCCGAGGCGGTGGTGCCGATCGAATTGGGCGAAGAATCTCTCCGCCTCAAATACTTTGATGAAGACAGGAACTCGCAGGGTCTAGGGCTCAGTCTGGAGCTCCTCGGCGAGCGACGGGAGCAGGCACTGGCCACCATCATCCGCCAGAAGCAGAAGGTGGCCCGATACTACAACGCTCGGGTGCGGGGAAGAAGCTTCCACCTTGGGGACCTGGTCCTCCGGAAAGCTGGCTTCAACCCTGATACCGCTCGCAAAGGGAAGCTCGTGACTAGATGGGAGGGGCCCTACAAAGTCGTCGAGGTCCTCGGACCCGCAGCCTACCGACTAGCCAATATGGAGGGGAGGATTCTCACTCACACCTGGAATACGGAACATTTAAGCAAGTACTTTCAATAGATGTATCATTTCCTATGAAATAAATTTATTTTGAATTCATTCCTTTCCAGATAAAGCAAAAAGATATACAGAGAGGCGCACGAAGAGGCCGAGGGGCATTCCCCTCCCTCATTTTTCTCCGGGGGCACCGGTGGAGCCACAGGCTGGCAGCCCACTAGGGTCTCCCCCTTACTCCATTCGACGTCAGGGTACATCCGAAGATCCTCGAAGTTGACCCCCGAGAGTGGGAACTTCTTTTGGATCTCGGACTGACACCGGGCGAAGCCCTTCTCGAACGCCTCCGATAAAGCGGTCTCAACAAAGGAGGTGGCATACTCCGCCACGGCATCCTGAGCGATCCGGGCCGGATCCACCTCCTCAAGCCCACGCATCCGGGCCTCTAAGGTCTCGATCTGGCGTTGGTGCTCCGCCCTCTCCTTCTCGATCTCCCGGGATTTCTCGCCAAGTTGGGCAAGGAGGACCCTCGCCTGCTCCTCCGCCGCTTCCAGACGATCGGAGAGCTCCAAGGTCTCGGAGGCAGCAGCAGGGTTGGGGATCTGCTCGGCTCCTCCAGACGTGTCGGCGCCTCTCAAAAGCTCGGCGAGACGTGCCTCGGCCTCCGACTTTGCAGCCAGAGCCAAGGCTCTCTCCCGGTCCGCCTCCTCCAGGGCAGAGGACAGCTCAGTTACGCGGGAATCCAAGGACTGGACCCTCGCTTCCTCTAACTGACCTGCCTCCCCCTCCTCGCCGGGGGCCTCAGGGCCTCGCCCGGCATCGGATTTGGCTTTGGGAAGAGCCGCGAATTGGCGCCTCATTGAGAGGCCCACCGAGGACAACTGCACCAAAGCAACGAAGGTAAGACAGCGAAAGTAGCTAGAGAAAGGAGGGACAAGCAGAGACACACTACCTGTTGACCAGCCTGAATCACGAAGGTGGCCAAACAGTCACCTCTGACTCCGTCCAACACTACCTGATCGGAGGGGAGACAACAGTTCTCGGCCACTCGTGCGGTGGCTCCGCGGCTCGAAAACACCGACTCCTTCTCCCCCACTGGGAAGCGTGGACGAAGAAGACCCTCCCCTGACGAAGGGAACTCGCCAAGAGTGGAGCGGAACGCGCCAAGATACCGACCGTAGGCATCAGGGAGAGAACCGTCTGGAAGAGGTGAAGGGCCGACCCACGGCCAGGCAACCTCAACGGGGGCGGGTTGAGGTCGATCAGCAGTCGGCAGGACATCAACCTCCTCGACCCCCTCACGGACCCTCTTGGAAGACCCCAGCAAGGGGAGAGAGGAAGATGACACCTTCTTCCTTTTTGAGCCTCCGGTCGTGGTCACGACCCGCTGCTTCTTCCGGACCTCCAGCACATGATCCCTCCTGCGCGGATCCGGATTTGGGACCTGCACGAGAGCGCTGACGGGAGAGGGACAAAGAGGGAATCCACCTGCACTCAAAGGAGAAATGAGAGACAGAGCAGAGCCCGGACGACCTCGAAGGGCGAACGCTCGGAGAAGCTTACCTAGGGGCCACACCGTCTTACGCAAGTTGCGATCACTAAAGAGGATGTCGATCGAGCGCTCCCTCGCAGGAATCGCCAGCATGTCCTTCGTCGTCTGCTGCTCGGCGACCGTCTGCTCACCCAGATCGAGGATGACTGCACCGGCCTTCTCCCACCGAACCGGGAAGGGTACACTCGACGGGAACGTGACAAACACGTATTCCCCCTTCCAGCGTTTCAGGGAGCTCGCACCCCCAGCACCAAGGTCATCTTCGGGCGGGCGCTGATGTAAATCCACGCCCCCGATTGGTGGTGGCTCAGGCGGTAGAACTGGGCAAAGAGGCGAAGAGAGGGCGCCACTCCCCTCAGCATGCAGACAACGATGAACCCGACGAGGAGCCCGACGGCGTTGGGGCAGAATTGACACATGCACATGTTGCGGGCCTGAAGGAACTCAACGATAAAAGGATGGAGCGGGAAGCGAAGCCCGAAGCGGAAGCACTTCTCGTATATTCCAACCTCGTTGGGGCCAGGAAAGCAGATCCTCTCGTCAGCCCCAGGGGCACGAGCCGAGTAAGGCGGAAGCAGGTAGGCGAAGCGCATGCTCCCGATGGCGGTGGCACAGATCGACGAAGGCCATGACAAGACCTCTGGGGGCACCCCTGAAAGATCATCCCCGGGCCGACGAATCGCCGAAGGAGGGCTACCCGCCAGACCCGGAGCCGCGTCGCGCTCCGACCGACCCGAACCCGTGGCAGAGGAAGACGACATGAGGCAGAGCTCGGGCAGAATAGGGATCAGCACAAAGGAGAAAACGACGGGATGGCGGCTCACGAACCCCTCGGCTTCTCAACTTAAGACGACCCCGCGAGCGGTGGGGATAAGCTTGCAGCTACAACGTGGCAGCATCAGAGGACCGAAGGCGCTTCGGAGCCCGCGCCTTAAAAATATCGAACGGGCCAAATCATGATGACGACTAATAAATGAGTCGGCATCGACTGGCGAGCCTGTCAAGGTCGGCGGAAGTCACATCGGCCGAGCCGAACCGGCCAAAGCCGACCGACCCGACCGATGGGGGCAATTGTTACGCCTATTTGGCCGAGGCCCGAAAGACACGAGCCCAGAGACCCGACCGCCGGTCAAGAGCCCATCTGCGCACTCAGGCCCACTCGATAAGGCCCTATGGGGGACCCCCCCACATGTCGATCCGACCCGGCCCCGGTAACACACCGGTCACTCGCCCACTCCTGCGATAACCGCCCCCTCGATCCCGCTACCACTTAATGGCAGTTATAGGGAGGTGCGGGCATGGCGCAGGGAGCGGCGACCGGGGGGGCGGATCGAGGGGGCACGATTGAGGGCGGGCGAGCGACGTGTGTCGGGGGCAATCACGGCGGAGGTCTATAAAGGGGCTAGGAGGACGACAGGACAAGGGACGGACTCTCAGGTATCTAGAACCTAAGGTACTCCATCAACGACCTAGTTCCCCCATTTCATCTCCTTCCTCCCCCGCTCGCGCCGTGAGACGCCGTTCCGATCTCCTCACGGGTCGAACCGTCTCCGCCGGGCCTCCTCTTTCAGATCTCTGTCTGACTTAGGCATCGGAGGGGATTTGGCCGGAACCAAGGTCCGGCCCCCTGACGAGTATTCTCGTCTACGCAGGAGGGCACCAGATCCATGGGCCGAGGCTTCCCCTCCGCCCCTCGCCGACTACGCAACTAGCTGGACGATTGAGGCTTCCCCTCGTCGTCCGACCGCCGAGGCCGAGCGTCTCGACCTGGGCCGATGCTACCCCTCGCCCTACCAACGGCCGAGGACCCCGATTCAACCCAGCCGACGCGCTCTACGTCGTCTGCAGATCCGACTCGAGCCTCGACTGCACCAACTCGACTCGCCCGAGGGACCCAAACGGGCCCCTTGACCACGTTGACCGGGTTGTCCACGGTCAACGCTTTGTAGTGAGAAAACACTCTGAAACAGTTAGCATGTGCCCAACATGCTGCTCGGTTGCCAAATTTGCATGGTGAGCTATGGGCCTATGGCGGACATGATGGGATTTATAAAATGTGGGGACGCAACTTATCAATCTCTACACTGGTATAATATTTGGAACTAGGCCCGTAGCGGTAATGTTCTTGGTCTTGTTCTTGGTCTCCTCCTAAAAGGCCTCGTAACGACGTAGATTCAATTACATATTTAAACACATCAAATTCTCTTGTCTAGCCGATGCGGGACTATGCTTGATATCCCACACAGCTCGTTTGGGGGAGTCTCAAGTTCATATCATGTAATTAACGTTTTATTTGAAAAGAACTACTTAACGCATACGTTCTCGTAACCCTATTTCGCTATTTTCCACTTCACAAGGGGTCTTTAAAAATCAAAGTAAAAGGATTGGTCATCGTCAACCATGGCTCCACTAAACAAAGAAGAACCGAAAAGAAGCGTTCTGCGATTCAACCGACGGTGCCGAGTTTATTGACATAGAAAATATCAACAAAAAAAAATTAATTAATGCAAGCCATGCTGTCCACAAGTAGAAGTATTATTGGTGGAACCCAAGCTGCATCATCTTTCATTAACCCTTGATTAACTTATAATTACCACCAATAATATCTATATTACAAACAAGGGAAGCCCGCCTAGGATTGTCCTAGGTGTCACCCTTTGTTCCTGTCACAAGCTAACTAGGACAAACCCCCGCTAAAAAAAACCACACAACCACTTATTTACATGGTTGTCAATCCCCCCCCCCCAAAAAAAAAAAAACAAAACAAAACAAAACCCACTCCCCAGGATCCCAAGCCACTTATTTACGTGTTTGCCTTTTGCAACTTTAACCCCGACGATACATGCACACCCACCTGCACGTTCGCTCCTTTACGGTTGCATGCGTGCACCGCATCCTGTTCGTTAGGTTTTTTTTCCTATGCAGTGCACAAAATACATGGGTTATTTCTAATTGTTTTTAGTCCACTACATAACAATAATAACAATAAGAGAATAATGGAATTGTACTTGATTGCTTTATGTGAGAGGGAATATGAGGCAAGGCCTCATATTACATATAATAATAACAATAAGAGAATAATGAAATTGTACTTGATTGCTTTATGTGATATCGAGGGAATATGTGGCAAGGCCTCATATGACATACGATACTCATTAACCCCTAACAATAATATCAATTCTGCATGTAATCAATTGAATCTTCAATCTTACCACCTCAAAACCACTATACGCTTCTCTCCCAATTAAAAAATATATAAAAAAAAGATTTAAAAAAAGAGGAGCAAATCCCGATCAATCTGCTTGGCATCCACTTGCAGACTCTCTCTCCTCGAGTCATTGCTTGATGCAGGAAGTTGTTTGCTTCTGACTTCGCTCGGATTCAACGCTTATCGTCGTCACATGCCGTGCATGTTGCCTCAATCTTCCACTTCCGGGGACATCCCTTGACCATCTCCTTGCTACCCATTAATTCATATTTATAAATAAAAAACAAAATAAGATTTTGTGACTTCCGTGTCTATGCGTGTGTTATGTGTATGAATGCAATTATAGCCTTTATTGACCACCAAAATGTTATTAATATCGGCGTAATGCATTGGCAGGTTCTTTCTTTCAAAGTTACACAGTAGAAATTCTTGCGCTCTCATTTTAAGGTCGGATACTAAAAAATAAAAACAATAATCAATTTTACAAGGTTTAAAATGAATTTACATCATATTATTTATCACATTATTTATGGAAGCCATAGAATTTATTCAACATCCTTCAATTTAGGTAGTAATTATGGAAAGTTATGTGTAATTTTTTGTTAAAAGTAATTTACATACAAATACGCATCAGGTATGTGAACTCAATACTTGCAGCATTGCTCACGTGACGCACCTCATCCATTTCCTCCCCTATAAAACCACAGTCACCCTTCCCCAATTTCTCCCATCGCTGGAAAAGAGCCCTAGAATCAAGAAACCAAGAAAAGGAAAGATGAGATCCGCTTTCTTAACTGTAACCCTCGTCCTCGTCTCTATCGCCGCCAGCGGTAACCTCGCCTCCGCATCGGCGATCTCACCCAGATCAATCGGCCGCCACCCCCATCTCCACCGCCACGCCAACAGCTTCATCCACCTCTCCTGCCGGTCGACCCGCTACCCTGCTGTCTGCGAGCAGTCTCTCTCCGTCTACGCTCCGGCGGTCCGCCACAGCCCGCGGCAGCTGGCCCGCGCCGCCCTCTCCGTCAGCGCCGCCCGGGCCCACGACGCCTCCTCCTTCGTCTCCCGCCTCTCCGCCCACGGATCCAAGTCCCCCAGAACACGCGGCGGCGGAGCCGTCCGTGACTGCATCGAGGTCCTCTCCGACTCCGTCGACCGGCTGAGGCGGTCCGCCAAGGAGATGAACCGGATGGGCCGGTACGGATCGCCTCGGTTCAACTGGCACATCGGCAACGTGCAGACTTGGACGTCGGCGGCGCTCACCGACCTGAGCACGTGCCTCGATAGCCTCGCCGAGGACGGGGGAAGTGCCGGCGTTAGGGGCCAGATCAGGGAGAGAATCGTCAAGGTGTCGCAGCTGACCAGCAACGCCCTCGCCCTCGTGAACCGGCTGCAGGGCCGGACCTGAACCTGGACGAACCGGGTTGGGCTCGGTCGGTTTGGTACGGTCTGGGTTTTGTGCTTGTGCTGTGGTACATGATATATGCGTGGGTACTGTAAAATACACGAGGAACGTTAAGGTTGTATATGATTAGTGTAAGTTTTTGGTGAAATTAGGGGTTTTAGCTCTTTAATCTTCCGTACTGTGAAATTAGTCCTTTAAATATTGGTATTTAAATATGAGCATTTGCTTGTAAGTCGCTTAATAAATGTCTTAAATCTTAATAGTTCTTTAAATCTGAGTGTTTGTTTGCATATAAGTCCCTTAAATACATCTCTAGACTTTAATAGTCTTTTTTGTCTTTATTCTGTCAAAAACATAACGCAACTTCATTTCAGCTCTAATTAAAGATGCACTGGACTAGCCTACCCTTGGGATTAACAGCACGTGAGCCTCACTTGTGTTCTTAAATGGAAGGAAAAACTTATGGGATCTCAAAGCTCACTTCTCTCTCCACCCTCTTTTTCTTCTCTCTTTCTTTCACATTATTCACCCACCTTGCCGCAATCCTTGATGAAAAGTTGGCAAATAAAGTTTGAAAATTGAATATTTGGGTTCCTTGTATGTTGGATCAGTAAGATTTGAGTTAAAAATTATAACTTTCGTCCTCATGGTTCCTGACAGTTGATTTAAATGGTGATTTATAGTATTTTTCGAGAAAAGTTTAAATTTTTATGTGTGTTCTACTTGATTGACGGGTTTTCTGACTTGGTTTAAACGGTAAGAGAAGAAAATATTTTGATAAGAATGTTTTAAGTATAAGCAGGAGACATGTTTCAGAGTGTTTTCTCACTACAGTGTCGTTGACCGTGGACTGACCGGTCAACGTGGTCAAGGGGCCGATTAGGGTCCCTTGGGTGCGTCGAGCGCGTGTAGACGCGACGCGAATCGAAGATGTAGTCGACGCAGAGCACGTCAGCTGGGCCGGGTCTGGATCCTCGGTCTCTGGGGGGCTGAGGGGAAGCCTCGGCCCGGTGTGAGGTGCTCGGCCTCGGACGGCTGGGCGACGAGGGGAAGCCTCGGCACCTCGGCTTGACGCGCGACCGTCGCGGAGCTGAGGGGAAGCCTCGGCTCGGATGGGTGCGCTCGGCCTCGGTCGGTCGGACGACGAGGGGTAGCCTCGTTCGTCTCGCTTGATGCGCGGCCGGCGTGGAGCTGAGGGGAAGCCTCGGCTAGGATAGATGCGCTCGGCCTCGGTCTCTCCTGGCGTCGAGGGGTGGCCTCGATGTTTGGCTGATGCTTGATGGCGTTCGCCTGGTGTTGAAGGGATGCTTCGGCACTTGGATCTAACGTCTTCCTGAACAGGCGAGAACACTCGTCAGGGAGGCCGGACCTTGGTTCCAGCCAAATCCCCTCCGATGCCTAAGTCAGATGACAGTCTGAAAGAGGAGGCTCGGCGGGGACGGTTCGACTCGAGAGGAGATCGGAACGACGTCCTCCGACGCGAGCGGGGGGAAGGAGATGAAGTGGGGGAACTAGGTCGTTGATGGAGTACCTTAGGTTTTGTTACCTGAGATGTGGTCCGTTGTTCAGTCGTCCTCCTAGCCCTTTTATAGGCCTCTCGTCGCGACCACCCATGACTCACGTCCTTCGTCCGCCCCCAATCGTGCCCCCTCAATCCGCCTCCCCATCGCCGCTCCCCGCGCCATGCCAGCACCTCCCCATAACGGCCATTAAGTGGCAGCGGGCCTGGGGGAACGGTTATCGCTGGAGTGGACGAGTGACTCGCGCGTTTCCGGGGTCGGGTCGGATTGATGTTCGGGGGCCCTCTAGGGGGCCTTGTCGGGCGGGCCCGATCTCGCAGATGGGCTTCTGATCGGTAGTCGGGTTTCTGGGCTCGTGTCTTTCGGGCTTCGGCCAAATATGTAACGACCTGTTTTTGTAGTGTGCGATTTTTGAGTTCAAATCTATGTTTAGAACGATTTCAGAGTAGATGATTTTTAATACTGTTATCATCGCCCAAATCTTATAACGGACTTTGTATTCATGACCCTCGCGACGAAACAAACCAGTGGTATTAATTTCATAGTTTTCAGAGACGGTTAATTCTAGTGGCAGAATGGTAATTTTATACCCTAAATTACTAATTATCAGATGTAATTGACCTTGCCCGAATTATTCCCTAGTGTCGGCAACCAATGCTCATCTGTCGGCAGCCAACAACCCATTCAATTCCATTCAACTGTAATCTCCCCCATTATCTGCAGACCAAATCCTTGCTTCACAATCCCAACTACAACACCCAACTCTCATCATCAACTTCCCTCATCCTCCTCGTCGACGCCCTCCACCACCAAGGCAGCCAACATCCTCCTTCTCCATTCAACCCCAAACAAATCCAAATCAGCATTCACCTCCTTCCCCATTCAACCCCGTCCAAAAATCAAGCCAAGATTGAGGTTCAAAACAGAAGTGGAAGGAGATGAAACCCTAGATCTGAAAACTAATTTCAGATCCAAACCCTAAAATTTCTGAAATCAAACACAAAATCAAATCTGAAAATATATTTCAGATTCAAACCAAGGAGAGCTTCAGATCTTTATAACCTCCTCCTCCCCGCGCTATTTCCCCTCCTGAAGGTCGCTGCCCAGCCCTGATCCGCGCCGCCGCGCGCGCAGGCGGCCGTGCAGGCGCCGCATTCCGCGTGCAGGCCGCTGCCATTCCGCCTGTCGATCATCCTCGAGCTCCTTGCCTGCAAGAGAGAAGAGGAAACAAAAAAAAGAGGGGAAGAAGACAGTAAGAGGAAGAAGAAGAAGTTAGAATGATAAAGGGAAGGTATTATTTCTTATTGGGTTTGGGTGCTAAGTTAGTGGGTTTGGGTGTTATAATATGAGTATGATGTTAATGGGTTTGGGTGCTAAGTTAATGAGTTTGGGGTATTTTACTTATTGGGTTAAGTTAAAATTGAACTATTTAACCTATTAGGCTATGGATTTACTTAGTGGGTATAAACCTTAACTTACTGAATCATTAGGCTATTCTGTTATATTAATTGATCATTCCAGTTTCACTATAAAATGAGTTTAAGTAAGTTTAAAATAAATTAGTATAACGATGTTAATAAGTTGAGATTAACTAGTATATTGTAATGTCAACTTGTTAGTTAGTATTAATTAAAGTTATTTAAATGCTAACTTGATTTCACCATGTTAATTAACTAATGTTAGGATAATAATACTAGTACGAAATCAGGCGTGCCATGTTAGTATGACCATATACAACGTTACACTAGCCGTAGAACCTGACAAAACAAGGCGAACCCAATTCGTGTGTTATTTTAACATTGCACATATTTCGCAAAATGTCTAATTCCATTATTTGTTCACTAAAACAGAGAACCACTATCACCGTAACGAAGTAACCGTCGGGACGAACCCAACGGCACCAAATCGCGGAAATCAGGCAAGTATGCGATTTATAGTGAATTTACGAATTGGATATTAAATTAGTCTCTTGTATGTAAATGTTGCTCGTACTCTCGTAACAATGGAAATTGTTGTATAAAGATAACTTGTCTTGTTATTTAATTGTTGCATGCCTTGAAATAATTAACTTGAGACATCGTGAAATCGTGCGCCTCGAAGGCGAAATCGTGATCTTCGTGATGTCATGTGAGTTGACAAAGTCGTGCTTGTAAATCGTGAATTAGGCTGGCTCGTGTTCCGGCACAAATCTTGGGTGGGGTAAGGGTTGAGCGGCTACTAGGCGTATGAACGGGTACTCTCTTCAAGGGCACCACCCGTAAGCGGTGGGTTAGCGCCAATCACGGTAAGCCCCCGTGAGAAGAACGACTCACTCATCACGTCCTAAAGGCGAGAACCCTATTATAGACATGACTTGCTAACCATCGTGAAATACTAACAAGTAAACTTGCAACTTGAAATTGTTATCTCAGTGAAAATTGACATGCCTTACTTTACTCGTCAGATTGTTTAGAACTGCATGATAGGATGTATTTACTTTAAAATCAGCTTTAAAATCAGCATGCTTAAACTTTCTTTGCTATCTCGTTTAATTCATAATTGCTTCTTAAATTCAGTGTAAATTTGTATATCTTGCCTTGGGTTCTAACGCTACTTGCAGACCCTTGCTGACATACATTCATGTTTTTGGATGTATGTCAGATCCCGAGCCATAGCACCAGGAGGACTAGTTGTGATAACTGAACCAGTAGGCCAAGGATCGTTGACTAGTGAACCGTCATTGTAATTCACTCATTTGTTGTACGGGTCATAAGACCCTCTCTTTCCTATTTCTGCATTGTTGTAATTCCTTTGAGACGTCTGAGATTGTAATAATTTTCTTTTTATCTGTGTTGTTTTGAGTAATGCAAAGCAAGAACCTGCAGTTTTCACACAGACGCTTATTGTGTAAGTCAAGGAGGGAAGAAAAGCAAAAGTACCTCCTCCTTACTTGCACAAGCGGGCCCGTTCACGTCCTCGCTCCCAAGCCCAATGGGAAGCGGGGCGTGACAGGTTTTAGTGGTGGCCCATGCAGGCCTATGCTCATGCAAAACGCTCTAAAGCAGCATGGATAATACTACAATCTTAACTCTCAAACAACACCTTCCTTAGAATCTTCTACCCCGATCAGATTCATTAGAACATCCTAGTCCTAAGATTCGTGATCCTTAGTCAACCAAATCAGTATATCCTTTATTTTTAATCTCCTTCATTTTACATTCCACTTTTTGACCTTAGGAATCTATCGTAGTCCTTTTTACGAGTCAATTCCTACCCGTACTCACATTTCTAATCCTTGCTTTCGACCTACGTGATCTTCCTGACAGCCATCATTATTCTTTTGAATCACCAACGTTACTATATTGATTTTACTATCGATATCTCTTCTATGGAATTTCTCGCCCAGTTTAACTTCATTAAAAATCTTTTACAAAGGCCTTATATTTTTCAACTAACTTAAATTTTTTATTTGATTTTGAGTTCCCTTCACTGAAAATTTTTAGTCACTAAATTTTTAATGACGTCAAATCTATACCATCCTATTTTACTTTCTACATATGGAGATAATTATCTTTGAACTCTTTTGTTAATGGCACGCATATAAATGATAAACTTCCTTCAATGGACCATGATCCGGTCAATGTGCTTGGCTAAGTTTGTTGGATCACCCTTGCTAGACTGGGGGGTAAGTGATCCTGGCTTAGTCACTTCCCTGGCCGTGTCCGCTGGACCGCAAAGACGTGATTCATGATTATGTATGGCATTACTATACTACAACGGATTTCAAAACAACCGACCAGATACTAATTTTAAATACTTTTTATAAATAAAACATCAACTATTTCGGTGTATTAGTTCTATACTAGTCATAACCCGTGCCCGCGGGCACGGTTCAATTAAGATTTTCCCCCGCAAAATATTTGTTCCCCAAAAAATTATTTTCATGGTCAAAATTGCGCGGAACAACAAATTAGCGTAAAAATATTTAGCGAAACGGACGCATTCGGCGTGGAACAACAAAATCGGCGCAGGCACCTTCGGCGTGGAACAACAAATTCGACACGGGCGTCTTCGGTGCAGAACAACAAATTAGTGTAAAAAAATTAGCTGGCGCCTTCAGCGCCGACGCGGGGCCTTTGGCGCGGGGCGCGGAACAACAAATTAGTGTAAAAAAATTTAGCGGCACGGACGCATTCGGCGCGGAACAACAAATTCGGCGCAGGCACCTTCGGCGCGGAACAACAAATTCGGCACGGGCGCCTTTGGTGCGGAACAACAAATTAGTGTAAAAAAATTTAGCGCGGGCGCCTTCGGCGCGGACCCGGTTCAATTAAGATTTTCCCCCGCAAAATATTTGTTCCCTAAAAAAATTATTTCCACAGTCAAAATTGCGTGGAACAACAAATTAGCGTTAAAATATTTAACAGCACTAACGCTGTGACGCATTCGACGTGGAACAACAAATTCGGCGCAGAACAACAAATTCGGCGCAGGCACTTTCAGTGCGGAACAACAAATTAGTGTAAACAAATTAGTCTAAAGCAATTAATTGGCTACATGCAAAATTACTAAAATACATTTGATACTACTATGTATCTCAACTGTCGATGCCATGTTCTTCACACTCTCATTCCATCACTAAACACAAATTTAAGCACCAAATCGACAGGATGCAACCCTATCTCGACTTGCAAATTCTGTTTTTTATTTTAATGTGCAGTCTACAAAGAGAGTTTCACACATGTTACATGGCTACAAAAAATATTATAATGCCAACATAAATCTCCCTAAATATCTACTGTCGTCTTTTAGTCTCCCTTCTGTAATGTGATGATCAAATCTTGACATTTCGTGTGAAACAAATTCGCATTTAGTGTAATCATCAATGACTTGATGGCGGCTACACATGATAGGCTCAAATTTGTGCCGCAAATATTCCCAGTGCGCAAATGTGGACCACAATGTCTGGTGGCCATCACGTGGGGCTTACCTTTTCCGCTTGTCCTCAACAACACCTATTTACAGTAGGTCCCACCATGCGTTGCCACTTGCGAGTGGAGGCATGATTTTGTATCAAATTTTCTTGGGAACTGTCGTGACATCGTTTTGTTTCTCCTCTTTCATGTGCACGGATTGTTAATGCGAGTGAGAGGCGCGGATTAAATTTTGTATTCAAACTTTCTCGAAATTCATCTCAAAATCCATTCTTTAACTGATGCAAATGCAAAAAGAACAATCTCTATAAAACCCGCTCCAAAAACTCCCCCATTGCAGATCTTCACCTAATAACACTTAGCTCAACTCAACTCAAGAGAGAGAACGACAGAAAAAGGAGCGAGAGAGGAGATAGAGAAGGAGAAAGCACCTCCAGCGAAGCGCTGAAAGAGATAATGAGAGAGCACGAAAAAGAGAGATATTTGCGACGACGACATTGGATTCCTCGCCAAAATGCAAATTGTTTTTGTGAGAACCAAATACAAAGCCCCAATTTTTTTTGAACCAAATACAATGCCACACAAATATCCAGTCAAAAAATTGAAGCATAACAGATTAGTTCAAAAATACATAGAAATTATTTTTTGTGAACCAAATACAAAGCCCCACAACTACAGAATATGCCAAGAATTAAATACAGAAGTGTGTACCAGATCTGATCGAAAAAGATCATATTTTTTGAACCAAATACAAAGATGATCTGATAAAAAAAACCCCAAACTTTTTTGAACAAACTACAAAGCAACGCCCCAAGGCACTTGTCTCCCCTTTCATGCTGCATTTTGGAAATCCTCTGTCCTGCACACATTGAAAGGATCTAGCCTAAGAGGATAGGAGATATAATTTGCACGTAGAAATAGATTGCATGAAGTATCACCTTTCGTGGTTTCCTTCTCAACAGATTGTTTATTAATTTTCAGATCAGTCTTTTGTTATGGATTATTTGTACTTCATTTCACAATGAATTTCTGTGTATTGCTTTTTTTTCCATGAGTAGGAAAGCATGCTATGGGATTTGAGAGCTAGCTAGCTTTTATACACGTGCATAAATGGGAAAACATGTGCATATATAATTTTCACCATGAACTTCTTACCTATATATGGAATCATTATCATCCTTATTTTCATCATCCTCCTCCTCATTATTTGTTATTTCAATGATTTTGATTATAGTCTCCAACCTGAAAATGTTGAAAGTAATACTACAATAAAAATAAAACTCAAAATTAAAGTACCACATAAAATGCTTCCAGTACTTCCTTGCTAAGGATGTCCTTCCACATAAAGACTTTGTGACACTATTAGAGGAGCATGTGGTCAGAATTAGTTATAGATCTCATCAGAATGAAATTGTTACACATCTAATCAGAAGGCACTCATGTGAAACATGGTAGGTTGAAATTTTTTTGGGATTGTTACACATTTAATCAGATCTCATCCTATCAGAATGAAATTGTTACACATCTAATCAGATCTCATCCTATTTTTGGGATTAGGATGCATACATCGACATAAGAGGCTAAGTTACACGGGAATCCATTATTTAAGGATGAACCATGGTAGGTTGAAAAAAGATGAGCATCACTGTAAAAATAAAATGTTCCCAATTTCACATGGTACCATCTCAGAAAATCATTTTTGGGGTTTCCAAATAAAAACTCATTTTCCGAGTGAAAGTTGGCATGCCAGTTTGAATAGACTATAGATGCATGAAAGACCCAAATGATCCCAAAAAATCATTTCAGCCGCATATTAAAAGCAGTAATGTTACAGAGAGACTGGTGATACAGTTTTATGTTCATTAATAGATGATCTTAATGGATTTGGAGTAACCAACGAAAGGGATTTGTGATGCATAATTTTCTTGATTGTGAATAAGACTAAGAATTTTTCACTTGAAGTTAGGAAATTACCACTTCTTTGATGTTTAGCTAATATACATAGTCTGTCAACTTGAAGTTCCAACGAAAGTTTCATGCTGAATAAGTATTCCAAAAGAGTCTGAAATGGCCATGCTCGTTGCCTTTTGCTTATTGCATCTCCTAGAGAATAATGAAATGAATTGCAATGAATTGCAAAGCTACAACTAAAATGAAACCCTTCAACAAAAGGCATACCTGAATTGGTCATGTTTTTCTGACCGCAGACTGGCTATGAGTTTCATTTCATGGTCATTATGTCAGTGTGTATCATAACATCAAAGACAACACATTGTTAAATAAATCAGTCATGCAACAATGTAAGATTCAATAACAATATCTGTCAAGAACATGGCAAAATGACATTATTGATAAGGGCTTGCATACCACATTTTGATCCTCTTGATGGGTTGCACAAAGGATTCCAGAAACTTCTTTATGTTGTACCTCACTTTTCTGCATCAAAACATTCCGAAGTTTTCCTAGTTCATTCGAAAGCTGATTTGCTGTGAAATGTTACCAGTTATTGGCCACATGATATGTTATATGACAATTGATATCCACTTAAATCTGCAAACAAAGGCAATGTAGTTTAATGACAATACCAAAAGTATAAGCAATATAAATTAGTGCAGATTGCCTGGAAATAAAGGTACATGCATAATAACCCCAAACTAAATATCTATGTTGCACTGATATGGCCATGGCAAGATGGAAGCAACACTCCTAAACAGTGAAAACTCTAAAAAATACACAATGTTTGATGGGTATCTAGCATGACATTGCTTCATGGTAGAATTCACTGTGACACATAGACATACAAAAATTTAATGGAAAAACTATAATTTTAGTAGTATAATAGTACAATATCTGAAACTTTATTCAATTTGAGATACCGGCATGCACGCAATTACATAGCCTAGCATCGTGCTGGACATTAGCAAGATTTCAAAACTTGGTTTAAATCATTGTACAATTTTATTTCAATTTCCAGAAAATGTCTTCTTTCTATTTCAGCAATTTTTTTTGAAAATAAAAAATAAAAAATCATTTGAGGTTTGAGTAAAGTGCATTATATATGAAGATAAATTCTCCATGACTCCTAATTATAACCATCTGCATGACATGCTACACCCATTTGTTCATCTTGATGCTTGCTTGCCCAAAACATAGACTGCCTTCTTGACCCAAAGTATTCTTTAGTTTAGTAAGTCTATAAGATGAAAGAACATCATAATGGTCAAAAGCCAAAGTGGACTACATTGTTTTACTTGCTTTCATTTTGGCTCTTTTTTTCTGAAACAGTTTTGTGACAACAAATTTTTAAGAACTGGAACATGTATATTGTAAAAATGAGAACCATTTCACTCAAATTCTGCCTCACTCCCCCAAAAATATGAAGTAGTAAATCAAACATGTACATATGCATCAACTTCAAAAATAAAGGTAGTTTTTGGCCCTCTTCAAGCAGTCTCTCATAGGATTTCTCCTTCAAATCAATTCTGCACTCCATGATCCAATAGTCCAATCATCCATTTCTGTAATGCACCAAAAGTTCAGCAATGAAACACTTACATCTCAGATCGCAATCGATTGTTCTCACTCTTCAACTCTCCAATCAGATCGTCAACACCAAGCACTAAGCACTAATACTCACTTCAATTGAAGAATGCCTCTTGCAGAATGGGACATAAGAAATTTTGAATAATGAAAATTTTGAATGCCAAACATTCAACATGTTGCCTAGAGTAACTTGCAAGAGTTAAATACAACAAAAGCATGTGTTAAGAAAACTCACTGAACTCAATTTTCTGTAGTCTGTGGAAGAGCCAATTGCATGGATATACATCTTTCCTGCATTCATACACAAAAGTTTAAATAGATGCAACTTATTACTTGTGAGGGAGAAAAAGTCAGACGGAAAAGGCGTACTGAAATACCGTAAGAGTAGCAGTTAATGGTTAAACATAGATCCCTCTGAAGACCACCTTCATAAAGGTTATCTGGAGAACGATTCGAAGTAGTGACCAGAACCTATGTAAACAAAGTATTGTATTCAGAGTAAAACGAAAATTGAATTCAGAATGTTGTTAACCATGTGCACAAAGAGCATAGATAGAACCACAAATTTCGCACACTCCCAACACAAAAAATACTTTAAAACTCCATAGCTTTGAGATTTTGATACCTCTTCAAATGCATCAATCACAGTTCTCCATGGACTGGATGAAGATTAAATCCCAAAATCCGAACATCAGGACCCAATCTCTGCATCAAAATATCAACCAAAATAAAAAACAGAATTAATAACTGAACAAATTGAAGCCTACTCTTACCTTCACTAACATGAGCACATCGAATACCTCTTCATCGAGAGAAGCAATCCTACACCTTTGAGAAGCTCTCTTTCTGGATGCATCACTTTTCTTTTCTTTGTGACTTGAAAGCAATTGCTTTCGATGTTCATATGATTAATATTTAAATTCAAGAACACACTTTATGCACATTTCAATAAGTTACTGCCAGTAAAATTTATGGCTCAAATGGTAGACCCAATAATACAGATATTGCCTCATCAACAAATGAATATAATATAAACAATGATAGGAAGACCAAACCTTAATTTTCCATGTACCAACATCATGTGAGCCCAAACCCCCAACAAATCACTTGAATGAATGGTAGTTGGCTGACAGTACAATGGAAGATACATTTTGGAAACACGCGAAACTTAACAACTGGAAATTCTGTGCATGTCACATATCTCCATAATTCTTACAAAAATTGCTTGCAAAAGTTTGTTATAACACTACTACAATAATTCTTATAACACTAATACAATAATTCTTACAAAATTGCTTGCAAAAGTTTTAGTTGTGATCATTCCATATCTCCCCATCATTCCATATCTCCCAATCTGCATACAAAAGTAACGATCCTCCTTTCCAAGCCCAATTTCCTAATGGACACACAACATATTATTCCACCTTTTAGTAGAGAAATAAATTACTAATTTTATGTTGAATCAAAAAGTAAAGTTATGATAGTTTATAAAACTCACTATTTTGACCTTTCTCATGTTTCAACAGAAAACATGTTACGCATCACATAATAAAGAGAGTGAGTCTCAATCGGAATCCATAAGGAAGTGCCATTTGGATGAGCAATAACCTAAGTAATTAAAAAACATAAACCTGTTAGAGATAATTTAATCGATAATACTACAAATTTAAAGTTAAAACTTTATTTACCTTGTTAAATGGGAGCGGGGACGATCGAGCTTTGAGTATCCAATCACGCTCAGCAAGGAATATCTTCCAGTGATGGCGATCGAGCCCTGTAACATTCGCTTGTACTATTCCTTTTTCAACTAACTGAAAATTATAATAATTAAATAGTTACTAATATAAAAAAATTTAGTAAGAAAATGATGTCATTTTTAATGGAATGCATACCATATCCCCCCAAATTCTCGTGTAAGGACGTAACTTGACAGATCTATTAATGTTTCGAAGTAATTTAACCTATAATTACAAAAACGATTTAAAAAAACTAATACCAAATAAAGTATAGAACAAAGTATGTTTAGCAGCTTACAGTTTCACACAAATAAGCATCGTGCTTAACATCCTTCTGTAAAAAAATAAAGCAATATTTTAGCAAACTAAAGTTAAAATTTTAGTTAAATTTGTTTTAAAGGCAAAAAATTTCTTACATTGCCATAAATTGTAATGCTTGTCCACATCTTGTAGCCCTGCAATAAAAATAATACAAATCATTAGTGTGTAGCAAGCATCAAGTATAACAACAAACGACCAATTGATAAAGGTTTTTTACTGAAAGAATTACCAAACGATTAAAATTAATAGAAAGATGTTTACTTACTTATAATAGTCATCACAGAGATTCATAGCAAGACTTCTGGATAAACAATATTAACTGTGTTAGTTGAATCAGACGGCAGAAGGACACTAACACGATCAAAAGATGTGCACCTAGAAAGTGCCACATAAAGATGCCCATGGCTAAAAACTGGGTTACGCAAGTCAACCCCAACGAACTTTACAGATTGTCCTTGAGATTTATTAATTGTCATGGCGTACGTTACACGAACTGGAAATTGTCGTCTTGTCATATAAAAAGGTAATTCTGACGCTGATGGGGACAAAGATATTCTTGGAATAAACACAAAACTGCCGGCTTTATCCCCATTCAAAATTTGAGCTTCAATCACACGGGATGCGCATCTAAGAACCATCAATCGTGTGCCATTACAGAGCCCATCTTTAGGTGCAATATTACGTAGTAAAATAATTGGACAACCAACCTTAAGGTCAAGTTTAAATGGTGGCAAACCAGGAGGATTCAAAGAGTTTATGTACTCGGTCGGATAACGATTTATAATGGCAGGATCAGTTTCTTCAGATTCAGCCAGTTTGTCTGCAGCTAGATACGTAATCTGTTGTCCAGGATAAATTTGTAAAGCAGCAGTATTTATTAAATTAACATCATCATTACGCGCAGAAAGAATTATTCGTTCAGTCAGATACGCCGGAGTCACCACACCCTCAACATCTAGCTGCGGATAAATTCTTAGTAATAATTCTTTTAAATCCTTGCATCGGAATATATGGGAGGGTAGCTCCACCACTTCATTAGGCTTTGTGCCAACCTATTACATAAATAGAAATTTTTTAATGTAAGGGTAAATATAGTACAATGGTTATTAAAATCATCAAGTATGTAAATAAATACCTCCAAAATAAAGTTTGCAAAATCTGTATTTTCAACAGATGAATTAGTCAACCGCATATTTTGGTCCAAGATCAAAACTTTTATAGAACACCACAATGCAGATCGTCTCAATGAGGCTCCAACAATTTCTTCTCGAACCCCCTTTGGTATGACTGGCAAGATTTGCCGGAAGTCCCCACCAAGAACAACGGTAATACCACCAAATGCTCTGTTGTTATCACAAATATCTCTTAACGATCGATCCACTGACTCAACACAATGGCGATGTTGCATAGGAACTTCATCCCATATTATCAACTTTGTTTTCCTGAATAATTGCGCATGTATAGATTGCTTACTAAAATTACAAATTGAATTATCATGCACATCTAACGGGATACGAAATGTTGAGTGTGCAGTGCGACCTCCGATAAGTAGCAACGATGCAATACCAGAAGATGCAACGGTGATAACTATATTTCCAAGACTACGCAACATGGTCGATATTGCATTATACAAAAAAGTCTTTCCAGTTCCAGCACCACCGCTCAAAAAAAATGTAGTACCTTTATTTTCAAAAACAGATGAAGTAATTGCTGAATAAGCTGCACGTTGTGCATCGTTTAGGCAATCGACATCTTTTAGTGCATCCAACTGTTGCGCTGTATTTATGAGTTCCTGATGTTCCTGCAACAGTCTATTGCCAACATTTGTGTTCCACTCTCCCGTAGGAAATGGCATCGGCGGAAAGTCAGCTAGACACTTGCCAGACTCCTCGAGTAATTCATTGATAAGGAATAAACCGTAATCTTCAATTTGACATTGAGTTGGAGTAGAAATTGCAAATAAAGCAGAAATTTTATGTTGAAGATCGTCGCAAATATGCACTGAGAATTGATTCCATAATGCAAGCGGGTCGATTGGTGAACATTCGATAAGAATAATACAAAACAATCTTCTTAATTGATATCCCGTTTTCATAATAGAAGCCTCGTAAAGGCATTGTTTCCATTCTGAATCATCTTCAAGCAAACCTCTTGCAACGCACGTTGCTTTGAATGTAGAGTACTGTACATTATTGAATGTGCGTAAATTTTCCCATGATGTTGGTCCTTTAACAACGGTTAGCAACAACCGCAGATAGAAGCGCTCACCAGAGTTGGGAGATGCAAAATACATTCTGCCAATTGCATATCCCGATTTTCTTGGAGTCCATACCTTTGTGGATAAATTCCACACAAACTTTTGAGGAAACTCCTGGTAAGTAAGATCATGTGCTAATTCATGTAATGCACAACATGTAAAAAATTCAGTCAAAGTTGTCTTCTCATTTTCAGCTCTAGACCTTATTGTAGCAGAATCTTCATTTGGATCAAAAATAACACGGTGTTGCCCTGGTAAATGAAGAACCAATCTTTGTACTGACGGAATCTCCTGATGTAAAGGATGCTCAAATATCCGCCAAGCTGCCTCTGGTGGTCCAATATATCTTGCATCAAGGTATTGTTGGACCTCATCTACTGCACCCAGCACCATGGTGGTTCGATCATGACCTTTATAAATGTACTTATGAATGTACTTGACACATCTTATACCGGCACAAACTTCGACATTAATATGGCAGTTAAAGCGTATGGAGAGATACTTATTATGTGGAACAACATCTCGATTATCAACCTGATGCCCCCTTACAGTATAGATATGTCCATCATTACGACGACGATATACAGGATAACCGTCGCGATCCATTGTTGTCGAATCTGCATAAGTTCTTGGGTACTTCTTAGTGCATTTACCATTTTCCATACATGAAGCATTTGGATTTCGAGCACCGCATGGTCCGTGCACCATACATTTCATAACGGTATCGAATAATTCTTGATCTTGAGTTGGATCAGGAAATTCAGCACAAACAATCTTATCCACTTGATCACATGTATGGATCTTATCTGGACCACAAAGAAAGAAAAGAGCATGCATATGTGGAAGCCCACGTTTCTGAAACTCAATTGTGAAGACATGTGCCACTTTTCTGCCAAATATATTTTTGACATCAATCTCCTTCATCAGAGCCTTTCGTTTTAACTCAAAAACACGTGCAACTAAATCAGGTCGATCGATAGCCTTTTGATTGGGCAGAAGAGCTGAAATTATTTCAGGCCACTTAGGATTCGCAGTCATGGTAAGAAATATATCGGGGTGTTGGTTATACCGTGTGATGGCCATCGAGTCTTGAAAGATTTCGAACATGTGACGTGCACTACCAGTGAAAGATGATGGAAGTATCATGCGTTGGCCAATTTGGTCACCACTTCCATATGCATCAATATCTGCAAGGCCCTGATATAGTTCTGAACGGAGTTTTTGCTGATTAAGTTTGATGAACGTCAAACGATTCTGCTCAGTTGCTGCCCAGGCATCAACTATGAACTCTTGGAACAATTTTCCGGCTCTCAGAATTGAAGAGTACTCTGTATGTCTTTCAAACAGACGGTAGCTATAATACTCACACAATGTAAGGCGCCTATGTGAGACTTGATTTTGCAAAGGATCCCATTGCTTCAAATCTGGTTCCCATCCAAGCTGACCATGCGGGAATAATAATACATAATGCAATGGCAAGTATGCAGGATGAGCCTCGTTGATTTGCATTAGTTGATTATTTCCTCGTAGATGTAAAACAATATCTCGCATCTTAGAAGGTCGATGGCCATCTCCAGGTAAAATAATTGCAATTTCATCTACGGTTGGCAGGTTATATCGTCGCCGATCCTTGTTTGAATTATAATGCAGATATACAGGGAGATCATGACCATATGAATCCGCTTGTGTTAAAACAGTATAAGCCTGACGATAAAGAGCGATGAATGGATTTATGACTGATAAACAATCTTGAATAATTTTTAATACTTCCCGTCTCAAATGAGGATTTCTATGACTTCGTAACTCTGTTGCAGCAGCCGGATCATATATGTATAGTTGGCAATAACTTGCTGTTTGATCCTGTTGTGGCAAAAGTGAGCCTGTTCGATGACGCAGTTCTCCATGAATTGTAAACGTTGGTGGACCTCTGCCAGCAATCAATCTTCGATCCAATGAAGCGCCAAGGCTGGTAAATGCATTAGCCGCATTATACTCCCGAGTATATTGACGAAATGATTTTGATTGGTCACTGTCGCCATCATATAAATCTCGAAGTTGTGGAGGGGGTTCAATAAGTGTATCTAATTTTACTTTTCCTTGTAAACAGCAGGTTCCAAAACGATGTGTTGTCAAAGTTGAAGTCGACAACTGTTCATCCAACCAGTGTAAGGCAGAGCAATGAGGGCATGGAATGTTCATTGATCCAAGATTATGCCGAACAAAATCCACCTGCGTTGGCGGACCAACTCTATGTTGAGTTGGCCTGCGTTGGCGGACCAACTCTGGAGAAGCTGTTGATACAGGCTGTATTTGAGGCATATTATGTATGGTGGTAGGAGTCATATGTCGAGATATATTCCGTTGCTCTTGTTCTCGTTCTCTCCGTCTACGTTGAGATAAAGACCTATACAAATTTAAACCAAAACTAAATACAATTAAATTAAATTTAGGTATCATGGCGTGGATAATTAAGTGGATAATAACCTGTCAACTGGTTCAATATCTTGTTCACAAATTGCATCATTGCGTGAGCCCGAGCCCCCAGCTTCTTGTTCAGTTGGAGAGGTTGTTACTTGAGGTATATCAAGTATACTATTTGGAGTCATATGTTGTTGAGATATGTTTCTTTGTTCTTTTTCTCGTTCTCTTCTTCTACGTTGAGCTAAGGACCTATACAAAATTAAATCCAAAACTAAATAGAATTAAATTACATTAATTAGATTAGATACTGTGTACAGTCATATAGATATTAACCTGGTAGATGGTTCAGCTTCATGTTCAGAAATCATATCAGTGTGAGTCCTTTCATTTTGCCATCGTCGCAATGCTGCAAGGCGACGATGATTCGGTGGTGAAGAGCCAAACGTAGGTTCAGTAAGAGTTCTATGTTGGGCTTGTCTCTTCCGTGATGCGGATATTCTTCGTGATAAGTCACTATCAACAGAATCCTAGATTGATTGTGTAGTATAAGTTTGATTGATGATGGTAAATCAAGTATATATAATAAATTTGGTTCCAGTAACAAATTCCATACCGGTTGCATGTTGATGTGAAGCAAATGAGAGTGACAAAAGATGTAAGCTCGACCTACAACTAAATCATTTAAAATAAATGTTAAAAATATTATTCCCAATAATATTAAACAAATATGTATGCAAGATAGCCATTTCAACAACCATGTACCAGACAAAGTTGGAAAAAATCTGAACGGGAAACCAAAAAAATCCACACACATAATGCAAGGACCGCTTGCAATGCCAAAGGAGAGATATATGTGTGTGTGTAAAAGGGGGAAAATATTTGGATCGAGATCTCAATCCAGGTCGGCTTGCATGGTGGTAGATGACGTCGCCGTCGCCAGGTCGTAGATGACGTCGCCGCCGCCAGGTGGTAGATGACGTCGTCGTAGAGCTTTGATCAAAAAGGGTTCAAGTCAAAGGTTCGGTATCTCTAAAGGTATATTGATCGATTAAGATTATGGGTAAAAGTGTAAAATTCTGAGGAGCTATATAATTCTGAGGAGCTCAAATTAGAAATGTTTACTCTAAAATCAAGAGGTTAATGATTATGTTTTGCATTTCTTTATTTAAAAGTGTAGTTTTTGAACTACATATGAATCCTATTGAGAGGAAGGCTCGAAGAGTCCAAAAAGGACAACTGTTTTTAGTAGGTTCTAATGTCAATGTTAAAACAATTATGTACTCTAACGAAAATAAACCAGTTATCAGACATTTCTTTATGTCAATGTTTTTTAGTAGGTTCTAATTTAGATGATACATGTAAATTAACCTGATAAAGCAATTATCAGACATTAAGTCAATATGGAAAAAGAGATTACTTAAGGATGTTACTGCATCAGAAATAAAGAAATGGAATAACCCAATTATGAGCTTTGTAGGCAAATGGAATCCTAATCCACAACAAAAAACAATGTAAATCCTGAAGGATGTTATTCCATAACATTATAAGGAGTAATGTAAATCCTGAAGGATGTCACTTTTTGACTGTCATCTATAAGGAATTTCTTGTAAGCAACTGTCATCTATAAAGAAATGGAATCCTAAACCTAAACAAATTATGTTATGCAACTGTCATCTTCCCAATAAAAAAAACAATGTACATCCCGAAGGATGTTATTGCATCAGAAATAAAGAAATGGAATAGCTAACCGCATTAGGACCAAACCAAAATATACCAATTTTTCCATAAATTGAAAAGGGATAATTAACAAAATGGGTATATTTTTGTGCATAACATAATTATCAAAAATATCCCTGTCAGTTTTTCAGATGGATCTTTTCGGTTCAAGCTCATAATGGAAATTGAGAAAAGAGGAAACAAAACAAATATAGGCAGAATGGATATTTAAAAAAAATTGAAGCGTTATTTTTGTTATCATGGGGGAGAATACTGAAATAGTTTACATCCATTCAAGTGGACAACATTTTTATATGGGGGAGAATACTGAAATGTTGTCAGTTTTTTGGGTTAATTTACATCCATTCAAGTGTAATAAAATTTAAGTGTTTTTTTTATAATTAACATGGGGGAGAATACTGAAATAGTTTACATCCATTTAATATTGTTCTAGCATGCAGCAAAACCATCTTAAGTTCCAAAATACTACCTTTATGTTTCAGATCCATTAAAAAGGCTAATTATCCACACAAAAAACTACCTTTAAGTTCCAAAAATAACAAAATGATACCATGATACCAATGAAATTTAAGGTATTTTTCTCATAAAACCATCTTGAAGTTTGGAAATTGAAAAATAGGATAGCATTTTGAAGTTTGGAAATTGAAAAAATTAACACAAAAAGGTGAAACATATGGAACCAGACCATAGGTGAAACAATAGGATAGCATTTTGGGGGAAATTGAAGTTTTGATAATTAACCCAAAAAATTTCATGAAAGTGCTGCTGAAGCATAAATGAAATGAAATGAAACACAATCAACCCAAAAAAATGTTGTTAGAGAATGGTTTTATAATTAACCCAGAAACATATTTGTTGCTGCTGAAACATAAATTTCATGAAAGTGCTATTTCTTTTAGGCATTACAACAAACAGGTTATGAACATACCATCAAGGGGACAACATTTTTTATATGGGGGAGAATACTGAAATGTTGTCAGTTTTTTTGGGTTAATTTACATCCATTCAAGTGTAAAAAAATGGGGGAGAATATTGAAATAGTTTACATCCATTTAATATTGTTCTAGCATGCAGAAAAACCATCTTAAGTTCCAAAATACTACCTTTATGTTTCAGATCCAGTAAAAAGGCTAATTATCCACAAAAAAACTACCTTTAAGTTCCAAAAATAACAAAATGATACCTTGATACCAATGAAATTTAAGGTATTTTTCTCATAAAACCATCTTGAAGTTTGGAAAGTGAAAAATAGGATAGTTTGTAGTTTTGATAATTAACCCAAATAAATGAAATGAAATGAAACACAATTAACCCAAAAAAGTATAACCCAGAAACATATTTGTATTACCAAGAAGTGTTGCGAGGTTATGATAGCAACAAAAAATAGACATGATAGACATGATAGCTGGAACAAAAAAAGACATGTCAGACTCAAGACAGGAACAAAAAATGCAAAAAACTCACAACTTACAACTTACACATTTTTACTTGATCTGTAACACATTTTACTTGATCTGTTAGACTCAAGACATGATAGCCTAAAGTGGCCTGGGTTTTACTTGATCTGTAACACATTTTTGGTATAAACTCACAACTTACACAATGCCACAATGGGCAAGATCATTGGTTTCTGGTCACCTTTAGGCTTCTCCTACAGTCAGTATCATGCATCTTGGGTATTACTGCAGTCCATATCAATGGATCTGAATACGAAAATGAATGACCTTCAATGATCTTTATCAAATTTTATCCTATTTTTATTGGATATGGACTTGGAATTCTATCCTATTTTTATAAATTCTGCAGTCCATCTTGGGTATTACTGCAGTCCATATCAATGGATCTTGGGTATTAGCTTATAAATTCTCCTACAGTCCTACCTTATTCTCCTACATGCTATCCTATCCTATAACTTGGGTATTAGCTTACAAACATGGGTATTTTGAAGTTTGGAAATTTTTGATAATGTATTAGCTACATATGCACTAAGGAATTAGATCTTTGGGCATTCCTCAAATTTTTGATAATGTATTAGCTTATAAATTCTGCAGTCTATCCTATTTTTATAAATTCTGAAGTCCATCTTGGGTATTACTGCAGTCCATATCAATGGATCTTGGGTATTAGCTTATAAATTCTCCTACAGTCCTACCTTAAAATGTATCAATGGATCTTGGGTATTACTGCAGTCCATTTTGAAGTTTGGATCTTGAAAAAATTTTATCCTAATTTCATTGGATATGGACTTGGATATTAGCTTTATAAATTCTCCTACAGTCCATTGCATCTTTGATATACCTCTCCTGTAAGATTGATCACTTTAATCAATTCATATACTTGGTATTCTTGGCTTTTTGCAGTTGAGCAATCCACTGGTTTTTCTCCCATCTCTTATGAAGGTGATATCATGAGTATAACCCAAAAAGTATAACCCAGAAACATATTTGTATAACCCAAAAAGTATAACCCAAAAAGTATAACCCAAAAATTTGTATATGCTGCTGGAACATAAATATCATGAAACACAATGAAACACAATTAACACAACAAAAAAAATTAACACAATTAACCCAGAACTATTTGTTATATGCTGCTGAAAAAATTAACACAATGATATTAATTTGTATATGCTGCTGAAACATAATATTTGCTGCTGAAACAATTAACACAATGAAACACAAATATTTGCTGCTGAAACAATTAACAAAAATTTAACATAAATATTTCCGTTGAGATTTATTTCAACGCTTCTAATATCACATTTTTTTCCTACACAGTACCTGTCTATGATACTGGACAGCTTGAAACTTGTTTCTTCTGATAAACTGGAGTATTTGGATCTGAAAATGTGGCCAAACGGAGGACATAGCTATGTAGTTACTAAACTGCTCGAATGCTATCCAAACCTAAAGTTCCTAACAATCACATTCATTGACAACAACTGGGTGAGTACATACTATTTAGTAGTTTTAGATCATACGTCACTTTGTCCATATATAAATGTTTTCCCTTTAACGATGTGTAGGGTAATTCCAGTGGCATTTTTGATGAGGAACGGAAGAACTATCCCCAACCACCAGACATTCTTTCGGCAGAAATGGTTCCCTGTAATTTAAAAATGCTGAAGATAAAGGGATTTAAAGGCTATAGGGAGGAATTACGAATGATGAAGTTCTTATTGCAGAGTGGTGTGGCTTTGGAAAAATTTACGGTTGACATTCCTAGGCGCGCAAACCAGTGGACACTAAACCATAATGTGTCTAAGATCCAAGAGCTATCGCAAGCCTCCCCAGTGGAACCTGAGATCAATATTTATTAGATTTGCAGCGTGACAAATGGTGCAAGTAACTGGCGGCAGTGCCTGTTAGCCATGACTTTCTAATGCTCAAACTTCAGAACTGATCGCTATGGAATAATGGATTGTAACATCTGTTGTTGTGATTCTAAACCTAAACTTAGATCTTATAGCCATAATTTGTGACTTCTATCGTTGTTAGTTGTGTTGCTACACTTCGGACCTTATCAGTCTGTTTTGCAACCTCTACGTTTGGTCGACTTCTACACTCACAGGTACGTGCATGTCTGGGAATGCACTTGTATGTTTGTATACAGAAAACGCATGAATTTCGTTTGAGAAAGCGTTGAAATAAATATCAACGGAAATATCAACGGAAATATCACATGAAGCCCAATGAAACACAATGAAACACAATTAACACAATTAACCCAGAACTATTTGTTGCTGAAACATAAATATTTGCTGCTGAAACACAATTAACACAAAGTGCTATTTCTTTTAGGCATTACAACAAACAGGTTATGAACATACCAGCAACCGCTTGCCTCTTGCTGCGAGATGCTTCTTGCTGCTTCCTTCTCCAAGGGCTCAGGCGAGAAGAATGCCAAGGCGAGAAGAATGCCAAGGCGAGAAGATTCCAAATTCCTAAAAACATTGTATTCCATTTTAAACTGAAAACAGTGTGTACCCTCTTGCCAAACTGAAAACATTGTATAACCCAAATTCCTAAAACATAAACAAAATCACTGCGTACCCTCTTGCCAAATTCCGTAGGCGAGAAGCTCAGGCGAGAAGCTCAGGGGATGAAAGAAGATCTTCACTGCGAGATGAGTTGAAGCTCTTAAAAAATGGTGAAAACAGGGGATGAAAACAGATCAGATCCTTGCCTGCGAGATGGACTGGAGTGAAGCGCGACCCTCTTGCCGGCGAGATGAAGCGAGACCCTCTCTAAACTAACTGCGAGTTCTATTTTGGGGATGAAATGGAGATGGGCAAGAGACGCCTCGTTCCCCGTTCAACTTGAGTGCTGAAGAGGAAGAGACGCCTCTGCCACAGCGAATTGAGTATTTGCTCTTCCCCAGAAAGCTTTTGTAAACTTTGTTTATTTTTAAAGCGTGCTGATGTCTTTAACCAAAAAAAAGTTGGACCCACAAATATTAAAAGTATGTTTAAAGTTTAATCCTAACCGTTCATTCCCCAAGATTAAATCCTGGTCGTCTTTCTATCAACCCATTTGTCCTAGTCAGCTTGTCCCAGTCAGCCCTAGGATTCAAAAATCGCTGTCAAATGTATAATAGATTCATCGTATTTATACTTTAAAATTTTTGTTTAAAAAAAAATATCTACCTCCGAAATAAACACTACGCCCATGACTCTTTCGTCTATTGCTTATCTACCATTTTAACTCATACCACCTATTCACAATCCTTATATACGTTATTGGGATATTATCACATTTTACATATGCCTCTCATTCTCCCATTTAAATCATTCATAACCATCTCTATACCACCTGATCAAGCTAGCTCTTGTCAGGACTACTGATTTGATACCACTGTCCTACAGACTAAGTCGAGACTACTCTAGTGATAGAACGGTATAATAATGAGCGGTCTTAAATTACTACTGGATCAGTGTCTAGAATGGTATGGGAAGGGGGTTGGTCAACCAAAGGACTTGTCCTGCGGTCATAGAAGTGACATGTGTCTTCAAGCCCTGACTGCATGGATGGTTTAGGAGTTAAGCTAGACTTCTTATTATTAGGCCAGCCTACACTATTAGATAGTCAAACGACGTTTGTTTTCCTCATTACTCGTCCTTTTCAATGTTACTGCATCTATCTGGTTGTCTTACTATTATCATCACATTGCCTGTTGGTTAAAACATTGTTGCTACCATATGTCATGCCACCGTCGTTACTTTTGTATTTGCACAGTCACCTTTACTTTATGCATTACATGCACTTTACTTACCACACTTGGGCAGCCACCAATACTTTACCTTCCGCTCGTATATGCATGTCTGTTCTTACTTCTTGCACCTGTAAGGTCATCTTTCTGATCAAGCTAACTCCATATCCTTGCCCCACACGAACTCATTCGTCGCAAACTTGATTCGTTACATCAAACAACTCTGTGTCCCACACTGTCTCTTGGTAACCACATTAGTGCATCAATTTACTTATTACCTCTTTAGCGAGATTAGTTCTAAATTTGCGCGTTATAACCTTTTCTTTAAAATGTTTACTTCTACTTTTATTTCTACCATCAATAGTGTTAAATTTTGTTATCTGTTATATTGTTAGAATGATTAGATATAATTATTGTTATTATTAGGGGATTATAATGATGTAAGGTGTAGTTGTGTTGATTGGAATCCATACTATGAGTGGTGCACATGAAGACGAGTACATATTGCGGATTTGGAATTCATTTAATAGCAGCTGAGAGTAGCCTTGTAGATATTACATGATTTACGATGGCGATAATAGAGTATTTAACGTAACAAGACTTCACCGTACGGATAGCAAGATGGAGACGTCGAAAATGATATGATAAGTTGTTACGAATGGATGGTTGCGTTAATTGATCTAAGTTGCTTGAGATAAGATTCAATGAGAAATGATGAGATGTGATTCAAAAATTTGTTAATTAGGTGTTTAAATTTATGAGTTGTCACGAGGAAGAATGTGTTGGGAGCAGGACAATTATTGATTGTAAATGGTGATGTATACTAGGCGTATTTGTAATTGTCATCATACATTAGTAATTGGTAAGTCATCAGATATAAAGATAAGATTGGAGTTGGAAGATGTCTCCATTGTAGTGTTGCAAGTTAGGTTATACAATGGACAATGTGATGATATATAATGGAGGAGACAACTTAGGAGATTAAATAATTTTGGAGAATTTGGCTATAGGTGAACAATACATTAGGGATTTCATAGGAGATGCTACTACTCTAATATAAATGGAAAGTGAAGGGTGGAGGAATTTGCAATGGTATTGATTGAGGATATTTAGTGTTTTCCTTCAAGGGTTATTTTGTATAAAGTATTGATCATTTTGAAGCGAGAACTTTGAGTCAGAATTCGGACGATAAGGTTGGATCTATAGCTAAGTTTTAGGATATGATTATAGTTGTAGCATTATTCAGTGACGAGATGAGAAGTGATGATTTAATTTTTTAAAAAAAAACACTTGTTTGAGTTTATGAGTTTAGCAACCTGAGTATTAGGATATTGGGGTGGCTGTTAAGAGGATACATATGTATACTATTATTTTCTGCATCCTCATCTCTGCACATCTTGGGTAGCCGTCCCTAGCCTTTTCGCTTGCCCACTAACGATTAAGGTCATCGATGGTGCTTAGTCACCTGAACTTTTTTTTTGAAACTCAATCTTAACCACATCACTTTTGTCTTTTCCCTAACCAATTTCATTTCTTCGTCTTGAAGTACTTCAAGTTAGAGTTTATCTCGAAAAAAAAAATACGATGAGATGTATACGTATTGTCGGCATCTCTTAATGAACTTAAATCCTGAGGAATTCCGAGGATGGAATTTTTCTTAAGGTGGGTAGGATGTAACGACCTGTTTTTGTAGTGTGCGATTTTTGAGTTCAAAGCTATGTTTAGAACGATTTCAGAGTAGATGATTTTTAATACTGTTATCATCGCCCAAATCTTATAACGGACTTTGTATTCATGACCCTCGCGACGAAACAAACCAGTGGTATTAATTTCATAGTTTTCAGAGACGGTTAATTCTAGTGGCAGAATGGTAATTTTATACCCTAAATTACTAATTATCAGATGTAATTGACCTTGCCCGAATTATTCCCTAGTGTCGGCAACCAATGCTCATCTGTCGGCAGCCAACAACCCATTCAATTCCATTCAACTGTAATCTCCCCCATTATCTGCAGACCAAATCCTTGCTTCACAATCCCAACTACAACACCCAACTCTCATCATCAACTTCCCTCATCCTCCTCGTCGACGCCCTCCACCACCAAGGCAGCCAACATCCTCCTTCTCCATTCAACCCCAAACAAATCCAAATCAGCATTCACCTCCTTCCCCATTCAACCCAGTCCAAAAATCAAGCCAAGATTGAGGTTCAAAACAGAAGTGGAAGGAGATGAAACCCTAGATCTGAAAACTAATTTCAGATCCAAACCCTAAAATTTCTGAAATCAAACACAAAATCAAATCTGAAAATATATTTCAGATTCAAACCAAGGAGAGCTTCAGATCTTTATAACCTCCTCCTCCCCGCGCTATTTCCCCTCCTGAAGGTCGCTGCCCAGCCCTGATCCGCGCCGCCGCGCGCGCAGGCGGCCGCCGCACGCGCCGCCGCGCCGCTGCGCACGCAGGCCACCGTGCAGGCGCCGCATTCCGCGTGCAGGCCGCTGCCATTCCGCCTGTCGATCATCCTCGAGCTCCTTGCCTGCAAGAGAGAAGAGGAAACAAAAAAAAGAGGGGAAGAAGACAGTAAGAGGAAGAAGAAGAAGTTAGAATGATAAAGGGAAGGTATTATTTCTTATTGGGTTTGGGTGCTAAGTTAGTGGGTTTGGGTGTTATAATATGAGTATGATGTTAATGGGTTTGGGTGCTAAGTTAATGAGTTTGGGGTATTTTACTTATTGGGTTAAGTTAAAATTGAACTATTTAACCTATTAGGCTATGGATTTACTTAGTGGGTATAAACCTTAACTTACTGAATCATTAGGCTATTCTGTTATATTAATTGATCATTCCAGTTTCACTATAAAATGAGTTTAAGTAAGTTTAAAATAAATTAGTATAACGATGTTAATAAGTTGAGATTAACTAGTATATTGTAATGTCAACTTGTTAGTTAGTATTAATTAAAGTTATTTAAATGCTAACTTGATTTCACCATGTTAATTAACTAATGTTAGGATAATAATACTAGTACGAAATCAGGCGTGCCATGTTAGTATGACCATATACAACGTTACACTAGCCGTAGAACCTGACAAAACAAGGCGAACCCAATTCGTGTGTTATTTTAACATTGCACATATTTCGCAAAATGTCTAATTCCATTATTTGTTCACTAAAACAGAGAACCACTATCACCGTAACGAAGTAACCGTCGGGACGAACCCAACGGCACCAAATCGCGGAAATCAGGCAAGTATGCAATTTATAGTGAATTTACGAATTGGATGTTAAATTAGTCTCTTGTATGTAAATGTTGCTCGTACTCTCGTAACAATGGAAATTGTTGTATAAAGATAACTTGTCTTGTTATTTAATTGTTGCATGCCTTGAAATAATTAACTTGAGACATCGTGAAATCGTGCGCCTCGAAGGCGAAATCGTGATCTTCGTGATGTCATGTGAGTTGACAAAGTCGTGCTTGTAAATCGTGAATTAGGCTGGCTCGTGTTCCGGCACAAATCTTGGGTGGGGTAAGGGTTGAGCGGCTACTAGGCGTATGAACGGGTACTCTCTTCAAGGGCACCACCCGTATGCGGTGGGTTAGCGCCAATCACGGTAAGCCCCCGTGAGAAGAACGACTCACTCATCACGTCCTAAAGGCGAGAACCCTATTATAGACATGACTTGCTAACCATCGTGAAATACTAACAAGTAAACTTGCAACTTGAAATTGTTATCTCAGTGAAAATTGACATGCCTTACTTTACTCGTCAGATTGTTTAGAACTGCATGATAGGATGTATTTACTTTAAAATCAGCTTTAAAATCAGCATGCTTAAACTTTCTTTGCTATCTCGTTTAATTCATAATTGCTTCTTAAATTCAGTGTAAATTTGTATATCTTGCCTTGGGTTCTAACGCTACTTGCAGACCCTTGATGACATACATTCATGTTTTTGGATGTATGTCAGATCCCGAGCCATAGCACCAGGAGGACTAGTTGTGATAACTGAACCAGTAGGCCAAGGATCGTTGACTAGTGAACCGTCATTGTAATTCACTCATTTGTTGTACGGGTCATAAGACCCTCTCTTTCCTATTTCTGCATTGTTGTAATTCCTTTGAGATGTCTGAGATTGTAATAATTTTCTTTTTATCTGTGTTGTTTTGAGTAATGCAAAGCAAGAACCTGCAGTTTTCACACAGACGCTTATTGTGTAAGTCAAGGAGGGAAGAAAAGCAAAAGTACATCCTCCTTACTTGCACAAGCGGGCCCGTTCACGTCCTCGCTCCCAAGCCCAATGGGAAGCGGGGCGTGACAAAATAGGCGTAACAATTGCCCCCATCGGTCGGGTCGATCGGCCTCGGCTGGTGCGGCTCGGCCGATGTGACTTCCGCCGATTTCGACAGGCTCGTCATTTGAAGCTGATTCATTAATTGGGCGTCATCATGAGTCGGTCCGTTCGATACCTTCAAGACGCGGGTTCCGAAGCGCCGTCGGTCCCCTGATGTTGCCACGTGTAACTGCGGGTTTATCCCCACCGTTCGCGGGGTCGTCTTTGGTAGAGAAGCTGTACGGGTTGTGAGCCGCCATCCCGTCATCTTCTTCTTCGTGTTGATCTTGATCCTGCCCGAGCTCTGCCCCATGTCGTCTTCCTCTGCCACTGGTTCGGGTCAGCCGGAGCGTGACGTCACTCCCAACCTGATGGGTAGTCCTCCTTCGGCGATTCGTCGGCATGGGGGCGAGCTTTCAGGGGTGCCTCTAGAGGTCTTAGCGTGGTCTTCGTCGGTCTGTGCCACCACCATCGGGGGTATGCGCTCCGCCTACCTGTTTCCACCTTATTCGGCTCGTGCTCCCGGGTCCGACGAGCAGATCTGCCTTCCCGGTCCCAACGAGGTTGGAGTGTACGAGAAGTGCTTCCGCTACGGGCTCCGTTTCCCGCTCCACCCCTTTATCATCGAGTTCCTTCAAGCCTACAACGTGGGCTTGTGCCAATTCTGCCCCAACGCCATCAGGCTCCTCGTCGGGTTTGTCGTCATCTGCATGCTGAAGGGAGTGGTGCCCTCCCTCCGCCTCTTCGCCCAGTTCTACCGCATGAGTCATCACCAGTCGGGGGCGTGGATTTACATTAGCGCCCGTCCGAAGATGAGCCTTGTGTTGGGGTTGCCGAGCTCCCTGAAGCGTTGGAAGGGGGAGTACGTATTTGTCGTTTTCCCGTCGAGTGTACCTTTCCCGATTCGTTGGGAAGCGGCCGGCGCGGTCATCCTTGATCTGGGTGACCCAACTGCCGCCGAGCTGCAGACGGCGAAGGCCATGCTGGCGATTCCTTCGAGGGGTCGGATGATCGACGTCCTCTTCAGCAGCTATAACTTGTGCAAGACTGTGTGGCCCTTGGGTAAGTTCTCCGAACGTTCGCCATTCGGGGTTGCTCAGGCTCTTCTCGGCCCCTTACTTCTTCTTTGGTTGCAGGTGGATTCCCTCTCGATTCTTCTCCCGCTAGCCCTCACGTGCTGGCCCCGGATCCGGGCCCGCGTAAGAGGGATCATGTGTTGGAGGTCCGGAAGAAGCAGCGGATCGTGACCTCTGCTGTTGGTTCCAAAAGGAAGAAGGGGCCATCTCCCTCCACCCCCTTGTTGGAGTCTTCCAAGAGGGTCTGCGGGGAGGCCGAGGAAGTTAACGTCTCGCCGTCCGCTGATCAGCACCGGCCTGCCCCTGTTGAGATTGCCTGGCCGTGGGTCGGCCCCTCGCCTCTCTCAAACGGTTCTCTCCCCGATGCCTACGATCGGTATCTAGGCGCGTTTCGCTCCGACCCGGGTGAGTTTCCTTTGTCAGGGGAAGGCCTTCTTCGTCCACGCTTCCCGGTGGGGGAGAAGGAGTCGGTGTTTTTGTGCCGCGGAACTGCCGCACGAGTGGCCGAGAATAGTTGCCTCCCTCCTGATCAGGCCGCGCTGGATGGAGTCAGAGGCGACTGTTTGGCCACCTTCGTGATTCAGGCTGGCCAACAGGTGGAGTGTCTCTGCTTGCTCTCCCTCTAGCTGCTTTCGACGTCTTATCTTTGTCGCCTTGGTGCAGTTGTCCTCGATGGGACTTTCGATGAGGCGCCAGTTTGCGGCGCTCCCTAAGGCCAAGTCCGACGCCGGACGAGATCCTTTATCGCTCCGGGACGTAACCCAAAAGAACGGTTGTAGTTTTACCGCAAGTGCACGGTGTAGCAGCGAGCGGGTTATCGAACACAGGGAGGACGAATGACCGTGCTTGCTCCGATCAACCTGGCTATTTAAGAAGAGAGAAATTTGCCTTTGGCGATCCTGTCACAATCGTCAGACAAAGTGCGAAAATATCAAATCAAATAAAGAACGTCTAGGGAATGGGGAATTCCCGCTACTCACCGTATTTCATGAATGTGGTTCATTGGTATCAAAATCGCTAGAATAAGATTTTGGATGAACTAGTTGCAACTGAATGTAGAACCAAGCTCACGCTCTCGCGCTGTTGCCGGTCTATAGCTATCCTAGGCTCGGGTCCAATCTCTTGCAAACCCTAGCCTAGGGAAGCTAGCATTAGGATCAACATCATCGTCCAATCGCGCACCGAGTCCAATCTCTTGCAAACTCGGCTCACGACCTAGATTGGGATAGTTCCTACCCGTCCAATCTCTTGCAAACGGGTATTGGCGCGGAATTGAAATCGGAAACCCTAGTATCGGTCCAATCTCTTGCAAACCGATACTACGGAAATTCGATTCCAACCCAATTCGGATTTCTAGGGTTTCCTATCGAATTGGGATCCAATCTCTTGCAAATCCCAATCGATGTGAATTCCTAGCCATCCGTAGTAAATCAATCACAATCTAATCCCTAGTAACAATTCTAGCAAAATTTCTACTAATTCATCACAAATATGAAATTGGGCTCGTAGGGTTCATCCCCACGCCCCAAGACGTGGCGACTACTCGCAATTCATAGCAAGATCACAAAAATAATCAATGAAATAAGCAATAGAATTCATCACAATATTGAGATATGCAATAAAAATAGAATTTTTAGGGAAAAGAGATGCAAACCAATGGAGTTTTTCAATTAATCCAACAAAAATCAAACTTTATCTCTTCTCCAATCTCCAAAATAAAGCTAAAAAGTTAATCTAAAAAGCTGCAAAAAATCTAAGAAGAAGCCCTCAAAACTAGGGTAAAAACAGGGGTTAAATAGCCCCCAAAATCGTCCAAAAACTGTGACCAAAATACCCCTGCGCAGCCTGTTTTCCGCAATTTTCGCTACAGGCAGCGCGTCGCACTCGTCCGAGTGACAAAAGTCGCTCGGCCGAGTGAAAACCCTGTAATTTTCCAGTAAGTATCGATCTTCAGGGGTCTTCATTTCGGGGGCGGCTCGGCCGAGTGAGTTGTCGTCACTCCGCCGACGGCTTCATGGTACTCGGGCGGACGGGATAAGCCACTCGGCCGAGTGGGTCTTCTGAAGCTCAGGCAGCCGAAAAACAGTAACTTGGGGATTATTGAAGGGCTTCGTCTGGGCGCCACTCGGGCGGACGGGGTCTCGTCACTCGGCCGATGTGGTCTCCGTTGCTCGGCCGAGTGCACATAGAAATCGTGTCTGAATTGGTCGGCCGAGCGGTGTCTCGCTGGTCGGCCGAGTGGCTTCTCCACTCGGCCGAGTGGGACACAAAACATGCCCAATCTGCTTATTTTGGCCTCCTCGTCGCTCCTGCGACATCCGTTCTTCTTCCGCTCCGCTCCAACAGCAAAATACCCCTCGGGGAGGTCGTCGGTGACCGTCTGGAGTAGGCGTATCTCGAGATCACTCCAAATCGCGCCAAATCACCTGAAATGCGACAAAAACAACAAATCGTGAAAAGCATTGCAATATCGTCGATATATCGTAAAAACATGATTTGGGCGATCTAAATGGCATGCAAACATGCCGGAAAAAGGTGTAAAATAAGGAGTGATCAATCCTGATGTCCACGGTGATGAGGGGGAGGCAGGTCAGTTAGATGAGGCGCAAGTCAAGTCCGTGGAGACCCGCATAACTGAGCTGTCCTCTGCCCTCGAAGAGACGGACCGTGAGAGAGCCTTGGCTTTGGTTGCAAAGTCATAGGCCGAGGCGTGGGTCGCCGTGCTTTTGGGAGACGCCGACACACCTGGGGGAGCTGACAAGATCCCCGTCTCCGTCGCTGCCCCCGAGGCCCTGGAGCTCTCCGATCGTCTGGAGGCGGCGGAGGAACGGGGGAGGGCTCTCCTTGCTCAACTCGGCGAGAGATCCCGGGAGATTGAGGTGGAGAGGGCGGAGCTCCAACGCCAGATCGAGACCTTGAAGGCTCGGGTGAGTGAGCTTGAGGAGGTGGATCCGTCCGCCCAAGACGCTGTGGAGGAGTATGCCACCTCCTTTGTTGAGTCGGCCGTGGCTGAGGCGTTCGAGAAGGGTTTCGCCCGTTGCCAATCCGAGATCCAGAAGAAGTTTTCGCTCTCGGGAGTCAATTTCGAGGTTCTCCAGGCGCACTCTGACGGTGAAACGGAGCGTGGGGGCGACCCAAGTGAACAGCCAGCATGTGGCTCCATGGGTGCCCCTGGAGATGTTTGAGGGAGGGGAATGCCCCTCGGCCTCTTCGTACGTCTCTTTGTATATCCTTTTGTTAGGCGCGCGCTTAGCAGGCGTCCCATCGGGCGAGGCTTCCCTTGTCCCGAGTGGGATTCTTGTGAACACATTTATCTGGAAAGGAACAAACTTAAGTAAATTCATTTCGTAGAAAACAATACATTTATTGAAAGTACTTGCGTAAGTGTTCCGTGTTCCAGGCGTGAGTGAGAATCCTCCCCTCCATATTGGCTAGACGGTAGGTTGCGGGTCCGAGGACCTCGATGACTTTGTAGGGTCCCTCCCATTTAGCCGCGAGCTTCCCTTTGCGAGCAATATCCGGGTTGAAGCTTGCTTTCCTGAGGACCAGGTCCACAAGGTGGAAACTCCTTCCCTTGACCCGAGAATTGTAGCATCGGGCCACCTTCTGCTTCTGGCGGATAATGGTGGCTAGGGCTTGCTCCCGCCGCTCGCCGAGGAGCTCCAGACCGAGCTCTGATCGCTCCGGGATGTAACCCAAAGAACGGTTGTGGTTTTACCGCAAGCGCATGGTATAGCAGCGAGCGGGTTATCGAACACAGGGAGGACGAATGACCGTGCTTGTTCTAATCAACCTGGCTATTTAAGAAGAGAGAAATTTGTCTTTGGCGATCCTGTCACAATCGTCAGACAAAGTACGGAAATATCAAATCAAATAAAGAACGTCTAGGGAATGGGGAATTCCCGCTACTCACCGTATCTCGTCAATGTGGTTCAATGGTATCAAAATTGCTAGAATAAGATTTTAGATGAACTAGTTGCAACTGAATGTAGAACCAAGCTCACGCTCTCGCGCTGTTGCCGGTCTATAGTTATCCTAGGTTCGGGTCCAATCTCTTGCAAACCCTAGCCTAGGGAAGCTAGCATTAGGATCAACATCATCGTTCAATCGCGCACCGAGCCCAATCTCTTGCAAACTCGGCCCACGACCTAGGTTGGGATAGTTCCTACCCGTCCAATCTCTTACAAACGGGTATCGGCACGGAATTGCAACCGGGAACCCTAGTATCGGTCCAATCTCTTGCAAACTGATACTACGGAAATTCGATTCCAACCCAATTCGGATTTCTAGGGTTTCCTATCGAATTGGGATCCAATCTCTTGCAAATCCCAATCGGTATGAACTCCTAGCTATGCGTAGTAAATCGCTCCCAAACTAATCCCTAATAGCAATTCTAGCAAAATTTCTACCAATTCATCACAAATATGAAATTGGGCTTGTAGGGTTCATCCCCACGCCCCAAGACGTGGAGACTACTCACAATTCATAGCACAAACACAAAAATAATCAATGAAATTAACAAGAGAATTCATCACAATATTGAGATAAGCAATAAAAATAGAATTTTTAGAGAAGAGAGAGACAAACCAATTGAGTTCTTCAAATAATCCAACAAAAATCAACTTTTGTCTCCTCTCAAATCACAAGAAATAAAGCTAAAAAGCTAATCTAAAAAGCTGCAAAAAATCTAAGAGAAAAGCTCTGAAACTAGGGTAAAAACAGGGGTTAAATACCCCCCAAAATCGTCCAAAAACTGTGACCAAAATACCCCTGCGCAGCCTGAAATCCGCAATTTTCGCTACAGGCAGCGCGTCGCACTCGGCCGAGTGACAAAAATCGCTCGGCCGAGTGAGAAACCCTGTAAATTTCCAGTAAGTCTCGATCTTCAGGGGTCTTCACTTCGGGGGCGGCTCGGCCGAGTGAGTTGTCGTTACTCGGCCGAGGGCTTCTTGGTACTCGGGCGGTCGGGATTATCCACTCGGCCGAGTGGGTCTTCTGAAGCTCAGGCAGCCGAAAAACAGTAAGTTGGCGATTTTTGAATGGCTTCGTCTGGGCGCCACTCGGGCGGACGGGGTCTCGTCACTCGGCCGATGTGGTCTCCGTCGCTCGGCCGAGTGCACATATGAATCGTGTCTGATCTGGTCGGCCGAGCGGTGTCTCGCTGGTCGGCCGAGTGACTCCTTCACTCGGTCGAGTGGGACACCAAAAATGCCCAAACAGCTTGTTTTGGCCTCCTCGTCGCTCCTGCGACGTCCGTTCTTCTTCCGCTCCTCTCCAACAGCAAAATACCCCTCGGGGAGGTCGTCGGTGACACTCTGGAGTAGGCGTATCTCGAGATCACTCCAAATCGCTCCAAATAACCTGAAATGCGACAAAAACAACAAATCGTGAAAAGCATCGCAATATCGTCGATATATCGTGAAAAACATGATTTGGGCGATCTAAATGTCATGCAAACATGCGGGAAAAAAGTGTAAAATAAGGAGTGATCAAAATCCCCCAAGCTTACCTCTTACTCGTCCTCGAGGAAGATAAGTAAAAGGCGAACCCAGTGGATTCATAAAACGAAAACGGCGAAAAATGAAAAAAATGAAAAACGGAGAAGAATGGAAAACGAAATAAAAATTAAAAATAAAGAAGAAAGAAAGAAGCGAAGAGGTAAGCTGCTAGATCATTTTCTCAGGACGTGGGTTCCGCTTACTCATATAGCATGCACTGAATGAAAATACATGTCAAAGAGTTCTATTTTGACATCATAGTATAATAGTGCAAATAGAAATAGAAAACCCACGAACAACGATATAATCATGAAAAACGGAATAATTTTAGAATTAACATCGTCTGAATCATTTAAAGCGGTATACAAATCGCAGATTACACACTTTTCAATTGAATGCTTTCTATGAGGAGTATAAGAGTATCACACAATAGAATAGAGAGAATAGAAAAGTGTGGATTTCATGATATGAGTGCTAGGCTTAGATTTCTGGATTTCGTAGAGCTAAAAATAATCTCACCGAGTATAGAATATTACTTAGCCTAGGTTGTCGTGCAACGTCAAGTAGTCACTCTCTCACACATCAATGGATTCCCTCCCCCAAGCTTATCTATAAGCATGGTGGCATAAAAAATTTTAACATCCCCATTTTTATAAAGCTCCAAAAGTAATAAAAATGAACACGAAAAGAGAGAAGAAAGAAAGAAAGTGAGATGTGATCTTTTATTGAGGATTTTTCCTCTTTTCTTTTTTTTCTTTTCTCTCTCTTTTTTTTCTTTTGTTTTGGTTTTTTTTGAGACATAGCATATATACACAACGATCCCAACTAAAAGAGAGATAATGATATACAAGAATATTTTCTCTTTTTTTTTGAATTCGGGAAATTTGGAGCTAGGAATTAATAGCGGGGGAAATGCCATATAATAGAATCGCTAAGGGGAGATTCACCAATGATTTTAAAAGTAGAGAAATGATGTTCAAGATTTGTGGAGAAAGAAATAAAAATATCTCTCGGTTCACTCTATAAGACATGTACGACAACTTCAGCAGGGTAATCTAATCTACTCAGTTTCGATCACAAAAAAGCTAACTAATCCAGATTTATCATAGCTAACATCATTCAATCATCCTGAAGTGAAATGTACAAATCATGCATATAGAAGTGATATAGGAAAAGAAATCGGTACTCCAGATATAGGCATTCAATGCGTGAATCTTGGTGTGTTTTCTGTGATAGCATACATATGAATATTCAGACTCAGCTAATAATAAAACTTCATCCATTTTCATGTGAAAAAGTGTGGGTTACTATCTCTAAATGCAAGGCAAGTCATAGCATATGATATCAGAAATAAAGTCTAAGACATGACAAATAAAGCATGCAAATAGAGTAAGCTAACTCCACGTCATCATCATCATAGAAAAGTCATCTCTAGCATGAGATGAAAAGGAAAGAAATAAAGATAAGAAAACAATGCGGCACACAGAAAAATGAGAAAAACGTGATGCATGGTAAAATAAAAGAAAAATGATGAAAATAAGTGCAAAAGCGGAAAACGGTGTGAAAAACTAAAAATAAAGGTGGCAAATCGAAAAAGAACGTGAGAACTCACTCCCCCAAGCTAAATGGCACAGTGTCCTCAATGTGCAAAGTGTGGCACACCGAGAGACAAGTAATGGGAAGGGCAAGTGAGGATGCATGCATGATGAAAAATAAGAAAATAATGAAACGGAAAAAATGATGCGGACATGATGCATGCAGAAATAGGAGTGATACAGATATAAAGATGTGACACCAAAAACTCTCCCTCTCTCCCAAAAAGGATATATGCAGATATATAGAAAATGCGTACCATCGAAACAGTGAGGGGAGGGGGGTGGACAAAAGTGCATCAGGACCCAGCAGAGACGGGCAGCACAACGGCAAAAAGAAGCGATGGCATCAAGAGTGCCTAAGAAGGTGGGGCTGCGCCGGCTCCGTCCTGAGGCAGAGGAGGAGGAGGAGGTGGTAGTGGCTGCTGAGCGGGGGTGGGTGTGGAAGTGGGAGCAGGCTGAGTGTGTGTGGGAGTGTGGGTGGGAACCTGCTGGGTGGGTACGGGTACGCGGGGGAGGCGCTCTAGGACCTGGGTAAGGCAGTAGTGAATCTGCGGGAGCAGGTCAAAGCGGCCGGCCATCGCGGAGACGGTGGAGGACAGGGTCCTAAGGTCGCCCCTGAGGCCACTCACCGCCCCCTCGAGAGCACGAATGCTCTGAAGTACAGTGTCGGGGGGAGGTGGTGCAGAGGGACGCACTGGGCGGGGCTGCGCAGGTCGGGGCTGGCGTACTCTGGTGGCGTAGGTGACGGGCTCAGCATGCAAGGGAACAAAAGGGGCTGCGCTCGCAAGTGGGTGCCTGGCCTCAGTGCGAGGCTGGGCAGGACGGTGAGAAGTGGAGGCAGCCGCAGCGAAAGAAGAATACAAAAGTGGCAGCGAGGCGGCCGGAGAGGTCGGTGGCACAGAAGTGTGGACATACGCCACGACACTCTCGGAGAATACAGCAGCAGTGGGGACAGAGGGCTCTCCGCACTCAACTATGGTCGGCGGGTCGTGCTCGGGTGGGGCAGAAGAAACGGGCTCAGCAGACAGAGGGCCAGTGGTGGTGGTGACAGGCGTGGAAGCAGTGGAAGTGGGCTCAGCTAAGGTACTCCCGACACCGACAGAGGTGTGGACAGAGGTGTCTGGAGCATCGAAAACATCGGGGATAGGCTGAGGGGCCACAGGGTCAACAGGGGCAGCAGGCTCGGCAGGGGCAACAGGGTCTGCGGGGGCAGCGTGGGCCTGCTCGGCCTCCTCGGCCTCGAGCACGTAAGCGGCTGGGATCAGAACATCCATCGCAGGGAGCAAGTCCACGTGGGCCGGTGCAATCTGAGTCCGAGCTGGGCTCGAAAGAATCATGTAATCGGCACCGTAAGGGCCGTGCAGCCAGACCCAGTGTCGCTCACCGTGCGGACGAAGCATCTTCATCCGGGCCATAACATCAATCGACAGAGAAGTGGGGCCCGGTGCTCGTCGCAGGTCGTCAGGGAAGTCCTCGCCGGTCATAAGGGCAAGCAAGGTGATCAAGCCGCCGCAGCATATCGGTGAGCGAGCGCCCACCGATACAATGATGCGGTCCAAAAACCAAGCCGCGACATCAATCACGACGGCGGGGACCAGCTCATCGCCATCCCTAGATAGAGCTCTGGGCCGTGTCATCGCGTAGAGCATGTAGAGCTCTGGCGTGGACATCATACCCGGCTCATATCTGGCCAAAAAGGTCGTCGCCATAAGACGCTGAGCTATACGAAGGCAGGGATGGACAATGGCCGAGGCCTTGGCCCTACTAGGGTCAAAGGCAGCGTGAAGACCCGTAATCCGGGCCAAGAAGGCACTGGCGTCGAAGGAAGGTGGGGGGATATGGGTGGGGGCGTAACCTCGATCGGCCCCATGGACATCGGGCCACGAGAAAAAGGCTCTCATCATACCGAGAGTGACCTGGCACTCCCGGTCCATGAACCGAAACGAGCATCCCTCGTCGGTCCGGGCGATCGAACTAAGTACCTCAAGTGTCGGACGGATAAACGTGTCCGCCGACACCTGAAAGAAATCTCGCCAGCCCACGTTGTCGTACAACGTGAGCATCCCCTCTAGTACCCCCAAGCGTCCTAGGTCGGCAAGGTGTGCAAACCTGGAGGGTACGATCGAGCGCTGGGAGATACGCTCGAAAGCGACGCGGTGTGCGTCGTCTCGGAACGTGATCCTGAGCGGCCCGATAAGTGGAGCCGGAGGTGGTGGCTGTGGAGCGGCAGGGGGCGGCTGTGCGGGGTGTATGGGCTGTGCGGGCTCTGCAGGCTGTGCGGGGTGTGCGGGGCCTGCAGGCTGTGCTGGGTGGACGGGGTGTGTGGGAGAAGGTGGAGGAGAGTCCTCCAGCTCGTGGGAGGGGCCGGCGTCATCCGACCGCTTCCGCTTGGCGGAAGCTCGCTTCGACCGCGGCCGTGTCCGGGGCGGCATATGGGCCCCGAGCGCGCGCCGAAAAACGTAAAAAGTGCGGCGTGCGTAAAATAAAGGAAAGAGTGTACCACAACACGCCGCGAGTGCAAAGCAATGGAAGCGTGCGAAGACGACACCTCCACGTAGCCCAAATCAGTCCCGAGAAGCTCCCCTGTGCTCCCCTAAGCTCCCAGAAACAACCTGCGCATGAAATGGAGATATCAGCGAGTAATATTCAAAACGTATGGAGCATTAGGGGTATAATAGATAGATATAGAAATCGATTTGGGTTTGGGGTTCGTTAAGCACATGGATCCTCGAAAAACACACAAAAGAGGAGAAAAAGGCGAAAATTGGGGTTACCAGAGGTGGCCGGAGTGGTGGTCGCCGGCGACGACTTGGGCGAGGCGCGGCGGGGCTCGGCCGGCGGTGGCTGGCCGAGCGGCGGCGCGAGGTGGGCGGTCGGGTGAGTGGGGGTGCTGAGCGAGGCGAGCAAGCGAGGGGAATGCGAAGGGTCGGGCGTTTGTGTCGTTTCGAAAAATGCGCCCCCCCGACCCTTTATATAACAAAAGTTACGACTCGGCCGAGTGACAATGTCGCTCGGCCGAGTGAACTCAGCAAAAGATGTTGGGAAATTTTCCCCCGCTAATGACTCGGCCGAGTGGCCTTGCCAACCTCGGCCGAGTGGAGTAAGTCCATTCGGCCGAGTGGCGCAAGCAACTCGGCAAGACTCGCACTAGGAGTGTATCAGTTCTGCTCGGCCGAGTGAAGTTATATACTCGGCCGAGTGGCAATTGTACTGAAATCTGAAAAATAAACAGAGAGTTGGGTACAGCAGAATTCCCTCGTTCGTGAGTGGCTCGGCCGGACGAACTTGTGTACTCGGCCGAGTGACTAGTATACTCGGCTGAGTGAGCCTTGTGTTCTGCTGTTTGTCTTCGTTTTGGCTCTAAACTCCGTCTTTCTTCCTCCAGTCGATTTCATCTTCCTCCTAAGCATCGAGCGCCTTCCTGGGGCACTCCTTATCACCTCGTTCATCCTCCTCATGATGGATTTACCTATCTCCTCTCCTGTCAAGAAAAATAGGACCCGTTATCACAAAATTTTTGGGCGAACGACTCAAAACACTAAAAATTTCTAAAACAAAAATAAAGAAAAAGTAAAAATAAAGCAATAACCGTCGGGTTGCCTCCCGACAAGCGCTCGTTTAAGGTCGTGAGCTCGACCCCCTATGATTTTCAATTAATGCGGGATGTTTGGTGCATATGAGATGCACCCATCAAACTTTCCGGGGAGAACGCTTGGATTCGGAAGTTGCGACGGCGTGTTCTCCCTCGGTGGTCTCCCGTCTCGAATAGTGTTGGGGGGATGCTCCCCCAAGCTAGCGTTTGCTCCGGTCAACGGCTTCACCGGTGACGCCGATTTCCGTATCGGCGGAGCTTTCTTCGGAGAATTCAATTTCGAGAGCTTGCAGAGCTCTCGAATCCTTGCGACATCAGCGTCGCCTTCATCACTTTCAGCGGAGAGTTCGGGGGAATCAATTTTCTTCTCATCTTGGCCTAAATCCGGGCCTTCCTCGAAATCCTCATCGAATAGAGCGCCGATTGAGTGGGGGATCGCCTCTTCAATTACCTCATCAAGGAGGTCCATGTAGTCAAGCTCCTCGTGGTAAGGCATGTGTTTCATAGCCTTAGGAATGTGAAGCTCCACCTCGATGTTGCCGACGTTCAAAGTAAGTGTACCTTCTCGCACGTCGACAATCACACCGGCGGTGGCGAGGAACGGGCGTCCAAGTATCAATGACGTATCTCCCTCCTCCTTAACGTCCATGATCACGAAGTCACATGGCAAGCATATTCCCCCCGAGACTTGTAGCGGGATGTCTTCGGCGATCCCTACCGGCCTTGTTATTCGCCCGTCGGCTAATTGTATCCGCATGTCGGTAGGTTTCAACTTCGTCCCGGTGTTTAGCCTTAGGAACATGGAGAGAGGCATGAGGCTCACACTAGCCCCTAAATCTACCAATGCCTTTTGAAGAGGGACGCCGCCCAAGGTGCAAGGAATTCGAAAGCTCCCCGGATCTTTGAATTTGGCCGGCTCCTTCTCTCTCTTGGTGAACCAAGAGCCCTCCTCGGCTAGCATAATCTTCTCCTTCCTCTTTCTCCCCGAAATCAAATCCTTTAAGAATTTAGCATATGTGGGGATCTCCACGATAGCGTCGAGGAAGGGAATGTTGAGGCTAACCCCTCTCAGATACTCGAGAAACTTTGCTAGCCTTTTCTCCATTTTCGCTCTAGCAAGCCTTTGGGGGAATGGGACCGGTGGCATGAAGCGCCTTTCCTTAATCAATTGCTCCGCTCTTGATTTCTCCTTTTCTTGTGGCTCTTTCTGTTGGATATGGAAGACGTTAGTACACCCTTGTAGGGGATGTACGAGGGAATACTGACCTCGAACGTCGCGTACACGAAGTCGTATGCAAAGGGAATATGTTCCCTTGCGGAGAGGATCTCTAGATTGATGGGAAAGTCGCATTATATGTGCATAAGTGCATGCGACATATGGCTAATAAAGGGGTAATATCTTAAGCGTATATTGTACCATGCATATGGTACAACTTAAGCTTATAATATGCCATGTACGATGGTACACCTTAGTTAAATTGTTCCAAAGGAACAATTTATCCTAAAATAACTATCTTGGGGGCTATAAATAAGACCCAAGGGTTAGCCATTTTCTTACACTTTGCATGGCATTCTTGCATGCATCTTCATTCTAGCGAAGCTCTGCCGAAATACTTTCTCTCCCTTTATCCAAGTTCTTAATCTAAAAGTAGAGATTTAGATTGTGGATTTAGTAGCCTTACTCCGTTCGTGAGAAGACTCGATCCGTTGTGGCGAATCCGAAGGCGAAGTTCGTAGACTACCGTGCTGCATACGCAAGCGTAAGTCTCAACTTCATTTATCGATCCTAACTCTGTTTTGGCAGGATCCTACATTGGTATCGGAGCCATACGGGTTCGCCCCAGTCAAACCACCGCCCCGTCGAAACTATGAACGAGTCGTTGTCTTTTTCACGAATGGGTATCCTACCATTACGGATATGGTAGGAACGCTTCGTGACGGAGAGAACGCAGCGGTTGTTCTTTTCACGTTAGGGTCTCCTATCATTACGGATATGGTAGGAACTCTCCGTGACGGGAAGAACCGACTGTTCACGTAGTATGTTATTTTTCATTTTTGGCACACGGCCATTAGGAAATAACTAATTTCTCGACGAACGGGTGCTTCATCGACGAACGGGTGCTTCATCGAGGAAGATGATGGAAGTTATCTCCATCGGAGAAGATGGATTTTTTGTGTATGTGCACCATAGCCAAATGGGTTATGAAGGCCATGCACCCCCCTCCCCAAGCGGAGGGGGTTGGCTACGGCCAATAACCACCGCGGCAACTCCTCCGACGAGGATGTGCGGCCACCCCACACCAAAAAGGGGAGGGCCGGCCAAGGCAAAAAATGGCCTTGGCCATGACCGGCCATGGCCAGGCCGGCATTGGCCGGCCAAGGCCAGGCCGGCCAAGTCCGGCCCCGGCCAAGGCCGGGGGCCGGCCCTGGCAGAGGCCAGGGCCGGCCTGACCGGCCCTGGCAGAGGCCAGGGCCGGCCTGACCGGCCCTGGCCTCGGCCAGGGCCTGGCCGGCCTTGGCCGGCCTCGGCCAGGGCAGAGGCCCTGGCCGAGGGGCCAAGGCCCTTGGCCGGTCAGGGCAGAGGCCCTGGCCGGCCCTTGGCCAGTCTCGGCCAGGGCAGAGGCCCTGGCCAGAGCAATTTCAGACCATTATTATTGGTCGACCAATATGGGTGTTTTGGTCGACCAATTTGGCAAAAGGCCTTGGTCGAATGTGAACGTGACGACTAGCCCATACGGGGCCAAACGACAGTCGTCTGCATCAAAATTCTCTCATACGGGGGGAAATCGCCTGGATCCATACGGGAGCCGGCGACGATAATTTGCAGAAAAATCCCCAAAAGGGGGATCCGACCTAGGCACGGCTACGGCTCATTCCCGACAAATGGTCAGGAAGTGTCGAATATTTCACTAGTATCATAAGGGTACTAAGTTGAAATATATTTTTTTTGAAAAATACGTTTTCATACGTTTTGAAAAATACGTTTTCAAAAACGCTTTTCCGCTGTGAAGTACTATAAGAGTACTAACTTTTGATAAAGTGAGGGAGAAATATTGAAAGTTAATCTAGATGGTGATTGGAAACATAGTGACCTTTCCGATTCTAGAGTAACATCTTCAATATTTTTCGAAAGTAACTTATCAAATTATAAATATCATTCCAAGTTGGAGTTGAAGTTAGAACCATCCAAAAGGGATATTCTACTTTCACTTCAAATGGGAATTGTATTCTAAGAATTTTTCAATGCAATTTTTTGATCAAACCTTTGGTTTTATGTCTTTTGCAGCATTTTAAAAGTAAAATGTCTTCCGCTTCAAAGAATATCGTCGCTGAGTTAAACAAAGGTGAAAAACTCAACGGCGATAATTACAACCTTTGGTCCATCAAGATACAATACGTTCTAGAGGAGCAAGATGTGCTCGAAACTCTAAAGAACGTTATGATTGAACCCGAGTTGGGCACTACGGCCCAACACCGACGAGACAAGGAAGCTTTTGATGCTTGGTCTCAGAAGAACAAGATAGCGCGCATTACGTTATTAAGCAGTATGGCTGATGACGTAATGCGCATCTTCCGAGAACATGACCTAGCCATGGACATATGGTCCAAGCTAGAGGAGAAGTTCGGTGGCACATCGGTGTCCAAACTTCGTGCCTTAACTATAAGGTTCGATACATATAAGAAACGTCCAGATCATTCCATGGGGAAACATCTGCGACATATGGCGAACCTTATCTCGGAGTTAAAGGACGCAGGTCATGTGCTCACTGATGAGCAACAAATCCAAGCAGTCATACGTTCCATACCAAATGGGTGGGATCAAATGAAGATGCATCTCCCTCACAATGAGAGCATCAAGACCTTCAGCAATGTTTCCAAGCACCTCGAATTAGAGGAAGAGCGGCCTGCGGCTGCCAAACCAAGTGTAGAAGTGCACATGGTTGCTAGTTCCTCACACGGGGGAAAGAAACGGAAAAATCGTCCGAAGTTCACTAATGAACGTAATAAGCAAACTGAGTCTGCCAAGAAACCCAAACATAAGGGTGGGCACAAGAAATGGCACAAGAAGAAAGACTTGAAGAGGATCAAGTGCTTCAAGTGCAACAAGCTCGGTCACTATGCTCGTTCGTGTACGAGTGGAGGGGACGAGGTAACTTGTAAATATACTAGTTACATATGTGTTTCTAGTTCGATATTTCTTGTGGAATCTAATCCGTTTTGGATAATTGATTCAGGTGCCACCGACCACATAGCAAGGGACAGACGGTCCTTCGTGGAGTATCACCGGATACCCCAAGGAACAAAGTGGATCTACGTAGGAAACAACACACGTGTTGAAGTGAAAGGCGTTGGGACTTGCAAGCTAGTCTTGGACAATGGCCGCACTCTCCTACTTCATGATGTCCTCTTCGCTCCAGATATTCGAAGGAATATAATTTCTGTGGTTGTATTAATGGGTCTTGGCTATAACTGGTTTTTTCATGATTGTAATGTGGACTTAAGTTGTAATAATACTCTTATTGGTACTGGGTTTGTATTTAAAGGATTTATTGTAATGAGTACAATGTATGATTCCTCATGTAATGAAAATTTCCTTATTGCAAATTCTAAGACTTATGAGTCTGATGTGAATTGTTGGCACGCAAGGCTTGGTCATATTGGACCAACGCGTATGGATAGACTTGCCAAACGTGGTCTTCTATCCAATGTTTCAAAGGTTGAAATGTCGACCTACGAACATTGCCTTGTGGGGAAATCTTGTCGCAAGCCGTTTGGAACCGGCACAAGGGCCGAGGTTCCATTACAGCTTATCCATTGGACATATGTGGTCTGATGAATGTCAAGACAAGACGCGGAAAGTCCTATTTCATCACTTTTATTGATGATTTCACCCGATTCGGACATATCTATTTGATATCCCACAAAAGTGAAGCTTTGGCTTGCTTTAAAAACTATATGAGTTTAGTGGAGAATCAATTAGATCGCAAGATTAAGGTCTTGCGAACCGATAGGGGCGGTGAATATCAATCAATAAGTTTTAAGGAACTTTGTGATGAAAAAGGCATAGTACATCAGGTAACTATGCCTTATACTCCTCAACAAAACGGTGTTGCAGAAAGGAGAAATAGGACTTTAATGGAAATGGTCCGTTCAATGATGGCGCAAGCTAACTTGCCAATCACCTTTTGGGGTGATGCATTATTGACGGCCACTTTCATTTTAAACCGTGTACCCTCGAAATCAGTTAGCTCCACTCCTTATGAGTTGTGGAACCAAAGGTCTCCTGACTTAAACATTTTGAAACCTTGGGGTTGTGCATCCTACGCACATATTTCCTCCCATAAGTATGGCAAACTTGGGCCAAGGGGAAGGAAATGTATCTTTATACGATACTCAGAAAACTCCAAAGGTTATGTTTTTGTTAGTCAGGAAGACAATGGTGGGCTAATTGAGTTTGAGTCGAGGGATGTCACTTTCTTGGAAAACGAGTTTCCAAGACAGGGCGAGATAAGTCAGGACTTATCTCTATTTGAGATTTATGATCAAGAAGGATTACCTCATTCGAGTGGGAGAATTCTTGGTGAAAATGAAAATACATTTCAACCTTCACCAAGGGATTATACGAATGACGATTATCCTATTCCATACGAAAATAATGATCCAAGTGGGAACAATTCTAACGACATTCCAAGTGGGAGTGATATTAGAATTGATCTAAATTCAAGTCAACAAGGACTTGAAGAATCTCAAATACGACGTAGTAGTCGTACAAGGTTGGCTCCTCTAAGATTTGAGGATGAATTTCCGCAAACCTTTATGACTTTACTACAAGAAGATGACGAGCCTGCTACTTTCAAACAGGCCGTATCTTGTCCTGCTAAAGACAAATGGATGGAAGCGATGCAAGAGGAGTTAGAATCCATGACAGTTAACCAAGTCTGGGACTTAGTTGACTTACCCAGAGGACGTAGAGCTATTGGGAACAAATGGGTTCTCAAGATCAAGCATAAGGCTGATGGCTCTATTGACAGATATAAAGCTCGCCTTGTCGCGAAAGGTTTTACGCAACAGGAAGGGATAGACTACGAAGAGAACTTCTCACCTGTTGTTCGGTTTACCTCAATTCGCCTGATTCTGGCAATGGTAGCTTGCTTAGACCTCGAATTACATCAAATGGATGTAAAGACCGCCTTTCTCAATGGAGAATTGGACGAGGAGATCTATATGGAACCAACAGGGTTTGTAAAAGAAGGAAACGAACATAAGGTTTGTAAACTTCTTAAATCCATATATGGTCTTAAACAATCCTCGAGGCAGTGGTATATACGATTTCAAGAGGTTGTCTTATCAAATGGATTTTCCATGCTTGATGAAGATAACTGTGTATATATCAAGAGGAATAAGAACAAGTATGTTATTATGTCTCTATATGTAGATGACATCTTAATAGCCGGAAATGACAAGGGCTTTGTGATGGATATCAAGGCTTGGCTTTCATCAATTTTTGAGATGAAAGACATGGGAGAAGCCGCATATATCCTTGGAGTTAAGATTTCAAGGAATCGTTCGAAGAAACTTCTTTCTCTTTCACAGGAGACTTATATAAAGAAGGTTCTAGAACGTTTTAATATGCAGGACTGCAAGTCCATTGATACTCCAATAAGCAAGTGCGAAAATTTATGTCTGAAATCATGTCCGAAGAACCAAAAAGAGAAGGAGATTATGGAAAAAGTTCCATATTCCAGTGCAGTTGGTAGTCTAATGTACGCTATGATGTGTACAAGACCGGACATCTGTTTTGCCGTTGGAATGGTAAGTCGTTACCAATCCAACCCAGGGCAAGTACACTGGAAAGCGGTTCAGAGGATAATGCGGTATCTCAAAGGAACTGCAGACTTTGCTTTATGCTATCAAGGAGATGCCTTGAGGCTCGAAGGCTACACTGATGCTGATTGGGCGGGTGATCTCGATGAGCGACGATCAACCTCAGGATATGTTTTTCTACTCGGATCTGGTGCAATATCCTGGAGTAGCAAGAAACAATCCTGCATCGCACTTTCAACCATGGAAGCCGAGTTTGTAGCATTTAGCATGGCAGTTCAAGAGGCTGTTTGGCTTAGGAAGTTCTTAGACAGGCTAATTAATGCAAGTGACTCAGGTGCTGTACCTATACACAGCGACAGTCAAGCATCTATAGCCTATGTCAAAGATCCGAAATTCCATTGTAAGACCAAACACATAGATATCCGCTACAAATTTGCAAAAGACTATGATAAGACCAAGAAGGTAGACATAAGGTACATATCTACGCATGAGATGATAGCGGATCCGCTTACGAAGGCGATCCCCAGAGATGTGTTTTACAAACACTTATCATCTCAAGGATTGCGTAAGAGCTGAGTTGTACCAATGTAAATTCCCATGTCTGTAAATGATCAAAATTAATAAAAGAATAAGTTCTTTTTCCAACATTGCATATGAATTTCTTAAGAAATGTTTGTGTACATTTTTGAAATCTCAGCTGAATTGTGTGTATGTCGGACAGATTAAGGTTGGCTCTCTCACATGAGCAACCGCCTTATCTTATCAGATGGATAAGATAGAGATGAGACTAGTTTAAAGTCAAAATCATTAGACGAATGATTTAGAGTCATGACTTTAACAAGATAGTCGAATGAAAGATCTGCATCATATGGATGCTTACAAAAGATCTGAGATCTGTATCACAAGGATATAAAGATCTCATTGGATTTTTTAAATCCTATCTGTCTTATGCAGGATGAGAGTCCGGGAATATTTCAAGGGTAGTAAAGGGACTCAAAAGATAGGCACTGTGGTGTCTGATCTTTCATCCGTACAACATCATTAAAGACATACTCTCCCTGGGAAAGGAGTGATGTTGTAATACGTGTTCATACCATGTATGCATTTCGACCACTGAGTTAGTAGCAATAGTGTTTGCTATTATGTGAGACTCAAAGGCCATATGGGCCTTAACTCTTACCCTCAAGGACTCCAATTGGTTCCTTTAGATTTGACGAAATGATCGCTATCTTAGCGTGTTACTTATGGGCTATGATAATTCGGCTCGGCGGGGCACGTTAGAAAAGCGAGTCTAGTCAAGATCAGAAGGTTCGCAAGAAGAGGAAGATTGATTTCATATTCGCATTTGGACTTTAATGATTCAAAGCTGGCCAGCCAATTGTAATCCAGATGGGATTCAATTGTTGAATATAAAGTATAAGAAATGTGAAGAAATAATCTAGGGTAAAGCATGCGTTGAACTACTCAACTTTGCACCTTCGAGGTCGTTGTGTATCTCTAACAAGTGCACAACAACAGACTCTACGCGCATGACGGTCGCACGGTCTATTTCTCGGTATGATAGATGAAAGAACTAAGAGAAAGACGTTCTCTTACAATCCCCTCAAGTGTGAGTGGGAGATATTGGATATGGAAGACGTTAGTACACCCTTGTAGGGGATGTACGAGGGAATACGGACCTCGAACGTCACGTACACGAAGTCGTACGCAAAGGGAATATGTTCCCTTGTGGAGAGGATCTCTAGATTGATGGGAAAGTCGCATTATATGTGCATAAGTGCATGCGACATATGGCTAATAAAGGGGTAATATCTTAAGCTTATATTGTACCATGCATATGGTACAACTTAAGCTTATAATATGCCATGTACGATGGTACACCTTAGTTAAATTTTTCCAAAGGAACAATTTATCCTAAAATAACTACCTTGGGGGCTATAAATAAGACCCAAGGGTTAGCCATTTTCTTACACTTTGCATGGCATTCTTGCATGCATCTTCATTCTAGTGAAGCTCTGCCGAAATACTTTCTCTCCCTTTATCCAAGTTCTTAATCTAAAAGTAGAGATTTAGATTGTGGATTTAGTAGCCTTACTCCGTTCGTGAGAAGACTCGATCCGTTGTGGCGAATCCGAAGGCGAAGTTCGTAGACTACCGTGCTGCATACGCAAGCGTAAGTCTCAACTTCATTTATCGATCCTAACTCTGTTTTGGCAGGATCCTACATCTTTCTCCTTCTCAACTTCAACTACCGGCTCAATTGGCTCCAAACTTTCCTCCACAGGCTCCTCGGTAGGAATCATGGCGGGGGTGGTATCCTTCCCGCCTCTAGTAGTAACGGCAACTATGGCATTGATGTGGCCGGTGTTGCCCCGTGGGTTTTGCTCGGGTTGCACCGGTAAATGTTGAGTGTTCCGATTGAGCAATGCCAATTGTTCCGATATTTGAGCCACAACGGTTGTAAGGGAGTCTTGCCCCGCCTTCAAGGTAGCATTGACCTTCTTTTGCTCGACCATAAACGCCTCCACTCTAGCTTCGAAGTCGGATTGTTGTTGAGCTTGTGGAGGGTTTTGATTTTGATTTCTCCACCCTTGATTGTATCCGGGCGGCCTATAAGGTGGAACTTGTTGCTTTGGTTGGAAATTTTGTTGTGGAGGCCCCCTCGGCGGATAGTGTTGTTGTTGGGGTGGTGGTGGTCGAGCTTGTTGAGGTGGTTGTTGGGGCGGGTTCAAAGCTCCTTCATTGTTGGCGTAAGAGAAACCGGGATGATTTCTTGTGGCCGGATTGGCCCAATACCCTTGGTTCCCCGCAACATATTGTACTTGCTCCAAGGATCCTTCTCCTTGCTCTCCTCCCGAGTACATGGCTTGAGATTGGTCTTGCCAATCACACATTTGGTTCGATGGCGCGGAGGTGGAAGGGGTTCCTTGGGGCTCCGTGATAAACTTCTCCAGTCTCTCCACTACCTTGTGGAGAGAATCAAACTTGCTTGTAAGCTCCGCTACGGCCTTTGCCTCATAGATACTAGTCGGCTTCAAGGAGGACGTAGAGTGTCCTCGCTCGTTGCCCCATTGTTGATTATTGGAGGCCATCTCCTCAATTAGGGCCGTAGCTTCTTCGGGAGTCTTTGATAAGATAGCACCATTCGCCGCGGCATCAATAATTTGTTTGGTCCCCGGTTGGAGACCGTTGTAGAAGCTATGAACTAGCTCCCAATCTTCAATGCTATGGTGCGGGCATTGATGCTGCAGATCTTTAAAACGCTCCCAAGCCTCATAGAGCGTCTCTTGGGGTCCTTGCTTGAAGGACATAAGAGCGCTCCGAATCTTCACCGTCTTGGAGGGCGGATAGAACTTATCAATGAATGCACTCGCCAACTCGTCCCAAGTGGTAAAGACTCCATCAGCTTGCGTCCTCAACTAATAGAGTGTCTTGTCTTTTAGCGTGAAGGGGAAGAGACGCAGTCTGATGGCATCGATGGAGACCCCCGGCATCTGAAATGTGGCGCACTTCGAAAAGAATAATTGGATGTGGTAGTGAGGATTTTCATGGGCATTCCCATGAAATGGATCCTGCTGCATCAGAACCACTAGTCCAGTCTTCAGCTCAAAGTTCTTGTCAGCCGCCAACTCCGGCATGGCAATGGATGAGGTCGTAGAAGAGGTCTTAGGCCGGAGCCTATCGCGAATGGAAATTATCCTTGCCATTCTTACCGCTAATTGGTCCGCAGTTTCTGGGTTGGTCATAAACCTCCCTTCCCGTTCTTGTCTCTTCTCCGCTCTAATTCTCCGCGCGGTACGTTCGATCTCGGGATCAAATAATATAGCTTCAGGGTCCGCCGTAGATCTCGTGTACATGCAATGAGAAAACAGAGTTTCAAAGAAATGATTAGTACCGTGGAAGGGTTAGGTAAAAATAAAGAAATAAAATAATAATAATAAAAAAAAGGAAATAGCTAGGGTGGTAAGATCAAACGCAATCGCCTCCCCGGCAACGTCGCCAAAAACTTGATCGCTCCGGGATGTAACCCAAAGAACGGTTATGGTTTTACCGCAAGCGCACGGTATAGCAGTGAGCGGGTTATCGAACACAGGGAGGACGAATGACCGTGCTTGTTCTAATCAACCTGGCTATTTAAGAACAGAGAAATTTGTCTTTGGCGATCCTGTCACAATCGTCAGACAAAGTACGGAAATATCAAATCAAATAAAGAACGTCTAGGGAATGGGGAATTCCCGCTACTCACCGTATCTCGTCAATGTGGTTCATCGGTATCAAAATTGCTAGAATAAGATTTTGGATGAACTAGTTGCAACTGAATGTAGAACCAAGCTCACACTCTCGCGCTGTTGCCGGTCTATAGCTATCCTAGGTTCGGGTCCAATCTCTTGCAAACCCTAGCCTAGGGAAGCTAGCATTAGGATCAACATCATCGTTCAATCGCGCACCGAGCCCAATCTCTTGCAAACTCGGCCCACGACCTAGGTTGGGATAGTTCCTACCCGTCCAATCTCTTGCAAACGGGTATTGGCACGGAATTGCAACCGGGAACCCTAGTATCGGTCCAATCTCTTGCAAACCGATACTACGGAAATTCGATTCCAACCCAATTTGGATTTCTAGGGTTTCCTATCGAATTGGGATCCAATCTCTTGCAAATCCCAATCGGTATGAACTCCTAGCTATCCGTAGTAAATCGCTCCCAAACTAATCACTAATAGCAATTCTAGCAAAATTTCTACCAATTCATCACAAATATGAAATTGGGCTTGTAGGGTTCATCCCCACGCCCCAAGACGTGGAGACTACTCACAATTCATAGCACAAACACAAAAATAATCAATGAAATTAACAAGAGAATTCATCACAATATTGAGATAAGCAATAAAAATAGAATTTTTAGAGAAGAGAGAGACAAACCAATTGAGTTCTTCAAATAATCCAACAAAAATCAACTTTTGTCTCCTCTCAAATCACAAGAAATAAAGCTAAAAAGCTAATCTAAAAAGCTGCAAAAAATCTAAGAGAAAAGCTCTGAAACTAGGGTAAAAACAGGGGTTAAATACCCCCCAAAATCGTCCAAAAACTGTGACCAAAATACCCCTGCGCAGCCTGAAATCCGCAATTTTCGCTACAGGCAGCGCGTCGCACTCGGCCGAGTGACAAAAGTCGCTCGGCCGAGTGAGAAACCCTGTAAATTTCCAGTAAGTCTCGATCTTCAGGGGTCTTCACTTCGGGGGCGGCTCGGCCGAGTGAGTTGTCGTTACTCGGCCGAGGGCTTCTTGGTACTCAGGCGGTCGGGATTATCCACTCGGCCGAGTGGGTCTTCTGAAGCTCAGGCAGCCGAAAAACAGTAAGTTGGCGATTTTTGAATGGCTTCGTCTGGGCGCCACTCGGGCGGACGGGGTCTCGTCACTCGGCCGATGTGGTCTCCGTCGCTCGGCCGATGTGGTCTCTGTCGCTCGGCCGAGTGCACATATGAATCGTGTCTGATCTGGTCGGCCGAGCGGTGTCTCGCTGGTCGGCCGAGTGACTCCTTCACTCGGCCGAGTGGGACACCAAAAATGCCCAAACAGCTTGTTTTGGCCTCCTCGTCGCTCCTGCGACGTCCGTTCTTCTTCCGCTCCTCTCCAACAGCAAAATACTCCTCGGGGAGGTCGTCGGTGACACTCTGGAGTAGGCGTATCTCGAGATCACTCCAAATCGCTCCAAATCACCTGAAATGCGACAAAAACAACAAATCGTGAAAAGCATCGCAATATCGTCGATATATCGTGAAAAACATGATTTGGGCGATCTAAATGGCATGCAAACATGCGGGAAAAAAGTGTAAAATAAGGAGTGATCAAGCTCCAGGCCTTGTGAATTCCTGTTTTCGTCGAAGCACTTGAGGCGGAGAGACTCTTCACCCAGTTCAACCGGTACCACTGCCTCGGCTCCGTAGGCAAGCATGAACGGGGTTTCACCGGTGGCCTCCTTGTGGGTCGTCCGGTATGACCAGAGTATCCCGGGGAGCTCTTCCGGCCAGTTTCCTTCGGAGTCCTTCACTTTCTTTCGGAGGGGCTCTATGATGCATTTGTTGGCTGCTTCCGCCATCCCGTTGGTCTGGGGGTGCGCTACAGAGGCGAAGAGGAGCTTGATCCCCCATTCCGCGCAAAAGTCTTTGAACCCCGCGGAGTCGAACTGTTTCCCGTTGTCTGTGACGATGGCCCGTGGTACTCCGAATCTGGAGATGATGGAGTTCCATACGAAGCTTTTCGCTTTCTTCCACGTGATGGTGGCCAATGGTTCAGCCTCGATCCACTTGGTAAAGTAGTCCACCGCCACAATCAGATACTTCCGCTGCCCCCGACCCGGCTTAAATGGTCCGAGGATGTCGAGCCCCCATTTCGCAAAGGGGATGGGGCTCACAATAGGGATGAGCTCCGACGGGGGAGTTGAGGCGTGGTTGGCAAACCTCTGACATTCTTGGCACTTTTGGACGTAGTCCGTTGCGTCTTGGACTAGGGTCAGCCAGTAATATCCCTGCCTCAAGATCTTCTGTGCGACCATCTTGCCCCTGTGGTGATTTCCGCAGATCCCTTTGTGAACCTCCCGTAGGACGTAGTCGGCTTCCTGCGGTCCGATGCATTTTAGGTATGGGAGAACATCCGCCTTCGTCCAGCGTCTTCGGTAGAGCGTCCCCTCATGGATCACGTATCGGAGCGCCTTCCTTTCCAGGGTCCGACGCTCGTCCCAATCTGTCGGCACCTCCCCATGAGTGAGGTACCGTATGATCGGGTCCATCCAGGTGGGATCTTGGTCGATCGCCATCACCTCCCGCTCGTTCGTGCTGGGGGACTGCAAGTTCTCCACGTAAATGGTGCGGCCCAGCTCCTTGGTCGAGGACGAGGCTAGCTTCGACAGCGCGTCTGCCCGTGCATTCTCCGACCGTGGGAGATGTAAGACTTCCGCGCTCTTGAACTTGGACAGCGCCGCTTTGGCGACGTCGAGATACCTATGCATTGCTTCCTCCCGCGCCTCGTAACTTTCCAGAAGCTGGTTGACAATGAGCTTCGAGTCGCTAAGGAGGCGCACAGACTCGGCCCCGAGCTCCTGGGCCAGCCTCAGGCCGTTGATTACCGCTTCGTACTCCGCCACATTGTTGGTGGCCAGGAACTCGAACCGCAACGCGTATTCTATGATGTTCCCTTCCGGAGATCGGATTGCGATCCCAGCCCCGCCTCCTGACCGTGTTACCGACCCGTCCACATGGACTACCCATGCTTCTGGGACTCCTGACTGGACAGGGTGGAGGTGGTCAGCCGAAAGAAAAGATAAGGGCTGGGTGATTACCGTTGCTGGGCCTTCTCCCTCCGGGGGATGTCCTCCTTCCGTAGTGCATTCAGCGATGAAGTCGGCCAAGGCCTGCCCCTTGATGGCTGTGCGTGGCTTGAATCGGAGGTCGAACTCGCTCAATTCCACCCCCCAGTTCAGCATCCTTCCCATTCGATCGAATCTCTTGAGATTCTGCTCCAATTGTGAGTCGGTCAAGACCAATATGGTGTGGGCTTGGAAGTAGGGCCTGAGCCTTCGCGCTGAGAGAACGAGGGCGTATGCCAGTTTCTCCATGGGCGAGTATCACACCTCCGATCCCTTCAAGACCCGGTTCGTGTAGTACACCGGCCATTGCACCCCACCGTCTTCCCTGATCAGTACCGAGCTCACCGCTTCTTCTGCGCATGCCAGGTAAAGGCTTAGCGATTCCCCTTCTCGTGGCTTGGACAGGAGAGGCGGGCTGTGAAGGTACTCCTTGAGATCCGCGAATGCCCTGGAGCAGTCTTCGTCCTATGGTATCGCCTTCCTGTTGTCTGACGGTTCTGCGATCGCTTTCCTCAGAACTTTGAAGAAGGGGAGCGATCTCTCCGCCGATTTGGATAGGAATCGCCCCAAGGCCGCGATGCGCCCATTCAGCCTTTGCAGTTCTTTGATCGTCGCTGGCTCCCGCATATTGATCAATGCCTCGATCTTGTTAGGGTTAGCTTCAATGCCACAGTTAGTTATCATAAATCCCAAGAATTTGCCGGATCTTACCCCGAACGTGCACTTCGTGGGGTTGAGTCGGATGTTGTGTCGCCGCAACCGCTCGAAAGTTTCACGGAGATCGGCGACATGGTCCTCCGGCTTTCTCAACTTGACAAGCATGTCGTCGACGTAGACCTCCAGGTTCCTCCCGATCTGGGAGTAAAAAACCTTGTTGACCATTCTCTGGTAGGTGGCCCCTGCGTTTTTCAAGCCGAAGGGCATCTTCTTGTAGCAGTAGGTTCCCCGGTCCATCGTGAAGGCTGTCATCTCTTCGTCCCGAGGATCCATCTGGACCTGATTGTACCCTGAGTATGCGTCCATGAAGCTAAGCATCTCTTACCCCGAGGCATTGTCCACAAGGTGGTCTATGCACGGCAGGGGGTAGCTGTCCTTGGGACAGGCTTTGTTGAGGTCACTGAAGTCCACGCACATTCACCACTTTCCGTTGGGTTTTTTGACCATCACTACGTTCGATAGCCACTCTGGGTAACAGACCTCTCGTATGAAGCCTGCGTCGAGAAGACGCTCTACCTCCTCGGAGGCCGCCTTCATCTTCTCGCCACCCAGGTTTCGCTTCTTCTGCCTGACCGGCTTGAAGTTGGGGTCGGCGTTGATCTGGTGGACGATCACCTGGGGATCTACGCCAGTCATGTCCTCCGGTGACCAAGCAAAGACGTCAAGGTTTGCCTCCAGGCACTCGACCAGTTAGCTCCTCAGGTCGTGGCTTAGTCCTCTCCCGATTGAGACGAACCTGCCCTCGATGTCCGTGACCGGGATCTGCTCTTGTTCCTCCGCAGGGGTGGGTCTCGGCCCGCTCCTTAAGTCGAGCGCGGCCATCTGGTCGACTAGACGATCCTCGGGCCCTTCCTCCTCCAGTTGGTAGCAGGTATTCGGTCTCCCCGCGTCGCCTTCGACCTGCCCCATCCCCCTTGGCGTTTGGAACTTGATAGTCTGATGAAGGGTCGAGACTACTGCGCCGATGGCGTTGAGAAGGGGTCGGCCAATGATTCTGTTGTACTCCGACCCGATCCCCAATACGACAAATTCTACCGCCAGGGTCATCGAGTCTGGTGGGCCTCCGAGTGTTACTGGGAGGTGGATCGTGCCGACGATGGGGGTGGAATGACCCGTGAACCCTACCACGGGACCCAAGCGAGGTTCCAAGTTTTCCTTCCGCAGCCCCATCTTCTCCAGGGTTGACATGAAGAGGACGTCGCAGGAGCTGCCGGTGTCGATGAGCAACCGCCGTACCATTGTTGTGTCGATGATCACCGACACCACCAAAGCTGCGTCTGACCTGCACGCTGCTCCTGTCGTGCTCGTCCTCCCGACCGGTAGGGCCGGTGAGGGTTTCTCGGTCTTCTCCTCATGGTCCTCCTCGCGCTGGGCCCGGGCCCTTTCTTGCCAACCGTGGCAGGCCCTGTCGCCTCGCGCCTGAGCCTTGCCCTCCCTTCGCCGTGATGGGTGAAGCCGTGTCATTGCAGGTGTGGTTTGTTTTTCATGGGATAGTTCGTTCCCACAGACGGCGCCAGATGTTTCAGAGTGTTTTCTCACTATAGTGTCGTTGACCGTGGACTGCCCGGTCAACGTGGTCAAGGGGCCGATTAGGGTCCCTTGGGTGCGTCGAGCGCGTGTAGACGCAACGTGAATCGGAGATGTAGTCGACGTAGAGCACGTCAGCTGGGCTGGGTCTGGATCATCGGTCTCTGTGGGCTGAGGGGAAGCCTCGGCCCGGTGTGAGGTGCTCGGCCTCGGACGGCCGGGCGACGAGGGGAAGCCTCGGTACCTCGGCTTGACGTGCGACCGTCGCGGAGCTGAGGGGAAGCCTCGGCTCGGATGGGTGCGCTCGGCCTCGTTCGGTCGGACGACGAGGGGTAGCCTCGGTCGTCTTGCTTGATGCGCGGCCGGCGTGGAGCTGAGGGGAAGCCTCGGCTCGGATAGATGCGCTCGGCCTCGGTCTCTCCTGACGTCGAGGGGTGGCCTCGATGCTTTGGCTGATGCTTGATGGCGTTCGCCTGGTGTCGAAGGGATGCTTCGGCACTTGGATCTAACTTCTTCCTGAACAGGTGAGAACACTCGTCAGGAAGGCCGGACCTTGGTTCCGGCCAAATCCCCTCCGATGCCTAAGTCAGATGACAGTCTGAAAGAGGAGGCTCGGCGGGGACAGTTCGACTCGAGAGGAGATCGGAACGACGTCCTCCGGCGCGAGCGGGGGGAAGGAGATGAAGTGGGGGAACTAGGTCATTGATGGAGTACCTTAGGTTTTGTTACCTGAGATGCGGTCCGTTGTTCAGTTGTCCTCCTAGCCCTTTTATAGGCCTCTCGTCGCGACCACCCATGACTCACGTCCTTCGTCCACCCCCAATCGTGCCCCCTCAATCCGCCTCCCCATCGCCGCTCCCCGCGCCATGCCATCACCTCCCCATAACGGCCATTAAGTGGCAGCGGGCCTGGGGGAACGGTTATCGCTGGAGTGGGCGAGTGACTCGTGCGTTTCTGGGGTCGGGTCGGATTGATGTTCGGGGGCCCTCTAGGGGGCCTTGTCGGGCGGGCCCGATCTCGCAGATGGGCTTCTGATCGGTAGTCGAGTTTCTGGGCTCGTGTCTTTCGGGCTTCGGCCAAATAGGCGTAACAAGACATCACTTCGTTTTTAAGTTCAATTTTATGTATTTCTTGCATGATTTATGGTGGTTTTGTCTTGTTGTTATGTTAAATTTCTGGTTTGTTTAACTGTTTGTACTGCATGTAGTCAAATATTGACTGGTTTCAATGCTTGTTGCATTAGAGAATATTCATAGTATTTTCGAGACCTTTAAGGGACTTAAAGCAAATACTCAGATTTAAGGGACTCCTCTTAAGTTTTAAGACGTGTATTTGAGGGACTTATAAGCAAATACTCATGTTTAAAGGACTAATATCAAAATACGGAAGATTTAAGAGATAAATATCGAAAAAACCCATTAAGTTATTATTTTCAGTTGGTTTATAATTTTGTTGTTGGAACTTGAAACATGTTTTATCGTTCTGGGTTCAAGATTGGGAGCCGAGATTTGATGGAACAGAGACAAAAAGGTTGGATGTAGGGAAATTCTGAACACAGAGAACTAATTGCTCTTACAACAACTTTATGGGAGTTACTTTGCGAACTCACTATTTTCCTCTGCGCACATACCACTTATTTACAAGTTTGACATTCCTCTGTGCACATATTGTTTACAAGTTTGCCATTAAAATTGCTTAATGCGCACACCAATTTACGTTATTTCGAAAAATACCCTTAGGTCTGTGCTCGAGGAGAGGGGGGATGGCTAGGGGCTAGGGAGGTCAGTGGAGGGATGGAGATGGGAAGGGAGGAGGAGGAGGAGGAGGCTGGTGAAGGGGGGAGGGTGGAGGAGGGGGAGGGGGCTGGCAGTGAGGGAGGGGGAGGGGGCTGGGGAGGAGGGGTGGGCGGTGGAGAGGGGTTCAGGAGGAGGGGATGAGACGAGGGTAAAAGAGGAAAAGTTAAGAAATTTTCAATGGCACAACTAAAAATTTTCAATGGCAAACTTATAAATAAGTGGTATGTGCGCAGGGCAAAATGGTTGGTTCGGAAAGTAACTCTCCAACTTTATACATACACCAAAAACATTTAAAATTATATATACATACATATTCTCAAATTATCCTTCTCCTCTTTATCCTTCATTTTTGTTGTCCACGTTGCCTTTATTAACCTCTATTCTTTCACATCCAATGACCTTCATCCTTTCCCCTCTTTCATTGATGCTATCTAAAGGAGAGGAAGAAAGGGCGGTGAAGGGGAAGATAAGGGAGATAAGATGGTATGAGAAAGAGAGGTCGTCAGAAACAACATGTGGGGTGGGGTGGGAAGGGGCATGTGGGAATGCAGAGGCAGAGAGGAGGTCGAGGGCGGTGGCAGAGTGGAGGGTAAAAGAGGAATTTTTTAATGGCACCCTTAAATTTTAAATGGTAAACTTGTAAGAGCACTCCCAATGGAGGGCTGAATCGTTCTGCCCCAGCCGGGGCTAAATCTGAGCCACGTTAGATTCAGCTACTGCTCCGATCCAGTGGAGGGCTGAATCAGGGGCTGAATGGTTGCCCTGTTAGCTGCTAGCTGTGGATTACCAAACGTCTGGTGTAACCACATCAGACGTTTGGTAATCCAGTCGCCTGAATTTTTTTTCCAAAAATGAAGCAGATCAGATGTCTGCAACTAATCACGAGGCTCTGATCTACTATTGGTGTACCAGACTAGTTTGTTTTCCACCTATGTCAGCCGTCTGATGTCTGATCTGCCAGGAATTTTTCCCCAGGAAATTAGCCATCTGATTCTGAAGAATCAGACGTCTGATTATTGATCAGACATCGGAGTCTTCTGAATCAAACGTTTGAGTCTTCTGAATCAGACATCTGGTTTCCTCATAAAATGTCAATTCTGATATTTTAAAAGTTGGAACCATATGGTATAGGTTTCAATATCCATAAATAATTATTACTCAACTTGAAATATGAAATGCATAAAAGTGAAAACATAGATAAAAATTTTAAATATAAAATTACATTGCCATGCATATATTGAAATGCAAATTAAATTACATTGCCTTCCAATGACCAGATATGCTCCATTAAGTCATTTTTAATTGGGTGTGTCGTTGCTTGTCGCGAGTTCGACCTAAATTCTGAATATATCTCACCAAGTCTGAAGTTACGCTGGAAGAATATTTCCAGTTTGTACTGGCATTCTGATATTGATCGTATTATTGAAACTCATATTGTGTAGCGTAAATATGTCCTTCATCCTCCACAATCATATTGTGCAATATGATACAAGCCAACATTATTTTTCCAAGTAGGCTTACGTCGTACATTTGAGCTGGACCTTTGATAATTGCAAATCTTGATTTTAAAATACTAAAGGCACGCTCTACATCTTTTCTGGCAGCCTCTTGTCTAGCGGTAAACAATTGAGCCTTTGCGGACTGCGGTAGACGAATAGATTGGACAAACGTAGCATACGATGGATAGATACAATCAGCCAAGTAATATCCAAGGCCATATTAATTACCGTTAAACATAAATTGAACATGAGGAGATCGATTTTCATAAACATTTTTAAATAATGATGAATGATCCAATACATTTATATCATTGTAGTGCCTGGAATGCCAAAAAATGCATGCCATATCTGTTGAGTCATCGGGCCGGCACGCGAGATGACTCATCCGATGAGTGACTAAGGCCCACAGATTCCACAAGAGAAGCATGACACTGACTCGGTCAAGGCCCACCTATCAATCGCCCGTTGCACTCCCACCGATTGAACGTGGAATTGAAGGCGAGCTCATAAATATCGGGAACGTGGACTACAGTTACCCCTATTAAAGGAGGGAGATCATGGCACCATAATAGGTGACAGTTATCCCTCCAACGTCACTGAAAAGACCCATGAGGTCTATAAATACAGGAGGTTCTAACTCCCAAGGTAGGAGATCTAATACTTGGACTTTACATACTCCAACTTATGTTTCTTCTACAAAAGAGCTTGAGACGTCAGATCTGAGACGAGCCCCCGTGGCTCGATCTCAGCTGCTCTGTAACAACCCGCTCTCGGGGGCCATTACTTATTTGATTTATGTGCAGGTCTGCAGTTTACCAGTGAAACCAATATAGCCAGATGTAGAGACGTATAATAATACTCAAACCAGCGTACATTATTACAGTCCAACGTTAAAATACAACACCAAACAACACTCTCTCACCAAATACATGAAAATAAAGCGAAATGGAAGTACATAGAAAGTACATCACACATTGATGTGTCCATATTTTCCATCTTTTTATAGCATCATTTCACCTCATTCCATGTCATAGTTGCATCCAAATCCCTTATTTTCATACATATACACGCTTCTAATGATATATCCGAGTTTCGTATAGCTTTTTATACTTGCTGGGATTTTTGGAGCGATCTGGAGCTGATTCGGGATGCAGACACATCCAGCACGTCCAGGACGTCATAGGCAAAGCTTCGCAGGAGTTCGCTGAAGTTTAGAAGCAGGTGGTAGGAGAGGAGTAGGAGCGAGCGAGAGAAAGGAGCAAAAGCCAATGCCCAAGTCACTTTCCCAGGCGACTCGGCCCGAGCAGCACTCTGCTGCTCGGTCGAGCTGACACGCAGATTCAGCCAAGTGTACATGAGCCACTCGATCGAGCAGAGAGATGACTTCGAACTTCCTTCCTCAGAAATTCAACTCGACCGAGCATGACCTACTCGACCCGAGTAGGCAGAACGACAATCTGAGGAGAAGCTCAGACCCCCTGACGACTCGACTGAGCAGACGGGCTACTCGACCGATTAGCCCGTATCCATTCCAAGCAACGCAGCAGCAGAATCCTATCTGCTCGACCGAGCAGCCACCTACTCGGTCGAGCATCTGACGCGGCCAGTAACAAGTGGGCCCCAGACTTCCAGATTTTAAGTTTTTCTTGTGGGGTCTATCCCCTAGGTATTTAAGTCATTTTTCAGACTTTTTCCAGGTCGAAAACTTTGAGATTGTTGTGAAGGGATTATACCGAGTCGGTTAGTCGGTTAGGATCATGGCTTATCTTATAGATAAGACCGTATCTTATGTATCTTATCTGTATATGCTCCTCTACATGCTATAAATAAAGAGTTGGGGTTCCTCTCCAGATGTTGATTCATAACACGTTATCAACACGAGCCTCTAAACAAATTTTCCACAAAAATCGATCGCTGCAAAAAGGGAAGAAAGGCAGGAGATCAACGCGTGCGGTGTTAAGCTTCATCAAACGAGCGTCATCATCCTTGTAGGCTTCGTTCAACTGTCGCTATATCCGGATGACAGATATAGAGATAAAACTCGCTAAAAATGTCGTTTTATCATACATAATATGGTATTCTCCATAGATCTCGCAAGATCGAAGTGGAATTAGGGCTAATCGTCCAAAAAGATCATGTTTTAAACATGCTTTAATCTGAAATTATAGTAAAATAGGGTTTTAAACCCTACCCTAAACTCACCTACGGCCTTCCCGCCGACAACCCCCCTGCCAGTGACTGAAACCCCACCCGAAGGGGGGTTGCCTTGCCCAATCGCCGTACATCAAACCCCCCCGAAGGGGGGGGGCGGCCCTCGCCGTAAGTCGAACCCCCCCCGAGGGGGGTGGCCCCCGCCTTGAGTCGAACCCCCCCGAAGGGGGGCGGACGTCGCCGTGAGTCGAACCCCCCCGAAGGGGGGGCGGCTCTCCTCGCTGCAGTCGAACCCCCCCGAAGGGGGGCGGCTCTCCTCGCTGCAGTCGAACCCCCAAAAGGGGGGGCGGGCCCCCCTCGCCGCAGTCGCACCACCCGAAGGGGGGCACCGCTGTAAGCCCCCATGCTCCAAAGACGGGGGTGCCTGCCCCTTGCGCCGCTCGACGGCAACACTCTGAGGGGCGGCGGTGATTAACCCTAGCCGCCGCCCCTCAGCCCTAATTCTTTTGGGCCCGAAGCCCAAACAAAAAAAATTTACTGACTGCAGGCCTGATGCCTGTAGCCAAACTGCGGGCTTCAGGCCCCCAGGACAGTTTTTGAGGGGGCTAACATATAAGCTTTGAAAAGGCTTTTTGGGGCTAAAAATTGATTAAAAATGACGTTTGGGGACCTAAAAATTCATGAAAGATCATGATATATTATGTGGGTAATAAGGGACTTTTGGGGTCATTTGGGGATAAATTAGGGGATGATTTAAAAAGGAAAATTTCTTCCTTTTATGAAGAACATGTCAAATATTGGGCTCTTTTTCAATCTCTTTGGACAAACCCAACTAGCACAACCATTGCATTAATATGATTTTCTTTGTAGAATCATTAATATATGCTTCGCATCATTTTGGCTTACTGTGGATAAACTATGTTTGGTTTGTTGGATCTGGATCTAAGCCTAGAGGGGGGTGAATATGCTTATAAATATTCTCGCGCAACCCACGAGAAATCACACGCAGTTATAATCACAGGCAGTCAGACGCAGAGTATAGAAAAGCAATCACAGCATGCACATGGGATATATGTTGGATATGGACGACATGAATACACCCATGAGGGGATGTATGAGGGTATACGGACCTCAGATGTCGCGTGCACGAAAGCGTGCACGAAGGGAACCTTTTCTCGTGTGAAAAGGATCACTCGATAAGTGGAAAAAGCCACTCGATAAGTGGAAAAAGTCACTTTATAAGTGCATAAAGGCACTTGATAAGTGAATGAAGAAGAGGACAAATGAATGTGCTAATATAGGCTAATAAGCTTATAATTGGTTATTTCCTACAATAACCACCCCTAAAGCCTATAAATAGGACCCAAGGGTAAGGCATTCATTCCACACTTTCCATGCCATAAGTTTGCATAAGGCATCCTTATGTTCTTCTTCTCCCTTCCATTAAAATCCTCTTCTAGTTAGAGATTTAGGCGGTGAAACTCTGTTTCGATCCTCCGTGACGAAGTATCGACCGTTGTGGCGAATCCGAGGGCAAAGTTCAGAGACTACCGTGCTGCATACGCAAACGTAAGTCTCTACTTTATTTCGATCCTAACAACGCTGTTTTGACAGGATCCTTCATTGGTATCAGAGCCATACGGATTCGCTCCGGTCAGACCGTCGCCATGTCGAAACTATGAACGAGTCGTTGTATTTTTCACGAATGGATATCCTACCATTATGGATATGGTAGGAACACTTCGTGACGGAGAGAACGCAGCGGTTGTTCTTTTCACGTTAGGGTCTCCTACCATTACGAATATGGCAGGAACTCTCCGTGACGGGAAGAACCGACCGTTCATATCGTCAAACTCACTATCTTCATGGATGCTGAGTCTCCATTCATAGGGAATGGGCACTCTCTTCATGTGGATCGCGTAGTTTACGAACTTTTTGAAGTAAGTTATTTTTTTGGCACACGGCCATTGGAGGATAACTACTTTCTCGACGAACGGGTGCTTCACTGGAGAAGAAGATGGTGGTTATTCCCATCGGGGAAGATGAATTTTGGTGCATGAAATCTATAGCCATATGGGCAATGGAGGCAATGCATCCCCCCTCCCCATGCGGAGGGGGTTGGCTACGGCCAATAACGACGAAAACCACCACGACCACCCCGTCGAGGGGGAGGAGTGCATGCGGCCACCCCATGCAGGGGGGAGACCGGCCATGGCCAAAGGGAATGTGGCCATTCCTGAGCCTTGGTTGTCCAAATTTTTGGGGATGTGGCTTACGTGACCGAAAGGGGGGACATGCATGGCAGTGGCTTGCATGGACAACCCCTACGGGTCCGACGGCAATTCTCTGTGGCAAATTCCCCTGAAGGAGGGAACGCTTGGATCCATACGGGAACCGGTGACGGTGGCTTGCAGAGAAATCCCCACAAGGGGGATCCGGCCTTGGCACGGCTACGGCTCTACCCCGGCAAATGGCCAGGGATTGCCGAATATTTCGCTAGTATCATAAGGGTACTAAGTCGAAATATACAATTTTGAAAAATACGTTTTCATACGTTTTGAAAAATACGTTTTTTAAAAAAACGCTTTTCCGCTGCGAAGTACTATAAGAGTACTAACATTTGATAAAGTGATGGGGAAATTTTGAAAGTTACTCTAGATGGTGATTGGAAACGTAGTGACCTTTCCGATTCTAGAGTAACATTTTCAATATTTTTCGAAAGTAACTTATCAAATTGTAAATATCATTCCAAGTGGGAGTTGAAATTAGAACTATCCAAATGGGATATTCTATTCTCATTTCAAGTGGGAATTGTATTTATTTTAAGAATTTTCAATGCAATATTTTTGATCAAACCTTCGGTTTTTTGTGTCTTTTGCAGCATTTTAAAAGTAAAATGTCTTCAGCTTCAAAGAATATCGTCGCTGAGTTAAACAGAGGTGAAAAACTCAACGACGATAATTACAAACTTTGGTCCATTAAGATACAATACGTTCTGGATGAGCAAGAAGTGCTCGAGACTCTAAAGAACGTCATGATTGAACCCGAGTTGGGCACTACGTCCCAACACAGACGAGACAAGGAAGCTTTTGATGCTTGGTCTCAGAAGAACAAGATAGCCCGCATTACGTTATTGTCCAGTATGGCCGATGACATAATGCGCATCTTCCGAGAACATGACCTAGCCATGGACATATGGTCCAAGCTAGAGGAGAAGTTCGGTGGCACATCGGTGTCCAAACTTCGCGCCTTAACTATAAGGTTCGATTCATATAAGAAACGTCCAGATCATTCCATGGGAAAACATCTGCGACATATGGCGAATCTTATCTCGGAGTTAAAGGACGCAGGTCATGTGCTCACTGATGAGCAACAAATCCAAGCAGTCATACGTTCCCTACCAAATGGGTGGGACCAAATGAAGATGCATCTCACTCATAATGAGAGCATCAAGAACTTCAGTGACGTTTCAAAGAACCTCGAATTAGAGGAAGAGCGGCTTGCGGCTGCCAAGCCAAGTGCAGAAGTGCACATGGTTGCTAATTCCTCACATGGGGGAAAGAAACAGAAAGATCGTTTGAAGTTCACTAATGAACGTAAAAAGCAACCTGAGTCTACCAAGAAACCCAAACACATGAGTGGGCACAAGAAGTGGCACAAGAAGAAAGACTTGAAGAAGATCACGTGCTTCAAGTGCAACAAGCTTGGTCACTATGCTCGTTCGTGTACGAGTGGAGGAGACGAGGTAACTTGTAAATATACTAGTTACATATGTGTTTCTAGTTCAATATTTCTTGTGGAATCTAATCCATTTTGGATAATTGATTCAGGTGCCACCGACCACATAGCAAGGGACAGACGGTCCTTCATGGAGTATCACCGGATACCCCAAGGAACGAAGTGGATCTATGTAGGAAACAACACACGTGTTGAAGTGAAAGGCGTTAGGACGTGCAAGCTAGTCTTGGACAACGGCCGCACTCTCCTACTTCATGATGTCCTCTTCGCTCCAGATATTCGAAGGAATATAATTTCTGTGTTCGTGTTAAATGGGTCTTGGCTATAACTGGTTTTTTCATGATTGTAATGTGGACTTAAGTTGTAATAATACTCTTATTGGTACTGGGTTTGTATTTAAAGGATTTATTGTAATGAGTACAATGTATGATTCCTCGTGTAATGAAAATTTCCTTATTGCAAATTCTAAAACTTATGAGTCTGATGTGATTTGTTGGCACGCAAGGCTTGGTCATATTGGACCAACGCGTATGGATAGACTTGCCAAACGTGGCCTTCTATCTAATGTTTCAAAGGTTGAAATGTCGACCTGCGAACATTGCCTAGTGGGGGAATCTTGTTGCAAGCCGTTTGGAACCGGCACAAGGGCCGAGGTTCCATTACAGCTTATCCATGCAGACATATTGGTCCGATGAATGTTAAGACAAGACGCGGGAAGTCCTATTTCATCACTTTTATTGATGATCTCACCCGATTCGGACATATCTATTTGATATCCCACAAAAGTGAAGCATTGGCTTGCTTTAAAAACTATATGAGTTTAGTGGAGAATCAATTAGATCGCAAGATTAAGGTCTTGCGAACCGATAGGGGCGGTGAATATCAATCAACAAGTTTTAAGGAACTTTGTGATGAAAAAGGCATAGTACATCAGGTAACTATGCCTTATACTCCTCAACAAAACGGTGTTACAGAAAGGAGAAATAGGACTTTAATAGAAATGGTCCGTTCAATGATGGCACAAGCTAACTTGCCAATCACCTTTTGGGGTGATGCATTATTGACGCCCGCTTTCATTTTAAACCGCGTACCCTCGAAATCAGTTAGCTCAACTCCTTATGAGTTGTGGAACCAAAGGTCTACTGACTTAAACATTTTGAAACCTTGGGGTTGTGCATCCTACGCACATATTTCCTCCCATAAGTATGGCAAACTTGGGCCAAGGGGAAGGAAATGTATCTTTATACGATACGCAGAAAACTCCAAAGGTTATGTTTTTGTTAGTCAGGAAGACAATGATGGGCTAATTGAGTTTGAGTCGAGGGATGTCACTTTCTTGGAAAACGAGTTTCCAAGACAGGGCGAGATAAGTCAGGACTTATCTCTATTTGAGATTTATGATTAAGAAGGATTACCTCATTCGAGTGGGAGAATTCTTGGTGAAAACAAAAATACGTTTTCAACCTTCACCAATGGATTATACGAATGACGATTATCCTATTCCATACGGGAATAATGATCCAAGTGGGAGAAATTCTAACGACATTCCAAGTGGGAGTGATATTAGAATTGATCTAAATTCGAGTCAACAAGGACTTGAAGAATCTCAAATACGACGTAGTAGTCGTACAAGGTTGGCTCCTCTAAGATTTGAGGATGAATTTCCGCAAACCTTTATGACTTTACTACAAGAAGATGACGAGCCTACTACTTTCAAACAGGCCGTCTCTTGCCCTGCTAAAGACAAATGGATGGAAGCGATGCAAGAGGAGTTAGAATCCATGAAAGTTAACCAAGTCTGGGACTTAGTTGACTTACCCAGAGGACGTAGAGCTATTGGGAATAAATGGGTTCTCAAGATCAAGCATAAGGCTGATGGCTCTATTGACAGATATAAAGCTCGCCTTGTCGCGAAAGGTTTTACGCAACATGAAGGGATAGACTACGAAGAGACCTTCTCACATGTTGTTTGTTTTATCTCGATTCGCCTGATTCTGGCAATGGTAGCTTGCTTAGACCTCGAATTACATCAAATGGATGTAAAGACTACCTTTCTCAATGGAGAATTGGACGAGGAGATCTATATGGAACAACCAACATGGTTTGTAAAAGAAGGAAACGAACATAAGGTTTGTAAACTTCTTAAATCCATATATGGTCTTAAACAATCCTCAAGGCAATGGTATATACGATTTCAAGAAGTTGTCTTATCAAATGGTTTTACCATGCTTGATGAAGATAACTGCGTATATATCAAGAGGATTAAAAGTAAGTCTGTTATCATGTCTCTATATGTAGATGACATTTTAATAGCCGGAAATAAAAAGGGCTTTGTGATGGATATCAAGGCTTGGCTTTCATCAGTTTTTGAGATGAAAGACATGGGAGAAGCTGCATATATCCTTGGAGTTAAGATTTCAAGGAATCGTTCGAAGAAACTTCTTTCTCTTTCATAGGAGACTTATGTAAAGAAGGTTCTAGAACGATTTAATATGCAGGACTGCAAGTCCATTGATACTCCTATAAGCAAAAGCGATAATTTATGTCTGAAATCATGTCTTAAGAACCAAAAGGCGAAAGAGATTATGGAAAAGGTTCCATATTCCAGTGCAGTTGGTAGTCTTATGTACGCTATGATGTGTACAAGACCGGACATCTGTTTTGCCGTTGGAATGGTAAGTCGTTACCAATCCAACCCAGGGCAAGTACACTGGAAAGCGGTTAAGAGGATAATGCGGTATCGCAAAGGAACTGCAGACTTTGCTTTATGCTATCAAGGAGATGCCTTGAGGCTCGAAGGCTACACTGATGCTGATTGGGCGGGTGATCTCGATGAGCGACGATCGACCTCAAGATATGTTTTTCTACTCGGATCTGGTGCAATATCCTGGAGTAGCAAGAAACAATCCTGCATCGCACTTTCAACCATGGAAGCCGAGTTTGTAGCATTTAGCATGGCAGTCCAAGAGGCTGTTTGGCTTAGGAAGTTCTTAGACATGCTAATTAATGCAAGTGACTCAGGAGCTGTACCCATACATAGCGACAGTCAAGCATCTATAGCCTATGTCAAAGATCAAAAATTCCATTGTAAGACCAAACACATAGATATCCGCTACAAATTTTCAAAAGACTATGATAAGACCAAGAAGGTAGACATAAGGTACATATCTACGCATGAGATGGTAGCGGATCCGCTTACGAAGGCGATCCCCAGAGATGTGTTTTACAAACACTTATCATCTCAAGGATTGCGTACGAGCTGAGTTGTACCAATATAAACTCCCATGTCTGTAAATGATCAAATTTAATAAAAGAATAAGTTCTTTTTCAAACATTGCATATGAATTTCTTGAGAAATGTTTGTGTACATTTTTGAAATCTCAGCTATACTTTCTAGTATGTCGGACAGGTTGAGGTTGGCTCTCTCATATGACCAACTGCCTTATTCTATCAGACGGATAAAATAGAGATGAGACCTGTTTAAAGTCAAAATCATCAGACGGATGATTTAGAGTCATGACTTAAACAAAATGGTCGCATGAAAGATCTGCATCATATGGATGCTTACAGAAGATCTAAGAGGATTTTGAAATCCTATCTGTCTAAATACGGGATGTGAGTCCAAAGGATTATTTGAGTAGAAAAAGGGACTCAAAGTCAGACATTGTGGTGTCTGATCATCATCCTTACAACATCATTGAGACATACACTCCCTGGGAAAGGAGCGATGTTGTAATACGTATTCATACTACGTATGCATTTTTGACCATTGGGTTAGAATAGTAAATAAGTTTACTATTATGTGAGACCTAAAGACCACATGGGTCTTAATTCATTACCCTTATGGACTCTAATTGGTTCCTTTAGATTTGACCGGGTGATTGCTATCTTAGCATGTTACTTATGGACTATGGTTAATTCGGTCTGACGGGGCATGTTAGAAAAGCATGTCAAGTCAAGATCGAAAGGATCACAAGAAGAGGAAGATTAATTTCGCATTCACATTTGGACTTTAAAGATTCAAAGCTGGCCAGCCAATTGCAATCCAGATGGGATTCAATTGTTGAATATAAAGTATAAGAAATGTGAAGAAATAATCTAGGGTAAAGCATGCGTTGATCTACACAACTTTGCACCTCGAGGAGTGTTGTGTATCTCTAACAAGTGCACAACAGCGGACTCTATGCGCATGACGGTCACACGGCCTATTTCTCGGTATGACAAACAGAAGAGATAAATGAAAAGATGTTTCCTTACAATCCCCTCAAGTGTGAGTGGGAGATGTTGGATATGGACGACATGAATACACCCATGAGGGGATGTATGAGGGTATACGGACCTCAGATGTCGCGTGCACGAAAGCGTGCACGAAGGGAACCTTTTCTCGTGTGAAAAGGACCACTCGATAAGTGGAAAAAGCCACTCGATAAGTGGAAAAAGTCACTTTATAAGTGTATAAAGGCACTTGATAAGTGAATGAAGAAGAGGACAAATGAATGTGCTAATATAGGCTAATAAGCTTATAATTGGTTATTTCCTACAATAACCACCCCTAAAGCCTATAAATAGGACCCAAGGGTAAGGCATTCATTCCACACTTTCCATGCCATAAGTTTGCATAAGGCATCCTTATGTTCTTCTTCTCCTCTTCTAGTTAGAGATTTAGGCGGTGAAACTTTGCTTCGATCCTCCGTGACGAAGTATCGACCGTTGTGGCGAATCCGAGGGCAAAGTTCAGAGACTACCGTGTTGCATACGCAAATGTAAGTCTCTACTTTATTTCGATCCTAACAACGCTGTTTTGACAGGATCCTACAATATATATACCCTGGTTCGGTCGCAGCCATGACCTACGTCCATCCCCGAAAGCAAATACTATATTAATAATGTAAGGTACAGCCTGTAGCTAGAACACCTCTCAACACTCACCTGGCCTTCAGTACCCACACTCTCCAAGTGTCACCGGTATGACCTGTAGCAAGAGAACATGCTCTATACTAACCTAGCTATCAGCACCTGCACTTTCCACATTGCGAAACAAAACTAATAATAGTATAAGCTTTCACTTGACTAGTCCCAACTAGTCAAGTCCCTCTTGTCCAACAACCACCAGACAAGACCCCAAAATTATCACAAATAGTGGTAAGGTTTCCCCTACAGAGATCGCTACACTACTACACATAAATAATAATAATAATAGAGTTTAGAGAATCTCAGTGTGTAGGCGTAGTCGTCTCTGTCAATTGGCACGGGCCAGATCGTATCTGAAAAGTAGTCGTCGCGTCACAGCAACTCAAGTTACGGACTCCTCAATGCTAGATGCTTGAGGCTTTGTTTGATGGCACTGCAGTTGATAGGTCGACGAAGCACAATGGTACTGGTCCAACACTTTGCATTTGATAATTAATCCATTGGCCTCTAACTGATTTTTCTTGCAGACAGATAATTGATTTCAAACTTCAGTTAATAAACAAAAGAAAACTTACCTTACTGTAAATGGCTTATCCTTTGTCCCTTATGCATTGTGCCTTTGCTCCAATATGTTGAGCTTGATCAATGCAATGGGTGCAACTATCACTTCGTTCCCCTCTCTTGCTTGATGGTTGTAGCTTGTTTTTGCCCTGAGCTCTGTGTATGGGATGTCAGGCTACAGATGTATTTTTCTTTAATGCAAGAAGGAGAATTTCGCAACTCTTATTTTTTTGTGTTTAGCAGCCTGCGAAAACAACCAAGTGAGAGCAATAAAAACTTGTTTAATACATTAAACATAAGGATTCAACCCTCCAATTTGTGCAAGCCAATCAAACGAATTGTATCAGATTTCGTTTCCCACGTGATGCCCTTGAGCTTTTCGTGCGCTTGTGAAGGCTTTGAGAATTTTTGAACCGGCCTTGGCGATGAGTTTTCTGCTGCTTTGAGACTTGTTACTTGAAGGCCTAATGATGCTTTGAAAATCAATCTTAACAGCTTGCTTTTGATCCAAAAGCTTGCAGTTGGTGTTAACATGTAGTTCACAGATTTCGACTTGTATCACATGAGGATTCAAAAAGTTCGGCTGCCATAAAGCTGTTGTTTCATCTTGCAAGAAAACAAACAAGTTAATCAATGCTTGAGAAAAAATATACAATAAACAATGACCTCTTTTGACTTCCCCTTTGTTTGAGTATTTGTTTTATGCATCCTTGAATTGCTTGCGGCTTGTAGGGCTTTAGATGCTTGCGTTGGGATTCTTCTTTTAGGCCAACTGCCCTTGGGAATTTTGATACAGCTCCTTGGGATTTAGATACGGCCGACCCTAGGCGATGATGTATGTCGCTTGCCTTCTTTGCCTTTGATGCTTGGTTTATATAGGAATAGCTAGGGTTTTGAAATTCGGCAAGGGATAGGGTTTTGCCAACCACTTAGAGATTTGACCCAATCAATATGGGATTTGATTCCTACTAAATATGCAGTGGATTAGGGGATGATGATATGAAATTGGTTTGCAGCAATCCAAATTAGATTTGAATATAAATATTAGATTGACCCATTTCTCAAATTGATTCTCTCCATCTTATCTCATATCAGACCAAGTCCAATTGCGTTGTACACACCATTTCCTTTCTCAACCAAATTACTATATGAATAGCAATTTCTCCAACGCTTATAATAACGACTTTGTCATTCCTGAAACACACTTAGCACACATGTTAATGACTTCAAATGTGTTTGTCATCATCAAACTAGAATCCTTGATCGTTGCTTCCAACATGGTTGTGCATATTTTTTTAAAAACTTAATAATTAGTAAGATCCTACGATCGCTCTGTCGTTATTCAGCTAACTAACGGTGTATAACGTTTCCCAGTGGTCCAATATATTAAGTAATATAATTGTTTATCCTTTCTGGGAATATAAATGCCTGTGATGCCTGTGATGAAAATGACTGATGAAAATGTTTGATGATCACAAATTTTTGCATGGATGGCTAATTGCGGTTTTGGATCGGCTGTTTAAGTCCCACATTTTATTTTCCTGCACTTTTCTTTTACTTTTGAGAGAAATTGTAGTGAGGAATTTATGTAAATGTCCAAGACTGAAGACCACTTTCCATGGAGACGAAGGCCACAATTGAAGCTGAAGATCTTATATGGGACCCACAGGGTTTCCAAAGTTGTAATTTCTTTTTAAAGCTTTCATTTGTGTAATATGGACTATAATTGGACTTTGGATTTTTTATTTATGTGGGACTGGCCGATCCACGCAATTAGCTCTTCATTTAAAATTTCCTCCGCATGAAAATGTTTATTGTTTAAATTATTAATTCATGCAAATTTGTACTCTGCTAGATAAAATGGCTAAAATCGCAAGTGTCGATTTCGAAGTGTTGGATGCATCAGTGAGAAACAATCTGAGCTGGCAGCTCGATGTGAAGTTCCATCTGCGGGCTAAGTCCATTATTTCTGCTGTGACAAAGAATGAAAAGGGAAGCGATATAGAAAAGGTGTAACGACCCGCTCCTGGGGGCCGTTACTTATTTGATATTTGCGCAGGTCCTGCAGTTAACAAGTAAAAACAAAATAGCCACGATGCAGAGATGTACAAAAAATACCTAAATAGTGTCCAATTATTATAATCCATACTGTACAAAATGTTCCAATCAGGATACATGAAAGAAAGAAAGTACATAAGTGCAAATAGCTCTGAAAGCTGCGGTCTCAGGGTCGAACTCTGGCGCTATCAACTCAAGAACATTTACATCAACATGTACGTCGTCTGCGGTGCCCCAAAAATGGAACCGTAGGTAAGTCACAACAATTCTAGCAATATTAGTAAAAGCTATGTACAAGCATGAACAGACTATAGAAGTAACTACGTACAATAAGTAAAGGAACAACAGTCATATATGCAAGTGCGATAAGTAAAGTATGAGAGCAGCAATGATGACATGGCATATATAACATGGTGATAAAGCAGGTAAGGTAGCAACAATAGTAAGATAAGCATGCATGTGGAGCAATAATAAGACAAACAAGCAGCAAAGTAGCTGTGCAATAGTCACTAAAGTACGTGACTCAAGTCGGAGAGTACAATATGTGACCATTGAGTTCATCTCTTGCATGGGTGCGCTTACCCAGACGAATGCCGAAACACAGGCAACTAGACATGATGCCAAAACACAGGCAACTAGACATGATGTCGAAACACAGGCAACTAGACATGATGCCGAAAACCCAGGCAACTAGACAGGTAGATTGAATTCCAGTCACTCCCGCACTCTCTCAAACTATGAGTCACCCCAATCCCCAGTGATGTGTCATGTGAACCCAGTACAGGTTCCTTACATGATGTTCCACGAGATGTTCCACTAGATATTCCACAAGATATTCCACAAGATATTCCACAAGATGTTTCACAAGATGTTCCACACATGACATTCCATATGATAATTCATTAGCATTCACTGAGTAATAAATGGCATGCAGCAGGTGACGTGTTTATGAGCAATCATGCAACGAGTGTATATGAGGTCCATGCAACATTTTCAAATGATAAGTGTTAGAACAAAGTGGACAAGATTGGACAAGAGTGAATATGAGTTTACATGCGATGAAAGGTTAACGAAACTTATTTGTTGAAAACCAGAAAGTAAAGTACATCAGGTGGTAATAAATTTGAAGATAAAGACAAGTCCAACAAACATAGACTACAAAAATTTTTAGTTTAAGCGATTAGTCGTTCTGTAGTTGATTATCTCTTTAGTTACTTAAGTCTTTAGTTGTTCGTTCGATCATTAGTTGTTCTGAGACCATTTGTAAAATCCTAAGTTCATGCATGTACACTTGCTTAACTTCTAAGACTAGAATTAGAGTGACTTACATTATCGAGCTCGTCGTAGCAAGACGAGGTTGGATCTAGAGGAGCTGGTGCTCAAGGATTGGTACCTGCAAACGCAAGAAATAGCCGGTTAAAGAGGACACTATTTTCTATCTATTTTTCTTAACGTGTTTGTATTTTTATAGTAGCTTAGAACTCGTCAAAATACATACTAACTATTTTTAGATGGGCTAGATGGGAGTAAAATAATTTCATATAGGAAGAAAATATTTTTCTAAGGCTCATAGGTATTTTTCATAATTTTTCAAAGCTTAAAATCAATTAAAACTAATTAAAAATGAGAAAACCGATTTTTCATTATATTCTTCAAAGATTTCTCTAGGGCAAACCACACGTCGGAATTCTTCCAATAAGGGGTCAAAACGACTGTATTAACTAGTACTTTAACATATATTTTTCTCATGTATCAGTGTACGTGAAAATAAGAAGTTACAGATTTTTAAGTGAAAAAGACGTATTTAAGTTTTAGGGTTAAAATTTATTCTGGAAAAACTAAGCGTTCGATTGAGATGAAACTAGGTCATTGGGTCCAGAATGTCATTTCTGATTTTCTGGAGCTGGTCTAGCATTATTCTGAGGTCTATATTATTTATTATGAATTTAAAATTATTAAACCCATATTATTTAATAACATAAATATGTTTATACGTGTAATTTACCAAAATACGTTTTAAAATCACGTAATAAAATACGTTGTAATATCACGTAATCACCTCTTCGCGTCGACAGTACGAGGGGGGGGGGGTCCGTCTGTTGAGGCCGCCGGCGGCGTTGGGCGGGGGACGGCGGCGCAGGCGGGCGTCGTGGACAGCGAGAGGTGCTCGCAGCGGCGTTAAGGGCGGCTGCTTGGCGACTGCAGCTCTGGCGGGGAGCTTCGTCAATGCTCGGAGTGTGGCAGGTCTACCGGAGGGAGGGTCGAGCAGAGGAGGTGGCGGGACTGCTCGGGGGGGGGGGGGGGGGGGGGGGGGGGGGGGGCTTGGCATCGCCGTCGGCGTTCGGGGAAGAAGGAGCGGCGACTGGGCGGCGATCGAGGCCAACGAGGCAGAGGCATGGGTTGTCGGAGAGTGGAGAGGCGACTTCGGTGGAGGAGCGTTACTGCGAGGTGGACAGAGCTCGGTGGCTTGCGGCGTCGGAACGTCGACGCTCGAAGGAGCTCCGTGGCGGCGCTGGAGAAGTCGGAGAGCGGAGCTCCAGTGCTCTTGGAGGTGAGGGGCTGTGGTCAGAGCTTGGGATGGGCATGGGGGCTTGCGGCGGTGGCGGTGGCTGAGGTGGAGCGACGATGGTGGAAGAGCGGCAAGCGACGGTGGAGAACGCCCCGAGGGATGGGGTGGCGATGAAGCTGGGTCTATCGGCAACGGGGAGCTCGACAATGAGCTGGTGGGGCTAGCAAATCTCTGCAGTGGAGACGAGGCGATGGGGGGAGCTCAGTGGCTGCTCCGGTGATCGAAGGAGGGCGGAGCATTGTCTGCAATTGGGCGACAGCTCAGGGGAGGCTACGGCGGCGAACATCGGACTTGGTGGCGAGACAGGACATGGCGGTTGGGCGAGGAGACGGCCATGGCGGTGCAAAGGGAGCTCGGGGCAGAGTTGGAGGAGGGCGAAGGCAGGCGAGGATGGTGGAAGCGTGGCTTCGAGGCGAAGGGGCGGAGGTCTCGCCGGAGCATGGGTCGAGATTGAGTGAACGAGAGAGACGGGAAGGGTGTGAATTTTGAAGGAGAAGAGGGCGCATGCATGGGTTGCATGGGAGCTTGGGTTTGGCCTGGGTTCGGGTCGAGTACGAATGTGAGAGGGCTGTGTGCACGGGCTGGGTTTGAACGCGAGAGAGAGAGAGAGGGAGGGGTTCATTTGTGAGGGGGAGTTGGGTTCGTGAGATGAGTGAAGAGGGTGTGGGTTTTGGGTTCGGGGGAAGAGTTTAAATAATAAATTATTATAGGGTAATTAATTACATTAGGTGTCGTATTTGACTAAATGTGGAATTTTTGCAAGGTTATTTAATGAGATTAAGTAAAATTTTGACTAAGTGAGGATTATTGGGATTCGGGGGGAAGAACCGGCTTAGGGGTGAATAAAATGTGGGTACACGTTTTTAGTTGGGTTGGGGGTTAGAGGTAGGTTAACTAAGGTTAAGGTAATTAGTAAAAGTAAAACCCCATTAGCGAAAGTAATTAGTAAAAACGAAATTACGATTTTGCCCCTGAAACCAAATGTGTCCGAAAAATTACAAAAACATACCCACGGGTTCGTATCGTTGCAAGGATCGTGAATACGAAGTCCGTTTCGGGGTTTGAGCTACGGAGATACGAGTTTTCGGCCAAAATGTTTAGGAAGCGGGTTTGCGGGTTCTCTATTGATTTGACTTCAGAAAATTACGAAATTAATGTGGGGAGCCCTAAATAATCACAGAATGATATTGTAGAAGTTTGAAAATGTTTTGATGATGTTTGTATAGAAAATTAATTCATTAAGCCAAAACAGTGATAATTGAAAATGAATTTTTATCAGATTATTTAGAGGTATTTGATGAAACCCGAACTTACTAAAATACTTCATAACTAATCTGATACTTCAAAATATTTTTATAAGAATTTTTTTGAAATCGTAAAACTCCTGATCAACCACTACAAAATACTTTCTAAAAATGAAAATACGTTAAATACGTAATTAAATATATTGAAAAAAATACGAGTCGTTACAAAAGGCGCACGACATTATCTATATTCGCCGCCATGTGGACAAGACCCTTAAGGATGAATACCTTACGGTCGAAGACCCATTTAAGCTGTGGACTACCCTTGAGGATATGTATAAACATCAGAAAGATGTTATACTACCAAGGGCACGATACGAGTGGGAGAACCTGAGACTGCGGGACTTTAAGTCCATACCTGAGTACAACTCAGCTCTTTTTAGCATCACCTCACGCCTGAAGTTTTGTGGTGAAAAAGTCTCAGAAGATCGCACGCTGGAAAAGACGTACACGTCTTTTCATGAGAAAGATGCGATACTTGTGCAGCAATACAGTGAACGAAAGTTCACCAAGTATTCTGAGCTACTGTCATGTTTACTCATGGCCGAACAAAACAGAAAGCTTCTCCTTGCCACTCACAATATGCACCCCCTGGCACTGGCCCTCCCAGAAGCTCATAATGCCTCTTCTTCTCGAAAGAAGAGAGACAACAAAAGAAAAGAAAGACCATATGAAGGGGGACAGAACAAAAGGGCTAGTGGCCAAGTCCAGCAACGAAGAAATGAAGAAAAGCACAAGTTCACCTGACACAGAAATGACAACAAGAAGAATGATGCACCCCCATCCAAAAGGGATTGGAAAGACGAGTGACATAGATGTGGCATGAAATATCACTGGTCTAGAGTGTGCTGAACTCCACATCATCACCAGGAATTGTATAAAGAAAACAAGAAAAAGAAAGCTGAAATAAACCTGGTGACATCTGATGCTCCAGTCAAGTTCTCAGCGGACGACTTCGAAATTGATGACCTATTAGATTAGCTTTCTGCTTTTATCTTAGCAAAATGTTTAGAACATTTCATGTTATGAGAGCTTTCATATTATGTAATTTTGAATTCGAATAAATAAAGTTCATGTTCCTGAAATACAAATGTTTTATTCTATCTTTTTTATTCAACACATACGATCCTTCAGTATAAGTGCTATTTTCATAGCATTATACCATACAAAAGCCCTGTAAATACTATTTCAAGGCCATCGAATATAATTGAAGGTTCTGGGAATGCAACCTTGTTGCTCCCTAATGGAACAAAAATTAAAATAAAAGATACACTATTCTCTCCGAACTCCAAACGAAACTTACTAAGTTTCAAGGATATCCGCTTAAACGGACTCCATTTGGAAACATCAAATGTAAATGAAAAAGAATTATTGTAGGTAAAGTGTCAAGAAAATGGAGTAAAATCTATAATTTGAACGTTTTGAAAGCATTTCATCAGGCATCTACCATACAAAGATTCGAAGAGAGGAAGCTAACTTGACGGAGCACCTGAAGTGCCCGATATCAGCCAAGTTTTTACTTTGGCATGACAGACTTGGCCACCCTGGATCTGTGATGATGCACCACATCCTAACACAATCCCATGGGCACAACCTGAAGAACCAGAAGATTCTTCAGAAGGGAGAATTCTCTTGTATCCCCTGCTTCAAGGGGAAATTAATAACAAGGCCATCACCACTAAAAGTGGATATCAAATCTCTAAGCTTCCTCAAAAGAATACATGGAAACATATGTGGACCTATCCACCCCCTAGTGGGCCCTTTCGGTACTTTATGGTACTGATTGATGCATCTTCAAAATATTCGTATGTGTGTCTACTATCAACCCGCAACTTAGCTTTTCCAAAGCTACTGGCACAAATTATAAAGTTACAGGCGTATTTTTCAGACAACCAAATAAAGAAATTACGTCTGGATAATGTTGGGGAATTTACCTTCCGGTCATTTCAAGAGTACTGCCAGGCAACTGAAATAGAAATTGAACATCCAGTGCCGCATGTTCATACCCAAAATAGGTTGGCAGAGTCACTGATAAAAAGACTCCAATGGTTTACACGTCCATTGCTAATGAAATCCCAGTTATCGGTGGATACATAGGGACATGCAATTCTGCATGATGCATCGCTAATAAAACTAAGACCCTCTGGAGGTCAGAGTCTCTCTCCAATGCAACTTGCATATGGAGGGCCACCGAACATTTCTCATCTGAGAATCTTCGGTTGCACAGTCTACATCCACATTACACCACCACAGAGGACAAAAATGGGTCCTCAACGTCGCCTATGTATCTATGTAGGGCTTGACTCACCCTCAATTATAAGATACCTAGAACCCCAAACGGGGGACGCTTTTAAGGCACGTCTTGAAGACTGTGAATTTGATGAGACCATTTTCCCCAAAATGGGCCCAGAAACTGAGAAATCTGGTGCGAAGCAAATCATAATGTGGGATACAAAAAGTTTGACCCACTATGATCCGGTAACGAAACAATGTGAAGATGAGACCCTGAAGATCCTCCACATTCAGGATACTGTCCACCGATTAATTGACTCATTTACTGACAACCAGAAGATTGTCAAATCACACATCCCTGCTGTAAATACTCCAGCTAGGATTGGCATCTCCAAGAATCGATGCAATGCACCAGTAACAGAAATAGCTGCACCTCAACAGAAAAGAGGCAAACCACCAGGCTACAAGGATAAAAATCCAAGAAAAAGAAAAATATCCGGAGACCTTGGGACGATATCCCCACAGAGAAATGAGCTCATGTCCATACCATCACCCCTTCCAGAATCCACTGCAGAGGAACTGTCGGGAGAAACTGAAATATCATTAAATTATGTACGTACATGGGAGGTGTTGGACAGAAAGAATACAGTCGTCGACGATGACGTCATATTTCACATTGCTATTCATGTCGCCAGAAGAGACGATGATCATGATCCACATTCCGTTGCTGAATGCAAACGTAGAAATGATTGGCCAAAGTGGAATCAGGCAATAAAAGCTGAGCTGGACTCGCTTCAGAAACGTAAAGTCTTTGGGCAAATAGTCCAGACACCTACTGGTGTCAAACCTGTGAGATACAAATGGGTATTCGTGAGAAAAAGAAATGAAAATAATGAGATCGCATGCTACAAAGCAAGGCTTGTAGCGCAAGAATTTTTCCAAAGACAGGGTATTGACTATAAGGAAACATACTCCCCGGTCATGGATGCGATCACTTTCCGATTCCTGATAAGCTTAACAGCAAAGGAAGGTTTAGATATGCAGCTAATGGATGTTGTGATTGTATATCTATAAGGTAATCTCGACAAGGAGATATACATGAAACTTCCTGATGGCTTTTCAATGCCTGCTGAATTAAAACATAGACCTTGGGACATCTACTCTGTTAATCTCCAAAGATCATTGTATGGTCTTAAACAATTGGGACATATGTGGTATACCAGACTAAGTGAATTCCTTGTACAACAAGGATTCAACAATAATGAAGTCTGCCATTGCATCTTCAAAGGAGCAAAGGGGAAAGGATTCATCATAATAGCAGTCTACGTAGACGATCTGAATCTCATTGGATCTCCTGAAGAGATCGCTGAGATATCTGTAAGCCTGACAAAAGAATTCGAAATGAAAGACCTAGGCAAAACGAAATTCTGCCTTGGCTTGCAAATTGAACATCTAAAAGACGGAATCCTAGTACACCAAACTACATATACGAATAAAATGTTACAACTATTTCATATGGACCAATGTCACCCACTTAGTACACCTATGGTGGTACGATCTCTGGATGAACATAAAGACTTCTTCCGGCCGCTGGAAGAGGGGGAGGATATACTTGGTCCAGAAGCCCCTTATCTGTGTGCTATTGGAGCAATTCTATATCTGGCCAACTGCACGCGTCCCGATATAGTATTTGCAGTAAATTTACTAGACAGATATAGTACAGTGCCTACGCAACGCCATTGGACCGAGGTAAAGCACATTCTGTGCTACCTCCAAGGGTCTACAGATTTAGAACTCTTTTATAAAAATGGATTATCCTCTGCACTTGTTGGTTATGCTGATGCAGGTTACAGGTCTGATCCCCACAATGCAAAGTCACAGACTTTGTACGTGTTTACTCATGGTGGGACAGCCATTTCCTGGAGATCCGTTAAGCAAACCATGATGGCTACCTCATCCAATCACTAAGAGATCATCGCCATCCATGAAGCAAGCAGAGAATGTGTCTGGCTACGGTCAGTTGTAAATTACATCCTGGTGACGACCGGATTGAAGACTGGGGATCTTGAACCTATTACAATGTTCAAAGACAACGCAGCTTGCATATCTCAGCTACGAGGTGGCTACATCAAAGGCGACAGAACGAAGCATATTTCCCCCAAATTCTTCTGGACGCACGAACTACAGAGAGATGGCGTAATCGATGTCAGACAAGTACAATCACGTGACAACCTGGCAGCCTTGTTCACTAAAGCTCTTCATACTACTACCTTTAGGAAGTTTGTATAGAAAATTGGCATGAGGCGCCCACGAGATCTAAAAGCCTGAGAGCTTACACAGATCAGGGGAAGTTTGGAAGTGTCTGCACTCTTTTTCCTTAACTATGGTTTTTTCCCACGGGGTTTTCCATCATTAAAGGTTTTAACGAGGCAAACCTCACCAACTCAGGATCCTGAAGTATCCACCGCATATGAGACTCCTACTACACTTAGAATCCTGAAGTATTCATGAGCAGAGTCCACACCTATGGCTGGATAAGGGGGAGTGTTGTGAAGGGATTATACCGAGTCGGTTAGTTGGTTGGGATCATGGCTTATCTTATAGATAAGACCGTATCTTATGTATCTTATCTGTATACGCTCCTCTAGAGGCTATAAACAAAGAGCTGGGGGTTCCTCCCCAGATGTTGATTCATAACAGAGATTAATTTTTAGTTCTAGCTTTGATTTTTATTGAGAGTTCTAGATCTAGGATTTGGAGATTTTGTGCCGACAAAGTAAAGACTCGATTTTTATTTCTTGTAACTGCGTGGAATTTCTGGATCTGGATTTTCTTATCGTCGTCTATTGTGCTACTTACCTTTGGTACGTAAAGATCCCAACTTTCTTGTTTTCTCTAATTGCAATTCTGAACTTCGATCTAAATATCACATCTTTCTTTGTCCTATTTGCCATGTCTGAGTAATCTTATCTAGGCTAATGGGTTAGCCCAAGGATCTTAGGAAAAAGATGTAGATATGGGATTTTTAGGTTGTGTTGGGAATAAAAGGGGAGTACTTTCGTTGATCCAGCCAAATCCCTAGGAGAACTCGTACTGAGATCATGCCCACGGTCGGTGGAATTGATCAGTTTAAGGAGTATCCTTAGGATTTAATTAGGGAGTTAGTGGATCCAACCAAGGCTCATGACCGTGTCTGGCTCGTGCCTTGAGGGGATCCACCGACAAACTATATCACTATATTAATGGCTACCGCCATAGCGTCAATGAGAGCCACCAAAGTACGTCGAATCTCTAATCCACAAGAGTGGTACGAGCTGAGAGACCAATCCCATAAACCCAATGCAACGTAAGAACCCTATCCTATCATCGACTTCCAATGGTCCTAGCGGTGATCCTTAAGGCCCTAATTTCATTATATTGAACAAACAACATAAACCAATAATCTTCCAACCGACTGCTAATTATTTCTAAGATCTAGAAATATTCTAAGACCCGACACACCGTCACTATCCCTGTGGGATTCGACAATATTTTATACAATAATTTGACATCGTCCGCTTGCAGATAGAACCCAGAATCGAGACCTAGGAACCATACAGCGTCTAGCGACTGTGACACCGCCAGGTGGATTTTAGGCGTAAGTTCTGGGCACGTTAAGTTTTTGACGCCGTTGCCAGGGACAGTTACGACGTTACTCAGTTTATTTTTATTTCGAAGAATTTGTTAGCAACTCTATTCATCCCCTATCTTTCCATCCTTGTTATTTTTTTATTATCTTGCTACTCATGGTATTTTCTAAGTTGTTTTGTGCATGATTACTCGCTTCGAAACTACTAATAAAGAACTACTATTTGATCCTGAAATCGAGAAGACCGCAAGAACTCTCAGAGCCTCGACTAGGGGTCAGACACCCTCTGATCCGATGGATAAAAATACCCCCACTCCAACTCGCACCGGGTCCATCCGGGACCGCATGAAACCTAGCTACGGGAATAATTCTTCCATTCTAAGGCCGCAACTGGCAGCAAGTAGTTTTGAGATAAAGACCGGGCTCATAAATATGATGCAGCATGATCCCTTTCATGGGAATTCGCACGAGAACCCGAACCATCACATCGACACTTTTCTGGCAGAGTGCGATAAGTTTAAGACCAAGGATGTGAGCGAAGACGCAATAAAGCTAAGGCTCTTTTCCTTCACTTTGAGGGATAAGGCTTCATATTGGTTGCTGGCCCACCCGTCCAACCACTTCACTTCTTGGGAGCAACTGGCGCTTGCTTTTGTGGACAAATTTTACCCTCCGTCCAAGACGGTGAGGATCAGAGGAGCTATCTCCAACTTTAAGCAACTGCCGCAAGAGTCGCTCTATGAAGCCTGGGAAAGGTTCAAGGACCTTCAGCATCAGTGTCCACACTATGGGATCCCATCGTGGGATCTAGTCCAAAGCTTCTACAGCAGGCTGCAGCCAAGTACGAAGATGATCATTGATGACACCGTACAAGGCACCCTTCTAGACAAATCTGCTGAGGAAGCAATTGACCTGCTTGAACATATGGCAACGAACAACCAACAATGGAGCGAGGATCACACCATTATCACCAGAACTCCGGAGGTAAAAGCTGTTAGCCACCTTGATTCTCATATCAAAACTTTGTGCAAACAGATGGCACGGATCGAACAACGGTTGGATGCCATTCTAGTAACTACCAGCGCTCCAGCTTATCATCCTCAGGAAAAATACGGGGAGCAAAGCTACACCCCCAACGAAGGACCATATGACGGAGCCGAATCATAATCTGAGCAAGTACAATATGTACAATGAGATGGACGCAATCAGTGGCAACATCTGGTGGCAAGAAATCACCCCGGATTGTCCTATGGAAATCTAAATGGAGGGCTGCAATCTCCACAGTTTCAGAGGCCACCACATCCTCCTTCTCAACAACAAGGACTGTCGCCACATCAACAGCAGAATGGATTTCGGCCATCTGGGCCATATAGACCACCGGGCTACAAATTCAATCGCCCACCTCAGCAAAATTATGCACCATCGCCACCACGTCCTAACTTGGAGGCTACCCTGGAATCATTTATGAGCGGACAAATAAAGTTCAATGAAGACACAACGGCCCAATTCAAGAACATCAACACATCACTTGAAGAGTTAAGAGGTCAGATGTCCCAATTATTGAAGAATCAAGAAAGGTTGCCTTCACAACCGGAGCCAAACCCAATATCTCAAGCAAATGCCGTGGTTGCCGTCACCATGCGGAGAGGTAGAACAACTGACACTGTAATTATACCGGTTACAAGCAAGGAAAGCCAAGGGCCGATAGCTCAAGCCACGACTTAAGATGTACCTATTGGCAACAATGAGGAAGAGGCTACTGATGAGCCTATTATAAGTAGAGAAAGGGAGGCTTCACCTTCCACCTTTCCCACCACCATTCCGGCACCAAAGGATGATGCAACTATTTCCAATAAGCCAACTCCTAAGGACGTCGCCAAGGATAAGGGAAGCTGACCTTCTCCACTCTACCCACAAAGATTAGCCTTGGCAAAGATGGAGAAAAAGTATGCAAAGTTTACGGAGCTCCTAAAGGGTATTCAACTCAACATCCCTTTTATGGATGCCATTACAGAAATTCCCATCTACACAAAATTTTTGAAAGACCTCATCATCGAAAAGCGGAAACATGAAGAAGTGATGCTTTTGGAGGATTCAACTTCCATCATAAAGAACCACCTCCCAAAGAACTTACCGGATCCGAGAAGCTTTACAGTGCCATGTTCTATTGGAGGTACACCTATTAACCGTGCGTTGATTGACTTGGGAGCGAGCATCAGCTTGATGCCACTCTCCATATTCAAGAGGCTACACATCGGAGGCGAGTTGGAGACTACCAACATGTCTATACAACTAGCGGACCACTCAACTACATATCCGGTAGGTATTGCTAGAGATATCATTCTACAAATACCACCCAGATTATGTGTGCCGGTGGATTTTATTATAATGGATATGTCGCAAAGGTGGAGTTTCCAACTCATACTTGGCCGTGGATTCAAGGCGACGGCTGGTGTTTTGATAGATGTTTGCAAAGGTATTCTCTCCATGAATGTGGGCAATATTGAAGCTCAATTTCGGCTACAAAAATCCATGAAGGAGCATGTCCAAGAAGGAGCGAGCTATCTTGAGCTCTTAAAAGATGATGTTATAAGTGAGTACACTACTGAAGGGTTCATGAAGGACCCATTGAAGACAAGCGTTGATGACGATGACAACGAGGACTCCATCTATAATAAGGCAGTTCCCGCCTATCTTTGTGTACTTGATGAGAAGCCCCCGGACGACTCATTGCACCAACAAGAGCAGGAAGACATTGTCTACATGCAAGAAGAGGACCACGGAGAGGAAGCACGCCAAATACCGCTGCATGGTATCATTGGCAAGCATGATGCGCACATCTCCTACGTGCCAAATATCATTCATTGAAGAACTTAAGGGGGTCGAGCTCATGACTCAAAACGAGCGCTTGTTGAACCCCTAGATTTGGCAATATATAGTCGGAACGGGGATACCAGATTTAAATATTTATAACCGCAAGCGCACGGTGTTCTAGTGTGGCTTGGGGGTCGAACATGGGGAGTCGTAGGTTGTGCTTGTTGTCAAACGGGAATCGGATCACCCGGTGGGTGAGCTAGCCCTATTGCAGGATGGGTTGTCACGAAATGAAACTACGAAAGATGTTAGATATAAAAAGTAACCCAGGACTTTGGTTTCCACCCTATCACGTGTTCTCTCTATTACGACCGGTGGACATGAATACGATCGGATTCTAGGGTTTAGTGGTGAGATGTTGCCTCTAAAAGTGATACCGAGCGTCCCATGGGCCTGATATTCTGGTCGATGCCCAGGATGATACGCTAGGTCTACCCGTGTTCGGACGGTGGGCATTCCCATGTCCATTAACACCGACTGACTCTGGGAGCACTAAGCTTGCAACGATTACTCCAGACATTTCATCATGCCGTTCCCACGCGCTAGGAATCAATGTCTACGCTAGGGATGTGAGCTGTGGCAAGAGGATCATATGCCAATTTTATTTCCCCTTGGCCCGACGGTCATAGGCGGTCTTTCTCCTGCCAATGACAATAAAACGCCCCGCGTAACAATCTAAATCCCTATGTCCTATCGAAACCTAATCATATGGTCGTTCTAGGGAGAATCGACGAAGGGGTTTCCACCAATGTCCCAGATGAGGAAACTACTCACAATTCATTGCAAGAGATTCAATAACACAAAATTCAGCCATTAAAATTGAGATCAAGCAATAGAGATCTAGAGCAAACAATAGTACTAAAACAATATCAAAGTGCCAATGCAATCGGAGAACTTACAAAACAAGTTAAATTCACAGCCGCCAAAATCCCTAAAAACTGCTCAAAATGGGGGTTCGTTTCTGGGAAAAACTAGGGTTATATATATAGTAAAACGTCCAACCGATCGGTTGAAGCATCAACCGATCGGTTTAGACAAACGTCGAACCGGTCTGCAGCCTTTGAGATACTTCACCCGATCACTGAACCGATCGGGTGAGTCGTCGAGTCGTGAGCTGGAGGAACTTCGGCTACAAATGAACCGACGGGTTGACAAGTCAATCGATCGGTTGGAATTCAGCTCCAAAAGATAGAGAGTTCTGTAACCACCACCCGATCATTGAACCGATCGGGTGGGGTCTTCTTCACTGCTGCTCTAAATCAGGTCGGATACGCGTGCACGAACTGATCGGTTGGAACTGTCCAACCGATTGGTTGGGGGCTGATATATTCTCTAACTTGATGTATGGCCATCAGATTCTCGTGCGACGCCTCCAGTTGCTCCCGGAACTCATGATATTTGCTTTATATATCCAATATACTGGAAATCTCCTGCAAGTACACACAAACACAAAGAAAGTGAAAAGAAACTAAAAATCACAAAAGAATAGATACGAAACAACGGAAAACAACGAGAAATCACGGAGAAGGCGTGCGTGAATATATAAAATATAAACGCATGTCAAAATCCCCCAAGCCGAACCCTTCCTCATCCTCGAGGAAGACGAGTAAGAATATGAGCTCGGAGGGAAAAAGAAATAGAAAGGAAGAAACATAAAAAGAAAGGAAATCCCAGATCACTCGTCAGAGCCAACTAAAACCAACTCACCAAACTAAGCAAGCATGCGATAAACACATCACTAAACCCAGGAATATGTGTCCATACAAGTGTCGTGGGTCCACGCGGTGAAGTACAAGTGAGTGAGGTCGTGAGCCAGCAGACAGTGTAACTATCTAAATTGTGCAATAAAGCTCCATATACACATACCCAATGAATGACCCAAATATCGTTTCAATTCGAATTAGTGGCGAAATATAGTTCAAGCATGCATGAGAATAGAATAAGAATAGAAACATATCATGTATCAGGGAATCTACTGCTAGGAACTAGGAGATCACCACAAGAATGCCAAGACGATTGCTAGAAAATTCCTATGCCAAGCGTGTTCGAAAACGAAGGAGGTTGAGTAGGTGGGGAGTAGAACACTTGGTGCAAACTCTCGCCTTCCCTTTATTCACGGTGGATAGGAGTAATATTCACAACGGGAATTTTTTGGGTTTTGTGTATTTGTATATATTTTTGGATTTTTGGCTATACAAATTCTTTTCTTTTTCGGAGATTTTCTCTCTTCTTTTTGGATTTTTGGATTTTGGCACAAATGTGTACTCTACCAAGTGGGAGAATGGTACACGACGAGGGGATTTGCACCTAAGTAAAACAAAAAAGAATTTGAATTCTAAACACTTGGGCAAAAGGAAAAATTTTCGCCAATCAGAGCATAAGCAAAATGGTTTATCCTAGTCCTATTGGTAGAGTACCGACACATGTGATTTGAAGCGTTATATATATATATATATACCCATGACTGTCTTATTGGTAGAGTCCCGACACAGGCAAAAGGAAGAGCTCCAGACTAGGGGGGCAGCACCAAACCACCTACAGTATACCCATGACTGTCTTTATATGGAATACCAGAGGCCTTAATAACCCCATTCGTCGTAGGGATCTCCGTGATAGGCTCAATAAGCTTAAGCCATCTGTGATAATTCTTCTTGAAACCAAGCCCAAGTTTCCGATTGATGTTAATAAATCTGTGTTCCCCAAATCCTGGGAAACTATAGATAATTTCAGTACAGCCTCAAGAGGAAGGATTCTTATGGGTCTGGACCCAACTGTCTGGAAACCAACTTTGGTCTCTTGCTCAGCTCAGCATATTACAGTATACTGTGCCAACGCTGGAGGGTTTACTTGCTACATCACCGGGGTATATGCACGAAATACTATTGTACAAAGAAAGGAGTTATGGGATGTGCTGGAGAGGGATGCGCTACATGTGAACAATGCGGCTTGGCTGCTAGGTGGAGACTTCAACAGTGTTCTCTTCTCGAAGGACGAAGTTGGGGGCCGGCATCTTGAGGAGAAGATGGTCAAAGATTACTCTAATTGCATCAATAAATGCCTTCTTCAGGAGTTAAAGAGTACGGGGTGTACTCTTTCCTGGTGCAACAATCGCATCGGGGTGGAGCGCATCGTTGCTCACCTCGATCGCTGTTTCTATAATGTTGCTTGGATCAACAATCTCCCAGAATCTTTTGTGGATTATCTTGATCCTCTTACTAGCGATCATGCCCCCATGTTCGTCAGCCTTCACACCCAGGTACCCTCCTCTCCAAAACCTTTCAAGTTCTATAACTATTGGACCAAGTCCCCAGGTTTCTTAAATATCGTGGAAGGCAGCTGGGTTGACCAAGTCTCTGGCACCCCCATGTACCGCCTGGTGCATAAGCTCAAGTCCCTCAAGGGAAGATTGCGGGATTGGGCGGCTGATTTTGAAGCTAGTAAACTTGTGCATTCGGCCCATACTAAGCTGGAGATTGTCCAGAAGTCTCAAGATCTACACACAAATCCTGCAACCCAAACTGCTGAACTTTTGGCAATTAAAGAGCTTGCTAATGCTATGGGGCTCGAAGAGGACATGTACCGCCAAAAGAGCCGGCAAGATTGGTTAAGCCTGGGAGATAGAAACACAAGATTCTTTTACGGGGCAATGAAGGCAAGGGTCAACCACAACAACCTTACCCATTTGGTGAACATGGATGGTCAGCGATGTGGATCTCTTGAATCCCTGAAGAATGTCGCAACTGCCTTCTATGAAGACCTGTTCACGCAACACAACTATAAGACTACTTTCCCAGCTCTTACCCCCAAGCAAATTCTAACTAATGATGCTGCTTTGTGGTTGATTAGAAGGATCTCCAATGAGGAGATAAAGCAAGCCGCTTTCCAGATCGGAGCAGACAAAGCACCGGGGCCTGACGGGTTTAACGGCCATTTTTTCCAATTCAGCTGGCATATTATTGGTGAGGACATTTCCTATGCGGTCAATTCTTTTTTTCCGATCATGCAATTTACTGAAGCAAATAAACCATACAAATCTTACTCTCGTGCCTAAAAAGTCCAATGCATCGGGCCTGGAGGATTATAGACCCATTGCCTGCTGCAATGTTATTTATAAAATCATCAGCAAGATCATATGCAACAGGATTAAGGTGGTAATTCATGAGTTGATCTCCCCTAACCAGACCGCTTTCCTTCATGGCCGACTTCTATCTGACTCCGCCCTCATTGCTCACGAGCAGATCAGAGACTTCAGTAATCCAATGGGGGGGGAGAGCCTGCTTGAAACTGGATCTAAGGAAAGCCTTTGACAGCGTGAACCGAGACTTCATCTTTTACTTCCTAGGCCAGCCGGGGTTTCCTGATCAGTGTATCGTTTGGATCAAAGAATGCTTATCTACGCCCACCTTCTCTGTAATGGTAAATGGATCTCCAGAAGGGTATTTTGTAGGGAACAGGGGAATTCGGCAAGGGGACCCGCTTTCCCCCTACTTGTTTGTTATTGTTATGGAAGCTTTTTCCCTCTTAATGGCAAAATCACTTACCATAGGCACTATTCAACCAATGAAACGAAGGGATACTATCTCCCATCTCCTTTTTGCCGACGATCTACTTGTATTTTGCCGAGCAAATAGGAAATCATTCCAGGGTCTTAAGGACCTGCTGGGAGAGTTCTATGGATATACTGGCCTCCAGGTGAACTGGGACAAAAGCAGCACGATGTTTAGTAAGGGTAGCAAGCACAAGGTTATGTTAGCGGAATTTTTGGGCATCAAGGTCACAAACACCATCACAACCTACCTGGGCCTCCCTCTATCGTTGAAATACCCAAAGACCCCTATGTATGGCCGGCTAGTTAACAGGTGCAAGAAACGGCTCATGGGATGGTCCTCCTCTATGTTGTCTCTTGCTGGGAGGATTGAGCTCGTCAAATCGGTAATCTACGGCATGGTCGCATTTCGGATGTAGGCTTTTCACATTCCCCTATCTATCCTGAGGACTATTTCATCAACTTGCAGGCGTTTCATCTGGGGTACCTCTTGTGCATGGTCATGGGAGGATATTTGTAAGCCTAAGACTGAAGGTGGGGTGGGCATCAGATTGCTGGAAGATCTCAATGTTGCTTCGGGAATCAGACTGACTTGGAGATTCCTCACTTCCAAAACTCTATGGGCACAACAAATGAGGAAGAAATATGCATCTGGAGATGGGTTTTTCGCAACATCTGGGTTAGTCACGCATTCTGGGACTTGGAAACGAATGCTAGCATGTAGAAATGTTTCCCGGAAATTAATCAAAAGGGTAGTTAGAGATGGCCGTTGCACATTATTCTGGCATGACAACTGGTTAGATTGCGGGCCCTTTAAATATTTATTTGATGTTCCCCCAAGCTCAACCTTGAAAAAGGTAAGTGATTATTGGATCTGTGGCGCATGGTCGGGTGAGGCCGAAATTGTACAGGTCATACCCCTGCTTCGCAACTTCAGCTTACGGCCTGGGCATGACTCTTGGGCTTGGATGCTGAAACCTGGGAATGCTAAAGTCTCGGATGCTGCAAATGGATTCTTGTACAGAGAAGCTTGGGATATGGTTCGCAAAGTAGGTCCGGCGTTCCCCTATCACAAGGTTATTTGGTACACTAATCACATACCCAAAATGTCTTTTGCATTACTCAGAGCCTTCCGCGGGAAACTCCTCACTAGAGCATTGATCAGTAAATGGGGGTTCAACACGGCTACAAACTGTGTGCTCTGTGAGGATGGTAGTGCAGAGGATATTGATCACCTATTTTTTGGATGCAATTATTCGGGATATATCCTGCAGCGTGTTCTACTAAAGCTCAACATCACAACACACTTAGAACCAAATCTTCTGGAGATTGGGAATTACTATCTATCAAATTTCAACAAACAAAGTGGGCTCAGCTCAGTAGCTAAGACCACACTGGCGGCAACAGTTTGGCATGTTTGGTGGGAACGAAACAGGATATTGTTTGAGAACACCAAGAAATGTAAGCTTACCCTCTTTGCTGAGATTGCGGCCGATGTCAAAGTTTCCATGAGAGACCAAGAGCCGGTCGATAGAGAGGAGGAGGATGTTTTTGCCAACTGGGAGCTCAGAGACATGGGCTAATTCTACCCTATTATTTTCATGTATCCCTTCTGTTTTGTTTTGTTATGTATTGGACATAGAGCATGTAGATAGGGGGATCAATAGTGGGGAGTGACGGCGCTTGTGCCCTCTCCTCCCCCTACTGAAACACTTATCCATATGCTGCTATGATGTAATTGTTGAATATTGGACTCCCCGGATTTGGTTTTGATGATGAGCAAACATAAATAATCCATGAACTAACAATTTGTGAGCGCAGTATTGGAGATCGTCGCCAATTTCACGAGAACATTCAATGCGACATCTCAACACTTCCCAAAGCTCGTATTCATGCCTAAAGCTTCTTTGAAGCTCATGCGCCATTTTGGAAGTTATGAAGATTCAATCAAAGCTCTCGAAGACCGTTTATTAAGGTTTTATTTATAGTCTTTTAGCTTCGATATATAGAATGTTAAGCCTTGAGTATATCTTACGTTTCTATCTTCATTACGCTCATTTCGTAGCTCTAGGATCCTTGCACAAGTTCATTCTAACTTCCTCGAAGCATCGCGCTTCGATTCGGACTTTATTGTGCATGTTAGTTGGTACAAGAACAAGTACTGACCGACTAGATGGTGATCTAGTCGGTCGACAACTCTTCTTGGACCGACTAGTTTGATTCCTTAATTTCTTGGACTTTACTGTTTACAGTTAGTCGGTCTACGTTGACTCACCGACCGACTAGTTTGTGAACTAGTCGGTCAGTGATGCTTCTTTGACCGACTAGTTGTGACTTACTGTTCATGCTAAATTTCTCCTAAGCTACTGTTTATCGTTAGTCGGTCTAAGAACGTTTGGTGACCGACTAGTTGACAATCTAGTCGGTCAACTTTTGTTCTTGGACCGACTAAGTCAACTTGTGTTCAGCCTAGCACTAAAATGTGATAGAATAAGGCCGCCCACTCCTGCTAAGGTAGCGGGCAAAGAAGAAGTGACCCCCAATTTCAGAAAGCTCCTGCGGAGTATGTAGTTAGTATAGTTGCATTCAAAGAATAAATGATCTAAACTTTCATGAACATTTTCGGTGCATAACACACAAAAGGGTGAAGTAGGCACTCCCCATTGTACGAGCTTATCACGGGTAAGTAGCTTCCCGTGGAAAGCTCGTAGTAAAGAGATAGCCATCTTGGGGATGTGCCCCTGAAACCAAACCACTTTGTAATAAGGGAAGAGGGGTTTTATAACCCGAGTTCCAGCCCAAGCATCAGCGAGAGAAGGAGACTTAGAAACCCAATTCCAAGAATCATCACCCGCTGTTAGAGAAACCGCATTAATAATATGATGAACACGCCGAAGGGCAATGTTGTCCACCCATCCCTCATTGGACCAGTAATCCCCAACCATTTTCTTCTCCTCCCCAGCAGGCACATCATAGGACTCACTAAGGGGCCCACAGGGCAGCCAATTATCATACCAGAAAAAAGTAGATGTCCCATCCCTGACAATACGTCTGGTAAGCTTCTTAGAAAACTTGCGGTAATGTAAGATAAACTTCCAAGTACCTGATTGCATAGGATGGGGTTTAGCCAGGAACAACCCAGTATTGTTCATATATTGATTCCTCATATAGGAAGCCCATATCCCCTTGTGAGTAAGCATGCGCCAGGATAGTTTAACACCATAAGCATTGTTTAATTCGGTCAAACTTCTGATCCCCACACCCCCTTCCTGCTTAGGAGCACAAATATCGTCCCAAGCCCATAACTGATTCCTCCCCAAATGAATTTTCTGCAAATAGAAGTTATGCCCCGTAAGACAGATTTGGGAATGCGGAAGGCTTGCATCCAAAACCCCACCATGCCATAGACAACAGTTTTCACAAGTTCAATCCGACCAGCAATAGATAGGAGGGACGATGACCAACCCTGCAATCTACTTCTGCATCTGTCAATCAAACGACTATATATTGCAGCATTAGGATACTTGGAGGAGAGAGGGAGACCCAAGTATGTTGAGAGGGATTGAACCCTTTGAATACCCAAGATATCAGCAAGATCACTTGCCCCCCTGGTGCCCTTACTAAAGATGCCAGCACTTTTGCCCCAATTAACCTCAAGCCCAGAAAGGTTTTTGAAAGTGCATAAAAGGTCCCTTAGACCCTCAAAGGATTTGATGTTGGCACGGCAGAAAACAAGCAGATCATCAGCAAAGAGAAGATGAGTGATAGCCCCCACTCTTTTCATGGGCATAATACTACGCACTGCATTGGCCCTGGCCATAAGTAAGGAGAATGCCTCCATTACAACCACAAAGAGGTATGGAGATAAAGGGTCACCCTGCCTCAGCCCTCTATTGGATTGGAACATACCATAGGGAGAACCATTAATCATAACAGAGAAAGAAGGGGTAGAGATACACTCGCAAACCCAGCTGATAAACTTGTGTCTGAACCCCATTTGATGAAGCATGAAATAAACAAATTCTCTGTTAACACTATCAAAAGCTTTTCGAAGTTCCAGTTTAAGGCAGGCACGGGCTCCCATAGGGTTATTGAAGTCCCTAATATGCTCATGAGCAAGCAGGGCACAATCAGAAAGCAACCGGTCTTGAAGAAATGCAGCTTGGTTAGGTGATATGAGTTCAATGACCCCTCTTTTCAGCCGATTACATATGATTTTGCTGATAATCTTGTATAAAACATTGCAACAGGATATAGGTCTGTAGTCGCCAAGCTCAGAAGCATTAGCACTCTTGGGGATAAGCGTCAAGAAGGTATGATTGATCTGCCGAAATATCTTTCCAGTGTGGAAAAAATTAAGAACAGCTTTGGTAACATCCCCCCCAATGATTGCCCACGAGTTTTGGTAAAAGAAGCCATTGAACCCATCCGGCCCAGGGGCTTTATCAGCCCCAATTTGAAACACAGCATTTTTGACTTCCTCAGCTAGGACAGGCCTTTCAACCCAATCAGCAGCCTCTCTAGTAAGAATTCTTTTTGTGGTGAGACTGGGAAAGATTCTCCAGTAATCATTCTGATTATATAGACCAGCATAATACTTAGGGGCCTCAACTTTAAGCATATCAACAGCATTATTACGAGAGCCATCAGCAGAAATAAGATGCCCAAGGCTATTATGACTTTGTCTGGCCTTCATGGCAATATAAAAGAATCGAGAATTACGGTCCCCAAGACTCTTCCATTCTTGTCTACTATATATATATATATATATATATATATATATATATATATATATATATATATATATATATATATATATATATATATATATATATATATATATATATATAGGAGGGATCAAATGACCCCCAAAAATAACCCCCTAAAATGACCCCTATCAAAAATCCTATGCCCCCCATTTTTTCGGAAGATCCGAACCGTTCATCTTGATCTCCACCCTCTAAATACCTTACCCACCAATTTTCAACCCGATCCCATGTGTTTTGCCCGTTCATCCATCCGACCCAAATTTAACGGTTTCGCATGAATAGAACTTTTGCGAATGGTTGATAAACGGGCAAAACACATGGGATCGGGTTGAAAATTGGTGGGTAAGGTATTTAGAGGGTGGAGATCAAGATGAACGGTTCGGATCTTCCGAAAAAATGGGGGGCATAGGATTTTTGATAGGGGGTCATTTTTGGGGGTTATTTTTGGGGGTCATTTGATCCCTCCTCATATATATATATATATATATATATATATATATATATATATATATATATATATATATATATATATATATATATATATATATATATATATATGAGGAGGGATCAAATGACCCCCAAAAATAACCCCCTAAAATGACCCCCTATCAAAAATCATATGCCCCCCATTTTTCCAGAAGATCCGAACCGTTCATCTTGATCTCCACCCTCTAAATACCTTACCCACCAATTTTCAACCCGATCCCATGTGTTTTGCCCGTTCATCCATCCGACCCAAATTTAACGGTTTCGCATGAATAGAACTTTTGCGAATGGTTGATGAACGGACAAAACACATGGGATCGGGTTGAAAATTGGTGGGTATGGTATTTAGAGGGTGGAGATCAAGATGAACGGTTCGGATCTTCCGAAAAAAGGGGGGGCATAGGATTTTTGATAGGGGGTCATTTTAGGGGGTTATTTTTGGGGGTCATTTGATCCCTCCTCATATATATATATACTAGTCATTACCCGTGCCCATAGGGCACGGTTTATTTAATGGCTGAGTTTTCTCCCCCACAAATTTCAAGTTCACCCAAATTTCAAGTTTTCCCACAAAATTTCAAGTTTCCCCCCAAATTTAAGTTTTCCCCCAAAATTTAAGTCCCCCCAAAATTGTCATTACCACCTAGGACAAACTTGCCACGTAGGACAAAGCTTTGTCCTAGAAGGATAAGATTCAAAATCTTCATAGAACTGGAAAAAAAATGGCCGGAAGGGGTGAGAATAAAAAGTGTGGGTATGTGTGAGGAGGGTCCATAGGCAAAAATACAAAAACCGGGATTGTATGTGCAAAATTCCCAACCTCCTCTTTTATCCCTCAAACTCTCATCTCTTATATTTTCTCTTATTCAATTTCCCTGTTTTATATAATAGATATCCAAATTCTCTTATCCAATTTCTCAAGTCCAAATTCTCTTATCAATTTCTCTTGATAACATCCGTCTTTTATATAATAGATATCACTTATCCAATTTCTCTTGTCCAATATCTCTTATCCAATTTCTCTTGATAACATCTCTCGTTTGTAATATAGATATCTCTTATCCAATTTCTCTTGATAACATCATTCTTATCCAATTTCTATTGTCCAATATATATTATTCAATTTCTATTGATAACATCCCTCTTTTATAATATAGATATCTCTTATCCAATTTATCTTGTCCAATATCTCTAATACAATTTCTCTTGATAACATCCCTCTTTTATAATATAGATATCTCTTATCCAATTTCTCATGTCCAATATCTCTTATCCAATTTCTCTTGATAACATCCCTCTTTTATAATATAGATATCTCTTATCCAATTTCTCTTTTCCAATATCTCTTATCCAATTTCTCTTGATAACATCCCTCTTTTATAATATAGATATCTCTTATCCAATTTCTCTTGATAACATCCATCTCTTATAATATAGATATCTCTTATCCAATTTCTCTTGTCCAATATCTCTTATCCAATTTCTCTTGATAACATCCCTCTTTTATAATATAGATATCTCTTATCCAATTTCTCTTTTCCAATATCTCTTATCCAATTTCTCTTGATAACATCCCTCTTTTATAATATAGATATCTCTTATCCAATTTCTCTTTTCCAATATCTCTTATCCAATTTCTCTTGATAACATCCCTATTTTATAATATAGATATCTCTTATCCAATTTCTCTTTTCAAATATCTCTTATCCAATTTCTCTTGATAACATCCCTCTTTTATAATATAGTTATCTCTTATCCAATTTCTCTTGATAACATCACACTCTTATAATATAGATATCTCTTATCCAATTTCTCTTGTCCAATATCTCTTATCCAATTTCTCTTGATAACAACCCTCTTTTATAATATAGATATCTCTTATCCAATTTCTCTTTTCCAATATCTCTTATCCAATTTCTCTTGATAACATCCCTCTTTTATAAAATAGATATCTCTTATCCAATTTCTCTTTTCCAATATCTCTTATCCAATTTCTCTTGATAACATCCATCTTTTATAATATAGATATCTCTTATCCAATTTCTCTTTTCCAATATCTCTTATCCAATTTCTCTTGATAACATCCCTCTTTTATAATATAGATATCTCTTATCCAATTTCTCATGTCCAATATCTCTTATCCAATTTCTCTTGATAACATCCCTCTTTTATAATATAGATATCTCTTATCCATTTTCTGTTGATAACATCCCTCTCTTATAATATAGATATCTCTTATCCAATTTCTCTTGTCCAATATCTCTTATCCAATTTCTCTTGAAAACATCCCTCTTTTATAATATAGATATCTCTTATCCAATTTCTCTTTTCCAATATCTCTTATCCAATTTCTCTTGATAACATCCCTCTTTTATAATATAGATATCGCTTATCCAATTTTTCTTGATAACATCCCTCTCTTATAATATAGATATCTCTTATCCAATTTCTCTTGTCCAATATCTCTTATCCAATTTCTCTTGATAACATCCCTCTTTTCTAATATAGATATCTCTTATTCAATTTCTCTTTTCCAATATCTCTTATCCAATTTCTCTTGATAACATCCCTCTTTTATAATATAGATATCACTTATCCAATTTCTCTTTTCCAATATCTCTTATCCAATTTCTGTTGATAACATCCCTCTTTTATAATATAGATATCTCTTATCCAATTTCTCTTTTCCAATATCTCTTATCCAATTTCTCTTGATAACATCCCTCTTTTATATTATAGATATATAGATATATATATATATATATATATATATATATATATATATATAAACTCCACAAGGTTTTTGGAAGATCCGATCCGTTCATCTCGATCTCCACCCTCTAAAACCCCTATCCACCAATTTTCAGCCAGATCCGAGGTGTTTTGCCCGTTCATCCATCCGACCCAAATTTAACGGTTTCACATGAATAGAACTTTTGTGAATGGTGGATGAACGGGCAAAACACCTCGGATCTGGCTGAAAATTGGTGGATAGGGGTTTTAGAGAGTGGAGATCGAGATGAACAGATCGGATCTTCCAAAAAACTTGTGGAGTTTGGAGTTTTTGACCAACACAGGAGAGGATTCTCTCCTGTGACACCCTATTTCCCGTTTCCTATATATATATATATATATATATATATATATATATATATATATATATATATATATATATATATATATATATATATATATATATATATATATATATATATTGAAAAGTTAGCGTTGTTATATAAATGAATGTACACATATTACATCATAGCAGCATATGGATAAGTGTTTCAGTAGGGGGAGGATAGGGCACAAGCTCCGTCACTCCCCACTATTGATCGTTTTATATATATAATAAAACAGGGATGTTATCATGGGTTTTTGGATAAGAGAAATTGGATAAGAGATATTGGTTATGTGTATTGTTGTATAAGAGATTTTGGTTAAGAGATAATGGATAAGAGATATTGGATAAGAGAATTTGGTTTTGGTTATGTTTAATTGGGTGTGATGTTTATATAGATTGTATATAGGGTATGAGAAATTGAGATATGAGATATTGGATATAAGAAATCAAATCAAATCACTTAAAATATCAAATTTTTTTTTTTAATTTTGAAAACAAAACTTGCGTTTGCTCTCATCTGTTTTTTGATCACATCACAAAATGGAGGGAAAAAACATGCGTTTGCTCTCATCTGTTTTTTGATCACATCACAAAATGGAGGGAAAAAACATGCGTTTGCTCTCATCTGTGTTTTGATCACATCACACAATGGAGGGAAAATTTTTATCATCTGCCATTTTGATCACATCACAAATGTGTAGGACTTTTACTCTCCTCTGTATTTTGAAATCAAAATTTACTCTCACTCTCCTCAAGCTCGCGTTGCAGGGAATTTTTCCTGCCAAGCTCCAGCAGATCAAAGGGAGAGCACGAAGAGCAAGGGAGAGCACATGTTCCTCCTCGCCATCTTCTTCTACCTCCAACTCAACAAGGGAGAGCACGAAGAGGCAAGCATATCAAGCAGAGAACCCTCATCTTCTACATCGGTTAGCTCTTCCTCTTCTCCTCAATATTTTTTCTTTTACTTTCTTTCACCCTCATCAAGAAGAGCACCCCCATTTCAGCGCTTTGAGCTTCATCACGGCCTCAGCAACTCAACCCTTGGTGAGCTTTGTGAGTTTGCTAGTTTCATCACGTCCTCTTCACCTCAACCCTTGGTGAGTTTTTGCACCTCAACCCTTCATGCAACTGTCAGGTTATTGAGATAAATTTTTTTTTGGTTTTGCAAGTTGAATGTTGAGAGAATTGAGTTTGAATGTTGAATGTTGATGTGGTTTTGTTAATTTTGCATAAGCTCTTCATTTTGATAAGCTCTTCATTTTCATTTTCATATTGATAAGCTCTTCATTTGTTAATGTTGATAAGCTCTTCATTTTCATTTTCATTTAGCTTGATTTTGTTAATTTTGCATGAAAGTGTCCTGTTGAAAGTGTCCTCAAAATGTTGCGAAATTTTAATGTTAACTTCATGCAACTCAACATGATTAATCAACATGAAGTTAACCAGAGTATTTGATTCCTCAAGAGAGCTTGATTTTGTTAATTTCAAAATGTTGCACCTCAACTCTATTTTTTGTTAATTTGATTCTATGCCATGGTATTTGATGATATAAGACAAATGTTAACATGATTGGATGAGAGATTCTATGCCATGTGAGTACGTGTAAGAACTATGGTGTTGACAGAATTGGATGATATAATTTCAACACCATAGTTCATTTTTCTATGCCATGGTTCATTTGGTTATTTTGGTTATTTTTGAGAGATTCTTCTGCTCATTTGGTTATTTTTGAGATAACCAATAAAATTGAATGCAAAATAACCAAATTGTTCATTTTTGAGAGATTCTTCTGCTCATTTGGTTATTTTGCACAGAATTGAATGCAGTCTACATTTCAAAATTAAATTGAACTATGGTATTGACAGAATTGGATGATATAATTTTTGAGAGAAAAATGAACTATGGTGTTGAAATTGAATTGAATTTTGAAATTGAATTTTTCTCCTGCCCAAATTTAAGTTATTGAATGCAGTCTACTCTTCTGAAATTTGAGTTATTGAATTTCAATAACTCAAATTTCAATAACCCAAATTTCAATAACTCAAATTTCAACATAGTTCATTTGAAATTTAAGCACACATATCCACATACAAGAATACACATAACCAATAACAATGAAATTCCAGCACACATAACCCAAATTTCAATAACTCAAATTGCAAATGGCTGTCAATTGATTGAGAAATGTGTATACACTCAAATTTGCAATGCTGTGAAATTTTACCGTGTCAATTAATTACTGTTATTACTTCCAATATAATTGATTGATTTAATTGATTGAAATTTCATTGATTGAACTATGGTCTCAAATTTGAAATGCTGACATTATATTTCAAGTATCAACATTACAGTGTAAATTTCAATATATTTTGAACTATGGTTATGTGTAAACTCCCTTGCTGTATCTCATTTGGGTGTTTTTGAGAGAATGAACTATGTTGAATGCAGTATACAGTGCATTTGAAAATCTGGGTGTGTAAACTATGGTGTAAACTATGTGTAAACTATGGTTGAGAATGAACAATGTGAGAGAAGAGAGAACTATGTTGAGAGAAATATGAGCAAGCACATCTATAAAGAGTATACTGGATTTCATATTTGAAATCCAATACACTGAAAAAAGCTTTGTTGTAAATTCACATTTTTAGGTGTAAACAATTTATGATATAGGTGTAAACTAATTCATTCATTATAAATTGCTATTTGAATGAAGTGTGCATTCCATTCAGAGAATTGAGAGAAATATATGTAAGTATTCAAGTAAAATTGGGTAATTAACAGGACACTGTCATTGCCAAAAGGACACTGAACTATGTTGAGAGAATTGAGTTTCAAAGTTGAATGTTGAGAGAACTGAGTTTGAATGTTGAATGTTGATGTGCTTTCAGTGTCCTGTTGAATGTTGAGAGAATTGAGTTTCAAACTGTGGTTTTTGAGATAATTTTTTGTTTCTTTGATTTCATGGCAACTCAAATAACAATGTTATGAACTATGGTTATGTTTGATTCTATGCAACTCAAAATTCAAGTATTCAAAATTCTGTTGAGAGAATTCTATGCAAGTTGAATTTTGAATTATGTTGTTGAGATGTTATTCAAAATTCAAGTATTCAATGAACTATGTTGAGATGTTATGTTTGACTCTATGCCATCTCAATACTCAATTCTCTCAAAATTCAAAATTCTGTCAACATGATACTCAATTCTCTCAACATTCTGTCATTGCAAATTTGAGTTTGAGTTATTGAACTATGTATTTTGAGTTATGTTGAGAGAATTGAGTTTGAGTTTGAGTTTGCATTGTTATTTCAAAATATGAAGAGTATACAATGTTATTTCAAAATTTCAAATGGCAAAATTTGAGTTATTGAAATTTCCCTTGCTCTTCAATGTTGAAATTTGAGTTTGAGTTTGAGTTTGAGTTTGCAATGTTATTTCAAAATTTCTCTGTATACAATGTTGAAATTTGAGTCATTTCAAAATTTCAAACTGTAGTAAAAATTTGAGTTTGCATTTGCAAATTTGTGTTTCATTGCAAACTCAATTCATAACATTGAAAATGAGGCCAGTTCTGAAATATTTTTCATGCAGCAAATATTCAAATACTTGAATACTTTGATATGCAAACTAAATTTGAGTTTGAGTTTCAATTCAATGAAATATGTTTGAAATGGACTACTTCAAATAGCAAGCACCCTGCAGCAAATATTCACTTATCAAATGGACTACTTCAAAAACTAATTGAACTTGAATTGAATTTGATTGAAATTGAATTGAATATTTGCTAAAACTAATTTGCTGCAGGACATTAGTTTGCTTATCAAAGTATTCAAACTCAGTTCTTGATGAGGATATGATCAAAATTGAATTGTATTTCATATATGAGCAAACTAATGTCCTGCTCAGTTCTTGATGAGGATATAAGCAAAATTGAGTATCCTCATCATGTAAGTATTCAAATAGCAAAATTCAAATTTGAGTATCATCATCAAGAACTAATGTGGAGTATTTGAATATTGAGTATTCATTATTCAAATTAATGAGGATAATTTCAAATTTGAGTATATCAAATAGAAAATTCAAATACTAATGTGGAGTATTCACATCCTGATATTTTGCTATTTGAATATTTTGCTATTTGATATACTCACATTTGAATTTTATCAGGATACTCAAATGTGAATTTTACATTAGCTATTTGAATAATGGACTGAGCAGGACATTAGACATGAGTATCCTCACCAAAATTCAAATTTGAGTATCCTCATAAAATTCAAATAGCAAAATTGAGTATCCTCATCAAGAACTAATGTCCTGCTCAGTCCATTGCAAAATTTCAATTCATATATGAGCAAGTATTCAAACTCACAAATATTCAAACTCACAAATATCAAACTCAGTTTTTGATGAGGATATGAGCAAAATTGAGTTTGAGTTTGAGTTTGAGTATGAATTTGAGTATGAATTATTTAAATTCACTGAAATTGCATTAGGATTTCAACCCTAACAATTCTAATGATGCAGTATATCAAACATATCAAAGTATTCAAGTATGGGTTTTCAAAAGCTAAAATGATTCCATGCTAAAATTGAGAGACATAGGTTTTCAAAATTGAGAGGCTACTCAGCCAAAAAAATGATTCCAATATCACTTCATGTTAACAATTGCAAATTGCTAACAAATGCAATTTGATTCCAATATACTGTCATCACTTCATGTTAAAAAATTTAGGGGATACTCAGCTAAACAAATTGAGAGATGAGTTTTGTTTTAACATGGAATCAATTTTTCAAAAGCTAAACAATTTCACAATATGTGATATTGGAATCATTTTAGCAAATTTCTCAATCCTCAACATGTGATCACATTTGCAAATTGCTAAACATCAACTTGACATATAATGAATGACAGGATACTCAGCCAAAGAATAACTACATATACTCAAATACATCAATTTTGTCATTAGGATTTCATAACTGCATATGAAACTGCATGTGAAATTGCATAACTGCATGTGAAATTGCATAACTGCATATCAACTTGACATATAATCAAATTGAACATGCATACACAGATGTGTTCATATGTTGGGATAACAATTTCAAAATTAGGATTTCAACATACGAAATTTTTTTTGCTAATTAACAGGACAATGAAAAAATGTTTGAATGAGAAAATTGTTAATAATACAAAGCTAAAGAAAGCAAAAGAAACTAACTTGGTATGAATCAAAAGCAGTTAGTTCCAATTACAAAACCCTTTGGGAAGCTGCCTCTGCTTAATCCTTCACTCCCATGGCTCCCAATGACAGCAACAAGAACCAATAGTGTGATAAAGATTGCCTCTTTCATCACCATTGGCGTTGCTGGCTTTTGAGATAGAGAGCAATGCTTTGGGTTCTATATGATGGTGTAATGGGTGGCCTTGACAGGATTAATCTATGCACATGATTTTGAATGGCTCATTACATTGCATTCACAGGATTTTTTCCACATGATTTTTGGCTACATGCTTCCTCCACAGGACATTGCATTATTGGCAGTATTGGTATTGGAAGTGGATTGACTGTAATTGGCAATCCTGTATACCAATACCAATGGTATTAAAAATCCCTCAAAATGTTGCAATATTGGCAGTTTTGGTATTGGTATACATGAATGTAATGCTTATGAGATGTGCACCTCAACCCCTCAACCCCTGTTTAAACATTTGAATATTTCTATCAAGTAACTGAAATTGTTCAATATTTTTGTTTAACATGATTTTTGACTATTACTTGATATTTTTGTTTAACAGGGAGAACTTCATTTTGAATATTTCTATCAAGTTTACAATCAAGTTTACAGTCAACTGGAGTACATTTGATATTTCCATCTGCTATGAATGTGAATATTTCTATCAAGTAACAGGGATTGAGGTAAAATATTCATACATTTACTGAATTGATACTTTATTCAAATGAATATGCCAATTTTACAGCTTACCAATTCTTGATACCCAATTTTATGATACCCAATGATGTGATCAAAATTTAGCATAAATTGTTTTGGTTTCTATTTTGAGGTTTCTGCATAATAAAGTATAATGAAGTGTAAATTTAGCATCAATATGACCCATTGGATATGACCCATTGAAACTTGATTGCTATTAAGAAATTGGCAGTTTAGAATACAAATTAAGTCAAGGTTCAACCTGCTAACCTAGAAATTGGCAGGTTAGACTAGAAATTGATGCTTTAGAAATGTTTTCGTGTAACAAATGTGTATTGAGAAAAATAAACTGTTTGCTCTTTGCTATTTTTAATCATCCCAGTTTTAGAAATGTTTTAATGAGGCTAGTTTCATATGTATTTTCTATTAGAGTTAGAAATGTCAGGATAATTTGATGAGGACATTTCTAATGAGGACAGTTTGATTAAGTGTAATTAGAAATCACCTCATTAGAAATTTCAGGATATTTTGATTTAATGCTTTATTGTAACTACATTGTTTGCTATTAGCTATTTGTAATCATCCCAGTTTAATATGTATTTTCTATTTTTAGTGTAATGAGGACAGTTTCATATATAACAAATTTCTTTTACTGCTTTAGTGTTATTAGAAAAATGCTGGATTGTTTGTATATCCTGCAAAACTACATAGGAAATCCTAAGTGTTGAAGTTGAGACAAATTTTAAAAATGTGAACAATGTGAAAATGCTGGATTGTTTGTATCAATTTTGATGTAAAATGTTAAAAATTCATTGGATGCTGAAAATGTTGGCAGTGTTCTCAAATGTAAGCATTGTAATTGTAAGAGTTTTAATGTTTTAGGTGTACTGGAATCCAGATTAGGTGTAAAATCATTCATATATTAGGTGTACATGAATACCCTGATTTTACATGCATGTACACCTAATCAAGGCATTCAAATGATATACTGGAATCCAGGATTGGGTGTACATGAATACCATGATTTTTGGATATACTGGAATGTGTAAAAATGTTTTTTTGGGAGTACCTGTAGTTTTAGTTACACAATAAAGGATGCTCAACCATTATTGGATATACATGACTAGAAAATTCATGTAATTTTTGGATATACTGGATTTTTGGAGCAAATTACATCATTAGAAAATCATTTCAAATCCTTATTTATCTCATTAGCATCCATTTTAAGCAGCAAATTTTAAGCAGTAAATCCATCTTAAAAATAACTGATTTTGCAAAATAATGTTGGGTTAAAAAGAATGGATTTTGCAAACTTGCAAGTTCACTTTCATGGATTTTGCAAATAATATGATAAACCCAGCATATATGAACTTGCTACTGATAATATGCATTGTTATCAAGTATCAAACTAAAAACTAAAAACATGCAAAAACCTAATTGGGATGATATTTTAAACCTAGCATTTATCAAGTTATGTTTGGAATTATTTTGGCTTATTATACAAAGATATTGGCTTCCAAAAATATTGGCTTATTATGTTCTTTGGAATTATTCAAAGATAAATATCAATATTTGAGAATGAACATAATTCCAAAGCTAAATATCAATATTGATCAACTCTGAAACTGGGAGTATTCATTCTCAACTAGAAACTGTGAGTGTTCTTTCTCAAAATGAACATATTCACCCAATTCCAAACTGGGAGTATTTTAATTGAACATCTACCATATTCTCAAAATGAACATCTAATATACGCTAATAATGTATTTTAATTGTAATTAGTTTGGGTTTAATTTGGATAGGGCTTTAGCTCGACGAAGTAGGAGAGAACGAGAACGTGAACAAGAACAACGAAACATATCTCACGCTCTACCTTCTGACAGTGTACTTGATATACCTCAAATAACACCAGCCGTGACAACTTCTCCGGTTGAACAAGAACATGCTGCCTCAGCCTCGCGTAACGATATGATTTCCGGACAAGTTCCTGGACCATCTGTCAGGTCATTATCAACCCGACTGTAAATAAAATCTTTTCACCAAGCCATGTATTTTAGTTGTGTTTATTTTTGTGTTTAAATTTGGATAGGGCTTTAGATCAACGAAATAGGAGAGAACGAGAACAAGAACAACGAAACATATCTCACGCTCTGACTTCTGACGGTGTACTTGATGTACCTCAAATAACATGAGCCGTGACAACTTCTCCGGTTGAACAAGAAGATGTTGTCTCAGTCTCACATAACGATATGATTTCCGGACAAGTTCCTGGACCATCTGTCAGGTCATTATCAACCAGACTGTACATAAAATCTTTTCACCAAACCATGTATTTTAGTTGTGTTTATTTTTGTGTTTAAATTTGTATAGGGCTTTAGCTCAACACAAAAGGAGAGAACGAGAACAAGAACAATGAAACATATCTCATGCTCTAAATTCTGACGGTGTACTTGATATACCTCAAATAACACCAGCCGTGACAACTTCTCCGGTTGAACAAGAAGATGTTGTCTCAGCCTCACGTAACGATATGATTTTCGGACAAGTTCCTGGACCATCTGTCAGGTCATTATCAACCCGAATGTACATAAAATCTTTTCACCAAGCCATGTATTTTATTTGTGTTTATTTTTGTGTTTAAATTTGTATAGGGCTTTAGCTCAACGCAAAAGGAGAGAACGAGAACAAGAACAACAAAACATATCTCACGCTCTGACTTCTGACGGTGTACTTGATATACCTCAAATAACACCAGCCGTGACAACTTCTCCGGTTGAACAAGAAGATGCTGTCTCAGCCTCGCGTAACGATATGATTTTCGGACAAGTTTCTGGACCATCTGTCAGGTCATTATCAACCCGACTGTACATAAAATATTTTCACCAAGCCATGTATTTTATTTGTGTTTATTTTTGTGTTTAAATTTGTATAGGGCTTTAGCTCAACGCAAAAGGAGAGAACGAGAACGAGAACAAGAACAACGAAACATATCTCACTCTCTGACTTCTGACGGTGTACTTGATATACCTCAAATAACACCAGCCGTGATAACTTCTCCGGTTGAACAAGAAGATGCTGTCTCAGCCTCGCGTAACGATATGATTTTCGGACAAGTTCCTGGACCATCTGTCAGGTCATTATCAACCCGACTGTACATAAAACCTTTTCTCCTCCCATGTATTTTATTTGTGTTTATTTTTGTGTTTAAATTTGTATAGGGCTTTAGCTCAACGCAAAAGGAGAGAACGAGAACAAATACAAGGAAACACATCTTGATATATGACTACTACCGGTGTACTCGACATGCCTCAAAGCACATATGCAGTACCAACTTCTCCCGTTGAACATGAAGATGAGGTCTGAGCCTCGCACAACGATACGATATGTGCTAAAGATGATGAACCATCTGCCAGGTTATTATTCATAAAAGCTACTCTGCATTAATGTAACTTAATTTTATTTAATTATTATGGTTTTATTTTGGCTAGGTGTTTAGCTCACTGTCAAAGGAGAGAATGAGAAAAAGCTCAACGAAACAAATCTCGATATATGACTCCTATCTGTATACCTCAAATAACACCTGGATTAACAACTTCTCCAGTTGAACAAGAAGACACTGGCTCATCCTCGATCTTCCAATGTCGATCAACTCAGCATGGCTCTGATCCACCAACTCAGGTTGATTTTGGTCGTCACCATCTTGGATTAATGAACATTCCATGCCCTCATTGTTCAGCCTTACACTGGTTGGATGAACAGTTGTTGAAGTCAACTTTGAGAACACATCTTTTTGGAACATGTTGTTTGCAAGGAAAAGTAAAATTGCTGAAACTTAATGAACCCCCTCCAGCACTTCAAGAATTATATATTGGTGACAGTGAGGCATCAAAATCATTTCGAATGTATACTCGGGAGTATAATGCAGCTAATGCATTTACCAGCCTTGGTGTGACAATGGATCAAATATTGATTGCTGGCAGAGGCCCGAACATATTTACTATTCATGAAGAATTACGCCATCGAACAGGATGACTTCTGCCCCAACCGGATCAAACAACAAGTTATTGTCAACTTTACATATATGATCTGGATTCTGCTATGGAGTTTCGAAGTAATAGAAATCCACATTTAAGTAAGGATGTCTTACAAATTATTCAAAATTGTTTATCGGGCATAAATCCATTCATCAAACTATATTGTCAGGCATATTCTGTTTTATCTCAAGCAGATTCATGTGGTCATGATCTTCCTGTATATCTGTATTACAATTCAAACAAGGATCGTCGCCGTTATAACCTCCCAACCGTAGATGAGATTGCAGTTATTTTACCTGGCGATGGCTATCGACCTTCCGGGATGCGAGATATAGTTTTACATCTTCGAGGAAATCATCAATTAATGCAAATCAATGAGACTCATCCTGCATACTTACCATTACACTACATATTATTATTTCCTGATGGTCAGCTTAGATGGGAACCTGAGTTAAAGCAGTGAGATCCAGTTCAAAACATATCTTCAAGTAACACCTTACCATGTGTGAATTTTATAGCTACCTTTTGTTTGAAAGACAGAACGAGTATTCTTCAATTTTGAGAGCTGGAAAGTTATTCCAGGAGTTCATAGTTGATGCTTGGGCAGCAATTGAGCAACATCGTTTGACATTCATCAAACTTAATCAACGAAAACTCCGCTCAGAGCTCTATCAGGGTCTTGCAGATATCGATGCATATGCCAGATGTGACCAAATTGGTCAGCGCATGATACTTCCTTCATCTTTCACTGGCAGTGCACGTCACATGTTTGAAATCTTTCAAGACTCGATGGCTATCACACGTTATAACCAGCACCCGGATATTTTTCTTACCATGACCGCAAATCCAAAGTGGCCAGAAATTACTTCGGCTCTACTGCCCAATCAAAAGGCTACCGACCGTCCAGATTTAGTCGCACGTGTATTTGAGTTAAAAAGAAAGGCTTTGATGAAGGAGATTGATGGCAATAATGTATTTGGAAAGAAAGTAGCACATGTATTTACAATTGAATTTCAGAAATGGGGTCTTCCACATATGCATGCTCTTTTCTTTCTTCGTGGTCCTGATAAGATTCATACATGTGATCAAGTGGATAGAATTGTTTGTGCTGAATTTCCTGATCCTGCTCAAGATCCTGCATTATTCGATACTGTGTCAAAATGTATGGTACATGGACCATGTGGTGCTCAAAATCCAAATTCTGCATGTATGGAAAATGGTAAGTGTACTAAGAAATATCCTCGAAATTATGTAGATGCAACAACTATGGATGTGATGGATATCCTATTTACCGTCGTCGTATTAATGGGCATCTATATACTGTAAGGGGGCATCAGGTTGATAACCGAGATATTGTGCCGCACAATATGTATCTCTCAAGGCGCTTTAACTTCCACATTAATGTCGAAGTTTGTGCTGGGGTAAGATGTGTGAAGTACATTCATAAGTATATTTATAAAGGTCATGATCGGACCACAATGGTATTGGGTGCAGTAAATGAGATCCAACAATACCTTGATGCAAGATATATTGGACCACCTGAGGCAGCCTGGCAAATATTTGAGCATCCTTTGCATCAAGAGATTCCGTCAGTTCAAAGATTGATACTTCATTTACCAGGGCAACACCGTGTTATTTTTGATCCAGATGAAGATGTAGATGTAATAAGGTCTAGGGCTGAAAATGATAAGACAACTTGGACTGAATTTTTTACATGTTGTGCTTTACATGAGTCTGCACATGATCTCACATATCAAGAATTTCCTCAAAAGTTTGTGTGGCATTCGTCAACAAAGGTCTGGACTCCAAGACAATCTGGATATGTAATTGGCAGAATGTATTTTGCCTCCCCTAATTCTGGTGAGAGATTTTAACTACGGTTGCTATTAACAGTTGTTAAAGGGCCAACATCATGTGAAAATTTACGCACATTCAATTCTATTGAGTACCCTACATTCAAAGCAACATGTATTGCACGAGGTCTTCTTGAAGATGATTCCGAGTGGAGACAATGTCTTTCCGAGGATTCAATTATGAAAACAGGATATCAATTACGAAGACTGTTTTGCATTATTCTTATCGAATGTTCGCCGATCGACCCCTTTGCATTATGGAATGAATTTTCAATGCACATTTGCGATGATCTTCTAAATAAATTACAAACTTTATTTGCAATTTCTTCCCCATCTCAATGCCAACTTGAAGATTATGGATTATTCCTTATCAATGAATTGCTTGAGGAGTACGGTAAGTGTCTATCTGACTTCCCATCAATGCCACTTCCTGCTGGAGATTGGAATGTAATTATTGGCAATAGAATGTTGTATGAACATCAGGAACTTATAAATAAGGCTAAACAAATGGATGCTCAAAAATACATTGATTGCCTCAATGATGCACAACACCATGCTTACTCGGCAATTACTTCATCTGTATTTGAAAATAAAGGTACTACATTCTTCTTGAGCGGCGGTGCTAGAACTGGAAAGACTTTTTTGTACAATGCACTAGCAACAATGTTGCGTAGTCTTGGACATATAGTTATCACCGCCGCGTCATCCGGTATTGCATCATTGCTGCTTAACAGAGGCCGGACTGCACATTCCATATTTCGTATCCCGTTAGATGTGCATGATACTTCAATTTGTAATTTTAGCAAGCAATCCATGCAAGCTCAATTATTCAGAAAAGCAAAACTTATAATATGGGATGAAGTACCTATGCAACATCGGCACTGTGTTGAGGTAGTTGATCGATCATTACAAGATATTTGTGATAACCCCAGAGCATTTGGTGGTATTACTGTTGTTCTGGGTGGGGATTTTCGACAACTCTTGCCCGTCATACCAAAGGGGGTTCGAGAAGAAATTGTTGGTGCCTCATTGAGACGATCTGTATTATGGTACTCTGTACAAGTTTTGATCTTGGATCAAAATATGCGGTTAAATAACTCATCTGTTAAGAATGCAAAATTTGCAAAATTTATTTTGGAGGTATTTTATTTCATGCCTAATTTAATTTTACTTACTATGTTTATCTTAGCCAGTCCTTAACTTAAATTTTATCTATATAATATATTAGGTTGATACAAATCCTACAGAGGTGGTATAACTTCCTTCTCACATATTCAGGTGCAAGGATTTAAACGAGTTATTACTTCGAATTTATCCACAGCTTGATATTGAGGGTGCAGTGACTCCGGCATACCTGACTGAACGAATAATTCTGTCTGCACGGAATGATGATGTTGCTTTTATAAATGCTGCTGCATTACACATATTTCTGGGACAAAAGATTACGTATCTAGCTGCAGACAGCCTGTCTGAAAATGAAGAAACAGACCCAACCATTATAAGTCGATATCCAACTGAGTATATAAACTCTTTGGATCTTCCTGGGTTGCCACAATTTAAACTTGATCTTAAGGTGGGTTGTCCAATTATTTTATTATGAAATATTGCACCAAAAGATGGGCTCTGCAATGGCACTCGATTGATGGTTGTCAGATGTGCATCATGTGTCATTGAAGCTCAAATTTTAAATGGGGATAAAGCCGGTAGTTTTGTGTTTATTCCAAGAATATCTTTGTCACCATCGGCTACAACATTACCATTTCATATGACAAGACGACAGTTTCCTGTCCGTGTAACTTATGCCATGACAATTAATAAAGCTCAGGGACAATCTGTAAAGTTCGTTGGAGTTGATTTGTGGACCCCAGTTTTCAGTGATGGACATCTGTATATGGCACTTTCACGGTGCACATCTTTTGATCGTGTATGTGTCCTTCTTCCGGCCGATTCAAATAAAACATTAAACATCGTTTATCCAGACGTTTTGCTATGAATTCCACTATATGATTAATATTGTAAGTTAGTATTTTAATCTTTTTGTAAATAGTTCTATTTATTTTATTCATTTAGTCATTCTTTATAAAAATTATTTAGCGACTGTTGTCTACCATACAGGTACACCATTATCATACAACCACTAGCTGCATAATGTGGATTGGCATCACTATATATGGCAATGTAAGAAATTTTTAACTTAAGTAAAAATCATTTTTGCTTTATTATTTCTTTCAATATGAATCTTTCAATATGAATGGTTAGCTAAAATATTTGTTTGAATTTTTTTATACTGGTGGATGCAGATTTGTTTAAAACTGTAAGTCTTTAATCATAACTTTTTATTATATATTTTATTTCATTTCATTTGATTTCTTCATATTTTTTGTTCTTATAGGTTGTGTTACTTGCTCAAAATAATATAGCTGTCAAGTTGCGTGATTACATAAGAATTTGGTGGGACAAGGTATGCTGACCAATAAATAAGTTATCATTTTCATATTAAGACTTTTTAAGTTAGTAAATTATTATTATTATTATTATTTTCAGCAAGAAGCAAAAATAATTATAGATGCACAGGTGACAGGGAATATTGATTCACCCGAAAAATGTGTTATTGAGGTAATGTAAAAAACTATTAGAATTTTATTCCCACAATATCATTTTCATTGAATATCAACATAATATCGTTTGTGTTATAGAATTGGAAGTTAGTTCTTAAGGAGCTTGATTGGGTCCATAAAGCACGTCCACATATGCTCCCCCTGAACAAGGTAAAAACGTTTTAAGTGTAAATTATTAATGTTATCACATATTTCTTTATTTCTCTAACCAATTTATGTTTGTAATTACCTAGGTTATTGTGCATCCAGATGACACACGATGTTGGATTGAGATTGACACGCATTCCTTTTATAATGTAATGAAGAGGAAGTTTCCTGTTGAACCATGGTGGATTGCGTATTAACAGCGTTGATGTAACAGATGTATTTTTGATGTAACAAATGTAAATATTATTATGGTGTTACTTGGCTTAGACTAATAGAACTGGATCTACATTACTTTTGTGTAACATTATTAAGGTGTTACTTTTTGATGTTAGAAATGTAAAGTTCAATAGTTGCTTGCATGGTTTTTTACTTCACCAATTTCAATTGTTTAAGATTTTGAGGGGGAATATCTAAAATGAATCGTGCCCACATTTTCGAGGGAACTAAGATTTTGAGGGGGAAATATCTAAATTGAACCGTGCCCTCGGGCACGGGTTATAGACTAGTGTATATATATGTATGTATGTATGTATATATATGTATGTATGTATGTATATATATATGTAGATATATACATATGTATATATCGATACATACATACATATGTATGTATACATACATACATACATACATACATATTTTTTTTTGAAAAGCTAGAAAATCTTTATTGAGTAAAAATATACAGATATATAGAGCGAAGGAATGAGGATTCAGTATAAAGAGGATAGGGCACAACCGCCGTCACTCTCTAATACAGAACTCCCATCCTAAGCGAACTATACAAGAAAGAATAATCTCAAAAATTCAGCCCAAATATCTAACCTCCCAATTTTCAAGGATTGAAGACTCCTCTATAGTGGTAGGTTCAAGTCCACACAAAGCCACTCGAATATCCGCCGCCATTACCTCAAAAAACTCAACTTTCCCCCTACTTTTTCCTTCAAAGATTCATCTGTTTCGCTCTTGCCAAATATGCCAAACCATAGCTGATAGAACCGTACGCGCCAATCTGCACAAAGTTCCTTTACCAACAAAATGCCCCAAATAGTAATCACCAATAACCGCCAGTGAAGGCCCCAAATGATTGGAGACGTTCAACTTCAACAACGACCTCTGGAGAACATATTGAGTGAAGCTACAATTGAAGAATAAATGGGAAATATCTTCGATGTTGTCACCCCCGCACAGAACACAATTCACAGGCAAGTTAAGGCCCCATCTGGCAATAATATCTCTAGTAAGAAGCTTACCCCTACGAGCACGGAGGAGGGTAATAGACCATTTGGGAATATGACATGGAAACCAAACTAGCTTCTGGAATCGAAAAGAAGGACCCCTAATCCGAACACCATCCCAGGCCTCCTTAAATTTGAAAGAAGCCAAATCCCTACTAGCTGTCGGCTGTTGGCCACTGGACCTAGCCGAGTCAATGCCAGTAGCTCCCATATGCTGTATGCGGCTGTTACCAGTGCCGCACTCAATACCAGGCCGGTAGCATTTCGCCCAAACCCATCGGTCATGTCCAATAGTGATTCCGGCCTGTGCAAGGTGATGCTTGACCTGAGCTATGGCCGGATCGTCTGCCCAAGCTCCCCGGACCCAGTAGTCACAAACACGCTTCATCGAGGCATCCGGTGGAACTGTAACCAGATTCTTTAGAGGCCCACAGTCTAGCCAGTAGTCATGCCAGAACAGAGTCGAACTCCCGTCTTTAACCAGTCTTCGTATAAGTTTATTAGACGCATTTCTACAATTCAACATGTGTTTCCAAGTGCCGGAGTGATAGACAGTGCCCTTAGCCGCAAAGAACAATCCGGCCCTATCATATTTAGCTCTCATATACTTAGCCCAGAGGCTATTTGATGTAAGAAATCTCCACGTCAGCCTCACACCCACAGTAACATTTAGATCCTCCAACAACCGTAAGCCCACACCACCTTCAGTCTTAGGGGTACAGATATCCTTCCATGCCCAAGCCCGAGAGGGACCCATAATGAACCGTCTACAGAGAGAAGAAATTTTCCGTACTATGGAAAACGGCATGCGGAATGCTTGCATCCAAAAAGCGACCATACCGTAAATGACCGATTTGACAAGTTCAATCCTCCCAGAAATAGATAATAAATTTGACGACCAGCCCATGAGCCTCTTCTTGCACCTATCAAGTAGCCGACTGTACATGGGCGCTTTTGGGTATTTGGACGATAAAGGCAAGCCCAAATAAGTAGAAAAGGTAGTGGAAATTCTGACACCCAAACAATCTGCCAGGCCGGTCCGGTTTTTAGTACCTTTACTGAAAAGAACCGAACTCTTGTCCCAATTCACATGAAGCCCCGAATAATCCTTGAACTCCAGAAGTAAGGACTTAATGCACCTAAAAGATTTGAGATTGGCTCCACAGAACACTAGCAAGTCATCAGCAAATAGAATGTGGGAAATTGAACCTGTTCGGCGCATAGCCTGAAGGGCACCACATCCAAGACTTTTGGATATTAAGATAGAGAACGCCTCCATAGCAATAACAAAAAGGTACGGCGAAAGAGGGTCACCCTGCCTTATACCCCTGTTGCCCCTAAAATACCCCACAGGAGATCCTTTAACCATAACAGAGAAAGTAGGTGTTGATACGCATTCCTTGATCCAATTCACAAAAGCACAAGGGAACCCCATCTATCTCATAAAGTAAAGGATAAATTCCCTATTAACGTAATCAAAAGCCTTCCGTAAATCAAGCTTCAGGCAAGCTCGGCCCCCCATGGGATTACTAAAGTCCCTAATCTGCTCATGAGCAATAAGGGTGCAATCAGATAACAATCGCCCTTTAAGAAATGCTGCTTGATTGGGGGAAATAAGCTCATGAATCACTACTCTGAGCCTATTACAAATAATTTTGCTAACAATTTTATATAGGACATTGCAGCATGCAATCGGCCTATAATCCCCCAGAGATGAAGCATTAGAATTTTTGGGAACAAGTGCAAGATGAGTGTGGTTAACTTGCCTAAGAAGAGAACCAGAGCTGAAAAAAGACTTTACCGCCATAGTAACGTCGTCTCCAATGAGGTACCAAAAATGTTGGTAAAAGTGTGCATTAAAACCATCCGGTCCAGGCGCCTTATCAGGACCCATCTGGAAGACCACTTGCCTGATTTCCTCATTAGAGATTCTCCTTATCAGCCAGGCAGAAGCATCCTCCGTGAGAATACGCTTTGGAGTAAAAGCAGAGAAAGTGCGCTTGTAGTTGTTTTGATTATAGAGGTCCATAAAATGATCAGCAGCCGCCTTTTTCAAGTCATCAATAGAGCCAGATTGCCTACCCCTTGCATCCACAAAATGGTTCAGACTATTATGGGTTTCCCTTGATTTCATAGCACTATAGAAGAATTTGGTGTTACGGTCCCCCAAAGACACCCAATCCTGGCGGCTCTTTTGACGAAACATATCCTCCTCAAGACTCATAGAGGTAGCCAGCTCCCTCATAGCAGCCTGCTCAAGAGCTTGGATGGAAACATCCGAATTCAACAAAGGATTGTTTCTAATAGATTCCAACTTAGTACGGCCCATGTTTACCAGCTTGCTAGCATTATAAGCAGCCGACCAATTGCGCAAAATAGGCTTTAGTCTTTTTAATTTCTGGGCCACACAAAACATAGGAGTGCCACCAACAAAACCCCCCCAACTCTCTTCAACAATTTTAGAGATACCACGGCATTTGGTCCAATAATTAAAAAACTTGAACGGTTTTGGATCAGATTGTACCTGAGGGTGGAGACGGACCACCATAGGGGCATGGTCACTAGTCCGGGGATCCAAGTACTCAACAAAAGAGCCATTGAGATGCTGCAGCCAAACACCATTAACAAACACCCTATCTAGCCGAGCAGAAATCCGTCCAATCCCCATTCTATTGTTACACCAGCTATACTTACAACCCGTACTCTTAAGATCATGGAGCTGACAAGTACTAATGCAATCATTGTAATCAAAAAGACATTTTTGCTCCAGGTGCCTTCCACCTACTTTGTCCGAAGATTTAAGAACACAATTAAAGTCTCCTCCCACCAACCACGCCCCATTGTTCAGCCTACCAGCATCACTTTTCAAGCATACCCACAAGTCCTTCCTTTCAACTAGTGTGTTACGGGCATACACACCAGTTATAGCGCAGGAGAACCCTCCAGAGTTGGTGCACAAAACAGTCACATGCTGATCCGAAATAGAAAAGAGAGTAGGCTTCCATACTGTGGGGTCCAATGCCATCAAAACCCGACCACCCGAAGAGGAGTCCATATTATTAAACATGATCCAATTTTTGGGAATCACAGAATTGCGATTACCTGACGAAGCTTTAAGCTTCGTCTCAAGAAGAATCATAATGGACGGCTTTAATGAAGTCATTCTGTCACGAAGGTCCCTACGACGGACAGGGTTATTCAAACCCCTAGTATTCCATATGAATACAGTCATTGACCAACTGGATTTTTAGGATTGCAACACTGGATCCTAGAACTCCGTCTTGCACAGGATTCCACAGGGCCATCAGTCTTCCTCCTTACCTTCTTAACTTCCTCCACCTGCTCCAGAATGGTGAGCTCTTCCGATAACCATACAGGGTTATCGATCGCCAACTCAGTAGGAACCCTGTCAATGTCATTGTCCCCAACCGAATTATTCTCTAACAGGGACGGGAGAGGTAAAGGTTCGCGCACCTGCTCCACAGTTTCCGCATCAGCAATAGTGGAGTGGATACCAATACCATTGGAGGTAGCAGAGGGCGTAACACTGGGTGGCACAAGCACCCCTCCTTGCTCCGGAACCTTAGCAACAGATTCCGACCTTACCATACCCTCAAGCACCGGGGCATCAATGGTAGTCTGAACATCACCACCTGCCGAGACCTGAGCAACAAGTCTCTCCTCAACCTCAGCCTCACAACCGGAATTAACAGACTCCCCCACGAAGCCCGGCACAGCCATAGTATTAGTCTTTAACCCCCCTTCAGTAGCACAACCCCCCTCTGCGGCAATGACATTATTCACCAATTCAGGATCACTAGGATTCGGAGGCAATGGAGCGTTGCCAGCACCACCATCCCCTTGGATTGAAGGAAGCTCAATACCTGTTGGACATTGGGCATCGCTATGTCCAAAACAGGCACACGTGGTACACCGAGGGGGTTCCCCTTCAAACTTAGCCACAATAGAAATGATTTCACCATCATCTAATTCAACATCCACTGATTTACGTAAAGGGGTCGCCGCATCCACCTCTACAAGACAACGCGCATAGGTAATCCTCTCCAGAGTAGCCGTCGCCCGATCAAGGCACATAGGCGTACCAATGACAGAGGCAATAATGTTTAGAGTATCCAGGTTCCACATGTATAATGGAAGGCCATGAAGCTGAACCCAGACAGGGACCGATGTGAGAATATCTCTATCATGGCGGAGATTCATATTCCATTTCTTCAAGACTACTAACCGGCCATCAAACAACCAAGGCCCGCCCTTTAGGATCTTCTCGCACTCTTCAGAGGATTCAAACCGGAAGTAAAAGAAACCATTGTCCTTACTATAGACCTGGACCTTCTTCTTCAATTTCCAGAGCCGCTCCATCCATGCAACTATTTGCCCATAATAAGGGATATCCCCGAGAACATAGCTAACCAGCAGCAACTTTCAAGGGGGCCACAAAGGTCATGGCCAACCCCGACTGATATGAGCGCATATCAGCACAGACTATTGAGTATTGGACTCCCCGGATTTGGTTTTGGATGATGAGCAAACATAAATATATCATGAACTAACAATTTGTGAGCGCAGTTATGGAGATCATCGCCAAATTCACGAGAACATCCAAAGCGACGTCTCAAGACTTCTCAAAGCGCGTGATCGCATGCCTAAAGCTTCGTTGAAGCTTTTGTACCTTCTTTGAAGTCAAGAATGAAGATTGAAGCTTTGAAGACGGATCGCTAAGGTTTATTTTATAGTCTTTTAGCTTCGATCTATAGAATGTTAAGCCTTGAGTAATTCTTACATTTCTATCTTCATTACGCTCATATCGTAGCTCTAGGATCTTAGTACAAGTTCATTCTAACTTCCTCGAAGCGTCGCGTTTCGATTCGGACTTGTTTGTGCATGTTAGTTGGTACAAGAAGAAGTACTGACCGACTAGATGGTGATCTAGTCGGTCAGCAACTATTCTTGGACCGACTAGTTTGCTTCCTTAATTTCCTGTTCAGTACTGTTTACAGTTAGTCGGTCTACGTTGACTCACCGACCGACTAGTTTGTGAACTAGTCGGTCAGTAATGCTTCTTTGACCGACTAGTTGAGCTTTACTGTACATACCAAATTTCTCCTAAGCTACTGTTTATCGTTAGTCGGTCTAAGAACGTTTGGTGACCGACTAGTTGACAATCTAGTCGGTCAACTTTTGTTCTTGGACCGACTAAGTCAATGTGTATTCAGACTATTTCACTTTGCCTCTTAGTCGGTCTACGTTCACTGACTGACCGACTAGTTGTGAAACTAGTCGGTCAGAATGTCTTCTTGGACCGACTAGATTTCTAGGTCTGAATTCCTATCTCTTCTCAGTTCCTCACTTAGTCGGTCCATGTTGTCTCACCGACCGACTAGTTGATGAACTAGTCGGTCAGTGGTTGTTCTTTGACCGACTAGTCTGCTTCAGATTTAGATCCGTTGGAGTTTTGAAAGCGACGTTTCTCTCTCTCTTTTCTCTTGATCCTTTAAATACCTGAAGGGGTTATTTCATAGGATCCAAGGCTGCTATTTCAGAGTTCTATTGATTCAAAGAGAAGCTTTCAACTCTCATCTTCAAGCTCTCCCATTATCAAGAATCTCTCCCTCACTCTCATTCCTCTAGAGAGATTCATTGGTTGTGAGCCTTCCAAGCCAAGGGCTTGATTCTAGGTCATCCATCTCATCCCTAGGCTTCCATTGCTGGTCATCTTCTTGAAGCTAGGGTTTGGTGACTCTTCCTCCATCAAAATCCTCTTTGCCCTAATTTGGTAAGAAATCTCAAGGCATAGGTATTTTGTTGGTAAGCATTTCATTTCAGTTATATTTGAATTGTATACTCTCGGTTGTGAGAGGTTTTGCGTGATCCTGGGTTGTGGGAGTCACGGTCATCGATTGTAGGTCGATTGCGCTTGTGAGGTTTTCGCAAGTGTTCATATTGGAAATCTTGAGTTAGGGTTTCTAACTCAAGTATCTGGATGGGATCCGGGTGGTTGGGACGTAGGATCACCGGGAACAAGTCGGGGAGACTTGGGTGGATCCGAACCCATTAAACCATTTGTTTGCGTTTGCATTTATTCTTGTTGATCGTTGTTATTCCGCATTGTTGTTTGTTAATTGCACGATAATTAGGAATAACTCTCCCTATTATTTAAAAGTACTATTCACCCCCCCCCCTCTAGTACATGTGCAGTAGCTTCCCAGGGCACTACAATTGGTATCAGAGCCAAGGTTCAAAGCTACACATAGCCAAGGTTCAAAGCTATGACGAACAACGACTACAACGTCTTCAGGAACCGCGATGGAGCTTCTTCAGTTATGGAAGGACTATCCTCAGTCAGGCCTCCACACTTCAACGGTACCAACTATGGGTATTGGAAATGCCGGATGCAAATTTTCATCCGGAGCGCTTCACTATGGAGAGCCACCATGACGGAGTATGTCGAGCCTTCCGAAGAAGATTTCGCGAAGTGGACTCCCGCGGAGGTCGCCGCGGAAGTAGCCAATGCCAAGGCAATGAATGCCTTGAATTGTGCGTTGGAGCCCGAGGACTTCAACAAGATATGCACATGTAAGAGTGCATATCAAATACGGAACCAACTCCTCATATTGCACGAAGGATCGAGTACGGTAAAAGATTCTAAACTCGTCGTTGCTAATAAAGAATTTGAGTTGTTTCATATGGAGCAGGGCGAAACCATGAAGGAATATTACGCTCGCTTCGTGTATATATCAAACGACTTGGAAGCTCTTGGGAAGGTCTATACCCAAAAGGAGAAAGTCGCGAAGATTATCAACGGTCTTCCATCATGTTGGGAAAAGCGTACCTTCGCCATCGAGGAAGGTAATGACATGAATAAATATACCGTCGTACAACTAATGGGTACCTTGTTGTCTTACGAGGTACGCAAGGATAGTAAGATCCGAATGAAGGAAAAGATGAAAGCATACTTGAAACAAGATGAGCCAAAGAAAAAGACGATTGCCTTCAAGGCCGCTCCATCTACCGATGATGAAGAATCGGAAGACGAATTGGACATGGAATCCATTGCCCGTATGGCAAGGAAGTTCAATCGATTCCTCCGAGAAGGTATATCTTTGAATAAATCTAAAGTTAGTTCGACTAATGCTTCTACTCCCGTGTGTTATAAATGCAACAAGCCAGGACACATCAAACCAGATTGTCCTCTCTACAAACACAAGGAGAAGGGGAAAGCATCAAAGTACGACAAGTCGAGAAAGTACAAGAAATGACTTGTTGGAACATTCACCGACTCCGAGGAGGATTCCTCAAGTGGAGAGTCGGATGGTGGACATGTGGAGAAAGCAAAACTTTGCTTCATGGGGAATGAGGCAAAAGATCGAAAGTCCTCCTTCGATGATAGCGAGGATGAAAGCGAGGATGGTAGCGAGAATGAAAGCGGAGAACCTACTATTGATGAAATGAGGTTAGCAAACCAAGAAATTTGGTCTAAATTTACTAAGTTAGTAGATAGATATAATAAGACCAAAGATGAACTTGTTAGCCTCCAAACCTCTCCTAAGTCTACCATCACCAACAATGACACCATTGTTGAGACTCTCGCCAATGAGAAAGCAAGTTTGCTTACTCATAATGGCTTGTTGAGAAATGAGGTGAAGTCCCTCAAATCTCAACTTGAGCATGTTCTTGTTGAGGATTCGGATGAACATGTGATAGCAGATTTGACGTTTCAAAACTCAACTTTGAGTATTGAGAATAAGAATCTCAAATCACGTGTTTATGCACTCACATCGCAAGTATCCACTTTGGATGCTTCCTTGCATTCTCTCAAAGAGAAGTATGAGTGCACGTTAGGCCGTATCAATGATTTCAATAAAGGTAAGGGCCATTTGGATAATATCCTAAATGACTTACTTCCGGCCAAACACCACATTGGCTTGGGGTATAAGATGGGAGACTCATCCAAATCGCCTACCACCTTTGTTAGGCCGACATCCGATGCCTCGATGAGTGGGAGCAAACACCCCATTGGTAGTTCTCCTACCAATAATGCTTCCACTTCGTACACACCCCCGATTGGAAAGAAACCCACTTTGGGTAGACCTCCAAAGAGGGGTCATGCATTTTTGTACTCACATGCTATGCCACGTAGGAACACACATCCTACTCCACCGGTGCATGCAAATATTAATGATGATTTTTATACTCCGCACCCACGAGCACGTGCAAACACTCATATGAGACACCCACGTGCACGTAATCTTGCTCATGCACATCCTAATGCTTATGTTCAAACAACTCATCAACATGTGCATGCCTACTCTCATAATCATCCTCATGCATACACACCTCATGCTTATCCACGTATGTATGCTACACCAAATCATGGATCTCATGATCATCATAATGCTATTGCTAGATCTCATGCTCCTAGGCCCCATGCACCACATAGAAATCAACCTTTTGTGCATGCAACCACTAGGAAGAGGATTCCCAAAATGTACACTATTTGGGGTCCCAAGAACACTAGCGATGATGCTATGAATGTTTATGTGAAATCATATATTAATGATGTTATTTTGAATGATGATTATGTTGGGAAGTCAAGTTCCTCTTGTACTTGTTTTCCGAAGGGTTAGTTCCTTTAATCTTTCAATGCTTGGTACCATGAGTTTATGATCATGTTATGGGTACCAAGGCATATGTTTATAAAATTGATTTTGATTATGTTAATTTATGGGTTACAATAATTTTTATTTCGTATTTCAAATTTGTTGTCTAACCCATTGGATCCAAAAGGGTTTTTGGATACCAAAATGAAGTTTTCTAGGTTCAATCCACTGTGGGATACCAACCCTACCAACTCCTCGATTTGCGAAGACTTTCATTCAAACGGAGTTGATGGTGCTTAGGTAATGCACCAATGTAGGGGGAGCTTAATGTTGTAAGTATGATATTACATTTGGTATCCATGAGGGTTGAATGCATGCTTAGTTAAAATCTATTTCTTTACATTGGTATCATTTTGTTTCTCCTAGCATGATAGAATTGTGAATCCCATAAATGCTTTGAAATTCATATCTATTTTTGGCATGACATGTTTTTAAAAGTTATAATGATAATTTTCGTATTACTTTCATCACATTGTCACTTCTCATCGCACACTTCACTTAGTTTTGATGTGCTTTTACTTTATGCTCTTTTTCGATCGATATTGTGTCATTTGATATTCTATGATGTGCACCACTCTTCTGATGGATCATTCCTTTGTGCACATTTTATGTATGTCTCTGATATTGATTTCGTCGCTCGACGATTTATTTTGATTCAATAGCTTTAGTTGTATGAAAACATAGAATTGTTTTCCATGCACTAAAATAGCTATAAATGTTGATATTGGAGAGTAAATTCATTTCATCAATAAGTGAATTTACATTTGATATTTTGATGATTTAAGTTTTCGATTTTCGACTATGGTCTCATTGACACGCTTTGATTTTATTCGAATTTTATTTTGTTGTCATATGAAACGTGGTCGTATTCTTAGACTCCCATGCTTAATGAATTATTTGGACATGATTTATTGTCATTGGCTTCCTCCCGCTCTTTTTGGATTATGCCAAAGGGGGAGAGATATAATAATGGCATAATAATGGCATGTGCTAAATGATAATTTACCATGAATCTAATTTGATATGTTAGATTCAGGGGGAGTTAAGATATTAAAATGGATTACAAATCCTAAATCTCAAATATTGGATTTGCAATTTTACTTTCCTCGTCTGCTTGATGTATGTGCTTATTATTTCATATGGAACTAATGTGTCATCAATGCAGGGGGAGTAAGTATATTCCATTTAGTTCATTATTTTTGATTATTATTTATGTTGGTTTGTCATCACCAAAAAGGGGGAGAATGTTGAGTATTGGACTCCTCGGATTTGGTTTTGGATGATGAGCAAACATAAATATATCATGAACTAACAATTTGTGAGCGCAGTTATGGAGATCGTCGCCAAATTCACGAGAACATCCAAAGCGACGTCTCAAGACTTCTCAAAGCGCGTGATCGCATGCCTAAAGCTTCGTTGAAGCTTTTGTACCTTCTTTGAAGTCAAGAATGAAGATTGAAGCTTTGAAGACGGATCGCTAAGGTTTATTTTATAGTCTTTTAGCTTCGATCTATAGAATGTTAAGCCTTGAGTAATTCTTATATTTCTATCTTCATTACGCTCATATCGTAGCTCTAGGATCTTAGTACAAGTTCATTCTAACTTCCTCGAAGCGTCGCGTTTCGATTCGGACTTGTTTGTGCATGTTAGTTGGTACAAGAAGAAGTACTGACCGACTAGATGGTGATCTAGTCGGTCAGCAACTATTCTTGGACCGACTAGTTTGCTTCCTTAATTTCCTGTTCAGTACTGTTTACAGTTAGTCGGTCTACGTTGACTCACCGACCGACTAGTTTGTGAACTAGTCGGTCAGTAATGCTTCTTTGACCGACTAGTTGAGCTTTACTGTACATACCAAATTTCTCCTAAGCTACTGTTTATCGTTAGTCGGTCTAAGAACGTTTGGTGACCGACTAGTTGACAATCTAGTCGGTCAACTTTTGTTCTTGGACCGACTAAGTCAATGTGTATTCAGACTATTTCACTTTGCCTCTTAGTCGGTCTACGTTCACTGACTGACCGACTAGTTGTGAAACTAGTCGGTCAGAATGTCTTCTTGGACCGACTAGATTTCTAGGTCTGAATTCCTATCTCTTCTCAGTTCCTCACTTAGTCGGTCCATGTTGTCTCACCGACCGACTAGTTGATGAACTAGTCGGTCAGTGGTTGTTCTTTGACCGACTAGTCTGCTTCAGATTTAGATCCGTTGGAGTTTTGAAAGCGATGTTTCTCTCTCTCTTTTCTCTTGATCCTTTAAATACCTGAAGGGGTTATTTCGTAGGATCCAAGGCTGCTATTTCAGAGTTCTATTGATTCAAAGAGAAGCTTTCAACTCTCATCTTCAAGCTCTCCCATTATCAAGAATCTCTCCCTCACTCTCATTCCTCTAGAGAGATTCATTGGTTGTGAGCCTTCCAAGCCAAGGGCTTGATTCTAGGTCATCCATCTCATCCTTAGGCTTCCATTGCTGGTCATCTTCTTGAAGCTAGGGTTTGGTGACTCTTCCTCCATCAAAATCCTCTTTGCCCTAATTTGGTAAGAAATCTCAAGGCATAGGTATTTTGTTGGTAAGCATTTCATTTCAGTTATATTTGAATTGTATACTCTCGGTTGTGAGAGGTTTTGCGTGATCCCGGGTTGTGGGAGTCACGGTCATCGATTGTAGGTCGATTGCGCTTGTGAGGTTTTCGCAAGTGTTCATATTGGAAATCTTGAGTTAGGGTTTCTAACTCAAGTATCCGGAAGGGATCCGGGTGGTTGGGACGTAGGATCACCGGGAACAAGTCGGGGAGACTTGGGTGGATCCGAACCCATTAAACCATTTGTTTGCGTTTGCATTTATTCTTGTTGATCGTTGTTATTCCGCATTGTTGTTTGTTAATTGCACGATAATTAGGAATAACTCTCCCTATTATTTAAAAGTACTATTCACCCCCCCTCTAGTACATGTGCAGTAGCTTCCCAGGGCACTACACAGACATCCAGCCACGATCTCTTCGCCACATTCGTGTCAATTGTTATTGGTAACTTTGGTCTAATTGGAATTTTCTCAAACACTTGGTGCTCATGATTCCTCGAAGGGCCAGTAGAACCAACTCCAGCCTTTGACAAAGCCCGCCCCTTGACATACATACATATATATACATACATACATATATATATATACATACATACATATATATATATATACATACATACATATATATATATATATATATACATATATATATATATATATATATATATATATATATATTATTCATGCATAAAGAAGCAGACAGTGGATGCAAAATACCGCATATTCGAGATTGAAGCATGATAGTCTAGGGGTCATCCAAGGACATGTATATAAATCAAAATCATAATGTAGAAGCACACCAACTAGCTAGCCACAACATACAACTCACACAAAAGCAAAGTGAATCCACGAAGCATGAACTGCAAGTAGGACTCGGCTTCCTAGGGTTAGTGAAAGTGATTGTCGTAGCTAAGCTAAGTGTGAGTGTGGTTCAGTGGCAGTTCATCATGTGAGGTCATCTCCAGGAGAGGGAGAATAAAAAGAAGGAAAGAAAAAATAAAAAGACGATAAAAACGACTCAAAAATGATGAAAAAGACACAACTGACTCACAAAGTGCGACTCCCCCAAGCTGAATCTTGCATTGCCCTAAATGCAATAGTAATAGAAGCAGGAGGGCAACGAAATAAGGGAGGGAAGTATGCACCGACAACTAAACGTGAAAAACATGGAAGACACACAAGACGAAATAGAAAATAAAGAAAATAGACACTCAAACCAAATATACCAAAAACACATACACACGAACACATATAAACAAGCACACACCAACAACATGACACGACAACATGCATAAAAATTGATTTCCCCCAAGCTGATCATGACAATGCTAGCAAAAATGTGTGATCATGGTGATGTAGAATAAATGGCAAGGGGGAGGTCAATCTGAGCTGCTGTCGGAAGAATTGTAGGGAGATGGTGAGGAGGGTGGGGGATAGTGGACGAAAGAAGATGGTGAGGACGAAGGAGATGGTGTGCCGACAGGAGAAGGAGGGGCAACGGGCTGGATCACAGGTGCATCGAAATTGATCGGTGGATCGTGGTGGATAATGATGGTTCCAGGTGACCTGGTATAAGGGTGCCAATCGGGAGGATCCGAGGGTGGAAAATGGACTAGTGAAGAATACCAAGGATCCAGATAGAATTCCCACGGTAAATGAGAAGTGCAAATGGGGATTCGCTCAAGAGATGATGGTGGGAGGACGGCAAAAGGAGTATTGTTAGGACTATAAAGGTAGACTGCACATTCACGACCAAAAGGAGTGATCATGCCGATATCAATCAAGTAGTCGCGATCGATACGGGTTCGACCAGGCAAAATTTGGAGGTCGAACAACAGCCTCAAAACATGACTGACAATAGAGTGATCATCCCACCACAACAAATAGGTCCGGAAGTTGCACGGCTAACAGATAAAATCTCTTGGATGATCCAATGGTCGGTGTAAATGGGTAATGGGTCATGTCCACAGATCCTGTCGTGGGACATGGCATATAAGAAGAAAAGCTCGTCCCTAGACACAGTGAAAATATGGTGTTGGCAAAGAGGCAATGGGTGAAGCGGTAACATGGGTGCATAATATAGGAGGCAAGTGCCCCGATGGAAAGGTATGATACCGGGTGAATCTTTGCCAAACACCATCGTCCCGAAAGTAAGAATAGATATCAGACAGATCATGAGTTGAGCATTCAACATAATGATCGGGGTGATGGAAATTTAGAGATTTGTTAAGCTCGGCAAATGTCATTGAAAAATCAGAATTGAAAACGTGGAAAGCGAATCTCCAATAGTGTACTTCGAGAGAAGAAAGAAACTCGAGCGTGAGGTTTTGATGTGTGTGTGCATAAGCACACAGAAGGAAATCGCACCCAATGCATTCGAAAAGTTTGGCGATGCCCCCGAAAAGTCCGAGAGATTTGAGTGTGGGGTGATCAGCAAAAAGGGTAGGTCGCATGGGGCGATGAAGAAGGGCGTGCAAACGTGCGGATTGTTCTACAAATGAAGGATTAATGCCAAGGTAAGAAGGGGGGAAAGGGCCATGCAGGTGGTGTCTGCGTGCTGATGATGCTGGCTCTTTTTCCTTCCTAGACATGGTAATGACGTAGGAGAAGAACAATAACACGGGGGAGGGTGTCTACGATGATGATAAAACAGATGTAGTAGGCAGACACAAAATCAAGACATTGCACATAAGAAAAGAAACACAAAGTTTGGAAAGAGGTTACCCAATAATGATGCAAGTCCCAGCTCCCGAAAGATCCCACGCTGTATGATGTAGTGATTCTCGCTAATCCAACAAGAACTGAAATTTTGAAAATTGGGGGCGAGGGTTTGGGTAATTTACGGTTGAATGTGGTTGATGTGAGGTTTTTGATGGTGGGGAAGTATGGGAGGGAGTGGGGGAGTGATTTTAGGAGTAGAGGGAGTGATGGAGGAGATCGATTAGGAAGAAGGAGAGATCAACCACACGAATGAAAATTGGACGTCGAGTGAAGGAAATCGGGCGAGGGGGGAGAGTATATAAATAGGGTGAGGTGAACCGATCGGGTGAAAGTTCACCCGATCGGTTGGGTCAAATTTCGAATTCCTCTTGCAGATTAACTGCTACTGGTGAACTGATCGGGTGAGATTTCACCCGATCGGTTGACCGCTCTCCAAATTTCTCGAGCCTACTGCTATCTCCACCAGGTCAGCCGCCCGATCACAGCTTCTATCAACCAATTGGTTGGGGTTTCACCAAAATTCCTGAGGCTATTGTCATCATCACCCGATCTGCCACCCAATCACCGCATGTGTCACCCAATCGGTTGGTTTATGTGCTGATACTGGCCATCTTCTGATACTGGCCACCTGATCGGTTGATGCATGAACCGATCGGGTGGGGACAACTTCCTGCACAAATACAAAAATTATCTAAGTCTCCCAATAAAAAACCACATAGCAGAATTTATTCACTAAAACTAGTAAAATATCCTATAAATAACGACAAAAGTTCAGAACATGGGTTGCCTCCGATGAAGCTCTGTTGTTTAAAGTCGTTTGCTCGACTCCTCAGTTCGTGATCAATTTGGATCCGAGAGATTTGTAGCGGAGCTATTGGCCGTTGAGCATCCGACTGGAGAGATTGCGGCCTCGCTGATCGCATAGTGTTTTAAACGATGCCCATTGACTTTGAACGGTTCATCTCTTCCCATTATCTCAATTGCTCCATGCGGGAAGACCTTGTTGACTCGGTAGGGTCCTGCCCATCTAGACTTGAGCTTTTCGGGAAAGAGACTCAGTCTTGAATTGAATAGGAGAACTAAGTCTCCTTCCTTGAATTCTTTCTTTAAAATGCGCTTGTCGTGCCACCACTTCAACTTCTCTTTGTAGATCCGGGCATTTTCGAAAGCGTTGAGCCGGATCTCGTCAAGTTCATTTAGTTGTAGCTGTCAATGGCTTCCCACCTCCTTGGCGTCGAAATTCAGATTCTTGACAGCCCAAAATGCCTTGTGCTCTAATTCCACAAGCAGGTGACATGCCTTCCAGTAGATAAGTCGGTAAGGGGTCGTGCCGATCGGAGTCTTGAATGCAGTCCTGTAGGCCCAGAGCGCATCTGAAAGTTTCAATGACCAATCTTTCCTAGAGCTAGCCATAGTCTTCTCAAGGATGCTCTTAATTTCTCTGTTTGAAACTTCCACCTGGCCGCTTGTCTGCGGGTGATAGGCACGCCCGATTCGGTGCTGCACTCTGTACTTCTTCAAAAGAGCTTCGAATTTCTTCTCTATAAAGTGGCTCCCTCCGTCGCTAATTAAGACTCGAGGCACGCCGAATCTCGGGACGATGTTGTTTTTAAAGAATTTGGCCACCACCCGGGGATCATTGGTGGGGATAGCTATCGCCTCTATCCACTTGGACACATAATCCATGGCCACCAAGATATACTGATTTCCAGAGGAGGAGGGAAACGGCCCCATGAAGTTGATTCCCCAATAATCGAAGATCTCGACTTCCAAGATGTAATGCGGAGGCATTTCGTTCCTCTTGGATATGTTTTCCGTCCTTTGGCACTTGTCGCAAGCCTGGACATAAGCATAGGTGTCCTTGTAAAGAGTCGGCCAATAGAATCCACTCTGGAGAATCTTCGCCGTGGTCTTATAAGCACTCGCATGGCCTCCACATTATTGATCATGTCAATGAGAAATTATGGATGTCGCTTCTGTTTCGGAAATACATCTTCGTATCACCCCATCATTGCAAGTCTTGTACAAATAAGGGTCATCCCAATAAAATTTCCGGACTTCGTGAAAGAATTTCTTCTTTTGCTGATAGCTCACATTGTGGGATACGATGGCATATGTTAGATAGTTGGCGATGTTAGCATACCATGGAGTCCAAACAGAAGAGATAGAGAAAAGATGCTCGTCAGGGAGTGATTCATCAATAGGAGTGGCATCCGGATCGAGAGTAGGCAACCTGGACATGTGGTTGGTGACAACATTCTCCGCCCCTTTCTTGTCCTTGATCTTTAAGTCGAATTCCTGGAGGAGGAGAATCCACCTTATGAGGCGGGGCTTGGCCTCCTTCTTGATCAAAAGGTATTTGAGGGCGGCGTGATCAGTGTGCACGATTACCTTGGCACCCACAAGATACGACCAGAACTTGTCCATGGCATGGATGACGGCTAGCAATTCTTTCTCTGTTGTCGTATAGTTCTTTTGGGCTTCGTCGAGGTTCTTGCTCGTATAGTAGATGACGTGCAGATTTTTTGTCCTTTCTTTGCCCCAAGACGGCCCCACCTGCATAGTCGCTAGCATCACACATTAACTTGAAAGTAGACTCCAGTTGGGAGGTTGAATCACAGGTGCTGAAAAAAGCGCTTGCTTCAAAAGGCGGAAGGCTTCCATACACTTGTCATCGAAGACGAAAGGCATATCTTTCACGAGGAGTTGAGTCAAGGGCCTAGAAATTTTAGAGAAGTCCTTTATGAACCGGTGGTAGAATCCCGCATGCCCTAAGAAACCACGGACTCTCCGAAGGTTAAGTGGAGCCGGAAGCTTTTCGATCACATCTACCTTTGCCTTGTCCACCTCAATCCCTCTCGAAGAAATAATGTGCCCCAATACGACTCCTTCTTGGACCATAAAGTGGAATTTCTCCCAATTTAGAACTGGCCCCTTATATTGGCACCTTTTCAGGACTTTAGTCAGGTTGCGGAGACACGAGTCGAACTCCGTTCCATAGACGAAAAAATCATCCATGAAGACCTCCATTATATCCTGGGAGTAATCCAAGAAAATTATGGACATCAATTTTGAAATGTAGCCGGAGCGTTGCAAAGCCCAAATGGCATCCTTCTGTAAGCACCTCCCTCTTTGTTTTCTTTTCTATCTTCTTTTTCCTTTTTCCTTTTTTTCTCCCCGGGTTCGCCTTTTACTTATCTTCCTCAAGGACGAGTAAGAGGTAAGCTTGGGGGATTTTGATCGCTCCCTATTTACACCTTTTTTCTGCATGTTTTCATGTCATTTCGATCGCTCATATTGCGTTTTCCATGATTATTCGACGATATCGCGTTGCTTTTCACTATTTCTTGCTTTTGTCGTATTTCAGGAGATATGGAGCGATCTGGAGCAAAAATGAGATCAATGGATTTTCACGCACACCGGAGTGTTGCCAATGGCTTATTTGAGGAGTTAGCAGCGCTAGAGGATGAGCGGAAGAGGAAGAAATTTGATAGAATCGACGAGGAGACGAGGAGGAGAAGAAAAGAGCCCATATACAACCTACTCGGCCGAACAGAGACTCTACTCGGCCGAGTTAGAAGCTGCATTCGGCCGAGTGAAACGGATACGCACAGCAAATTTTCGAAGTTTCCTCGACCGAGCAAGAGAGCCTACTCGGCCGAGAAAGCTCACTCGCCCGAGTAGAACATGGTTTTTCTTCCGAGAAGCAGCCAAGATGCTGGAATTTCTGAGAAGCCTACTCGGCCGAGTACGATTGCTTACTCGGCCGAGTAAAGAAGCCTACTCGCCCGAGTCAGTAAGAGAGACATACCCCCCGAAAACCCCAGATTCTCTGTTTTATTATTAGGTCTGTCACTCGGCCGAGTGACATTGCTACTCGGCCGAGTGACGCATTCCGACTGCTGCGAGGATTGCGGATTCTGGGCTGCGCAGGGGCAGTTTTGTCACGATTTTTTGGACGATTTTAGCTTGTATTTAAACCTAGTTTTATCCCTAATTTTAGGAGAGACTTCTATTATTTTTGACGGCTATTCTTTTGTGAAATCTCAGCTGGAGATCATAGGCGACAATTTTGGTTTGTTCTTTCTTGCTAAAAATCTGATTTTATGAATTGTCTCTTCTTTGCAATGAATTGTGCTATGATCAATTGCTATTTTTCTGAGATTTCCATGATGATTTGTGAGTAGTTTATTCGTTCTAGAGCATGGGGATGAACCCTATGGACCCGATCTTTTGAATTATGATGAATGAATAGAATTGTTGCTAGGATTGAAGAAAGGTTAGGTTTTGATTGATTTATTGCGAGTAGCTAGAAATTTCCATCGATTGGGATTTGCAAGAGATTGGATCCCAATTGCTAGGAAGGCCTAGATATTCGACTTAGGTTTATAATCGAAATTCTCTAGATTTGGCTTGCAAGAGATTGGACCAAAGCTAGGATTTTTATTATAGATCTATATTAATATTCGTTTGCAAGAGATTGGACGAATACGAACTATCATAACCTAGATCGTAGCTCGAGTTTTCACGAGAGTGGGCTCGAGTTGCGATTGGACGATGTTGTCGATCTTCACGCTAGTTGCTTACGCTAGGGTTTGCATGAGAGTGGGCCCTAACCTAGGTTGCTATAGACCTGCAATAGCGCGGGAGCGTGAGATTGGTTCTAAATTAAGTTGCGACTAGTTCACCTACATTTAAGCCTTGCAACATTAATGTTCACGATTCACAAGGATGAGAAACGGTTCGTAGTGGGGATTTCCTATCCCTAGACGCTTTTATTATATTGATATCTATTTGCTATTAAACGATTGTGACATTACCATCGAATCTATTCTTATTCTCTTGATAGCTGGGTAATCAAAGTAGGATACTGTCAATTGTCCTCCCTGTGTTCGATACCCGCTCGCCATTATGTCGTGCACTTGCGGTAAAACTACAGTCGTTTTTCGGGTGTATATCCGGGCGCGATCAATTTTTTGGCGCTGTTGGCAGCGGATAAGAACTTCGAGCTCAAGACAGGACTCGTGGTTTTGATGCAACAAGACTCATTTCATGATAACTCTCACGAGAATCCACACTACCACCTACAGTTGTTCTTGTCCAAGTGAGCTACTTTTCAGATGCCTGGTGTACCGGCCGATGCTATCCGACTGTGCCTCTTCCCATTCACCCTTCGGGACAAAGCATTATATTGGTTGAAGACGCAAGCGGAGTGGATCTTTACTAAATGGGATGAGTTGGCGAGCACATTTGTCAATAAATTCTACCCACCATCCAAGACAGTCAAGATTAGGAGCGCACTCATGTCCTTCAAGCAAGGACCTCAGGAATCTCTATTTGAAGCTTGGGAGCGCTTTAAAGATCTTCAACACCAATGCCCTCATCATAGTATTGAAGCATGTGAGCGCTTTAAAGATCTCCAACACCAATGCCCCCATAGTATTGAAGCATGAGAGCTTGTACATAGATTTTACAATGGGTTGCAACCGGGAACTAAGCAAATCATCGATGAAACCACTAATGGAGCCATTCTATCTAAGACACCGGATGATGCTACAGCCTTACTCGAGGAGATGGCCTCGAACAACCAACAATGGGGCGACGAGAGAGGACATTCTTCATCCTCCTTGAAGCCAACAAGTATTTATGAAGCGAAGGCCGTAGCGGAGCTATCTACGAAGTTTGATTCTCTCCACAAGGTAGTGGAGAGATTGGAGAAGTTGATAAGTAATTCGCATGGGACCCCCACCACATCTACACCGGGAGGAAGTACGGGCGATTGGCAAGACTAAGCCCATGTCATGTATGTTGGAGGAGAGCACAGAGAAGGAGCTATAGAGCAATTCCAATACGTTGCGGGAAACACCAGCTATTGGGCAAACCCGGCCACAAGAAATCATCCAGGCTTTTCATATGCAAATAATGAAAGAGCTTTAAACCCACCACCACAACAACCTCAAGGCCTCCACAACAACTGCAATATCCATCGAGAGGGCCTCAACAACAAAATTTCCAACCGAGGCAACAAGCGGGACCATATAGACCTCTAGGGTATAATCAAGGGTGGAGAGCACCACAAGCACCATCGAGGTCCGACCATGAGGCAAGAGTTGAAGAATTGATGGTGGAGAAAAAGAAAGTAAATGCTAGATTGACCGCTCAACAAGACTCTCTCAATACCGTTGTGGCACAATTATCGAAGCAACTAGCATTGCTCAACAAAAATACTCAACAAACCAGAGCCAAACCCACGGAGCAATACCGGCCACATCAATGCAGTGGTGGTGGTAACTACTAGGGGTGGGAAGGACACCACTCCCGTCATGATTCAAACCAAGGAACCGGGGGAAGAAATTTTGGATGACAAGGAGCCGGCAATTGAGGAGGAGTGCCCGAAAGAGCCAAAGGACGATGAAAATTCTGAAATTATAAAGCCACGTGATGAGCGCAACTATATGCCACCGGTACCCTTCCCACAAAGGTTGGCAAGAGCAAAAATAGAGAAGCAGCTAGCCAAGTTCCTTGAGTACTTACAGGGAGCAATTTCCTTGAGTACTTACAGGGAGTGAGCTTAAATATCCCTTTTCTTGGATGACATAGTAGAGATCCCGTCATACGCCAAATTCCTAAAGGACTTGATTTCAGGAAAGAAGCGAAAGGAGAAGATAATACTCGCCGAGCAAGGTCGGGTCACTAGGTCGATGGGAATTGAACACGGGGACCGACTTAAAGCCGACGGATATGAGAATACAACTTGCGGATGGTCGGGTCACTAGGTCGATGGGAATTGCAGAGAACATACCGCTCCAAGTACTAGGAGGAATTTGCTTGCCATGCGACTTCGTGGTAATGGATATCAAGGAGGAGGGCGACACATCACTAATTCTTGGACGCCCCTTCTTAGCCACCGCCGGCGTGATAGTTGACGTGAGAGAGGGCACCTTATATTTGAATGTCAGAAACATAGAGGTGGAGCTTCACATTCCTAAGGCAATGAAGCACATGCCTTGGCAAGAGGACGTCGATTACGTGGACCTCCGCGATGATGTCATTGATGATGCTATGCCGCATGCCATCGGTGCTTTTCACGATGACGGCCTCGAAGAAGGCCAATCTTCTAGACATGGAGAAAAGTTGGAGGACCCGCTAGATCATTCTACGGTTGATGACAAAGACAACATTGATGTCGCAATGATTAGTGAGCTATGCAAGCTCTCCACGGCAAAGAATTCGAAGAAAGCTTTGCCGGATAAGAAATTGGCATCACCGGTGAAGAAAAGGAATGGTAAAAGCTCAAGCTTGGGGGACTCATCTCCCACTACCACCCATGATGAGGGGGAGCCGATGAATGCCTACGAACAACAACAATTGAATCCAAGTGGCCTTCCCGGTAAATTTGACGCGCGCATCTCACATGCGCCGAATATCAAGCACTAAACGAATATCTTAAGGGGTTGAGCTGAAGACCTTAAACGAGCGCTTGTCGGGAGGGAACTCGAAGGTTTTATCTTATTTTTAGTTGACTCTTTCATTTTTTTAGATCTTTCTTAGTGTTTAGAGTCTAGAGTCGATAAAAATCGTGACAACGGGCTCTATTGTTCATGACAGGAGATGGAGAACGAGAAAACATTTGAATGGAGGATTACCATGGCAAAGGGGAGCGCTCCAGGAACGTGCTCAGGCCTCAGGAGAAGGAAAGAACTGACGGAGAGACGAAAAAGAGAAAGTGGCGCAAAAACAGAGAGTTGGAGCTGAAATTTGCAAGCCACTCAGCTGAGTAACATAGTCATTCGGCCGAGCAAAGACCCTACTCAGCTGAGTAGGGCACAAATCAGGAAATATCCTAAAAGCTACTCTCTGTAATTTACTGTAATTATATGCCACTCGGCCGAGTACTGTTGCTACTCGGTCGAGTGAATCTGATACTCCCCACACATCATAAGCTCTGCGTAGCCTTGCTACTCGGCCGAATGACCTTTGTCTACTCGGCCGAGTCGTAAGAACTACTCACCCAAGTCGCTACTTATGCGGAATAATTTCAAAAAAAATTTAAAGCCTTGCCATTCGGCCGAGTGAACGCATCACTCGGTTGAGTGACCCAACCTTTATAACCCAACGCCTGCAGCCCAAATCCCAAAGCGCTCAAAATTTCCAAATTTCGCCCGCGAGCTCTTCAACTTCCCTTCGACTCGCTCGAACCCAAACCTGCTTCGCCCGAGCACCCCGACCCACCGGTCGAGTCGTCGCCCCCCATCACCGACCACGCCCGCTGACGTCGCCTTGCCAGCCTTCCCCGCCACTGTTTCGCCTCCATTGAGCCCTATTTCACCTATTTTTCTCCTATTCTCTGATCTGTAAGCCCATTAAGCCCTGAATCGAAATCAATTTACATATATATCTATCATTCCCAGTTTTCTCAAATATATATATTGATATTCATTGCTGATTTACAAACTTTTGTTTCAGGCTAGCTTGGGGGAGATTCAGGAGTCGTTTTGGCGCTTCTCGGAGGAGGCAATTCTTCGCACACTTCTACTATTTGCTCTCGCGTCGTGCTCAGGCATACTCGTTCCATATTTTTAGCACTTCGCATTTTCATTTGGGTGGACACGTTCCGCGGCTCACATGCCACCCCGCACTAGGTCCCGCACGAGGGCGCCCGCCTCGAAGCAGAAGAGAACCAGCGAGCCTGACTCCTAATCTTCTAGAGAGGACTCCCCTCCACCTAGCCCACCACCACCCACACTTCTACCTCCTACCGCACCTATCCCACCACCACCGGCACAGCCGCCCCGCGTTCGACACTCTGGGAATTACGTTCAGAGATGACGCGTAGCGCATCAGATTTTGAACGTATCTCCCATCGCTCGATTGTACCCACTAGGTTCGCGCACATAGCATAATTTGAGTGCCTAGGGGTACTAGAGGGGCTACTCCAGTTGTATGACAACGTGGGGTGGCGTGACTTTCTGCCGGTGTCGGCGGACACTTACGTCCATCCGACACTAGAGGTCCTTAGTTCAATTGCCAGGGCCCCTGGGAGATGCTACTTTCGCTTGATGGATCGAGAGTGCATGGTCACTCTCGACATGCTCTGAGCATTCTTCCAGTGGCCCCTTGTCCCGGACCCAGACCGAGCCTACAGTCTCGCGCACATCCCACCATTGTCATTCGACACGCACGCATTTTGGACACGTATTATAGGATCACCTCTTGCCTTCGACCTGAGCCAGGCCACTGCCTCCGCTATCCTCCACCCATGTCTCCGCATTGCACATCACCTTATGGCGACCACATTCTTAGCGAGGTATGAGCCGGGGACGTTGTCGACGTCCGAGCTCTACATGCTCTATGCGATGACACGATCGAGGGCCTACGAGAGGGGTGGTGACGTTTTGGTCCCCGCCATCGAGATTGACATAGCTAGTTGGTATTTAGACCGCATCTTTATTTCTGTTGGTGCTAGGACACCTATCTGTTGCGACGGTCTGATTTCCCTGCTGGCTCCCTTATGCGGAGTTGACTTTCCTGTTGGCTTGCTTAGACCCCCGGGCCCCACTTCTCTTTCCATAGATGTTATGGCCCAGATGAGGATGCTTCGTCCTCATGTTCAGCACCACTGGGTGTGGCTGCACGGTCCCTTTGGCGCTGATTACATGGTTCTCCTGAGCCCCGCTCGGAAACATATTGGACCCACGGGTGGAGAGTGGATTCCAGCGATGGACGTCCTCATCCCTGTCGTATACGTGCTTGAGCCTGAGGGTGCTCAGCAGGAGCCCCTCCTCCCACCCCTGGACCCTGTGATACCTCAGCCTGCACCTGCTTCGTCTGCACCTCCCGACACTTCTATCCACACTTCTGTCAGTGTCGGGAGTACCCTTGCTGAGTCCACCACCACTATCACTGTAACGACCACTTTTCGTTGTACGTTGTTCGTGCACGTGCTTTTGACCGTGCACGTGTTTGTTTTAGACTTTGTTTGTTTGTGAACACTTTAGTGTGATATGCCGTTGTGAACGTCTCTGAGAGTATTAAATAGTGGCACTATCTTGGAACGACACTTCTCGAGTCGTTTTCCCACAACTTAATCTTACTCGATGAGACGTGACGATTTTCACTTTTGACGGGAGACGTTCCTATTTTTAGTTTCGTCATCCGACGTCGAATTTGAGATCTGTCCTCTTAGTTAGCTCACATTCGTCATCACGATCACCACGATATTTATTTTATAATTTTTGGATTTTATTTGACCACTCTTATATTTTTAACAAGTTTTATATTATTTTTAATAATTAATTTTTAAATTATTTTCGGCCAAATAAAATTTATTTGAGTTTAAAACGTATTAAAGAATTTTTGAGCAAATTTCCAGCTCATTTGGACTAAGTCAAATCCTTGGGTGAGTTGGAGAAGTTGAATTTCAAATTTTAAATTATTTTAAACTTCTAATCCTATTAGATTTAGCCCTAGACCAAGTCAACCCATCTACACTATATAAGCAACCCCTAGGAAGACCTATTTTCGCAAGAAATTAGCCCTAGCCTCTTCCAAAACTCAAATTGGACGTTGCGACGATTCGTCGCAACGTTGCGACGTTCAGCCACCGATCTGACCGAGGAAAACAGCTCCGTTCCCCCGCTCCGACCGAAGCCCCGCCCCGCATCCTAGCCGCTCCGCATCGCAGCACAACGCTCCGCTTGCCGCCCGCTCCGTTCCCTCGGTCTGACCGAGGGATTGGCCCGCACCCGCTCGTCGCCCCGCTCGGCACCGTCGCCCGCTTGTCACCCCACAACGCTCCGCATCTGACCGAGGTGCCCGCCCGCACCGTGCGCTTGCCGCTTCGTTGCAACGTTGCAAACGTTGCAACGCATTGTCGCCCGCAGCGACCGACCCGATCCCCCGCTCTGACCGAAGGAAGCCCCCGCACCTGCCTAGCGCCCGCACCCCGCAGCTGCACAGCCCCGTCCCCCCGCAGCGAACGAGAGGATCTCCCGCATTGGCTGAGTACGACCGAGAGTCATTCGTCGCAACCCCGCATCCGTCGCACCACTTGCCTCCGTGGGCCCTCCAAGTTCTCCAGAGGTATTGTGGGTCCCCCAAAGGTCCCTAGGACTACTGTGGGCCCCACCTAGGTGCGTTCTCTTCGACGACTTGCCGCGTACGACGTCGTCGCACGTCGTAGCCTGTCGTCGCACGTGCGAGCTTTGTAATCTGGAATCGTCGCCCGGGTTGATTGCTCTGAAATTTCCAGCGAGGAATCTAATTGGAATCTGGACTTGGAGCGCGATCTTATTATTCCAACCCCCGGCGTCGCTACCCGACGCCGGTGTAGCTTTCGCGTCGTGTTGATGTAACGTTTTGCACCCCTGGGACCCCCAACCCAAATTGCATGCTAACCAAGACTAAAAATCAGTATTTTAAAGTATTTTAAATGTTTTAGCAATCACTAATCAAGATTAATAAAACGGTTGTAGGCCGGTGGACTTGTGCACGTAGGAATCGTGACTTTGGACTCGTTGGACGGTGTTTTCTTGACGTGATAGTTGCAGGCAAGTGAAACTTGCCAACTCTTGTGTAGGGCCATGTTTTTAGGCCACTTCCTTGCTTTTAGCGTAAAAGAGACTAGTCAGTGAAATGATAGCTGGCTAGACGCCTACTTGATCTAGTTTGACAACGAAACTAGATCCGTCACCTAATTGATCTAGCTTGACAACGAAGCTAGATCCAACCCTTAAAACGTGTTGTTCATGCATACTAAACTGTCACGTTTACTTTCCTTACCTGTACGCCTTACTACTTGTCATGTCATGTCATCCATGCATTGAATGTCGCATTGGTAGCACACGCTACAATACTAGTACTTGTACTCCCTTGTCTGGCTAGGTGCACCCCTAAACCAACAAGATAAAACACTTCCTGGCTTGTGTTCCAGAAGCGAGCATTCCCGTTCGGGGGTAAGGCCCTGGCTCGACACACGTGGAGGGGTAGGGATAAACGTTCGCTTGAGCTTAGGAGTTGGCCCGCGCAGCCACTCTAGCCAAAAGACGGAATCTCTGTGCACGAGGTGCTTACTTTTCTTGTCTTGTACTCGTCTTGTGAATGTCATGCCATGCTCGTACTTTACTTTACTTTACCCTACTTGTTGCACTCATTACTTTAAACTGCCATGTCATTGCATCATGCTAGAACTGCTAGGTTGCTTTACTTTTACCTACTTTTCAGTTTCCTTGCACAAGTCTTCCAGACTTGCTGACATGTGCCCCTTTCTCTTTGGGTGTCACATGTTAGACCCTGAGCCAGAGATAGTTGTTGAGGTCGAGGTGTTGCTGACGCTGAGCCTGAGCCTACGTTCGTCGAGGAGTTCGTAGACACCGGAGACCAGTCTTAGAGACTGATTTTACTTGCTTTGCTTTAGGTTGCTGTTAGTTGTCGGTGCTTGCACCATTTCCTTGTTTTCGCACTTTGTACTTTTGTTGGCCATGCTGGGCCTCTTTTAGACTCTTTTATTTCAGCCTGGTGGCTTTTTCTGCGATGTTGAGATTTATTATTATGGATATTCTGAGATGTTTCTTTGTCTCTTTGCGTTATTATTATCTTTGTTTCGTTTCGCGTTGCAAGGACCTGCAGTTTTAAAGTGATTGACGCTTATCGGACTTGCAGCTTTGTAGCTTCAAGTCTGAGCGGACCTTCTCATGCTTCGCCTCCACGTTTTTGGGAAGCGGGGCGTGACAGGTTTTGTTGGTGGCCCATGCAGGTCCAATCTTGCAATTGTGAATTAACGGAACAACGGTAATAACGGAATGTCCATTAAATAAATTACAACAGCTAAGTCATTAAGCTATTGAGTCTAAATTTTTGTTCGTTTGCTATGTCGTCAGATGGCGAGAAGACGACAGACTCGAGTTGGCGGCGGACCTACTCTGAAGACTTGCTATTTCTGTGGCAAGACCGGGCACATCAAGGAGCAGTGCAGAAGATTTCTAGGCCGGTGTTTGATTTGTGGTGCTGCTACCCATTCAGAGAAGGATTGTCGGCATGCAAATCAATTGCGGAAGGCATCGGAGGGAATTCCGCAGAAGGAAGCACCAGTAACTGGGCCAAGTCGGAAGGTGTGCCATCATTGTAACAAGACTGGTCATGAGAAGAAACAGTGCAGGAAGAGGCTGGGCCAGTGCCTGGTTTGTGGAGATCCTACTCATACCATGAAGGATTGTCCGAGATCTAAACTACCTTGGAAGGATCCCGTTGCCGCACAGCCATTACAGCAGAAAGCACCTGTGTCTACCAGTCGTGGACCAGCCCTCGCTCCTCAGAAGCAGGCCTTTCAGCAGGCCATGCAGCCAAGGGAGCAGGCTTATCCGATGACGGCAGTGGAGAGCGAGACTGTGGATGAGGTTATCGCAGGTAACTCTTGACCTAGTTGTTTCTTCCCTTAGTTAGTTCTGGCTTGTTAAAACATGTTTGGTTGCTTGCATATGATTGTTTGCAAAAATAGGGTTGATTGTTAGACTGGTAATTAGAGTCCTTGCTGGGAATTGATTTAATCGTCATAGGAGTTACCTTAGTGGTCCTTGTCTACCCCTGACCATATCAGACTTCCAGAATTTCCTTCAGTCGTTCGTTTGGGTTCATCGATTTCAGACCAAGCTGAACGCATTCCATTACCGCCTAGCTCCCTTAGAAGGACCAAGCGCTAAGGTTCTTAAGCTTTAGTTGGACGACCGTAGGAGTTTTCCCGTAGGTACCCTGGGCCATATCCTAGGCGTATGTATGTTTTGAACATCTGACCGTTTTCTTTGCCTCGATCCCCGAGATCGCCTCATGACAATCGTCGTCAATTTTCAAATCCCTCCATTGCAAATCTTGAACCTTCTGAAAGTATTTTCTTTTTGATTTCCTCTTTCCCTAAGTTTTAAATGTGTTCAAATTTTAATATGTATATATGCTTACACTTCATGTTCCTCGTTGATTTAAAAAAAAATTTTATTTTTTTAAAATTTTTTTGTCGAAATTTTGAATAATAGTTTATAATACTTCTTCAGCCTACACTTTTGTACCTATGAAAATACATATTTCCTTTCATATATTAATTTCTTTCTGAACTGTACTTTAGCCTTGCCAATTCGATTTATAATTTTCCTTCTTATATGCAATGATACGTCGTGTTTACTTTAATATACTTTCAAGTCACCTGGAATTTCAGCTTTTAGCCAGTCGGTTTTATGCTCATCGTTTACGCTATTTCAAAATTTTAAGAAAGTACTATTCCTGGCCCAGACCTCCCATAGTTTGGTTTTAAAAGCTTTACTACAGTTTTGATAATTTCACTACGAAGTTAATATTATTTTCCATGCATCATATATACTTTCAATTATTTTTATATAACTGTATCAGGTTCTTTGTGCTCGTATGGTAAGGACCGTGTGTAAATCAGTTTTTTCATTTTTGCAAATCCTGGTTCCTTTGAAAAGTAGTTTCGATATTGATTATTTTAAAATTTTCCATAACCTAAAAGTTTTGAAGGCATTTGACATGAGTCTAAATCTTTCAGTTACTTGATTTCTTTTTGACTTTCACAAACATTATATTAAACTACTGCCGTATAATAATTTCTAAACTACGTCTTCAATATTCGTGTAAATGATTTTACTTCCTTTTTAATGATTTTTTTAAAACCAATAGACCATTTTCTCTTATTATGAATATTCGACTCAAACTTATTTTGAAACAACACGTTTTATCGATCTCCAAATATCTCTTTCCAGACGAGGATTTCAACTTTTGAAGTACGACAGTTTTCAAAATCCACGTATTTTAGCTTGTGCTACTTACCACATTTTCTTTTTCCCCTCCTATATAAGCACCACTACATCTCCCTTTTCCCTCAACCTAAACATCACCATTGAGTCAATGTTTCGTCTAACCAAGCTGTCTCCTTGTATTCGTCCTATCTGAACTCGTGCTTATCGATCCTTCCCTCGTCACGCTCTCGATCTCTCTTTATTGCTTAGGCCTTAGGGTCCTTCAATGTCTGTGTCAACTCTTAATTGTTAGCAGGCCCTTGGACCTTGTGAGGTAGTCATAGTGCACGTACCTAAGTTGTGTACATGGGCTTGAATGAGTGTACCCCCATAGTATATTGATGCTTGCCTATTGTGTGGTATATATATATATATATTTGGAGTTATTCGTGATAGTATGAAGTTGTTGTGTGTTAGTAGTTATAGATTTTTGTGTGGATAGCTATACTATACTAGGGATGCCGGTGTGTATTAGAGTTAGCGTTGAAATATCTAGGTTGTGTATGTAATTAGAAATGCTGATAATGATTGAAGCAATATGCTGGTGAAACCATATGTATGCTAGGTGTGATAATAATAATAGGTATTGGTACACCAGTTATAGGTAGTAAGCTATGGTGTGAATATGTATGTTACATGTGAGTGATTATACGATGAATACGTGTGCATGTATTAGGGAGTGTATTATAATTACATGCGTGTGCTGATGTCTGTGTTATTATTATAGTATATAGAGTGAATGAACTATGTGAGTATTACATGACTAAACATTAAGTGTGATTGGCTTATGGTATGTATATGGTTGTATGGGTAGACATATATATATATATTGGAATGGTATCGGTATATGTATAAATGTCGTGTTACGTATATAGAATATTCTGATATGTGTATTGAGTCTCACTCAAGCTTGAGTGGGTATACTCTAAGTATATTGAATGTATGTCTGAAGTTTGAATATAGCGATGTTTGATGTATGTATAGTGATAGGAGTGTTTGTGCCTGGTTGTGTTACGCACATGATTGTGGGTCGCTATACCAGTATATAGTTATAGGGTTGGTCTTGTGGTATAGTTATTTATTAGGGCTTGTTGTGTGAACGTATGTGTACTAGCTAAACTAGGTGCATAGGTGTGCTAGTTATATAATGATATGATTGGTATACGTAAATGAAATGTTAACGTGTATGGGTGTGCACCATGCACGGGTAAGTATGTGCTTAGTTATAGGTATTGATGACTACCATATATGAGGCGTGTCGTAAATACAGTTATAGGACCGTATGTGATGAGAATATATGGTGAACTATTTGCATGCACTGTATGACTATATATGGTGAAATTATAGTAGTGGTGAATGTATATTAGATATAGTGAATTTGATTTAATAATGGTATGGTGTGACTATATGTGATGAGATGTTTGGTATTGGATGAATATTAGAGGGTAGTATACCCTTGATGTTTGTGCATAGGTAGCTATCTATACGTAGAGCAATGATTGTATTTGCTAGTGCGAGATCATACTTATATGAGTATCTGAAATATTGTTTGTAGTAGTTATATAAGGGGTGCATGCTTATATACGTGATTGAAATACGTGTATGGATTTGACTGACTATAATAGGTATAAGTATATGACGTATGTGAATGTATATATATACGTGTTGGTAGTGTTAATGTTTGACTACCTAATGCATATGTAAGCACTTACAATAGCTATACCTGGCTTGAAATATAATGTGACTTGATTGGGGTAGTTACTAGAGCGACTAGCTATATTAGAAAGTCCGAGGACGGACTTTATTCTAAGGTGGGGAGGATGTAACGACCACTTTTCGTTGTACGTTGTTTGTGCACGTGCTTTTGACCGTGCACATGTTTGTTTTAGACGTTGTTTGTTTGTGAACACTTTAGTGTGATATGCCGTTGTGAACATCTCTGAGAGTATTAAATAGTGGCACTATCTTGGAACGACACTTCTCGAGTCGTTTTCCCACAACTTAATCTTACTCGATGAGACGTGACAATTTTCACTTTTGACGGGAGACGTTCCTATTTTTAGTTTCGTCAACCGACGTTGAATTTGAGATCCGTCTTCTTAGTTAGCTCACATTCGTCATCACGATCACCACGATATTTATTTTATAATTTTTGGAGTTTATTTGACCACTCTTATATTTTTAACAAGTTTTATATTATTTTTAATAATTAATTTTTAAATTATTTTCGGCCAAATAAAATTTATTTGAGTTTAAAACGTATTAAAGAATTTTTGAACAAATTTCCAGCTCATTTGGACCAAGTCAAATCCTTGGGTGAGTTGGAGAAGTTGAATTTCAAATTTTAAATTATTTTAAACTTCTAATCCTATTAGATTTAGCCCTAGACCAAGTCAACCCATCTACACTATATAAGCAACCCCTAGGAAGACCTATTTTCGCAAGAAATTAGCCCTAGCCTCTTCCAAAACTCAAAGTGGACGTTGCGACGATTCGTCGCAACGTTGCGACGTTCAGCCACCGATCTGACCGAGGAAAACAGCTCTGTTCCCCCGCTCCGACCGAAGCCCCGCCCCGCATCTTAGCCGCTCCGCATCGCAGCACAGCGCTCCGCTTGCCGCCCGCTCCGTTCCCTCGGTCTGACCGAGGGATTGGCCCGCACCCGCTTGTCGCCCCGCTCGGCACCGTCGCCCGCTTGTCACCCCGCATCGCTCCGCATCTGACCGAGGCGCCCGCCCGCACCGTGCGCTTGCCGCTTCGTTGCAACGTTGCAAACGTTGCAACGCATTGTCGCCCGCAGCGACCGACCCGATCCCCCGCTCTGACCGAAGGAAGCCCCCGCACCCGCCTAGCGCCCGCACCCCGCAGCTGCACAGCCCCGTCCCCCCGCAGCGACCGAGAGGATCTCCCGCATTGGCTGAGTACGACCGAGAGTCATCCGTCGCAACCCCACATCCGTCGCACCACTTGCCTCTGTGGGCCCCCCAAGTTCTCCAGAGGTATTGTGGGTCCCCCAAAGGTCCCTAGGACTACTGTGGGCCCCACCTAGGTGCGTTCTCTTCGACGACTTGCCGCGTACGACGTCGTCGCACGTCGTAGCCCGTCGTCGCACGTGCGAGATTTGGAATCTGGAATCGTCGCCCGGGTTGATTGCTCTGAAATTTCCAGCGAGGAATCTAATTGGAATCTAGACTTGGAGCGTGATCTTATTATTCCAACCCCCGGCGTCGCTACCCGACGCCGGTGTAGCTTTCGCGTCGTGTTGAGGTAACGTTTTGCACCCCTGGGACCCCCAACCCAAATTGCATGCTAACCAAGACTAAAAATCAGTATTTTAAAGTATTTTAAATGTTTTAGCAATCACTAATCAAGATTAATAAAACGGTTGTAGGCCGGTGGACTTGTGCACGTAGGAATCGTGACTTTGGACTCGTTGGACGGTGTTTTCTTGACGTGATAGTTGCAGGCAAGTGAAACTTGCCAACTCTTGTGTAGGGCCATGTTTTTAGGCCACTTCCTTGCTTTTAGCGTAAAAGAGACTAGTCAGTGAAATGATAGCTGGTTAGACGCCTACTTGATCTAGTTTGACAACGAAACTAGATCCGTCACCTAATTGATCTAGCTTGACAACGAAGCTAGATCCAACCCTTAAAACGTGTTGTTCATGCATACTAAACTGTCACGTTTACTTTCCTTACCTGTACGCCTTACTACTTGTCATGTCATGTCATCCATGCATTGAATGTCGCATTGGTAGCACACGCTACAATACTAGTACTTGTACTCCCTTGTCTGGCTAGGTTCACCCCTAGACCAACAAGATAAAACACTTCCTGGCTCGTGTTCCAGAAGCGAGCATTCCCGTTCGGGGGTAAGGCCCTGGCTCGACACACGTGGAGGGGTAGGGATAAACGTTCGCTTGAGCTTAGGAGTTGGCCCGCGCAGCCACTCTAGCCAAAAGACGGAATCTCTGTGCACGAGGTGCTTACTTTTCTTGTCTTGTACTCGTCTTGTGAATGTCATGCCATGCTCGTACTTTACTTTACTTTACCCTACTTGTTGCACTCATTACTTTAAACTGCCATGTCATTGCATCATGCTAGAACTGCTAGGTTGCTTTACTTTTACCTACTTTTCAGTTTCCTTGCACAAGTCTTCCAGACTTGCTGACATGTGCCCCTTTCTCTTTGGGTGTCACATGTTAGACCCTGAGCCAGAGATAGTTGTTGAGGTCGAGGTGTTGCTGACGCTGAGCCTGAGCCTACGTTCGTCGAGGAGTTCGTAGACACCGGAGACCAGTCTTAGAGACTGATTTTACTTGCTTTGCTTTAGGTTGCTGTTAGTTGTCGGTGCTTGCACCATTTCCTTGTTTTCGCACTTTGTACTTTTGTTGGCCATGCTGGGCCTCTTTTAGACTCTTTTATTTCAGCCTGGTGGCTTTTTCTGCGATGTTGAGATTTATTATTATGGATATTCTGAGATGTTTCTTTGTCTCTTTGCGTTATTATTATCTTTGTTTCGTTTCGCGTTGCAAGGACCTGCAGTTTTAAAGTGATTGACGCTTATCGGACTTGCAGCTTTGTAGCTTCAAGTCTGAGCGGACCTTCTCACGCTTCGCCTCCACGTTTTTGGGAAGCGGGGCGTGACAACCACCTCTGTGACGTTATCCATCCACCCCATTTCTGCTGTGAGCCCTGAGCGTCCCACCACCATTTTGAGAGCGACGAGCCCTCTTTTTCCTCCGTAGTGGAAACCCTTTCCTCTTTCCTATTCTCGACCCCTGGGGAGTCACTTCCTTCGCACTTCACGACCTCCCCAGTTGTCGACCTTACTGTCTCCACTGTCGCTGTCTTCTCTGAGAGTGTCATGACGTATGTCCCCATTTCCGTGCCACCGACCTCTCTGACCCCCTCGCCCTCTGTCACCATTTCAGCCTCTGCTGCTGCTCCTTCCTCTTCGACCATTCCCGCGTCTTAGCCTCCCACCGAGGCTGAGCATCTTTTTGTGAGCACAGCACCTCAGCCCCACCAGGTAGTTGCACCCGTCCTTTACGGTAGCCGTGCGAGGCAGCCCCGTTCCTCACCAGTTCGACCCTCTGCCCCACCCCCCTGACACTCTAGTTCAGCACGTCCGTGCTCTAGAGGGGGCAGTTAGTGGGCTCAGATGAGATTTTCGGGCTCTCTCTGCTACCGTCATTGCTATACATTGGCACGTCGCTTTACTCTCTGGTATTCAGGTTAGCCTGAACCAGATACTTGCGCGTCTGTCACAGCCTCCACCTGCCACTACCCGTACCTCTACACATCAGCCCCCGCCACCACCACCTCCCCCACAGTATGGTGCTGGTGCTCCACCACCTCCTTGGCACACACCTGATGCCTCTCATACTTTTGCTGCTGCATATTCTGGATATTTTCTACCTACAGATTTTACGCCCCTCCTCTACACATGTTTTGGTCACATTTTGTTCATACTTGTCTTTATCATTTTGGGAGAGAGGATGTCCTTTTGGGGACACTTATATTGCGCCATTTTGATCTCTGCATGCACCACTTGCATCTCTACATGCATCATTGGCACACCCATATCATTTTCTTTTATTTCCATCCTTATCATGCATGCATCCTCACCCACCCCACCCATATCTTTTTTCTCGGTGTGCCACACTTTGCACATAAAGGACACTGTGTGGTTTAGCTTGGGGGAGTGAGTGTCTCACACACTTTTTATTTTCTTCACTTTTTCTTTTATTCTTCCCACCTTTCTTTATTTCACACTTATTTTTCACCCACTTTTTCATTTTTTTACATGCATCACATTTTCTTACTTTTTGTGTGCTGCATATGTATAGTAATTTTCATTTTCTTTTATCCTTATTTCCTTTAGCCCTTTTGCTAGAGATGAATTTTCTGTGATGATGATGACGTGGTGCTAGCTTATCTCTATATGCATATTATCTTGGCATGCATCGTTTTTATTTCAGATATCATACGCCATGCTTGCTATGCATTCGAGATAGTAACCCACACCTTTGTTATATGAATGTAAATGAAATTCTTCTATTAGCTGAGTCTGATGATTTATATTGTATACGCTTCATAGATAACACACCAAGCTCCACGCATTGATTGCCTATATTTGGAGTACTTCTTTGTTGTCTTACATCACTTCTTATTGCATGAAAATTGTACGCTTCACTTTCAGGTTGATTGAATGTATGCCATGTTGATATAACTGTATTAGTTTACTTTCTGAGATCAAACTGAGTAGATTACATTACTCTGCTAAAAGTTGTCGTGCACATTCTATAGAGTGAACCGAGTGTTACATATTTTTCTTTCTCCATATATCTTGAGCATTATTTCTATACTTAAAATCATTGGTGAATCTTCCTTTAAGCGAATCTTACATTGGCATATTCCCCTGCTATAAAAATCCATGCTCCACACCCCCAAATCAAAAAGAAAAAAATATTCATGTATATCTCTCTATCTTTTGATTTGGGATCCTTATTGTATATATTGATTGCTGAAAAAAAAGAGAGAAAAGAAAAGAGAAAAGAAGTTCATATATGATCCCATTTCATTTTTCTTTCTTTCTTCCCTCTTTTATTTTTATTTCTTGTAGTTTCAAAAATGGGGAATGTTCTTATTGCTAAATTTGATGCCACCACGCTTATAGATAAGCGTGGGGGAGAGGATCCAATGATGTGTGAGAGAGTGGCTACTTGACTGTGCATGACAACCTAAGCTAGGTAATTTTCTATACTCGGTGAGATTGCTAATGTTTTACAAAGTCCAGGAATTGAAACCTAGCATGCATTTCATGAAAACCACTCATTTCTATTCTTATTGCTTCATATTGTGTGATACCTCTTATACTCCAAATAGAAAGCGATCAATTGAAAAGTGTGTGGTCTATGATTATGTATATCACTTTAGATGCTTTAGACGATGTTAATTCTAGAATGATTTCACATTCCATATTTTTTTGATATTCTTGGGTTTCTATATTGAATGCATCATTATATGATCATGATATCGAGATAAAAATCTTTGGCATGTTTCTATTCGCAGTGTGCTATATGAGTAAGTAAGTCCACGTCCTGAGAAAATGTTCTAGCACCTCCCTCTTTATTTTCTTTTCTATCTTCTTTTTCCTTTTTACTTTTTTTTCCTCGCCAGGTTCGCCTTTTACTTATCTTCCTCGAGGACGAGTAAGAAGTAAACTTGGGGGATTTTGATCGCTCCTTATTTTACACCTTTTTCTGCATGTTTTCATTTCATTTCGATCGTCTATATTGCATTTTCCACGATTATTCGACGATATCGCGTTGCTTTTCACTATTTCTTGTTTTTGTCGTATTTCAGGAGATATGGAGCAATCTGGAGCAAAAATGAGATCAATGGACTTTTACGCACACCGGAGCGTCACCCACGGCTTATTTGAGGAGTTAGCAGCGCTAGAGGATGAGCAGAAGGGGAAGAAATTTGATAGAATCGACGAGGAGACGAGGCGGAGAAGAAAAGAGCCCAGATAAAGCCAACTCGGCTGAACAGAGACTCTACTCGGCCGAGTCAGAAGCTGCATTCGGCTGGGTGAAATGGATACACACAACGAATTTTCGACGTTTCATCGGCCGAGCAAGAGAGCCTACTCGGCCGAGTGAGAAAGCTCACTCGCCTGGGTAGAACAGTGTTTTTTCTTTCGAGAAGCAGCCAAGATACTGGAATTTCTGAGAAGCCTACTCGATCGAGTACGATTGCTTACTCGGCCGAGTAAAGAAGCCTACTCGCCCGAGTCAGTCAGAGAGACAGACCCCCAAAACCCTAGGTTCTCTGTTTTATTATTGGGTCTGTCACTCGGCCGAGTGACATTGCTACTCGGCTAAGCGACACATTCCGACTGCTGCGAGGATTGCGAATTCTTGGCTGCGCAGGGGCAGTTTTGTCACGATTTTTTTGACGATTTTAGCTTGTATTTACACCTAGTTTTATCCCTAGTTTTAGGAGAGACCTATATTATTTTTTGACGGCTATTCTTTTGTGAAATATCAGCTGGAGATCATATGCGACAATTTTGGTTTGTTCTTTCTTGCTAAAAATCTTATTTTTATGAATTGTCTCTTCTTTGCAATCAATTGTGCTATGATCAATTGCGATTTTTCTGAGATTTCCATGATGATTTGTGAGTAGTCTATTCATTCTAGGGCATGGGGATGAACCCTATGTGTTGGATATGGGACTCCCCGGATTTGGTTTTGGATGATGAACAAACATAAATATATCGTGAACTAACACTTTATGAGCGCAGTTATGGAGATCGTCACCAAATTCATATGAATATCAATTACGACGTCTCAAGACTTCTCAAAGCACGTGATCGTATTCCTAAAGCTTCGTTGAAGCTTATGGACCATTTTAGAAGTCTTGAAGATTCGATTGAAGCTATTGAAGACGGTATCGTCATGTTTTATTTATAGTCTTTAAGGTTCTTTCGTAGAATGTTAAGCCTTGAGTAGGTCTAACGGTTTAAATCTTCATAACGCTCCTATCTTAGCTCTAGGATCTTAGTAGAAGTCCAAACAATCTTTCCCGAAGCTTCGCGCTTCGATTCGCGACTTCTTGTGCATGTTAGTTGGTTCAAGAAGAAGAACTGACCGACTAGATGGTGATCTAGTCGGTCGGCAAAGCTTCTTGGACCGACTAGTTTTTGTCAGTCATTTCCAAGATCTTTACTGTTTACAGTTAGTCGGTCTAAGTTGACTCTCCGACCGACTAGTTTGTGAACTAGTCGGTCAGTGATGCTTCTGTGACCGACTAGTTGAGCTTTCCCTGTACATGCACATTTGAGCCTGAGCTACTGTTTATCTTTAGTCGGTCTGTGTTCATTGATCGACCGACTAGTTGATGAACTAGTCGGTCAACTTTCCTTCTTGGACCGACTAGTTTAGCTTTACTGTACATGCCATTTTTCACCTAACTTAATGTTTATCGTTAGTCGGTCTATGCTCATTTGGCGACCGACTAGTTGGTGAATTAGTCGGTCAACATTTGTTCTTGGACCGACTAAGTCAATTTGTACTCAGACTTTAGTTTTATCTGTTAGTCGGTCTCAGTTGAGTAACCGATCGACTAGTTGTGAAACTAGTCGGTCAGCTACTCTTCTTGGACCGACTAGTTCCTTTTGTCTGTGCTTCAACCTTTTGGATGTTCTTCCATTAGTCGGTATACGTTAATTGACCGACCGACTAGTTGATGAACTAGTCGGTCAGTGGTTGTTCTTTGACCGACTAGTTGGGTTCAGAAAAGAGCCGTTGGAGCATTAATTGAAACATTTTTCTTTCTCTCTCTCTCCTCTATCCTATAAATACTTGATGGGCTGCATTCATTGCAGTCAAGGCTGATATTATTGCAAGTTTAGAGATCAAGAGAAATCATTCCAAGCTCATTCAAAGCTCTTTCATTCCATTCAATAATCTCTCCTCATTCTTACTTCCAAAGAGAGATTCATTGAGTGTGAAGCCATCCAAGCCAAGTGCTTGATTCTAGGTCACCAACATCCCCAGAGCTCTCCATCGCTGATCTACATCTTGGAGCTAGGGTTTGGTGCCTCTTCTTCTTCCTCAAAATCATCTTTGCCCTAATTCGTAAGTATTACTCAAGGCATATGTATTTTGTCGGTAAGAAGTTTTGTTTCATTTCATTTCATATTGTAAGTTTCACTCTCGGTTGTGAGAGTGTGGTTGTGATCTCGGGTTGTGGGAGTCACAAATTACTTTGTGTATGATTTGACTTGTGAAGGTTTTTCACAAGTATTTCATAGTGGAAATCTTGAGTTAGGGTTTCTAACTTGAGTATCCGGAGGGGATCCAGTTGGTTGGGACGTAGGATCACCGGGAACAAGTCGGGGAGAATTGGGTGGATCCGAACCCAGTAATATCGTTGTTTGCGATTGTTTCTTTGTTGTCTAACATTTACATTTCCGCATTTTCCGCATTGTTTGGTAGAGTTTGCAAGTAATTAGGAATTACCCTCTTAATTATTTTAAAGTAATATTCACCCCCCCTCTAGTACTTGTGCAGTAGCTTAGCAGGGCATTACATTTGGTATCAGAGCCAAGTCTATAGCTATGTCTACCAACGACAACAAGACCGTTCGTCCACCTTCCGACTATAGCACCTTCAAGAACCGTGAAGGAGCGTCTTCGGTAATGGAAGGACATTCCTCAACGAGGCCTCCATTCTTCAATGGTACTAACTACGGGTACTGGAAATGCCGGATGGAAACCTTCCTCCGGAGTGCTTCACTATGGAGGACCACGATGAAGGAATATGTCGAGCCAACCGAAGAAGATTTCGAGAAATGGACTCCCGCGGAGGTCACCGCGGAGGTGAGCAATTCCAAGGCAATGAACGCCTTGCAATGCGCTTTGGAGCCCGAGGATTTCAACAAGATATGCACATGTAAGAGTGCATATCAAATATGGAACTCCCTCCTCATATTACATGAAGGGACGAGTAGGGTAAGAGACTATAAACTCGTTGTAGTTAATAAAGATTACGAGATGTTTCATATGCTTCAGGGTGAGAAGATGAAGGAGTATTATGCTTGCTTCGTCGACATCATAAACGAGTTAGAGGCTCTCGGTAAATCCTACACCCAAAAGGAGAAATGTTTGAAGCTTATCGAAGGACTTCCTTCGAGTTGGGAAAAGCGTACCTTCGCCATCGAGGAAGGTAATGATATGAACAAATATATCGTTGTTCAACTAATCGGTACCTTGATGTCTTATGAGGTACGCAAGGATAGTAAGTTGAAGTTGCAGGAAAAGATGAAGTCTTACCTACAACAAGAAGAGCCAAAGAAGAAAGCTATTGCTTTCAAGGCCGCTCCATCTACTTCCACATCAACCGATGATGAGAACTCGGAAAACGAGTTGGACTTGGAGTCCATGGCACTCATGGCCAAGAAGTTCAACCGGTTCTTCCGGAAAGGTAACTTCAAAAACAAATCGAAGTTCAATTCATCTAACTCCTCTTCTTCTTCTTTGTGCTTTAAATGCAACAAGCCAGGACACATGAAAGCGGAGTGTCCTCTAAATAAGCAAAAGGATAAGTGGAAGGCGCCGAAATTTGATAAGTCCAAGAAGTACAAAAAGGGGTATAAAAAGGGACTTGTCGGAGCAACATTCACCGACTCCGAGGATTCCTCAAGCGGAGAGTCGGACGATGAGCAAGTGGAGCAAGCGCACATGTGCTTCATGGCAAGAGAGCAGCATGATCAAGGATCTTCCTCCTCCGATGATAGCGACAACAAAGGCGATGAGGTAACCATGGATGACCTTATGAATGCTAATTCTCAATTGTGGTCTAAGTATACTAAATTAGTAAATAGGTATACTAAAGTAAAAGATGATTTAGCTAGCATCCAAACCTCGCCTAAAACTATCATCACCAACAACGACACCGTTGTTGAAGAGTTGAAGAATGAGATTGTTAATCTCAAGACTCAACTTGAACATGTTAGCATTGAGGATCCGGAAGAACATAAGATAGAGGATTTGACTTCTCAAAACTCGACTTTGAGTATTGAGAATGAAAGTCTTAAATCTCGTGTTTATGTGCTCACATCGCAAGTATCCACTTTGGATACTTCTTTGCGTTCTCTCACCGAGAAATATGAGAACACATTAGGCCGAATCAATGAATTCAATAAGGGTAAGGGCCATTTGGATAATATCCTAAGTGTCTTACCTCCAGCCAATCACCATGTTGGTTTGGGGTATACTTTGAGAAAGTCATCCAAGTCGGCCACTACTTTTGTTAGGCCAACTTTCGATGCCTCAACAAGTGGTAGCAAACACTATATTGGTAGTTCTTCTACCAATGGTGCTTCCACCTCGTCCACACCCTCTTTCGAAAAGAAACCCACTTTGGGTGGACCTCCAAAGAAGGGCCATGCTTATATGTACACCAATACCACGCTACGTAGGAACACACGTCCTACTCCACCGGCTCACACATATGATGATTTCTATGCTACACGTTCACGGGCACGTGCACACCATGTGAGACACCCTCACGCACGTGTTCCTCCACATGCATATGTTCACCCACATCATCGTATGAATAACTATCCACATGCACCATTCCATCATGTTACTTATGCCTATCCACGACATGCATCACGTAAAAACCAACAACGCATGCATGCACCCAATAGGATGAGGGCTCCCAAGATTTTCACTATTTGGAGCCCAAAGGACACAAGCATGGATGAAAAACAAGTTTACATGAATGCTTATTTTTCGGATGTTGTGCATAGTAGAAATTATGTGGGGAAGTCTAAGTCCAATTGGACTTGGCTTCCAAAGGTCCAATCTTTTGGACCCAATGACCTTGGGTACCATGATATGAAATTTTCTATCTTTAGGTACTCAAGGAAAAAAAAAGAAAAGGAGCAACAAATTTAAATTTAGCTCCAAGGGGAATTGGATACTCGATAGCGGGTGTTCAAAACACATGACGGGTGACGCTCAATTGCTCTCCGGAGTGGTTCCCATTGCAAATGGAAACTGCGTCGTATTTGGAGGCAACGAGAGCGGAACCATCATAGGTGTTGGAAAAGTGGGTAATCCTTCTAAACCCCTTATATGTGATGTTTACCTTGTTAAAGGATTAAACCACAATCTTATTTCAATAAGCCAACTTTGTGACAAAGGTTACAAAGTTAGCTTTGCGAAAGGAATGTGCCATATTTAAATAAGAATACTAATGATGTATTATTTTCCGGCACACGTCATAAGGATATATATATCCTAGATCTTCCAAGATCACATGAACAATGTCTTATTGCCAACACAAGTGAACAACACTTATGGCATCGACGTTTTGGTCATGTGAACTTTGGAACACTTTTTAAGCTTTTCAAGTTAAATTCTATTAGAGGCTTCCCTAAGCTTTTCTTTCAAAAGAAAAGCTTTTGTGACTCGTGTCAACGAGGCAAGCTTCCAAAATCTTCATTTAAACCTAAGAAAAGCATTTCTTCTAAACGGCCACTAGAGCTATTACATCTAGATTTATTTGGGCCAACTAGAGTTGCTTCATTAGGTAATGCTAGATATGGACTTGTCATCGTTGATGACTTTTCTAGGTTTACTTGGGTATTTTCATTGTGTAATAAAAATGAAGCTTTTGAAAACTTCACAATTTTTGTTAAGAAAGTACAAAATCTCTTAGGAACCACCGTTGTCACTATTCGTAGTGATCATGGAGGTGAATTTGAGAATGAGTCTTTTGAGACATTTTGTGATGAAGTTGGTATTACACACACCTTCTCTTTCCCTCGTGCACCTCCTCAAAATGGTGTAGTTGAGAGAAAGAATAGGAGGCTAGTGGAGTGTGCTCGCGCTATGCTTGATGATAGCCAACTTGGCCATCAATTTTGGGCGGAAGCGGTACACACCGCTTGCTATGTGTTTAATAGAATACTTTTGAGGCCCTGCACTAAACAAACTTGTTATGAATTGTTGTTTGGTAGGTTGCCTCAAGTTAAACATTTTCGTGTTTTTGGTTCAAAATGTTTTATTAAGAACACGTATGGTAGCTTGGACAAATTCGATCCAAGATCCGATGAGGGGATTTTTGTTGGATATTCTTCGCGTAGCAAAGCCTACCAGATATTCAACAAACGAACCTCAACGATCGAGGAATCGCTTCATGTGTCATTTAATGAAGGATTTGTTCCAACTAGAATTACTAATGATGATGACTCTATGGATGTCTTATGTGATTCAATTGGTAATTCTAACTCTAATGATTCTATTGATTCTATTGAGACTAACCCGTCTAATGAAGTTGTTGAGAATGTTCCTAGTGATCAAGGTATTCCCAAACGGCTTCATACCGTTCGTGACCATCCTCATGAGCAAGTCATTGGCAATATCCATGATAGTGTCAAGACGAGATCGCAAGTGAACTACTTCGCTCATTGTGACTTTGCCTCCTCGATAGAGCCAAAGAATGTTAATGAAGCATGCGAAGATAGCGCTTGGATCTTAACCATGGAGGAGGAACTCATTCAATTCGAGAGGAATGAAGTTTGGGAGCTTGTTCCATTGCCATCGAAGAACCACACCGTCATAGGGACAAAGTGGATCTTCAAGAACAAAACCGACGAAAACCAAGTCGTCGTCCGGAACAAAGCTCGGTTAGTTGCTCAAGGCTACAGTCAAGAGGAAGGTATTGATTTCGAAGAATCCTTCGCTCCGGTAGCTAGATTAGAATCAATTAGATTATTATTATCTTTTGCATGCCATAAAAATTTCAAACTATTTCAAATGGATGTAAAAAGTGCATTTTTAAACGGAGATGTAGTTGAGGAAGTTTATGTTTCTCAACCTCCGGGCTTTATTAATGAAAAATTTCCAAATCATGTTTTTAAACTAAAGAAAGAGCTTTACGGTTTGAGACAAGCTCCTCGAGCTTGGTATGATCGCCTAAAGAATTTTCTTTTGGATTTGAATTTTAAAATGGGAGAAGCCAATTCTACACTTTTTGTTAAGCATTCGAATAATGATGTAATTTTAGTTCAAATATATGTTGATGATATCATTTTCGGTGCTACTAACTTTGCTCTTTGCGAAGAGTTTTCTAATGTGATGAAAGAACAATTTGAGATGAGCCACATGGGTGAGCTCAAATATTTCTTAGGTCTCCAAATTCGCCAAATGGACGATGCAATCTTCATCCACCAAACGAAGTATACGGTGGAGTTGCTAAAGCGATTTGGAATGGAGAGTGCCTCCGGGAAAAAGACTCCAATGAGCACGACTACGCATCTTGATAAGGATACGGGCGGTAAGGATGTAGACATTCGTCTATATCGAGGTATGATAGGTAGTTTACTTTATCTTACCGAAAGTAGGCCCGATATTATGTTTGCCGTATGCGTATGTGCTCGTTATCAGTCTCAACCTAAGGAGTCTCACTTAGTAGTGGTAAAACGTATTTTCTGTTATCTAAGTTATACACTTGATTTTGGATTACTTTATCCAAAATCTAGCACATATGAGTTAATCTCATATAGTGATGCCGATTATGCGGGATGCAAATCCAACAGGAAAAGTACTAGTGGCACTTGCCATTTTATAGGAAACTCCCTTGTCTCTTGGTTTTCCAAGAAGCAAAATTCTGTATCACTTTCAACCACCGAGGCGGAATACATTGACGCCGGTGCCGCGTGTGCTCAAGTTCTTTGGATGAGACACACACTTAAAGACTTTGGTATAAACTGTGATACTTGCCCTATCATGGTGGACAACCAAAGTGCAATATGTCTTTCCAAGAACCCGGTACACCATTCCCGTTCGAAACACATAGATGTCCGACACCATTTCTTAGATGATCATGTTGCTAAAAAGGATATCATATTAGTGTACGTTGAAACCCAAAAGCAAATCACCGATATTTTCATGAAACCCCTAAAGGATGACTCCTTTGTGCGGTTGCGTCGAGAATTGGGGATTATGGGCGAATCCGAGATATAGGATTCATTTTTATTCAATATTCTTGCATGCTATTCTATTCGTTATATTTGCTCATGCTTGAAGTATTGAAATTTTCTGGATTTTTGTTGAATTTTCGGAATTTTCGCTCGATTTGTGCGTAATCGTCAAATTTCAGATTTTCGATGTTTAATGGGGTAGTATAATGATTAATGAGAGTATTTTGATGTTTCATCCAAGTGTGATTAGGAGAGAAATCAAATTTCATAGTTTTTCAATTTTTGAACTCTCTTAGTCGGTCCAAGTTCATTGGCTGACCGACTAGATTCAGTTCTAGTTGGTCAGCAAATGAGCAAATAAGTTCATTCGCCACCCTCGGACCCTCCACCTCCGAAACGCCGTTCGAAGCCTACCGAACCCTCTTCGTCCTCGCCTCCTCTTAAGCGTAAGAGGACGACGAAAGCGAAGCCCCGTGCTCAACCCAAGCCCAAGCCCAAGCCTAAGCCCAAGACCAAGGTGCTTGCCTCTCCCTCCTCTTTCCACACTCCTACCGATTCCGATACCGAGTTCATTCTCGAGCCTGAGACTCATAGGGAACCCACTCCTCCTACCCATCCTGAGTCTAGCTCCCGACCTCGTACGTCTACCCGTAAGCCTAAGGGAAATGCTCCGATGCCGGTAGGCGGTGTCGATATCTCGTTGTGTCACGACGACCATATGTGTCTCGCGGCTTACAACCGTATCGAACATTGCCCGCTGCTTCTGGAGCATTTCGTCCAGATTAGTGACTTCATAGGGCTAGCTGATCTTCTGTCATCTTCGGGTCTTATCGATTACCTTCGATATGATCCTAAGGTGAATCCTCACCCCTACCCTCGTTTAGTCAAACTTTTCTATGCCAATAGGATCCGGGGTCAGTACGATGGGACCCACTCTGTTGAGACGACTGTTTTGGGGACTCCTACAGTCCTCACAGCAGAAATCTTAGGAGAGATTTTGGGTATCTCCTCGTCTGGCCTCCTCCCCTCTGACATTTCTGTAGATGATATTTCTTCCCTTGATCAGACCATCCTTTCTGAGATTTTCCATCAGATTCCTCCTGCCATGATTGGCGTTCCCTCCAAATCCTTCAAGCCTAATGCATGGGTCCTGAATTTGATTCTGAAGTCGTGCTTGCTTCCCAAGTACGGCTCCTCATCTCTACCGTCCCAGCCTTTTCTGAAGTTGATCTACGCTATTTTCATGGGGAGCTCGATTAAATGGGCTCGCATTATACTCGATAAGATGGATTCTTTCGAGTGTATTCGCAAGACCACGAAGTCGGCTCACATCCCCTTCCCGTGCTTGTTGACCCTTGTTTTTCGCCACTTCCGTGTCACACTTCCTCGTGACGATGAGCATCCACTTGGTCCTCCCCTGAACGCGACGGCCGTCAAGAAGTCTCTTACGGCGCTCCGTCACGTTCAGAGGACGACACCTCAGCGTCTGCCTCTGCCTCTGCCTCAGCTGCTCCCTCTACCACTCTTGCCGATGTCATTCGTTCGATCCGTCGTTTGGAGTCTCGTCAGGCTCGTTCTGAGGAGATTCTCTGCCGTATCGCTCGACACCTTGATATTGAGGTCCCTCTGTCTTTCTCTGACGAGGATGAGTTGGATGAGGAGGACATTGAGGAGCTTGCTCGTGCTGCTGCTCGTGCCCCCGAGGGCACTTCTGGTGATGCTGCTGCTGCTTCGTCTGCTGGTGCCCCCGAGAGCACACCTGTTGCCACCGCTCCTGCGGTGGATGCTCCGACTGGTACTCCCAAGGCCACTACTGTTGCTGCTCCAGAGATTGCCACTTCTGCCGTCGCTCCCGTTGACATTCCAGATGTTCCTGTGACCACCACTTCTCCTGCAGAGCTTGCTGCTGTTGCAGATCCGGCCGCTTCCTCTTGAGCTTCTTTGAGGACTCTCCGATGCTCCTTGGATGACATATCTAGTTGTGAGAGATGTTCGGTAGGATAATGTGGGTGGCTATGATTTTTGGATCATTTTGATGATGTATTTTGATGTACTTTGATGATGTTGTATGTTATGTGACACTCTGATATCTGTTTGATATGATGATGTATTTTGTGCCCCGATCGTTGGATCGATGTTTTGTATGTCAGTGATGTATATTTTTGATGTACTCTGGTTCATATTTTATATATATATATACATCGACGTTGACATTTCATTCTATTGTGCACATTATATTTTTTTTATGTCTCTGATGTTTGATTTCATCGGTCGATGATATTAACTTGGTTTAATAGAAATTTTTTCTATGGAAACATAGAATTGTTTTCCATGCACTAAATTAACCAAGAATGTTGATATTGGAGAGTATATTCCATAACTCAATTCGTAAAATTGATTTGAGTTTTGATGATTTCGTTTTACGATTTTCGACTATGGTTTCATTGACACGCCTTGATTTTATTCGTATTTTTATTTGGTGTCACATGAACCGTCGTCGTTTTCTACGACTCCCGTGCTTTTATTTGAAGCCATTGTTGTTGTCGTTGATCTCCTCCCGCTCTTTTTGCTAATGCCAAAGGGGGAGAGATATAATAATAACGATGTGCTAAATGATAATTTAAAGCATTATTCCAAGAATCTAATTTGATATGTTAGATTCAGGGGGAGTTAAGATATATAAATGGATTTTCAAATCCTATATTTCAATAACCAACATTTGGTATTCGATATTTCAATAATCGATTCTCATTTATATACTTTACTCGTCTGCTTGATGCGTATTATCATTGTTTAATTTGGAATTAACGTGTCATCAATGCAGGGGGAGTAAGTAAATTACATTTGAATCATTATTTTTGATTGTTATTTATGTTGGTTTGTCATTACCAAAAAGGGGGAGAATGTTGGATATGGGACTCCCCGGATTTGGTTTTGGATGATGAACAAACATAAATATATCGTGAACTAACACTTTGTGAGCGCAGTTATGGAGATCGTCGCCAAATTCATATGAATATCAATTACGACGTATCAAGACTTCTCAAAGCACATGATCGTATGCCTAAAGCTTCGTTGAAGCTTATGGACCATTTTAGAAGTCGTGAAGATTCGATTAAAGCTATTGAAGACAGTATCGTCAAGTTTTATTTATAGTCTTTAAGCTTCTTTCGTAGAATGTTAAGCCTTGAGTAGGTCTTACAGTTTAAATCTTCATAACGCTCCTATCTTAGCTCTAGGATCTTAGTAGAAGTCCATACAATCTTTCCCGAAGCTTCGCGCTTCGATTCGCGACTTCTTGTGCATGTTAGTTGGTTCAAGAAGAAGAACTGACCGACTAGATAGTGATCTAGTCGGTCGGCAAAGCTTCTTGGGCCGACTAGTTTTTGTCAGTCATTTCCAACCTCTTTACTGTTTACAGTTAGTCGGTCTAAGTTGACTATCCGACCGACTAGTTTGTGAACTAGTCGGTCAGTGATGCTTCTGTGACCGACTAGTTGAGCTTTCCCTGTACATGCACATTTGAGCCTGAGCTACTGTTTATCTTTAGTCGGTCTGTGTTCATTGATCGACCGACTAGTTGATGAACTAGTCGGTCAACTTTCCTTCTTGGACCGACTAGTTTAGCTTTACTGTACATGCCATTTTTCACCTAACTTACTGTTTATCGTTAGTCGGTCTATGCTCATTTGGCGACCGACTAGTTGGTGAATTAGTCGGTCAACATTTGTTCTTGGACCGACTAAGTCAATTTGTGCTCAGACTTCAGTTTTATATGTTAGTCGGTCTCAGTTGAGTAACCGACCGACTAGTTGTGAAACTAGTCGGTCAGCTACTCTTCTTGGACCGACTAGTTCCTTTTCTCTGTGCTTCAACCTTTTGGATGTTCTTCCATTAGTCAGTATACGTTAATTGACCGACCGACTAGTTGATGAACTAGTCGGTCGGTGGTTGTTCTTTGACCGACTAGTTGGGTTCAGAAAAGAGCCGTTGGAGCATTAATTGAAATGTTTTTCTTTCTCTCTCTCCTCTATCCTATAAATACTTGATGGGCTGCATTCATTGCAGTCAAGGCTGATATTATTGCAAGTTTAGAGATCAAGAGAAATCATTCCAAGCTCATTCAAAGCTCTTTCATTCCATTCAATAATCTCTCCTCATTCTTACTTCCAAAGAGAGATTCATTGAGTGTGAAGCCATCCAAGCCAAGTGCTTGATTCTAGGTCACCAACATCCCCATAGCTCTCCATCACTGATCTACATCTTGGCGCTAGGGTTTGGTGCCTCTTCTTCTTCCTCAAAATCATCTTTGCCCTAATTCGTAAGTATTACTCAAGGCATATGTATTTTGTCGGTAAGAAGTTTTGTTTCGTTTCATTTCATATTGTAAGTCTCACTCTCGGTTATGAGCGTGTGGGTGTGATCCCGGGTTGTGGGAGTCACAAATTACTTTGTGTATGATTTGACTTGTGAAGGTTTTTCACAAGTATTTCATATTGGAAATCTTGAGTTAGGGTTTCTAACTTGAGTATCCGGAGGGGATCCGGGTGGTTGGGACGTAGGATCACCGGGAACAAGTCGGGGACACTTGGGTGGATCCGAACCCAGTAATATCGTCGTTTGCGATTGTTTCTTTGTTGTCTAACATTTACATTTCCGCATTTTCCGCATTGTTTGGTAGAGTTTGCAAGTAATTAGGAATTTGCCTCTTAATTATTTTAAAGTACTATTCACCCCCCCCTCTAGTACTTGTGCAGTAGCTTAGCAGGGCATTACACTATGGACCCGATTTTTTGAATTGTGATGAATGAATAGAATTGTAACTAGGATTGAAGAAAGGTTAGGTTTTGATTGATTTATTGCGAGTAGCTAGGAATTTCCATCGATTGGGATTTGCAAGAGATTGGATCCCAATTTCTAGGAAGGCCTAGATATTCGACTTAGGTTTATAATTGAAATTCTCTAGATTTGGTTTGCAAGAGATTGGACCAAAGCTAGGATTTTTATTATAGATCTATACTAATATTCGTTTGCAAGAGATTGGACGAATACGAACTATCATAACCTAGATCGTAGCTCGAGTTTGCACGAGAGTGAGCTCGAGTTGCAATTGGATGATGATGTCGATCTTCACACTAGTTTCTTAGGCTAGGGTTTGCACGAGAGTGGGCCCTAACCTAGGTTGCTATAGACCTGCAATAGCACGAGAGCGTGAGCTTTGTTCTACATTAAGTTGCGACTAGTTCACCTACATTCAAGCCTTGCAACATTGATGTTCACGATTCACAAGGATGAGAAACGGTCCGTAGTGGGGATTTCCTATCCCTAGACGCTTTTATTATATTGATATCTATTTGCTATTGAACTATTGTGACATTACCATCGAATCTATTCTTATTCTCTTGATAGCTAGGTAATCAAAGTATGATACTGTCAATTGTCCTCACTGTGTTCGATACCTGCTCGCCACTACGACGTGCGCTTGCGGTAAAACTATAGTCATTTTACAGGTGTATATCCTGGCGCAATCAAGTTTTGGCGACTGTAGTTTTACGGGTATACACCAAAAACTTGATCGCGCCCGGATATACACCCAAAAAACGACTGTAGTTTTACCGCAAGCACACGGCATAGTGGCGAGCGAGTATCAAACACAGGGAGTCTAAGGAAATTATGACCTAACTTGGAGTCTAAGGAAATTATTTAAGCAATATAAAATAGATAATTACTCAGACAATTGATACCAGAAAGCATACTTTCATTAATGAACAAGATGTTTACAAAGATAAATAGCCTCAAGGGCATACATCTCTCTACATCTCCCACTTGCACTTAGGCCCATTTATTTTGGTATCTCATACCACATTTACACAATAACCTCTCTAGATGATCGCGTGCCAGTGCCTTTGTGAATGGATCTGCTAAGTTTTCTTCCGAACAGACTCTAAGGAGTTCTATATCTTTCCTCTTCTCTATATCCCGTATGAGGTGATACTTCCAAAGAATGTGTCTGAATCTCTTGTGGAATCTGGGTTCTTGAACCAGACTGATGGTTGCATTGTTGTCGCAATACAGCGGTATTGGATTTTCACTTGCATGTATTTATCCCAGCTGTTTTATGAACTTCCTCATCCAGACTGCTTCCTTTGCTGCATCGTAGGTCACTATGTATTCGGCTTCCATCGTGGAGTTTGTAACATTATCTTGTTTGGAACTCCTCCAAGTGACTACTCCTCTATTGAGAGTGAAAACATATCCAAAGATCGATTTGCTATCATCTATATCACTTTGAAAGCTGGAATCTGTGAAGCCTTCAACATTGAGCTCTTCACTTCCCTAAATCAAGACTAAGTCTTTAGTCCTTCTTCAGTACTTAAGAATTGCCTTGACTGCTCTCCAATGCTCTTCTCTAGGATTAGACTGATATCGACTTTGCACCTAGTACATAAGCGACATCTGGTCTGGTACAGATCATGGAATACATGATAGATCCTACTGCTGAAGCATATGTGATCTTATTCATGCGATCCTTTCCCAAGTCAGTTTTGGAGACATCTCCTTGGAAAGGTTTATTCCATGATTGGCTGGTATTAAACCACCCTTACTGTTTTCCATGCTAAACCGTTTGAGCACGGTGTCAATGTACCTTGTTTGGGAGAGTCCTAGCATCCATTTAGATCTATCTCTATAGATCGTTACACCTAATATGTAGGATGCTTCTCCCAAATCTTTTATGGAGAGGTTAGTTGACAGCCATTCTTTAACAGAATTCAACATCTCTATGTTGTTACCTATTATCAGAATATCATCCATGTATAGAATGAGGATAACTAAAGAATTATTACTGGTCTTTTTATAGATGCACGGATCATCCTCATTTCTGACAAAACCAAACTCTTTGACCGTCTTGTCAAAACGGATGTTCCAACTTCTTGAAGCCTACTTTAGTCCATAGATGCACATGTGCAGTCTGCATGCTTTTCCTTTACTCCCACTGACTTCAAAACCTTCTGGCTGAGTCATGTAAATCTGATCTTCTAAATCATCTTTTAGAAATGAAGTGTTTACATCCATTTGCCAGATTTCGTAGTCATAGTGGGCAGCAATAGCGAGAACAATCCGAATAGACTTTTGCATGGCGACTGGTGAGAAAGTCTCGTCATAATCTATACCTAGAATCTGACGATAACCTTTCGCAACCAGCCTAGCCTTGTATGTTTTTATTTTTCCATCTGCACCAATCTTCTTCTTGAAGATCGATTTGCAGCCAATAGGAGTGCTATCCTTGGGCACGTTTTCTAAGGTCCATAACTTATTCACGTGTATGGAATCTATCTTGGATTTCATTGCATCTAGCCATTTATCAGAGGCTCTACTCTTTATGGCATCCTGGAAGCTAATAGGATCATCTACGAGAAAACCGTAGTACCTATCAGGGACTCGAGGAATCCTATCAGACTTCCTAACAACTGGTTGGGAGATATTAGGTTCTGATTCTCCCACTAGTTCCGACATTTGTTCCTGTGTAAATACTTCTTCCGAACATTCGTCCAGATCAATCACCTTGCCAGTTGGTTCCTTCACAAGGAACTCCTTTTCTTAAAAAAGTGGCATGTCTAGAGACAACAATTTTTTGTTGCTCTGGATGGTAAAAGATATATCCTACCGAATGTCTCGGGTACCCAACGAATTTACACAGAATAGATCTGTCTTCCAGTTTTTTTGGATTATGCCTTTTGACATATGCCGGACAACCCCACACCCTTAAGTGATTAAGGCTAGGTTTCCTGCCAATCCATATCTGATATGGTGTCATCGGCACAGACCTTGATGGAACCTTATTGAGAATATATATAGCAGTTTCTAGGGCATAGCTCTAGAGGGAAGTTATTAACTCAGCTTCACTTATCATGGATCACACCATCTCTACCAAGGTGTGGTTCCTCCTTTCTGACACAATGTTATGTTGAGGTGTGTAAGGAGGTGTGACCTAAGAGAGAATCCCATTCTCTTTTCAATATGCAAGGAATTCATGGCTCAAGTATTCTCCTCCTCGATCTAATCAAAGGAGCTTGATACTTTTACCAGTCTGTTTTTCAACTTCATTACGATACTCTTTGAATCGCTCAAAGGTTTTGGGTTGTGTTTCATCAAGAACACATGTCCAAACCTAGAGTGATCATCAGTAAATGTAACGAAATATGAAAATCCTCCTTTGGCAAATGTAGACATGGGTCCACATACATCAGAATGTACTAGACCCAAGAGTTCAATAACTCTCTCCCCTTGACTTGCAAAAGGAGTTTTGGCCATTTTACATTTGAGGCAAGACTCGCAAGTGTCGAATGACTCATAATTTGATAGGCCCAAGAGCCCCTCTTTATGTAACTTGCTGAGTATCTTCTCTTCGATATGGCCTAGTCTATAGTGCCAAAGTTAGGCTTCATTAAAACCTGATTCCTTACGTTTTCTTGTATTAATGTTTAGTGTTCCAAAACCTAGCAACTTACCATCAAAGAAAATGTTCATAACATTTTCGTTGATAGCAAAATTATAACCTTCTCTAGCCAAAGCCGAGACGGAGATAATATTGTATAGGAAGTTTGGGATGTAGTAACATTGCTTCAAAAGCAAGTCAGCTCCACTAGCTAATGTGTGTTTTAGATCTCCCACGACTACAACATCAACATTTGCTGTGTTGTCGACTTGGAGAACGATTTCATTCTTTTCGAGCTTTCTAATAATTCTCATTCCCAGTAACTGATTACAAATATGAGAGCCCGCACTGGTATCTAATACCCATGCATTAGAATTCACAGAAAGAATTACACTTTGTATTATTGAAGTTGAGGCCTTAAAATGTCCTTTCTTCATTTGTTCCTGTACTGCTATTATTCTTCTTAGCCAGTCTTTTTTATTATTACCAGTTAATATATTCTTATCTTGGATATATTTAGTATTACTCGTCATGTTGCAAAGATTAGAACTCCAATAGTTAGCATGTGTTCAAAATATTTTAAATATAATTAGAATGGTTTTTATCCAATTATACTCTCCCACTATTTTAAAGATCATATAAGCCATAACATAATTAAAATTTTAGTGGGACAGGAATCCAACAACCCTGAGTCGCCCGACCTTGAGTGTAGCTCAATAAGTCGTTTGACTCTGCTGTCGGTAAATGAACTCTTCGTCAATCATATCGTATATGACTCCCTATTTGATTTTTACCCCTAGTTATTTGTGATCATGCGTGTGCTCATCCAAATTACTATAACTAGTCTAGTCAGACCTTTGTTTTCGCGTCTAGCTTGACTTACGCCGGCGCTAGGTGTATTCACGACACGACAGGTTGGGTCAAATCTAGACTACATCATTGCCTTAATTTACGACGGTGCTCGGTGTATTCACGACGCGACGGTTTGGTTAAGACACATGTATGAAGAAATTGGTTTCTGTAAGGTTGTCGTGTCACAGCTTGAGTGTAGCTCAACAACTGTAACACTGATCCTCAGATCCCAACGTCTAAAACAAAGAGGGCTACGAATTATCTTGTAAAAGATTTATTAACGTATTTGACTAGATATAGTTGACAATATTGTATAATAATGATTCGCATCCTTGCGGTCCAGCGGACACAACCAAGGAATTGACTAAGCCAGGACCACTAAATCCCTAGTCGAGCTAGGGTGATCCAGCAAACTTAGCCAAGCACATTGACCGGTATCATGGTCCATTGAAGGTTGCTTTTCATTTATATGCGTACTATCAACTAAAGACTTTTATTAATGCTATTAATCCTTATCAACTAGTTGATCCTTAAAATTCAGAATTTTATGGATTTGTTCAATGACTCTTATTAGGTCCATATCAACTATAAGGATTGCATTGATATGATACTACCCTAGTCGTCCATAAGGCATTAAAAACAATTTTATAATCATAGCAGGAAAAATCTAAAAATTATCTTATAATATTTAGATGATTTTTAATGGCTAACCTAACAAGGTATTTAAATTTTTGATTATCAAATAAGCAAGAAAATTAAACCATTAAACTTCTTAAGATCATCATATAATTTAAAGGTTTTAATTATCACATAATTAACATGCATATCATATTCATTACAGCATTAGAACAAAGTAGACATGGCTCTAATACCAATGTTGGGATTTTCAAAGGTCCCTTAGGGCATATATTCTAGCCAGTCCTAAGTCAGACGAGCAAAAATATAAAAGAAGCAGCGGAAAAATCTTATTAAACTCTTTAATAAAAGCTACCCTAAGGAAACATGCTCCTTGACTAGGATTATCTACGGACTCGGGTTGGGTCTAACCAACTCGAGAAAGGTTTAACTACTGCAAAATATGAAAAGCATAATAAAAGGGACACACTCGGAATCTTGCCTTGGTACAGGCAAGATGTACCGCATCGCCTTCTCACACCGCGCCTCGAGCTGAGCCGCTTTTCGAACCGCACCGCTCCTCGCCTTGAGCTGAACCGCCTCCCGAGTCGTACAGCGTCTCCAAGCCGATCACTTGCAGAAGAAAGTTTCACTTGAGCAGACCCACGCCAGAGATTTTTGGATCAGATCCAAACCTCCTCGTAGTCTTGCTAGGACCCGACCGGGAGATAAAAAGAACTATAGAGGAAGAAAATTTAAGTCTTGATCGAGCGTGCTCAAAATCAGGAGCTCCTCAATCAAAGAATTGGTGCAAAAACAATGAAGAGAGGGCACCCCTATTTATATAGGAGGCCGGCCCCTCCTCATTTACCACGAGCAATGTAGGACAATAATATGGCGTAATGGGATTGATTTCATAAGAAGTCCAAACTTCTAAAATCCACCATAAATCTATTTCTGAGTTTCGACTTTCAAACGACCTGTCAAATTGAAGATCTCGAGACAACGATCACATAGGAAAAAACGGAGTCCAATTCCGATTTCATTTGACCCCTCAATTGTCAAAAATAGACTCCAAATCTTGTTTTTGCAAAAACAACACAAACCAGCTATTTCCTGGCGGGTCAGTACAAACCAGCTATTTCCTGGCGGGTCTGACCTGTCAGGTGCGCGTCAGACTCGCAACCCCAATAAGGGCCTTTCCTCAGCTGTTTTTGCGTTTCTGGGCTCATTAGAGCTCCAATTTGGACGCGGTTTCTTCCTGTGGATTTCTCAGAAAGTCCCCTTCGTTCCCATGCATCTAAGTCAATATAATACCAAGTATTAATATGTACCAAATGCTAAACTCTTTAGCTTTAAATCTCATAACTGACTTGTGAGTTTAATCATTCTATTTGCATCGAATGCATTCCTCTTTAACGATCTTCCTATTACTATGACGTGAATACTAATCGGTGTGAGACCCTACAACCTGACCCTACTATAGGTTGGGACTCGAAGTCCCTAGACGACAGTAACCACGAGCAACAAGAGTCGTCCCTGTTTCAGAATCATACTTACGTGATTGCTTGTCAGCAAAATTGCCATCAGAATTACACTGACTTTGTCCGCGATGAATTCTGCAGTTATAGTCCCTTCATCTTAACTATGTCACTTGCCTAGCCTACGGTATGGAACTCTATCAACCTTACTAGCTAGTAGCGTTCAGTGTTCATCGGTCTCTGGTACATTCTTGTTGTACATCCTACAACATACCTTGGCCAAGGTTTTACTGAGAGCCGTATCGACCTGCGACATTAACTTCCCATTAACAAAAGATACGAATCCTCTTTTGATCACTACTCAGTTCATATGCTGCAAGTGTCACCCAGCCTAAGATCTTTCTGCAGGCATTGCCTCGAAGCTAGATCATAAACTTAAGTGACACTGTTCACGCACGTCTTCATACAATGATCTCAAGTTTTAAGGACCAATTAGCCTATCATCACTAGAGTTATTAATGACAGTTAGTTAATGTTTAACCATTTGATAACTCTTTATATGGGTCGTTCAGTGGACTCATTCTATAATGAGCACTTGTGTATTTTCTCCGACTTTATCAAGTCGCATGATTATGAGACCAACATGACAAAGACACAATGGTTTGTCCGATGTACTGATATCCTATCTCAACACATCTACGACCACGAACGCTTTTAAGACTCAAGCTTCTATCGATCAGAAATTTCTCATAATCGTGATCTGCATCTCGAAACATGTATGACCTAACTTGGAGTCTAAGGAAATTATCTTAGCAATATAAAATAGATAATTACTCAGACAATTGGTACCAGAAAGCATACTTTCATTAATGAACAAGATGTTTACAAAGATAAATAGCCTCGAGGGCATACATCTCTCTACAGAAGCCTAGGGTATGATTAACTTACAACCCCTAATAGCTTCGTGATCAGATCAATATCGTTCGGTCTTAGCTATCTTTGTTGAACCATATCCAATATACATCGACCAAGGATTTCTGCTAAGGACCGTACTAACTCTGCGACACTAACTCCCCACAACGGGAGAGATGAATCCTATTTCAGCCACTAGTCCCCTCGTATGCTTCAAGTGCCACCAAAGCTAGGATTGATCGGTCCATATTTTACACATTTTTTCTGCATATTTTCATGCAATTTTGATTGCTTATATTGAGATTTTCACGATTATTCGACGATATTTCGTTACTTTCCACTATTTCTCGTTTTCGTCGAATTTCAGGAAATATGGAGCAATCGGGAGTAAAAATGAGCTTAAGGGATTTGCACGCATAACGAAGCGTCACCCATGTGTCTATCGAGGAGCTAACGGCGCTGGATGATGAGTGGGAGAAGAAGGAGATCGACAGAATCGACGAGGATGCAAGGAAAGAAAGGAAAGATTCCAGAAACAGGCCAGTCGGCCGAGTACGCAGTCCATTCGGTCGAGTGAAGCCGCATACTAGGCCGAGTACGACTGGTACAAAGACATTTGCATACCTGAGTGCCACAATGCACTCGGCCGAGTGGTGAATTTCACTCGGCCGAGTAGAGAACTTTACTCGCCCGAGAGAGTCAGAATTTCTAAAGAAAATCAAGGCAAACTCTCTGGAATTTTGGGAGAACAGTTGAAGACCCTACTCGGCTGAGTAGAGAAGTCCACTCGCCCGAGTGAAGAATCCCACTTGGCCGAGTGATGCCGATGACACGAGCGCCCAGATTTTTCAGATAGACTCCCACTCTTTTGAAATCTTCTATCAATCCAGTAGTCAAAGTATTTTTCTCATATTTTTTATGGATAGTAGACTTTATGAAGGTTCCAACGCCGCCAAGAACGTGCGAATCAGAGGTCGGATGAAATCTGGAGAATTTCTGCAAGTTGATGTTACAGTGCTGGAATTTGCATATCAGTTTCACTCGGCCGAGTGACACTTTTACTCGGTCGAGTGAGCTTTCCACTCGGCCGAGTGACCAGTTTTTGACAGTTTTTAATAGAGTGTTGTTTTTCTAGAGTTTCTGCAGGAATTCTCACTCGGCCGAGTGAGCTTTCCACTCGACCGAGTCGCTGCTGGCCCAGAGCATAAGTTACGCGTAGATTTGATTTTGGGCGCGGGTTTCAGAGGGTTTTTAGGGGTTTTTTCTAGGGTTTTAAGGGGGGCTATATAAGAGGTTTGTAGCCGTCATTAGAGGGGGTTCCATTATGTTTTCTTAGGGATTATTTCAGAGGTTAGGCCATGCCCAAGGCCCCCTCTTGGATCTAAAAGGTTGTAATTGAATTGAAGTTCTTCATCAAATCTAAGTATCTTTGTTCTCATTATTCGAATCTTTGATTTGCTATCTTTTCATATGCACGCAATGTCTCGTATTGATTTCTATATCGTTATTGATATGCTTGGTTGATCGTTGTTCTAGGGAAGGGGATGAACCCTATGGATCTAATTTCAGATTTGTGATGAATAAATTCCCATGTTGCTAGAATTGCTAGGAGGTTAGGTTGTAATTGATTTAATACGGATAGATAGGGATTTCCTTCGATTGGGGTTTGCAAGAGATTGGATTATAATCGATGGAAAGGCCTAGATATTCGATTTAGGTTTATAATCGAGATTCTTTAGACTTGGTTTGCAAGAGATTGGACCAAAGCTAGGATTTTTATTATAAATCTATACCCATATTCGTTTGCAAGAGATTGGATGATTACGAACTATCACAACCTAGATCGTAACTCGAGTTTGCACGAGAGTGGGCTCGAGGTGCATTTGGACGATGATGTCGATCTTCATGCTAGTGGCTTAGGTTAGGGTTTGCATGATAGTGGGCCCTAATCTAGGTTGCTATAGACCGACAATAGCACGAGAGCGCGAGCTTGGTTCTGTATCCAGTTACGACTAGTTCACCTCAACACAAGTCTAGGAATATTGAGATTCACGATTCACAAAGACGTATGGCGATCTGTAGTGTGGATTTCCTAGCCCTAGACACTTTTATTATATTGTATTTGAATCGATATTTGATCGACTTCTTTATCACCGACACCGACATCCACCACCATTGTCATTACATCATACCATACTCATCTCCACCAATAATACATTCGTAGTCAAACCAACCTAGGATAGATTGGAACCAACACCACCTCCTCGTGTTCGATACCTGCTCGCCACTTGACCATGTGCTTGCGGTAAAACTACAATCGTTCTCCGGGTGTATATCTGGGGCCGATCAAGTTTTTGGCGTCGTTGCCGGGGAGGTGTTTCCTGTTGGAGCCAATTTGTCACAATTAGGTTGATTAGACTACGAAAAAAAATTTGACAAAAGAAATTTTTTACCCCTGCCACCATTATTATCATTTCTATATTCTTTTGTGCCACTGATATTTTTCTCCAAGTATTTATCTTTGTTGATCAAGTATTTTGGAGTATACTATGTGGAGCACGGATTTTGATCAGAGTGCTCAGATGGGTGAATATTATTTTGATCAGAGTGCTTAGATGGAAGAATACTATTTTCATCAGAATGCTCATATGGGAGACTATTATTTTGATCAGAGTGCTTAGATGGAAGAATACTATTTTGATCAGAGTGGTCACATGGGAGAATACTATTTTGATCAGAATGCACAGACTGGAGAATATTATTTTGATGAGATGCATGCACACCAGGTTGAAATGCAAGCTAGGCTTGATAAGAGCAACCTTCAATTGGAATGGGCGAAGAGGGAACTTAAAATGATGTGCTCTTGCTTAAGGTTACAGAGATTTCCAAAGATATCAGTTCTGCTTCTTCATTTTATGGGCAAGAAGCATCGCCAGTCATATTGCCAGAGCCAGAATGTGTCGTCGTCGATCCCACATCCTACGATACAACTATTACATATAAAGAATGGATGGACGAAGAGGCCGTGGAGGAAGCAGAAATTGGGTCATATGCGCAGCCAGAGGAGGACGCGTTTCAGAGATTATTGGAGGGCCTCTTAGAGTCAGTGAGGTTCGCCGGTTCAGAGAGCATTACAACAGGTGATTCATTTGAGCTACGATTTGTAGATTTTGTTATGAACCGTGTTTCAGCTGCAGGAACAATTGAGGAAGACATCCATGTCAGTCTTGAGGGGGGATAGACTATTTTTTTGGATTGCTTGCGGGCATTCCCCTCCACATGATACATCCCCATAAGTTGACACACATGAGCAGCCAGCATCACCATTCCAGAGAGAGCCTACTTTGATAGTTGGTGAGAAGGAAAAAGAGCACACTGTCAAGCCATAGCATATAGACGAGGAGGCCTCACATGCGGAGCAAGAGAATGCTTTTGAGGAGGCCTTACAAACAGAGCAAGAGCTTATCACCGAGGAGGTCGTACATCGGGACGAGGACACAGCCATTCATGAGGATCCCGAGCATTATCCTCCACCATTAGAGCTAACGCAGCCACCTCATCCATCCACTGACGTCGAGGACTATCCCACAGAGCTTACTGCTCCCACTCAGGGAGATATTTTTACCCACTCCATTTCTGAATCATGTATTCCATTCGATATTTATTTTGATTCAGATATTTTTAACACGGTATACCTTTTGCAGCACACATACGATTATGGACCGGAGGTATGCTTGGACGTGTCACAGTTTGACGAGCCTATCGAAGAGGTCCACACCTATGATCCAGATTTACCTGAGCATCTGAGAGAGGACACCACGGAGATAGCTATCAAAGCACAAGAGGATATTGAATTATTTCCAGGGAAGTATCGTCCACCACTATTTATTTCATATATTTCTATAGACGATCCTCTTTGGGATACTTTTATTATAAGGGTGAATTTTTTTGCAGCGAATTGATTCATCCTATTCTCGGTAGTGTACATGTGGAGTCCTTGTGGGAATGCTGGAGGATGCATTGTTGGAGTTCGTTGGTGTCCGTGGACATATGCGCCTGGCAGAGCCACGGAAAGAGCAGTTGGAGCAGTTGGCTGCACCAGCAAAGATACTGGATCCGCCTTTTGCTATAGGTGATATCAATCCAGTAGTGTAGCAATAACATAAAATTTTACACTTTCAATAAACACGAATCCTCTCGACAGCGAGAGAACAGTATAGATTTGCTTTAATAAATATCACCTCATATGACGCAACAAAAATATTTTACACCCCAAACCCGTTATATATATTAATTGCCATCTTCATATTTTGATACACCACATCCTTTTGCTCACCACCATCGAACATTTCTTCAAGTGAAACCTTACTTTATTATTCGTTTGACTTGATCACGCTTAGCAAGGCCGTGACATTTTGATCAAGTCATTTGAATAGGATTGTTTGGTATAAGCTTGGGGGGAAAGCGCTCTCATGCATCATTGTATTTGCATGTAGTTGCATTAGAATTTCATTTCATTCATTTCATCATTTTTCCTTCACCCCCTTATTATTATCGTTGTTCCTCATATTCTTCCATTATGATCACATTGAGGACAATGTCAAGTTTAAGCTTAGGGGAGTGCATTTCCATGCCATTTAGATGCATTAGTTGCATTTTTACTTTATTTTAGGATTTTTAGAATTTTTCAAAAAATTTGCATCATCTTGTTGAATTTACCATTTTATTTTTCTTTTAGTGTGTTCATGCATCATGTTATGCGCTTGTTTTTCTTTTCTTTCCTCTCTTTTACTTTTTATTTCTTTATTTTCTTTTCCTTCTTTTGCTAGATATGTTCCTTATGATGATATCTCTTATTGCTTTAGCAACCATCACGATGCTTATTATTCCTTGTCATGCTACTTAGAGTTTTCCATAGTCTTATTATTCACATGTGCTTGCAAATCTATTTCTCTTGATGATTCCTCTATATGAATGCATGATATTAATTGAAGCTGAATGTATGGATTAGTGTTTAGTATGCTTTTGTTGGAAGTGCACCAAGATTCACGCATCAATTGTATAACAGAAGCATTTGCCTTATTGTCTTATTCACCTTCTGTTGCATGCTTGATATGATTGTGTGCTTTACTGCTTGACTTCACTATTCATTGAAATGATTGAGAATATCCATGCTTACATTTGAGTTTAGTTGAAGTATTATTTTATTGAATCGTTCGTGCACATCTTAGAGTGAACCGAGTGTTACATTATTTCTTTCTCCACATATATCTTTTTATTCTCTACATGTCACTTGAGTTCACCTCCTAAAGCTACTTATATCGCATCTATTTTCCAAAATCCCTACAAAAGAAAAAGTTAGCTCCAAAAAGTACAAAAAGCCAAAAAGGATCCAAAAACAAAAAATACAAATCAAATAGCTCCTACAAAAATCCAAAAAGAAAAATGAGAAACAAAAAGTGCAAAAAGGAAAAGAAAAATATTTCTCTATCTCATTATTGGAGCCACAAAATACTTGGGAAAACCAAGGCAAAAATCCCATTTTTCACTATCATATTCCTTTAGATGCGATGCCTCAAGCTAAGCTTGGGGGGTGAATTCACTTGACCATATGAGTGAGTACGACATTAGAGTGGAGAGGTGCACAAATGGAAAAGTTTGATATTACTGATACTTAGCGAATTACTTTGGTTATGGAGATTTTTCATGATTTGAAATAAATATGTGAATGCCATGACTCTGATTCCATTCTCTATTGCATGCTTGGTGTGATTCTTATATGCTTCTGTTATAACTTTTGATTGAAAAGTGCATCACAAACATTTGTATATTAAATTCAATGAAATGCGTGATGTGGATATGAATTGATTGTATAATTTAGAGATTCCCTTTTGGTGTTCTTAAAAGCTTGCAAGTAACATGTTTAAGTAATATATGAAATCTTTATAGCATGTGATTCGTATTTTCTGAGTTATCGTAATGTGTAGCTCATGGCTTGAGATTTGAGAGAATAATCTAGCGACCCCTTCCACCTCGTGTTCTTTCTTTTTCATTTCATTTCCTTTTTTTTCATCTCCCGATGTCGTCTCTCTACTTATCTTCCTCGAGGACGAGTAAGAGGTAAGCTTGGGGGATTTTGATTGGTCCATATTTTACACATTTTTTCTGCATATTTTCATGCCATTTTGATTGCTCATATTGAGATTGTCACGATTATTCGACGATATTTCATTACATTCCACTATTTTTCGTTTTCATCGGATTCAAGAAATATGGAGCAATCGGGAGCAAACATTAGCTTAAGGGATTTGCAAGCACAACGGAGCGTCGCCCATGGCTTTATCGAGGAGCTAAATGATGAGCAGGAGAAGAAGGAGATCAACAGAATCGACGAGGATGCAAGGAAAGGAAGGAAAGATACCAGAAACAAGCCACTCGCCCGAGTACGCAGTCCACTCGGTCGATGAAGCCGCGTACTCGATCGAGTACGACTGATACAAAGACATTTGCATACCTGAGTGCCACAATGCACTCGGCCGAGTGGTGAATTCCACTCGGTCGAGTAGAGAACTCCACTCGCCCAAGAGAGTTAGAATTTCTGAAGAAAATCAAGGCAAAATCTCTGGAATTTTGGGAGAACATTAGAAGACCCTACTCGGCCGAGTAGAGAAGTCCACTCGCCTGAGTGAAGAGTCCCACTCGGCTGAGTGACGCCGATGACACGAGCGCCCAGGTTTTCAGACAGCCTCCCACTCTTTTGAAATATTCTATCATTCCAGTAGTAAAAGTATTTTTCTCATATTTTTTGTGGATAGTAGACTTCATTACGGTTCCAACGCAGCTAAGAACGTGCCAATCAGAGGTCGGATGAAATCTAGAGAATTTCTACAAGTTGATGCTGTAGTGCTGGAATTCACATATCAGCTTTACTCGACCGAGTGACACTTTCACTCGGTCGATTGAGCTTTCCACTCGGCCGAGTGACCAGTTTTTGACAGTTTTTGATAGAGTGCTATTTTCTAGAGTTTCTGTAGGAATTTTCACTCGGCCGAGTAAGCTTTCCACTCGGCCGAGTCGCTGCTGGCCCAGAGCATAAGTTACGCGCAGATTTGATTTTGGGCGCGGCTTTCAGAGGGTTTTAGGGGGTTTTGCTAGGGTTTTAAGGGGTCTATATAAGAGGTTTGTAGCCGTCATTAGAGGGGAGTTCCATTATGTTTTCTTAAGGATTATTTCATAGGTTAGGCCATGCCCTAGGCCCCCTCTTGGATCTAAAAGCTTGTAATTGAATTGAAGTTCTTCATCAAAGCTAAGTATCTTTGTTCTCATTATTCGAATCTTTGATTTGCTATCTTTTCATATGCAAGCAATGTCTCGTATTGATTTCTATATCGTTATTGCTATGCTTGGTTGATCGTTGTTCTAGGGAAGGGGATGAACCCTATGGATCTAATTTCAGATTTGTGATGAATAAATTCCCATGTTGCTAGAATTGCTAGGAGGTTAGGTTGTAATTGATTTAATATGGATAGATAGGGATTTCCTTCGATTGGGGTTTGCAAGAGATTGGATTCTAATCGATGGAAAGGCCTAGATATTCGATTTAGGTTTATAATCGAGATTCTTTAGACTTGGTTTGCAAGAGATTGGACCAAAGCTAGGATTTTTATTATAAATCTATACCCATATTCGTTTGCAAGAGATTGGATGAATACGAACTATCACAACCTAGATCGTAACTCGAGTTTGCACGAGAGTGGGCTCGAGGTGCGTTTGGACGATTATGTCGATCTTCATGCTAGTGGCTTAGGTTAGGGTTTGCACGATAGTGGGCCCTAATCTAGGTTGCTATAGACCGACAATAGCACGAGAGCGCGAGCTTGGTTCTGTATCCAGTTACGACTAGTTCATCTCAACACAAGTCTAGGAATATTGAGATTCACGATTCACAAAGACGTATGACGATCTGTAGTGGGGATTCCCTAGCCCTAGACACTTTTATTATATTGTATTTGAATCGATATTTGACTGACTTCTTTATCACCGACACCGACATCCACCACCATTGTCATTACATCATACCATACTCATCTCCACCAATAATACATTCGTAGTCAAACCAACCTAGGATAGATTGGAACCAACACCACCTCCTCGTGCTCGATACATGCTCGCCACTTGACCGTGTGCTTGTGGTAAAACTACAATCATTCTCTGGGTGTATATCTGGGGCCGATCAAAGTCCTTTCGACAAGCCTTGCCTTAAAGCTAGGTTAGAGATTAAAGTAACACTATTGACACACTCGCTCGTACAATGACATCAAGTCAGAAGACTGATCGCTCCGGGACGTAACCCTAAAGAACGGTTGTAGTTTTACCGCAAGCGCACGGTGTAGCGACGAGCGAGTTATCGAACACAGGGAGGACGAATGACCGTGCTTATTTCGATCCACCTGGCTATTCAAGAAGAGAGATTTGCCTTTGGCGATCCTGTCACAATCGTCAGACAAAGTGTGGAAATATCAAATCAAATAAAGAACGTCTAGGGAATGGGGAATCCCCGCTACTCATCGTATTTCATGAATGTGCTTCATCGGTATCAAAATCGCTAGAATAAGATTTTGGATGAACTAGTTGCAACTGAATGTAGAACCAAGCTCACGCTCTCGCGCTGTTGCCGGTCTATAGCTATCCTAGGCTCGGGTCCAATCTCTTGCAAACCCTAGCCTAGGGAAGCTAGCATTAGGATCAACATCATCGTCCAATCGCGCACCGAGTCCAATCTCTTGCAAACTCGGCTCACGACCTAGATTGGGATAGTTCCTACCCGTCCAATCTCTTGCAAACGGGTATTGGCGCGGAATTGGAATCGGAAACCCTAGTATCGGTCCAATCTCTTGCAAACCGATACTACGAAAATTCGATTCCAACCCAATTCGGATTTCTAGGGTTTCCTATCGAATTGGGATCCAATCTCTTGCAAATCCCAATCGATGTGAATTCCTAGCCATCCGTAGTAAATCAATCACAATCTAATCCCTAGTAACAATTCTAGCAAAATTTCTACTAATTCATCACAAATATGAAATTGGGCTCGTAGGGTTCATCCCCACGCCCCAAGACGTGGCGACTACTCACAATTCATAGCAAGATCACAAAAATAATCAATGAAATAAGCAAAAGAATTCATCACAATATTGAGATATGCAATAAAAATAGAATTTTTAGGGAAAAGAGATGCAAACCAATGGAGTTCTTCAATTAATCCAACAAAAATCAAACTTTGTCTCTTCTTCAATCTCCAAAATAAGGCTAAAAAGTTAATCTAAAAAGCTGCAAAAAATCTAAGAAGAAGCTCTCAAAACTAGGGTAAAAACAGGGGTTAAATAGCCCCCAAAATCGTCCAAAAACTGTGACCAAAATACCCCTGCGCAGCCTGTTTTCCGCAATTTTCGCTACAGGCAGCGCATCGCACTCGGCCGAGTGACAAAAGTCGCTCGGCCGAGTGAAAACCCTGTAATTTTCCAGTAAGTATCGATCTTCAGGGGGTCTTCACTTCAGGGGCGGCTCGGCCGAGTGAGTTGTCGTCACTCAGCCGATGGCTTCATGATACTCGGGCGGACGGGATTAACCACTCGGCCGAGTGGGTCTTCTGAAGCTCAGGCAGCCGAAAAACAGTAACTTGGCGATTTTTGAAGGGCTTCGTCTGGGCGCCACTCGGGCGGACGGGGTCTCGTCACTCGGCCGATGTGGTCTCCGTCGCTCGGTCGAGTGCACATAGGAATCGTGTCTGAACTGGTCGGCCGAGCGGTGTCTCGCTGGTCGGCCGAGTGGCTCCTCCACTCGGCCGAGTGGGACACAAAACATGCCCAATCTGCTTATTTTGGCCTCCTCGTCGCTCCTGCGACGTCCGTTCTTCTTCCGCTCTTCTCCAACAGCAAATACCCCTCGGGGAGGTCGTCGGTGACCGTCTAGAGTAAGCGCATCTCGAGATCAATCCAAATCGCGCCAAAATCACCTGAAATGCGACAAAAACAACAAATCGTGAAAAGCATCGCAATATCGTCGATATATCGTGAAAAACATGATTTGGGCGATCTAAATGGCATGCAAACATGCGGTAAAAAAGTGTAAAATAAGGAGTGATCAAAGACCAGCTTGCTTATCATCCCTAGGAGTTATCATTAACAGTTTGATATGTGTATTCCATGTAGTAGCTCTCATCGGGTCGTTTAGTGAACTCATTCTCTAATGAGCACATGTGTCTCGTCCTCGATTTTGCCAAATCAAACGATCATGAGATCATCGCCACCAACACTTGGTGAAGACAGAAACACAATAGTCTAATTGATGTATCGATATCCTATCTCGATGTATATATGACTACGAACAGTTTTAGACTCATGCTTCAAACGGTCAAAACATTTTCCATGATCGCAATCTCTATCTCGATATATGTTTGACCTCGCATTAAATCTCAGGACTTTATCTAAGTATAATGTTGACAAAAAAATTATAAAACATACTCGGATAAATAATACTAAATAGCATAATATTATCTGAATAAGATGGTTCATTACAAATAATTAGCCCCGAGGATATATATCTCAACAGTACATTTGTGATGGCTCTACATTGCCTTGTTATATACTAATCAGGTACATGGAGGATCACTTCCTCTTCACTGATTGCAATGAACTGCTGCGTAAAGAGTTTTGCAAGCTTATGGAAGCTAGATATGCTACCGGGCTTATGGTCCCGGACTAATGTGTCGCTTTCAGCAATGTTCTTGGGAATGCACAGTATTGTATCACGTCATAAGCCAATGGAGCTGCATGATGTCTGTATTTATAGACAGGTTGTATAGGATCTCCTGTGACATCATACTTCCTGAGGTTTAGGTGATTGAAGTCCTTGGAATGTGGAGAATCTCATATATCCTTTATGAAGGGTGGTTCACGGAGGTTGATGCCAGGGTCTCCTAGGTTATTCTTTCTTTTCTTTCTCCACCTCATTAAGTCTCTCTTGGAGTAGCTTCAGTTTGTAGTGCTCTTCACCTACATGGTGTATCGAAGATCCAACTTCGAGGTTTGAAGTATGTGGGTGCATACATCGAACTGTTGAGTATTGGTGTTTTATACCAATCTTATTTTGATGATGATCACAACATTATGTTTTTGCTAATAAATCTCATGTTTTAGTCTCTCAGTTTATTTCAAGGATATCTTTCTTGGAGACTAATCACTTGGTGTAAGGATGGACATCATGTGAAGAAGGGCCAAAGTTTGGACTCAAGGAGTGCCAAAGCTGGGAGATGGTGGAGAGCAATCAAGGCATCAAGATTGAAGACTTAGACTCTTAAGAAAGCATTGTAATCCATGTAATTTACTTTATTGATTTTCTCTCTCTTTTGAGTCTAGATTATTGTAATGCCTTGCTAGATGCTTTACTTTTCATGCATATGCATTCAACATCTTAGTGAACCTTAGGATTATCATAGAATCCAACCCAATAGGTTCACTCTATCCAAAGATTCATTTGGAGTCTCTGGCTTTCCATCAGTCGCCTGATGAGGGAAACACAGCAGACTGGGTGATTTCCAGTCGCCTGTAGATCCTTCTACAGTCGCCTGATTTTCATAGCTTAAGTCAATATTTCAATTGACTCAAACTTGAGCTTTACGCACAGTCGTCTTTCGATCAGTTTACAGTCGCCTGTATACTTATAGTCACCTGGGAATTGGCCAACAGTCGCATGTCTAGCGTAAGTGTAATCACTGCATCTCTCTGTCTTCTCTCCATATTATACAATAGTCGACTGATGTAGAATATGCAGTCGCCTGACTATTTGACAGTCGACTGTAGTATTAACATCAGTCGCCTGTGCGAAGAATTGGAGAAAGAGTGCAGCTCCCTGTTTCGATCCATCCCCTGCAGCAATCGTCTGCTAAAGGATTAACAGGTGCCTGTCCTGTTTGTCAGTCGACTGTACTGTCTTCTTAAGTAGACTGTCCTGGCTCAGATTATAGCCGTTGGATATTTTCTAGCCGTTGATCAGTCGACTGTATTTTGATCAACAGTCGACTGTTCCTGTCGTTTTCACCCAGTTTCTAGCCGTTGCAGATTTGTTTATTTGGCTGTTTCTTTGGGTTTTGGGCTTGATATAGGATTCTTATATATATGAGTGTGCTGCCTTTGCTTAAACTTCTTGATTGATTCTTGATTACTCTTGATTCTATTGAAAATCTCAAGAGATCTTTAAGCCACTCTCAAGCTCCCTCATTTTCCTCTATTGAGCATTCATCTTCCTTCATGCATTGAAGTCTAGCTCAAGGGAAATCATCCAAGTGCTCTCAAGCATATTCCAACACTTGGAGATCCTCTTCCATGCATTGCATTCATTCATGAGTAAGCATCTCAAGGCATAGGTAAGAGTATTTACTTTACTTGGTGTAATTTGTTTTCCTATTTCTCTTTGTGGGATTAGGATACTCTCTTTGTGGGAGTTTCTCTCTTTCTGAGAGGTTGTCTCTTTGTGGGACTAGGGAATTCTCTTTGTGGGAACTAACTCTCTTTGTGGGAGTTCTAGTGTCCTAGTGTAGGGCTAACCCTAATTCTCTAAGTGGGAGTTAGTGATTCTCTGTGTAGGAGTCTTGATCCTTGTGTAGGATTGGTTGGGTCCTTGTGTAGGGCATAAATCCTCTTTGTGGGGGTATCTCCTTGTGAGATTTGTATTCACTTCTCTGTGTGGGATTATAGTGAATATTGGTGTGGCTGGATGTACCCAAGTTTGGGGAATCAGGGTAAAACTTTGTGTTTGCGTTTGGATTGATTGTGCCTTTTAATTCCTCTTGCATTTATAATTCCGCATTTGCAAGTTAAATTTTAATTGGTCAATTTTATTGCCATTACACTATTCACCCCCCTCTAGTGTGTGTTGTTAGTATTGCAAGGGTTAGACGATCCCTACAATTGGTATCAGAGCAAGGTTAAAGCATACTGCAACGATGGAATTCAACGCTACATCTGCGCCTCATGAAGAAGGTCTTTCTACCGTCCGACCCCCGCTCTTCAACGGAACCAACTACCCGAGTTGGAAAATCAGGATGATGGTCTACTTGAAGAGTCATGACCTTTGGGACATAACGGAGTCACCTTTCGAGGAGCCTACTTCTCCCGCGACCTTGAGAACTAAAGAGGAGAAGGACTTGATCAAAGTCAATGCTAGGGCTATGTGTGTTCTCCATTACGCCCTCACTCCGGATGAGTTCGATCGCATCTCCATGTGCAAATCGGCCAATAATATTTGGCATACTTTGGAGATCTCTCATGAAGTTTTACTTCAACATAAGGAAGAGATTCAGTCAACCAAGCCCGAGAATAAAAAGAGCGTTGCTCTTCATGGTGAGAAAGAGTCTTTCAAGTGGAAAAAGCAGTTCCAATAAGAAGCTCCAAGTGAAGATGAAGAAGATCTTAGTGACGATGACTACATCGAGCTTGCCAAGCAATTCAAGAATTTCAAGGCATTCCTCAAGGATAATCAAGGTATGTCTTCATCAAAGTTTGCCTCGCAGTCTAACAAGTTGGTTTGGTTCAACTGCAGTGGAATAGGTCATATGGCTACCGAATGCCCTTCCAAACCCAACATAGATACCTATAAGGGTAAAGGGAAGAAACATTGAAAAACCAAGTCCGAGGTCAAGAACCAAAAGAAGGGACTTATCGGCACATTTGATGATTCCGATGGGGACACATCTAATGATGATGAAGAAGATGACAAGGAGCACGATCAAAGGTGTTTCGGTGCCTTTGATGATTCTTCATCAACTTCATCTAACTCAAGCGATGAAGAGATAGAGACATGGCTCAACTCCAAAGAAGAAAGTTGCTTCATGGCTAAAGGGGAAGAGTCTTCGTCAAGCTCAAGCGAGGAGGAAAGTGATGAAGAATCCGAGGAGGAAAAGCCATCCTATGAGGAGCTTGAATACAGCCTAAATGTGGCCTCCATTTTGGTAAGTAAGTGCATCGATTCATATGATAAAATGAAAGCTAAACTTGATAATGCTATGAGTAGGGTGCATGATTTAGAATCGTCTAGTGTAAATATTCATGATGAAATGCATGTTTGCGACACTAGTGAGAGAGACACACTTCTCTCTCAAGTTAAGGAATTGAGCCTTTCTAATGAAAAACGCATTGCTCAAAACCTTAGCTTAGATGCTCACATTCAATAACTTACGTTGAAATGTGAAGAAGAATCCCGGAAACTCATAAGCTTTGTGTATTCTAGGGATTCACTCCACGATTTGTTGGAAAAACAACATCCGGCAAATCATAGAGGAGGTTTGAGTTACATTCAAAATGTGGTTCCCAAACCCACCTCTAATTCCTCTTATGGTGCAAATTCAAGAAATATTGCTAAAGCATCTAAGAAGAATCACCATGCTTTCTTGTACAACAAGAACACCAACAAGAAGCATGTAAATCACAAGGTGATGAGGAAGAATGAAAAATCTTCATTTTTTGCTAAGAAGCAAAATCATCATTCTTTGCATGCTAAGAAATTTGTTTCTACACCTAAGCATGCCACATCCTTCCCTCTTGCAAAGGCAAAACCCTTGCCTAGGAAATCCTTGAGATTATGGATTCCCACTATGGTTAGTGCGCAAGAGAGAGATAGTTACATCAACTCTCTAGTTAGGGATGTGATCACCTCGTGTGATTACGTTAGGAAATCAAACTCCTCTTGGGTTTGGTTACCTAATGTTTAGGTTCCCCACACACACATTTGCATATTGCATGGGTATTGTGCTTAATGCTATATTTTTGCATACCCATTGGTTGTGTGTGTGTTTCATGTTTTTGAAAATACTTTCAAATATATGTATTTTTCATGAAAATGGGAATCTTGGGGTTTGTTGACATAGATGCATTTTTTGATCCATGTGTATGTCAATGGGGGAGTTAATATATTATATGTTTAAATTATTTTAAGACATATTTTAACTCTCTTTTCAGAGGTTATTTGAGATCATTATTTACATTTGGTTATTTTGGGTCTCAAACCAAACCTCTTGTTTATTGCCAACATGTTTCATGTCTCATTGTTTTGGCAATATCCTTGTGTATCTTTGAAGCTTGATTTTTCCATATCTATTGCTTTGATACACTTTTCGGCCCATGGCTCCATTTCTTATAATTGGTATTAGATCCTTGAAGTCAAAAATTGACCATTTCTATGATCTAGGGGGAGCATGGGATAGTGAATTAATACCCACTAAATTTTTAAAAATTTGGTATCATACATATCTTTCTTTTCTTGCATATTGTCACATCTTGGTTAAAATGACAAAGGGGGATATATTTGATGTCCACCTTTTTGACGATGTCAAGGGGAGAGATATATGCATTATGTGATCATATCTATAGGGGGAGAGATATATACATATGCATATGGGGAGAGATATCTCTATAGGGAGAGATATATGGGATTAGATAAACCATTCATGTTTGCATGCTTTTATTCTTTGCAATTGGTTTATTTAATCCATGCCTATTATATGTCACCATGTTTTTTATTTGTATTATGAGTATTTATCTTTGTGTAGCTCATTATATAATTGGTGCATATAAGTAGGGGGAGATCATTAGCATTGTGCTTTAATTCTTTATGATTTACATAATGTGTGTCATCATCAAAAAGGGGGAGATTGTTGAGTATTGGTGTTTCATACCAATCTTATTTTGATGATGATCACAACATTATGTTGTTGCTAATGAATCTTCATGTTTTAGTCTTTCAGTTTATTTCAAGGATATCTTTCTTGGAGACTAATCACTTGGTGTAAGGATGGACATCATGTGAAGGAGGGCCAAAGTTTGGACTCAAGGAGTGCCAAAGCTTGGAGATGGTGGAGAGCAATCAAGGCATCAAGATTGAAGACTTAGACTCTTAAGAAAGCATTGTAATCCATGTAATTTACTTTATTGCTTTCTCTCTCTTTTGAGTCTAGATTATTGTAATGCCATGCTAGATGGTTTACTTTTCATGCATATGCATTCAACCATCTTAGTGAACCTTAGGATTATCATAGAATCCAACCCAATAGGTTCACTCTGTCCACAGACTCATTTGGAGTCTCTGGCTTTCCATCAGTCGCCTGATGAGGGAAACACAGCTGACTATGTGATTTCCAGTCGCCTGATTTGCACAGCTCAAGTCAACATTTCAATTGACTCAAACTTGATCTTTACACAAAGTCGTCTGTCGATCAGTTTACAGTCGCATGTATACTTACAGTCGCCTGAGAATTGGCCAACAGTCGCCTGTCTAGCGTAAGTGCAATCACTGCATCTCTCTGTCTTCTCTCCATATTGTGCAGTAGTCGACTGATGTAGAAAATGCAGTCGTGTAACGACCACTTTTTTCGTTGTACTTTGTTCGCGCACGTGCTTTTGGCGGTGCACGTGTTTATTTTAGACTTTATTTGTTTGTGAACACTTTTGTGTGATATGCCGTTGTGAACGTCGCTGAGAGTATTAAATAGTAGCACTATCTTGGAACGACATTTCTCGAGTCGTTTTCCCACAATTTAATCTTACTCGATGAGACGTGACGATTTTCACTTTTGACGGGAGACGTTTCTATTTTTAGTTTCCTCGTCCGACGTCGAAATTGAGATCCGTCTTCTTAGTTAGCTCACTTTCGTCAACACGATCACCCTGATATTTATTTTATATTTTTTGGAATTTATTTGACCACTTTTATATTTTTAGCAAGTTTTATAATATTTTTAATAATTACGTTTTAAATTAATTTCGGCCAAATAAAATTTATTTAAGTTTTAAACGTTATAAATAATTTTTGAGCCGAATTCCAGCTCATTTGGATCGCAGCAAATCCTTGTGCGAGTTGGAGAGGGCGAGATACGAATTTTAAATATTTTTGAACTTCTAATCCTATTAGATTTAGCCCTAGACCAAGTCAACCCATCTACACTATATAAACAACCTTTAGGAAGACCTATTTTCGCAAGAAATTAACCCTAGCCACTTCCAAAACCCAAATTTGACGTTGCGATGAATTGTCGTAACGTTGCGACGAACAACTGCCGCACGACCGAGGAAATCAGCGCCGTTCCCCCGCTCCGACCGCTAGCCGCCCCCGCACCAAGCAAGCCCCGCACCGTTGCATCGCAGCCGCTCCGTTCGTCCGCTACGACCGATAGGATCTCTCGGTCAGACCGAGAGACCTGCTCCGCATCCCCGCATCTCCGCACCACACCGACCCCCGCACCGTTCACCCGCACCGCTCCGCGTCAGACCGAGCCGTTCGCCCGCACCGACCGCTCTCCGCATCGTTGCAACGTTGCGACATTGAAACTCTCGTTCCCCGTGTCTGACCGACGGCCCTCCCTGCTGCGACCGAGAGAACCAAGGCTGCGACCGACCCAAGCGCTGCACAGCCCCGTCCCCCAGTGTCTGACCGAGCAGATCCCCCGCACCGAGGCTGTACGACCGAGAGCCATTCGTCGCAACCCCGCACCCGTCGCACCACTTGCCACCGTGGGCCCCCCAAGTTCCCAAGAGGTATTGTGGGTCCCCCATTGGTCCCTAGGACTACTGTGGGCCACACCTAGGTGCTTGCTCTTTGAGGAATTGCCGCGTTCGACGTTGCGACACGTCGTAGCCCGTCGTCGCACGTGCTAGCTTTGGAATCTGAAATCGTTACTCCGGTTGATTGCTCTGAACTTTCCAGCGAGGAATCTAATTGGAATCTGGACTTGGAGCGCGATCTTTTATTCCAACCCATGGCGTCGCTACCCGATGCCAGTGTAGCTTTCGCGTCGTGTTGAGGTAACGCTTTGCGCCCCTAGGATCCCCAACCTAATGCATGCTAATCAAGAATAAAATCAGTATTTTAAAGTATTTTAAATGTTTTAGCACTCACTAATCAAGATTAATAAAACGGATGTAGGCCGGTGGACTTGTGCACGTAGGAATCGTGACTCTGGACTCGTTGTACGGTGTTTCCCGGACGTGATACTTGCAGGCAAGTGAAACTTGCCAACTCTTGCTTAGGGCCATGTTTTTAGGCCACTTCATTGTTTTTAGCGTAAAAGAGACTAGTCAGTGAAATGATAGCTGGCTAGACGCCTACTTGATCTAGTTTGACAACGAAACTAGATCCGTCACCTAAATTGATCTAGCTTGACAACGAAGCTGGATCCAACTCTTTAACCTATTGATCATGCATACTAAACTGTCATGTTTACTTTCCTTACCTGTACGCTTTACTACTTGCCATGTCATGTCACCCATGCATTGAATGTCGCATTCGTAGCACACGCTACAATACTTGTACTTGTACTCCCTTGTCTGGCTAGGTGCACCCCTAGGCCAACAAGGTAAAACACTTCCTGGCTCGTGTTCCAGAAGCGAGTATTCTCGTTCGGGGGTAAGGCCCTGGCTCGATACATGTGGAGGGGTAGGGATAAACGATCACTTGAGCTTAGGAGTTGGCCCGCGCAGCCACTCTAGCCAAAAGGCGGAATCTCTGTGTACGAGGTGCTTACTTTACTTGTCTTGTACTTGTCTTGTGAATGAATCATGAAATATTTGTCATCATGCCATGCTTGTACTTTACTTTACTTCACCTTACCTGTTACACTCATACTTTAACTGCCATGTCATCGCATCATGCTAGAACTGCTAGGTTGCTTTACTTGTACCTACTTTCAGTTTCCTTGCACAAGTCTCTTGTAGACTTGCTGACATGTGCCCCTTGCTCTTTTGGGTGTCACATGTTAGACCCTGAGCCAGAGACAGTTGTTGAGGACGAGGTGTTTGCTGACGCTGAGCCTGAGCCTACGTTCGTCGAGGAGTTCGTGGACACCGGAGACCAGTTTTAGAGACTGTTTGCGTTGCTTTTGCTTTAGGTTGCTGTTAGATGTCGGTGCTTGCACTATTACTTTGTTTCTGTACTTTGTACTTTTGTTGGCCATGCTGGGGCCTCTTTTAGACTCTTTTATTTTAGCCTGGTGGCTTTTCTGCGATGTTGAAATTTATTATTATGGATATTCTGAGATGTTTCTTTTGTCTCTTTCATTACTATTATCTTTGTTTCGTTTCGCGTTGCAAGGACCTGCAGTTTAAAGTGATTGACGCTTATCGGACTTGCAGCTTTGTAGCTTCAAGTCTGAGCGGACCTTCTCACGCTTCACCTCCACGTTTTTGGGAAGCGGGGCGTGACAGGTTTTGTTGGTGGCCCATGCAGGTCCATCTTGCAATTGCGAATTAACGGAACAACGATAATAATGGAATGTCCATTAAATAAATTACAACATCTAAGTCATTAAGCTATGGAGTCTAAATTTTTGTTCGTTTTCTATGTCGTTAGATGGCGAGAAGACGACAGACCCGAGTTGGTGGCGGACCTACTCCGAAGACTTGCTATTTCTGTGGCAAGACCGGGCACATCAAGGAGAAATGCAGAAGATTTCTAGGCTGTTGTTTGATTTGTGGTGCTACTACTCATTCAGCGAAGGATTGTCGGCATGCAAATCAACTGCGGAAAGCATCGGAGGGAATTCCACAGCAGGAAGCACCAGTAACTGGGCCAAGTCGGAAGGTGTGCTATCATTGTAGCAAGATTGGTCATGAGAAGAAACAGTGCAGGAGGAGGCTGGGCCAGTGCCCGATTTGTGGAGATCCTACTCATACTATGAAGGAGTGTCCGAAGACTAAACAACCTTGGAAGGAACCAATCGCTGCACAGCCGTTACAGCAGAGAGCACCTGTGCCTACAAGTCGTGGACCAGCCCTCGTTCCGCAGAAGCAGGCTTTTCAGCAGGCCATGCAGCCAAGGGAGCAGGCATATCTGATGACGGCAGTGGAGAGCGAGACTGTGGATGAGGTTATCGCAGGTAACTCTCGACCTAGTTGTTCTTCCCTTAGTTAGTCCTGGCTTGTTAAAACATGTTTGGTTGCTTGCATATGATTGTTTGCAAAAATAGGGTTGATTGTTAGACTGTTAATTAGAGTCCTTGCTGGGAATTGATTTAATCGTCATAGGAGTTACCTTAGTGGTCCTTGTCTACCCCTGACCATATCAGACTTCTAGAATTCCTTTAGTCGTTTGCTTGGGATCATCGATTCCGGACCGAGTTGAGCGCATGTCATTACCACCTAGCTCCCTTAGAAAGACCTAGCGCTAAGTTTCTTAAACTTTAGTTGGGCGACCGTAGGAGTTTCCCCGTAGATTCTCCTGGGCCATATCCTAGGCGTATGTATGTTTTGATCATCTGACCGTTTTCCTTGCCTCGATTCCCGAGATCGCCTCATGACGATCGTCGTCAATTTTCAAATCTCTCCATTACAAATCTTGAATTTTCCGAAAGTATGTTTTCGACTCCCCTTTAACTAAGTTTAAATTTGTTCAAAATTTTAATATATATATATCTTATATTTCATACTCCTTCATTGACTTGAATTCTTAAAACTTTTGTCGAAATTTGAATACTAGCTTATGGTATTTTCCCAGCCGACACTTTTGTACCTATGAAAATACATTTTCCTTTCATATATTAATTTTATTCTGAACCGTACTTCTATTTTGCCCAATTCGATTTATAATTTTCCTTTCTAAATTATGCCATTCGAATGGCACATCGTGTTTACTTCTAAGCATACTTTCCAATCACATGGGATTTCAGCTTTCAGCAAGTCAATTTTGTGCTCACCGTTTTCCCTATTTTAGACTTTTGTAAAAATTACTATTTCATAACCACTTCCTGATTTAGACCCCCACGATTTGATTTTAAAGCTTTACTATCAATTTTGATAATTCTACTACCAAGTTATTATTATTATCTTTCCGCTCACCCTACGTGCTTTTAGAAAAATTTCGAGACTAAAATGAATTTCAATTACTTTTATCCGTACCAGGTTCGTTGTGCTCGTATGCTAAGAGTTTTGTGTAAACCAGTTTTAATTTTTTTCACATCCTGGTTCCTCTAAAAGTAGTTCCACTATTGATCATTTTAAATTTTCTTTCCATGGCTTAAAGACTTTGAAAGCGTTTAACACGAGCATAAATTCTTCAGTTACTTTAATTTCATTTCCAAAATTTTGCCAAAATTATATTAAAATACCGTCGTATAATATTTTCTAAAAACTACGTCCTTAACGTTCGTATGAATGATTTACTTCCTTTTCTTAATGATTTTCGATAAGCCAATAAATCATTTTCTCTTATTATGAATATTCGACGCAAACTTATTTTGAACAACTCGTTTTATCGATCTCCAAATATTTCTTTCCAGACGAGGATTTCAACTTTAGAAGTACGACAGTTTTCAAATTTCGCGTATGTTAGCTTACGTTACTTATACTATTTCATTTCTCCATCCTATATAAGTATCGCTACATCTCCCTTTCCTCTACATAAGCATTCACGATTGATTCGCTGTTCCACCTAACCAAGCTGTCTCCATTTAGTCGTCCTATCGGAATTCGTGCTTATCGATCCCTCCCTCGTCACGCTTTCGACCTCCCCCTACTGCTTAGGCTTTAGTGCCCGTCAACGACTGTGTCGACCCTAAGTTGTTAGTGGGCCCTTGGACATTATGATGTTGTCGTAGTGCACGTACCTAAGTTGTGTACGTGGGCTTGAATGAGTGTACTCTCCCATAGTATAATAATGGTTGCTTATTGTGTGTTATATATACTCGGAGTTATTCATGATGTGTGAAGTTGTTTGTATGTTAGTAGTTATAGTTTGGTGTGTGGGTAGCTATATCATACTAGGGATGCCTGTGTATATAAGAATTAGTGTGGGAATATCTAATATGGTGTATGTAATTAGGAGATACTTATAATGGTTGAAGCAATATGCTGGTAAAACTATGGGTATGCTAGGTGTGATAATAATAATAGGTGTTGGTACACTAGTTATAGGTAGTAGGCTATGGTGTGAATATATATGTTTCACGTGGGTGATTATACGATGAATGCGTATGTATTAGGGAGTGTATTATAATTATACGTGTGCTGATGTCTGTATTATTATTATAGTATATAGAGTGATTGAACTATGTGAGTATTACTTGACTAAACATTAAGTGTGATTGACTTATGGTATGTATATGGTTGTATTGGTGGATATATGTATATATATGGATGAAATGTTAGTGTGTATGGGTGTGCACCATGCACGGGTAAGTGTGTGCTTAGTTAAAGTATTGGTGACTATAGTATATGTGGCATGTCGTAAATACAGTTATATGACCGTACGTAATGTGAATGTATGGTGAAATATTTGAATGCATTTGAATGACTATATATATTGTGAAATTATAGTAGAGGTGAATGTGTATTAGATATAGTGAAGCTTGATTAATAATGGTGTGGAGCGACCACATGAGCTGATGTGTTTTGTGTTGGATGTACACTAGGAAGTATTAAGAGAGTAGTATACCCATATTGTTTGTGCATAGGTAGCTATCCATACGTAGAGCAACGATTGTATTTGCTAAGTGGGAGACCATACTTATATGAGTATCTGAAATATTGTTTTGTGATTAAGTAAGTAGTGGTTATATAAGGGATGTATGCTTATATATATGATTGAAATACATGTACAAAATTGACTGACTATAATAGGTATAAGTGAATGACGTACGTGTATATATATATACGTGTTGGTAGTGTTACGTTTGACTACCTAGTGCATATATAAGCACTTGTAATGACTATACTTGGTTTGAATTAAAATATGACGTGATTGAGGTAGTTACTAGAACGACTAGATATGTTAGAAATTCTGAGGACGGACTTTATTCTAAGGTGGGGAGGATGTAACGACCACTTTTTTCGTTGTACTTTGTTCGTGCACGTGCTTTTGGCCGTGCACGTGTTTATTTTAGACTTTATTTGTTTGTGAACACTTTTATGTGATATTCCGTTGTGAACGTCGCTGAGAGTATTAAATAGTGGCACTATCTTGGAACGACATTTCTCGAGTCGTTTTCTCACAATTTAATCTTACTCGATGAGACGTGACGATTTTCACTTTTGACGGGAGACGTTTCTATTTTTAGTTTCGTCGTCCGACGTCGAAATTGAGATCTGTCTTCTTAGTTAGCTCACTTTCATCAACACGATCATCCTGATATTCATTTTATATTTTTTGGAGTTTATTTGACCACTTTTATATTTTTAGCAAGTTTTATAATATTTTTAATAATTACGTTTTAAATTAATTTCGGTCAAATAAAATTTATTTGAGTTTTAAACGTTTTAAATAATTTTTGAGCCGAATTCCAGCTCATTTGGATCGCAGAAAATCCTTGTGCGAGTTGGAGAGGGCGAGATACGAATTTTAAATATTTTTGAACTTCTAATCCTATTAGATTTAGCCCTAGACCAAGTCAACCCATCTACACTATATAAACAACCTTTAGGAAGACCTATTTTCGCAAGAAATTAACCCTAGCCACTTCCAAAACCCAAATTTGACGTTGCGACGAATCATCGCAACGTTGCGACGAACAACTGCCGCACGACCGAGGAAATCAGCGCCGTTCCCCCGCTCCGACCGCTAGCTGCCCCTGCACCAAGCAAGCCCAGCACCGCTGCATCGCAGCCGTTCCGTTTGTCCGCTACGACCGATAGGATCTCTCGGTCAGACCGAGAGACCCGCTCCGCATCCCCGCATCTCCGCACCGCACCGACCCCCGCACCGTTCGCCCGCTCCGCTCCGCGTCTGACTGAGCCGTTCACCCGCACCGACCGCTCTCCGCATCGTTGCAACGTTGCGACATTGCAACTCTCGTTCCCCCGTGTCTGACCGACGGCCCTCCCCGCTGCGACCGAGAGAACCAAGGCTGCGACCGACCCAAGCGCTGCACAGCCCCGTCCCCCAGTGTCTGACCGAGCAGATCCCCCGCACCGAGGCTGTACGACCGAGAGCCATTCGTCGCAACCCCGCACCCGTCGCACCACTTGCCACCGTGGGCCCCCCAAGTTCCCCAGAGGTATTGTGGGTCCCCCATTGGTCCCTAGGACTACTGTGGGCCCCACCTAGGTGCTTGTTCTTCGAGGAATTGTCGCGTTCGACGTTGCGACACGTCGTAGCCCGTCGTCGCACGTGCTAGCTTTGGAATCTGAAATCGTTGCTCCGGTTGATTGCTCTGAACTTTCCAGCGAGGAATCTAATTGGAATCTGGACTTGGAGCGCGATCTTTTATTCCAACCCCTGGCGTGGCTACCCGACGCCAGTGTAGCTTTCGCATCGTGTTGAGGTAACGCTTTGCGCCCAATGCATGCTAATCAAGACTAAAATCAGTATTTTTAAAGTATTTTAAATGTTTTAGCACTCACTAATCAAGATTAATAAAACGAATGTAGGCCGGTGGACTTGTGCACGTAGGAATCGTGACTCTGGACTCGTTGTACGGTGTTTCCCGAACATGATACTTGCAGGCAAGTGAAACTTGCCAACTCTTACTTAGGGCCATGTTTTTAGGCCACTTCATTGTTTTTATCGTAAAAGAGACTAGTCAGTGAAATGATAGCTGGCTAGACGCCTACTTGATCTAGTTTGACACCGAAACTAGATCTGTCACCTAAATTGATCTAGCTTGACAACGAAGCTGGATCCAACTCTTTAACCTATTGATCATGCATACTAAACTGTCATGTTTACTTTCCTTACCTGTACGCTTTACTACTTGCCATGTCATGTCACCCATGCATTGAATGTCGCATTCGTAGCACACGCTACAATACTTGTACTTGTACTCCCTTGTCTGGCTAGGTGCACCCCTAGGCCAACAAGGTAAAACACTTCCTGGCTCGTGTTCCAGAAGCGAGCATTCCCGTTCGGGGGTAAGGCCCTGGCTCGATACACGTGGAGGGGTAGGGATAAACGATCACTTGAGCTTAGGAGTTGGCCCGCGCAACCACTCTAGCACAAAGGCGGAATCTCTGTGCACGAGGTGCTTACTTTACTTGTCTTGTACTTGTCTTGTGAATGAATCATGAAATATTTGTCATCATGACATGCTCGTACTTTACTTTACTTCACCTTACCTGTTGCACTCATACTTTAACTGCCATGTCATCGCATCATGCTAGAACTGCTAGGTTGCTTTACTTGTACCTACTTTCAGTTTCCTTGCACAAGTCTCTTGTAGACTTGCTGACATGTGCCCCTTGCTCTTTTGAGTGTCACATGTTAGACCCTGAGCCAGAGACAGTTGTTGAGGACGAGGTGTTTGCTGACGCTGAGCCTGAGCCTACGTTCGTCGAGGAGTTCGTGGACACCGGAGACCAGTTTTAGAGACTGTTTGCGTTGCTTTTGCTTTAGGTTGCTGTTAGATGTCGGTGCTTGCACCATTACTTTGTTTTTGTACTTTGTACTTTTGTTGGCCATGCTGGGGCCTCTTTTAGACTCTTTTATTTTAGCCTGGTGGCTTTTCTGCGATGTTGAAATTTATTATTATGGATATTCTGAGATGTTTCTTTTGTCTCTTTCATTACTATTTTCTTTGTTTCGTTTAGCGTTGCAAGGACCTGCAGTTTAAAGTGATTGACGCTTATCGGACTTGCAGCTTTTTAGCTTCAAGTCTGAACGGACCTTCTCACGCTTCGCCTCCACATTTTTGGGAAGCGGGGCGTGAAAAGTCGCCTGACTATTTGACAGTCGACTGTAGTATTAACATCAGTCGCCTGTGCGAAGAATTGGAGAAAGAGTGCAGCTCTCTGTTTCGATCCATCCCCCGCAGCAGTCGTCTGCTGAAGGATTAAAAGGCGCCTGTCCTGTTTGTCAGTCGACTGTATTGTCTTCTTAAGTCGACTGTCCTGATTCAGATTATAGCCGTTGGATTTTTTCTAGCCGTTGATCAGTCAACTGTCTTTTGATCAACATTCGACTGTTCATGTCGTTTTCACCCAGTTTCTAGCCGTTGCAGATTTGTTTATTTGGTTGTTTCTTTGGGTTTTTGGGCTTGATATAGGATTCCTATATATATGAGTGTGCTGCCTTTGCTTAAACTTCTTGATTGATTCTTGATTACTCTTGATTCTATTGAAAATCTCAAGAGATCTTTATGCCACTTCAAGCTCCCTCATTTCCCTCTATTGAGCATTCATCTTCCTTCATGCATTGAAGTCCAGCTCAAGGGAAATCATCCAAGTGCTCTCAAGCATATTCAAACACTTGGAGATCCTCTTCCATGCCTTGCATTCATTCATGAGTAAGCATCTTAAGGCATAGGTAAGAGTATTTACTTTACTTGGTGTAATTTGTTTTCCTATTTCTCTTTGTGGGTTTAGGATACTCTATTTGTGGGAGTTTCTCTCTTTGTGAGAGGTTGTCTCTTTGTGGGACTAGGGAATTCTCTTTGTGGGAATTAACTCTCTTTGTGGGAGTTCTAGTGTCCTAGTGTAGGGCTAACCCTAATTCTCTGAGTGGGAGTTAGTGATTCTCTCTGTGTGTGTAGGGCATAAATCCTCTTTGTGGGGGTATCTCCTTGTGAGATTTGTATTCACTTCTCTGTGTGGGATTATAGTGAATATTGGTGTGGCTGGATGTACCTAAGTTTGGGAAAACATGGTAAAACTTTGTGTTTGCGTTTGGATTGATTGTGCCTTTTAATTCCTCTTGCATTTATAATTCCGCATTTGCAAGTTAAATTTTAATTGGTCAATTTTATTGCCATTACACTATTCACCCCCCCTCTAGTGTGTGTTGTTAGTATTGCAAGGGTTAGACGATCCCTACACGAACACCTTTTCCATTTAGGTTAGTGGGTGGTTGAGTAAAAACCTAACCTTTACTCTGGGGAAAAGTGAGATGATGGCTACGATGAGAATAGTGTGAGTATACTGCTTGCTCGGGACCATACTGGTCATGCTGTTGTTGTTGCTGAGTAGCATGGGGGGCTTGTTGCTATAGCACTTGGGTGAGTTTCTCCCACAACGTGTCAAACTGTTCCTACAACTGCTCTGGTAGCAAGTTGTATGCCTCCAACATCAGTACCATGTGTGTGGGGGTGTAGATGATGGTGGATCGCCTTGTTCGATAACATTCTCCTCTCTTACAGGGTAGTGACTAGCGTGCTTTTTATCATTTGCTTGGGGCTTTCCTTGGGTGATTCGTGTGTTGTACATGGTGATATCTGTGTTCTCACAAGTAGCGCCAATGACTTTGTAGTGTACAAGTGGATCTGGGTGATACCTTTCCACTGTCACATATGTAAGTAGCCTGAGATGACTTCATGCCAGCTGTCATGTACATTAGTGATTCTGGATAGCTTCCTTCCATATTCACTTGCATCAGTTGTCCTCCTGTATAGCTCCTTCCACCTTCACATGTGTCAGTAGTTCTGAATGGCTTCCTTTTAACTGTCTTGGGTCATCACGTGGACATCCACGAACCGCAATAGCCAAGTGTGTTAGAGAGTCGAACCTGGGGTGTGGGCCCTAGCTTCGGCTCCTCTAACGCTCAAGTTTGAATCTGAGGGAGATAATATATGATATATATCAAATGTGAAAGAGAGTAAGAGAATCAGAATGAATGAGCATTTTGATGATTCAATTATGAGAGTGTGCCTTCCATCTAGATTAGTCCTTTGCTGGATCATCTGCCTTAGTTCCAGAATCACTGGGCTTTTGTCGATGATGAGCTTGAGTTCACCTTAGTGAATGGTATATCACCTAAAACTACGTAAGTACGTGACATCACAAATGAATATTAATCATGCAAATATATAGGGCCTTGGCTTGATTCTACACGGCATCAAAGGTGACAATCCTACAGTAGAATTACATTTTTGATTCGATAGAGATTATTAAATTGAAGCTTCTCAAGACTTCCATCGATCTACCTTTCTTTTCGCATCAAACAAACCGCAAATCGAATCTTTGGGAAACTGGGAATCACTTCATCTCGTTGATAAGCATTATCCTTCTTTGCTTGCGAAGATCTTTTCCAACTTTGCTTCGATATCACACTTCGCACGCTTGTTCCCTTTGGGCCCTACCTTCAGCCGACAACCTCTCCGCTGTTCACGGCTTTGGTTTAATGTTGGGTGGGGGGATTGGGGATTAAGTATTTTAAAATAACAGTAAGTTTTGTTTACTTTGCTGCATTCACCAACTACAATTTTAACCATTTATTTTCTTTTAAAATGACTGTAACATAGCCTCACACCCAGTGACGGATTCCGTAATTAAATTCAGCGGGGGCACAATTTTTTTTTGCCGGAAAAATTTTTTGAGAGCATATCTACTTGATGAAGCTTAAACAAGAAAAAATATCAAATTTTTTGAAAAGAGATGCGCTTAAATTTCGAAAAAAAATTAACATTCTATACAAATAGTGGCGTAACCATAACTAGGATTTTTTTATCATTGGCGAGAAGAAAAACAATGCAAAGAATAAATTTTAAAAATAACAAAAGAAAAAAATTAAATTATTAAACAATACTAATTGAAATAAATGACGAATATTGGAAAACCTAAACATTTTAATAGAACCTAAAGATGTCAAAAGAACCGTATTACTTATTAGATAATTCAACAGTATCAAAAGCGTAAGTCCTCCATTAAAAATTGATGAATCTCTCCTAATTAATTCTATTCACGTATTAGATATTTCATCAATATTAAAAATTTCATTAGTATCAAAGTAATCCAAGAAACTGATGAACCTCTCCTAATCAATCCAAAAAAATTGATGAATCTCTCCTAATTAGAACCTAAAAATTTCCCAAAATTACAGAATCAACAATCAAATTACACTCCTAATTAGATAGTTCAAAATCTTAACATTTTCGCTAAACAAGATCCACTCGAATCTCGACTTCGATCAAAACGTAGCCTCTTGATTCGCAAGGAGAGAGTGAACATATAAAAACTTCTGCAAAAACCCCAAAATAAAAGAATAAGTAATCCGAAAAACTTTTAGTAGATCCTAGAATTTTCTCTTAATTAGAGCATTAACAGCCAAAATACCAAAGTACACAAATTCAAAAACCGAACCCTTCTCTACACTGGATTCTCTCTAGTCCATCAGATCGCAAACAAAATTTTTTAGAGATGATAGATAATTTCTGCAACCGAGCATAGAAAAATTAGAGGGAGTGCGATAGAAAATAAATTTAAAAATCAATCTTAACGAAAAAAAATTGGAAATAATGTGGTCTAAATAAGCCTGGGAGACGCAATAAAAGGCCAAGGGATTTAAAAACGCAACAAAAGGGCTAGGGATTTAAAAAAGAAACAAAAAAATCCCACTGTGTTCGACTAGGGGGAAAACGCAACAAAAAAGGCTATGGAAAAAACGCAACAAAAAGTTAGCTACGCAAACAGATTAGGGGCGCTTCGAACGCGCTTCGAATGCGGGTGGGCTGGCTGAATAAGTGTATTCTAACCGCCAAGCTAAAGGACAAGTAAGGCATTATGTTCTACATCAAACATATACATATAGAAATAGTTATTCATACTAATTTCTTAATAAAGGGTACAAGGGTAATTTCATCCTGAAATTCCAGGGGGGACACGTGCCCCCCTGGCCCCCACATGGATCCGTCCCTGCTCACACCCATCTTTGACAAAAGCCTGTGGGCTAATAAGGCAAGCCTAGCATATGTCTGACCTAGATGGAAGGCATATCACCGAAGTTAAATTACCAAAATGCCCACTCATAAACTTTATATATATCCATCCCTCTTGGAATGAGTTGGGCTTATTCTCCTTCTCGTGCCCTATATCTCAATTTCATGTCTTTACACTATCTCCTTCATGTTCTTATTTAAGCATCAGAGAAGTCGAAGGGTGCCCCCCAACCCAAAAAAAACGAGCATGACTCGCTAAGGGCCTGTTCTTTTGCACGATTCCGCGAGAAAAAGCGCTGAAAAAGCACTGTTCATCCTCTGACAAGAGGATTCCACGCTCAACTTTCCTTGGGCTATTCGTTTCTCACAAAATTTCGTCGGTCGGAAAGATCGACGTGGCCGTGTCAGTGATGAATCTCACGGGCTTGGGGTTTTCGGGGGTTTTCGCTACGATTACAAGCGATTCCTTGCCGCTTGTGGGGCCCTCTTGTGTGTGATCACCTCAAGGCGTGTCTCGATGCTCCATCTGCCCTTCTGCCTGCTGCCTTTGCTCCTTCGCCCCATGTGCCTGCTGCCTTTGATTGTGGAGGTGGCCTTGCGAGAAAACCCTAAAAAAATTTCGCTTCACCCCTTTCTGCTCCAAGCTCGCTCCTTTTTGGGTTGCCGAAGAGATCCACGGCTACGGGATCTTTGGGTGTGCCCAAGGCAGCGAGCATGTGCAGATCGGAGCTTGGATTGGAGATCCTACGGAGGTTTTCAGGTAAAAATGGGGGTTTTACTTGTTATTCGTTTACGTTTTTAGCATTTCTTAGGGTAAACGGCTGAAAACCCTAACTGTCTTTATCTTCTATGCTTCGTACGGTGGCTGGAGCTGTTGTGGGTTGTCGACATTGATCCACTGTGATGCGGATCGTCGGGAGTGCCCACGTCAGCATCATCTCCTTGAGGGTAGTTTCATCGTGAATAGGTTGGCTTGTGATCATCGCGGAAGGTATAATTTCGGTGTAACTTTGTGTGTTGGTATACTAGATTGTTTTGATGCAAAGAGAATGCAGGCGAAATTGCAATTTGTGTGCAGATACGTGGGTTTGTGATTGTGAAATTTTGTGTATTTAGGAAGAGGAAGAAAAAATTTGGGCGAAAAGATGAAATTTTTGCTGCCCAAATTTGTGAGACCCACCATACAAAGCATGATTTGTGCAATACAACACATTGCATGCAAGTTGAACCATTAACTGAAGTCGATTACATTATATAAATTGCCCTATGATGAAAATACAAAATGAAAATGAGTATTATAAATAATGATGACTTGTTGGTGCATTGCTATGGTACGCTTGATTATTTTCAAGAAATCAGCAATGCTTAATTTATGTCGGTTTATTCTGAGGACAATATATTGAGGATTCATGCATGGCATGTAATGGCGTTAAGTGTTGCGAAATCATGTAGTAGGAAATGAAATGTATTAGTATAATATGAGGAATGTTGGTTAAAAAATTCATGCTTGATAAGTTATTCCGTTTTCAAAGAGCCCAATGATGACACGTAATAATTTCGTATGTCTGATTTACGTATTTCTAGAGTACATGCAGACAGGATGGTTCCTTCATTCAACATATTGCATAGAAGTGAGATTATGTGACTAGAGGAAAAAACATAGAAGGTGTATGATTTGTAAAATGGTTACAATCAGCACATGACATCTTCAGTAAATGGGTATATAGGAACGAGAAGGAATAAAATTAAAAAGTTTTCGTGATATGTTTAGATGAAGGAGCAACCGCCTGGACACAAAGATGGAAAATGAAAATATTATTACCTGAGGGCTCAATAAATTTTTCCCCCTCCTTTCACTTGTTGTTGAGTGTGAATATGCCACATTTTCGACTGGTTTACGTTTTAATATTTTTTGTAGGGTTCATTGTATTATATACTTGGATTGGGATATGTTTGATTACTGTGTGCCATATACAAATTATGATAGCTTGTTATCTATTTTAATTGCTTTATTATTTTTATAATTTCATAAGTATGTATCACCTTATGCATGGTATTATGTTTGTTACAAATCCGGTTTAGATGGATCACAATGGAGAACATTTGGGTTGTGAAACATGTGAAGCGGCCGCGTTGACGATCGTTTTAGTCTTCGTAAACCTCGTACTATACAATGAGGGCAATACAAACCGATTACCTAGAGAGCCATCTGAATTGCGGGAGGATCATAGAAACTCCCACATGAAGAGAATTCTTGATGGGAGTGAAAGTAGTTGTTTACACTACTTAAGAATGAGGAGCCATGCATTCATAAATCTGGAAAATATAATGAGACAAAGGGGTCTTCTCAACGACACTATTCATGTGTCAGTAGAGGAGCAGCTAGCAATGTTTCGTCATATCGTTGGTCACAAGTCAAAGAACAGAGTAATGCAAGTTGACTTTATCCGGTCAGGTTCTACAACTAGCAGGTACTTTAACCTAGTAATGCATGCAATTGGCAACTTGCGTGAGATGTTCATGAAGCAAGCTCCAAATGAGACACCCCCTGAGATTATCAATAATCCTATTTGGTACCCATATTTCACGGTAAGGGTGTATTCTTGGGTAGTAACATCATATGAGATGTATTGATTGAAGGTGTATTTATTATTTTCATCGTTGTTGGGTCTTGCAGGATTGCATTGGTCTCATTGATGGGACCCATATCGATGCCATGTTACCAATCAATCTTGTCCTCGCTTTAGAGGCCGTAAAGGGGTGACACAAAATGTCCTCGCAGCTGTTACGCCCAATAAAAGATTCACATACGTAATGGCAGGGTGGGAAGGATCGGCAAATGATTTTACTGTCCTTAAAGATGCACTGTCTTTACCCCCCATACGGTCTTCGAGTGTATGAAGGTAATATGCACAATGTTAACTAAATAATACAAATTAATATTAGTGGATTCTAAGGATTATATACTGACAATACTTTTCTGTATGTAGGAAAATATTATCTATGCGATGCTGGCTATACTACCATGCCAGGGTTTATATCGCCCTACAGGGGCGTGCGATACCACCTGAAGGATCATACTGACCATGTTCGTAGAAATCGCAAAGAGCTATTCAACCGCAGTCATTCTTCATAACGAACAAAGATAGAGTCGACCTTTGGAATACTTAAGAACAAGTTTAAGATATTGACGTCAAAGCCCCACTATCCATTTCCAAGTCAGGTCGATACCGTCCTAGTGTGCACTATATTGCATAATTATATCTAAGTAGCTGATCCACATGACCCCCAGCTAAATGAGGATGTGGGTGTGGTTGAGGAGGACGACGATGTTATCGATGATCATGATGACGAGATTAGGGATTTTTCGCAACAATTGCCCATACAGGAACAAACCGAACAAAGGGACGAATGGAAAATGCACAGGGATCAAATCGCATGGGACATTTGGGTCAACTATTGTAACATACATAACAATGGTAGCATAGTTGAACAAGGCATGTGAGGGATGCTTTTAATTTTGTTGTCTGTGGATGCATGCGGGTTCCTTATGAATTTTAATATGCAGTCCAACTTGGTTGATTGTACTTGGATTATGATATAATGGTATTTGATATACATGCAATAAATTTTATCAATATATGATGACACAGATTTGAATTTGCACTTTTAACTCTTTCATGTTGTAGGCATGGCAGGGTCTTCTTCGCAGCCCGGACAGGATAGTAACCATATGCCCCCTTGTATGACCAGACTTATGGGAACCCGTGGATTGCTGAAGGCCATGGTAATGATCCAATGCTTGGGAGGCCGATGCCTCGTAGGAACATTGATTCTCCTTATCCTTCGACATCCTTCCACGGTGGAGGGCCTGACATGCCTTTTCAACAATTCCAATCGTATGGCATGCCAATGCAGTTGCAACCAACCCCTGGCTATATGCAACTACTCCAAGGGGGTTTCAAACCATGTATTAGCCCGTCCCCACATAGTGCATTCAATAAGCCATCGTCACAAAGTGGGAATGAACATACGGGGGGTAGTGGGTCGTTGAGGAAGTCAGGTGACGAGATGATGAGGGTGAAGGTTTGGTGTCTAGTCCTAGCAAAAGGACTAAGTTGCAAACTGCCAATGGGCCTAAAAACCTAAAAACCAAATTTGGCAGTGGGACCATGACTTGTCCCTCATTCCGTTCCTTGCTGACCAGGCCAGGCAAGGCAATAAGGCAAATAAGACATTCAAGCCTACGGCATTTAACCAAGCAGCTGCCTGTATCAATTCTGTTTTTGGCACTTCCTACACAAGCACAAATGTCAGAAATCATATGAAAGGGTTGCACCAGCGCATGACCGATGTGTCAACGTGCCTCCAGATAAGTGGGGCTGGATGGTGTCCAATTAAGCAGATGATAGTGCTGGATGATGAGGTGTATGCACCATGGGCCAAGGTATGAACTTTTACTTTTAAGGGCACATGAAAATATTGATCATATTTGTGAGTATAAACGGCCTAATTTATATGGCAATTTTTGTGCATGCTAACCCTAGGTTGAAACCATATGTTAATCAACCGTTGCCTTGGCTTGATGATTTGTATATCGTCATTGGAGATGACGAGGCCAAGGGGATTTTTCGAAGGTCCATGATCGCGTCCGGATATACACCCGAAAAATGACTTGTAGTTTTACCGCAAGCGCACAGTGTAGCGGCGAGCGGGTATCAAACACAGGGCGGACAAATGACAGTATCTCACTTTAATTACCTAGCTATTAAGAGAATAAGAGTAATTATGGTGTAATCGTTACAATCGTTCAGATAGCAAGAAATATCAATATAATAAAACATCTAGGGATAGGAAATCCCCACTACGGACCGTCTTTCATCCTTGTGAATCATAGATTTCATTGTTGTTAAGCTTGAATATAGGTGAACTAGTCGCAACTTAATGTAGAACCAAGCTCACGCTCTCGTGCTATTGCCGGTCTATAGCAAACCTAAGCTAGGGCCCACTCTCGTGCAAACCCTAGCCTAAGCCGCTAGCGTGAAGAACGACATCATCGTCCAATCGCATCTCGAGCCCACTCTCGTGCAAACTCGAGCTACGATCTAAGTTATGATAGTTCACATTCGTCTAATCTCTTGCAAACGAATGTTGGTATAGATTCATAATTAAAAATCCTAGCTTTGGTCCAATCTTTTGCAAACCAAATCTAGAGAATTCCAATTATCAATCTAAATCGAATATCTAGGCCTTCCTATCAATTGGGATCCAATCTCTTGTAAATCCCGATCGATATGAATTCCTAGCTACTCGTAATATATCAATCACAACCTAACCATTATCAATTCTAGCAAAAAATCTACAAATTCATCACAATTCAAAAGATCGGGCCCATATGGTTCATCCCCATTCCCTAGAACGACGGAACTACTCATTAATCGTCATGAAAATCTCAGAAATAACAACAATAATCATGGCACAATTCATTGCAAATAAAAAACAATTCATAAAAATGAGTTTTTTAATAAGAAAGAACAAACCAATGAGGTAGCCAATGATCTCCAAGCTGAGATTTCTCCAAAGAATAGCCTTCAAAAAACCTAAAGGAAGTCTCTAAAAAATAATTCAAGCCTCCCTTAAAACTAGGGTAAAAACAGGGTTTAAATACAAGCCAAAATCGTCCAAAAAATCGTGACAAAACTGCCCCGGCGCAGCCCAGAATTCGCATTCCTAACAGCAGTCGGAGAGGGTCACTCAGCCGAGTGACCCTTGTCACTCGCCCGAGTGACAAACCCTGTAAAATAACAGTAACTTCGGGGTTCTCAGGGGTCCATCTCTCGGGGTGACTCGACCGAGCAGTCTTCTTCAGTCGGCCGAGTAGCAATCATGCTCGGCCGAGTGAGCTTCCTTAGATTTTCCAGTAACTTTAGCTCTTTTCTTTCTAAATTCCCTGACTGACTCGGTCGAGTGAACTTTCTTACTCAGTCGAATGGAATTCCTTACTCGGCCGAGTGAACGTCTGAAATCTTCGGTGCGTATCCGTTCTACTCGGGCGAGGGTGATCCTTCACTCGGCCAAATGAGTAGTCTTGCTCGGCCGAGTGATGTACTCCTGAGCTCATTTCTTCTCCTTTTCACTTCCTCGTCCCTCATATCAAATTCCTTCTTCTTCCGCTCATCCTCCATCACTGATAAGTCCTCAAATAAGCTGTGGGCGACACTCCAAAGTGTGTGAAACTCTTTGATCTCATTTTCGCTCCTAATCGCTCCATAGTTCCTGAAATATGATAGAAACAAGAAATAGTGAAAAGCATCGCAATATCGTCGAATAATCGTGAAAAACGCAATATGGGCGATCAAAACGTCATGAAAACATGCAGAAAAAAGGTATAAAATATGGAGTGATCAAAATCCCCTAAGCTTACCTCTTACTCGTCCTCGAGGAAGACAAGCAAAAGGCGAACCCGGTGGAAAAAATAAAGAAAAGGAAAAATGAAAGAGATAGAAGATAGGAAGGAAAACAAAGAGGGCGACGCTAGATCATTTTCTCAGGACGTGGGTTTTGCTTACTCACATAGCACACGGCGAATATAAAACACATGCCAACGACTTTTATCTCGATATCATGATATAAGGATGCATTCAAAATAGAAACCCAAGAATATCAAAATAGTATGAAATATGGAATCATTTTGGAATTAGCATCGTCTGAAGCATCTAAAGCGGCATACATAATCATAGACCACACACTTTTCAATTGAATGCTTTCTATTTGGAGTATAAGAGATATCACACAATATGGATCAATAAGAATAGAAAGGTATGGTTTTCATGAAATGCATGCTAAGCGTCAATACCTGGATTTCGTAAAAACTTTTAGTAATCTCGCCGAGTATAGAAAATTACATATCTTAGGTTGTCATGCACAATCAATTAGTCACTCTCTCACACATCATTGGATCCTCTCCCCCAAGCTTATCTATAAGCGTGGTGGCATAAGATAAATCAATAAGCTTATTCCCCACTTTTGAAGCTCCAAAAAAATAAAAATAAAAGAGTGGAGAAAGAGAGAAAGAGTATGAGATGTGATCATATAAGAACTTCTTTTCTCTTTTATTTTCTTTTCTTTTTCTCAATTTTTTCTTTTTTTTCATTGCAAATACAACTGTGATCCCAAATCAAAAGATAGAAAGATATACATGAATTTTTTTTTATTTTTGGGGGTATTGGAGCATAGATTTTTGTAGCGAGGGAAAATGCTAATATAAGAATCGCTAAAGGGAGATTCACCAATGATTCTATGGATAGAAATAATGCTCAAGATATGTGGAGAAAGACGTATATGTCACACTCGGTTCACTCTATAGAATGTGCACGGCAACTTTCAGCAGAGTAATGTAATCTACTCGGTTTAATCTCAGAAAGTAAACTAATCCAGTTATATCAACCTAGCATACATTCAATCAACCTGAAAGTGAAGCGTATAATTTTCATGCAATAAGAAATGATATAAGAAAAGAAAGTACTCCAGATATAAGCAATCAATGCGTGAAGCTTGGTGTGTTTTCTATGAAGAGTATACTGTAAAAATCATCAGACTCAGCTAATAAAAGAATTTCATCCATATTCATACATGAAAGTGCGGGTTACTATCTCAAATGCATGGCAAGACATAGCATATGATATTTGAAATAAAAACTATGGCATGACAAGATAATATGCATATAGAGATAAGCTAACACCACGTCATCATCATCACAGAAAATTCATCTCTAGCAAAAAGAATAAAAGAAATAAGGATAAAATAAAATAAAAGCTACTGTACAATGCAGCACACTCAAAAGTAAGAAAAACGTGATGCATGGAAAAAAAAATAAAAAAGTGGGTGAAAATAAGCGTAAAAACAAAGAAAAGTGGGAAAATGAAAATAAAAGGTGACAAAAATAAAAAATGCGTGAGAACTCGCTCCCCCAAGCTAAAGTGCACAGTGTCCTCAATGTGCAAAGTGTGGCATACCGAGAGACAAAAAATGTGGGTGGGGCGGGTGAGGATGCATGCATGATGAAAAAAATAAAAAAAGAAAAATAAAAATATGTGATGGGAATGCAAGTGATGCATGGAGAGATCAAAATAGTACAGATAGGTGTCCCCAAAAATACACCCTCTCTCCCAAAAGGACATTGACAGATATGAACAAAAAGTGATCAAAAAGTGTGTGGAGGAGGGGTGCAAAATCAGCATGCTCAAAATATCCAGCGAAGCATCAGCAAAAATATGGAAGGCATCGGTGTGTGCCTAGGCGGGTGGGGGGTGCACCAACACCGTCCTGTGGCAGAGGTGGTGGTCGAGGTGGCTGCTGGGTGGGTGTGGGTGGCTGAGGCAGACGCTCAAGAATCTGGTTCAGGCAAGCCTGAATACCAGGAAGCAACACGACGCGGGTCTGGACATCACTAACAATAGCGGAGAGAGCCCGAAAATCTGCTCTAAGTCCACTCACCGTCCCTTATAGAGCACGGAGGTACTGAACTAGGGTGTTGGGGGGAGGTGGAGCAGAGGGTCAAGCAGAACGAACAGGTGAAGAATGGGGCTGTCTCGCACGGCTACTGTAAAGGATGGGTACGACAGTGGGGTGGTGCAGTGGTGCTGTGCTCACTAAGTGTCGCTCAGCCTCAGTGGGAGGCTAAGACGCAGGAATGGTCGAACAGGATGCAGCAGCAGCAGAAACGGTAGTGGTAGCAAGCAACGAGGCGGGCAAAGAGGTCAGTGACACAGAGTGGGGACAGACTTCACGACACTCTCAGAGTATACTGCGGCGGTGGAGACAGTAAGGTCGACGACTGGGGAGGTCGTGAAGGGTGCAGAAAATGACTCCCCAGGAGTCGAGGACAAAAATGAGGAAAGGGCTCCACTGCGGAGGCAAAAGAAGGCTCGTCGCACTTAACTATGGTGGGGGGATGCTAAAGGCCAGCCGCAGATATGGGATCTATCGACATGGGCACAGTGGTGGTGGTGGTGTGAGTGAACTCAGCTAAAGTGCTCCCGACACTAACAGACATGTGGACAGAGGAGTCGGGAGGTGTAGACGAAGCAGGTGCAGGTTGAGGGATCACTGGGTCAAGGGGTGGAAGGAGGGGCTCCTGCTGAGCACCCTCAGGCTCTAGCATGTATGCGATGAGGATGAGGAGATCCATCGCTAGAATCCACTCCCCGCCCACAGGTCCAATATGTGTCCGAGCAGGGCTCGGTAGAATCATGTAATCGGCACCATGGGGACCGTGTAGCCACACTCAGTGGCGCTAACCATGAGGACGTAGCATCCTCATCTGGGCCATGCCATCTATAGAGAGTGAGGTGGGGCCCAGTGGTATCAGCAAGCCAACAGGGAGGTCAACTCCCACAAAAGGGCCAAGAGGGTAATCAGACCATCGCAACAGATAGGCGTCCAAGCGTCGACAGAAATAATGATGCGATCGATGTACCAACTGGTGATATCAATCTCCATGGCGGGGACCAAAACGTCTCCTCCATCAAAGACCCTAGATCGTGTCATCGCATAGAGTATGTAGAGCTCTGGCGTCGACAACATCCCGGGCTCGTACCTCGCAAGAAAAGTGGTCGCCATAAGGCGCTGTGCAATGCGGAGGCACAGGTGGAGGACGGTAGAGGCCTTGGCCTGGCTAGGGTCAAAGGCGAGTGGTGATCACGTGATCCGTGTCCAGAAAGCGTGGGTGATGACGGGGGTGGGATGTGCATGGGGCTGTAAGCATGGTCTGGGTCAGGGACAGCGGGCCACTGGAAGAATGCTCGGAGCATGTCGAGAGTGACCTCACACCCTCTATCCATCAGGCGAAAGGAGCATCCTCCAGGGGTCCTGTCAATAGAACTAAGGACCTCTAGTGTCGGGCGGATGTAAGTGTCTGCCGACGCCGACAAAAAATCACTCCCCCCACGTTGTCATACAATTTTCATATGTTAGGACTCGGTAAGGTGTGCAAACCTAGGCGCTCAAGGTCAGCAAGGTGTACAAACCTAGTGGGTACGATCGAGCGATGAGAGATACGCTCAAATCTGGCGCGCTGGGCATCGTCTCTAAACGTAATTCCCATCGCATCGAACGCGGGGGCAGGCTGTGCTGGTGGTGGAATGGGTGCGTTAGGAGGTGGCTGTGTATGTGGTGGCAGGCTAGGTGGCAAGGAGTCCGCCCTAGCAGAAGAGGAGCCAGGGTCGCCTGACCTCTTCGGCTTGGAAGCGGGCTCCCAAATGCGTGGCCTAAGATGGGGCGGCATGTGTGCCGCGAGACGTGCCTACCCAAATGAAAATGGGACGCGCTGAAATAATGGAACGAGTATACCTGAGTACACCGCGAGAGCAAAAAGTGAAGAGTGCAAAAAATCGCCTCCTCCGCGAAACTCCAAGCATCCAGAATCTCCCCAAGCTCCCCCAAACTAACCTGAAACACAAACAATCAAATCAGCGAATGATAATCAAAATACATGGGGAAGATATGGGTAATAGATATAAATAGGATTAAATTTGAATTTGGGACGCAATGGGCATACGGATTGGAGAAATGGGCGATAAATAAGACTTCTAGGCGAAATGGGGGAAGTGCGGCGGTGGGGGCGGTAGCGCCAGCGGTGTGGGCGGCCGGGCGGCGTCGGCGACCGGCATGGGCGGCGGTCGTCGGCAAAGGAGCGACGTTCGGTCGAGGAAGATGTGGATTCTGGCGAGGGAATGCGAAACGACTCGGGCGCTACGAATGAAAGTTGGAAATTTTGGGGGTTTCGGGATTTGTGCAGCGCCCGTTCTGCTTTATAAAGATGTGCGACTCGGCCGATTGACGTGCTCACTGGGCCGAATGGAACTACGTTTTAATTTTTTTTCGAAATCTCCCCATATGTTAGGACTCGGCCGAGTAGCTCTTCCCATTCGGTCGAATGGACAATTTCCACTCGGCCAAGTAGCAAGGCCACTCAGCGATTTTTGAACCGTGTAGGGTATCAGAATCACTCGGCCGAGTGACATAGTCATTCGGTCGAGTGGAAATAATCACTGTAAATCACAAAAAATAACAGAGAGTGGGTCTGTAGGATCTTCCCTGATCGGTACTCTACTAGGCCGAGTAGAGTCTTCACTCGGCCGAGTGGCATGTACACTCGGCCGAGTGGCTTGCTATTTTCAGCCTCGGCTCTCTGTTTTTTCTCCATTCTCTGTTTTTCTCATCCCCGTTAGTTTCTTCCTCTTCCTAAGGCCTGGGCGCGTTGCTGAAGCGCTCTCCCTTGCCATGGTCATCCTCCATATGAATGATTTCTCGTTCTCTATCTCCTGTCATGAAAAATAGAGCCAGTTGTCACGATTTTTATTGACTCTAGACTCTAAACACTAAGAAAAATCTAAAACAAAAATAGAATTCAACTAAAAATGATGTAAAACCATTGGGTTGCCTCCCGACAAGCACTCGTTTAAGGTCTTGAGCTTGACCCCTTATGATTTTCGTTTAGTGCATGATATTTGGCGCATACGAGATGCATCCGTCAAATCTGCCGGGAAGGCCACTTGGATTTGGTTGTTGATATTCGTGGTCATTCCTCGGCTTCCCCTCATCATGGGTAGTGTTGGGGGATAAGTCCCCCAAGCTTGAGCTTGTATCAATCTTTTTCTTCACCGGTGATGATGCTTTCTTATCCGGTGGAGCTTTCTTCAATTTGTTGGCCGTGGAGAGTTTGCATAGCTCCTTTATTCTCGCGACATCGACGTCGTCTTTGTCATCAACCAAGAGATAGTCCGACAGATCTTCCAACTTTTCTTCACCACTAGAAGATTGGCCTTCTTCAAGGCCGTCATCGTGTAAGGCGCCAATAGAATGTGGTATAGCTTCATTGATCACCTCGTCGAGGAGGTCCACGTAGTCCACCTCCTCTTGGTAGGACATATGCTTCATTGCTTTAGGGATATGGAGCTCCACCTCGATGTTTCCAACATTCAAAGACAAGTTATCCTCTCTCACGTCAATTATCACGCCGGCGGTGGCCAAGAAGGGGCGTCCAAGTATTAGTGAGGTGTCGCCCTCCTCCTTGATGTCCATAATGACAAAATCGCACAGCAAGCAAATTCCTCCCGGTACTTGGAGCGGTATGTTCTCCGCAATTCCCACCGGCCTAGTAACCCGACCATCCGCTAGTTGTATTCTCATATCTGTCGGCTTCAAGTCGGCCCCCGTATTCAATTTCTTAAACATGCTTAGGGGCATTATGCTCACACTTGCTCCCAAGTCTACCAAAGCCTTTTGTAGCGGGACTCCTCCAAGTGTGCAAGGAATGCGGAAGCTTCTGGGATCTTTGAATTTCGTAGGCTCCTTCTCCCTCCGGGTGAACCAAGTTCCTTGCTCGGTAAGCATTATCTTCTCCTTTCTTTTCCATCCCGAAATTATGTCCTTCAAGAACTTGGCATATGACGAGATCTCTACAAGAGCATCCAAGAAAGGTATATTGAGGCTTACTCCTCGCAAGTACTCAAGGAATTTGGCAAGCCTCTTCTCAATCTTAGCTCTTGCCAACTGTTGCGGAAAGGGCACCGGCGGCATATAGTTGCGCTCCTCATTTGGCTTCTTAATTTCATAATTTCCACCTTCTTGCGGCTCTTTTGGGATCTCCTCCTCAATAGCCGGCTCTTTGTCATCAAAAATTTCCTCCACGGGTTCCTTGGTTTGAACCATGGCGGGAGTAGTGTCCTTCCCACCCCTTGTAGTTACTGCCACCACCGCATTGATGTAGCCGGTATTGCTCTGTGGATTGGGCTCCGGTTGAGTCGGAAATTGTTGAGTATTTCTATTGAGCAACGTAAGTTGCTCCGCTAGTTGACCCACGACGGTATTGAGAGAGTCTTGTTGTGGAATCAATCTAGCGCTTATCTTCTTTTGCTCCACAATAAATTCTTCCACCCTAGCCTCATGATCCGATCTCAGTTATGCTTGTGGTTGGTTTGGAGCTCTCCACCCATGATTGTAGCCTGGAGGCCTATATGGTCCCGCTTGTTTCCTAGGCAGGTAGCTTTGTTGTGGTGGCCCTCTCGGTTGATATTGAGGTTGTGGAGGTGGAGGACGAGCTTGAGGTTGTTGCGGCGGTGTTGGGTTTAAAGATCTGGGTTTAAAGCTCTGTCATTATTTGCATATGAGAAGCCCGGACGATTCCTCGTGGCCGGGTTGGCCCAATAACCGGTGTTCCCTGCAACATATTGGATTTGCTCTATAGCACCCTCTCCGTGCTCCCCTCCAACAAACATAGCTTGAGATTGGTCTTGCCAATCACTCATATTACCTCCCGGTGTAGATGTGGTGGGAGTTCCATGCGGCTCGGTAATCAACTTCTCCAATCTCTCCACGACCTTGTGGAGAGAGTCAAACTTCGTAGAAAGCTCCGCTACGGCCTTGGCCTCGTATATGCTTGTCGGCTTCAAGGAGGATGTAGAATGTCCTCGCTCGTCGTCCCATTGTTGGTTATTAGAGGCCATCTCCTTTAGTAGGGTCGTAGCTTCATCCGGTGTCTTCGATAGAATGGCTCCATTGAGGGTTGCATCTATGATTTGCTTGGTGCCCGGTTGGAGTCCATTGTAAAATCCGTGTACTAGCTCACATGCTTCAATGCTATGATGGGGGCATTGATGTTGGAGATCTTTTAAGCGCTACCATGCCTCGTATAGAGTCTCCTGTGGTCCTTGCTTGAAGGACATGAGTGCGCTCCTTATCTTCACTGTCTTGGATGGTGGGTAGAATTTATCAACAAAGGCACTAGCCAACTCATCCCATGTTGTAAAGATCCCATTCGCTTGCGTTCTTAACCAATATAGAGCTTTGTCTCGGAGAGTGAATGGGAAGAGGCGCAATCGGATAGCATCAACCGGTACACTGGGCATCTGAAAGGTGGCGCACTTGGACAAGAACGACTGAAGGTGGTAGTGTGGATTCTCATGGGAGTTCCCATGGAATGGGTCTTGTTGCATTAGAACCACAAGTCCCGTCTTGAGCTCAAAATTCTTATCTGCCACCAACTCCGGCATCGCAATGGATGAAGTAGTAGAAGTAGTCTTAGGCCGAAGCCTATCTCTGATAGATATTATTCTAGCCATGCATGTCGCTAATTCTTCCGGTGCCTCCCGTCGGTTCATACAATCGTCCTCTATAGCAAGTCTTCTCTCGGCTCTAAGCCTCCTTTCGGTACGCTCGATCTCCGGATCAAATAATAGATCTTCTTAATGCTCCGTCGATCTCGTGTACATGCACAGGAAAATAGAGCTTTGATGGAATTGTTAGCACGATAGAGGAATAAAAGGATAAAAAAAGGAAAAATAAATAACTAAGTAAGAAAATAAAATGCCGTCGCCTCCCTGGAAACGGCGCCAAAAACTTGATCGTGTCCGGATATACACCCGAAACACGACTTGTAGTTTTACCGCAAGCGCACAGTGTAGCGGCGAGCGGGTATCGAACACAGGGAGGACAAATGATAGTATCTCACTATAATTACCTAGCTATCAAGAGAATAAGAGTAATTTTGGTGTAATCGTTACAATCGTTCAGATAGCAAGAAATATCAATATAATAAAACGTCTAGGGATAGGAAATCCACACTACGGACCGTCTCTCATCCTTGTGAATCATAGATTTCATTATTGCTAAGCTTGAATATAGGTGAACTAGTCGCAACTTAATGTAGAACTAAGCTCACGCTCTCGCGCTATTCCCGGTCTATAGCAAACCTAAGCTAGGGCCCACTCTCGTGCAAACCCTAGCCTAAGCCGCTAGTGTGAAGAACGACATCATCGTCCAATCGCATCTCGAGCCCACTCTCGTGCAAACTCGAGCTACAATCTAAGTTATGATAGTTCGCATTTGTCCAATCTCTTGCAAACGAATGTTTGTATAGATTCATAATTAAAAATCCTAGCTTTGGTCCAATCTCTTGCAAACCAAATCTAGAGAATTCCAATTATCAATCTAAATCGAATATCTAGGCCTTCCTATCAATTGGGATCCAATCTCTTGCAAATCCTGATCAATATGAATTTCTAGCTACTCGTAATATATCAATCATAACCTAACCATTATTAATTCTAGCAACAAATCTACAAATTCATCACAATTCAAAAGATCGGGTCCATAGGGTTCATCCCCATGCCCTAGAATGATGGAACTACTCACTAATCGTCATGAAAATCTCAGAAATAACAACAAAAATCATGGCAAAATTCATTGCAAATAAGAAACAATTCATAAAAATGAGTTTTTTAATAAGAAAGAACAAACCAATGACGTAGCCAATGATCTCCAGCTGAGATTTCTCCAAAGAATAGACGTCAAAAAAACCTAAAGGAAGTCTCTAAAAAAATTCAAGCCTCCCTTAAAATTAGGGTAAAAACAGGGCTTAAATACAAGCCAAAATCGTCCAAAAAATCATGACAAAGCTGCCCCTACGTAGCCCAGAATTCGCATTCCTAACAGCAGTCGGAGAGGGTCACTCGGCCGAGTGACCCTTGTCACTCACCCGAGTGACAAACCCTGTAAAATAACAGTAACTCCGGGGTTCTCAGGGGTCCGTCTCTCGGGGTGACTTGGTCGAGCAGTCTTCTTCATTCGGCCGAGTAGCAATCATGCTCGGCCGAGTGAGCTTCCTTAGATTTTCCAGTAACTTTGGCTCTTTTCTGTCTGAATTCCCTGACTGACTCGGGTGAGTGAACTTTCTTACTCGGCCGAATGGAATTCCTTACTCGGCTGAGTGAACGTCTGAAATCTTCGGTGCGTATCCGTTCTACTCGGGCGAGGGTGATCCTTCACTCGGCCGAATGAGCAGTTTTGCTCGGCCGAGTGATGTACTCCTGAGCTCATTTCTTCTCCTTTTCGCTTCCTTGTCGCTCATATCAAATTCCTTCTTCTTCCGCTCATCCTCCATCGCTGATAAGTCCTCAAATAAGCCGTGGGCAACACTCCAAAGTGCGTGAAACTCCTTTGATCTCATTTTCGCTCCAAATCGCTCCATATTTCCTGAAATACGACAGAAACAAGAAATAGTGAACAGAATCACAATATCGTTGAATAATCGTGAAAAACATAATATGGGCGATCAAAACGTCATGAAAACATGCAGAAAAAGGTATAAAAGATGGAGTGATCAGTCCACATTCCAATCATTTGACCCCCTAGCAGATGCTGTCGATGGGGAAGATTCAAGTCAGGCACGGACCCCTCAAGCTGATATCCCCCATGACATCCCACCGACAGGATCGACGAGGAATTTTCATGCCGGGCCTAGCATTGCTACCTCTCCCTCTATGGGAAGGAAGAAAAGTCGTCGACGAGGTACAAACGAAGTCCAGAATAGGATGGATAGGCTTGTGGAGACAGTGGAGAAGGTTGCCATGGTAATTTCTAAATCCCATACCCATTGGACCAAAGAGCTATCCGCTACGGTGTATGCATACATCGAGTATCCATCAACGTTGTTGGATGTAGTGTACGATTATCTTAAAGAAAACGAGCGTGAAGGACGCAAGTTTGTGGCTAAGCCCGATGAGTCCCGAAGGAGATTCTTGAAGCATAAAATTGAGATGATTAAAAGGGCTCGGAAGGAAGAAGGTGTAGATGATGATGGCGATGATGAACCATTGGACTTGGATTGATGTTCCCTGTAGAGGGGTGTAGGAGATGGAGTGTTGTTGTGGTGGTAGGAAGATGTGGATGGAAGTGAGAAGGAGTGTGGTTGTGTACTGTATCATTAGTGATATGTCTCATTAGTGATGTATAATTATGGGTACTGAACATGAGAAGGAGTGTTGTTGTTGTTGGGCTTTGAGTAATATCATTACCCAGTATGGAAGGTAGGCTCCAGCTTCACCTCAGTCAGGTCTTTGAGTAAAATGTTACTGAATTTAAGTTTATCTTGAATCTTTGTATGGCAGTTCAGTGGTTTGAATGTTGAATTAGAGTCTTTGCAACATCTGAGGAGCAATATTGAATTTCCTGCTTCTACTGGGTTTTTCTGAGGGCTATATCTGATGTTTTTGAGTATAATGTTACTGAATTTCAGTGGTTTTTTGTATGGCATTCTATGGCTTTTTCTGCTTCTACTGGGTTTGTTTGCTATATCCAGTCTTTGCAATATTCCAGTATGCAATATATGAGTCTTTGCAACATCTGATTGAATTTCCTGAGCTCTTTGTTGCTCTTTGAGGACTATCAGTTACCAGTATATGCAGAATTTTTTGGAGAAGAAGTAACTCTGAATTATTCTTAAATATTTCATTATTTGTTGTATCAATATTTCAGTATTTCAGTATTTCATTATTTGTTGTATCACTACTGCAATATTTCAGTATCCAATGCAGTTAATATTTCATTATTTCATTATTCATTATTTGTCCTTAAGAAATGCCAAAGCCATTCCCTTGTGCTTGTTGCTATGTGCTCATGAACATTGATTCTCAAGTTTTACATGTCTTTTTCTTCCTGATTATGTCCACATCAAGCACAAAACTCAAACTGTTGTTAATATTAAACATGATAAGAGAATCTGAGGGTTGACATGTAATGAGTTAATCTATCACTAATTATTCTAGCTATGTGTAATCATGTTGGTCATGATTAGCTGGAAGAGTAGCATGCATCAAAATTATTTGGGTGTGAATCTGAGATCCATGTCATGTGCCAGCTGTTTCATGTACTGGCCTTTTAGAGACATGCCTTGCTCAGCCATGTGAAGAGATAGGCATGTATGTTTTTTATGTGAAAATGATGTGCATGTTTGTTTGACATTCCCTCAACCTCCTACATTATAGACATGCATAACATTATGCTCCTAATTGTGGTGTATTTTAGTATGCAATATTGGAGTTTTGGTTCATTCAGTTGGTTTCATTGTTGCATCTGAGTTAATAGACCCATGCAATTGCTATGTTGGGTTCTAAATGCTTTCCCATACAAAAATGAATCTGAGATAACAGACCTATACATGTAGACTGATTATTGGGAATTTGGATATGGGTTGGAGATGTCATGAAATTTTCTGCTTCTTCTGGATTTGTTTGCTATAGGCCTATAATGGATACATGGTGGTGATTTAATTTTTTTAATCTACTAAATGTTGTGGAAGGTAGGCTTAATGCTTCCAATCAACCCCAATTTGACTGCTGTCAAAGCTCTTGATGGAAGAACTGCCTGCAACCTACTTGGGTAAATGAAAATAAATGAATTTCCTGAGGGCTATATAGATATACATATATTCCAATCTTTGCAACATTTTAGTATGCACTATTTGAGTCTTTGAAACATCTTAGGGCTATATTCAATTTCCTGATCTCTTTGTTGCTCTTTGAGTTCATGCCGATTTCCCAGTAAATGCATAATTCTTTGAGTAATATTAGTTCCCAATATTCAGTCTACATGCCTGCTTGCTGCTTGCTGACCATTTTGGTTGGAGTTTTGGGGCTTTCTTCATTGATTCTATTCATAACCAGTACTACTGAATATTTGGATATGGGTTTGGTGCAGGTTTTGTGCATGGGATTGCAATTTTTGTTTAGCAATTTTTGGATAACATGTTACTGAATTTTTATTTATCTTTAATCTTTGTATGTCATTTCAGTGGTTTGAATGGTGACTTTGAGTCTTTGCAACATCTGAGGGCTATATTGATTTTGTTGGGGTCTTTGTTGCTCTTTGAGTACTATCAGTTCCCTGAATATGCAGAATTATTCTATGATTTTTTCTGATTCTACTAGGGTTGTTTGCTATAGCCCTATGATGGATACATGGTGATGATTTAATTTTTTTAATCTACTCAATGTTGTGGAAGGTAGGCTTGATGCTTCCAATCAACCCCAATCTTATTGATTTCAAACCTCTTGATGGAAGAACTGCCTGTAACCTACTTGGGTAAATGAAAATAAATGAATTTCCTGAGGGTTATATAGATATACATATATTCCAGTCTTTGCAATATTTTAGTTTGCAATATTTGAGTCTTTGAAACATCTGAGGGCTATATTCAATTTCCTGGTCTCTTTGTTGCTCTTTGAGTACATGCTGATTTCCCAGTAAATGTAGAATTCTTTGAGCAATATCAGTTTCCAATATTCAGTCTACATGCATGCTTGCTGCCTGCTGGCCATTTTAGTTAGTTTTGGGGCTTTCTTTATTGGGTCTATTCTTAACCAGTTGTACTGAATATTTGGATATGGGTTTGGTGCAGGTTTTGTGCATGTCAGGGCAATTTGTGTTGATCAATTTTTGGGTAAAATGTTACTGAATTTTTGTTTATCCTAAATCTTTGTATGGCATTTCAGTGGTATGAATTGTTACTTTGAGTCTTTGCAACATATGAGGGCTATATTGAATTTATTGAGCTATTTGTTGCTCTTTGAGTACATTCTGAGTTCCCAGTATTTGCAGAATTCTTTGAGTAATATTTGGTACCCATATTCAGTCTACATGCCTACTTGCTGCCTGCTGGCCATTTTAGTTGGAGTTTTGGGGCATTCTGCATTGGGTCTATTCTTAACCAGTAGTACTGAATATTTGGATATGGGTTTAGTGCTGGTGTTGTGCATGGCAGGGCAATTTTTGTTGAGCAATTTTTGGATAAAATGTTGAGAAATTTTTGTGTATCTTGAATCTTTGTATGTCATTTCAGTGGTTTGAATGGTGACTTTGAGTCTTACATGTTCCCAGCAAAATTTTCTGCCCTTTCTGGACTTTCTGGACTTTGTTACATGTTGGATATAGCCATATGATGAATAATTATGGCATATGCTGAATAGTGTTGCCAGAATTTACCTTTTTTTGAAAATTCTGCTCACTTCTGCCAATTGTTTTCTTACATGGATTTTTACTTTATATGGTTTAAAATAATAGAACCCAATGATGAAAACAAATAATAGAGTACATGGTTAATTTTTATTCCCAATTACGTGGAAGGCTGGCTTGAGGGTACCTATTCTCCAAGTTGCATGATTTCCTAATATATGACATTCACACTGATTACTGCAGCTCTTACTTTGAAACCCATTGAATTTGGAATTCCATTCCAGTCTAGGCCATGTGATTATGTCATACCTATTGCTGTTGATTCTCTCCTTTGTTACTACGTGCAGTCTGTGATTCATACTACCTTTTTACTATTGGGAATTCTTGCACTCTGCATACACAATGTGGCTTCTTCTATTTTTACATGTCTTTCATTCTATGCAAAGGTCTATCATAGCTCTGTAAATCTAGAGTTGCTTAATTTTTATCTGATTTGCTTGACTTGTGTTCCTTTGCGACTCTATTTTATATCATGTTAACTTAGGTAGGAAATGAGGGAGCAACTGCCAGCAACCACTGTCACGCCCCGCTTCCCAAAAATATGGAGGCGAAACGTGAGAAGGTCCGCTCAGACTTGAAGCTGCAGGCTGTAAGTCCGATAAGCGTCAATCAACTTTAAAACTGCAGGTCCTTGCAACGCGAACGAAACAAAGATAATAATAATGAAATGAGACAAAAGAGATATCTCAGAATATCCATAAAATAAGTTTCAACATCACAGAAAAAGCCACCAGGCTGAAAGGAAAAAGAGTCTAAAGGCCCAAACATGGCCAACAAAAGTACAACGTACAAGGAAAAGCTGCCACTCACCGACAACTAACAACAAAACCTAAAACAAAAGGAAGCTCAGCAAGGTCACCAAGAGAGTTCACTGCTGTCCACAAAACTCCTCCTGGGCTGACATGGACTCAGGCTCAGCATCAACAAAACATCACGTACTCAGCAACGGTCTCTGGCTCAAGGTCTAACATGTGACACCTAAAAGAGCAAGGGGCACATGTCAGCAAGTCTACAAGAGACTTGTGCAAGGAAACTGAAAGTAGGTAACGCAACCTAGCAGTTTTAGCATGAATTCAATGACATGGCAGTTTAAAGTATGAGTGCAACAAGTAAAGTAAAGTAAAGTAAAGTAAAGTACTAGCATGACATTTAAACATGGCATGGATGACAAGTTTTACAAGTAACACTCACTAGTACAAGACAAGTAAAGTAAGCACCTCGTGCACAGAGATTCCGCCTTTTGGCTAGAGTGGCTGATCGGGCCAACTCCTAAGATCAAGTGATCGTTTATCCCTACCCATCCACGTGTATCGAGCCAGGGCCTTACCCCCGAACGCATATGCTCGCTTCTGGATCACGAGCCAGGAAGTGTATTTCAATATGGCATAGGGGTGCACCTAGCCGGACAAGGAAATTGGGCATTGGTTTTTGACCAACATATGAGGCCCGCTTCTGGATCACGAGTCCAGAAGTATTGTTCATGATGGCGTAGGGTGCACCTAGCCAGACAAGGAAGTACAAGTACAAGTATGTAGCGTGTGCTACGAATGCAACATTCAATGCATGGATGTCATGACATGGCAAGTAGTAAAGCGTACAGGTAATGAAAGTAAACATGACAGTTTAGTATGCATGATCAACAAGTTAAATAGTTGGATCTAGCTTAGTTGTCAAGCTAGATCAATTTAGGTGACAGATCTAGTTTCGTTGTCAAACTAGATCAAGTAGGCGTCTAGCCAGCTATCATTTCACTGACTAGTCTCTTTTACGCTTAAAAACAAGGAAGTGGCCTAAAAACATGGCCCTACACAAGAGTTGGCAAGTTTCACTTGCCTGCAAGTATCACGTCTGAGCACACCGACCAACGAGTCCAAAATCACAATTTTCCTACGTGCACAAGTCCACCGGCCGACATCCGTTTTATTAATCTTGATTAGTGAATTCTAAAACATTTAAAAACACTTTAAAAACGTTTATTTTAGTCTTGATTAGCATGCAATGGGTTGGGGGTCCTAGGGGTGCAAAGCGTTACCTCAACACGACACGAAAGCTACACTGGCGTCGGGTAGCGACGCCAGGGGTTGGAATAAAAGATCGCGCTCCAAGTCCTGATTCCAATATAGATTCCTCGCTGGAAAGTTCAGAGCATCAACCAGAGCGACGAGCCCAGATTCCAAAGCTAGCACGTGCGACGACGGGCTACGACATGTCGCAACGTCGTACGCGGCAACTCGTTGGAGAGAACACACCTAGGTGGGGCCCACAGTAGTCCTAGGGACTAATAGGGGACCCACAATACCTCTGGAGAACTTGGGGGCCCTACAGTGGCAAGTGGTGCGACGGATGCGGGGTTGCGACGAATGGCTCTCGATCGTACACAGCCAATGCGGGGACTTGGCTCGGTCAGACACAGGGAAACAGGCTTGCACAGCGCAGTGGTCGGTGCGGGCCTTGGTTCTCTCGATCGGAGCGGATCAGACCGTCGGTCGGGCGCCTTGGATGTGGGAGAACGGAGCGCTGCAACGTTGCAACGGTTGCAACGTTGCGGGCTTCGGTCGGTGCGGGCGATCGGCTCGGTCAGACACGGCGCTGAGCGGGGGAACGAAGCGAGGGTCGGTGCGGTGCGGAGATGCGGGAGACAGCGGGGAAATCTCTCGGTCTGACCGAGGGATTCTCTCGGTCGGAGCGGGAGAACGGAGCGGCTGCTGCAGCGGGGTGCAGACGAAGCTTGGTGCGGGCTTGGGCGCCGGTCAGGGCAGGGATTTGGGGCTGATAAAACGAGTTGTTCAAAATAAGGTTGAGTCGAATATACATAATAAGAGAAAATGGTTTATAGAAAGTCATTATAAAAGGAAGTAAATCATTCACACGAACATTAAGGACGTAGTTTTTAGAAAATATTATACGGCGGTAATTTAATATAATTTTGGCAAAAATTTTGGAAATTCAAAGAATGAAATTAAAGTAACTGAAGAATTGAAGCTCGTTTTAAACGCTTTCAAAGTCTTTAAGCCAGGGAAAGAAAATTTAAAATGATCAATATTGGAACTACTTTTAGAGGAACCAGGTTGTGCCAAAAATAAAACTGGTTTACACAAAGCTCTTAGCGTACAAGCACAACGAGCCTGGTACGGATAAAAATAATTGAAATTCATTTTAGTTTAGAAATTATTCTAAAAGCACGTATGGTGAGCGGAAAGATAATAATAACTTAGTAGTAGAATTATCAAAATTGATAGTAAAGCTTTAAAATCAAATCATGGAGGGTCTAAATCAGGAAGTGGTTATGAAATAGTAATTTTTACAAAAATCTGAAGTAGAGAAAACGTCGAGCATAAAATCGACTTGCTGAAAGCTGAATTTCCATGTGACTTGAAAAGTATATTAAAGTAAGCGCGATGTGTCATTTGAATGGCATAAATAAGAAAAGAAAATTATAAGTCGAATTGGACAAAATAAAAGTACGGTTCAGAATAAAATTAATATATGAAAGCAAAATGTATTTTCATAAGTACAAAAGTGTAGGCTGGGAAAATACCATAAGCTAGTATTCAAAATTTCGACAAAAATTTTAAGAATTTAAGTCAACGAAGGAGTATGAAGCATAAATATATACATTAAAATTTTGAAAAAATTTATACTTAGGGGAAGAGGAAATCGAAAAAATACCTTCAGAAGATTCAAGGTTTGTAACAGAGAGATTCGAAGATTGACGACGAACGTCATGAGGCGATTTCGTGAATCGAGGCAAGGAAATTGGTCGGATGATCAAAACATACATACGCCTAGGATATGAATCAGGAGAATCTATGGGGAAACTCCTACGGTCGACCAACTAAAGATTAAGAACTAAGCGCTAAGACCTTCTAAGGAGCTAGGCGGTAATGAAATGCGTTCAGCTTGGTCCGAAATTGATGAACCCAAGCGAACGACTGAAGGAATTCTAGAAGTCTAATATGGTCAGAGTTAGACAAGAACCACTAAGGTAACTCCTACGATGATTAAATCAATTGCTGACAGGGAGTCTAACTAACAATCAGAGGCCTCTAACTAGCAAGCACAGACGTCTAACTAAGTCTTCTTACCACCTAGTGTCATAAGAAAACGACTAGACTCAAGGCTTATGACTCGGATGTTGCAATTTATTTAATGGACATTCTGTTATTATCGTTGTTCCGTTAATTCACAATTGCAAGACTGGACCTGCATGGGCCACCAACAAAACCTGTTACGCCCCGCTTCCCAAAAATATGGAGACGAAGCGTGAGAAGGTCCGCTCAGACTTGAAGCTGCAGGCTGCAAGTCCGATAAGCGTCAATCAACTTTAAAACTGCAGGTCCTTGCAACGCGAACGAAACAAAGATAATAATAATGAAATGAGACAAAAGAGATATCTCAGAATATCCATAAAATAAGTTTCAACATCACAGAAAAAGCCACCAGGCTGAAAGGAAAAAGAGTCTAAAGGCCCAAACATGGCCAACAAAAGTACAACGAAAAGTGGTCGTTACAATCACATATGGAAAATGATAACTCATATTTTTCTGTGGAATATTACATAGACCATTATGTTGTGTGTATTTTATGTAAGGGTTTTTGCGTTTTCAATGCTAATATTTACTTTTTTTGTGACTCCTGATTTTTCCTACATGATGTCACCATACGGGTTATGCTATGAACATACGTAGGTACTTCTTTTAATCCAAATTTTCTCCTTATACATAGATTATCGTCGAAATTTACTATACGTTAATTGTGTTTATTTGTTTGCTTGTCTAGGTACATATGAGTTACGGTTCGAGCGGTTCTAGTCGTTCCCGACCACGGGATGCGCCACATGATGAGTTAGATTCAGATGATACTGACTGCAAGCGATGCCACTGTGGTCGGCTTGTGCCCCGGCTTTATGGACAAGGAGCAACCCAGGCAGACGATTCTGGAGTTGTACTTCTTCAGTGAACAGATGCAAGTTCTTCGACTGGAAGGACCCGCCGCACAGTGAGTGGTCCACTTATGTTATCCATCATTTAATGGATGCTGCTGAAAGAGGGCCTAGAGCAGAAAGAGCTTCAAGCTCGCTTTCTGAGAGTAGGTTGGTGGAGCTAGTTAGACGGGTGGAGACGGGGGTAGTCCATTTTGAGAGAAACAAAGATAAACTGGATACCATCTTATCCGTTCTTGTATCAATTAAGTTTGTTTTAGGGTCTCTCTGTGTGGTACTTGTTATTATGTTACTCATGTTGTACACCAAGTTCGATTGATGTGGGTTGCAGACTTTTTTGTATAATTACTACGACAGATTTTGAAGGCCTTGTAGATTTGGATATCTATAATGTATTTATTTCAGTTTGGTTTCTGTTATCTCTATCTGCTCTATGTTGCAAGCTGGATCGTGCTTTCAATTTCTATATATCAGTGGCATGCCGTTATATCAGTGTTGATATTTTTATATAAAATTTCAATTTTTGTATATCATTTGAAATTTCAATATATTTTACGTAGTCTAGCTTTTGTATATCATGTAAAATTTCGGCACTGTTCAAATACATTTCATTCTGGTATTTTCTCGGAGTATTGCTGTATTGGGTTCTTGCATTGGAACTGCAAGTGCCAAAAAATACCCCAAAATGATCTCATTTTATTTAGGAGTTTAACCTTACCTAGGTTCACCACACCCTACATTCCAACTTTCCAACTCCTACTTTCTTTAACCAAAAGAACACACTACACAGAGTGGGACCCACCTCAACTTTCCAACTCCACAATCCAACCCCACTTTCCTACAAAAGAACACACTACACATCAATTTCTCTCTCATCAGATTCCACACTCCCTCAACTTTTCCAATTATACTTTCCTACAAAAGAACATGCCCTAAAGCTCTTAACTACTACGGTGTGTGCAGATTAAGTGTGCGTAAGACATATATATAGAAGGAAGTTATTCAGATCCACTTGTGCATTATAAAATCAGAGTTGAGGGATAACCCCAACAACACCATATCTTTGCAGTTTGTTGATGACTATTTAATTTTTCTCTAAGCCAATGATTATGACGTACATCAATTTTTAAATATGTCCTCTTGGAGAATGTATTTGAAACTCTACATCGGGGCAGACTAATCTTCTTCACTTCCTGCGTTTGCCTTCATATCTATTATACATTTGAGGGGAGTAGAATGGACATTAGAATGGACATTTGTCATATGTTGCATTCAAAGAAGGGTGTAACATAAGATGCCTCATCATCCCAAAAAAACCCAAAACCATAAAAACCCAAAACCCGATCCCAACCCCCCCAAAACACACCCAAACACAAAACACCCAAAAACACACCACCAATAAAAAAACCCAAAACCCCAAAGACAATATCCACACTCACACACACTCTTCCCATTTCAGCCAGTTTTGCACTCACCGAAACACTCATAGGGGTCCCGCGTCCAGAGGTGTAGGTTGGGTTTTTGGGTACCCGTACACTTTGTGCTCGGGTTATTTCTAATTATTTTTCATTCTTCATATTTTCTTCGTGGGTTTAAAAGAAAATATTTCTATTTGGGGCAAGTTCCTCAATGTAATAATTAGACTGTAATTCCTTTAACAACATCTAGCTAACTGAGATGCGGTCGATATTGTTAAAAGAGAAGGGGGTGCATGTGTTATTAGCTTGGAATATGTCAACATTGCCTTGTTGTCTAAATGGTTAAGGAATCTAATTGAGTATTCATCTAATGTGTAGTTATTATCATGTTAAACTTAATGCCTTCAAATCTCTATTCATGGATTCTCTTCCCTATATTAAAAAAGTTTTGTTGGGTTCTGATACTAATTGTCGGGTCCTAACGTTCAATTGACACCCTTATCAAGTAGATAATCACCTACGGAATATTCAAGAATGGTCGAACCAACGAGAAAGGCTAATGACTTTCTCTACAAAATTCGCAACACAAGCAATATATGAAAAGTAGATGCAAAACAAAAAAATTCGGACATGATACCAAGATTTATGCTTGTTCCACACAATTTCTACTATACATTTAGTTAAAGAGATCGATAATATTTTAATAATCTTGAATTGCAAAGTATGTCACTAGTTTCAAGGGAAAAACCAAGAGCGATATGAATTTAAAGTAGAAAACAAGTTCGAGAAAACTAATTTTAGCCTTCAAACAACCCTTAAATATCTTTATTTTTACCCTCTGTAGATGCCACAAGATCAACAAAAATAACCTTCGGGGTTAAGCTCTCGCACTTTGGAAAAACCAAGAGCGATATGAATTTAATCTTGAATTGCAAAGTATGTCACTAGTTTCAAGGGAAAACCAAAAGCGATATGAATTTAAAGTAGAAAACATGATCGAGAAAACTAATTTTAGCCTTCAAACAACCCTTAAATCTATTTATTTTTACCCTCTGTAGATGCCACAAGATCAACAAAAATAACCTTCGGGGTTAGCTATTGCACTTTGGAAAAACCCTAGCTAAAACACCCGTAAATAGCCTTCAAACATGAGCTGAATCATGTCAAATGGTGTCAGGTTTGTTGTAAAAATTCAGAGAATAGAGGATGATGCTATTTAATAATATGAGAAAAGAAAAGACTTATCAGTAAGCCAATGCGTGCTAGGCACTGTCCTTAAGAATATATTTCCATCCCTCAGAGTGAATACTTGGTGCAAGGCAGGTCCAGCAGCAACCCTCCAGGATTCAACGACAACGACCTTGTTAGTGTGCACTCATAATACAAGGCTCCAGCGAGCATCAACAATTCTTCGGTCGCACTTGAATGTGAAGTGGTACTGCTGATGGGCAAGACAGAAACGATCAGCACAACAGAATAGTCGGTCGCCACAGGATGTTGGAGAAGTATTGCTGATCGCCAAGGCAGAAGCGAACGGCAGCAGGACGAATGGCAGCAAGTATGGGGAGGAATGATTTTTCGCAGTGTAAAAACTCTTGACGAGCTGAGTTTATATAGTGGAAAGATGTGACTGTAGGAATTCAGCCATGAATGAAAATAATAATTCAGCCATTAAAAGAGAATATGGCTGTTGCGAAATTAAACTGTGATTTAATGAAAAATGGTTGTTGGAGATTTTAATGAGCCATCAATAAGAAATTAGCTGTTGCAAAATTAAACATCAAGTAAAACAAAAATTATGGTTGTTGAAAACACAATGGGCTTTTTAATTTCTCTAAAAGCAAGAGGGCTAAAAACATGATGCGCGACGCCAGCGCACACACGCTAAAGGTTTCGGGATTCGTCGTCCACATTTTCCATTCGGTCCAACCCGATTTGGGCTCGGTTTCTGTTTGGACTCAAGCGCCCGCGAGATTCCCCTCATTCCTAACCCATATACAAGTCCAATAGCTCATTAAGAAGAAGTCTATTATAAACTCCAACAAGAGAGTTGTCCCATCCAATGTGGGACTAAAAACAATGCTTTGAATTGAGAAATATCACCAAATATCCAACAAGGTTTGAGTCCTTAACGGATCCAAAATCCACTTTTGCTATGCTCTTCTCTGGCGCTTAAAGCTAAAAGTGTTGGTGGCCGTTCGATCGAGCATTCAATGGCCATGATAGAGCCACATGTTGCTCCTTCAGCCGATCGTGTCTTACGCATGATTGCTTTTCGGGACCGGGTTGGCTCCACCGCGCATAGGATCTTTTAATCATCCAACGCGGCGTGGACCGTTCGATGAGACCTTTTTTGTTCTTTATAGGCCCGACCACAATATTATAAGGGGAAAAGAGAAAGAGGTGGATGATAGGGCGGAACAAAAAAATTTTTGATTCTCTGCGCGTGGCGTGGTAAGCGCATCATGCATGTTACGTGCCATGCGCGGAGCTTCTCTCCTCGTTGCGTAGCCCATAAAACAACACGTAAGTCACGTGCCACGCGCATGCGTATGTTGCACGCATGGGGGCCACGCCCTAGGCCGTGAGCTCATGGGACATTCCATGGGTTCATTGTTCCAACAAACAACCTGCCAAAAAAGCTGTGTTCTGGTCGTTAATGTTTATATCTTAGGCTGAATATAAAAAATCTAAGAATTGGGTTTTAAAAAAAGTGTTTTGTGCTCTAAACATATCCAAAAAAATCATTAAAAATCTTAGAATAATCTAGGGTTATTTTAGGTGTTGTATATAATATATTTTAATACTCTATCTTAATTAGGGGTGTGCGGGTCCGGGTACCCTGTTTTTTTGTTACCGGGACCCTACCCGGTAAGGGACCGGTTCCTAAAATTTGGACCGGAACCTACACAGTTGGACCCTATACCCGGACCCTACCCGGACCATATGGTTCCGGGTAGGTTCTGGGTACCCTGTAAAAAAATCTACTTTGTAATGCATTACGAATAATGATTTCCAAATGATCTGTGCATGACAATTACCTCAAATACACATGACTAAAGATCATCTGGAAGTAAAATATTGTCTCTAGTCTCTTTCTTCAGTGATAAAGGTTTACTGATCAGTCATTTCTACTAGATAAAGCTAGACATATGGAAGAATGATTCACGTTTACCTCTATTGCTCTTTTGAACGCATAAGAGAACAATATGATCTTTGATTCAAATGCATTGTTTGATGAACTTACGCATTGCTCAGAACTTCTGAATGCAAGTTGTACTCCCTAATATTATAAGTTCAAATTAGATACATCCAGGGTGGATCACTCTTATATATTTTGATCATTAATATTATAATATATAAAAAATTAAATATATAAAATATCGGTTCTGGTTCTGGGTACCCGTTCCCTATAAACGGGAACCGGAACCGGACCCGATACTCGGCGGTTCCTAATTTTCCTACCCGGAACCTACCCGAAACAGATAACTATCTACCCAAAACCTACCCGTTCGGGTAGGTTCCGATCAGGTATCCGGGTACCATGTACCCATGCACACCCCTAATCTTAATACAATCACACCTTAAAGACTTAGCGAAACCAAACCTTGAAATCCTTCAACTTAACCACCTCCATGTGAGGCCAGTACATATGGCTAATGTGCTTCGTAATAAGCATCATCAACTAACCAAGTTTCAAATGTACTCCTTATGAAAATAAATCTCTAAACAACTCCTGAATGCATGTACCAGTTTGTGGTCTCTCTATGTATCACCTTGTGACACCCTAGTACTTTTCAAAGTAAACAAATTTGAGCCCTACTCAAACTTCGCCATTGACATATCCATCACTAGATTCTCCATCTAATGAATTTCATTGGGATGTGACAACATGTTGACATCTTCCTGAATCCATATACCTAAAGCAGTTTGCAGTGTCTCTCTGTATCACATTATGTCACCTCAGCATTTTTTTCAAAGAAAATAAATTTGAGCTCTCCTCAAACTTTGCCATTGATGTATCCATCACCTAATTCTCCATCTTATGAATATGCTTGAGATGCACCACCATATTGACATCTTCTTTTGCATACCACCTCTATGAGTTTGGATCTGAGCTTAATGCATCCACGACATCCTTATCAATTGTAGGATCTCTATGCACATTCAATGCATACACCAAATTCATGTACTCATCATAGGTAGATGGACTCGTCTTAGTATACCACCTAGCTTTGTTAGTAATCGAATCATCTACATTAACTTTAGAATCTCCACCTTAACTAGAACTCATACTACCACATTTGCCATTGATGCCTATAGTTGTAACCTTATGTGTGCTCTTTCCATCAACCACCACTCTTTTGCCATCACCTATGTCTCTTATGATTTGGGATAAACACCCAATCTTATTTGGCACCTCCTTACCTCCACCTGAGTTGGTACTCTTTGAAGCCTTTCCTTTCAACACTGTCGAATCATTGAACATCAGCTGTCAGCTAACCAAGACACTCTTCGTTTCTAGATTCCAAAATCTATAACTCTCGATACCATCAATGTATCATAATATGACATACTTTCTATTCCATTGGCACCGAACTGGTCACCTTCCCCATGAATATAAACTGGACACCCAAACACCCAAAAATAGCCAAGTTCCATTGGATTTATTATCGAAAACTCTTCTGGAATTTTCCTACCGATAGCTGTAACGGAATTCTGTTCTTCAAGTAAGCTATGGTTGATATAATTTCAGCCCATCTATTCGACAATACAAATGTAAATCTCAAACACCTTATTTTCTCTAGAAGTGTTCTGTTAATCTTCTTAATAACTCCATTCGATTGTAGGACCCCTAGTGTAGTGAAGTATCTTTTTAATCCTGACTTATTATAGAATTTCTTAAACTCAATAGAGCAAAACTCATCACCATTGTCAGATCTCAACATCTTAAGCTTCTCTCCCATTTGACTTTCAATAAGGGTTTTCCATGAACTTGTCAAAAGCCTCAGACTTCTCTTTCATCATGTACACCTGACTTTTCTAGAAAAATCATTGATAAACAGTATTTAAAAATAAGCTCCACTTACAGAGCGAATTGGTGCAAGCCATTAAATGTTAGTATGAACATACTCTAGAATCACTCTTGTATCATGCTTCCCCTTATAGAAACTAACATTTGCATACTTTCCATAGACACAATCTTTATAAAACTTTAATTCCATAAAGTTCACCCTTTTGATCAAACCATACTTTCTCAAAGCATCCAAACTCTTTTCGGTGACATGTCTGAGATGCCACAGCCTGGTTAAATCAATATCATGTAAACTCTGACATCCAATGTTGGAATCTCATTTGATAATCATCCCCTTAAGCAGATTAGTTTCAAAAAATTTCTCCTCTCATCACCACGATTGATCCCTCCGATATCTTTAGATCCTCCTTCTCTATCATAACCTTACAACCCATAAAATTCAATACCACTAAAGAAACTATTAACTTCCTCACCTTTGGAATGTGCCACATGTTAGTGAGTATACACACTACACCATCAAAGATTTTAATTCTTACAGAACCAACACTGACATCATTGTATGCGTCATTGTTACTTAAAGAACTGATCCATTCTCTTTACTCTTGTAAGTAGAGAAACACGACTTATTTGGTGTCAAATTGAATGATGCACTAGAATCTATGACCTATGCGTATAATTCTCAATATCTAACGAACATGTTATAAGTACATCATATGTCTCCTCACTCCTAACATCCTTCGTCTTCACAAATGTAACTGACGAAGACTCTGATACTTTCTTTTTATGTCTTCGCATCATCTTTGCGTAGTTAATTCTTGTAAATGTCACACCCCACTTCACATTATACTTGAGAGCGAGAACGCGAATGGGTCTGCGATGTGCTTAAAATGAATTGGGAGTATAGTATTTTTTTTCCTTCTCTTTTTTCCTTCTTCTTCCTCGGTTTAAACACACTAAGCGTCTGTGTTAAAAATAACAGGTCCTTGCATGCTTACTTAAGAAACAACTTGAATTACATTATTAAAAATCAAACTGTACAGAATAAAGATACATCCACATGCGTAGCATGGCCATAACAACAACACACAAATAGTACTGACACGAACTAGTAACCCATCTAGTCTTCAGTAGGTAGGAGCTCCACGTAGTCCTCAAGTTCTGGAACAGAATCTTCAATAAAGTCACTCGCGAAACCTGACATGCATTTCATAAGACAACGCAAAATGAAAGACAACACAAAATGAAATGCCTATCAGCGAGGGTCGCTCAGCAAGTATTTTTCTACAATAGAAAAAGATAATCATACATATAAAAGAGACATAAAGATGAGCATAATATGAGCATAGTACAAGTATGACAAGTATAAAGTGTAAGGGTTGACACTACTATATAACCGGCCTTCAGCCACTGACAAATCCATGGCCGAAGGCCGATAATCCGTGGCTGATAATTGTCGGCCACGGATAAAAATTCTGTGGCTGAAGTTCCATGGCCAATAACGTAGTGGCTAATATGGGTTTCGGTCACGCACTTTTTCGTGGCTGATAGTCAACCACAGAATAATGGCCACGAGTTCTTTTAAGTCAAGCCGTGCCTTTACTCTGTCTTTCAACTTGTTGGTGTCTTGCATCAAGGTATACAACAAATTTCACATATGTTCTTTTTGATGTGCATGACGTACAGGTTGTGACGTATTTTCAAAGTCCTCCAATATGACATTTGGTAGAAAATACTGAACTTTGTTTAACCACTAGGTAGTATTCGAACATCTGATGTGTTAGAATCTTTGCGAGACAATCGAGACATTCTTGTTTTAGATTTGCCCTTGCCCTTGCCCTTGCCCTTTTCTTTTCCCTTTGCAATCCGCCTTCTAACACCAAGAGGTTTCTCTTTGATATATCTGTTCTTTCCAAACTTCACTCTCTGCAAAGGGTGAAGTGCTTCAAGTATGTCCTCTCCTCTTAGCTATTCTGGTGCTTCTATGTGTTCTGTTTTACCGTCGAACAATTGTCCATGTCTCCTATAACTATGACCTACATGCAACCATCTTCTATTCTGCCAAAAGCAAAACTTATGACTATAATTTAGGAAAGTGCCCCCAAAACGTGTCATGCAAGCCGGGCATGCCATCTTACCTTTCTTCAACCAACCAGATAGATTAGCATACACAGAAAGCCGTGTATCGTCCATAGAACAATAGCACGCATGCAAAAATATTTCTTTGTAAAGGCGTCGAAAGTGCCCACACATTGTTCCCATACAATCTTCAGGTCATCAATTAATGGCTGCAGGAAGGCATCTATATCATTTTCAGACGAGTATTTCCCAGTTATTAATAGTGACAGTATCATGTATGGTTGCTTCATGCACATACGAGGTGGCAGGTTATACTGTGGCAACAACACTAGCCAAGTGGACCAACTAGAGCACATCACTCCAAACGAAATAACCCCATCACTTACGAGACCAAGCCTAAGATTCCTCGACTCCCCTGCAAAGTCGGGACAAATACGATCGATATGCTTACATGCTTCCCCATCAGCAGGATGCCTCAATTTCCGCCATTTATGCGGTCGGGTGCGTGCCATCACAATTTTTTCTACCAATTCAGCAGACATGAAAACCCTCCGTAGCCTTGGTATAATTGGTAAATAACGAAGAACCTTCGCCAAAGTCTTCTTCTTAGTATGGACTGTAGGACCATCCCTGCTTAAACCTGTTCTTTGTTCTACTTGTCACTGGGGCACATGATGTTGGGATTTGAAGAACCCTTAGGGCATAAATCTATGCACGTCCTATGTCGAATGGACGATAGAAGCAGTAAACATGCAGTGGAATAAACCATTAAACTATTTAATGATAGTCCTAATGAATTAATAAACCTTAGCCAGGAAAATCGACAATCTTGGGGTGCGTCTGACCAACCCCAAAGATAGATTTAAACTACTGCAACAATATATGAAAGCATAAAATTGACATACCTTATTTCCGCAGAATACGAAGCGTCGTTTTCAGCAACTTTCTTTCACTCCCCAAAGCAAGCCGCCTCCACGCCTCCAAGACTAGACCTTCTAAAGCGAGCCAACACTGTGTCTCCGAGACAATCACTTGTCGAAGAAAGTTTCACTTAAGTACGATCTACGTCAAAGATTTTGGATCAGATCCAAACATCCTCATCGTCTTGCTGACTCGAACAGAGGATCGAAAAAATTTAGGAAGAGGGAATAAATATTAAGTCTTGTTATAAGTGATCGCTCCTTATTTTACACCTTTTTTCTGCCTGTTTGCATGTCATTTTGACCGTCCATATTGCGTTTTTCACGATTATTCAATGTTATCGTGTTGCTTTTCACTATTTCTTGTTTTTGTCGGTTTTCAGGAAATATGGAGCGATTTGGACCACAAATGAGATCAATGGACTTTCATGCACGCTGGAGCATCGCCTGTGGCCCTATCGAGAAGCTAGAAGCGATAGATGATGAGCGTAAGAAGAAGAAGTTCGATAGAATCGACGAGGAGGTGAGGATGAGAAGATAGAACTCCAGAAACAGCTCACTCGGCCGAGCAGACAGCTTACTTGGCCAAGTGAAGGATTGTACTCGGTCGAGTACAATGGATACATGAGCACATGGAGTCAAAGTCCACTCGGGTGAGTGAAATATCTTACTCGGCCGAGTGAAGAAGTCCACTCGCCCGAATAAGACAGGGTCTTCCAAGAGGAATCTCGGCCGAATTTTTGAAGTTTGGAGAGGATCAGCAGAAGACTCACTCGGCCGAGTGAGAAAGACCATTCGACCGAGTAAAGAACTCCACTCGGTCGAGTGGAACAAAGCGACAGTCTGCCTGTATCACAATATCTCTGTTTTTCTATGGGTCCGTCACTCGGCCGAGTGACATGTTCCACTCGGCGCGTAGTCTGCCTGTATCGCAAATTAGGGTTCTGGGCTGCGCCAGGGCCAAATCTGTCAGGATTTTTTGGCCGACTTTGGCTTGTATTTAAGCTAGTTTTCTTCCTAGTTTTAGGGAAGACCTGAAATTAATTTTAGAGCATTATTCTAATTGGAATTCTCAGCTAGAGATTGAAGATTGGAGATTTGGTTTGTTCTTTCTATCGAAATTTCTAGTTTTTGTGAATTGTTTTCTCTCAACCATGAATTGATATATGTTTTTATTCGTTATTTCTGTGATTGCCATGATTAATTGCGAGTAGTTCCGCCGTTCTAGGGCATGGAGATGAACACTATGGATCCGATTTTAGAATTGTGATGAATGAATTAACTTGTTGCTAGGGTTGATAAATGGTTGGGTTATGATTGATTTACTACGAGTAGCTAGGAATTTCCATTGATTGGGGTTTGCAAGAGATTGGATCCCAATCGATGGAAAGGCCTAGATATTCGATTTAGGTTTATAATCGAGATTCTCTAGACTTGGTTTGCAAGAGATTGAACCAAAGCTAGGATTTTTATTATAAATCTATACTCATATTCGTTTGCAAGAGATGGACGAATACGAACTATCATAACCTAGATCGTAACTCGAGTTTGAACGAGAGTGGGCTCGAGGTGTGATTGGAAGATGATGTCGATCTTCATGCTAGCGGCTTAGGTTAGGGTTTGCACGAGAGTGGGCCATAATCTAGGTTTCTATAGACCGGTGATAGCGCAAGAGCATGAGCTTGGTTCTCTATTCAGTTACGACTAGTTCACTTCAATTCAAGCCTTGCAACATTTAGATTCACGATTCGTAAGGATAAATAACGATCCGTAGTGGGGATTCCTTGGCCCTAGACGCTTTTATTATATAGAATTCCATTTGTTAATTGAACGACTGTGACAACATTCTCAAAACCATTCCATTCAACCACCAATAGCTAGGTGAATACGATAGAGTACCGTCAATTATCCTCCCTGTGTTCGATACCCGCTCGCCACTACACCGTGCGCTTGCGGTAAGACTACAGTCATTTTCCGGGTGTATATCTGGGCACGATCAAGTTTTTGGCACCGCTGCCGGGGAGGCGACGATATTTTATTTTCTTTACTTAGCTATTTCTTTTTATTTTATTATCTTCACTCTTTTATTCCTCTATCGTGCTAACAATTCTATCTAGACTCTCTTTTTTCTGTGCATGTACACGAGATCGAAGGTGCCCCAAGAAGAAATATTATTTGACCCAGAGATCGAGCGTATGGCAAGGAGACTTAGAGCTGAGAGGAGATTTGCTATAGAGGAAAATCAAATAGCCGCACTGGAAACACCAGAGGAGCTAGCAGCGCGTATGGCTAGGCTTGTCTCCATCCGAGAGAGGTTGCAACCCAAGACCACGTCTACCACCTCTTCTATAGTCATGCCAGAGTTGGCAGCCGATAAGCACTTTGAGCTGAAGAGAGGACTTATAGTGTTGATGCAACAAGACCCACTCCATTGGAACTCACAAGAAAACCCGCACTACCATCTGCAATCGTCCTTGGCTAAATGCGTCATTTTCCAGATGCCTGGTGTGCCGGTTGATGCTATTCGACTGTGCCTCATCCCGTTTACTCTTTGAGATAAGGCATTGTATTGGTTGAGGATGCAAGCCGAGGGGATCTTCACCACTTGGGATGAGCTGGCAAGCACATTTGTCAACAAGTTCTATCTGCCATCCAAGACTATTAAGATACGAAGCACTCTGATGTCCTTCAAGCCAGGCCCTCAAGAAACTCTATATGAGGCGTGGGAGCATTTCAAGGATCTCCAACACCAATCCCCTATCATAGTATTGAGCCATGCGAGCTTGTGCATAGCTTCTACAACGGATTGCAACAAATCACAAAGTAAATAATTGATGCAACCACCAATGGAGCTATCTTGGCAAAGACACCGGATGACGCTACGGCCTTACTTGAGGAGATAGCCTCGAATAATCAGCAGTGAGCCGATGAAAGGGGACATTCTTCGTCATCCTTGAAGCCGGCAAGTATCTATGAAGCTAAGGCAATGGCAGAGCTATCTACAAAATTTGATTCTCTTCACAAAGTCGTGGAGAGATTGGAAAAGTTGGTTAGTGAACCGCATGGAGCCCCCACTGTTTCTACACTGAGAGGAAGCATGAGTGACTGGCAAGATAGGGGAGCAAGGAGACTGAGATATGGAGCAAGCTCAATATGTTGCGGGTAGTACCGGCTATTGGGTGAACCCGGCTACAAGGGGTCATCCCGGATTTTCATACGCCAACAATGATGGAGCCTTGAATCCACCACCGCAACAATCACAAGCCCGACCTCCACAACAACCACAATATCATCAAAGGGCACCCCAACAACAAAACTACCCACCGAGGCAACAAGCGGGGCCCTATAGACCCCAGGGATACAATCAAGGATGGAGGGCACCCAACCCACCACAAGCGCCGCCGAGGTCGGACCACGAAGCAAGGGTTGAAGAGTTCATGGCCGAACAAAAGAAGTTTAATGCAAAATTGATGGCCCAACAAGATTCCCTCAACACCGTCGTGGCGTAGTTATCAGAGCAACTCGCATTGCTAAATAAGAACAATCAACAATTGCCAGCTCAACCGGAACAAAACCCATGAAGCAACACCAGGCACATTAATGCGGTTGTGGCGGTGTCTACAAGAGGCAGGAAGGACACTACTCCTGCCATGATTCAAGCTAAGGAGCCGAGGAAAGAAATTTCAGTTGATGAGGAAACGAGCAATGCAGAGGAGGACCCAAAGGCGTCGAGTGATCGTGAAAAATCTGAATAGAGAAGCCACGAGAGGAGCGAGCCTATATGCCACTGGTACCATACCCACAACGGTTGGCAAAGGCGAGGATTGAGAAAAGGCTCGTCAAATTTCTGGAGTATTTACGAGGTGTGAGTTTGAACATCCCATTCTTGGATACAACTATCGAAATCCCATCCTATGCTAAGTTCCTAAAGGATTTGATCGCGGGAAAAAAGCGAAAAGAAAGGATCATGCTCGCCGAGTAAAGCACGTGGTTTTCTAGAAAGGAGAAAGCACCGACCAAGTTCAAAGATCCCAGTAGTTTTCGAATTCCTTGCACGCTTGGAGGAGTCCCACTTCAGAAATCTTTGGTGTATTTGGGAGCAAGCGTGAGCCTCATGCCCCTCACGATGTTCAAGAAATTGAATACTGGAACCGACCTTAAGGCCACGAACATGAAGATATAGCTCGCCGATGGGCGAATCACTAGGCCGGTGGGGATTGCCGAAAACATACCACTACAAGTACCGGGTGGACTCTGCTTGCCATGCGACTTAGTGGTGATGGATATTAAGGAGGACGGTGATACTCTGCTGATTCTTGGACGCCCTTTCTTGGCCATCGCCGGAGTGATTGTAGATGTAAGGGAAGGAACCTTGTCCTTGAACATAGGAAATATTGAAGTTGAGCTCCACATTTCGAAGGCAATGAAGCATATGCCTTGGCCAGAGGACATGGACTATGTGGACCTCCTCGACGTGGTGATTGATGACGCCATGCCATTTGCCATCGGAGCCAAGCATGATGACGGCCTCGAAGAGGGCCAACTTACCAAAGATGGCGAAATGATGGGAGACCCGCTGGACCCTCTTACGGATGAGGAGAAGGACGACACTGATGTCGTCAAGATTAGAGAGTGATGCAAGCTCTCTACGGCGAAGCATATGAAGAAAGCTCCACCGGACAACAAATCTTCGCCGCCGGCCAAGAAGAAGGATGTCAAAATCTCAAGCTTGGGGGACTCACCCCCCACTACTATCCATGATGAAGGGGAACCGAGGAACACCGAAGAAAATCAACAACTAAACCCAAGCGGCCTTCCCGACAAGTTTGACGAGCGCATCTCACATGCGCCAAACGTCGAGCTTTAATCGCAAATCTTAAGGGGTCGAGCTCAAGATCTTAAATGAGCGCTTGTCAGGAGCCAACCCGACGGTTCTATCTCATTTTTTAGTTGAATTTTTCTTTTATCTTTTGTTTTAGATCTTTATTAGTGTTTAAAGTCAAGTGTCAAAGAAAAAACTGACAACGTGCAACATTTTTCATTTTAGGAGAAGGAAATAGGAACCATATGAATGGAGGATGACCATGGCATTGGGGAGCATTCCAGGGATGCGCTCAAACGTCAAAATAAGAAAGAAACATACATGGAAAAGAAAATCAGAAAGTGGAGTAAAAACAAAGAGTTGGAGCTGAAAATAGCAGCCCACTCAGCCGAGCGACATTTTCACTCGGCCGAGTGAAGACTCTACTCGGCCGAGTAGGGTACTGCTCAGGGAAAATTCGAAAAACCCCTCTCTGTTAATTACATGTCACTCGGCCGAGTGACTTTGTCACTCGACCGAGTGAACCAGACACTTTCAGCACTTGAAAAGCTCTGAGTGGCCTAGCCACTCGGCCGAGTGACTTTTGTCTACTCGGCTGAGTAATAGTGCGACTCGGTCGAGTCGAAACTTACACGAAAAAATTTTAAAATTTTTATAAACTGAGCCACTCGGTCGAGTGACTAAATTATATAAACAACACTCGTGGCCCCAAAATTAAAACCCCCAAATTTTCGAACCGACAGCCCGAGCTTCCCCAAATCGCCCGAGCAATCCAACCCATTGCCCGAGCCACCCTCACCCGTGCCCGAGTGGCATGACCCCACGTCGCCGTCCCCGCCATCCGATCGCCGCCGTCCGATCACCGCCGTCGATGCCTTGCTCGCCGCCGATAATCCCCTAGCAGCCCTAATTCACCCTTTTCTCCCAATCTTCATTTTGTAAGCCCTATTTTGCTTCGAATCGAAATTAAACTATATACACACCTATTTCTCTTGATTTTCCCCTAAATTTATTGATAATCATTGCTAATCAATCAATTTTGTGTGTCAGGATAGCTTGGGGGAGAATCAGGGGCAGATTCAGAGCTTCTCAGAGGAGGCGTCTCTTTGCTCGCATCGCTTACTTGGAGTCACGTCGTGCTTGGGTATACTCCTTCCTTTTTATTAGCACTTCGCATTGGTAGGCACATCTCACGGTACCCATTCCTCCATGCACTAGGTCGCGTTCGCGGGCGCCTGCCTCCAAGCGGAGGAGGACTAGCGAGCCTGGCTCTTCCTCCGCTAGAGCAGACTCCCCGCCACCTAGCCCTCCACCACCCACACTTCCGCCTCCTATCGCACCCATTCCACCCCACTGGCACAGCCTGTCCCTGCTTTCTATACGTTGGGGATCACTTTCCAAGGTGACGCACACCACGTCAGATTTAAGAGGATCTCCCATCAATCGATTGTCCACTCTAGTTTTGCACACATTATAGATTTAAAGAGCCTAGGGATATTCAAGAGCCTACTCCAATTGTATGACAACGTGGGATGGCGTGATTTTCTGTCAGTTTCGACGGACACCTTCATCCGTCTGACATTTGAGGTCCTGTGTTCTATCCGTAGGACTCAAGGGGGTTGCACGTTTATCTGATGGATTACGAGTGCGAGATCACTCTCAGTATGTTCCGAGCCTTTTTCCAGTGGCCCCTTATCCCAGACCCAGACCGTGCTGTTAGTCCCACGCACATCACCCCACCGTCATTCGATACACATGCTTTCTGGATGTTGATCACGGGTTCCCCACTCGCCTTTGACCCTAGCCGGGCCAAGGCCTCTTCTATCGTCCACCCATGCCTCCGCATTGCTCAGCGCCTCATGGCGACCACGTTTCTCGCAAGGTATGAGCCTGGGACGATGTCGATGCCTGAGCTTTATATGCTCTACGCGATGACTAAAGCGAGAGTCTTTGATGGTAACACGGACGTCTCAGTCCCCGCCATTCAGATCGATATAGCTTGATGGTATCTAGACCGCAGTGTTTCTTCTGCCATCGCCAGGACGACGATCTATTGCGGTGGTCTGATTACCTTGCTAGCCCCTTTATGCGGGGTTGACCTCCCAGCTGGTTTGCTTCGTCCCACAGGCCCCGCCTCCCTTTCCATAGATGTCATGGCCTGCATGAGGATGTTGCATACTCATGGCCAACACCACTAGGTTTGGCTGCACGGTCCTTTTGGTACAGATTATATGGTGCTTCCTAGCCCCGCTTGAACCCATATTGGACCCATAGGAGGGGAGTGGAGACCAGAGATGGACCTCCTCATCCCAACTACATACGTGCTTGAGCCCGAGGGCGATGAGCAGGAGCCCCTCCTTCCACCTCTGGTCCCGGAGATCCCTATCCCTCAGCCTGCACCAGATTTGAGCACTGCTCCCTTCACCTCTGTCCACACTTCTGTCAGTGTCAGGATCACCCGTGCTGAGTCCACCACCACCACCACCTCTGTGCCGTTGACCTCTGATCCCAATCCTTATGTGAGTTTTGAGAGCGCCACCACCGTTTTTGAGAGAGGCGAGCCTTCCTTTATTTCGACGGGCGAGACCCTGTCGTCACCAGGTTTCTCGACCCCTGGGGAGTCCTTTTCTGCTGATCTCACGACCTCCCTAGTCGTCGACACTTTCGTCTCTGCTACCGCTATCTTCACTGAGAGTGTCGCTATCGTCAGTTCTGTGTCAGCTACCTCTCCACCTTTCTCGCCCACTTTCACCACTTCAGATTCTTCCGCTGCTCGCACTTCTGAGAGTATCCCTGCATCTCAGCCTCCCACAGAGGCTGAGCGTCTTTTAGCGAGCACATCACCACACCCTCACCCAGTAGTGGCCCCACTTGTCTACGGTGGCCGTGTGCGGCAGCCCAGACCCCCACCTGTTCGACCCTCTCCCACCGCCCCGACACCTTCGTTTAGCACCTGCGTGCTTTAGAGGGGGCCGTTAGTGGGCTCAGAGGAGATTTTCGGGTTCTTGCCGCCACCGTTAGCTCTGTGCAGTCTCGCGTCGCTCTACTCCCTGGTATTCAGGTTACCCTGAACCAGATTCTTGCGTGTCTGCCACAGCCTCCACCTGCCGCTATCTGTCCCATTTCACAGCAGCCTCCATCGCCACCACCTCCCCCACCACAGGATGGTGCTGGTGATCCACCACCTGCTTAGGCACACCCTAGACGCCTCTCATATTTTTGCCGCTGCTGTGATTGATATTATCTTTTCTGCGGATTTTGCGCCCCTCATCCCCACACAATTTTGGTCACTTTTTGTTCAGATTTGTCTATATCATCCTGGGAGAGAGGAGGTATTTCTGGGACCGTTATATTGCGCCACCTTGATCTCTGCACTCATCACTTGCATTTTCATCCCATTTTCTTTTATTTTTCATCCTTTATCATGCATGCATCCTCACCCACCCCACCCCTATCATATTTCTCCTTGTGCCACACTTAGCACATTGAGGACACTGTGCAGTTTAGCTTAGGGGAGTGAGTGTCTCACGCACTTTTCTTTTTCTTTATTTTTATCTTCATTTTTCTTTCCACCTTTCTTTATTTTTATCTTCATTTTTCTTTCCACCTTTCTTTATTTTTCACTTATTTTCACCCATTTTTTCATATTTTTCCTCATGCATCACATTTTCTTATTTTTGTGAGTGCTGCATATGTATAGTAGTTCTTATTTTTCCTTTATCCTTATTTCTTTTATCATTTTTTTGCTAGAGATGAATTTTCTGTGATGACGATGACTTGGAGTTAGCTTACTTTTATATGCATATTCTCTTGCCATGCCATCGTTTTTATTTTAGATATCATATGCTTTACTTTGCCATGCGTTCGAGAATAGTAACCTGCATCTTTATTATATGAATGTGAATGAAATTCTACCATTAGCTGAGTCTGAAGATATATATCGTATACTTTTCATAGAAAACACACCAAGCTTCACGCATTGATTGTCTAAATTTGGAGTACTGCTTTGTTGTCTGCTATCAGTTATATTTGCATGAAATTGTACGCTTACCTTCCCGGTTGATTGAGTGTATGCCATTTTGATATAACTGGATTAGTTTACTATCTGAAGTCAAACTGAGTAGATTACATTGCCCTGCTGAAAGTTGTCATGCACATTCAAAAGAATGAACTGAGCGTTGAATATTTTTCTTTCTCTACATATCTTGAACTTCGTTTCTATACTTAAGATCATTGGTGAATCTTCCTTTAGCAAATCTTATATTGGCATCTTCCCCTTACTATACAGTCCAAGCTCCAATACCCCAAAATCAAAAGAAAAAAGGAATACATGCATATCTCTTTATCTCTGATTCTGGATTGTTATTATGTATATGAGTTTCAAAAAAAGAAAAAGAAAAAAAGAGAAAAAGAGAAAAGAAAAACAAAAAGAAGTGCATCTGTATATACACGATCCCATTTCTTTCTTTCTTTCTTTCTTCCCTCTTTTGTTTTTTCTTGGAGCTTCAAAAAAGGGGGAAAAGTCGTATTGTTCTATTTGATGCCACCACGCTTATAGATAAATTTGGAGGAGAGGATCCAATGATGTGTGTGAGAGTGACCACTTGTCTGTGCATGATGACCTAAGCTGTGTAATTTTCTATACTCACGGAGATTACTAGGAGTATTACGAAGTCCACGAATTGAAATTTGGCATGCATTTCATGAATACCATTTCTTTCTATTCTTATTGCTACATAATGTGTGATGCCTCTTATAATCCAAATAAAAAGTGATCAATTAAAAAATGTGCAATCTATGATTATGTATATTACTTTGGATGTCTCAGACGACGCTAATTCTAGAATGATTTCATGTTTCATATCATTTTGATATTCTTGGTTTCTATATCGAATGCATTTATATATGATCATGATATCGAGATAAAAATCTTTGGCATGTTTTTATTCATCGTGTGCTATTTGAGTAAGCAGCTCCGGTCCTGAGAAAATGATCTAGCACCTCCCTCTTCGTTTTCTATTCTATCTTCTCTTTCCTTTTACCTTATTTTTACCCACCGGGTTCGCCTTTCTACTCATCTTTCTCGAGGATGAGTAAGAGGTAAGCTTGGAGGATTTTGATTGCTCCTTATTTTACACCTTTTTTTGCATGTTTGCATGTCATTTCGACCGTCCATATTGCGTTTTTTACGATTATTCGATGATATCGCGTTGCTTTTCACTATTTCTTATTTTTGTCGGATTTCAAGAAATATGGAGTGATCTGGAGCACAAATGAGATCAAGGGACTTTCACGCACGCTGGAGCACCGCCTGTGACCCTATCGAGGAGCTAGCACCGATAGATGATGAGCGGAAGAAGAAGAAGTTCGATAGAATCTACGAGGAGGCAATGAGGAGAAGATAGAACTCCAAAAACAGCCCACTCGGCCGAGCAGATAGCTCACTTGGTCGAGTGAAGGATTGTTCTCGGCCGAGTACAACAGATACAGGAGCACATGGAGTCAAAGTCCACTCGGGCGAGTGAAATATCTCACTCAGCCGAGTGAAGAAGTCCACCGCCTGAGTAAGACAGGGTCTTCCAAGAGGCATCTCGGTCGACTTTCTGAAGTTTGGAGAGGATCAGTAGAAGACTCACTCGGTCGAGTGAGAAAGCCCACTCGACCGAGTAAAGAACTCCACTCGGCCGAGTGGAACAGAGCGACAGCCCCATGTTCCACTCGGCCGAGTGGCGCAGTCTGCCTGTATCGCGAATTAGGGTTCTAGGCTGCGCCGGGGGTAAATCTGTCAGGATTTTCTGGCCGACTTTGGCTTTTATTTAAGCTAGTTTTCTTCGTAGTTTTAGGAAAGACCTGAAATTAATTTTTGAGCATTATTCTAATTGGAATTCTCAGCTGGAGATTGAAGATTGGAGATTTAGTTTGTTCTTTCTATCAAAATTTCTAGTTTTTGTGAATTGTTTTCTCTCAACCATGAATTGATATATGTTTTATTCATTATTTCTGTGATTGCCATGATTAATTGCGAGTAGTTCTGTCGTTCTAGGGCATGGGGATGAACCCTATGGATCCGATTTTAGAATTGTGATGAATGAATTAACTTGTTGCTAGGGTTGATAGATGGTTGGGTTATGATTGATTTACTACGAGTAGCTAGGAATTTCCATTGATTGGGGTTTGCAAGAGATTGGATCCCAATCGATGGAAAGGCCTAGATATTCGATTTAGGTTTATAATCGAGATTCTCTAGACTTGGTTTGCAAGATATTGGACCAAAGCTAGGATTTTTATTATAAATCTATACTCATATTCGTTTGCAAGAGATTGGATGAATACGAACAATCATAACCTAGATCGTAACTCGAGTTTGCATGAGAGTGGACTCGAGGTGTGATTGGACTATGATATCGATCTTCATGCTAGCGGCTTAGGTTAGGGTTTGCATGAGAGTGGGCCCTAATCTAGGTTGCTATAGACCGGCGATAGCGCGAGAGCGTGAGCTTGGTTCTCTATTCAGTTATGACTAGTTCACCTCAATTCAAGCCTTGCAACATTTAGATTCATGATTCACAAGGATAAATAACGATCTGTAGTGGGGATTCCCTGGCCCTAGATGCTTTTATTATATATAATTCTATTTGTTAATTGAACGACTGTGACAACATTCTCGAAACCATTCCATTCAACCACCAATAGCTAAATATTGAGATAGAGTACCGTTAATTATCCTCCCTGTTTTCGATACCCGCTCGCCACTACACCGTGCGCTTGCGGTAAGACTACAGTCTTTTTTCGGATGTATATCCGGACGCGATCAATAGGCATGCTCAAAACTTTTCGAAGCTATTCAAATCAGAGAGTTGGTGCAGATTTCTCAAGGGGGTTTAGCTCCTATTTATATAGGAAGCCGGACCCCCTCCTCGTTTCACAAGCAATGTAGGACTAAATAATATTAGAGGAAAAATTAGTTTAGTTTGCCTTACATTAAGGCCAAACTTCTACTAATTTTCCCTCCTTCACTGTTCAGCTTCGCAAGTGATACAACCCATCAAATCAAAGAGCTCTAAACGGTTAACGCATAGAAATAAACGACGTCCCAATCTGACTTCGGTTAACCCCCAAACAATAGCTCAAAGTTGGGGAAAAGGCCACAAAAATCAGATTTTCGCAGCTGTCATTTTGTTTTCTAGAACGCTAGATGTGGGCCCCATAACTGGGCCCAATAGGACAACCGAGCCCGCCTGCATAGGTGGGTCTGACCCGCCTGCTTGGGCAGACGGGCGGGGTCAAGCCCGATCCCGCCTTAGCGGGTAGACGGGCTCGAGTCTGACAAGAGCCCACCCCAGCAGGCGGGCGGGCTCGAGTCTGACAAGAGCCCTCCCTAGCAGGCGGGTTTGACCCACCCGCCCTAGCGGGCGACTAGCCTAGCCCAGATAGGCTGGCCCGGGCCAGAACTGGGCAAAAGCCCAGTTCTGGCCATTTGTCCCTTTTCTGGAGTTTTTAGCTCATATTGAGCTCCGATTTAAGCGTGGTTTTTTTTCGTGACGTTTGTGGAAAATTTCTCTTCATTTATATGCACCATATGTCCATAAACACTTTATGACATATTATAATTCCCATTTAATTATTCCAGTGCACCCGAGTGCACTCCTCCTTAATTCTCCCTATTACGAAGAAGTAAATCCTACTCGGTGTGACACCCTACAGCCTGACCCTACTACAGGTTGGGGCTCAAAACCCCTAGACGACAGTGACCACGAGTAGCATGTGTCGTCTCTGTTTTGGCATCATAATTATGTGATTGATCCATTGACTAAAGTGTTGTCGGGACCACTCTGACTGTGTCCGTGATGAGTACCACAGTTTTAGTCCCTTCGTTATAACTATGTCACTGCATAGCCTAGGGTATAGTAAACTGTCAACCCTACTAGTGCACTGGCTAGCATCATTCAGTCTTTGGTATATACATGTTGTACTTCCTACAACATACTTTAACCAAGGTTTATACCAAGAACCGTACTGAGCCTCTGACACTAACTTCCTATGAACAGAAGAGACAAATCATATCTTGATCACTACTTACCTCGTAGCTTCAAATGTCACCCAACCTAAGACATTTCAGCGAGTGAAAACCCAAGGCTGGATCATAGATCTAAGTGACGCCATTCACGCACAGGTTTGTACAATGACCTCAAGTCTAAAGGACCAACTTGCCTACCATCACTAGAGCATTATTAATGATAGTTTAGTAAATATTAACCATTTGATAACTCTGTTTTGGGTTGTTCAATGGACTCATTCTCCAATGAGCACTTGTGTCTCGTCTCCGACTTCGCTAGGTCGAATGATTATGAGATCATCAAGACAAAGACACAATTGTCTGTCCGATGTGCTAATACCCTCTTCTCGACGCATCTATGACCATGAATGTTTTAAGACTCAAGCTCCTATCGGTCAGACACTTCTCATAATCAAGATCTCTTTCTAGATACGTGTATAACCCTACTTTGAGTCTAAGGAAATTATCTAAGTAATATAATGAAAACAATATCATAGAAATAGTTAGACAATTGATACCAGAATGCATACTTTCATTTATGAACAAGATGTTTTACATAGATAAATTGCCTCAAGGGCATACATCTCTCAACATCTCCCACTTGCACTTAGGCCCATTTATCTCTATCTCTCATACCGCATTTACACACTAATCTCTCTAGACGATCACGTGTCAGAGCCTTAGTTAATGGATCTGCTAAGTTGTCTTCCGTATAGACTCTCAGGAGTTCAATGCCTTTCCTCTTTTAAATATCCTTTATCAGCTGATATTTCCAAAGAATGTGCCTGGATATTTTATGGAATCTCGGTTCTTGAACCAGACTAATGGTATTGAATCCTTAATCATATGCACCATCCCAAGCTGGTTTATGAAGTTTCGCATCCAGATAGCTTCCTCTGCCGCATCGTTGGCCGCTATGTACTCGGCCTCCATCGTGGAGTCTGCAACAGTATCTCACTTGGAACTCCTCCAACTGATTGCTCCTCCGTTGAGAGTGAAAACATATCCAGAGTTTGACTTGCTATCATCCATATCACTCTGAAAGCTGGAAGCTGTGAAGCCTTCAACTTTAAGTTCTTCACTTCCGTAAATCAAGTCTAAATCTCTAGTTCTTCGTAAGTATTTAAGAATTGTCTTGACAGATTTCCAGTATTCTTCTCTAGGCAGGGTTAGACTGATATCGACTTATTGCACCTAGTACAAAAGCGAAATCAGGTCTGGTACAGATCATGAAATATATGATAGATCCTAGTGCTGAAGCATATGGGATCATATCCATGCGTTCCTTTTCCAAGTCAGTCTTTAGGGACATCTTCTTGGAAAGGTTTATTCTATGATTGGCTGGTATAAAACCACCCTTACGGTTTTCCATGCTAAACCCCTTCAGTACGGTGTCAATGTACCTGGCTTGGGAGAGACCTAGCATCTGTTTAGATCTATCTCTATAGATCTGTACACCTAATATGTAGAATGCTTCTCCCAAGTCTTTCATGGAGAAGTTAGTTGATAGTCATTCCTTAACAGACTTCAACATCCCTATATTGTTGCTTATTATAAGAATGTCATCCACGTACAATAGGAGGATGACCAAATAATTTCCACTGGTTTTTTTATATATGCAAGAATCATCTTCATTTCTGTCAAAACCAAACTTTTTGACTGTCTTGTCGAAACGGATGTTCCAACTCCTGGATGCATGCTTGAGTCCATAAATTGACCTTTGATGTTTACACGCTTTTTCTTTACTCCCGCTGACTTCGAAACCTTCTAGCTGAGTCATATAAATCTGCTCTTCTAAATCACCATTTAGAAATGCAGTCTTTACATCCATTTGCTAGATCTCATAGTCATAATAGGCAACAATAGCGAGTATAATTCATATAGACTTGTGCATGGAGACTGGTGAGAAAGTCTAGTCATAATCTACAACTAGAATCTGACGATAACCTTTCGCAACCAGCCTGACCTTGTACGTTTCTATTTTCCCATCTGCACCAATCTTCTTCTTGAAGATCCATTTGCAGTCAATGGGAACACTTCCCTTGGGCACGTCATCTAAGGTCCACACCTCATTTACGTGCATGGATTCCATCTTGGATCTCATTGCATCTAGCCATTTATCAGAGTCTCTACTCTTAATAGCTTCTTGAAAGCTAATGGATCTGTTATGATGCCATCATCGACCCCTTCGTCTACTAAAAAATCGTAGTACCTATCAGTGGCTCGAGGAATCCTGTCAGACCTTCTTACGACTTATTGAGGAATATCAGACTCTGCCTCTCCTAATAGTTTTGTGTTCATGTGTAGATTCATATAATTCTATCACTTTGCCATTGAATTCTTCTCAAGAAACTCCTTTTCTAAAAAGGTTACATGTTTGGAGACAATAACCTTTTGTTGCTCCTGGTGATAGAAAATGTACATAGTTAAACGGCTTGGGTATCCAATGAATCTGCACATGACAGACATATCCCCCAAATTATCTGGATTAAGCCCTTTGACATAAGCATGACATCCCCATACCCTAAGATGATTAAGGTTGGGTTTCTTACCATTCCATATCTTATATGATGTCTTAGGCATGGCTTTAGATGGAACTCGATTATGAATGTGGGCAACAGTTTCTAGGGCATAGCCCTATAGAGAGGTGGGTAACTTAGATCCACTTATCATGGATCGTGTCATGTACAACAGAGTATGATTCTCTCTTCGACACATCTTTATGTTGGGGTGTGTATGGAGGCGTGACCTGATGGAGAATTCCATTCTCCTTTAGATACGTAAGGAAATCATGGCTTAAGTATTCACCTCCTCGATCTGATTGAAGGATTTTAATACTCTTACCTGTTTGTTTTTCTACTTCGATACGATATTCTTTGAATCGCTCAAAAGTGTCTGACCTGTGTTTCATTAAGAACATGTATCCAAACTTGAGTGATCATCCGTGAATGTAACAAAGTATGAATATCCTCCTTTGACCAAAATTGACATGGGTCCACATACATCCGAATGTACATGACCCAAGAGTTCACTAACTCTCTCCCCACGACATGCAAAGGGAGTTTTGGCCATCTTACCTTTTAGGCAAGACTCGCAAGTGTCAAATGACTCAGAATTCGGGAGGCCCAAAGACCACTCTTTATATAACTTACTGAGTCTCTTCTCTCCGATATGGCCTAGTCTGTAGTGCCAAAGGTAGGTTTCATTATAACTTGATTCCTTAGTTTTTCTTGTATTAACATTTAATACAATATCATTAGACAAAGTGTACACACCATTATTCAACGTTCCAAATCCTTACAGCTTTCCATCAAAGAAAATGTTCATAACATCTCTATAAATGGTAAAGGTGTAACCGTCTTTAGCCAAGGCCGAAACGGAAATTATGTTGCACATGAAACTTGGAATGTAGAAGCATTGTTTCAAAAACAAAGTGGCGCCATTCGCCAAGGTGTGTCGGATATCCCTTACAACTTCAGCAATAACACTTTCTGTAACGACTGGTTTTTGTATAATTGGATTATCAGTGTGTTTTGCTTGTGATGGTGGGTTCTCTCCTTGTGTGGTTCCATTTCCATAGTCCTCGCTTTCATTCATCTCGTTGAGATTTCCTAGCTTTCGTTTTCATTCCTTTTTAATGTGATCTTCTAGCTTCTTCCTTAGAATCATTGAACTCGGAGTAAGTCGCTCGTGACGAGCTTCATATCGATCATATCTTAGCGATAGGTTGATCCTAGAAACCTTAGAATTCATCCCGGACCTTCGCGCTCCATTTCGAGACTTTTCGTGCACGTTAGTTGGTTCAAGATGATCAACCGACCGACTAGATTCCAAACTAGTCGGTCAGGAAATCAACTGGAACCGACTAGTTCATTCAATCAATTATTCAGGAGTTACTGTTACTCTTAGTCGGTCTAAGAACAACCATCGACCGACTAGATGCTAAACTAGTCGGTCAGGAATCCTTCTCAGACCGACTAACTCTCATTTCCATGATCTCTCTCAGAATTCAGCCTTTAGTCGGTCTATGAACACTCACCGACCGACTAGTTCTCAAACTAGTCGGTTGACAAGCCTTCACAGACCGACTAACTCATAGTCCAGTTTTCCTGAGCGAGTTACTGTTTGCTCTTAGTCGGTCTGCGTTGATCAACCGACCGACTAGTTCCCAATCTAGTCGGTCACCAATCCTTCTTTGACCGACTAATCAGCCCAGGAAACCCTAGTTTTGCCCTAGCTGCCACACTTTTCTATAAATACGCACCAAACGTTGTCTTCTTCTTCCTCATCACCTCAAACCCTAATTTCTCCCCCATTGAGCCCCCTTCTTCCCCAAACCATTGATCCTTCATCCCAAGCTCATCCATCATCATCCAAACCCTCATTTCACATATCCTACCTCTCCTCAACCTCAAACCCTCATCAAATCCCCAAAAGCCTCATCCAAACCCATTTCTCCAGATTTTCCCCATTTCCAGATCTGAGCCGGATCGTTCTTCCATCGCCATAGTTCTCAGCGTCGTTCCTCCGCTTCTTCACGGGTAGTATTCTTCCTTTAATAATCTCATAACCCACACTTGATATTTGTGAAACCCTAATAAAATGGATCATTAGAAATCGTAGGGTTCGATTGTGAATACGAATTAGTTACCATTCTAATGTTGTTTTTCCATGACAGTGATCCATTCTCGTAGATAAAAATTTGTGTGATGTGCCTTCGTTGATCGTTCTCCTCGGTGCTAGGCAAGTGAAACTTGCATCTCTTGATTTGGTCCATGTCTTAGGCCATTTCCTTGTTTTAGCGTAAAAGAGACTAGACGGTGAAGGATAGCCGTCTAGACGCCATTGACCTAGCTTGACAACGAAGCTTGGTCCGTCACCCTCATCATGCTTGTATGTCACGTTTAATTACAATTAACGGTACGTGTATTATCTGTGCATGTCATCCATGCATCTTTAAAACTGTCATGTTTAATTACAATTAACGGTACGCGAATATTGTTCATGTCATTGCATTTTGCCTGTCACGTTTAAATACAATTAACGGTACGTGAATATCTGTTTATGACATTGCGTACATTGATTGTTCATCGTGAATGTGTAGCTCATGCTACAAAACTGATAGTTCCTGGCTTGTGACCAGAAGCGAGCATAATGAGTTGCTAACCCCAACGCTCGATATTAAGGCAAGGTGTCCCCTATGCCAAATACACTTCCTGATTCGTGATATAGAAAACGAGCTCCCTTGCGGGGAAACCCTGGCTCATTTACTGAGCTCCTGTGCAGGGACCCTGGCTCGTCTACGTGTGGGTATTGGGGGTAAGAGTTAAGCGGCCAATCAACTGGGAGTCTGCCCGATCAGCAACTGCAGTGGTAAGGCGTAAACTCTGGGTTTTTGGGGTAGTGTTAACCGGCCAATCAGCGTGAAAGAAAGACAATTTCAGCTGTAAGGCGTAAACATCTACAAAACATTCGTGATTCGTGATTCGTGATTCGTGATGATCGTGATTAGTGAAATCCTTGAAATGATAGTAGCTTTGCTACTCTTGCCATGCCATGCTCCTGTCTTGTCGTGCTCGTTTACCTACTTGTTGCACATTTGTTATATGCCCTGTCATCGCATCATGCTAGAACTGCTAGGTTGTTTTACTTTCAGTTTCCTTGCACAAGTCTTTTTAGACTTGCTGACATGTGCCCCTTTCTCTTTTGGGTGTCACATGTTAGACCCAGAGCCAGAGCTTGTTGCAGGGGTTTTGGTGCTGCTGTCGCACTTTTGTTGCTGTGGTGGAGTCTTGTGGACACCGGTGACTTTGTTGAGTTTCCTTTATGTTTTAGGATTCCTGTTAGTTGTTGGTGCGTGGCACCCTTGTATGTATGTTATACTTTGTTGGCCATGTTTGGGCCTTAGACTCTTTTCCTTTTAGCCTGGTGGCTTTTCTGCGATATTGTAATTTGTTTATGGACATTTGGAGATTCAATAAAATGTCGTCTCATTTCCTTATTATCATTGTTGTTTCGTTTCGCTTTGCAAGGACTTGCCATTTGAAGTTCTATTTGACGCTTATCGGACTTGCGGCTTTTCAGCTTCAAGTCTGAGCGGACCTACTCACGTCTCGTCTCCACATTTTTGGGAAGCGGGGCGTGACAGGTTTTATTGGTGGCCCATGCAGGTCCATTTGCAAATGCGAACTATCGGAACAACGATAATAATTAAAGAATGTCCATTAAATAAATTAGAACATCCAAGTTATAAGCCCGGAGTCTAGGTTTTTAGCGTTCCTATGTCTTAGGTGGCTGGTAGGCGTGTTAGAGCATCTGTCCCAGCTTGGTAGGAAATCCATTAGATCAGGACCATAGTGAGACTTAGTTAGAAGTTTGTGCTTGCTAGTTAGGGATCCTTGATTGTTAGTTAGACTCCATGTTAGTGATTGATTTGATAGTCCTAAGAGTTACCTTAGTGGTTCCTGTCTAGCTCTGACCATGATAGACTCCTAGGATTTCTTTAGCCGTTCGCTTGGGTTCATCGATTCCGGGCCCAACAGAACATGATCTTGATTCTCTTAGAACCTTCCTGAGATCTATATTCTAACCCATTAGAAGCTTTAGTGTTAAGGTTCCCTTGGCCTTTAGTTAACCCGATGATTAGAAACCCCCCCCCCCTGATTCAATCTTTCCTAGTCACTACACTTTGGTATTACTGACCGTAGATCTTCATCATGGTTTTCTTGCATCGTGATTTAGGTGCATGCCTCACACAACCACATTCATTGCCCTCGATTCACATGATCCCCTCCTTACTATTATCGTTGACCTTTCAAATCTTTCCCGTTGCAAATCTTGATTCTTCCAAAGTCGTTTTCAAATTTTCCCTTATTAAAGGTTTCCACTTGATTTTAAATTTTGTTTTAAACCTTCTTTGAATATATTTCCATTACTTCCATTTGAGCTAAAAGTCATTCTTAGATTTTGAAGACTATTTGGTCGTAATTTGAAATTACTATCTGGTAACTATCTTTCTAACATATATCGTCCGCACTTGATTTTAAACTTTAGTACTATTTCGATAATTCGATATACCACCTTTTCTACTATTGCGAAATTCATTTTAGCTATTTACCGTACGTACTTTAAAATACTTCTTTCAAGATAAATAGAACTCCAATTAATTTATGAATATATACTAATTACAAGTTTGTCGTACCCGTACTTCAAGTCTTTTACCAACCCATTCTTGTGGCAAATCCTTGTTTCCCCTAAAAGTATTTTCGATGTTCCTCTTTCGCTAAGTTTGAATTTGTTCGCGAACTTTTAATATATATATTAGGTTTCGTACTCTTTCGCGACTTAAATTTATTTGTTCTTTTCTAAACATTGAAACTTTTGTCGAGATTTTTGATTATTAGTTTATAATATTCTTCAGCCTATATTTTCATATCGATATAAATAACTTGCCTCTTTTCATATACCAATTTTCTTCTGAACCGTACTTCTGTTTTTCCTAACCTGAATTATAATTTTCTTTTCTTACTTATGCCATTAAAACTTATTCGAATACCGCATCATGTTTGCTTCTTATATACCTTTCAAGTCACATGGGACTTCAGCTTTCAGCGAGTCGATTTTATGCTCAACTTTTTCCCTAGTTCAGATTTTCGTAAAATTACTTTTCGAAACCCTTTCCTGATTTAGACCTCCAAAATTCGGTTTTAAAGCTTATTACCAATTTAATAATTCTATATATGTATATATCCCCCCACTTACTTCCATACCACTAAGATGTTATTATCTTTCCATTCGTCATACATATTTCTAAAAAATGATTTCTAAAGTAGAACTTCAATTAATTTTTATATATCAGTACTACGACCGTTATGCTCCTCGTTTCCCCTATTACAGATTTTTGTAAAAATCATTATTTCATAACCTTTTCTGATCTAGACCCTCCATAAATTTGATTTTAAAGTTTCACTACAAATTTTGATAATACTACTAATAAGCTATTGTTATCTTTCCGTTCACCATACATGCCTTTAGAATAATTTCTAACCTAAATGGAATTTCAATTATTTTTATATATCAGCACCAGGCTCGTGGTGCTCGTATGTTAAGAGCTTTGTGTAAAACAATCTCTTTTTGGCAAATCCTGATTCCTCTAAAAGTAGTTTCAATATTGATTACTTTAAATTTTCACTGGCTTAAGGATTTTGAAAGCATTCAACCTGAGTTTAAATTTTTCAATTAATTTCATTTCAAACTTTGCAAACGTTATTAAGTTACTACCGTGTAGTATTTTCTAAACTATGACCTCAAAATTCGTGTGAATGATTTACTTTCTTTTAATGACTTTACGTAAGCCAATAAACCGTTTTCTCCTATTATGTATATTCGACTCAAACTTATTTCAAACAATTTGTTTTGTCGACCTCTAAATATTTTTATACGGAAAGGGACTCCAACTTTTGAAGTATAACGGTTTTCAAACTTTTCGTATTTTAGAATATGTTATTTACACTATTTTCCATATGTCCTAATGGAGCATCATTACATCATTACACAACCGTTTTCATGCTTTTCGATCCTTCTATTCGTTACGCTTTTGATTTCAATTTCTTTCCTTTTGTCTAGCCAATTGAGCTTGTCGTCGCCCGTGTCAACCTTAATATAGTTTGGTGGGCCCCATTAGTGTAATTTGATGTGTCATCGTAGTGTATTTAATTTCATGGTGCATATGAAGTGGTATGGGTGTTGGCATTTGTATGTTGTGTGTAGGTAATTTTCTGCTTGAGTATGATGTGATATACGTATGATAACAGAATGATAATTTTGATTGGTACTACTTATTTTATGAGATGTCGTATGAGTGTATACCATGAGGTGTGCCTGACTACTGCATATCTTAACTTATGTATGAAGTGAATGTGTATTGATGTACCAATTATAGGAGGATGGATATGGTATGAAGATATACGATGCTTGGGTGTGACTATAGGTAAATACTTTTATTAGGGAGAGTATTGTAATTATAGGTGTGCTAATGTTTGTAATAATATCATGGTATATGAAGTGATTGAAATATGTGATATTACCTGGTTAGATATTAAGGGTGTTTGACATTTTGATATGTATATGGATATGTTGGTAGACGTATATGCATTAGATAGTATTGGTATATGTAGGGATGATGTGTTATGTATGTAGAATACTCTGCTATGATTTGAGTCTCACTCAAGCTTTAGTGGGTATACTCTATGTACATTGGTGTATTGTATGTGGTTGGTGTATAGTGATGGATGACGTATGTATAATGTTAGGATTGTTTGTGCCGGTTGTGTTACGCACACGATTGTGGGTGGCTATACCAATATATAGTTATATGAGTTGGTCTTGTGGTATAGTTATTCACTAAGGACTTGGTTGCATGAATATATGTGTGCTAGCTAAAGATAAGTGTGTATATGTGCTGAGTATATAGTGGTATATATGAAGGTTACATTAGCGTGCGTGGATGTGCACCATGCACGGGTAAGTATGTGATAGTTACAGGAATTGGTGACTATGGTATGTGTGGTGTGTCGTGATTATAGCTATAGGACTATATATGAAATGATAATATGGTGAAATGTGTGCATGCATTTGAATGACTATAAATTGTGAAATTATAATGATGGTGAATGTATATTAGATATAGCGAACTTGTTTTAATAATGGTATGGTGTGATTACACATATTGATTGTTTGGTATTGGATGTGCACTAGGAGATATAGGGAGTAGTGTATCCTTATTTTTTGGTTCATATGTAGTTATCTAAATGTGGCGTGAACTATTTGGTTGTTTGTGAGTATGTGCACCATGGTATGTGATAAGTATTTAATAGTTCTATAAGGATGTTGTGACTATATGAGTGATTGAAATACGTGTATGAAATTGTCTGGCTATGATAGGTATATGAGTATAATGTGCGTGAATAAATACATGATTGTAGAATAAATGATTGACTACCTAGTGCATATGTATAAGCACTTGAAATGATTATACGTGGTTGAATGATAATGTGATGTTGATTGAGGGTAGTTACTAGAGCGACTAGATATGTTAGGAAGTCCAAGGACGGACTTTATTCTAAGGTGGGTAGGATGTAACGACTGGTTTTTGTATGATTGGATTATCAGTGTGTTTTGCTTGTGATGGTGGGTTCTCTCCTTGTGTGGTTCCATTTCCATAGTCCTCGCTTTCATTCATCGCGTTGAGATTTCCTAGCTTTCGTTTTCATTCCTTTTTAATGTGATCTTCTAGCTTCTTCCTTAGAATCATTGAACTCGGAGTAAGTCTCTCGTGACGAGCTTCATATCGATCAATGACGTGCGTCTATATTTCATATATTCACGCACGTTTTCTTTTGTGTTTCTCCGTGTTTTCCGTCGTCTCTTATTCGTTTTCGTATGTTTTCCCGTTTTCTTTCACTTTTCTTTGTTTGTCCATGATTGCAGGAGTTCGACCACGTAGGGGACCTTTTACGATGATATCCCAAGTCCCCGGAGCAACGGGAAAAGTCACGCGTGATCCAGGGGGTCAAACGGCGAAGTATTCATCTTTCTGCCCCTCACCCGGTCGGTTGGTCATCTCCAACCGATCGGGTGATGCACGCGTGCACCAACCGGTCGCTACCGCAGCTCACGAAGAAGTCACCCGACCGGTTCACAGACCGGTTCTGCGGGCAGCTGTTCTCTGTCTTTTCGAGCAGAATTCCAACCGATCGGGTGACTCTCACCCGATCGGTTCATCTGTAGCTGAGAAAAAGAGCTGAAGACACGGGCGTCGAACCGACCGGTTCACCCGACTGCTCCAAGATCCAACCGGTCACTCAAGAACTCACCCGATCGGTTCGTGAGATCGGGTGAAAACTCGCCGTTTTCTGTGATTTATCTGTAACGGATCAACCGATCGGTTGACTTGTCACCCGATCGGTTGATCCGAAAATCTATATATAGGACCCCTAGGGTTCCAGAAACGGGAGAGTTGTATTTTTTTACTGTTTTATTTCCCTGTGACGGCTGTAATTGTTACTCTTAAGTAAGTTTTCAGATCTTTCTAATTTTTTAGTATTGTCTTTATTACTCCTTTACTTCCGCATTGCAATTGTCGGATTATGATTCTAACGGTTAAATTTCATTTAGATTGCTTTTTCATGAATTTTTGTGAGTAGTTCCCAAATCTGGGATTTTGGTGGAAGCCCCTTCGGGGGCTCTTCCCGATGCGTCCATAGGGTTAGGGAATCGATAGGGAGTAGGAATCTAACGGTTACGCGGGGCGTTTCATTGTCATCGGCGGGAAAAAGACCGCCTTTGACCGTCGGGCCAAGGGGGAATAAACTTGGCGGTTGACTCCCTAGCCAAAGCTCACGCCTTTAGCGTAGACGCCGAATCCTAGCACGCGGGAGCGGCAGGATGAGACGTCGGGAGATATCGTTGCGGACTTAGTGCTCCCGGGATCGATCAGTGTTTATGGACACGGGAGTGCCCACTGATCGAATCCGGGAAGTCTGGTGTATCATCCTGGGCACCGACCGGAATATCGAGCCCATGGGACGCCGGTACCACTTTCAGAGGCAACGTCTCACCATTAGACCCTAATCCCGATCGCTATCCATACCCGTAGGCCGTAGCGGCGAGAGCCTCTCGTCGGGTCGGAAACCAAAGTCCCGGGTTTACTTTCTTTTTGTTCATACGCTTTCATTTCCTTTCGTGACAACCAACCACCGATTCGGGCTAGCTCGCCCCTCGGGGTGATTTAGGTCCTACCTGACCCAAGCACAACCTCGCCTCCCTGAGTTCGATATTCCCGCACCCTACACTAACCGTGAAACTTGCGGTAAACGACACCGCGCCGCCGCGACGCAAGCGGGGCGCCGGTCAAGTTTATGGCGCCGTTGCCGGGGAGGCAACGTGCTTGATATTATAGGATCTCTTGAACCCTCGTGTCTAGCTCACATCCCTACCTCGCGATAATTTTCGCATTCTTCTTTTTCTTTTTCTCATTTGTTTTTCTTATTTTTATTTCTTATTTTATATGTTTCCTTCCCACTTGTCGCTTCACGGGTGTTTGTTGTTGTTTTTATGCGCAGGAGTTCAAGGAGTCTTGGCGACTTGATTCCCCCCGATCCAGAGATTAACGCCACCCTTAGGCGTTTGGCCGCTGAGAAGCGAAGTGAAGAAGATGCTGCACGCAGTTTCAGGAGACATCTGGGATCACTCTCACCATGTCCGCTGCTTGGCGCGGAGCTTAGCAGAATCACTGAATACTTCAAATATACTATCCCTCCTGACTGCCGCTGTGGAATGCCAAAGATATCGAGATGCGCAGGAGTACCTTGCCATGGCAGCTCCCTCTCCCCACGGAGAAATGGCGTGTATCGACAACCATGGTCTCGAATGTAGTGAAGAAGAGTCAGCCGCAGAGTTGTGTCAGGAGAACCACCCGACCAGATTTGGAGGCGACGCTGAACAAGAACCAATCTACCCCTTGCAGACTTCTATTGAGTGTCCCCGGTCTTTGAACGATGGAGAAGCTGGAAACGGTTGTGGAGAATCATCGATGACTGAAACCTGTTTTCACCTGCAAGCTTTCTTCCCGGATAATTATGGTGAGCTCGGAAGAGACCCGGTGCATCTCTCGACCGTCCCCACTGTACCCTGCAAAATTTCACCGCTAGGAGCCACGGCCGAGGTGGAGATTCCGGATTCTGGCTTCAGTGAAATCCACGAAGAAATCTGTTCCCTTGAGGATGCTCAGCTCAAAAAGTATGTGTCAGGGCCCCAAGAAGTAGAGATGAAAGAATTACCACCGGGACTTAAGTATGAATATTTGGGAGCAGGGTCGACCCTTCCGGTTATAATTAACTCTTCGCTACCTGAGGACCAAATGACCAAACTTCTTGGAGTTCTAAAAAGGTTTAAAGGAGTTTTCGGATATGCAATTGAGGATTTAAAAGGGGTTAGCTTGGGCCTCTGCTCACATAGAATTCTTCTTGAAGATGAGCAAGCCTCCTCGATTGAGCCGCAGCAGAGGTTGAATCCCGTAATGATGGAAGTTGTGAAGAAAGAGATTGTAAGGCTTCTACATGCCGGTATTATATACCCTATCTCCGATAGTCGCTGGGTTAGCCCGGTACACGTTGTACCCAAGAAGGGAGGAATGACGGTGGTTCGCAATGAAAAGAACGAGCTTATACCAACGAGGACCGTTACAGGGTACAGGATGTGCATTGACTATAGGAAGCTGAACAAGGCAACAAGGAAGGATCATTACCCCCTCCCCTTTATTGACCAGATGCTCGAGAGGCTGGCGAAGCATAATTATTTCTGTTTTATGGACGGGTATTCTGGATTTCTTCAAATCCCTATTCATAATGATGACCAGGAGAAAACGACTTTCACCTGCCCGTTCGGGACGTACGCCTACAGAAGAATGCCGTTCGGGCTTTGAAACGCCCCTGCTACGTTCCAGAGACTCATGTCCGCTGTCTTCTCCGACTACTCCCAAGACATCATGGAAGTTTTCATGGACGACTTCTCAGTCTACGGAACTGAATTTGACTCGTGCCTCAGTAATCTCACTAAGGTCCTGGAGAGATGTCAGGAAAAGGGACTAGTCCTAAACTGGGAGAAGTGTCACTTCATGGTCCAAGAGGGAGTTGTGCTGGGACACATCATCTCTTCGAGGGGAATCGAAGTTGATAAGGCTAAAATCGAAGTGATTGAAAAGCTTCCGCCATCGCACAATCTTCGAGGAGTCCGTGGTTTCTTAGGACATGCGGGATTTTATCGCCGCTTTATCAAAGACTTCTCGAAGATTTCCAGGCCTCTGACCCAACTCCTCGTGAAGGACGCACCTTTCGTCTTCGGCGAGGAGTGTGTGGAGGCCTTCCGCACTTTGAAGCTAGCCTTGATTTCCGCACCCATAATACAACCACCAGACTGGGAACTCCCCTTTGAGCTGATGTGTGACGCTAGTGATTATGCGGTTGGTGCCGTCCTAGGGCAGAGGAAAGATAAAAACCTCCATGTCATATATTATACGAGCAAAACCCTTGATGCCGCCCAAAGAAATTATACTACCACGGAAAAGGAATTGCTCGCGGTAATCTACGCCATGGATAAGTTCCGACAATATCTTGTTGGCGCCAAGGTGATCGTACACACGGATCACGCGGCCCTTAAATATCTATTGAACAAGAAGGAAGCCAAGCCGTGACTAATCAGATGGATCCTCCTCCTCCAGGAGTTTGACCTGGAAATCAGAGACAAAAAGGGGGCGGAGAATGTCGTTGCCGATCACCTGTCCCGGATGCCCACTCTCGATTTGAATGCTACACCAATCGATGATTCACTCCCTGACGAGCATCTCTTCTCTGTATCTTCCTCCTGGACCCCCTGGTACGCCGACATCGCAAATTATCTGGCGTGTGCCATCGTTCCTCACAATGTGAGCTTACAGCAGAAGAAGAAATTTTTCCATGAGGTCCGCAAATTCTATTGGGATGACCCCCACCTATACAAAACCTGCAATGATGGGGTGATACGAAGATGCATCCCTGAAACTGAAGCGACTTCCATCATTTCCCACTGCCACGGACAGCAATGTGGAGGGCACGCGAGCACCTACAAGACCACTGCAAAAATCCTCCAAAGCGGATTTTACTGGCCTACGCTCTTCAAAGACACACATGTTTATGTACAAGCCTGCGATAGATGCCAAAGAGCCGGGAATATCTCCAAAAGAAATGAGATGCCTCAACACTACATCCTAGAGATAGAAATCTTCGATGTGTGGGGAGTGGACTTCATGGGGCCGTTCCCTTCTTCCTCGGGGAACCAGTACATCTTGGTGGCCGTTGACTACGTGTCGAAATGGGTTGAAGCGGTGGCCAGCCCAACCAATGACTATAAAGTGGTGGCTAAGTTCTTTAAAAACAACATCTTCCCGCGGTTTGGTGTGCCTCGGGTCCTGATCAGTGACGGAGGAAGCCACTTTGTAGAAAAGAAATTTGAGGCCCTCCTAAGAAAATACGGGGTGCAACACCGGGTGGGGCGTGCCTACCACCCGCAGACCAGCGGTCAGGCGGAAGTCTCTAACCGGGAGATTAAAAGCATACTAGAAAAGACTGTGGCCAACTCCAGGAAGGACTGGTCATCAAAACTCCCTGACGCGCTTTGGGCCTACAGGACGGCATTTAAAACTCCCATCGGCACAACTCCCTACCGGCTCGTCTACGGGAAAGCTTGCCATCTTCCTGTGGAATTGGAACATAAGGCATATTGGGCGGTTAAGAATCTGAATTTCGACACCGAGAAGGTGGGAGTGCACCGGCATCTTCAACTCAACGAACTTGACGAAATCCGGCTCAATGCTTATGAGAACGCCAAGATCTACAAGGAGAAACTGAAGCGGTGGCACGATAAGCGAATCTTAAGGAGGGAATTCAAAGAAGGGGACTTAGTTCTCCGGTTCAACTCACGGCTGAAGCTCTTTCCTGGGAAACTCAAGTCAAGATGGTCAGGACCGTTCCGCATCACCAAGGTTTTCCCGCACGGGGCCATCGAGATAATGGGAAGGGATGAGCCGTTTAAAGTAAACGGGCAGCGTCTGAAACACTACGCAGTAGGAGAACCTGGATTCTCTCCAGTCGGACCCCCCACGAGCGACAACTCTTCTTCCAACCCTCCGGATGTAACTTGACCATCTCTTGCGGGCGTCGAGCCAACGACGTTAAACAAGTGCGCTTCATGGGAGGCAACCCATGTTCTAAACTTTTTCTCAAATTTTTAGCGTTATTTTTTTTACTCTACTTTCTCTATTTTTATAAATAAAATCAGCCGCGAGGACATCCGTTCGGGTACTTAATCAAATTTCTTGGTTTTTGCAGGAAACAAGCCCCAACCGATCGGGTGATAACTCACCCGATCGGTTGGGATGTATCAGATACATACCGAGATCTGTCCCCGAATGAACCGATCGGTTGAGTGTTGAAGAGACCGGTTGACACGACCGGGTGAGCTGGGGAGAACTTTCGGAAACTTTTGGAAAATATCAACCGATCGGTTGAGTTCATGCACGGTCGGTTTACACGACCGGGTGAGCAGCCCTAAGTTCTCGGGAAAAACTTGGTAAGCGGCCAACCGATCGGTTGACTTACCACCCGACCGGTTCGCCTGTAGCTGTTGACTGACGAGAACTTTCGAATTTTGGCTACCCGATCGGGTGGGTTTCCACACGATCGGTTCATTTTCGACCCTATAAATAAGCCTTGGCACCCGGCGACCTCCACCCGACCCCAGAAAACCCCCTTCATAAGATTTCACATCTCCAGCTGTAGAATCGATCTTCTCGACCCTACATACTGTGCCTAAACCCTCATCCCCAATCACTCCCATACTTCCCCACCTCCGCCACCTCGCCATCAAGGACATTCCATCATCAAAACCCCCAAACCCTAACCCTAGCCCCAAAATTCTCAAAATTCTGTTCTCGTCGGATCAGCGGGCTGCGGCTTCCCGAGTTGTTCCCTCCTGCTACGCAAGACCCCCAGGCGCTTGATCTTGCTACATCGAAGGGTAACATTCTTCCACTCTACACATCTTCAACTTTACCTGTAATATCGTAAGTTGGTGTGATAACTGTTTCACTTGCCCTTTATTCATCTCAAGTTCGCCACCCTATTAGCGGCCATGTCTAAGAAAGGGAAGGACATTGCATCATCTTCGCGCCGTGATCCAATCCACGGCCCCTTTTCCCCCTCTTTCCTTGGCATTAACCCTTCCACGGATGAGCAGTCTGACCGGTTGCGAGCACTGCTTCATCGTCCGATGAGACCTACACTCTTCGCCGATCGCCCCACACTCGAAGCTCTAGGGCTTTCGAACGGCGTCGGCAGGATTTTCGACTGTATCGGGTGCCATACCCTCTCTCACATCCACGCTCACATGCACAGAAATCTCACGCTTGAATTCCTCAGTTCCCTCGAGTTGTGTGACGGAGGTTTCTCCTTCCGAGCTTTCAATTGTGACTTTTCTCTGGGTTTCATCGAGCTGAACAATATCCTTAATCTACGTCACCCGGATCTTAACGCTGAACATTCCACCCACGATCGAACTGACATTTACTCTCGATTCCGGGCTGATGGTGTTTGGCAACGATTTACACGGCACACCACCTTTCCACCTGAGGCTCCTGCCTCTTACATTATCCACCCGTGTTACCGCCTCGCCCATTGCATCCTTGCCAACACTGTTTTCGCTCGCGTGGATGTGTCCACTGTATCTAGGGACGAGCTCTTCTTTCTCTATGCCATGTCCGATGACAGAATCCTCGGGCACGTCCCTATGCCCATAAACACCGCTCATTGGATCATCCACGAAATTTTCGCTGTTAGCCGTGCCACTTCTGGTTCCATCTGTTGTGGCGGGATGGTCACTCTTATTGTCAGCTGTGTTTTGAGGGTACCCCCCGACCTCCCTATTCTACCTGGTCGTAGCCGTATTGATCGCGATTACTTGATCGACATCAATTTGCTCACTCCCTTCGGTTAAGACCGTGCTGTCTACCTTTACAGCCCCGCCTGCGAGCCTTTCGCAATCCTGCCACCTTTGGCCCCTTTGCGGGTACCCTATACCCCGTCTCACCTTCCTTGGGAGTTTTACCCCGATCCTTGGTATTCTCCACTAGTGCATCTACCACCCCTGGATCCTCCCGATTGGCACCCAATTGTCAGCCCACCTAGTACGGTCTTCTTCCACCACAGCCCTCCGGTGCACATCGATCCTCCCATGCTTCAGCCTGTCGCCCCTCCTTCGCCCATAGGCACACCCTCCTCTTCCTCTGAAGAGTCTTTCATTCACTATTCCCCTCCCTCCTCCCCCTCCCCCTACCATTCCAGTACCAGTGAATCTGACTGATTACCCCTTGCATATATCTAGATTTCATTGATCATATCATTTCGCTAGCACTTTCTGGTCTAGCTTGGGGGACGTCTGTTTTGGTGTGCTGTCGTGTTTTGTTTGTTTTTCTCATTTTTGTGTGTGTGTTTGTTTTTCACTTTTTGAGTGTCGTGTCGTGTGATTTTATTCTATTTTTATTTTCGTATTGTTTGATTTTGATCTTGTTTTTTTTATTATTTTTTATTATTTCTTTTTCAGTTTTATCTATGTGTTTTCCTCGTTTTCATTTCTTTTCGTGTCTGTGCGTATTCCCCCCCCCCATTTTCATTGCCCTCCCGTACTCACTCTTATTGCATTGAGGGCAATGCAAGTTTCAGCTTGGGGGAGTCGCACTTCGTGCGTCATTTGTGTTGTTTTTCTACGTTATTTGAGTCATTTTCCATCGTGTTTTTCTTTTTTCTTTTTTCCTTCTTTCTTTAGCTCTTTCTCCTAGAAATGAATCCTATGATGAATCGCCACAAAGTCACACACACCTAGCATTGCATCGATAATCACACTCACTAACCTTAGGATTTCGAGTCCTCTTGCATTTCACGCATCGTGGGTCCACTTAGCTTTTTTGTGAGTCGTGTGTCGTGACTAGCATTTGGTGTGCTTCTGCTTTGTGATTTTACTTTATATACCTGTCCAGGAATGACCCCTAGATTATCATGCTTCGATATTGAATACGCGGTATTTGCTTCTAATGTCTGCTTCTATATGCATGCTATTTATATCGTATACTTCAATTCGCATGCGTCGGGATTCCACAACTAAGGACTAGGATACCCCATTTAGCCTAAGCTCTATTTAGCAACAATAGTCCCCTTTGCTCGAGTGTTTAGATTTCGACTTCTTTTTTGTTTTACTTGGTGCAAATCCCCTCGTCGTGTACCGTTCCCCCACTTGGGAGAGTACACAAGTGTATAGCCAAAAAAACCAAAAAGCCAAAAAATGGGAGAAAAGAAATGAAAAACCCAAAAAGAAAAGAAAAGAAAAAGATTGTATAGCCAAAAAAGCAAAAAAAAATATGCAAATACCCAAAACCCAAAAAAATTCCCGTGTGAATATTTTCATACTTGCCAAGAATAAAGGGAAGGCGAGAATTTGCACCGAGTGTTCTTCTCCACATCATCTCAACCCCCGTCGTTATCAAAGACACTTGGCTTAGGAGCTATTTAGCTAGTATCTAGGCTATAGTGGCGTGATTTCCTTAACCCTAGTTGTGGAGTCCCCGATGCATGATACGCTCCTATTCTCTCTATTCTCATGCATGCTCGAACTTATATTCGCCGCTTAATTCAATTCGATTCGATATTTGGGTCATATCTTGGATTTGTGTATATCGAGCCTCGTAGCACATCGTAGAAAGCATCACCATTTGCTAGCACACGACCACGCTCACTCGCGCTTCACTGCGTGGACCCACGACACTTATTTGGACTCGCTTTCCTAGGTTTAGTGGTGTGATTTGGCGTTTGCTTGCTGGGTGTGTCGTTTTTGATTTTGATGGCTCTGATGGACGATCTAGGGCTTAGAGTTTTCTTTTTCTTTCTTCCTCTCTATTTTTCCCTTCCGAGCTCCCACTCTCACTCGTCTTCCTCGAGGACGAGGAAGAGTTCAGCTTGGGGGATTTTGATGTGCGTCTATATTTCATATATTCACGCACGTTTTCTTTTGTGTTTCTCCGTGTTTTCCGCCGTCTCTTATTCGTTTTCGTATGTTTTCCCGTTTTCTTTCACTTTTCTTTGTTTGTCCATGATTGCAGGAGTTCGACCACGTAGGGGACCTTTTACGATGATATCCCAAGTCCCCGGAGCAACGGGAAAAGTCACGCGTGATCCAGGGGGTCAAACGGCGAAGTATTCATCTTTCTGCCCCTCACCCGGTCGGTTGGTCATCTCCAACCGATCGGGTGATGCACGCGTGCACCAACCGGTCGCTACCGCAGCTCACGAAGAAGTCACCCGACCGGTTCACAGACCGGTTCTGCGGGCGGCTGTTCTCTGTCTTTTCGAGCAGAATTCCAACCGATCGGGTGACTCTCACCCGATCGGTTCATCTGTAGCTGAGAAAAAGAGCTGAAGACACGGGCGTCGAACCGACCGGTTCACCCGACTGCTCCAAGATCCAACCGGTCGCTCAAGAACTCACCCGATCGGTTCGTGAGATCGGGTGAAAACTCGCCGTTTTCTGTGATTTATCTGTAACGGATCAACCGATCGGTTGACTTGTCACCCGATCGGTTGATCCGAAAATCTATATATAGGACCCCTAGGGTTCCAGAAACGGGAGAGTTGTATTTTTTTACTGTTTTATTTCCCTGTGACGGCTGTAATTGTTACTCTTAAGTAAGTTTTCAGATCTTTCTAATTTTTTAGTATTGTCTTTACTACTCCTTTACTTCCGCATTGCAATTGTCGGATTATGATTCTAACGGTTAAATTTCATTTAGATTGCTTTTTCATGAATTTTTGTGAGTAGTTCCCAAATCTGGGATTTTGGTGGAAGCCCCTTCGGGGGCTCTTCCCGATGCGTCCATAGGGTTAGGGAATCGATAGTGAGTAGGAATCTAACGGTTACGCGGGGTGTTTCATTGTCATCGGCGGGAAAAAGACCGCCTTTGACCGTCGGGCCAAGGGGGAATAAACTTGGCGGTTGACTCCCTAGCCAAAGCTCACGCCTTTAGCGTAGACGCCGAATCCTAGCACGCGGGAGCGGCAGGATGAGACGTCGGGAGATATCGTTGCAGACTTAGTGCTCCCGGGATCGATCAGTGTTTATGGACACGGGAGTGCCCACTGATCGAATCCGGGAAATCCGGTGTATCATCCTCGGCACCGACCGGAATATCGAGCCCATGGGACGCCGGTACCACTTTCAGAGGCAACGTCTCACCATTAGACCCTAATCCCGATCGCTATCCATACCCGTAGGCCGTAGCGGCGAGAGCCTCTCGTCGGGTCGGAAACCAAAGTCCCGGGTTTACTTTCTTTTTGTTCATACGCTTTCATTTCCTTTCGTGACAACCAACCACCGATTCGGGCTAGCTCGCCCCTCGGGGTGATTTAGGTCCTACCTGACCCAAGCACAACCTCGCCTCCCTGAGTTCGATATTCCCGCACCCTACACTAACCGTGAAACTTGCGGTAAACGACACCGCGCCGCCGCGACTCAAGCGGGGCGCCGGTCAATCATATCTTAGCGATAAGTTGATCCTAGAAACCTTAGAATTCATCCCGGACCTTCACGCTCCATTTCGAGACTTTTCGTGCACGTTAGTTGGTTCAAGAAGATCAACCGACCGAGTAGATTCCAAACTAGTCGGTCAGGAAATCAACTGGAACCGATTAGTTCATTCAATCAATTATTCAGGAGTTACTGTTTACTCTTAGTCAGTCTAAGAACAACCATCGACCGACTAGATGCTAAACTAGTCGGTCAGGAATCCTTCTCAGACCGACTAACTCTCATTTCCATGATCTCTCTCAGAATTCAGCCTTTAGTCGGTCTATGAACACTCACCGACCGACTAGTTCTCAAACTAGTCGGTTGACAAGCCTTCACAGACCGACTAACTCATAGTCCAGTTTTCCTGAGCGAGTTACTGTTTGCTCTTAGTCGGTCTGCGTTGATCAAGCGACCGACTAGTTCCTAATCTAGTCGGTCACCAATCCTTCTTTGACCAACTAATCAGCCCAGGAAACCCTAGTTTTGCCCTAGCCGCCACACTTTTCTATAAATACGCCCCAAACGTTTTCTTCTTCTTCCTCATCACCTCAAACCCTAATTTCTCCCCCATTGAGCCCCCTTCTTCCCCAAACCATTGATCCTTCATCCCAAGCTCATCCATCATCATCCAAACCCTCATTTCACATATCCTACCTCTCCTCAACCTCAAACCCTCATCAAATCCCCAAAATCCTCATCCAAACCCATTTCTCCAGATTTTCCCCATTTCCAGATCTGAGCCGGATCGTTCTTCAATCGCCATAGTTCTCGGCGTCGTTCCTCCTCTTCTTCACGGGTAGTATTCTTCCTTTAATAATCTCATAACCCACACTTGATATTTGTGAAACCCTAATAAAATGGATCATTAGAAATCGTAGGGTTCGATTGTGAATACGAATTAGTTACCATTCTAATGTTGTTTTTCCATGACAGTGATCCATTCCCGTAGATAACAATTTGTGTGATGTGCCTTCGTTGATCGTTCTCCTCGGTGCCAGGCAAGTGAAACTTGCATCTCTTGATTTGGGCCATGTCTTAGGCCATTTCCTTGTTTTAGCGTAAAAGAGACTAGACGGTGAAAGGATAGCCGTCTAGACGCCATTGACCTAGCTTGACAACGAAGCTTGGTCCGTCATCCTCATCATGCTTGTATGTCACGTTTAATTACAATTAACGGTACGCGTATTATCTGTGCATGTCATCCATGCATCTTTAAAACTGTCATGTTTAATTACAATTAACGGTACGCGAATATTGTTCATGTCATTGCATTTTGCCTGTCACGTTTAAATACAATTAACGGTACGCGAATATCTGTTCATGACATTGCATACATTGATTGTTCATCATGAATGTGTAGCTCACGCTACAAAACTGATAGTTCCTGGCTTGTGACCAGAAGCGAGCATAATGAGTTGCTAACCCCAACGCTCGATATTGAGGATAGGTGTCCCATATGCCAAATACACTTAGTGATTCGTGATATAGAAAACGAGCTCCCTTGCGGGGCAACCCTGGCTCATTTACTGAGCTCCTGTGCAGGGACCCTGGCTCGTCTACGTGTGGGTATTGGGGGTAAGAGTTAAGCGGCCAATCAACTGGGAGTCTGCCCGATCAGCAACTGCAGTGGTAAGGCGTAAACTCTGGGTTTTTGGGGTAGTGTTAAGCGGCCAATCAACGTGAAAGAAAGACAATTTCAGCTGTAAGGCGTAAACATCTACAAAACATTCGTGATTCGTGATTCGTGATGATCGTGATTAGTGAAATCCTTGAAATGATAGTAGCTTTGCTACTCTTGCCATGCCATGCTCCTGTCTTGTCGTGCTCGTTTACCTACTTGTTGCACTTTTGTTATATGCCCTGTCATCGCATCATGCTAGAACTGCTACGTTGTTTTACTTTCAGTTTCCTTGCACAAGTCTTTTTAGACTTGCTGACATGTGCCCCTTTCTCTTTTGGGTGTCACATGTTAGACCCAGAGCCAGAGCTTGTTGCAGGGGTTTTGGTGCTGCTGTCGCACTTTTGTTGCTGTGGTGGAGTCTTGTGGACACCTGTGACTTTGTTGAGTTTCCTTTATGTTTTAGGATTCCTGTTAGTTGTTGGTGTGTGGCACCCTTGTATGTATGTTATACTTTGTTGGTCATGTTTGGGCCTTAGACTCTTTTCCTTTTAGCCTGGTGGCTTTTCTGCGATATTGTAATTTGTTTATGGACATTTGGAGATTCAATAAAATGTCATCTCATTTCCTTATTATCATTGTTGTTTCATTTCGCTTTGCAAGGACTTGCCATTTGAAGTTCTATTTGACGCTTATCGGACTTGCAGCTTTTCAGCTTCAAGTCTGAGCGGACCTACTCACGTCTCGCCTCCATATTTTGGGAAGCGGGGCGTGACACTTTCTCTGTTACCAACTTGTAGGACAACCTCTTTCTTTCTTAAACTTCTAGTTGCTTCAAATCTTACAAACTATTACAGATGTGAGAACCCGCTCTAGTATCTAATATCCATGCATTAGAAGTTACGGAAAGAATTACCCTTTGTATAAACATTACACTTGAAGTTAAGGCATACTTATGACTTTTCTTATTCTCTAAAAAATTTATATTCCTCTTTAAGTCCTTACCAGTTTGCATATCCTTTTCTTGGATAATTTCAGACTCAAATCTCATGCTGCAAAGCATAGAACACCCTAACTTAGCATATGTTCAAATTAATATAAATAGAATGGTTTTTATCTAATTATATCATCCCTCTATTTTAATGAACAGATTAAGCCACAATTAATGAACAAATTCATTAAAATTTAAAATTTAGTGAGAGAGGGACCCAACCACCCTGAGCTTCACAACCTTGAGGAGACTCAATAAATTGATCGGCTCTGTAGTTGGTAAACGAACTCTTCATCGATCACATCACATGCGACTCCCTATAGGTTTTTGCCCCTAGTCAGTTATGATCTTGAGGGGATTCAACAAACCATAATGACTAGTCTAGTGGAACCCTTGTTTTCATGTCTAATCTTAACTTACACCGACACACGAGGAGACCTGACATGGCGGATTGGGTTAAGACCAGACTACATCATATGCGGTTTCTAAAAGAGGCGTGTCATAGCTTGAGGAGACTCAACAACTGTGACAGGCATCTTTTAGTCTCCTAATCCAAAAACAAAGGATGGCTACGGTTAATCTTGAAAAAGATTTTTAATGTATTAGACTAGATTTAATCGACGGTTTCACATAATAATAATTCGCATCCTTGGTTCAGCGGAACACGACCAGGGATTTGCTAGGCCATGATCACTATCCCCAGTCGAGCTAGGGTGATCCACAACACTAGTCAAAAAATGCTAGATCGGATCATGATCCTTTAAGAATTTGAATTATTTATATGTGTTAACATCGATTAAAATGGCTTCATTAAAACTAGTTAATCCTATCAACTAGTTGAATTCTAAAATTTGAAATTATTAGGATTGGTTAATAACTTTTATTAAGTCCTAATCAACTATAAGGAATGAATATAAAGGTGTTATCATAATCATGTATTAGGCATTTAAACAAGTTTAAATCAAAGCGCAGTAATCTAAAATTATCTTATAATTATTAGACAACTTTTAATGGCTAACCTAAAAAGGTTTTCTTGTGTTATCAAATGAGAAACAAGAATTGACATAACCATTAAAACTAGCAACTTAAGATTATCACATAAAATTAAGTACCTGCAATTTTTTCAATAATTATCACATAATTATTACATGTTTCTAATAAACATTATATGGATATCATATCATTTACAGAATTAGATCATGGTAGATATGGATTCGATACCAATGTTGGGATTTGAAGGACCCTCAGGGTATAAATCTATGCTCGTCCTACGTTGGATAGATGATAGAAACAGTAAACATGCAACGGAATAAACCATTAAACTATTTACGGATAGCCCTAAGGAATTAATAAACCCTAGCCAGGAAAATCTACTATCTTGGGGTGGGTCTGACTAACCCCAAAGATAGATCTAAACTACTACTACAATATATGAAAGCATAAAATTTACATACCCGAAACTTCGTTTCTGTAGAATATGAAGCGTCGTTTTCAGCAACTTTCTTTCGCTCTCCAAAGCAAGCCGCCTCCACACCTCCAAGACTGGACCTTCTAAAGCGAGCCAACACCGCGTCTCTGAGAAAATCGCTCACCGAAGAAAGTTTCACTTGAGTACGATCCACGTCAAAGACTTTGGATCAAATTCAAACCTCCTCGCCATCTTGCTAGGACTCGAATAGAGAATCAAAAGAATTTAGGAAGAGGGAATAAATATTAAGTCTTGCTACGAGCGTGCTCGAAACTTTTTGGAGCTACTCAAAGCAGAGACTTGGTGCATATTTTCCAGGGGGTTAGCTCCTATTTATATATGAAGCTGGACCCCCTCCTCATCTCACGAGCAAAATGGGACTAAATAATATTAGAGGAAAAATTAGTTTAGTTTTCCTTACACTAAGGCCAAACTTCTACTTTTTCCTCCCTCATTGAGCTTCGCAAGTGATACAACCTATCAAATTGAAGAGATCTAAACGGTGAACGCATAGAAACAAACGACGCTCCAATCTAACTTCATTTGACCCCTTAAACAATAGCTCAAAGTTTGGCAAAAGGCCACAAAAATCAGATTTTTACCGCCATCATTTTGTTTTCCAGAACCCAAGATGTGGGCCCTGCAACTGGGGCCTACAGGATAGCTGGGCATGCTCAACAGGCGTGCCCAGCCTGCTGGGCGAGCCCGCTCGCACAGACAGGTCTGACCTGCCTGCTTGGGCGGGCAGGCGAGCTTGAGCCTGATCCCACCCCAGCAGGTGGGCAGGCTTGACCCGCCCACCTAGCCTTGAGCGGGCTGGTCTAGGCCAGAACTGGGCAAAAGCCCTGTTCTGGCCATTTGTCCCTTTTCTGGAGTTTTTAGCTCATATTAAGCTCCGATTTGAGCGCGGGTTTTCTCATGACGTTCGTGGAAAAATCCTCTTCATTTCTATGGATCATATGTCCATAAAAACTTTATGACATATTATAATACCCATTTAATTATTCTCGTGCACCCGAGTGCACTTCTCCTTAATTCTCCCTATTACTAAGACATAAATCCTACTTGGTGTGAGACCCTACAGTCCGACCCTACTACATGTTGTGGCTCGAAACCCTTGGAAGACAGTGACCACGAGCAGCAGGTGACGTCCCTGTTTCGGCATCATAATTACGTGATTGATCCATTGACTAAAGTGTCGTCGAGATCACTCTAACTGTGTCCGTGATGAGTACCGCAGTTTTAGTCCCTTCGTTATAACTATGTCACTGCATAGCCTAGGGTAAAGTAAACTGGCAACCCTACTAGCTAGCACTGGACAACATCATTCAGTTTTTGGTATATACATGTTGTACTTCCTACAACATAACTTGGCCAAGGTTTTTACCAAGAACCGTACTAAGCATGTGACACTAACTTCCCATGAACAGAAGAGAAGAATCCTATCTTGATCAGTACTTACCTCGTATGCTTCAAGTGTTATCCAACCTAAAACCTTTCAGTGAGTAAAAACGCAAGGTTAGATCATAGATCTAAGTGACACCATTCACGCACAGGTTCGTACACTGACATCAAGTCTAAAGGACCAACGTGCCTATCATCACAAGAGCGTTATTAATAACAGTTTAGTTAATGTTAACCATTTGATAACTCTTTATTAGATCGTTCAATGGACTCATTCTCCAATGAGCGCCTGTGACTCGTCTCCGACTTTGCCAGGTCGAATGATTATGAGATCATCAAGACAAAAACATAATGGTCTGTCCGATGTGTCGATCTCCTCTTATCGACGCATTTATGACCATGAACATTTCAAGACTCAAGCTCCTATCAGGCAGACACTTCTCATAATCGAGATCTCTATCTAGATACGTGTATGACCTTACTTTGAGTCTAAGGAAATTATCTAAGTAGTATAATGAAAACATTATCACAGAAATATTTAGACATACCAAAAAGCATACTTTCATTCATGAACAAGATGTTTTACATAGATAAATTGCATCGGGGGAATACATCTCTTAACACATGATGCGTTGGATATTCGTTTAGGTCCTTGTTGTCTTTGTAATATAGAATGCAATCATTAGGGCATGCGTCAATTTTCTTGTAATCCAGCCCTAACATATTAATGATTTTGGTCCCTTCATAACTGTTGGATCGAGATATAAGCCTAGAGGGGAGGGTGAATAGGCTAATAAAATATTTTCGTGATCACACAAGCAACATTCAATACAACCAATCAGACAAAGGTAAATTCTGTGCAAGTAAAGACAATCACAGAATGCACAAGAGATTTATCCAGGTTCGGTCGCCCAACGACCTACTCTAGCCCCAATGCAAATACTAGATAAAATAGTATCAAGGTACAAACTAGAAAGAGCTACGAGCCCCAACTCTATGCTCACTAAGTATTGTACCGTACTCACCCAAAGTGCCAAACGCTATAATCTAGTACAAGCTCTCCCTTGACTAGCCTCAACTAGTCAAGACCCCAAAACGATAGTTTAATCGCACTACAAAGATTAACAAACCAAATATCATAAACATAAAGAGATAATAAGTTTAGAAAGCTCAGTTTGTGTTGGTGTTACAGTCTCTGTCAATCAAAGCTTGGTCATCTACGCTCTGACAAGATGTAGTCTCCCAATCTGATGTCTGGATGAAGAGTTGAAGCTCTTTGGAGTTGATAGCGTAGGCATTCCCTACTTGCTTACTGGCTACGTGGGTGATGCAATCAGGTCTCGGTTAGCAACCAGTCAGGTGCATCATACCTCTTGGTCAGCAAGGCCAGGATGCAAGAGGAAGGCTCGGTCGGCACACCAAATCGGGCTGTAGATGATGTCTTGGTCATCAAGCCCGAAGGTGCGACAGTTCGGTCGTTCGGCAAGTCTTTTGATGCAGGGGAATCATCGGTCAGCAAGCAGGTCGTGGGAATGTTGATCCCTTAGTAAGGAAGGCTCAGATGCAGCAGTCTCTCTCGGTCAGTAATGGCCAGATGCGGGCTCCTCCTTCAGTCAGCTAGCCCCAGAGTGCGGGAGCTGTGAGCCACGGTCAGCAAGGCAAGGTGCGAAGGATCCCTCGGTCAGCAACTGCCCCAATGCGGAGGGAGAGCATGGTCAGTAAGCCTTGGTGCGGGGATATCTACTTCAGTCAACAAGTGAAGTTGCGGCTCTTTGATTCTCAAGCCAACAACTCGATGCCCTTCCTTATTCTCTGCAACACATTGAGGGTACTCCAAGGTGGGAAGATGATAATGTGATTGAGATTTTGTCTTGGAGATGTATGGACCTTGTGATTTTTCTTGTGGTGCTTGAGACAAAGGAAGAAGGCAATGGAGGGTTTGCTTGTGGCATAGGGTTTTAAGCTAGGGTTTTGTTTTTCTATTTAGCTGCATTCATTCCTCTATTTTGGTGGGGGTTTATATAGATGAGGGTGCACAAGTTTGGGTCAAAACCAATCACCTGATTATAGGGATTTGACTATGATTTGATTTGATTTGATTTTGTATGGGATTTCTAATTTCAAATTAGCTTACTTTTTTCTCCATCTATTGACCAAGTCCACCTTGGGTATGAATTGCTAATTTCTCCATCACTTTGACCAAGTCCCCCTTTGAATATTCAAAAACTTGCCACCGTCTTCGTATTTACATCATTGCAACTCCTGAAATACTTAGCAAACATATCAAAATGTTCATACAAGTTTATTATCATCAAACACGAAGTCATCGATCGTTGTATCTAACAATCTCCCCATTTTGATGATGACAAACCATATATAAGATTTGAGCAATAAACATCCAAATAATGTCAGTGTGGCATGTGTGTTTGTGAGGTTTGATGATGGAGGGATTAATGCAATGATGTTCAACAATGATGTTCAAGTATGCTCTCCATATATTCATGCTCCCCTTGAACAAATGTCAATAAAACAAACCAAATCTTCCCCAAAAATATTTTCCCCTTTTGTTATCATCAAAGTGTACTAACGAAGTCAATGTTATATACAATGCAAAGATAAAGCATTATAAATTATATCAAACACTTGCATGTAGACATCCTTCGAATAAACAGTTCATATTCAATAAAAATTATAACAGAGACTTCTACCAATGTGCACGTGTGAAGAATAAACATTAAAGTACATAGGGAGAACTTTCAAGAAAATCAACCAAAGCAAATCCACTTTTCCTTGTAACTTGACATCATGTAGGATTGATTGTCCCCACCTCATTGATAATGAGTTCAAATTACCACATCTAAAACATGGCCTATGAGGACTATTAGATGTGGGATGGCATTGCTTGATTGGTATAACACGAATGCTAAAGTTTACTCTTAAGGCATATGTTGGATACCCATGGGTTTGTTGGATATGGACGACACGAATACACCCATGAGGGGATGTATGAGGGTATACGGACCTCAGATATCGCGTGCACGAAGGCGTGCACGAAGGGAACCTTTTCTCGTGTGAAAAGGACCACTCGATAAGTGGAAAAAGCCACTCGATAAGCGGAAAAAGTCACTTTATAAGTGCATAAAGGCACTTGATAAGTGAATGAAGAAGAGGATAAATGAATGCGCTTTTATAGGCTAATAAGCTTATAATTGGTTATTTCCTACAATAACCAACCCTAAAGCCTATAAATAGGACCCAAGGGTAAGGCATTCACTCCATCCCATTCATGCCATAAGTTTGCAAAAGGCATCTTATGTTCTTCTTCTCCCTTCCATTAAAATCCTCTTCTAGTTAGAGATTTAGGCGGTGAAACTCTGCTTCGATCCTCTGTGACGAAGTATCGACCGTTGTGGCGAATCCGAGGGCGAAGTTCCGAGATTACGGTGCCGCGTACGCAAGCGTAAGTCTCAACTTAATTTATCGATCCTAACGTTGTTTTGACAGGATCCTACATTGGTATCAGAGCCATACGGGTTCGCCCCGGTCAAACCGCCGTCCCGCCGAACCGATGAACGAGGCGTTGTCTTTTTCACGAATGGGTATCCTATCATTATGGATATGGTAGGAACGCTTCGTGACGGAGAGAACGCAGCGGTTGTTCTTTTCATGTTAGGGTCTCCTACCATTACGGATATGGCAGGAACTCTCCGTGACGGGAAGAACCGACCGTTCACGTCGTCAAGCTCGCACTCTTCATGGATGCCGAGTCTCCATTCATAGGGAATGTGAACTCTCTTCATGTGGAGCACGTAGTTTACGAACTTTAAAGTGTGTTATTTTTCATTTTTGGCACACGGCCATTAGAGAATAACTACTTTCTCGACGAACGGGTGCTTCATCAACGAACAGGTGCTTCATCGAGGAAGATGATGGTATTTATCTACATCGGAGAAGATGACTTTTGGTGCATGATCACCATGGCCAAATGGGCTATGGAGGCAACGCATCCCCCCTCCTCATGCGGAGGGGGTTGGCTACGGCCAAAAACCACCACGACCACCCCGTCGAGGGGGAGGAGTGCATGCGGCCACCCCATGCAAGGGGGGAGACCGGCCATGGCCAAAGGGTTAAACATTTTGAAACAAAGGTCTCCAGACTTAAATATTTTGAAACCTTGGGGTTGTGCATCCTACGCACATATTTCCTCCCATAAGTATGGCAAACTTGGGCCATGGGGAAGGAAATGTATCTTTATACGATACGCAGAAAACTCCAAAGGTTATGTTTTTGTTAGTCAGGAAGATAATGGTGGGCTAATTGAATTTGAGTCGAGGGATGTCACTTTCTTGGAAAACGAGTTTCCAAGACATGGCGAGATAAGTCAGGACTTATCTCTATTTGAGATTTATGATCAAGAAGGATTACCTCATTCGAGTGGGAGAATTCTTGGTGAAAACGAAAATACGTTTCAACCTTCACCAATGGATTATACGAATGACGATTATCCTATTCCATACGTGAATAATGATCCAAGTGGGAGCAATTCTAACGACATTCCAAGTGGGAGTAATATTAGAATTGATCTAAATTTGAGTCAACAAGGACTTGAAGAATCTCAAATACGACGTAGTAGTTGTACAAGGTTGGCTCCTCTAAGATTTGAGGATGAATTTCCGCAAACCTTTATGACTTTACTACAAGAAGATGACGAGCCTGCTAATTTCAAACAAGCCGTATCTTGCCCTGCTAAAGACAAATGGATGGAAGCGATGCAAGAGGAGTTAGAATCCATGAAAGTTAACCAAGTCTGGGACTTAGTTGACTTACCCAGAGGACGTAGAGCTATTGGGAATAAATGGGTTCTCAAGATCAAGCATAAGGCTGATGGCTCTATTGACAGATATAAAGCTCGCCTTGTCGCGAAAGGTTTTACGCAACAGGAAGGGATAGACTACGAAGAGACCTTCTCACCTGTTGTGTGTTTTACCTCGATTCGCCTGATTCTGGCAATGGTAGCTTGCTTATACCTCGAATTACATCAGATGGATGTAAAGACTGCCTTTCTCAATGAAGAATTGGACGAGGAGATCTATATTGAACAACCAACAGGGTTTGTAAAAGAAGGAAACGAACATAAGGTTTGTAAACTTCGTAAGTCCATATATGGTCTTAAATAATCCTCGAGGCAATGGTATATACGATTTCGAGAAGTTGTCTTATCAAATGGATTTTCCATGCTTGATGAAGATAACTGCATATATATCACGAGGATTAAAAGCAAGTATGTTATTATGTCTCTATATGTAGATGACATTTTAAATAACCAGAAATGACAAGGGCTTTGTGATGGATATCAAGGCTTGGCTTTCATCAGTTTTGAGATGAAAGACATGGGAGAAGCCGCATATATCCTTGGAATTACGATTTCAACGTTCGAAGAAACTTCTTTCTCTTTCACAAGAGACTTATATAAAGAAGGTTCTAGAACGGTTTAATATGTAGGACTGCAAGTCCATTGATACTCCTATAAGCAGATGCGATAATTTATGTCTGAAATCATGTCCAAAGAACCAAAAGGAAAAGGAAATTATGGAAAAATTTCCATATTCCAGTGCAGTTGGTAGTCTTATATACGCTATGATGCGTACAAGACCGGACATCTGTTTTGCCGTTGGAATGGTAAGTCGTTACCAATCCAACCCAGGGCAAGAACACTGGAAAGCGGTTAAGAGGATAATGCAGTATCTTAAAGGAACTGCAGACTTGCAAAAGACTATGATAAGACCAAGAAGGTAGACATAAGGTACATATTTACGCATGAGATGGTAGCGGATCCGCTTACGAAGGCGATCCCCAGAGATGTGTTTTACAAACACTTATCATCTCAAGGATTGCGTAAGAGCTGAGTTGTACCAATATAAATTCCCATGTCTGTAAATGATCAAATTTAATAAAAGAATAAGTTCTTTTTCAAACATTGCATATGAATTTCTTAAGAAATGTTTGTGTACATTTTTGAAATCTCAGATATACTTTCTAGTATGTTGGACAGATTGAGGTTCGCTCTCTCACATGAGAAACCGCCTTATTCTATCTGACGGATAGAATAGAGATGAGACCTGTTTAAATTCAAAATCATCAGACGGATGATTTAGAGTCATGACTTAAACAAAATGGGCGCATGAAAGATCTGCATCATATGGATGCTTACAGAAGATCTAAGAGGATTTTGAAATCCTATCTGTCTAAATGCGGGATGTGAGTCCAAAGGATTATTTGAGTAGAAAAAGGGACTCAAAGTCAGACATTGTGGTGTCTGATCATCATCCTTACAACATCATTGAGACATACACTCCCTGGGAAAGGAGCGATGTTGTAATACGTATTCATACTACGTATGCATTTTTTGACCATTGGGTTAGAATAGTAAATAAGTTTACTATTATGTGAGACCCAAAGACCACATGGGTCTTAATTCATTACCCTTATGGACTCTAATTGGTTCCTTTAGATTTGACCGGGTGATTGCTATCTTAGCATGTTACTTATGGACTATGGTTAATTCGGTCCGGCGGGGCATGTTAGAAAAGCAAGTCAAGTCAAGATCGAAAGGATCGCAAGAAGAGGAAGATTAATTTCATATTCACATTTGGACTTTAGAGATTCAAAGCTAGCCAGCCAATTGTAATCCAGATGGGATTCAATTGTTGAATATAAAGTATAAGAAATGTGAAGAAATAATCTAGGGTAAAGCATGCGTTGATCTACTCAACTTTGCACCTTGAGGGGTGTTGTGTATCTCTAACAAGTGCACAACAACAGACTCTATGTGCATGACGGTCACACGGCCTATTTCTTGGTATGACAAACAGAAGAGTTAAAGGAAAAGATGTTTCCTTATAATCCCCTCAAGTGTGAGTGGGAGATGTTGGATATGGATGACACGAATACACCAATGAGGGGATGTATGAGGGTATACGGACCTCAGATGTCGCGTGCACGAAGGCGTGCACGAAGGGAACCTTTTCTCGTGTGAAAAGGACCACTCGATAAGTGGAAAAAGCCACTCGATAAGTGAAAAAAGTCACTTTATAAGTGCATAAAGGCACTTGATAAGTGAATGAAGAAGAGGATAAATGAATGCGCTTTTATAGGCTAATAAGCTTATAATTGGTTATTTCCTACAATAACCACCCCTAAAGCCTATAAATAGGACCCAAGGGTAAGGCATTCACTCCATCCCATTCATGCCATAAGTTTGCAAAAGGCATCTTATGTTCTTCTTCTCCCTTCCATTAAAATCCTCTTCTAGTTAGAGATTTAGGCGGTGAAACTCTGCTTCGATCCTCTGTGACGAAGTATCGACCGTTGTGGCGAATCCGAGGGCGAAGTTCCGAGATTACTGTGCCGCGTACGCAAAAGTAAGTCTCAACTTCATTTATCGATCCTAACGTTGTTTTGACAGGATCCTACAGGGTTGTATCATTGTCATGGATCGTATCCATTTTTCATACGGAGCTCTTTTCTATTCACATTTGTTCTTTGTTTTTTTGTTTATTCAATTCTTTTGAGCTCTAATTTTTATCCAAGGCACGTCACATCATATCCCATATAATTTCAGTTAATTTATCCTCCTACAACTACTTACCAATATTTCATGAAAGATATCTCCATATGTACAATAACATTTAATTCTTGTGGAAGTGGAAAATGTGGGTGTAGAAATTAAGTTATGCAAATCATTAGACACATCATGGTTACTTAGAGAGTCTAATATGCTCATGTAGTTGTAACAATAATACATCAATTTCTACATGGATATGAATATCATTCATTTATATCATTTTAATGAGCAAAAGAGGAATCTATTATACAAATAAGGACCTGTTTTGAATTTTGTCCTACGTAGCATCTTTGTCCCAGTCATATTTTGAGTTGCTAACTGGGACGTTGACAAGGATAATGGAAGTGTTTGTAATTTTTGAGGGAAGGGTTTGAATTGTATTTGGGGAACTAAATTTTATTGGAGACTAAAATTTTAAACTTAAACTAAATTTTGTAGGGAAACTAGATTGTGTGCGGAACTGAATCTGGATGGAATAAAATTTGGGGGCAACTAAATTTTTTGTGAAATACTAAATAACAAGTATTGGATTTAATTATTGTCGTTCGTTTAAAATAGGATTTTAAACAGGATCCAAGATTTTGATGGGGAAATATTTTAAATGAACAAGGGACCTAAATTTTGGGAGTACTAAAATTTTTGGGGAACTAAATAACGATTATTACCATTTAATTATTGTTAGTTTAAATTTGAGGGATCAAATATTTTGAAGGACACTATTTTAATTTTTAAATGAGTTTAAATCTTGATGGAACTAAATTTTAAGGGAGATCTAAAATTTTTGGTACAACTACATTTTGATATGCCTACAATTTTTGGGAAAACAAAATAACAATTATTCCACTTTACTTATTTTTATTCGTTTAAATTTAGGGGATTTAAGATTTTGAGGGGAAATACTTTAAATGAACCGTGCCCTTTGGGCCCGAGTTATGACTAGTACACAATAAACACCAATTTTATAGCTTTTTATATTTTGTTTTTAAATAATGAAATAAGGTTACCTAGAAAGCAAAAAACTAGCACACAAAGAAAAAAATCAATCACACATAAAAAATCCCATACTAATTTTTATCAATTATCCCCAATTCTAGACGAAGACAACAAAAACGATCATCGGCTAAAGGTTTGGTGAAAATGTCTGCCAACTGTGAATCTATGGGAACTAATTCTATAGACACATCCTCTTTAGTGAGATTATACCTAAGAAAGTGATGTCTTATGTCAATGTGTTTAGTACGAGAATAGTGTACGGGATTGCTAGAGAGGTCTATGGCACTCTTGCTATCACATCTAAGAGGTATCCTCCTAAGAGCTAGTCCGTAGTAAGATAATGTTTGCATCATCCATAATACTTGGGCACATCAACTCCCTAAGGAAATATACTCTGCTTCTATGGTGGAAAGTGCAACACTATTTTGCTTAAGGCTAGACCATGAAAGTAGAGAGTGTCCTAGCATAAAACATATGCCACTAGTGCTCTTTCTATCATGAGACTCCCCACATAGTCTGCATCAGAATAACCCATCAACTCAAAATTACCACCACAGGGATACCAACGGCCTAAAGTTGGTGTACTAATGAGATACCTAAAGATCCTCTTAATGGCTTTTAAATGAGACTCTTTTGGGTTGGCTTGAAAGAGTGCACACAAGCATACATCAAAAATTATATATGGCCTAGAAGCAGTCAAGTATAACAAGGAACCAATCATACCTCGATAGAGCTTTTAGTCTACGGTGACTCCTTGTTCATCCTTGTCCATTTTCATAGAGGGGCTCAATGGTGTTCCAATTTCTTTAGATTTCTCCATCCCGAACCTTTTCAGAAGCTCCTTGATGTACTTGGTCTGGGATATAAAGATGCCTTCCTTTTCTTGCTTTACTTGGAACCCCAAAAAGTATTTCAACTCTCCCACAATGCTCATCTTAAATTGATCCTGCATGACTTTCTCAAACTTTGGACATAGAAGATCATTAGTAGCACCATAAATTATGTCATCAACATATATTTGTACAATGAGAAAATTATCTTTTTCATTCAACAAAAATAATGTATTGTCTGCACTACCCTTTTTAAAATCATTTTCCAACAAATATGTGCTAAGACGGTCATACCAAGCACTTGGAGCTTGCTTGAGTCTGTACAAAGCTTTTTCGAATTTGTAAACATGGTTGGAAAATTATGGCTTTCAAAACATGGGGGTTGTTCGACAAATACATCTTCTTTTTGGTAGTCATTAAGAAAAGCACTTTTTACATCCATTTGTTTTAGTTTGAGCCCTTTATAACTTGCAAAAGCTAGCAAGATTCTAATGGACTCTAACCTAGCAACTGGAGCAAAAGTTTCATCCACATCAATACCTTCAATTTGATTATAACCTTTAGCTACCAATCTTACCTTGTTTCTAATAACATTACCAGATTCATCAATTTTATTTTTAAACACCCATTTTGTGCCAACAACATGATAATCAGTGGGTCTTGGTACTAATTTCCAAACATTATTCCTAACAAATTGATTCAATTCATCTTGCATGGCCAAACCCCAACTTTCCTCTTCTAAAGCAGTTTCTATATTTTTAGGCTCTATTTCAGAAATAGAATCCCCATAAATACATAGAGCGCAAAGATTTCTGAAAGAGTAACGAGTACGTATACCTACCGTAGGCTCACCGATAACCAAGTCTGATGGGTGGTTTGGATTAAATCCCAGATCTCCTCTGTTAACATCTTCTTCCTGAATTTCTTGTGTGCCAAATCCTCTTGGCTTTCAAGTAACTCCTTGTTGTTCCTTGGACTGCTTTCGTGTTCTACACTTTCTCCTCCTTCATTTTCCCTGCAATCCAAAGATCCTTTTTCAGATTCATCAAATTTAACAGGTATAGATTCAATAATAGTTAAGGTGCGCTTATTATATATCATGTATGCTCTGCTCCTCGTTGAATATCCAACGAACACTCACTCGTCTGATTTGGATTCGAATGTGCCAAGCTGATCTCCAATGTTTAGTAAATAGCACCTGCATCTAAATACCTTAAAATAAGAAATGTTTGTAGTGTTGCCATGCCATAGTTTATAAGAAGTTTTGTTCATTAAAGTCTAATCATAACTCCATTGCACATATAGCAAGCTGTACTAATGGCCTCATCACAAAAAGACATAGGTAGGCTATATTTGTTTATCATACTCCTAGCCATCTCTTTTAATGTTCCATTCTTTCTCTCAACCACTCCATTTTATTGGGGTGTTCTTGGAGAAGAGAATTCATGTAAAATTCCTTTTTCAAGACAATAGTTTTCAAAACTTGTATTTTCAAACTCACCATCATGATCACTTCTAAGTTTTATATTGGAAGTATTTTTCTCATTAGAAACTTGTATGCAAAAAATCAAAAAAAATTTCAAATGAGTCTGATTTTTTGGCTAGGAAGTAACGCCACGTGTACCTAGAGTAATCATCAACCAATACCAAACAAAACTTTTTACCTCCTAGGCTAGCAATATCATGGGTCCAAATAGATCCATGTGCACTAATTCCAATATGCGTGTGGTGGCAACTTCTTTAATGCTAGAAAATATAGATCTAGTTTGCTTACCTTTTGTGCATGCCATGCACAACTTACCATTCTCGTAGGCCTGGTGTGGTAGTTCTCTTACCAGATTTTTATTTTCAAGCTTCTTTAGCAACCTCATACTTGCATGTGTTAATCTTCTGTGCCGTAGCATGGCCTCTTCTTCCCTGATAAGCAAACATTTAGAAACAGTCAATTCTTTAATCATAATAGTATAAATATTGTTCTTTCTATTTGTTGTCATTATAACATCACCTGTGGAGCTATCAATAATTCTACAAAATTTTGAATCAAATTCCACTTTCATACCGTTATCACACAGCTGACTAATAAAAATGAGGTTGTGTATTAAATTTTCCACCCATAGGACATCTGTAAGGTGAAAGGTGTTTTTACTTGCAACACATTTACCAATTACCTTGCATCTTCCATTGTCCCCTAAAGTGACACTTCCTCCTTCATGCTTTACAAGGCTAATGAACTTTTCGTTATCTCATGTAATGTGTCTTAAGCAGCCAGAGTCTAAGTACCACTCACACCGTTGTTCCTTAGCCATGACATGTACATACACATAAGAAGAACAAGATACATGTGACATAGGAATCCAAATAGATCCACTGGTGTTAGTCACTGTACTTTTTTGGAACCCAAATTTTCTTAAATTTAATATTATTGTTCATGTACTTGCAATTGTAATATGCATGACCAACACCCCCCCCCCCCACGTATAACATTTAGGAAAAAAACCTCTTCCAACACCTGTTTCTTTTTGAATCTTTTTATTAACTCTGGGCTTTTCATCAATTCTATTTCCATATCCTAAACCACGCCTATTGTTGCCATGTATCTTATTTTCAAGAATAATGTCTAATGATTGCTTTCCGACTCCAAATTTTTTAATGGTTAGATCAAGATCAGATACTTTACATTGTAAATACATGTTTTCATTAACAAGCATGGTACGTTTGCTGATAAAAGCCTTTTACTCTCTTCCTCATTCTTTTTAAAATTTCTCATTTTCCTTTATAGCTCAATAACTTTTTCTTTATACATTTTATTTTCGCTTTAAAATGTAGGACATTTTTGGCATTCAATTTTTTCTTGCACACTTGAATTTTCCTTTTTCCACAAATCAATGGTAGCTTTATATGCATCAATTTTAGCTTTCAATTTATCAACTTCTAGTGACATGGTGAAATTATCTTGCTGCAGTTCATAGTTAGCATCTCTAAAGGATTCTACAGTAGATTTTAAGCCATCAATTTCATTTCGCATTTGTTCACAAATATTCAGAAGCTCAATTTTAGTGCAAGATTTTACCTCATCGAGCTCTTCCATCAAGCAAAGAGAGGAGTGGGCAGTCTCCTCCCAGGTCTCATCCTCGCTATCCTCATCCCACGTTACTGCCAAGGATTTTCCTTTCTTCTCTGTAGAATTGTTCTTTCCTTGTGGCAGTTCTTCATAAAGTGTCCTTGCTTCTTGCATTTAAAACAACGTACTTAATCAGTAGTATTTTGCTCAGAAGAATTTTTGGCATGATTAAATTTATTAGAACGATTGAACCTTTTTGTCATTTCAGCTCTTCCTTGCATAGTCTTGATGTTTCTTCTGAATCCTCTGACCATCCGTGCATGCTCCTTATCAAGTTCATCAGCTTCTTCTTCCTCAACTTGAAATGCTAGTGCCATGGGAGTCTTGGCCTCAGAATTCTCTCTTGATTCGATGGTATTTATTTCAAGCTCATGGGACATCAGGTTTCCTATCAGTTCCTCCACGCTCATCTTTGCAAGATCCTTAGCTTCTTAGATAGCTGTGACTTTCGGACGGAATGAGCTTGGCAGCGCCCTCAAGATCTTCCCTACTTGCTCCAGACGCGAGTAAGGTTTTCCAAGAGCGTTGGAATTATAAACAATGTATGTGAACCTTGCAAACAACTCTTTGATAGATTCCCTAGGAAGCCTGTAAAAGCTTTCATATTCAGTGCTCAACAAGGCCAATCTGGACTCATTTACTTGCGACGTTCCCTCATGTGTTACCTCCAACGTGTGCAAATCTCCTGTGCAGTTAAACATTAAGAAATACGATTAAATTTAGTTTTATCCAAAGCACAGATAATTTCATTCATATTTCTACCATTCATCGAATAGCGTTTCATATCAGCATCATCCTATTTATCTTCATGTATCAAGATTTCAGTGTCTTCAATTTTAATCTTGGGGGTTTATATCCTTTTTCAACTATGTTCCACACATCATAATCAACAGACACTAAATAGATTTTCATTCTTGCTTTCCAGTAAGTAAAGTCTACACATTAAACTTGGGGGATCTGGCAATAGCTGACCTTCAGCAAAGATTGAATCAGAAATATTCATGGTTCTCTAGCTTAGATCCTCTAACCTACTCTGATGCAACTTGTTGGATCGGGATCTAAGCCTAGAGGGGGGTGAATAGGCTAATAAAATATTTTCGTGATCACACGAGAAATATTCAACACAACCAATCAGACATAAAGTAAATTAAGTGCAAGTAAAGACAATCACAGAGTGCACGAGAGATTTACCCTGGTTCGGTCGTCCCAACGACCTACTCCAGCCCCAAAGAAAATACTAGATAAAATAGTATCAAGGTACAAACTATAAAGAGCTACGAGCCCCAACTCTATATTCACCAAGTAATTTACCTCACTCACCAAAGTACCAAACACTATAATCTAGTACAAGCTCTCTCTTGACTAGCCCCAACTAGTCAAGACCCCAAAAAAGATAGTTTATGTGCACTACAAAGATCAACAAACCAAATATCACAAACGTAAAGAGATAATAAGTTTAGAAAGCTCAGTTTGTGTTGGAGTTGCAGTCTCTGTCAATCAAAGCTTGGTCAGTTACGCTCTGACAAGATGTAGTCTCCTAATCTGATGTCTGGATGAAGAGTTGAAGCTCTCTGGAGTTGATAGTGTATGCCTTCCATACTTGCTTGCTGGCTGCGTGGGTGATGCAATCAGGTCTCGGTCAGCAACCAGTTAGGTGCATGGTACCTCTTGGTTAGCAAGACCAGTATACGGGAGGAAGGCTCGGTCGGCACACAAAGTCGGGCTGTGGATAATGTCTCGGTCGTCAAGCCCAAAGGTGCAGCAGTTCGATTGGTCGGCAATGCTTTTGGTAAATGGGTGTGAGATCAGCAAGCAGGCCGTGGGATGTTGATCCCTTCGTCATCAAGGCTCGGATGCAGCAGTCTCTCTCAGTCAGCAATGGCCAGATGTTGGCTCCTCCTTCGGTCAGCAAGCCCCAGATTGCGGGAGCTTTCAGCCACGGTCAGCAAGGCAAGATGCGGAGGATCCCTCGATCAGTAACACCCCAATGCAGAAGGAGAGCATGGTCATCAAGCCTTGGTGTAGGGCTATCTGCTTTAGTTAATAACTCAACTTGCGGCTCTTTGATTGTCAAGTCAACAACTCGATACCCTTCCTTCTTCTCTGCAACACGTTGAGGGTACTCCAAGGTGGGAAGATGATAATGGGATTAAGATTTTGTCTTGGAGGTGTATGGACCTTGTGATTTTGCTTGTGGTGCTTGCGGCAAAGGAAGAAGGCAATGGAGGGGTTTGCTTGTGGCTTAGGGTTTTAAGCTAGGGTTTTGTTTGGCCGCATTCATGCCTCTATTTTGGTGGGGGTTTATATAGATGAGGGTGCACAAGTTTGGGTCAAACCCAATCACTTGATTATAGGGATTTGACTAGGATTTGATTAGATTAGATTTTGTATGGGATTCTAATTTCAAATTAGCTTCCTTATCCCTCTATCTCTTGACCAAGTCCACCTTGACTATGAATTGCTAATTGCTCCATCACTTTGACCAAGTATCCATTTGAATATTCACAAGCTTGCCACCGTCTTCGTATTTACATCATTTCCACTCCTAAAATACTTATCAAATACATCAAAACGATCACACGAGTTTGTTATCATCGAACACGATGTCATCGATCGTTGTACCTAGAATGCTTTCCTTACCATCGGGAACTACCCTTCTCAACAATTCCAACAACATCTGAAAATGTGTAATCGTCATTCCGCTAAGTGTTTGGATATGTAAAAGTCTAATCATGAATAATATCCACATGAACTCAGTGCATCCTTCGTATAAATCCGACTTATTATCCTCCACTAATTTCATCAAACGATCAAAGTCAACGGAGTGAAGATCAACATCTAAACGGTTTTCGCTCAGAGCACCAATATCTTCCAGCATTGTATCTATGTCATCTACCCTTTGATCTCCATGCATAATACGCTCTTCTGCCAGAAGAATTTCCTCTGTTACGGCACCTTCACCGTGATAACTCCAAAATTTATAATTTGGGTCAAACCCTTGAGAAACCAAATGGACAAGAATGATATACTTATGAAGGATCTTATTGTTATGGCACCTCTTGCAAGGACAACGAATTTTGCCACTTGACATTCATAGAGGGTTGTCATCAGAGTACGCTAAGAACACATATATCCACTTTATTTATCATTGTTTTCAGTCATAGTTGGATCCGATATTTCCAAAAACGACTTGTTAGGAACCACCCGCATCTGTAATTGGCGATGAAATTTACATGTTTAGTTACTATCACACAGTTACATAATGTGAGTTTATGTGGACTTTCTTTTCATTATTGGCTGTAAATAGGAAGGCTTCTATCCCATTAGATATGTAATCCTTTGCATAATCTTGTATCATGTTTTATGTGTTTGTCTTTTCTTTCATTTTGTGAGAATTTTCGTAGCACCTATCAACTGTTCTCCGAGTACAGTGTAGCGGAAAGAAAATATATTCACAACTTCTTCCTGCATTTGTACTAGAAGAACAATGTGTAGATGTAACAGCAAGTATTTTAGGCGTGTTTGATTTCGTGTATTTTACTTCAGTTGTCCAAGTGATTTTGTCTGAGTGATTTTGTCTGAGTGTTCTTCTCTTCCACGCGTCAACGCGAGCATGCCTCTGTTTTTGGAATTTTTCACCATAGCTTAACTAATTACCATTAACCCTAATTGATAAATTTTAGCTAATTGATTTTACTAATTACCAATTACATTTACCGCTTTTAATTTCCCTAAAGCCCACTTCATAACCCACCCCCAAAAGTTGGTCAGATCCGAAACTTTCGGGTCCAACATCTGAATAAGGGGAATGCAATAATAACAAAGCAAAAATTATTAACCTAACCCCACCCATGCTTATGAGCCGATTGGGCAGCTGCGATCCAAAATAATCGGATCTCAAAACCACCCCATTCAATTACACATTTCGTATAGAGCCCCACCCCTCTCTTTGACAGCACAAATAACCCATCACTCTTCATAGAAACCTAAAATCAACCCATTGTCCTTCTTCTTCCGTCATCTTCTCCAAGCTTCCCCCAAGCAACACCTCCTCCCCCACCTCAGATCCATGCCCTCTGCAGAAATATGTGCTGCTGTCGGGCCACCATTATCATCGGATCGAACTCCCTCGGCTCGGGTCCGACCCCATCTCCCCGCTCCACCGTGATCTACGCACCACCCCTTCGCCATGTTCGCTACGCCATGTCACCGGACGCCCGTGCGCCGTCCTGATCTGATGCGCCCCCGCCTGAGAAACCACCGCCCACCACTGATTCCTGCGCGCACCTCCCTCAGCCCCACGCCCAGCCATCCAGGCCCTTCAGATCCACGTGTGCCTTAATCAGCCGCCCTCCGAGCCCCCCCACGCCGTGATCTCTTCCTACATCAAAAAAGAAGAAGAAGAAAGAACATGGAAGAAGAAGAGAACAGAGGTGAGGGAGACAGTTTGAGAGTTATATATTTGTGTGTGTGTGTATGTATGTATGTATGTAAATGTATGTACTAGAAATTACCCGTGCACCAAGTGCACGGAGTAAAAACAACCCCCACGAACAGGGCACGTTACACGCGTGTAACTGAAAAGGAGCAAAAATTGTGGGTGCGTGAGCATCGGGTGGTAAAAGGGGAGCAAGCACATAAATAAGACGGCTAAAACGCATTTTAACCAGTGCCCAAAGTGCACGGACACCCCCCAAAAACCAACCCACACAATCAGGACTCGAGACCCGGGACCCACACGAGTGTTTCGATGGGTGCAAAACCGGGTGAAAATGAGAAGAGTGGGTTTAAGTGTGTGTATTGTCTTCGGGTTTTGGTTTTTTATTGGGTGTGTGATTTTGGGTGTATTGGATTTGAGTGTGTTTTGGAGGATTGGGTGAGGTTTTGAGTTTTTTGAGTTTTAGGTTTAAGTATGTAGTCTCATGTGGCGATGTGACATTGCCACATGTGACAAATTCAAAAACATCCCTCATTTATAATATAGATATATATATATGTATATATAGATGTATATGTATATATGTATGTATATGTATGTATATGTATATATGTGCATATATATATATATGTATGTGTGTGTGTGTGTGTGTGTGTCTACTAGTCATGACCCGTGCCCTTAGGGCACGGTTCATTTAAAATATCATCCCTCAAAATCTTAGATCCCCTAATTTAAAACAAAAATCAATAAATAAAGCACTTTAATTGTTATATAGTTTCCCCTCAAAATTTTAGTTCCATCCAAAATTTAGTTCTCCCATAGAATTTAGTTCCCCCTACAATTTTAATCTACAAGATTTAACTCGTGTCCTAAGTGCACTATTCACTTAAAATACACCCCTCAAAATCTTTAATCACTTAGTTCTAAACGAACATGAATAATTAAACTGCAACAATTGTTATTTAATCCGCCCAAAATTTAGTTTCCCCAAAGAATTTGCTTCTGTCCAAAAATTTATACGATGGATCCAATTTTAAACTGCTACGCACATGAAATGTCATCATCAATTTCTAGATACTTGGATTAATTAATAGCCTCCATTTTGTGCAAGGAACTTTCCTAATCATTGAATAATCATTTAATATATGAATGCATCATAACACGTAATGTAATATCATAACAACATCTTTCAAGGACCATCAAAACCACGGTTCACATAAGATGTGTTTGATTCTTTAGAAGTATCGCAATCAAATTGAACCTACAATTAAAATCAAAAACAACAACAAATGGATATTGTCATGGGAATTAATCCGGGTTGTTCACATGACATTCACACATATTTTTGTTGTATGTTCTCTTTCCAATCAAAACAATGTTCAATATAAACCGCAATCATTTTGAAAGTCCAAGAAACTGAGCAATGCTAGCGTATTTTAGCTTCCAACCGACTTCAGCCCTTGTCTTTGAGTTGTTCATCCTCTTGCCCAAAAAATCATCGGTTCCTACAGATAGCGGCTGCTTGAAAGAAACTCTATCAAATAATTAAGGAACATGGTAGGGAATCATACCTTTAAACCCTTGGAATTCCTTGCTAATTTTTCTACTTCGTTTCGCGCAGTCCATTAGTTCTTGCTTGCATATTAAAAAGAAAGTACTCATAATAGAATTAGTGACTAAAGAAATTCGTTCCCATTATTTTTGGCCACAACATGTAGTTCCGTTCCCTACTGGTATTGATAATTTTTTGACAGCAGGAATCTTGGAAATACACATAATTTCCAAAACCACATAAGAAAATAGACCTAGAGAGCATGGTTGTCGCAACCTAGAAATGTTTGACCATGGTACCTCTTCATGATTGCAATTGCAAGACATGCAGAGTATTCCTTATTTGCAGTATAATCCAATAAGTAGATGTACAATGGACATGAACTTACTACATACACTAATATTAAAGTTTTTCTAGAATTGCTAGGATGGAGAGAATATTGTTTTCAAAAACATAAACAAAATGAAAGCTGAAAGAACAATGGTTAATAAAATTCCATCCATTTGTGAACAAAAAATACATTTCTACACATTCCTCAAGAATAACCTTATCACCGAAAAATATATCATCGAAAGACAACCAAGTGTCAATATAACAATTGAAGAAAATGCTAAGCACATGGATATATTGCAATAGAAACTTATGACGAAATTATGTCTTCTAATAGAGAAATGGGATATACACACACATGCAAAAATAGAAGAGAGATGTATAAATACACATTTATGTATTTATGTGCACAAATGATTTGATTATTCAGATAGGGCATGTACCCTACTTCATGAGCTGCCATCCAAACTGCACGTCAACATCATTTGGCATAATCTTATAATGCCAATAGGAAAAAGAAAAGGAAGATTCCTTACCGATACTTAAGGCTTCCAAGAGAAGGTAACATGATCTCATTCATGCTGAGTTAAATTGGCAACTTCTAGATTCAAGAGCGCTATTCCCAAAACCAAGTAGATAATAAAATAACCTGGTTAAACTCAAAATTGATTGGATGAACTAAGTTTGTAAAATCAAGGGCTGGTGCATCCTTCCAATTAAAAAATTTCTCACATTGTCGTTAAGTCTTAACTTCTAAACACATTAAGAAAAAAATAACTTCAATCTAGAAATAATACTCGAAGGACTTCAATTAGCAGATAAACATTGAGCAACATGTGTCTCTATCAATTATATTCCAGAAAGATCCATACACTGCTCTATGATTGGACCCACATCTGAGATATTCATTACTTATCTCATTACAAAGTTCTACCAAGCATTCATTAGTTATTAAGATGAACTCACTATAGCATGCATGTAACTCTCTTATAAGAAAAAATAGCATATTATTAACAGCCTAAAAAGAAACTATAAAAGATCATGATTAAAAAGTTTCAAGGACGAAGAAAAGTTTTAATCTCTTAGATTAAAAAGTTCAGTCTTTTTTCTGACGTATTATGCAATGCAATGCTACCATTATACACGTCCATTAAGGAAAGTGGGATTCCTCGAATTCGCCGAATGCATGCAACCAATCGAAGATCTGGCCCATAGAAGCAGAGATCACCTACACACACAATCAAAAACAAAAACCTTAAGAAAAATGTAAATGAAAGTCAAATGAAAGGAAACTTACGACTCACAATCAAAGTGACACGTGAGTTGGAATGGATGAACATGAAAAAAAAAGCAACATGCGATCTTAATCCATCATTCTTATCAGAAAAAAATAAAGATGCAATATGAGAAAGATTTTCTGCATGGGAGAAGCAAGATTCGCCACCTTAATTAAATCTACCGCTTTAATTGAACCTATTGTAGTGTTCTGCTTCATGCGCTATTTCGTCTGCAAACTCATGGGGCTTCTTCATGCCCTGTAATATTTCGAATCATTAAAAGCAAAGACAACAAAATATCAAGGCTATGAAATTATTAGATCTCATTGACATCATATTTTGGAGATTTCTTTAAAGACTAAAAGAATCATCAATAACTCCAACAATGGAAGTTCCCAACTAAAACAAACTAAAATTTCTCGCTAATATTGATCAAAAGAAATTCATAACCAAGAAGTGCAATCAAGACCAACTCAAAACAAAGAAGGGAAAACATTGCAAAGCTCAAAGACCATCTCTAAGAATCCGAATGGCAAAACTCCCCTAGTCCTTACATTAGGAAGGGGATGAGGATCGTTGAAATTAGTGAGAAAGAGCAATCCTGCCATGTTTTATGCAGCCTACCTCTGATTTTGGGTTGGGAAGTTATGTAGGTCTGTCAAAACTCTAGCTAAACTCCCCCCATCAACCGATTCTAACATGTAAACACTGCCTTTTATTTTGAATAATAAGTAATATTTACTTTGCAATCTGATCTGGAAACAATTGAATCACCCCTAGTGTTTCATCCTCAATGTATATCGGTCTGTAGTAATCTTATATATGGAATGCAGTCAAGATTTTGATGTCAGCAAGTTCAGTTGAATAACAAACTATTCTCAATTTACCACCATCCATGCTCCTTAAAAAGTTCCAGCTCTTGACAGATGATTTATAAAGCAATCGACCATCATCAACAACATATCCTACATCACAAAGCATAATGTCATTATTAGTTAAAACTGTCGCATTCATCAAATTCTTGATCTCACATACATTGTTCTTGATTGGGCCAAGAATTCCAGGAGGACTGTGCTCTCTCTTCAGATAAGCAATGCCACCATCTCTCGATCTCTTCATCACCCCCGCCACCATCTGAGCATTTCAGCAAACATGTAATGTGCAATAACAAACATTTCCCTCGCGTTTGACCCTCCTATCCAATTCTATAGAACACAAACAGCTCCTTTGAGGGACCTTGAACATCACGATGCTAGAAAGATGGCTTCACTTCCACGTCTCCGGAACCCGCACAGGTATCTTCTTCCATTTCCAATGGTAATACATTGGTTGGCTTTAACTGAAAAATAGAATAAAAACAAAGGTTATACTTATTATGTGAATGACTGATGAAGGATAATGGAAAATGAAACAAATTATGCCAAAGACATTGCATAACGTGTGCTCAAAAAAATTTAAAACTTTTATATGAATATTTAAAAATTGAAAAACCTCAGCCATAGGTGGGATCCACTATTCAAATAAGATGGCTTCAAGTTTTTCATTAAGCATGGCCATGATCCAATAAATTAATTTTTCTCGAAAATAATGATAGTTATTAAATTTTGAAACGAAAATGGAACAGCTGAATGGATCAGATCTTCTCAAAACAAAATCAAAAAAGCAAAAAGAAATAGCTGAACAGAATACAGAATTAAGGGTTTTTTTCAGAAATGAATCAAATGATCAATAATTCAGGTTGTGATTCGATTCACATCATAGAATGAATGAATTTGCTTGATCGTCTCAAAATTCAGGTTTTTTTTTCAGAAAAGGAAATCAGAATATTTAAGCAACTTTTTTAAAAAATTTGCTTGATCGTCTCAAATAAACTTAAAAACAACAAATCAGAACAGCAAGATAAAAAAACTAAAGAAAGAATGAGTAACGCTCAGCAGCCGAACACCAAAAACTAAAAAGGAAAGACACACAACCTAGAATCTAGAACTATGAGAAATCCAAAATTTTTATAGGAAATCTAGAACAACTAAAAAGAATGATCAATCCAGTACAGAATCTTGAACAATTAGCATCACATGAAAAACTAAACGGAAAAAATCGGTAATAATACTCGATCGTCTCAAAAAACAGCAAGATCACATCAAAAAGACACACAACTTCGAATCGGCGCTACAAATTGATGTGAGAATTTAAGAGAATGAGTATCGCTCACTCTGAGAACCGACCCAAATGCCATCAACAAACATTAACAACATTCTTGTATGAGAACATGGACCTTTTTACAGAGTTTGCGATACACAACATACCACTCCAACAAAATTATCTCATTGTGCTTACAGAGAGTTCCCAACGCACAATATACCACTCCAGCACACAACAATATATTGTGCATGATAATTGTGCTGAGAATAAGATTACTAAGTGTGCATAATAATGATTGATTTTTGAGAGGCTGGAGGAATTTGAATCAAATTATGATTGAATTAAAAAGAATCAACTAAATTAGAAGAAGACTAATGAAAGTGAAACATAATAATGGTTTCAAAAGAAAATTTTATAACACAGATTTTGGTCATGTATAATTCATAATAAATGGGTCTAAGGTGAACTCTTTCTCCGTGTATAACCACGTTTTTCTCAGGTTCCCTGCGGAGAGAATTTTAGCCATATTAAAAAACTAAACTTTTAGATTAGAGTTTATATTAATCTTAAAATATAAACATGGAATTGGGCATGAATCCAAATATATGTTACCAACTTATCTAAATTTAGATTTTGATTTCACATGAATCCAATTAGTTCACAGCCCTCATCCACTCCTGACATCAAACAATAGAGACGAACCAGTTATCTGATGATCAATGACCTGAGGATTGGGAGATGATTGGCCTAATGATAATGCTGGAGATATCGAAGGTTTTGGTTGATTTGAAACTCTGTCATATACCATCAGACTCTGCCAATAACAATATACTATGCATGATAATTGTGCTGAGAATATGATTACTATGTATGCACACAACAAAGTCATCTCATTGTGCATGATAATTGTGCTGACAGAGAATTCGCAACGCACAGTTATCATGCAAGTTATAAACACAAACTACACAAATGTACCAGGTAACACAATTTCTTTACCTGACAAACTCCACAACCGCCCACGGCTCTTACAACTGCATAGATGCTGGCCGCATGGTGTCGCCTCTGGAATCAAGTAATTGAGGCTGACATCTTTGTCCAGCTATAGGATTTTAATACAGAAAGGCACAACATGAAATGAATTAGATAAAAAACAGCAGATAATGTGAATCACGTATCATGTTCTATCTGATGTGTCTACATGCAATAAAGAATATGTAGCAACTGCCTTCAGACGTGTCCCTTACATGTTGAAAATTTGAGAATAATAAAAACATGCACATGTTAAGTAACATAGGGTTTTCTATTGAAATTAGTTTGGGCAATGTGACATCTGCCTTCATTATGATGCTGGGCTTATTCATTACATGACCTCATGTGAAAGCACAGGCTAATAATAGCATAATTAAGGTATGAGTAAGCTTAATTTTGCTAAACATTTAGTTCAGTATAGATTACATGAGCAAGGTTGTAAAAAGGTCAACAGATCTTGAGTTCTGATTGCTGACAGATTAAAAAAATTAAAAAAATTCTCAACTACCCCAACCCTTTTTACCAATGGTTTCTTTTTGAGCTGCCTGATCCGAATCCGCCAACCGAAGCTAACCTTTAATGCGTAGAGATAACCATAGTTTAAAAACCAAGATCCGCTCTAATCTGTAATTTAAAACCCAAGGATGCTATTTGGCTTAAATTAGGATTCTTTCAGATAAAACTCAGCTGAATCATCATTAGAAACCTAATAGACAAACTCTTCATCATAAAGAAACAGAAGCCCTAACGAATTCAAGAATTCCATGGCTGGTAGAAGGGCTTTTAATTACCTTGAATTGGGCAATTGGTGGTCGAGCACGTTGATCATCATATTCCAGCTCCAATTCTCCTCTCAGAATTTTCATCAAACACCTTCCATGCATTCCTACTGCTCTTTCATCGACTATGAAGTTCAGTCCATCTCACTGCGATATGAGAGAAAATTAGATCAAAACCGACATCAAATTCAGTCCCGACATAAAATTCCACAGGATGAGCTCAACTGAACTCAAATTCAGTCCCAACAAATTCGTTGACCTTAAGGAGATATCGTTGCTCTCGAAGCTGTCCTGGATCACCATTGCCGGTGTATATTACATGGCCTACACATGACACCGAGTAGAATAAGCAAAGAAAGATGGTCCAAGATTCTCATTTCTATTTCTATGCAAACTATCAATATATAATTATGGTATCCATACCATATCTTATGTGTTCTGAGATTTATTATAGCTAAGCATTTGTATTGTATTTTCTTGCATTTGTGTTTACTTTATCCATCACAATGCTACACAGACTGAAGATGTATACAATTTCACTTTTGTCTGCATAATATTAACTTATAAAATTTATCAAGATGATACGACCTTTGGTTTACCTGCTCATGGCTAATAAGAGAGCAAGTTGATAGTGGTTGAGAGAACCCACTCAAATGGGCCAATGCAGCAGCAAGAGCATCCGTCCCAAACTATTCTATCATTTACTATGCTGTTGGGAGGAAAATTATATTGACTCATAATGGACACCCTGTAGTGTAGCAACAACTTGCTGAGCTGATGATACCAGCACCACTTCAATCTATGGAGAAGAGATCTAGCATTCTCATATCAATATAGCAGTGCCTTCTTTGACAACACATCATGTATAACCAGAGCGGTGGACAAAAGTTTCTGGATCATTTGGCAGTTTATAATGATTAATCTACAACAAACGAAAGAAAGTAAACTTATTAACAAAATTGGATAATGTTTAGGTAGTAGCAAAGAAGCCTGCAACAATAACACATCCTTAAATGATACTCATTGATCTGAGTGGTTCTATAATACAAAATCGACAACAAATAAGATGTCTGATCGATGATTCTTAGCCATATCTATAATATAAAATCAACAAAAAAATATGATTTATGACATGTAATTTCGAGACATATCCAAAAGTGAATACCAGATCAAACGTTTGTTTCAAACATGGATTCATGATTAATATCAACATATGGATTCATGATTAACCACCATCAAATTTCTACGTTTTCAAGAACTTAATCGTACTTAAAATTGGAAAAAATATTGGCTAGTGACGGCATCGAGGACGACCACAAAATCAAACCCAAAAACTAAATGGGTCAACCAAAATTGCTCAAGAAATAAAGTTTGCAAGAACTCCATCGATAAAATTTTCAATTTAGTTTGTGCAAATTCAACTACCCTGTTTAGATCCTTGCACATATTAAACTTTAAATTTCACAAATAATCAAATTTTGCAAGCACTCCACATGGCTCTAAAGTCAACATTGTATGCACTACTTCAAAGGCCATAAGAGATTCCAAGAAAGCCACGCAGTTCTCTGTAGTTCACCAACTTCCAAAAAATCATTAGGATTCATTCATATTTCACAACCATGTCAAATGAAACAAAAAGACCTAAACCCATATTCAAAACCCCACATCAAAAACAAAAAAATCAAACCCAAAAATTGGATAAGTGCCCGTTCTTCTTATTTCTTGAGAAGGCATTTGATCATTCATCCATTTTATGAAGTTGTGGAAGTTCTCTAAAATTTCAAGACCCAATTATGCTCGTTGTATTGCTCCAAGTGTTGGGGTTCACTACTGAAGTATAACCTTTTTTAAAATCAGAGTTTGATATTTCTTCTACATAGTAGCAACATGTTATAATAAAACTGATACAGGATTGGCATTCATCAAATTTCGTTTTCTTCTCATTTCTTATTTTCATTCATACATTAAAAAAATTTGAATCTGTTTACTGACTTATGAGGTCTTTCTATATGGATAGGCAGCGGCATTTTTCAGGTTGCTAGGTGAAAGATGGGCTTGCAACAGAACAATATTGATATCAAACAGACAATGGAGATTGGCATGGGTATGTTGAAGCTCAGATTCTGCATTTTATCTCTTTTGGCATGTTTCAATGGTATCCAGTCCTCCAGATAAAAATAACACAACTAAATAGAATTTGCTCATATGATCATACATCGGAACATAGTGATCATCCATGTTTAAAGCAAAAACAAACAAAACGAAAACAACATTAAATTATGTATTCCATCCCCATAGGAATCCAACCCTATGGAAATTTCCAGTGAAGAATATTTAAGGCTTTGAAATATTCTTTGAGGAATATAAGCAAACATCTCATGTATACTCGTGTACCAAAGCTAAATTCATCCATCTTAACAAAAAATTATACCAATCAAGCAGATAAAATAGAACATACCAAAGAGTTGACATTGTGTCGTTGTTTAGAACCCCCCACCGTACAAACTCTCCAAATTCTGAGATTTAGCTTGATCCATTCCAGAGAATCCTTCAGGTGTCCATTTTTTTCAATGCGAGAAGAATGACAGAACAATTCTCCCAAGTACTTATTTTCTTTAAGTTGTAACCTTAATTACTTCACATATGCTCCGGCAATCCAACTATCCTATGGCCCCCTTCACATATGATCAGCACTGTGGCAATATCATTCTTTTTCACCAGTTCATCATCTCTAGAAAAAAGTGACGAACAACATATTGTCACTGCCAACATGCTAATCAATCGTCGGCTTGGTGAGTTTCTTCAAGGAGACGATACATTCCTGCGAAGGGGCAATGAAATCGTTAAGATCAGTGAGTCGCATCACTCTTTGAGGAAGGGGATGGACATCCTGTACTTAAATTGCAAGTGAGTTCAACCCCTAGAGTCAGAGAAGTTGTGAAATGAAAAATTGCAGCTTTCTTACAGCTTTGAAGAAACATATGCTTAACCGACTCATGTCTCTCCACCACAGAGTTCGAGTAGATGGAGAGATCCTTCTGCTGGTCTTCTTCTTGTACTTCTCTGAAGCCGCTCCAAGTAGATGGGAGATCCTTCTGCTGCTCCAAGCACAGACCTCTCATCTCCGTTTGAATTTTGTTATAGTAAGTTTTGTTCTTGGTTGTGTTTTATATTTTGGTGAGGTTTTTGAAACCGAGACTGAAAATGAATTTCCCCCTAAGTTTTGTATTTTGGTGCGGTTCTGTTCTTCGTTTCCCCCCCAACCAATTGATTTTAAAAAAAAAGTAGAACTTTCCCCCTAAAATTCAAAATTCCCCCCAAAGTTCTAACAACAACTCATCTTAATCCTAGTTACCAACTTTATCCTAGTCATCTTGTCTACTGGGACAAAATTCAAATTCTTCATGCTTTATAGAATAGATGTGTGTGTGTGTGTGTGTGTGTGTGTGTGTGTGTGTGTGTGTGTGCGTGTGTGTATATATATATATATATAATAGTTTATATATTAAAACAGTTTATAATATGTAACAGTAAAACATATTTATTAATTTAAAGTTTTTAGTTTAAACATATTTATTAACAGTATATATATAGTTATACGTATATATATAGTAATATGTACTAGTTTTAATAATATTTGATTTAGTTTAAAGTTTTTAGTTTAATATTGAAATCTAAATGGCGCAGATAAAATGCGCCTTATGCTACAATCCCTTGGACACCTAAACTCGTCTCTACCGGGTAAGTATTTTGTCGTAAATGAATTTTAGTATGAACTGTTAAAAAAATCTTGTGCTAGAACTTATTCCAGTGTGTTTGACAACACTAGAAGCTGAATTGTATGTCTCTATTATGACAGTTGCATATTGCTTAACAATAATTAAATGGACTCATTATATTAATGTTTCTTTGTTTGGAACGATTTATTACCTGCATGTTATTACCATTGAACCATATTGAATAGTGGGTAGGACATAACACTCGAGACGTATATGCGAACCCTTCGATTACAGATGGAAAGGAAACTAGTCGATGACTAGTTATGACACTTGGGTGGGGTTGGTCTATCGTATTAGGGTTTGTAGATGTAGCTTGACCACCTTATGGCTACCTCCTTACCACACCAATGGAGGCAAACGTCTTGACCATTTTCCAGGTTAGAGATGGCAAGAAGCGTTACTGTAAACCCTCGATGATAGGGTGCATTAAGAACATACTACCTACCCATACATAGACTTAGTCACACACACGAGAAACAGAAAATACTCAACTTGCAACCATTTTTATTTATTGAAATGCAAATCATATGTCAACTTTCATCATGCTCATATTCATGCTATGCACGTGTTTTCCTTTAATTGTTCTAACGCTCTCTTTTATTTAATAATTTTATTACTTTAAAATCTTGCCGAGCTATCGCTGACATATATTTCAAATGAATTTATGAAATATATGTTAGGTTCAGAGACAGGTTACATCGAGGACCATGCTTTTGAGGATCCTACCTTAGAGGTGGACCCTGTTGATCAGAGTTACGATGACGCTGAGATCCTCCCTGCTGAAGACTAGAGCGAGCTGTTTTTATTTCAATTTTATTAGTTGTACTTGTTGCTTTTCAAGTGTATTTACTTTCAGCAAATTGTACGGCCATGCTAGGTCTTAATTACTTTGTGTACTTTGTTTTAAAAACGCTGGAGTTAAAAGTGTAATGACTATTTATGCTGCTTATAAGAAATTTGCATGCAGAGACCTGCTTTGCTAAACGATGCTTATTGTGCTAAAGTCAAAGAAGAAAGAAAAAATTACTTCTTTTTTGCTTTAAACACATACGGACCTGCTCGCGTCGTCGCTCCCAAGTATAATGGGAAGCAGGGCGTGACAGGTTTTAGTGGTGGCCAATGCAGGTCCCTATTGCACTCTACAAAGTACTTCTGAAACAGTGAGAATATCATCACTAACCAGATTGATTGAATAACTTTGTACACAAATGTTTAACTTGTTGCTTGTCAGCATGGCAGGAAGACCGTACACTCGCAACGGAAATGGAACTAGCAGAAATGGTGCTCCCGATATCCATGAACTCATGGGTGTCATGAGAGGAATGTTTGAGATCTAACAGCAGCTGATCCAGCAGGGCCAGCATCCTGCACAACCTGCATCACCTCCTCCCCTGAATGCACCTGGAGACAAGCAATTTCGAGAGCTGAACCCGAAGAGCTTTCTGGAAGAGAAGGCCCGTTGGAAGTGGAAGAATGGGCCCGAAGCACTGAAGACAACCTGAGCCGTGCCCGTATTGACTAGGCAGGCTGGGTAAAACTGGCTAAGAAACAGCTGACTGCAAATGCTCGAAACTGGTGGGACATTGAAGAAGCTCGTCTGGACAAGCCCATCAACTGGAACATATTTCGAGAGCGATTCGACGCTCAATATTTTCCTCTATCAGCTAAGTGGGAACTGCATCAACGTTTCGTCAACCTGGAACAAGGCATTCGGACTGTTGACGAAATGAGGCAAAATTTTCGATGCTTAGTCGATTCACCCCGCACCTGATAAAACATCCTGAAGACTGTGCATATCAGTTTCTCCAGGGATTGGACCTGGACATTCAGGCTTCAATGTCTTCGATGAATCCGACTACACATCAGGAAGTGTTGGATGCTGCTAGGAAACGAGCTCATTGTAAAGCGTAAGAAGGCGCTTTAAATTGGAGGAAGTAGACGTCCACCAGAGCAACCCAGGGGCAATCTCCAATCTACTCAGACTGCACAATTCAAAAGGCATGCTGCCCCTGCTAACAATCGACCTCAGGTGGTGTGCTTTCACTGTAAGCGGACTGATCATCTTAAGAAGGACTACAGAGAGCTGTTGAAATAATGCTTGATATGTGGATCATATGCACATGCTACCAGAGACTGCCCTTGCCGCACTAACAAGCCGATGATTTCTGGACCTTCTGGACCTATTCAGCGTGGAGCTCCTGGATCTACTCAGTATGGACCATCTCTGGCTTCACAACAGAAGGCTTTTGCACTGGTGAGGCAGAATCAGCTGAGGCGTCAGGTTTCCACCATGACAGCCGCAGAGGCTGAGACTGATGAGCAAGTGATATCAGGTAATGATTAAACCTTTCTTTTAACAATACGTATGGTATATGCATGTGTTGCTTGTCTATCTTTTAGCTAAGACATATTTCCTATGTACTAGGTGTTATCTTAGTAGCCCCTCATCCAGCCCTATCTCTTTTTGATTCTGGAGCCACTCACTGCTTCATATCCCAAGGATTTGTAGAGAAACATTCTATTCATGTTAACTCTCTACCAAATTATTGGAACATCAGTACTGGGAGTCGAGTAGTGCAAACTTCTAGTAGCTGTCGGTCTTGCCCTATAGTGATTTGTGGACACGAGTTGTTCGCAGATTTTATGATAGTCGACATGCCAAAATTTGATGCGATATTCGGCACGGGCTGGTTAGGAAATTTCTACACTACTATCGATTGTCACAAAAAGAAAGTAGTGTTTAAAATCCTTGATCATCATGTGTTTGAATTCACGAGCGGAGACCGTTCACTTAGGCCTATCAAATTTTGGGCCAAGCCAAACGAAGTAATCATTGCATCGATGCAAGTTGAGCCCGAGAAGACTAGATTGGTTTGAGATTTTGGAGACGTATTCCCTAAAGATATTGCAAGATTACTGCCTGATCGAGCTCTGGAATTCACTATCGATCTTATGCCGAACACTTAACCTATTTCGAAGGCTCCTTATCGCATGGATCCTACTGAACTGGAAGAACTTGGAAATAACTCGACGACCTGTTACAGAAGGAATTGATACATCCCAGCGTATCTCTTTGGGATGTGCCATTTCTTTTGGTCAAGAAGAAGGATGGGTCAAGAAGCATGTGTGTGGATTATCGAGAACTGAATAAGGTAACCATAAAGAACAAGTACACGCTAACGCACATTGACGATATCTTCGATCAATTTGGCGGATCACGAGTATTCTCTAAGTTGGATCTCTGAAGTGTTTATCATCACGTGAATGTCAAAAGTGAAGACATCCCGAAGACGACATTTCGGACCAAGTATGGGCACTATGAATTCATAGGCATGCCATTTGGTGTGACTAATGCCCTAGTAGTATTCATGAACCTTATGAACTTGATCTTATATGAGTTTTTGGATAAGTTCGTAGTGATCTTCATCGACGACATCTTGGTCTACTCGAAGAATGAAGAAGAGCATGCCAGGCATCTGCAGATTGTATTGGAGACCTTGCAACATCATCGGTTATACATCAAGTACAGCAAGTGTGATTTTTGGATAGACCGAGTCGCCTTTTTTGGGCATGTGGTATCAGGAGACAGTATCTCTGTCGACCCACAGAAGGTCATTTCAGTCAAGAATTGGCCGACCCCTCGATCAGCTTCTGACATCCGAAGTTTTCTTGGATTGGCTGGCTATTACCGTCGATTCATCAAGGACTTCTCGAATATTGCCGAGCCTATGACTTGCCTGACGAGGAAGGATATTAAGTACATCTGGTCTTGGGCTTGTAAGCAAGCATTTAAAGAATTGAAGATGAAGATGACGACTGCACCAGTGTTAGCTATACCCAATAGAACTAGAGGATTTGAGATCTTCTGTGATGCATCAGGCAAGGGCCTTGGGTGTGTCCTGTTGGATATTGAACTCCCCGGATTTGATTTTGGATGATGAACAAACATAAATATATCGTGAACTAACAATTTGTGAGCGCAGTTATGGAGATCGTCGCCAAATTCATGTGAACATCCAAAGCGACATCTCGAGACTTCTCAAAGCGCGTGATCGTATGCCTAAAGCTTCGTTGAAGCTTTTGGACCATTTTAGAAGTCATGAAGATTCGGATCGAAGCTTTCGAAGACGGTTCGTCAAGTTGTATTTATAGTCTTTTAGCTTCGTTTTGTAGAATGTTAAGCCTTGAGTAGGTCTTACGTTTTAATCTTCATAACGCTCCTATCTTAGATATAGGATCTTAGTAGAAGTCCATACGAACTTTCCCGAAGCTTCGCGCTTCGATTCGGGACTTTTTGTGCATGTTAGTTGGTTCAAGAAGAAGAACAAACCGACTAGATGGTGATCTAGTCGGTCGGCAATGCTTCTTGGACCGACTAGTTTGCCTTCTCAATTCTAAGCTCTTTACTGTTTATAGTTAGTCGGTCTACGTTGACTCACCGATCGACTAGTTTGTGAACTAGTTGGTCAGTGATGCTTCTTAGACCGACTAGTTGAGCTTTCCCTGTACATGCCTAGTTACTGTTTATCGTTAGTCGGTCTATGTACATTTGGCGACCGACTAGTTGATGAACTAGTCGGTCAACTTTTGTTCTTGGACCGACTAAATCATTTTGTACTCAGACTATTTGTTTTATCTCTTAGTTGGTCTAAGTTCACTCACCGACCGACTAGTTGTGAAACTAGTCGGTTGGCAACTCTTCTTGGACCGACTAGTTCTGTTAGTCTGAATCTTCATCTATTCCATGTTCACCAGTTAGTCAGTTCATGCTGTTTGACCGACCGACTAGTTGATGAACTAGTCGGTCAGTCAACCTTCTTTGACCAACTAGTTTGGTTCAGAATAGAGCCGTTGGAGCATTTAATGCCACGATTTTCACTCTCTCTTTCCTCTAACCTATATATACTTGGTGTGCTGCATTCATTGCACTCAAGGCTGATTTTAAGAGAAGTTTAGAGATCAAAGAGAAAGCATTCAATCTCATTAAAGCTCATTCATTTCCTTTCAAGAATCTCTCCCTCACTCTTATTTTAAAAGAGAGATTCATTGATTGTGAGCCTTCCAAGCCAAGTGCTTGATCCTAGGTCACCAACAACCTCATAGCTCTCCATCGCTGATCTACATCTTGGAGCTAGGGTTTGGTGCCTCTTCATCTTCCCCAAAATCATCTTTTCCCTATTTCGTAAGTTTACTCAAGGCATAGGTATTTTGTGGTAAGCAATTTCGTATTTCATTTACTTCATTATTGTAAGTGTTTTACTCTCGGTTGTGAGAGTTTGTTTGTGATCCCGGGTTGTGGGAGTCACAATTTCATTTGTGTATGATTTGACTTGTGAAGGTTTTTCACAAGTATTTCATAGTGGAAATCTTGAGTTAGGGTTTCTAACTCAAGTATCCGGAGGGGATCCGGGTGGTTGGGACTAGGATCACCGGGAACAAGTCGGGGAGACTTGGATGGATCCGAACCCAGTAATATTGCTTGTTTGCGATTGTCTTCTTTGTTGTCATATTTACATTTCCGCATTTCCGCATTAATTGGTAGAGTTTGCAAGATAATTAGGAATTATCCTCTTAATTATTTTAAAGTACTATTCACCCCCCTCTAGTACTTATGCAATAGCTTAGCAGGGCATTACATTTGGTATCAAAGCCAAGTTTATCGCTATGTCTGCCAACGACAACAAGACCGTTCGTCCACCTTCCGACTATAGCACCTTCAAGAATCGTGAAGGAGCTTCTTCGGTGATTGAAGGACGCTCCTCAACGAGGTCTCCCTTCTTCAACGGTACCAACTACGGGTACTGGAAATGCCGGATGGAAACTTTCCTCCGGAGTGCTTCATTATAGAGGGCCACGATGAAGGAGTATGTCGAGCCCGCCGAAGAAGATTTCGAGAAATGGACTGCCGCGGAGGTCGCCGCGGAGGTAAGCAATGCCAAGGCAATGAATGCCTTGCAATGCGCTTTGGAGCCCGAGGATTTCAATAAGATATGCACATGTAAGAGTGCATATCAAATATGGAACTCCCTCCTCATCTTGCATGAAGGAACAAGTAGGGTAAGAGACTCTAAACTCGTTGTAGTTAATAAAGATTACGAGTTATTTCATATGCTACAGGGTGAGAAGATGAAGGAGTACTATGCTCGCTTCGTCAACATCACAAACGAGTTGGAGGCTCTCGGTAAGACCTACACCTAAAAGGAGAAAGTCTCGAAGATCATCGATGGACTTCCTTCTAGTTGGGAGAAACGTACCTTCGCCATCGAGGAAGGTAATGATATGAAAACTTATACCGTTGTTCAACTAATGGGTACCTTGATGTCTTATGAGGTACGCAAGGATAGCAAGTTGAAGTTGCAGGAAAAGATGAAGTCCTAAACTTTCAAGCCAGGATTGGCGTGCCCTCGAAGTCTTTCAAGCCTAATGGCTGGGTCCTAAACTTGATTCTGAAGTCGTGCTTACTTCCTAAGTACGGGTCCTAAATTTCGTTATATTTGATGTATTTTGTGCACCGATCGTTGGATCGCTTTTTGTATGTTGTCGATGTATCATTTTGATGTACTCATGCTTTATATATATATATATATATATATATATATATATATATATATATATATATATATATATATACATCGATGTTGACATTTCACTCTCTTGTGCATAGTATATATTTTTTATGTCTCTGATGTTTGATTTCGTCGCTCGACGATAATAACTTGGTTAAATAGAAATTATTTCTATAAAAACATAGAATTGTTTTCCATGCACTAAATTAACCAAGAATGTTGATATTGGAGAGTATATTCCATAACTCAATTCGAAAAATTAATTTGAGTTTTTGATGATTTTATTTATCGATTTTCGACTTTGGTCTCATTGACACGCTTTGATTTAATTCGTATTTTCCTTTGGTGTCATTTAGACCGTGGTCGTATTCTACGACTCCCGTGCTTTTATTTGAAGCCATTGTTATTGTCGTTGATCTACTCCCACTCTTTTTGCTAATGCCAAAGGGGGAGAGATATAATAATGACATGTGATAAATGATACTTTAAAGCATTATTCCACGAATCTAATTTGATATGTTAGATTCAGGGGGAGTTAAGATATATAAATGGATTTTTCAAATCCGATATTTCAATAATCGATTCTCATTTTATATACTTTACTCGTCTGATTGATGCGTATTATTATTATTCATTTTGGAATTAATGTGTCATCAATGCGGGGGAGTAAGTAAATTACATTTGAATCATTATTTTTTATTATTATTTATGTTGGTTTGTCATCACCAAAAAGGGGGAGAATGTTGGATATTGGACTACCCGGATTTGGTTTTGGATGATGAACAAACATAAATATATCGTGAACTAACAATTTGTGAGCGCAGTTATGGAGATCGTCGCCAAATTCATGTGAACATCCAAAGCGACGTCTCGAGACTTCTCAAAGCACGTGATCGTATGCCTAAAGCTTCGTTGAAGCTTTTGGACCATTTTAGAAGTCATGAAGATTCGGATCGAAGCTTTCGAAGACGGTTCGTCAAGTTTTATTTATAGTCTTTTAGCTTCGTTCCGTAGAATGTTAAGCCTTGAGTAGGTCTTACGTTTTAATCTTCATAACGCTCCTATCTTAGATATAGGATCTTAGTAGAAGTCCATACGAACTTTCCCGAAGCTTCGCGCTTCGATTCGGGACTTTTTGTGCATGTTACTTGGTTCAAGAAGAAGAACCAACCGACTAGATGGTGATCTAGTCGATCGGCAATGCTTCTTGGACCGACCAGTTTGCCTTCTCAATTCTAAGCTCTTTACTGTTTACAGTTAGTCGGTCTACGTTGACTCACCGACCGACTAGTTTGTGAACTAGTCGGTCAGTGATGCTTCTTAGACCGACTAGTTGAGCTTTCCCTGTACATGCCTAGTTACTGTTTATCGTTAGTCGGTCTATGTACATTTGGCGACCGACTAGTTGATGAACTAGTCGGTCAACTTTTTTTCTTGGACCGACTAAATCATTTTGTACTCAGACTATTTGTTTTATCTCTTGGTCGGTCTAAGTTCACTCACCGACCGACTAGTTGTGAAACTAGTCGGTTGGCAAGTCTTCTTGGACCGACTAGTTCTGTTAGTCTAAATCTTCATCTATTCCTTGTTCACCAATTAGTCGGTTCATGCTATTTGACCGACGGACTAGTTGATGAACTATTCGGTCAATCAACCTTCTTTGACCGACTAGTTTGGTTCAGAATAGAGCCGTTGGAGCATTTAATGCCACGATTTTCACTCTCTCTTTCCACTAACCTATATATACTTGGTGTGCTGCATTCATTGCACTCAAGGCTGATTTTAAGAGAAGTTTAGAGATCAAAGAGAAAGCATTCAATCTCATTAAAGCTCATTCATTTCCTTTCAAGAATCTCTCCCTCACTCTTATTTCAAAAGAGAGATTCATTGATTGTGAGCCTTCCAAGCCAAGTGCTTGATCCTAGGTCACCAACAACCTCATAGCTCTCCATCCCTGATCTACATCTTGGAGCTAGGGTTTGGTGCCTCTTCATCTTCCCCAAAATCATCTTTGCCCTAATTCGTAAGTTTACTCAAGGCATAGGTATTTTGTGGTAAGCAATTTCGTATTTCATTTACTTCATTAATGTAAGTGTTTTACTCTCGATTGTGAGAGTTTGTTTGTGATCCCGGGTTGTGGGAGTCACAATTTCATTTGTGTATGATTTGACTTGTGAAGGTTTTTCATAAGTATTTCATAGTGGAAATCTTGAGTCAGGGTTTCTAACTCAATTATCCGGAGGGGATCCGGGTGGTTGGGACGTAGGATCACCGGGAACAAGTCGGGGAGACTTGGGTGGATTCGAACCCAGTAATATTGTTGTTTGCGATTGTCTTCTTTATTGTCATATTTACATTTCCGCATTTCCGCATTAATTGGTAGAGTTTGCAAGATAATTAGGAATTATCCTCTTAATTATTTTAAAGTACTATTCACCCCCCCTCTAGTACTTGTGCAGTAGCTTAGCAGGGCATTACATTTGGTATCAAAGCCAAGTTTATAGCTATATCTGCCAACGACAACAAGACCGTTCGTCCACCTTCCGACTATAGTACCTTCAAGAATCGTGAAGGAGCTTCTTCGGTGATGGAAGGACACTCCTCAACGAAGCCTCCCTTCTTCAACGGTACCAACTATGTGTACTGGAAATACCGGATGGAAACTTTCCTCTGGAGTCTTCATTATGGAGGGCCACGATGAAGGAGTATGTCGAGCCCGTCGAAGACGATTTCGAGAAATGGACTACCGCGGAGGTCGCCGCAGAGGTAAGCAATGCCAAGGCAATGAACGCCTTGCAATGCGCTTTGGAGCCCAAGGATTTCAATAAGATATGCACATGTAAGAGTGCATATCAAATATGGAACTCTCTCCTCATCTTGCATGAAGGAACAAGTAGGGTAAGAGACTCTAAACTCGTTGTAGTTAATAAAGATTACGAGTTATTTCATATGCTACAGGGTGAGAAGATAAAGGAGTACTATGCTCGCTTCGTCGACATCACAAACGAGTTGGAGGCTCTCGGTAAGACCTACACCCAAAAGGAGAAAGTCTCGAAGATCATCGATGGACTTCCTTCTAGTTGAGAGAAACGTACCTTCGCCATCGAAGAAGGTAATGATATGAAAACGTATACCGTTGTTCAACTAATGGGTACCTTGATGTCTTACGAGGTACGCAAGGATAGCAAGTTAAAGTTGCAGGAAAAGATGAAGTCCTACCTAAAGCAAGACGAGCCAAAGAAGAAGGCTATTGCTTTCAAGGCCGCTCCATCAACTTCCACATCGACCGATGATGAAAACTTAGAAGACGGGTTGTACTTGGAGTACATGGCTCTCATGGCCAAGAAGTTCAACCGGTTCTTCCGAAAAGGTAACTTCAAAAACAAATCGAAGTTTGATTCTTCTAACGCCTCCTCTCCTTTGTGTTTCAAATGCAACAAGCCAGGACACATGAAAGCGGATTGTCCTCAAAACAGGCACAAGGAGAAGTGGAAGGCGCCGAAGTTCGACAAGTCCAAGAAGTACAAGAAATGGTACAAAAAGAGGCTTGTCGGGACATTCACCGACTCTGAGGATTCCTCAAGCGGAGAGTCGGATGATGAGCAAGTGGAGCAAGCACACATGTGCTTCATGGCTAGAGATGAGCAAGATAAAGATTCCTCTTCCGATGATAGCGACAACGAAGGCGATGTGGTAACCATGGATGACCTTAGAAATGCTAATGAGTAATTATGGTCTAAATACACTAAATTAGTAAATAGGTATACTAAATTAAAAGATGATTTAGCTAGCATCCAAACCTCGCCTAAAACTATCATCACCAACAACGACACCGTTGTTGAAGAGTTGAAAAATGAGATGTAAATCTCAAGACTCAACTTGAACTTGTTAGCATTGAGAATCTGGAAGAACACAAGATAGCGGATTTCACTTCTCAAAACTCGACTTTGAGTATTGAGAATGAGAATCTCAAATCTCGTGTTTATGTGCTCACATCGCAAGTATCCACTTTGGATGCTTCTATGCGTTCTCTCACCGAGAAATATGAGAACACATTAGGCCGAATTAATAAATTCTGTAAGGGTAAGGACCATTTGGATAAAATCCTAAATGACTTACTTCCGGCCAATCACCACATTGGCTTGGGGTATACGATGGGAAATTCATCCAAAGCGACCACTACCTTTGTTAGGCCAACTTCCGATGCCTCAACGAGTGGTAGCAAACACTCTATTGGTAGTTCATCTACCAATGGTGCTTCCACCTCGTACACACCTTCATTTGGAAAGAAACCCACTTTGGGTGGACCACCAAAGAAGGGTCATGCTTACATGTACACAAATACCATGCCACGTAGGAACACACGTCCTACTCCACCGGCTCACACATATGATGATTTCTATGCTACACATCCACGGGCACGTGCACACCATGTGAGACACCCTCACGCACGTGTTTCTTCACATGCATATGTTCACCCACATCATCGTATGAATAATTATCCACATGCACCATTTCATCATGTTCCTTATGCCTATCCACGACATGCATCACGTAGAAATCAACAACGCATGCATGCTCCCAATAGGATTAGGGCTCCCAAAATTTTCAAGATTTGGAGCCCAAAGGACACAAGCATGGATGAAAAACAAGTTTACATGAATGATTATTTTATGAATGTAGTGGATAATGATAATTATGTGGGGAAGTCTAAATCCAATTGGACTTGGCTTCAAAAGGTCTAATCTTTTGGACCCAATGACCTTGGGTACCATGATACGATATTTTCTATCTTTAGGTACTCAAGAAAAAGAAACGGAGCAACAAATTTAAATTTAGCTCCAAGAGGAATTGGATACTCGATAGCGGGTGTTCAAAACACATGACGGGAGACGCTCAATTGCTCTCCGGAGTGGTTCCCATTGCAAATGGAAACCGGGTAGTCTTTGGAGGCAACGAGAGCGGAACCATCATAGGTGTTGGTAAAGTGGGTAATCCTTCTACACCTCTTATAAATGAGGTTTACCTTGTTAAAGGATTAAACCACAATCTTATTTCAATAAGCCAACTTTGTGACAAAGGTTACAAAGTTAGCTTTGCGAAAGGAATGTGCCATATTTTAAGAAAAGATAATAATGAATTATTGTTTTCCGGCACACGCCATAAGGATATATACATCCTAGATCTTCCAAGATCACATGAACAATGTCTCATTGCCAACACAAGTGAACAACACTTATGGCATCGAAGTTTTGGTCATGTGAACTTTGGAACACTATTTAAACTTTCCAAGTTAAATTCTATTAGAGGCTTCCCTAAGCTAGTCTTTCAAAAGAAAAGCTTTTGTGACTCGTGTCAACGATGCAAGCTTCCAAAATCGTCTTTTAAACCTAAGAAAAGCATTTCTTCTAAGCGGCCACTAGAGCTATTACATCTAGATTTATTTGGGCCAACTAGAGTTGCTTCATTAGGAAATGCACGATATGGACTTGTCATCGTTGATGAATTTTCTCGGTTTACTTGGGTATTTTCATTGAGTAATAAAAATGATGCTTTTGAAAACTTCACAATTTTTGTCAAGAAAGTACAAAATCTCATTGGAACCACCATTGTCACTATTCGTAGTGATCATGGAGGAGAATTTGAGAATGAGTCTTTTGAGAACTTTTGTGATGAAGTTGGTATTACACACACCTTTTCATTCCCTCGCGCACCTCCTCAAAATGGTGCTGTTGAGAGAAAGAATAGGACGCTAGTGGAGTGTGCTCGCACTATGCTTAATGATAGCTAACTTGGCCATCAATTTTGGGCGGAAGCGGTACACACCGCTTGCTATGTGTTTAATAGAATACTTTTGAGGCCTGGCACTAAATAAACTAGTTATGAATTGTTGTTTGGTAGATTGCCTCAAGTTAAACATTTTCGTGTTTTTGGTTCAAAATGTTTTATTAAAAACACGTATGGTAGTTTGGACAAATTCGATCCAAGATCCGATGAGGGGATTTTTGTTGGATATTCCTCACGTAGCAAAGCCTACCGGATATACAACAAACGAACCTCAACGATCGAGGAATCGCTTCATGTTTCATTTAATGAAGGATTTGTTCCAACTAGAATTACTAATGATGATGACTCCATGGATGTTTTATGTGATTCAATTGGTAATTCTAATTCTATTGATTCTATTGATACTAACCCGACTAATGAAGTTGTTGAGAATGTTCCTAGTGATCAGGTAATTCCCAAACGGATTCATACCGTTCGTGACCATCCTCATGAGCAAGTCATTGGCAATATCTATGATAGTGTCAAGACGAGATCTCAAGTCAACCACTTCTCTCATTGTGCCTTTGCCTCCTCGATAGAGCCAAAGAATATTAATTGAAGCGTGCGAAGATAGCGCTTGGATCCTTGCCATGGAAGAGGAACTCATTCAATTCGAGAGGAATGAGGTTTGGGAGCTTGTTCCATTGCCATCGAAGAACCACACCGTCATAGGGACAAAGTGGATCTTCAAGAACAAGACCGACGAAAACCAAATCGTCGTCCGGAACAAAGCTCGGTTAGTAGCTCAAGGCTATCGGCAAGAGGAAGGTATCGATTTCGAAGAATCCTTTGCTCCGGTAGCTAGATTAGAATCAATTAGATTATTGTTATCTTTTGCATGCCATAAAGATTTTAAACTTTTTCAAATGGATGTTAAAAGTGCGTTTTTAAACGGAGATGTTGTTGAGAAAGTTTATGTTTCTCAACCTCCTGGTTTTATAAATGAAAATTTTCCAAATCATGTTTTTAAACTTAAGAAAGCACTTTACGGTTTGAGACAAGCTCCTCGAGATTGGTATGACCGTTTAAAGAATTTTCTTTTGGATTTGGGTTTTAAAATGGGAGAAGTTGATTCCACCTTATTTGTTAAGTATTCAAATAATGATATAATTTTAGTTCAAATTTATGTTGATGATATCATTTTCGGTGCTACTAACTTTGCTCTTTGCGAAGAGTTTTCTAATGTGATGAAGGATCAATTTGAGATGAGCCACATGGGTGAGCTCAAATATTTCTTAGGTCTCCAAATTCGCCAAATGAACGATGCAATCTTCATCCACCAAACGAAGTACACGGTGGAGTTGCTAAAGCGATTTGGAATGGAGAATGCCTCCGGGAAGAAGACTCCAATGAGCACTACTACACATCTTGATAAAGATGCGGGCGGAAAAGATGTAGACATTCGTCTATATCGAGGTATGATAGGTAGTTTACTATATCTTACCGCAAGTGGGCCCGATATTATGTTTGCCATATGTGTTTGTGCTCGTTATCAGTCTCAACCTAAGGAGTCACACTTAGTAGCGGTAAAACTTATTTTCCGTTATTTAAGTTACACACTTGATTTTGGATTACTTTATCCAAAATCTAGCACATATGAGTTAATCTCATATAGTGACGCAGATTATGCGGGATGCAAATCCGACAGGAAAAGTACTAGTGGCACTTGCCATTTTATAGGAAATTCTCTTGTCTCTTGGTTTTCCAAGAAGCAGAATTCCGTATCACTTTCAACCACCGAGGCGGAATATATTGCCGCCGGTGCCGCGTGTGCTCAAGTTCTTTGGATGAGACACACACTTAAAGACTTTGGTATAAACTGGGATACTTGCCCTATCATGGTGGACAACCAAAGTGCAATTTGTCTCTCCAAGAACCATTCCCGTTCTAAACACATAGATGTCCGACACCATTTTTTAGATGATCAAGTTGCTAAAAAGGACATCATATTAGTGTACGTTGAAACCCAGAAGCAAATCGTCGATATTTTCACGAAACCCCTAAAGGAAGACTCCTTTGTGCGGTTGCGTCGAGAATTGGAGATTATGGGTGAATCCGAGATTTATGATTCATTTTTATTCAATAATCTTGCATGCTATGAAATTTCGTTATATTTGCACATGCTAGATTTATTGGAATTTTCTGGATTTTTGTTGAATTTTTGGAATTTATGATCGATTTGTTCATGAACATCAAATTTCAGATTTTCGATGTTTAATGGGGTAGTATAATGATTAGTGAGATTTGTATGATGTTTCGTCCAAGTGCGATTAGGAGAGAACTCAAAATTTCAAATTCTAAGATTTTTGAACTCTGTTAGTCGGTTCATGTTCATTGACCGACCGACTAGATCATCATCTAGTCGGTCAGTGAATGAACTCAGACCGACTAACCCAAGCCCTAAATTTTGGCTTCAGTTACTGTTTGCAACTAGTCGGTTCAAGCTCATTGACCGACCGACTAGATCGTCATCTAGTCGGTCAGTGCTTGAACTGTGATCGACTAATTGCTCAGGGACAGTTGCGACTTTTGCTCTTCCCATCGACTTATACTCAATCCTGACCGACTTATTTTCATTCTAGTCGGTTCATCTCTCTCTCTCTCTCTCTCAGCCAAAACCCCCCGTGCCCGTTCGACTTCCTCCTCTCCCGTCGTCGTTTCCGGCCATCTCTCCGACCAACTCCGGCCGGTGATCACTCTTCTCCTCATCCTAGGGTAAATCCCCCTCTCTCCCATCTCCTCTAGGGTTTGTTTCCTGTGCTTAGGGTTAGGATTTCTTAGATTTCAATTTCTAGGGTTTCGGCTAGGGTTGATCTTTAGGGTTTTCTTGTGTTGATTCGTGCTTTGTCTCGTCACGCTTTTGGCGAAGACAAGGATCCCGATCCGACCCTCGAGCCCGTCCCCTATGACCGTAGAGTCGCCCCCTAGGGAACCGTCGCAACCCAAACGCCGTTTGAAAACAACCCACCCTTCGTCGTCTTCGCCTCCCCTTAAGAAGAAGAGGACGGCGACAGCGAAGCCCCGAGCCCAATCTCAGACCAAGCCCAAGCCTGTGTCTTTCTGTGCTCCCACTCCTCCCGGTGCTTTGGATTCCGACACCGAGTACATACCAGAGACCGAGACCCATAGGGATCCTTCACCCCCTCCTAGGGAACCTACGTCTAGCTCTAGACCCCGTACTTCCACACGTCAGCCTAAGGGAAAGGGTCCGATGCTGGTTGGCGGTGTCGTTATCTCGTTGTGTCGCGATGACCCTATGTGTATCGCGGCTTACAACCGTATCGAACACTGCCTGCTTCTTCTGGAGCATTTCGTACAGTTTTCAGACTTCCCAGGCCTAGCTGATCTTCTGTCGTCTTCCGGTCTTATCGATTATCTTCGATATGACCCTAAGGCGAATCCACACACTTACCCTCGCCTAGTCAAACTCTTTTACACCAACCGTGTCCGGGGTCAGTATGACGAGACCCACTCTATTGAGACGACTGTCTTGGGGACACCGATTGTCCTCACGGCAGAAATCTTAGGAGAGTTGATCGGTTGCTCGTCGTCTGGCCTCCTCCCTTCCGATATCTCCGTCGATGACATATCTTCCCTTGACCAGGTCATCCTTTCTGAGATCTTCCATGAGATTCATCCTGCCATGATTGGCGTGCCCTCGAAGTATTTCAAGCCTAATGGCTGGGTCCTAAACTTGATTCTGAAGTCGTGCTTACTTCCTAAGTACGGCTCCTCTTCTTTGCCTTCCCAGCCATTCCTAAAGCTCATATATGCCATCTTCATAAGGAGCGAGATTAACTGGGCTTGGATCATACTCGATAAGATGGATTCTTTCGAGTGTATCCGTAAGTCCACGAAGTCTGCTCATATCCCATATCCGTGCCTTATGACACTTGTCTTTCGCCACTTTCGTGTCACTTTGCCTCCTGATGATGAGCATCCTCTCGGTCCCCCTCTGAATGCGACGGCCGTCAAGAAGTCTCTTGCGGCGCTCCGTCACGTTCAGAGGACGACCCCCTCTGCTTCAGCGTCTGCTTCAGCCTCAGCTGCTCCTGCTCCCTCTACCACTCTTGACGAGCTCGCACGTTCAGTGAGACGTATGGAGTCTTGTTATGCTCATACTTAGGAGAAACTTGCTCGTATCGCCTCTCGTTTGGGCATTGAGATCCCTCCGTCAGTCTTTGACGAGGATGAGTTGGATGAGGAGGAGATCGAGGAGCTGGTTCGTGTTGCTGCTCGTGCCCCTGAGGGCACTTCTGGTGATGTTGCCTCTTCTGCTGGTGACCCCAAGAGCACACCTGTTGCCACCGTTCCGGTGGTGGATACTACGACTGGTGCTCCCGAGGCCACTACCGTCTCTCCCGTGGACACTTCAGCTGATCCGGTGACCACTACTCCAGCTGCAGAGCCTGCTGCTGCTGCAGATCCTCCCTCTGCCTCCTGAGCTTCTCTGAGGACTCTCCCGATGCACTTTGGATGATAGATCTTTTAGTGAGAGTGTGGGTTAGGATAGTGTGGGTGGTTATGATTTTTGGATCATATTGATGTATTTTGATGTATCCCTGATGTATTTTGATGGATATGTATGTTTTGTGATACTCCGATGTCCTGTGTGATATTTTGATGTATTTTGTGCACCGATCGTTGGATCGCTTTTTGTATGTTGTCGATGTATCATTTTGATGTACTCATGCTTTATATATATATACATCGATATTGACATTTCACTCTCTTGTGCACAGTATATATTTTTTATGTCTCTGATGTTTGATTTTGTCGCTCGACGATAATAACTTGGTTAAATAGAAATTATTTCTATGAAAACATAGAATTGTTTTCCATGCACTAAATTAACCAAGAATGTTGATATTGGAGAGTATATTCCATAACTCAATTAGTAAAATTAATTTGAGTTTTTGATGATTTTATTTATCGATTTTCGACTTTGGTCTCATTGACACGCTTTGATTTAATTCGTATTTTCCTTTGGTGTCATTTAGACCGTGGTCGTATTTTACGACTCCCGTGCTTTTATTTGAAGCCATTGTTGTTGTCGTTGATCTCCTCCCACTCTTTTTGCTAATGCCAAAGGGGGAGAGATATAATAATGACATGTGCTAAATGATAATTTAAAGCATTATTCCAAGAATCTAATTTGATATGTTAGATTCAGGGGGAGTTAAGATATATAAATTGATTTTTCAAATCCGATATTTCAATAATCGATTCTCATTTTATATACTTTACTCGTCTGCTTAATGCGTATTATTATTATTCATTTTGGAATAACGTGTCATCAATGCAGGGGGAGTAAGTAAATTACATTTGAATCATTATTTTTGATTATTATTTATGTTGGTTTGTCATCACCAAAAAGGGGGAGAATGTTGGATATTGGACTCCCCGGATTTGGTTTTGGATGATGAATAAACATAAATATATCGTGAACTAACAATTTGTGAGCGCAGTTATGGAGATCGTCGCCAAATTCATGTGAACATCCAAAGCGACGTCTCGAGACTTCTCAAAGCACGTGATCGTATGCCTAAAGCTTCATTGAAGCTTTTGGACCATTTTAGAAGTCATGAAGATTCGGATCGAAGCTTTCGAAGACGGTTCGTCAAGTTTTATTTATAGTCTTTTAGCTTCGTTCCGTAGAATGTTAAGCCTTGAGTAGGTCTTACGTTTTAATCTTCATAACGCTCCTATCTTAGATATAGGATCTTAGTAGAAGTCCATACGAACTTTCCCGAAGCTTCGCGCTTCGATTCGGGACTTTTTGTGCATGTTAGTTTGTTCAAGAAGAAGAACCAACCGACTAGATGGTGATCTAGTCGGTCGGTAATGCTTCTTGGACCGACTAGTTTGCCTTCTTAATTCTAAGCTCTTTACTGTTTACAGTTAGTCGGTCTACGTTGATTCACCGACCGACTAGTTTGTGAACTAGTCGGTCAGTGATGCTTCTTAGACCGACTAGTTGAGCTTTCCCTGTACATGACTTGTTACTGTTTATCGTTAGTCGGTCTATGTAAATTTGGCGACCGACTAGTTGATGAACTAGGTTGTCAACTTTTTTTCTTGGACCGACTAAATCATTTTGTACTCAGACTATTTGTTTTATCTCTTAGTCGGTCTAAGTTCACTCACCGACCGACTAGTTGTGAAACTAGTCGGTTGGCAAGTCTTCTTGGACCGACTAGTTCTGTTAGTCTGAATCTTTATCTATTCCATGTTCACCAGTTAGTCGGTTCATGCTGTTTGACTGACCAACTAGTTGATAAACTAGTCGGTCAGTCAACCTTCTTTGACCGACTAGTTTGGTTCAGAATAGAGCCGTTGGAGCATTTAATGCCACGATTTTCACTCTCTCTTTCCACTAACCTAAATATACTTGGTGTGCTACATTCATTGCACTCAAGGCTGATTTTAAGAGATGTTTAGAGATCAAAGAGAAAGCATTCAATCTCATTAAAGCTCATTCATTTCCTTTCAAGAATCTCTCTCTCACTCTTATTTCAAAAGAGAGATTCATTGATTGTGAGCCTTCCAAGCCAAGTGCTTGATCCTAGGTCACCAACAACCTCATAGCTCTCCATCGCTGATCTACATCTTGGAGCTAGGGTTTGGTGCCTCTTCATCTTCCCCAAAATCATCTTTTCCCTAATTCGTAAGTTTACTCAAGGCATAGGTATTTTGTGGTAAGCAATTTCGTATTTCATTTACTTCATTATTGTAAGTGTTTTACTCTCGGTTGTGAGAGTTTGTTTGTGATCCCGGGTTGTGGGAGTCACAATTTCATTTGTGTATGATTTGACTTGTGAAGGTTTTTCACAAGTATTTCATAGTGGAAATCTTGAGTTAGGGTTTCTAACTCAAGTATCCGGAGGGGATCCGGGTGGTTGGGACGTAGGATCACCGGGAACAAGTCGGGGAGACTTGGGTGGATCCGAACCCAGTAATATTGCTTGTTTGTGATTGTCTTCTTTGTTGTCATATTTACATTTCCGCATTTCCGCATTAATTGGTAGAGTTTGCAAGATAATTAGGAATTATCCTCTTAATTATTTTAAAGTACTATTCACCCCCCCCCCCCCTCTAGTACTTGTGCAGTAGCTTAGCAGGGCATTACATGTCATGCATCAACATGGTCATATGGTCGCATATGCTTCTCGGCAGTTGAAGATTCACGAGAAGAATTATCCGACTCACGACTTGGAGCTAGCCGCTGTCATCTTTGCCCTGAAGATTTGGAGACATTTCTTATTAAGTGAGAAAGTGAAAATCTTCACTGATCAAAAAAGTTTGAAATACATTTTTACCCAGAAAGAGTTGAATATGAGGCAGTGCAGATGGTTAGAGTTGATGGCCGATTACGACATTGACCTCCAGTAACATCCAATGAAGGTTATTGTCGTACCCGACGCTTTGATTAGACTGCCAGTAGTCATGACTCTTACAGTTCAGTGGAGGCTACAGCAAGATCTGCAGGAGATGGGTATGGAAGTTGTTTTACCTGAAGTCACATCATCATTGATGAATATGCAAATTCAGTCGGCGATTGTGGATTGGGTCAAAACTGCACAGTTTGCTGCAGGAGATCAGAGAGCAAGTTGAAGCTGAATGTCAGATGGACTTTCTTATTCATGAGGATGGTTGTCACGGTCGCTTTTCGATCGTACTTTCTTCGCACGCGTACTCTTGTTCGTATACGTATTATTTTGGACCTTTCTTGTATCCGAACCCTATGTTGTAATATGCCATTGTGACCCTCTCGAAGAGTATTTATTTGTGAAATTATTTTGAAACGTCATTTCATGAGTCGTTCCCCCACAAAATAACTTTGTTTGAAGAGGCGTCGTAGTTTCCACCTTCATCGTTAGACCTTTCTATTTTTAGCTTCATCCTCTATTGCCCTAGCCCGTGACCAATCTCCTTAGTCTCGATTCTCTCGTCGACACGGTCATCCCGGTATTTTTATTATATTTTTCGGACATCGTTTAGTTGGCCAATCACTCTAATCACATCCAACTTGTAATTAGCCTAACTTCACCCTAATTTAAACTTAATTTAATCTTAATTAATCTAAGCCATAGGATCAATGTATCATGTTGAATTATTCCTAGCTAATCACCACCCTATATCATCCTAGGTGCACTCCCTCCATCTCACATTCTCTCTCCCCAACCACCTAACTCTACCCCAATTCTAGATTTATATAGCAAATAACCCTAGCTTTCTCCCTTCACGCAAGAGGCCCAATTGCAGCCGCCAACCTCAACCCTTGGCATCCCCTTCCAAATATCTGCCACCTCTCTCCCCCTCACCGGTGCAAGGCGGCCAGCACCCCTACACCGCCGAAAAAACCCCCCCTTGCTACCACACAACTCCACGCAAGCCCCAAGAGACTGTTGGCATCTTCTCCTCCCCTTCACCCCACAACACCACCGCACGACCCACAACACAGCTGCCAGATCTCCCCAACCGCCGCCACCATTGCACCGACTCCCCAGCCCGTGCACCACTAGAAACCCCCGCTCTACTCTTCCCCTAGCCCAGATCTGTCGTTCACCCCTCACAAATCCCTTACCGTGGCCACTTTGCTCCCTATTGTCGTCGGACTGCAGCCCTCCACCGTCCAAGCACAGTCGGCCACCCATCTCCTCCACCTCCTCCATTGCCGCAACCCCCCTTCATCACTAATCGCCAGCCCTTCATTCAAGGTGGCACAACTTCCCTTCTTGCTGCCACTTGCACAGTCCAACGATTGGATGCCGCGCACAGCACCGTTGCCGAACTTCCCCAGGCCGATCTCTGGCCACCACGCCCTCATCTCCCCTATCCAATGCTCAACAGCCCCTTCAATAGTCACATACCCTTCTCCATTCCTATTAACTGCCGAGCGTCACATATCAGCCCCTCTTCCGCTTGTTGAGTCATGGGCCGCACCGTTGCCACACGAAACTAAACAGCAGGCCGAGTTTCTCTTGATCGCTGCCCCTGCCGTTCATCCACTTCTCGTGGCTATCTCTGTGCCTTGCTGCTTCCCCTAGTGGTCACCGTCGTCGCCGCTAGCTGCAGACGTCGTCACACCTCGCTCATTGTTGGAGTCCAACCCCTGACGTCGCTACCCGACGTCAGTGTAGCTCTCGTGTCATGTTAAGATATATCTACACCGTAGGAGCCCACACCCACATGCTAACAAGATAAAAACTGTGATTTTATTGTGTTGGTTAATTCACTAATTGAAGAATAATAACATGGGAATGTAGGCTGGGATGATTGATTTGGAGCACATAGGGAGATCTGGACTATTGTTGAACTGAGCGTGGGAGCTCTGGACTTTGTGAATCTATGATTGGACTTTAAGATTGGTGATTCCAGCACATATTTCAGGCAAGTGAAACTTGCACAGTACTTGTTTTAGGCCATGTTTTAGGACATTTTGCAAAAGAGACTAGGCGGTGAAATGATAGTCGCCTAGACGTCCCTTTAGATCTAGCTTAACAACGAAGCTAGATCCGACACTTTAACCATGCTTGCATTCATTCTGCCATGCCATGTTTAATTTTAATTAACGGTAAGCAATTTATATGTTCATTGCAATGTCATTGCATGCATCCAATGTTTCATCGTGATTGCATAGCACACGCTACACTTATTGTAATGATTGAGGCTAGGCACCTGCTTTGCGGGCACAACCCTATGCCATATTGAAAAACACTTTCTGGCTCGTGATCCAGAAGCGAGCTCATGTACTTGGGAAACCCTGGCTCGATACACGTGGAGGGGTAGGGTTAAGCGACCACTCAGCATAAAAGTGTGCTCGTACAGCCACTTCAGCTATAAGGCGTAAACTCTGGGATTGGGGTAGGGTTAAGCGACCACTCAGTGTAGAAGTATGCCAGATCAGCAACTTCAGCTGTAAGGCATAAACCCTGTGCTCATCGTGAATGCAAGTTCATCGTGAAAATCGTGAATATTGTTTAGTAGCTTTTGCTACAACGTGTCGTGCCAATGTTACTTTTCATGTTCATCTTTAAATTGTTACATTCATGTTCATGTTTAAACTGCTGCATTCATGTCATGTCATCTTCTTTACTTTAGAACTGCTAGTTGTACATTTTTGCACTTATGTTTCCTTGCACAAAAGTTTCCCGTTTTTTCTTGGGAGACTTTTGCTGACATGTGCTCTTTTCTCTTTGGGTGTCACATGTCAGGTTTGAGCCTGAGGAGGTTGCAGCGGTCGACAGGTTACTGATGACCAGTTCGAGGATATCGGTTTTACCCTTAGTCTAGCTGGTGACTCTCTTTTATTTGTTGTTTACTTTCTTAGTAGCTGTTGTTAGGTTGTTCGGTGCGTTGCACCACTTCTTGTTGTAGTTTCGGCCATGCTTAGGCCTTCTTTTTGGACTCTGTACTTCATTTTATGACTATCTCTGTAATGTTTGGAATAAAATCTGTGGATGTTGAATATTGGATAATTTTATTGTCTATCCCTCATTATTATTATTGGTGTTTCATCGTAATGCAGAGGACCTGATAATGGATTAATTTAAGAGACGCTTATCAGACTGCAGCTTCACAGCTCCAAGTCTGGGCAGACCTCTTCACGTCCCGCCTCCATACTTGGGAAGCGGGGCGTGACAGGTTTTGTTGGTGGCCCATGCAGGTCCTCTTTGCATCTGCAAAATATCGGAATAACAATAATGATAACAACATCCATTAAATTATTCTGGACATTCAAGTCATGAATTGAGTCTAACCTGAAGGGCTCCCCTGTTTTAGGTGGTAGGAAGACTTAGATAGATGTCCAGGTTTGATAGTCAGGAGCCTTTGTTAAGATTTAGTTGTACTCATCATAGGTTGCATTAGTAGTCTCTCACCCAGCCCTGACCATATTAGAGTTCTAGAGCTTCTCTTTTAGCCGTTCATTGAGTCCATCGATTTCGGGCCCAGCGGAACGTGATCTTGTTACTCTTAGGACCCCACCCCCAGACCTCTATTACAGTCTAGTCTATTAGAGAGTTTTAGTGTTAAGTTTCTCCTAACCTTTAGTCAACCCGATTACTAGAACCCCTGATTCTATCATTTTCCTGATCGTTGCATTTCCGTGTTATCGACCGTAGATTTCCGTCGTAACTCTTCTTGAATCATATCCTAGGCGTATTTCATATAAGACCACGCGATCTTATTCCTTTCCCTCGTTTCATGTGATCGCTTCATGACGATTATCGTTAATCTTTCGAATCTTCTCTGTTGCAAATCTTGATTCTTTCAAAGTTATTTTCGATGTTCCTTATTAAAAGTTTTCGCTCAGTATAACTTTTGTTTCTAAACCCTCTTCTTATATATTTAATTCCTCACTTTACGATTGAGTTAAAATTTCCTTCGTAGATTCTGAAGTCTATTGGTTGTAAGTTTAATTACTATCTCGTAACTATTTTCTGACATATACTTTCGCATTTCGGTTTAAAAAAACTTTATTGCTATTTTGAAAATTCGATATACCAACTTTTCTGAACTACGAGATTTATTTTAACCGCTTACCATACATGCTTTTAGAATATTTTTCCAAGATAAATAGAACTTCAATTATTTTTTATATCAGTTCTAGGTTCGTCGTACTCGTACTTCAAAAATCATTGTATAAATCTGTTTCTTTTGACAACTCATGGTTTCTCTGTAGGTATTTTCAATATTATTTATTTTAAATTCTCCCTAGTTTAAAGACTTTGAGAACATTTAGCATGAGCTTAAATTTCCTACACTTCAGTCACTCTAAATTCATTCTTTGAATTTCAAAACTTTTGCTGAAATTATTAAACTACTGCCGTATAATATTTTCTGACATATATCTTTAATGTTCGTGTGAACGTTTTACTTCTTTCTTATAATGATTTCTCGATAAGCCAATAAACCGTTTTCCTCTTATTATGTATATACAGCTCAGACTTGTTTCGAACAACTCATTTTATCGACCTCCAAATGTTTTTTCTATGCAAAAGAGAACTCCAACTTTTGAAGTACGACAGTTTTTATACTTTTCGTATTTTAACTTATGTCATTTACAAACTATTTTTCTGTATCCTATAAGAGTATTATTACATCTTCCTTTCCCCACCTAAACGTCCACAATTATATCCCTGACTCACCTAACCAAGCTGTCTCACTATCCTCACCTTGACAGAACTCGTTCTTTCCGATCTTTTCTTCGTTACGCTTTTGGCTTCGGTTTCCTTCCTATTGTTTAGCCATTAGTGCTTGACGTTTCCTGTGTCAACCTTAGTGTAGTTTGGTGGGCCCATTAGTATAAGTTGTAATGTCGTGGTGGTGCATGCATATAGGTAGAGGGTGTGGACCCGTATGAGCGTGCTACCCTTAGGATATTAATAATTGACTCTTGTATTATGTATGTATAATCGGTGTTATTCGTGATATATGTGTGAAGTTGTAAATAAGGTGGTGTTATTATACATGTGCGGATAGCTATACCACTTAGGGATTTGTGTTGGAATACCTGTTAGTTGAGTATGTGGTTTGAAGATACTTGTAAGTGCTTAATATATATATAAATTAGTAAGTCGTGTGCATGTTAGGTGTAATGATAATAGGTGTACTTATAGTTAAGTGAGTAGGCCTGTACCCCACCCGTCCGACTATAGAGGCTGCGGGGAGGCGACGGCCCTGTACCCCCCCCCCCCCTCTCAAAGACTCCGGGGCAGGACCAGTACTCGCCACCCAAACCGGAGAGGGGCACGGGCCGAGCTGCGCACTCGCTCCCCCCCCCCCCAAGAAGACCTCCGGGGCAAGTTCCCTGAACTTGGCCACCCAAACCGGAGCGCCATATGCGGGGTAGGCGACGGCCCAATACCCGTCCGACTATAGAGGCTGCGGGGAGGCGACGGCCCTGTACCCCCCCCCCCCTCTCAAAGACTCCGGGGCAGGACCAGTCCTCGCCACCCAAACCGGAGAGGGGCACGGGCCGAGCTGCGCACTCGCTCCCCCCCCCCAAGAAGACCTCCGGGGCAAGTTCCCTGAACTTGGCCACCCAAACCGGAGCGCCATATGCGGGGTAGGCGACGGCCCAATACCCGTCCGACTATAGAGGCTGCGGGGAGGCGACGGCCCTGTACCCCCCCCCCCCCTTCTCAAAGACTCCGGGGCAGGACCAGTCCTCGCCACCCAAACCGGAGAGGGGCACGGGCCGAGCTGCGCACTCGCTCCCCCCCCCAAGAAGACCTCCGGGGCAAGTTCCCTGAACTTGGCCACCCAAACCGGAGCGCCATATGCGGGGTAGGCGACGGCCCAATACCCGTCCGACTATAGAGGCTGCGGGGAGGCGACGGCCCTGTACCCCCCCTCTCAAAGACTCCGGGGCAGGACCAGTCCTCGCCACCCAAACCGGAGAGGGGCACGGGCCGAGCTGCGCACTCGCTCCCCCCCAAGAAGACCTCCGGGGCAAGTTCCCTGAACTTGGCCACCCAAACCGGAGCGCCATATGCGGGGTAGGCGACGGCCCAATACCCGTCCGACTATAGAGGCTGCTGGGAGGCGACGGCCCTGTACCCCCCCTCTCAAAGACTCCGGGGCAGGACCAGTCCTCGCCACCCAAACCGGAGAGGGGCACGGGCCGAGCTGCGCACTCGCTCCCCCCCCCCCAAGAAGACCTCCGGGGCAAGTTCCCTGAACTTGGCCACCCAAACCGGAGCGCCATATGCGGGGTAGGCGACGGCCCAATACCCGTCCGACTATAGAGGCTGCGGGGAGGCGACGGCCCTGTACCCCCCCTCTCAAAGACTCCGGGGCAGGACCAGTCCTCGCCACCCAAACCGGAGAGGGGCACGGGCCGAGCTGCGCACTCGCTCACCCCCCCAAGAAGACCTCCGGGGCAAGTTCCCTGAACTTGGCCACCCAAACCGGAGCGCCATATGCGGGGTAGGCGACGGCCCAATACCCGTCCGACTATAGAGGCTGCGGGGAGGCGACGGCCCTGTACCCCCCCTCTCAAAGACTCCGGGGCAGGACCAGTCCTCGCCACCCAAACCGGAGAGGGGCACGGGCCGAGCTGCGCACTCGCTCCCCCCCCCCAAGAAGACCTCCGGGGCAAGTTCCCTGAACTTGGCCACCCAAACCGGAGCGCCATATGCGGGGTAGGCGACGGCCCAATACCCGTCCGACTATAGAGGCTGCTGGGAGGCGACGGCCCTGTACCCCCCCTCTCAAAGACTCCGGGGCAGGACCAGTCCTCGCCACCCAAACCGGAGAGGGGCACGGGCCGAGCTGCGCACTCGCTCCCCCCCCAAGAAGACCTCCGGGGCAAGTTCCCTGAACTTGGCCACCCAAACCGGAGCGCCATATGCGGGGTAGGCGACGGCCCAATACCCGTCCGACTATAGAGGCTACGGGGAGGCGACGGCCATATGCCCTCCCTCCCCCGAAAGGGCCTGACACCCCTCTCCTCAAACCTCGGGAAACTCCCCGCGGACCGCGAATCAAGGCCACCCCTACGAAAAGCCATCCCTGAGGAGTAACGCCAGACCCCCATAAAGCCGGTACACGAAACGACTTGTCCAACTCAAAAAGGACACTCGGGACAAACGCCAATAACAAATGTCAGGCATGCCTGAGGGGTCACATCACCCGTCACCCATCGGGGTCACATCACCCGTCACCCATCGGGGTCACATCGCCCATTAATGAAGAATAAATGAGGGCAGAAGTTCACCGTTATAAATCAACCCCCTCCCCCTCTCCCTCTCCTCAGCTTCCTGCAAAAGGGGAGAAATGCAAAAGAAAGGATGTGGACAAAGACTCGTCATTTTCTCAAGCCTCCCTCCCCTAAAATACGCGGAAAATGCGAGCTTCGCCGACCGCAAAGGTTGACGAATCCCCAACAGGATATTCCGCTTACACAACGGCTGCCCAGCCTGCTGCTCCCCTCCTTCCCTTAGACAACTTAAGGCAGGGGACCGGGCGCTCCGTGGGAACACCATGCCTCCCCACGAACGCCCTGGGTACGCGGGCGCGGCTGGCTGACAACCCGATGGAGGGGACGGGCCTGCCAAGTCACCTCACCGGACCCCCCGGCAGCCACACGCGCCACCCCTTCCACTCATCGGCCTCCCCTGGACCGTTCACACCGGGAGGACGCACGGAGGGGCTACAACCCGCGTCCCTCCGCGCCTACCGCGCGGAGCCTCCAATCGAGAGGAGCTACACGGCCCAGTGGGACAGAACAACCACCAAGGACTCCCTCTCCCCCCAATTCTGGGAACGAGGACCAAAGCCGCTGCCCGGCTCCGACGCTGTCATCCCCCCTTCGCCGAGGGGAACCCGCCAAATCCACTCCACGCCCCACGTCAGGGGCATAACACCAGAGAAAGGCGGGACAGCTGCGATGGGAACCTCAACCTACCTAGGCCGATACAATGTTACGCCTACGGGCCGATACAATGTTACGCCTACGGGCCAATACAATGTTACGCCCTCGGGCCATTTCAACGTTACGCCCCTAAGGCGACCCCGTCTTATTAAACATTCGATAATAGCCGATGAAAAGTCCATAGACAAATGCCGGTTAGCCGCTAGTCATAACTCGGATAGACCTAAACTCGAACAACCTACGAAAAGGGAGGCGACCCCGCTGTAAGTCTCTTGGGCGCCCTACGCGAAATAAAGGGACTCGACACAATTCAGCCTACGACCGAGATAGAAACGTCCGCACCAAGGCGTAATTCTAAAAAATAAATTTATGCATACATAGGCGGAGAGTCCAAAAAAAGGCAAGGGCCTACATAGGCGAACCCTCACTTTCGTTTTTTAAACACACAGGGGGGGCCTACACAACTACTCGACGCCCCCGCCAATCACGGCGCCCTCTCCCTCCATAGAATCCCCCCCCCCCCCCCCCGCCCCGCCGTCCTCTTGCTCCTCACCCTCATCTCCATCCCCCTCCTCCCCGCCGCTTGCGGCGAGCCCGTCAAGATCGACCTCTATCGGCGGGACCAGGCCAGCCGCTTTCTCCTTCATCCGAGCCAGGCAGTCATCCCATCCCTCCACGCGGCCCTTCCTTATGCCCTCGACAATCGAATTGGTAAGGGCGGGGATGACGGTTGTCTCCTGATACGTCCGGAATTCCTCGACCCTACGGGCCAACTCCTCCTCGGCGGCCTTGGCACGCCCCGCCAGATCCTCCGCACGAGCCTCCTCCCTCCGAAGGGCCCCCTCCAGCTCCTTCGCTCTCCCTCCAGCCTCTGTCGCCTTCTGCTCATGAGCGGACAAGACCGTCTTCAGGCGCTCTACCTCCGCCTCGTATCGGTCGCCCCGCTCCCTCTCCTTCTCCAGGTCCTCGCCGGCTTTCTTACGAACGTCAGCGACCTCGGCTACCATCCTAGCCACGGCGCCCTCGGCCTTATGTATGGCCGGCACGTGCCGCATCATCCCGAGCATCAAGTTGAGGATCTGCGTAAAGAAACGCCGAAAAATAAACACATGCAGGACGTCCCCTAAAACACAACGAAATGCGCCACCCGTCTTACATAACATACCTGGACGCCATGCATCACCGCGGTCCCGCACAGACCCTCAGGCTCCACCGCTTCCAGCGCCACTCTATCGCGAGGCAGGAAGATGTTCTCCGCCAACCTCGCCGCCACGCTCCCATCCTCAAACACGGACTCATTATCCGCCACTTTGTACGACGCCTGATGAAGCGCCCCGTCGGGATAGCCCTCGACATCGGTCCTCGTGGCCTTAAACTTGGCCAGCGCGGCCTCACAGTGGGGGTCGGTTGGCACTCTCTCGAGGCCAAACATGGGACAACCATAAGGCCATGTGTCCCATCCTCCTGATCTGGTCGGGCCACTCGACGCCTCGGCCCTATGTGACTGACCGCTAGGATCCGCCCCCTCCCCCCCTGCGGGCGCCATGGGGCTAGGCGATCTCGCTCGGGGCAGTTCCGCCCCTCCCCCGGTCGACCCTTCATCGCCGCCCTCCAGGTCGATGATGGGGTTCGCCACGCCACCCCCAGCTCCGCCATCCAACGGACCGCTTTCCCCTGGCGCGTCATACCCCGACGACTTCGCCGACCTCTTCCTCCTCTTCGTTGACGCTGGCACACAAGTCGAGCTCCCAGCCCCTCCTTCCGCTCGCGCCCTCTTGGGGCCACCTCTCCCCGACGATCGCCCCGCCTGATCCGCGGCCCTCCTCATCATTTCCTCAAGGGATAGACTCATCGTGCCACCTGCCAAAGAGAGAAAGTTCAGCGTAAGCATATCAGGTGCCGGCACGCCAAAATCTTTTGTACCTTCGGGCCATATGTAGGCCGTTATCATCTCAGCCCGAGATAACTTCCGATAATCTCGGCCCTCTGCTGGGATAGCCATTAAAATCTGGGCCACCAACTTCTCCTCGTCCCCCAATTCCACCACCTCTCTCGCCTCGGGATTCAGCTCCGCCCAGTCAGACCTTATCAACACCTCCTCCGGCACCTCCACAAACACATACTGATGGCGCCAAAACTTAATTTTGCTAGGCAACCCCCTGACGAGCGGATGAGTCCTCTTCGCGGACAGATAGTAGCCCGACCCCAACCTCTTGACCAAGAAGAAGTGTCGAAATAAGGACAGCGATGGGCGAACCTAGTTGCTCAAGCACAGCACCAAGAACCCCACAATGGCACTGATGGCATTGGGCATCAAGCGATAGAGAGGCAGCTCCAGGAAGTTCAACACTTCCAGCACGAAGGGATGAGGGGGAAAGCGCAAACCCTGCTCAAATGAAGAGACATAAACTCCCACCTCCCGGTCACCTGCAAAACACACCCTTTCCTGCGGCTCCGGTTCACGAACCGAATATGGGGGCCTGACGTACTTCGTGAAGATCTCCCCAATGGATTTCTTCAGCACCGACTTCACCCCCGCAATCTCGGCGGGCACCCTTCCAGTCTCCGTGGCGGAACTCCCTTCCCCAACTACCCCAGAACCCTGACCCCGAATCGGAGACATCGAGGAAGACATTAGTCAAATTGGCGTCTTACCTAACGGGTACTGTCGCCTCGGCCTCTCGCGTTGCTCCGCCGTCCGCTCCTACGAGAACGACTCTGGAAAGGATTCTTAAACCTCTTACAAGCCCTAGTTCCTCGACATTCAACCTTTCAACCCCCCCACAGGCAATATATCTTTAAAGCGCTCCCGCAAAGCATCAACATCGTGACCGTCGAACCCGCGACACGTGTCACCAATCCGGGTCTGATCCATCGCCAACCCACGTGTTCAGACGCTTCGCGTCCCGTCAAAAACCGTCAGTTGCGCCACGCGTCGTCACCACAGCGGTCGGGCCTCCTCGGTTCCCGCCCGTCGACGATTCGCCAGGATGACGTCAAGTCAGACGACCGCCAACGAATCCCGCCCAAATCCCTGCAAAATGATTACCCTCTTTTGAAATTACTCTTCGATATCGCCGCTAGGTCTAAGATTTGGTCCGGCCTCCGCCTGTCCGGCCAAAACACGGCCTCGACGCCATATCCAAGATTTGGCCCGGCCTCCGCCAGTCCGGCCAAAACATGGAATCGACGCCATATCCAAGACTTGGCCCGGCCTCCGACAGTCCGGCCAAAGCGTGAAATCTGCGCTATATCCTTGATTTGTTCCGGCCTCCAACAGTCCGACCTAAACGCAGTCAGCGTGGGACCCAATATTCTACCGGATAGTGATTTGGTCCGGCCCACAACGAGCTCCCGACCTAACGGACAGATCATGACTCATCTCAACTCCCCTCTCCCGGAAACCCCGGCAGAGCGAAGTTGGGGGCAATCACATCCCGCACAAACCGTATATTCTACGGGCAAACCGTATATTCTACGGGCAAACCGTATACGAACACAGTTTGGCACAAAAAAAATTCATAGTTTATTAACTCAAACCGCTAACCCGTACATGGGACATTTGACTTTCCACCCACTACAACAACACATCGCTCATAACCCTATCACGAGATGGTACGGCCCTCCCCGAACCCACGTTTCTAGCTGCGCCGCTTCTCGACCGACCGATCCCTCACATCCTAAACTACTTGCCGAATCGCCGCCTCCTTAGCTTCTTGCAGCATCGGCACAACATGCTCGTCATGATACCGGCGGATAGCGTCTTCGACCAGTTTGCCCTCAGCATCCCGCTTATCCTCCAGTCGCCGCACCGCTAGACCCTTCTCCCTCTTCTCGGCCGCCAAAGCTACCTTTAGGTCCTCAATCTGCTGCCTCTGTAACCCGATCACAGACTCCTTGCTGACAACTTCTGAGGTATATTTCGCCCGGATATCATCCCTCTCTCGCGTTACTTCTTGAAGCTGCTTCTCGATCGCTGCTTTGGACGAATCGAAATACGCAGCTCGCCCCTTCTCCACGCCGTGGGCCGCCCTAACCCTCTCCAGCTCCGCCTCCGTGTCCCTCAGCTTCTCCCTGACCTCGCCAAGGTTCGCCTTCGCTTCACGCAGGGCCACCCTGGTGGCGACCGCTGCGGGACGGCCCCGCAGAGCTAGCACGTTCGCAAGCATCTACATAAACCTTGAACCAGTGAGACACTGGCACACAGCCGGCGTGCGAGTAAGAAAAGCCGCTCCGCCCCCACGCGAGCCAACGACTCACGATTGCGCGGCAACCCGCAGTACTCGGCGAGGCGCGCCGCCACTCCCGCATCTTCGAATACCGACTCGTCGCGGCTGACTCGAAAGGGAAACTTGCGGAGATGGTCATCAGGGTACGCCTCGACCTCTTCTCGGGTCCTCTTAAAGCAAATGAGAGCGCTCTCACAGGCTTGACTCGACGACGCCCCCATTTCCCACGAAGGGATCCCGTATGGCCACTTCTGAATCACAGGCGCCCGGCGGGGCGCGACCACCTCGGGTACCCGCGGGGGGACGGAGGGTCGGGCCCCTCGCGCGGGCACGCCCTCGGGACGATCCTCGCCGGGCTCACCCGCGGAGCGGTCCTGTCCGACTGTCGCCCGTCCCGGGTGCAATCTCTCCCCCGGAGGGGCCCCGCCCCCACGATCCGGGGATCCTGCCTCACTAGCCCCCACCTTGCCTTTCCTGCGAGGATCAGTACCCCCCGAGGTCGGGGCACCGGCCGAACCTGACACCTCCTCCGGCTCCCTCATCGTATCTTCACCTGCAAAAGGAAGAGAGACAATCAGGGCGAGCCTAGCCCAAAGTTTACAAAACTTCAAAGATACCTAGGGCCCAAAAGTCCTGGGCGAGCCGACTGCTCTGCGTTAGACTCGCCCAATTACGACACTCCTCGGTCAGCTCCCTCAAAATCTGAGCTTTGGCAATATCCTCCCCGGTCAGCTCCACCCCTTCATTTACGAAGGGATTCCGCGCCCCCCAATTCGACGTCAGTGCCACGTCACTTGGCACTGTCACGAAGACGAACTCCCTCATCCAATCGTCGATATCATCAGGCACCTTGAGGATGAGTTCTCGCCCTCTCCTGGCGCAAACGCGATGATACACCCCCCACTTCCGAACCACGAAGAAATGCTGAAACAACGCCAAGGAGGGACTCAAGGAGCAAGCAAGACACAAGACGACAAACCCCACTAGCAAGCCCCAGGAACGGGGCGCTAGGGCGAATATCGGCAGCTCCAGGAAATTCAACAAGTGAAACAAATACGGGTGGATCGGGAAGCGGAGCCCCAACTCAAAGGACCGGACATAGACCCCGACCTCATTATTCCCCGGTGAGCTCACCGCTTCCTCCGACCCGGGAACCCGCACCTCATAGGGTTGCCGCATAAACCGCACACGAATCTCCCGAATGTTGATCCTATCCAACCTACGTCGGGGGGACTCAATGTCTCTTGGTGCAACGGATAACCATGACCATCTTTCCCTGGCCCGCTGCACCCCCGGCTGCGACACCCCCTCGAACGCCGACTCCTCTTCCCCGACCCGGCTACTCCCCCCAATCTCTAATCGAGAAGCCATTGATCGGAAAGGAAGGAAATTAATTGTTGTTACCTGTTGTCCCCTTGAACCCGGAAGGCGATTGGAAGGAGATGGCCGGTGACGAAAGGGACATGTTAGCCAACCGGCTCCAAACAAAAAATCGGGCGCCGGAGGAGAATCGGAGAAAAACAAAAATTCCCGCCGAGCGCCTCCCAAACCCTTTTAGCGGTACAGGTGGCCCCCGGGCCATCTCGGCCGTAAAACTTTCGCCACGTGGCACCCATCGAGACATCCCCGACGCCTCGACTGGCGTGAGGGTCACCTCATCCACGTGTCGCAAACTCAATCGCAGGGACGCTTCGTTTTCATCTGCCTCCTTTTCAAATCGTAATAATGACCACTAAAGCGGGAATTCCGAAGCCGCCGCCGGCACTGCCCGGTGGGTCCAAGGCCCATGTTGAGGGTCCGGAATGTTGGATAGGGTTCGCCCTCCGAGCCAAGCCGGGCCGCCGCCTCAGACTCGAAGGCCGGGGCAATTGTTACGACCTAAAGATCGTAGTAGCCCGACACCCGCCCGGATCCGCTAACATACCCCTTTGGTTCACCATTTAACAATTAGGGCCGCCGCCCCGAAAACCCAGGGCATCATGGAGATAGGCGCGCCTCACAGCGCTCCCCGAAACGGCCGAGGCGGCCGAGGCGAACTGTAGCCGGCCGAGGCGAACAACCGCAGCCGCCCGACCCACCGGGGAAGCGCGTTTAGCAACGCTTGGGCAGCTAGGCCCGGCCCATTGACGGGCGCGGCCGGGCCGGACAACTCCCGACCTGAACGGCCCGTCCGATTCCCGCGAGCCGCGACGCCTAAAGTGAGCCAGACCATTAGTTCGACGCTAACGACAAACAGCCTAGGATAAGGACACGGCTGACACATACGTCACCCGACCACCTGACAAAGCACCCCCAGGCGGCTGACCTATCCGACGGTTAGTGCTTTCGGCCCTGACATCCCGACAAAAGCGCCCCTCGGCCGTTGCGCCGCCAGATAAAAGCGGATCAGGGACTCCTGTTCCCGACGTCCTCGTCCGAAGCTTCCGCTGACACCCGAGCCAGCTCAGCACGCCTAGTCATCACCCGTCAGGTATAAATACCTCCTCTCCTCTTACGGAGAAGAGGTTAGAAAAACTCTCCCATCTTCTATCATTCACACACGAGAGCAAAGATCCTCCATATCTTTGTTCTCCCACCTATAGCTCGTCACGCGAGGCGGACACACTGTTAGTCCGGCCGGCGTGTCCAGCCCCCCATTTAAGCCATGTTACTGACTTAGGCATCGGAGGGGCTAAGGGTTGAACCCCAACCCCGCCCTTCTGACGAGTTGTTCGTGCTGCAGGAGAGTTCGCCCCTTAGCCAAAGTCAGCGTCAGCCTCCAGCCGTTCGACCTCCCTCAGCTGTGTCCGACGAGATACGATCCTGTGAGCTCCACCGGCAACGGATCCGACCTCTTCACCCCACTAATCTCTTGTAAAACAGCCTACCTAACCCCTCATTTCCATATAACCACCGTGCCCTTGGTTCCCCATAATACAAATTCATTGTACGCGAGTTCCACCTCGTAACAGCCTATTATATGACTTATATGTTAGTACGTGTGAGTGTGTGCTCGTATGTAGATATGTATTATGCTTAGACGTAAGTAGTTATGTATTGCTGCATGAGTATATGGGTGATATACGGATGATAACAAGGTTATAATTTTGTTTGGTATTGCTTTTCGTTATGAGATGTTGTGTGTGTGTGTACGCGTATACCGTGAGGTATACACAATTATTGTATGTCATGGCTATGCATGGATAGGTATATGTAGTAGTGTATTGATTATATTTGATATTGCTATAGCATGATTTATTACATGTGTGTGACTACACGATGAATGCATGTATTAGAAGGTGTATTATAATTATACGTGTGCTGATATTTGTAATGTTATTATAGGGTGTAAAGGGATTGCATTGTGTGTGCTTTACTTGACTAGATATTAGGTGTGATTGATATTACGGTACATGTGTGGTTACGTTGGTAGATATTCATATTGGAGTGGTATTGGTATAGGTATAGATATCGTGTTATGTATATAGAGTATCCTGATATGGGTTTTGAGTCTCACTCAAGCTTGAGTGGGTATACCCTATATATATTGTAACGTATGGCTGTGGTTTGCATGTAGTACCATGAATATGGCAATGGATGATGTATGTATAGTGATAGGATTGTTTGTGCCTGGTTGTGTAACGCACATGATTATGGGTGGCTATACCAGTATATAGTTATAGGAGTTGGTCTTGTTGTATAGTTATTTACTACAGACTTGCCTGTGTGAACGTATATGTGCTAGCTAAACTAGGTGTGTGGATGTGCTGAGCATATAGTGGTATGAGTGGTATGTATGAATGGTATATTAGCGTGTGTGGGTGTGCACCATACATGGGTATGTATGTGCTTAGTTATAGGTATTTGTGACTATGGTATGTGTGGCATGTCTTGAATATAGTTATAGGACTGTATGTGATGTAAATATATGGTGAAATATTTGCGTTCATTTGAATAACTACACATATGTGAAATTCTAATAGTGGTGGATGTATATTAGGTATAGTAAAACTTGATTTAATAAGGTATGGTGTGATTACATGTGTTGATGTGTTGGTGTTGGATGCCTACTAGGAGATATTAGTGAATAGTATATTCATGTTTGCTTGGTGCGTAGGTAGTTATCTATACGTGAAGTACTACGTTTGTATTTGCTGGTGTGAACTATTTTTATGTAAGCATGTGTACCTTGGATATGTGATAAGTGAGTAATAGCTATACAAGGATGCACGTGACTATAAGAATGATTGAAGTACGCGTATGAATTTGGCTGTCTATTATTGGTATAAGTATAGAGTGTACATATGTGTACAGGTTTGTAGTATTAATGTTTGATTACTTAGTGCATATATAAGCACTTGTAGTGACTATATCTTGGATGAATTATAATGTGATATGATTAGGGTGGTTACTAGAGTGACTAGATGTATTTATAATTAGTAAGTCCGAGGACGGACTTTATTCTAAGGTGGGTAGGATGTCACGATCGCTTTTCGATCGTACTTTCTTCGCACGCTTACTCTTGTTCGTACACGTATTTATTTTATACCTTTCTTGTATCTGACTCCTATATTGTAATATGCCATTGTGACCCTCTCGAAGAGTATTTATTTGTGGAATTATTTTGGAACGTCATTTCACGGGTCGTTCTCCCACAAAATAACTTTGTTTGAAGAGGCGTCGTAGTTTCCACCTTCATCGTTAGACCTTTCTATTTTTAGTTCCATCCTCCATTACCCTAGCCCGTGACCAATCTCCTTAGTCTCGATTTTCTCGTCGACACGGTCATCCCGGTATTTTTATTATATTTTTCGGACACCGTTTAGTTGGCCAATCACTCTAATCACATCCAACTTGTAATTAGCCTAGCTTCCCCCTAATTTAAACTTAATTAAATCTGAATTAATCTAAGCCATAGGATCAATGTATCATGTTGAATTATTCCAAGCTAATCACCACCATATATCACCCTAGGTGCACTCCCTCCCTCTCACATTCTATCTCCCCAACCACCTAACTCTACCCCAATTCTTGATCTATATAGCAAATAACCCTAGCTTTCTCCATTCACGCAAGAGGCCCAATTGCAGCCGCCAACCTCAACCCTTGGCCTCCCCTTCCGAATATCTGCCACCTCTCTCCCCCTCGCCGGTGCACGGCGGCCAGCACCCCTACACCGCCGGAAAAAACCCCCCTTGCTGCCGCACAACTCCACGCAAGCCCCAAGAGACCGTCAGCATCTTCTCCTCCCCCTTCACCCCCACAACACCGCCGCGCAACCCACAACACAGCCGTAAGATCTCCCCAACCGCCGCCACCATTGTGCCGACTCCCCAGCCCGTGCACCGCCGAAACCCCCCGATCTGCTCTTCCCCTAGCCCAGATCAGCTGTTCACCCCACACAAATCCCTTACCGCGGCCACTTTGCTCCCCATTGTCGCCGGACTGCAACCCTCCGCCGTCCAAGCACAGACGGCCACCCATCTCCTCCACCTCCTCCATTGCCGCAACCCCCATTCATCACTAATCGCCAGCCCTTCATCCAAGGTGGCGCAGCTTCCCTTCTTGCTGCCGCTTGCACAGTCTGACGATTGGAAGATGCGCACAGCACCGTTGCCGAACTTCCCCAAGATGATCTCTAGCCACCACGCCCTCATCTCCCCTATCCAACGCTAAACAGCCCCTTCAATAGTCATATACCCTTCTACATTCCTATTAACTGCCGAGCGTCACATATCAGCCCCTCTTCCGATTGATGAGTCCTAGGCCGCACCGTTGCCGCGTGAAACTCAACAGCAAGCCGAGTTTCTCTTGATCGATGCCCCTGCCGTTCATCCACTTCCCGCGGCTATCTTTGTGCCGTGCTGCTTCCCCTAGTGGTCACCGTCGTCGCCGCTAGCTGTAGACGTCGCCGCACCTCGCTCATTGTCGGAGTCCAACCCCTGACATCGCTATCCGACGTCAGTGTAGCTCTCACGTCGTGTTAAGGTATATCTGCACCGTAGGAGCCCACACCCGCATGCTAACAAGATAAAAACTGTAATTTTATTGTGTTGGTTAATTCACTAATTGAAGAATAATAATATGGGACTGTAGGCTGGGATGATTGATTTAGAGTACATAGGGAGATCTGGACTATTGTTGAACTGAGCATGGGAGCTCTGGACTTTGTGAATCTATGATTGGACTTTGGGATTGGTGATTCCAGCACGTATTTCAGGCAAGTGAAACTTGCACAGTACTTGTTTTAGGCCATGTTTTAGGCCATTTTGCAAAAGAGACTAGGCGGTGAAATGATAGTCGCCTAGACGCCCCTTTAGATCTAGCTTGACAACGAAGCTAGATCCGACACTTTAACCATGCTTGCATTCATTCTGCCATGCCATGTTTAATTTTAATTAATGGTACGCAATTTATATGTTCATTGCCATGTCATTGCATGCATCCAATGTTTCATCGTGATTGCTTAGCTGATCGGCCCCGGATACACACCCGGAGAACGATTGTAGTTTTACCGCAAGCGCACGGTCAAGTGGCGAGCAGGTATCGAACACGAGGAGGTGGTGTTGGTTCCAATCTATCCTAGGTTGGCTCGACTACGAATGTTTAATTGGTGGAGATGGGTATGGTATGATGTAATGACAATGGTGATGGATGTCGGTGTCGGTGATAGAGATGTTGGTCAAATATTGATTCAAATACAATATAATAAAAGTGTCTAGGGCTAGGTAATTCCCACTACGGATCGTCATACATCATTGTAAATAGTGAATCTCAATATTACTAGACTTGTGTTGAGATGAACTAGTCGTAACTGAATAGAGAACCAAGCTCACGCTCTCTCGCTATTGCCGGTCTATAGCAACCTAGATTAGGGCCCACTCTCGTGTAAACCCTAACATAAGCCACTAGCATGAAGATCGACATCATCGTCCAATCGCACCTCGAGCCCACTCTCGTAAAAACTCGAGTTACGATCTAGGTTGTGATAGTTCGTATTCGTCCAATCTCTTGCAAACAAATATGTGTATAGATTTATAATAAAAATCCTAGCTTTGGTCCAATCTCTTGCAAACCAAGTCTAGAGAATTTCGATTATAAACCTAAATCGAATATCTAGGCCTTCCCTGTAGAGGAATATGCCCTCGGATCATTTGTATTTGATGCAAATGATAATTTAAGCTTAGATAGGGACTAATTTGCATATGATGCAAAAGAGATTAAATGTGTCGTAAATTGTTTGAGACTATATTTAATTAAATAAACGCGTTGAAAAGGTTACCTAGATGACGGGATCGTCCCGCTCTAAACGCAGGTTCAAACCGCGTCAAAAACGGAGTCCAAATGCACAAGTTATAGCCAAAACAAGTCAGCCCAAACTGTTGGGCTGAAACCAGCGAAAATGGAGGCCCACCAAGCCCGAATTTTCTGGTTAGGGTTTTTTGAAACCTGGGATTTTCTTGATGGCTATGTTTCTAAGAGAAGCATGACTTTTGGCTAACTTTGGACAATTGTTTGAAGGGTCAAACAGACTCGGATTGACGAGCCGTTTTTTCCTACGCGTTCACCGTTGAACCCTCTTCGATTTGGTAGGTTGTACCAACATTGAAGCTCAACGGTGAGGGAGTTAAAATTCGAGGAAGTTTGCCCTTTGTGAAAGGCAAACTAAATTGATTTAATTAATCCCAAATTAATAGTCCCACCTCGGTTGTGGAGAAAAGGGGAGAGTCAGCCGCCTCTATAAATAGAGGCCCTCCCCCTTCCTCATAACTCGTCACAAGCTCTAGATCTGAGCGGCTTTCGTAAATGTTGGAGCACACTCGGATCTAAGCTAAATTAATATTTCTCCTCTCCCTATAAATTTCTGCCTTGCTCCTTAGGGCTTTAGCAAAGCCGCAAAGGAGTTTGGATTCAGATCCGAAATCTAGGCGGAGGTTTCACTCGCGTGAAACTTTCTTCAGCGCGTGGTTGGCTCGGCGACACGGGATTGATCGCCTCGGGATGCGGAGCGGTTCGAGGAGCAGTTCGGGGAGCGGTTCGAGGAGCGGCTCGACGTGGGACGGGAGCGGCTCGGAAGACGGTGCGGAACATCTCGCCTGCCCCAGGGTTGAGATTCCGGGTATGTGTTTATTAGCATTAGTTTAATTTAATCGCAGTAGGCTAGATCCTTCTTGGGATGGTCAGACCCATCCCAAGTCGGCATAGATCTTGGATTAGGGTCTTGGACCTTAGGGTTAAATGTTAATTAGATTAACATGATTATTTTCTGCTGCTATTTCTGTCGATGTTCCGTCCGACTTAGGACGGGCATAGAGTTTTTGTGCCCTAAGGGTCCCAGAAAACCCTTCAGTGGTATCGGAGCATAGGTCTGCGTAACGATCTAGCATGCGATTTCTATTAAACTATGAAATGCTTTTAAATGCTTTTAAAAATGTTTTTAAAGTTATGAGATAATTTTCAAAAATGTTTTAGATGTTCAAATATTCTATTTGATAAATTTTGAACATGGAAATGTTTAAATGACGTTTTAAAATTTATGTGATAATTTTTAAAACTAATTTTAAATCTTTTAAAATTTATGCGATAAGTTTAAAGTGCCTAAAAATTTTATAAGATAAATTTTTAAGCATGAAAGTTTTTTTTTAAAATGATGTTTTAATTTTATGAGATATTTTAAAACTGATTTTAAAAGGTTAAAAATTTTATGCGATAAATTTTTTAAAAGTAGCATGCAAATTTGTGATTTTAAAAACAAGTTTTTATGAGATAAAAATAAAATATTTTTAAAATCATATTTTAAATTTAAATGTTAAATTTATGTATGCATGCTAAAATTGTTTATGCGATAAACTTAGTCTATTTAATTGTTAAATAGTTGTGCACTATCTTTATGCGATAAATTAGTGTAGCTTTATTTTAATGGCTAGTTCCTCTTGTCCCTTATTTGATAACACAAGACAACCCTTTAGGTTAGCCATTAAAAATGATTAAAATTTATTAATTGAATTTTAATGACATGCTATGTTTTAATAAATCATTAATAATGCTTCAAGACCTAATTCCTGATTAGGGTAGTCCTTTTAATGAAAATCCTAATTCTAATTGTTATTATTAATTCTCATTAAAGGACTTCACTTTTAGCGTTGGTTAATAAATTTATTAAAATCCTAATAACGATTAGGATAGCACGTGAACCTTATAGTTGATAAGGACTTAATAAAAGTTATTAAACAAATCCTAAAATTTTGAATTTAAGGATGCAACTAGTTGATAGGAATAATTAGTTGTTAATAAAAGCTGTTTAGTCTATGGCACACATATAAAAGTGACAAGCTTCATTCAATGGACCATGATCCAGTCAATGTGCTTGGCTAAGAGTTCTGGATCAACCCTTGCTAGTCCAAGGCGCAGTGATCCTGGCTTAGTCAATTCCCTGGCTATGTTCCGCTGGACCGCAATGTCGCGAATCATGATTGTATGACACCCTGGACTATATCTAGTCAATGCGTTATAAATCTTATTAAAGATTAATCCGTATCCCTCCTTGATTTTGGAGCTTAGTAACTCAAAGAAGACAATTATAGTTGTTGAGTCTCCTCAAGCTATGACATGTTTATCTTTAAGGAACAAACTCCAACATACATGTGATGTAGTCTAGACTTGACCCAAATCGATACGTCGGGTCTCCTCGAGCATCGATCTAAGTCAAATCTGGACACGAAATCAAGGGTCTGACTAGACCAGTCATTATGATTTGTTGAGTCTCCTCAAGATCATAAGTGACTGTGGGTAAAAAACTATAAGGAGTCACATGTGATGTGATTGACTAAGAGTTAGTCTACCAATCATGGAACCAATCAACTTGTTGAGTCTCCTCAAGGTTGTAAGGTTCAGGATGATTGGATCCCTCTTTCACTAAATTTTAAATATTTTAATTCGATTAAATCATTCGTTATTAAGCTTTGAAACGATCGTAAAAATAGTGGGAGGATATAGATAGATGAATGCCAATCTACCTATATTTAATATTGAACATATGCTAAACTAGGGCAAGACTATGTTTACCGAAGGAATCGAAATATAATATTTTAATGGAATAAGTTAACTGGTCAAATAGGTTGATTAATTGAATATCAAGCTAAATTCTAATTGATAGAATCAAAACTATATTCTCGTTGACATTAAAATGACCTTCTAAAGAACAGACTTAAGAAATATGATTTCATTAAGTTCTGGGTCCAACAAATAAATTCACGCAACATGTCACTCGTCTCTATATGAGGCAGCTTGAACATATAGGATATTCGAAGTATGTTTCTCCTTACAACTTGTCGAGCTACCCTCAAGGTTGTATGGACAAACAATTTTGATCCGCAAAGTTCAAGAATTCGATCAAATTGTTTGAGTCAAATACGAGTGCATGAGCGATGCAAGGCTATGTATCCCAACCGGATCTTGAGACAAGCAACTTCTTGAGCTACACTCAAGATTGCAACTCTCAGGCGTTTGGATACATGAGACGCTTGTGTAGCCATTTATTTATGTTGTGCTATTTAAATATCTAAATGTGATTTAGAAAAGGAAGAAGGCACTCCGGAAAAGTCAATTGAGAAAGTTAGTTTAATTTATCATTAATAAAGGCATAAGTAGGAGGATATGAAAATGTGACATATTTTGATGTCACGATTTCATAATTATTGTTATACAAAAGTCGTCTAACACAATTTGACGAATGTCGTCACCTTGCTTCCAAAGCAATGTTTTGTGTTAGTAATTTGTAATAACTATAATATATTAAATGTTAATATATAAATACACAAGATAGTAGCAAACTTATATGGCAAAATAGACTAAGCCGTATCGAGAGACTAAGCTTCACAAGTCACATAAAGAGGGGTCTGACCTCTCGTATTATGAAGTCTACGGACACTTGTGAGTCTTATCCTTTTAGATAAAATTGGCCGAAACCCATCTGTAAGACAATGGGAGAATGAGTTGTCGAACTCAGTCTGGTACATACTGATGTACCCGAGTCTAGATCAACCAAAATAAGTTATTCGTATATTTTATTAAGACACGTGTTCTTGATGAAACACAAGTCTTAAAAAATAAAGAACGAAAAGACAAAAGTATTTAAACTGATTCGATTAGATCGAATGGTTAAATACTTAGGTACATAAAATCTTGCGTAATTAAAAGAAAATGTGATTTTCTCTCAGGTCAAGTCTGTTAACACATCAGTGTGTTAAAAGGTATGAATCACACTTAGTTAGATTCGGTGTGATCCATAACAAGTGACTCTGAGTTAAGTCCTCCCTCTAGGTTAAGTCCCAGATAGAAATGCCTAGGTTTTGATAATGTTCTGTGAGGAAATTATCAATAAGATATTCATAAAATCAATCATTAAGAAGTTGTAAAATTACTCGAATCTCGTGAGACGAATTGTAAAGTTAGACATCATAATTGATGATGACTTAGCCAACTTCTAGGATGAAAATTCGAAGTAGTAACTACGATTTAAAATTTGATGCAATCAGAATAGGTCCGTGTGCGTAAATAAATTTTGGAATTTAGTTTACGTGCCCAAGGAAAATGTTTCCTCACTTTCTACAAGTAAATCTTTAAGTTGAAAGATTTGTGCAGAAAGGAAAATAGTGAAGTGCAATCATGTTGGTCGAGAACGGTTTTCATCCTAATTCCTATAAAACGGATTATGTTGAAACCGTCTCGCCAGTAGATGTGTACGAATCTACTCGGACCAAACTCGATGTAAACGCTTGAGTTGACCATGAAAATTGGAGCATTCACTTATAAGTTCGTTTTTCTAAATATGATTTAGACGGACCAACTTATATGAATTAGCCAGATAGTTTTCAAGGTCAGTGGGAGCATGTAAATTACATGTGAGGCATCAAAGGGATGGAACATATATATTTTGATGAAGTGATCAAAAGAGTTTGATACTTTATCAGAAATAGATATGAGCCATTTATGACCATTAACTAATTTAAGATTATTATTGTAAGGTACGATGAACTGGATAAGATCCAAATAAATAAAATATTATGGATTCCGACAGACCAAATGAATTATTTGAATGAGATTCAAATGGTTGGTCTAATATGAACATAGAAACTCCTTAAGTCTATAGTATAGACGGTTTTAGCAGATCCACTCACGAAGGCTCTACCACATGAAGTCGGGAAAATTTATGTGTAAAAACGGTATTAGATACCGAGATAAATGGGCCTGAGTGCAAGTGGGAGATGTTGAGAAATGATACCATCGAGGCTATCTATCTTCATGTGTGAATAGCACAAACATCTTGTTCGAAATAACAGTAAGCTGTTTGGTAATAATTTATCTAAAGTTATGTTATAATGTAGTTAACATTAGATATTAACTTAGGTAAAGTCCTGAGACTTTATGCAAGGTCAAACATGTATCGAGATGAGTATCTCGATCATGGAGAAATGTTTGACCGTCTGTAGCATAAGTCTAAAAGGGTTCGTGGTCGTAGATGTTTCGAGACAAGGATATCGAAACATCGGATAGACCATTGTGTCTTAGTCTTCACCGTTTAGCGGTGGCGATGATCTCATGATCGCTTGACTTGGCGAAGTCGTAGACGAGACACAGGTGCTCATTAGAGAATGAGTTCACTGAACGATCCACAAGAGTTATCATATGGTTATATTGACCAATTTGTCAATGATGACTCTGAGTGATGATAGGCTAGTTGGTCTTTTGACTTGAGGTCATTTTGACGAACCTGTGCGTGAACGGTGCCACTTAGATCAAATGACCTAGCTTCGAGGCAAGGCCTGTCGAAAGGTCTTTGATTGGGTGACACTTGAAGCGTATGAGGAGAGTAATGACCAAGAGAGGATTCGTCTCTCCCGGTCAATGGGAGTTAGTGTCGTAGGGTTAGTTCGGTCTTTAGTAAAAACTCTGGCCAGAGTATGTTGGAAGAAGTCCAACATTTTTTGACTAAAAGATCGATAGAAACTAACCGGAGTCAAGTTATTGGGGTTGACAGTTTGACCGTACCCTAGACTTGATCTACACGACATAGTTTAGACGAAAAGACTATAACTGCGGAATTCATCACAGAAACAGTCAGGGTGGTCCCGACAATACTCATGTCAATGAGTCAACCACATAATGATGATTCCTGAAGCAGGGACGGCAACCACTGCTCGTGGTCACTGCCGTATAGGGCTTCGAGCCCAACCTGTTGTAAGGGTCAGGCTGTAGGGTCTCACACAGAGTGCGATCTTCGTCTAGTAATAGGTAGAAATTAGTTAGGGAGAATAATTTGCATTTGATGCAAGGGATAAAATATTGCAAAAGATGTTTGCAATCATCTCCTGCATTCGGGATAAATGATCCTGAGTGCAAGTGGGAGATGTAGAGGAATATGCCCTCGGATCATTTGTATTTGATGCAAATGATAATTTAAGCTTAGATATGGACTAATTTGCATATGATGCAAAAGAGATTAAATGTGTCTAAATTTCTTAAGACTATATTTAATTAAATAAATGCGTTGAAAAGGTTACCTAGATGACGGGATCATCCCGCTATAAACGCAGGTTCAAACCGCATCAAAAACGGAGTCCAAATGCACAAATTATAGCCAAAACAAGTCAGCCCAAACTGTTGGGCTGAAACCAGCGAAAATGGAGACCCACCAAGCCCGAATTTTCTGGTTAGGGTTTTTTGAAACCTGGGATTTTCTTGACGGCTATGTTTCTAAGAGAAGTATGACTTTTGGCTACCTTTGGACAATTGTTTGAAGGGTCAAACGGACTCGGATTGATGAGCCGTTTTTTCCTACGCGTTCACCGTTGAACTCTCTTCGATTTGGTAGGTTGTACCAACATTGAAGCTCAACGGTGAGGGAGTTAAAATTCGAGGAAGTTTGCCCTTTGTGAAAGGCAAACTAAATTGATTTAATTAATCCCAAATTAATAGTCCCACCTCGGTTGTGGAGAAAAGGGGAGAGTCAGCCGCCTCTATAAATAGAGGCCATCCCCCTTCCTCATAACTCGTCCCAAGCTCTAGATCTGAGCGGCTCTCGTAAATGTTGGAGCACGCTCGGATCTAAGCTAAATTAAGATTTCTCCTCTCCCTATAAATTTATGCCTTGCTCTTGAGGGCTCTAGCAAAGCCGCAAAGGAGTTCGGATTCAGATCCGAAATCTAGGCGGAGGTTTCACTCGCGTGAAACTTTCTTCAGCGCGTGGTTGGCTCGGCGACACGGGATTGATCGCCTCGGGATGCGGAGCGGTTCGAGGAGCGGTTCGGGGAGCGGTTCGAGGAGCGGCTCGACGTGGGACGGGAGCGGCTCGGAAGACGGTGCGGAACATCTCGCTTTCCCCAGGGTTGAGAATCCGGGTATGTGTTTATTAGCATTAGTTTAATTTAATCGCAGTAGGCTAGATCCTTCTTGGGATGATCAGACCCATCCCAAGTCGGCATAGATCTTGGATTAGGGTCTTGGACCTTAGAGTTAAATGTTAATTAGATTAACATGATTATTTTCCGCTGCTATTTCTGTCTATGTTCCATCCGACGTAGGACGGGCATAGAGTTTTTGTGCCCTAAGGATCCCAGAAAACCCTTCAGTCCCATCGATCGGAATCCAATCTCTTGCAAACTCCAAATCGATGGAAATTCCTAGCTATCCTTAGTAAATCAATCACAACCTAACCTCCTAGCAATTCTAGCAATGTAGAAATTTATTCATCACAAATCTGAAATTAGATCCATAGGGTTCATCCATATGCCCTAGAACATCGATTCTACTCAAGAATAGCAATAACGATGGAGAAATCGATAAAAACATTGCTTGCATATATAAAGATATCAAATCAAAGATTCAAATAATAAGAACAAAGATACTTAGCTTTGATGAAGAATTCCAATCCAAATACAAGCTTTTTGATCCAAGAGGGGGCCTAGGGCATGGCTTAACCTCTAAAATAATCCCTAAGAAAACATATGGAAACTTCTCTCTAATGACGGCTACAACCCTCTTAAATAGCCCCCAAAAAACCTTAGCAAAACCCCCTCAAACCCCTCTGAAACCTACGTCCAAAATAAATTATGCGCGCAACTTAAGTTCTGGGGCAGCAGCGACTCGGCCGAGTGGAAAGCTCACTCGGCCGAGTGAGAATTCCTGCAGAAATTCCAGAAAACAGCACTCTGTCAAAAACGGTCAAAAACTGGTCACTCGGCCGAGTGGAAAACTCACTCGGCCGAGTGAAAGTGTCACTCGGCCGAGTGAAACTGATATGCGAATTCCAGCACTGCAGCATCAACTTGCAGAAATTCTCCAAATTTCATCCGATCTCCTATTGGCGCGTTCTTGGCGGCGTTCGAACCGTCATGAAGTCTACTATCCATAAAAAATATGAGAAAAACACTTTGACCTCTGGAATAATAGCAGATTTCAAATGAGTGGAAGGCTATCTGAAAATCGGGGCGTTCGTGTCATCGGCTTCACTCGGCCGAGTGGAATTCTTCACTCGGGCGAGTGGACTTCTCTACTCGGTCGAGTAGGATCTTCTACTGTTCTCCCAAAATTCCCGAGAGTTTGCCTTGATTTCCTTCAGAAATTCTGACTCTCTCGGGCGAGTGGAGTTCTCTACTCGGCCGAGTGGAATTCACCACTCGGCCGAGTGCATTGTGGCATAAGGTCTCTTTGTATCAGTTGTACTCGGCCGAGTGGGCTGTGTTACTCGACCGAGTGGCCTTTTTCTGGAGTAAACTCTTCTCCTCCTCTCCTCTTCGTCGATTCTAACGATTTCCTTCTTCTTCCACTCATCCTCCAGCACCGCTAGTTTCTTGATAGGGCCATGGGCGACGCTCCCGTGCGCGTGCAAGTCCTTTAAGCTCATTTTTGCTCCCGATTGCTCCATATTTCCTGAAATCCGACAAAAACAAGAAATAGTGAAAAGTAACGCAATATCGTCGAATACTCGTGAAAATCGCAATATGAGCAATCGAAATGGCATGCAAATATGCAGAAAAAATGTGTAAAATATGGACCGATCAAAATCCCCCATGATTACCTCTTACTCGTCCTCGAGGAAGATAAGTAGAGAGACGAACTCGGGAAATGAAAACAAACGAAATAAAATGAAAGAAAAGAATACGAAGTGGAAGGGGTCGCTAGATTATTCTCTCAGATCTCAAGCCATAAGCCACTCATAACGATAACTTGGAAAATATGAATCACATGCTATAAAGATTTCATATCTTACATAAACATGGTACTTGCAAGCTTTTAAGAACAACAAAAGGGACTCTCTAAATTCATGCAATCAATTCATACTACATCACGCATTTCATAGAATTTAATATACAAATATTGGCAATGCACTTTTCAATCAAGAGTTATAATAGAAGCATATAAGAATCACACCAAGCATGCAATAGAGAATGGAATAAGAGACATGGCATTCACATATTTATATCGATTCATAAGAAATCTCCATAACTAAAGTATTTTGTTAAGTTTCAGCATTATCAAACTTCCCCATTCGTGCACCTCTCCACTCTAATGTTGTACTCACTCATATGGTCAAGTGAATTCACCCCCCCCCCCCCCCAAGCTTAGCTTGAGGCATCGCGTCTAAAGGAATATGATAGTGGAAAATGGGATTTTTGCCTTGGTTTTCTCAAGTATTTTGTGGCTCCAATAATGATATAGAGAGATATTTTTCTTTTTATTTTTGAACTTTTTGTTTCTCATTTTTCTTTTTGGATTTTTGTAGGAGCTATATGATTTGTATTTTGGGTTTTTCTCATATTAGTCCCTTAAATTATGCGTAATTTGATATTAGTCCCTTAATTCTTCGTATTTTGAGTTTAATCCCTCAAATCTTAAGCCGTTAACCTAAATAGTCCCCACATCCTATATTCTGTTAAATAGTTAGATTAATTAGCGATTAATTAACAATTAGGGCTAATTAACACGTCAGCACTAACAGCCACGTCAGCGTTAACGGAGCTTTTTAACGGAAAATTAGAGTGTGGACTATTTTAGTTATAGTTAATGATTTGGGGGATTAAACTCAAAATTCGAAAATTTAAGGGACTAATATCAAATTATGCAAGATATAAGGGACTAATATGAGAAAAACCCTTGTATTTTTTGGTTTTTGGCTCCTTTTTGGCTTTTTGGACTTTTTGGAGCTAACTTTTTCTTTTGTAGGGATTTTTGGGAAATATATGCTATATAAGTAGCTTTAGGAGGTGAACTCAAATGACATGTAAAGAATAAAAAGATATATGTGGAGAAAGAAATAATGTAACACTCGGTTCACTCTAAGATGTGCACGAACGGTTCAATAAAATAATACTTCAACTAAAACTCATATGTAAGCATGGATATTCTCAATCATTTCAATAAATAGTGAAGTCAAGCAGTAAAGTTTACAACCATATCAGGCATGCAACAAAAGATGAATAAGACAATAAAACTGATGCTTCAGATATACTAATGATGTGTGAATCTTGGTGTATTTCCAACAAAAGCATACTAAACACTAATCAATACATTCATCTTCAATTAATATCATGCATTCATATAGAGAAATCATCAAAAGAATATATAAGCAATCACATGGATAGCAGGACTATGGAATACTCTAAGTAGCATGGCAAGAAATAATAAGCATCGTGATGGTTGATAAAGCAATAAGAGATATCATCATAAGGAACAAATCTAGCAAAAGGAGGAAAAGAAAATAAAGATATAAAAATAAAAGAGAGGAAAGAAAAGAAAAACAAGCACACAATATGATGCATGAACACACATAAAAGGAAAATAAGATGGAAAAATCAAAAAGATGATGCAAAAATTTTGAAAAATTTTAAAAACCCGAAAATAAAGTAAAAATGCAACTAATGCCTCTAAATGGCATGGAAATGCACTCTCCCAAGCTTAAACTTCACATTGTCCTCAATGTGATCATAGTGGAAGAATATGAGGATCAATGATAATGATAAGGGGGGTGAATAAAAACTGATGAAATGAATGACATGAAATCCTAATGCAACTACATGCAAATACAATGATGCATGAGAGCGCTTTCCCCCCCAAGCTTATGCCAAACAATCCTATTCAAATGACTCGATCAAAAATGTCACGGCTTTGCTAAGCGAGATTGAGTCAAACGAATAAGAATGTGAGTATTCACTTGAAAGAAATGCTCGATGGGTGGTGAGCAAAAAGGGTGTGACACATCAAAATATGAAGAGGGAAATTAATATATATAGTGGGTTTGGGGTGTAAAAATTTTTTGTTGTCGTCATATGAGGTGATATTTATTCAAGCAAATCTATACGGTCCTCTCGCTGTCGAGAGGATTCGTGTTTATTTAAAGCATAAAAATTTCTACACTACTGGATTGGTATCACCTATAGCAAAAGGTGGATCCAGTATCTTTGCCGGTGCAGGCAACTGCTCCAACTTCTCTTTTCGTGGCTCTACCAGGTGCATGCGTCCACGAACACCAACGAACTCCAGCAATGCATCCTCCAGCATTCCCACAAGGACTCCACCTGTACCTTGCAGAGAATAGGATGCATCAGTTCGCAGCAAAAAATTCACCCTCATAATAAAAGCATCCCAAAGAGGATCGTCCATAGAAATATATGGAATAAATAATGGTGGACGATACTTCCCTGGAAATAATCCAATATCCTCCTGTGCTGTGATAGCTGTCTCCATGGTATCCTCTCTCAGCTGCTCAGGTAACTCTGCTCCCAAATCAATTGAACTACCGTTCTCCTCTTGTTCGCACCTCCCATCAAAGGATAAGTCAGTGTATAAACAGGTGTCACAAAAGGATTCATCAAGTATACTTCCCTGAACGTGGGTATCCCAAGGTAGCTCTTCTCGAGCGTTGATCTCTTCGGTGCATGTTTCGAAGACTTCATTCATTGGCGGCTGAGGGACTCTGTCAATTTCCAGATACATCTTATCATTTCTAATATCGACCCTAATGCTGCCTTTGATTGTTCCTTCTGGGGAGAGTTGATCAATGATGTAGGTGGCGAATAGTTATTCAAGGTGGTCCTCTACATTGATGGCAATAGGTCCCGTGGTTTGAACTTCATCCACGAGTTCCTCCAGTAGGGATGCAAAAGTTTCATCATGCAGCAGGTCAGAGTCTGTACTCATCATTGTACTTTCCGGATAACCTGATCAACAAAGACAAATACCGGAAGAAAAATATCAGTGGCACAAGAGAATATAGAAATGATAATAATGGTGGCAAGAGTGAAAACTTCTTTTTGTTAATTAATTTTTTTTCTTCGTGGTCTAATCAACCTAATTGTGACAAATTGGCACCCAATGGGAAACACCTCCCCGGCAACGGCGCCAAAAACTTGATCGGCCCCGGATACACACCCGGAGAACGATTGTAGTTTTACCACAAGCGCACGGTCAAGTGGCGAGCGAGTATCGAACACGAGGAGGTGGTGTTGGTTCCAATCTATCCTAGGTTGGCTCGACTACGAATGTTTAATTGGTGGAGATGGGTATGGTATGATGTAATGACAATGGTGATGGATGTCGGTGTCGGTGATAGAGATGTTGGTCAAATATCGATTCAAATACAATATAATAAAAGTGTCTAGGGCTAGGGAATTCCCGCTACGGATCGTCATACATCATTGTAAATAGTGAATCTCAATATTACTAGACTTGTGTTGAGATGAATTAGTCGTAACTGAATAGAGAACCAAGCTCACGCTCTCTCGCTGTTGCCGGTCTATAGCAACCTAGATTAGGGCCCACTCTCGTGCAAACCCTAACCTAAGCCACTAGCATGAAGATCGACATCATCGTCCAATCGCACCTCGAGCCCACTCTCGTACAAACTCGAGTTACGATCTAGGTTGTGATAGTTCGTATTCTTTCAATCTCTTGCAAACGAATATGTGTATATATTTATAATAAAAATCCTAGCTTTGGTCCAATCTCTTGCAAACCAAGTCTAGAGAATTTCGATTATAAACCTAAATCGAATATCTAGGCCTTCCCATCGATCGGAATCCAATCTCTTGCAAACTCCAAATCGATGGAAATTCCTAGCTATCCGTAGTAAATCAATCACAACCTAACCTCCTAGCAATTCTAGCAATGTAGAAATTTTTTCATCACAAATCTGAAATTAGATCCATAGGGTTCATCCATATGCCCTAGAACATCGATTCTACTCAAGCATAGCAATAACGATGGAGAAATCGATAAAAACATTGCTTGCATATATAAAGATATCAAATCAAAGATTCAAATAATAAGAACAAAGATACTTAGCTTTGATGAAGAATTCCAATCCAAATACAAGCTTTTTCATCCAAGAGGGGGCCTAGGGCATGGCCTAACCTCTAAAATAATCCCAAAGAAAACATATGGGAACTTCTCTCTAATGACGGCTACAACCCTCTTAAATAGCCCCCAAAAAACCCTAGCAAAACCCCCTCAAAACCCTCTGAAACCCACACCCAAAATAAATTCTGCTCGCAACTTAAGTTCTGGGGCAGCAGCGACTCGGCCGAGTGGAAAGCTCACTCGGCCGAGTGAGAATTCCTGCAGAAATTCCAGAAAATAGCACTCTGTCAAAAACTGTCAAAAATTGGTCACTCAGACGAGTGGAAAACTCACTCGGCCGAGTGAATGTGTCACTCGGCTAAGTGACACTGATATGCAAATTCCAGCACTGCAGCATCAACTTACAGAAATTATCCAGATTTCATTCAATCTCCGATTGGCACGTTCTTGGCGGCGTTGGAACCGTCATGAAGTCTACTATCCATAAAAAATATGAGAAAAATAATTTGACCTCTAGAATGATAGAAGATTTCAAAAGAGTGGAAGGCTGTCTGAAAATCTTGGCGCTCGTGTCATCGGCTTCACTCGGCCGAGTGGGATTCTTCACTCGGGCGAGTGGAATTCTCTACTCGGCCGAGTAGGATCTTCTACTGTTCTCCCAAAATTCCAGAGAGTTTGCCTTGATTTCCTTCAGAAATTCTGACTCTCTCGGGCGAGTGGAGTTCTATACTCAGCCGAGTGGAATTCACCACTCGGCCGAGTGCATTGTGGTACAAGGTCTCTTCATATCAGTTGTACTCGACTGAATACGCTTCTTCACTCAGCCGAGTGGGCTGTGTTACTCGGCCGAGTGGCCTTTTTCTGGAGTAAACTCTTCTCCTCCTCTCCTCTTCGTCGATTCTAACGATTTCCTTCTTCTTCCACTCATCCTCCAGCACCGCTAGTTTCTTGATAGGGCCATGGGCGACGCTCCCGTGCGCGTGCAAGTCCTTTAAGCTCATTTTTGCTCCCGATTGCTCCATATTTCCTGAAATCCGACAAAAACAAGAAATAGTGAAAAGTAACGCAATATCGTCGAATACTCGTGAAAATCGCAATATGAGCAATCGAAATGGCATGCAAATATGCAGAAAAAATGTGTAAAATATGGACCAATTAGTAGCACATGCTACACTTATTGTAATGATTGAGGCTAGGCACCTGCTGTGCGGGCACAACCCTATGCCATATTGAAAACACTTCATGGCTCGTGATCCAGAAGCGAGCTCATGTACTTGGAAACCCTGGCTCGATACACATGGAGGGGTAGGGTTAAGCGACCACTCAGCGTAGAAGTGTGCCCGTACAGCCACTTCAGCTGTAAGGCGTAAACTCTGGGATTGGGGTAGGGTTAAGCGATCACTCAGTGTAGAAGTTTGCCAGATCAGCAACTTCAGCTGTAAGGCATAAACCCTGTGCACATCGTGAATGCAAGTTAATCGTGAAAATCGTGAATATTGTTTAGTAGATTTTGCTACAATGTGTCGTGCCAATGTTACTTTTCATGTTCATCTTTAAATTGTTACATTCATGTTCATGTTTAAACTGTTGCATTCATGTCATGTCATCTTCTTTACTTTAGAACTGCTAGTTGTACATTTTTGCACTTATGTTTCCTTGCACAAAAGTTTCCCGTTTTTCTCTTGGGAGACTTTTGTTGACATGTGCCCTTTTCTCTTTGGGTGTTACATGTCAGGTTTAAGCCTGAGTAGGTTGCAGCGGTCGACAGGTTACTGATGACCTGTTCGAGGATACCGGTTCTACTCTTAGTCTCAGCTGGTGACTCTCTTTTAGTTGTTGTTTACTTTCTTAGTAGCTGCTGTTAGGTTGTTCGGTGCGTTGCACCACTTCTTGTTGTATTTTCAGCCATGCTTAGGCCATCTTTTTGGACTCTGTACTTCATTTTATGACTATCTCTGTAATGTTTGGAATAAAATCTGTGGATGTTGAATGTTGGATAATTTTATTGTCTATCCCTCATTATTATTATTGTTGTTTCGTCCTAATGTAAAGGACCTGATAATGGATTAATTTAAGAGACGCTTATCAGACTGTAGCTTCACAACTCCAAGTCTGAGCGGACCTCTTCACGTCCCGCCTTCTATACTTGGGAAGCGGGATGTGACAATGGTTCCCTGAGATACATCAGTAGGATCTGCGTACCTTCAGGTGCTATCAGGAGAGCTGATGAATGAAGCTCATAGCACTCCCTATTCCATTCATCATGGTGGTACCAAGATGTACCAGTACCTTTGTCTGAATTTTTGGTGGCATGGAATGAAGAGAAGCATGGCTTGAAGTGTTGCTAAGTGCCTTGTGTGTCAACAAGTGAAGGCCGAACATCATCATATTGCTGGATTGCTTCAACCCCTGTCGATTCCAGAGTGGAAATGGCAGCACATCACTATGGATTTTGTGACTGGACTACCTCGGAGTACTAAGCAGAATGATGCAATTTGGGTGATCGTTGACCGATTAACCAAATCAGCACATTTCATACCCTTTAGAGTGGGACAATCTACGAAAATACTTGATAAGAAGTATATGGAGGTAATGATTTTCCTATACCTTTAAAACTTCTTTCTTGTATACGTTGTGATGTGATCGATAATCATGCAGGAGATTATTCGATTGTATGGAGTTCCAGTGCACATCGTCTCTGACCGGGACACGAGATTCACATCTCAATTTTGGAAGCGTCTGCAATCCAGTTTGGGAACCAGTCTTAGTTTCAGCACTGCGTACCACCGGCAGATGGATGGCCAATCAGAGAGTACCATCTAGATACTGGAGGACATGTTACGAGCTTGTATGATGGATTTCAAAGGCTCGTAGGAAGATCATCTACACCTGGTAGAGTTTGCCTACAACAATAGCTACTAAGCCAGCATTGGCATGGCCATGTTTACAGCACTCTACGGAAGGAAGTGTCACTTCCCACTGAGTTGGGATGATATTGGTGATCGAGAATTATTGGGACCTGAGATGATTGTTGAAATAGTGGATGTAGTGCGTAATATCAGAGAAAAGCTATACATTGCACAAGACAGGTACAAGCATTGGGCTGATGCCAAGCATCGTCACTTGGAGTTTCAACCAGGAGATCATGTTTTCATGAAGATATCCCCAACCCGAGGAGTGATACATTTTGGGAAGCGAGGGAATCTTAATCCAAGGTTCGTTGGACCATTTGATGTGTTAGAGCCAGTTGGAGAGGTAGCTTATCGTCTAGCTCTACCGCCATCATTGGAGGGAGTATATAACGTTTTCCATGTCTCCCAGCTGTGTCGTTATATCAGTGATCATACGCATGTGGTTGATCATTCGGATATCACAGTGCGACCTGATCTTACTTATGAGCAGCAGCTAGTACAGATTCTGGATCGACGTCAGAACACTCTCCGGAATAGAGTCAATGATCTCGTAAGGTAAGAGTGATGTAGAGTCGCGACTCACCTGGAGAATCCACTGGGAGCGAGAGGACGAGATGCGAGGACGTTACCCCTACTTTTTCCCTACACTGTAGAGAATTTCGGGGAATAAATTATTCTAATGAGGGTAGGATGTAACGGCTTGTATTTTAGCCGTGTTTGATTTCATGTATTTTACTTCTGTCGTCAGAGTGATTTCGTCGAGTGTTCTTTTCTTCTACGCATCAACACGAGCGTGCCTCTGTTTTTGGAATTTTTCACCATAGGTCAACTAATTACCATTAACCCTAACTGATTACTTTTAGCTAATTGATTTTACTAATTACCAATTTCATTTACCCCTTTTAATTTCCCTAAACCCCACTTCATAACCCACCCCCAAAAGTTGGTCAGATCCAAAACTTTCGGATCCAACATCTGAATGAGGGGAAATGCAATAATAACAAAGCAAAAATTATTAACCTAACCCCACCCATGCGTATGAGCCGATTGGACAACTGAGATCCGAAATAATTGGATCCCAAAACCACCCCATTCAATTATAACATTTCGTACATAGCCCCACCCCTCTCTTTGACAGCACAAATAACTCATCCCTCTTCAAAGAAACCCAAAATCAACCTATCCCACTTTAAAGAAACCCAAAATCAACCCGTCGGCTAGGGCGGTGCTTTCAGACTACTCGATAACATGTCGCTACATGTTTAATATGTCCGGATGCCTCCTATTTGCCTCTTCGTACCTATAGGCCTTTGGTAAGGCAACACGCTCTATTGCTAGGTCATATGGAACGTATAACACCGGCTCTACTACGACATGCAGTGGGGTAGTCTGAGAAATGGAGGGGACATGTTACCCGCTCAACTTGGGAGTCTCAATATGTATATCCTCTAGGCCACCTGCATCCATACGCAATAAGACAATTGCAAATTCAATTAGTTTAACCAACGGGACTGAACATTTAAAATAAAAATATACGTACATGTCTTAGTAGGCAGTGAAGTATGTGGGGAAGAAGGGATATGTCCAGTAGTGCCTGAAAATATATAAAGAATGTTATGCAATTAGTTATACAAAAAATTAAAAGGTCTACATTTAGACACATACTAAAACTACAATTAGCTTACATGTCCCAATGGGCGGGGTGGTATGTGCCACAGTAGAGCCATGTCCTACACTACCTGAAAATGTACAAAGCATTTTACCAATTAGTTTTCCAAAAATTTAAAATGTGCACGTTATACAGCTGTACTAAAACTACTACATATGCGTACTTGACCCAGAAGGCGTGGTGGTATGTGCCGAAGGGGAGCCATGACCTACACTTCCTGAAAATGTATGAAGCATTTTACCCTTTTTCCCCCAAAAAATTAAACTGTGCACGTTATACAGCTGAATATGTGTACTTGATCCAGATGGCTGGGGAGTCTGGGGTGTCCATGTACCAGCTGAAAAATCATGGTAAAAACTCTCTTCATCTAATAAAAAAGTTGATGCTTAAGTGCTGTAAAAATTTGCGTAATTTATATGAAATAAAAGTGATGTAAACAAAATACAGTAATTCACATTCTTTATTGATTCCAAGCAAAATCATCGTTATGGACATCTTTATACATTTACATATTTTATAGCTTAGTAATGAAAAAAGTTCAACAATTTGATGTAGATGTTGATGGCCTTTGTGATCGAGTCCGAACGGTAGATGAAATGACTTTGGTTATTGTGTTTCTTTGTCTTGTGCACTCCACTGCTACAATACACGTGCATGTGATCGCCAAATCGGGTATATCCACACGCAACGGTGTGATGTCATCAGTCGTTTCATTATTTGTCTCGATAGAAAAATCGTCCACGACATCATCTCCTACGAGTACAACATCTTCGTCATCTTCATTGCCCTCTTCAGAACCCGTTTCATCCGGTGCATATGCTCTAGGCAGATTTCTAAGAACCACCCAATCATTGTCTACTATTATATCTTCAACATAAAAACATTGTTTTGCTTGCAAGGCAAACATGAACTTCTCCTCCGGATAGATTTCCTTCTTCAAATTAACGACAATGAAGCCCAAGTCGTCCTTCTTCTTTCCTTGCTCACATCACCGCATCTTAAACATAACATGGCTCACTTCCTTCCGAAAGCCATGAAACATCTCAACCACGTTTACATCCTGGCCATAATAGAATATTTGCCCTTCTTTTGGTTGTTGATCTCTGGATCTTGCATATGACAACTGCGTGAAGGATAAGAAGATTCCACTATTTTGTATGCATCGGTCCTTCTTAACTTCAATGGTATTAAATATGTAACCATTGATAGAATAACCTTCATATCGATGTACTGTGCTGTCAGGACCTCTGGCGTATTTTTGGATCTCCTCGGATAGCCGTGCACCTCGAATACATTGCTCTGCCACCTTTAAGATAAATAAGAATCGCGTTTATGATTCATAAACGCATGTTCTCAAAATTGATTTTTTGATAGGTATGTAACTATCGTGAGAAATCGGTGCGCGTACCTTCAGTTTCAGCCATGACGTAAATTCTTTAGAGTGTGCATCTGCAACCTTTTGGTTAAGAGTTTTGGTGCGCAATTTGGCTTGGAGTACTTCTATATGAAGACTAAGGGACAAGTAAAGAAAACTATTATAACTTAGAAATTAAACCACTTACAAAAGCGAATAACTCAACTTTACCTCCGATATGAATCAAATATCGATAGATTATTTAGAACATATGAATGTGCTTATTCAAGCTCAATTTTACTACATCGTGTGTCCTCTCCATAATCATTGTAGAATATATGAACATTAAGGCCTCGTTTGACGTATAATTCTTTTATATTGACCCTTCTGGACATGCACGATTATGCACAAGTTGCTTCATGAACCCTAAATACTTGCGATTCAAAAATTATAAAAAGATTCAAATTCACGTTTAATTTTGGTCCCAGCAAAATAGAATAATATATGGCATCTGTGTTTACCTTTCAACGGGGTACATCCACCGATATTGTACCGGCCCTGCAATGCGGGCCTCCTGTGCCAAGTGCACAATAAGATGAACCATAATAGTAAAGAATGAATACGAAATTTTTTTCCATATTACATAATGCAAGGATAACCCATGCCTCTAAATCTTCAAACTCACCAACATCTATCACCTTCGAGCACACCTGCCTGAAGAACCCACAGAACTGTATCAGAACTTTTGCAAGCTTCTTATCGAGATGACTAATGCACCGGAAGCAACTGATGTAGTAAGATATGATAATCATGTGTCTTCAATCCAAATATCTTCATCTGATCTACATGCAGACGTCTTGATATATTTGAAGAATATCCATCTGGTGTCTTCAATGACTTGAGAAACACACACAGATCATGAATTTCATCTCTTGAAAGGGTGAACTGAGAAGCTGGCAGGTCGTACTTGTAATTTTCCTTTTGTACAGCCTACAATTCAGGACGTATATTCAATTCTTTTAAGTCAAGCCGAGCATTTACTCCGTCTTTTGACTTGTTGGTGTCTTGCATCAAGGTATACAACATATTTTCACATATGTTCTTTTTGATGTGCATGATGTCCAAGTTGTGACGTATTTTCAAAGTCCTCTAATAAGGCAATTGGAAGAAAATACTAAACTTTGACCAACCACTAGGTAGTATTCGAACATCTGCTGTGTTAGAATCCGTACAGATGTGTTCTTCTTTTAGTTTTGCCCTTACCCTTGCTCTTTCCTTTTCCCTTTGCAATCCGCCTCTAACACCAAGAGGGTTCTCTTTGATATTTCTGTTCTTTCCAAACTTCACTCTCCGCAAAGGGTGAAGTGCTTCAAATATGTCCTCTCTGATTAGCTGCTTTGGGGCTTCTCGGAGTTCGTTTTTACCGTCGAACAATTGTACATGTCTCTTATAACTATGACATGCATGCAACCATCTTCTATTCTGCCAAAAGCAAAACTTACAGCTATATTTCAGGAATATGCCCTTATAACCTATCATGCAAACCAGGCAAGCCATCCTACCTTTCGTTGACCAACCAGATAGATTAACATATGCCGAGAAGTCGTTTATCGTCCATAAAACAATAGCACACATGCAGAAACTTTGCTTTGTCACGACGTAGAAAGTGCCCAAACCTTGTTCCCATAAAAGCTTCAGATCATCAATTAAGGGCTGCATAAAAACATCGATATCATTTCCAGGCGAGTATTTCCCAGGTATCAATAGTGACAGTATCAAGTATAGTTGCTTCATGCACATATGAGGTGGGAGGTTATACGGGGTCAGCACCATGGGCCAAGTGGACCAATTAGAGCTCATCACTCCAAATGGATTAATCCCATCGTTTGCGAGACCAAGCCTAAGATTTCTCGTCTCCCTTGAAAAGTCGGTATTAATATGGTCGATATACTTCCATGCTTCCCCATCGGCAGGATGCCTCAATTTTCTGTCATCTATGTGGTTGGTGACGTGCCATTGCATTTTTCCAGCCAATTCAGCAGATATGAAAACCCTCTGCAGCCTTGGTATAATTGGGAAATAACAGAGAACATTTGTCAGAGTCTTCTTCTTATTTTGGACTATAGGACCATCCCCTCTTCACACTTGTTCTTTGTTCAACTTGCCACCGGGGAACATGACACATTGGACATTCGTTTTGGTCCTTGTTGTCTTTGTAATATAGAATGCAATCATTAGGGCATGCGTCAATTTTCTTGTAATCGAGCCCTAACGTATTAACGATTTTGCTCGCTTTATAATGAGTGACTGGAATGCTTTCCTTCCCATCGGGAACTACCCTTTTCAACAGATCTAAAAACATCTCAAAATGTGTAATCGCCATTCTACTAAGGGTTTGTATATGCAGCAGTCTAATCATGAATGATAGCCTCGTAAACTCCATGCATCCTTCGTATAAATTAAACTCTATTGGATCTGGATCCTAGCCTAAGGGGGGTGACTAGGCTAATAAAATATTCTCGTGCAACCCACGAGAAATCACACGCAGTTAAAAACACAAGTAGGGGAAATAAAATGCAAGCATGGGATACATAGTAGATTTACCCTGGTTCGGTCGCAGCAACGACCTACTCCAGCCCCTAAGCAGATACTAGCATTAATATGTTCCTTTTGTACATCTACAATAGGGTCCTAGCTCCAACTCCCCATCTAGACTGTACCACACTTAACAAAGTGCAGAACCGTATCAACCTAGTAAATGCATATCTTGACTGCGATAACACATCAAGACCCTCTTATCTAGCCCCAACCAGACAAGTCCCAAATAACACAAGAACTGGTAAAGTTTTCCCTACAGAGATCAACACACTATTACACAAATATAAAGAGTAGATGGTTTAGAAATGCTCAGTTCGTGTCTGTGTAGTCGTCTCTGTCAATCAGCACGTTGTCAGCTCTAGACTGACACAAATGGTATCTCGATCTGACGTCTGTATCTCAATCTGTGGCTCATCAATCTTGGAAAGCACTCTGGTTTGTGCGTATAACAATTTCAGTGCAAACTTAATAATATTTGGTCTGTGCGCACATCAATTCCTTTAATTCATTTCCACGTCAGCACATCTCTTCATTCAATCGGATTAGGGCATGCAGCGTACACAGACGTGCATGGGCTTCGTGTTTCTCCGGCTGCTCTTCGTCTTCACGTCGATTTCCGGTGACTCTTCTCTGACGGCAAGGTTGAAGGCGGTAAGGTGGATCTTCGTCGGCGCTCTTCAACTTCTCCGACAACCTAAAGCGACGGCTCATCCTCGACTTCGGTGTGTGGCATCTTCAACGGCGACATGTCTCCACGGCAACGCGTCGACGATGAGGGCTCTCATCCGACGGCGACAATCAGCAGCAAGGGTATATCACGGCAACCTCATCAGAGTGCTTTCCACGACAACACGAGGGCATACGGAACGTCTTCACGATGACAGCTTGATGATTTGTTGATGAGGAGCAGCAGCGAGATGTTGATGTTGCAGCTTAATGTTGACTTGAGGGTTATGTCTCCAGCTTGAAGATCGGCACCCCAATGCAACGCAAAAGAGAATAATGATGGTAGCACTGGTGTCTTGGCCTTTAGGGCTTGGTGTTATTAATTATGGGGAGACAGGAGTTGCAACATCAAAGGACTTTTGCTTGGTGAGAGTTTACAATGAGTTGGGCGTTGGAGAAGATGCAGCTCACAGTTGCATGTGGGTTTTACCCTGAGGATGCTTGATGATATAGGAGATGGCAGCAGGCTAGAAAACTCGGCAGCAAGTTGGATGATGAAGATTGACGCCTTTGGTCTTGATGTGCTCAAGCAAGGGGATGTGCAGATTTATACTTTTGGCTTTGAAAGGTGGCTTGCGTGAGGATTACCCAAGGGTTATTGTTTTGCCTTGGAAATATTTGTTTTGGCCGAAACCCTAGCCCATATGGAGATGAGAGCTTATATAGGTTGTAGGCTAGGGTTTCCAGGGAGATGTTTGCGTGACTTGAACCCTAGAGGAACTCTAATGTTGGCCGCCCCTTTTTTATTTGTATTCCTCTTTAGATGTGTGTCATGGTAAGGATTAAGAGATTGACTTGGCCTAAATGGGTTTTGAATATGAATTAGATAGGAGAGGAATCTTTAATAGATTTGTTCAAATCCCATATTGATTAGATTTGACTCCATCTCTCCCAATATTGACCAAGTCCAAATAGCTTTGTGCACACCACCTCATTTCTCTCCCACTTCGCAATATGATTAGCAATTACTCCAAATATGGAAAGAATTATCGTTTCGCCTTTTCTGAAATACACTAAGCACACACGTTAACTATAACAACATGTTTGTCATCATCAAACCAAAGATCTTAGATATTTGCTTCCAACAATCTCCCCCTTTTGATGATGATAAACCATAAAATATTTGTACAATTAATTGTGCGTGTGTGAAGTGTGATGAAGGATGTAATGCATATGAGTAATACAATGAGATGAAAGCATTACTAGCATGCACGCAATATATCAATGATGAAAAGCATGCTCTCCCCTTATCTAATGCTCCCCCTTCAACAAATAATACCATTTGAAATAAATAATACCATTTGAAATAATAGCATTAGATACCAAATCGTTCCAACACTTTACCAAATCTTTCCAACACTCTTCTCCCCCTTTTATTATCATCAAAAGTGGATTAATGAAGTCAATAAATATCACATGTAAAAATAAAGCATTATAAATTATAGCATGCAATTGCAAGTGTTTTCTATAAAGTAGGCAATTCAAGTTCATAGAAAATCATAATATAGACTTCACCACCTTTGTGTAAGTGTAATAATATAAACATTGAAGTACAGAAGGAGATTCAATTTTGGACATCAACCAAATCAACCCACATTTTCCAATTAACATGATTTCACTAGGATTGATTTTTCCCACCTCATTAAAAATAAGTTCAAGTTACCAAACCCCAAAACATAGCCTATAAGGACTCTTAGATGTGGAGTTGGTATTGCTTAACGAGTACAATACACAAACGCTAAAGATTACCCATAAAGCATATGTTGGATACTCGTGGGTAGTGTATTTGCCATGAATTGTATCCATTTTACATACGGAGCAATATTCATTCTTTTTCATTTTTCTTGTTTCATATTCAATTCTTTTGTGCTCAATTTTTACCCATGGCAATACACATCATATCCCTTAGATTATTCAATTTTTATTCATCCCACTTTCACTTTCCAATATTCATAAAAAGAATCTCCAAAGGTACAACAAGTTTAATATTCGTGGAAGTGAATAAGTAGGTTTAGAAATCAAATTACTCTTTTCATGAAGCATGGCATGGCTACTAAATGGATTCTAACATGTGCATGTAGCTATAACAATAATACAATGATTCCTACAGAGGATATGAATGAACATTCAAAAAATACCACTTATAATGAATCATAAAGAGGTATTCATTAAGCACCATTTTTTTTATTTTTGGTTTTTCATTTTTTTTCTTTTATAAAAACAAGCACACAAACAAAAGTTAAATCAAGCACACACACAAAACTATGACGGTATGCAATGAATGCAAAGAGGAAAAAGAAATATACCTTCGCATCGCTATTTGACTAAGGAGCTAAAAGAATAAGACTTTAAAATCAATGCTCCCTGCCAAATCTCCATCCCACCTACATGAAAGGTGTTAAGTGTGACCTTGAACTCCAACAAGGTCCACTAGTGTTAGCCATTAAAGTTTTAGGAACCCACACTTGTTTGAACTTTATGTTTGTGTTCCTAAACTTACAATAGTATGATGTGTGACCAACACTATCACAAGAAAAGCCCTTTGCATGCATATTTTTCACAATAGAAGGCACATTGTGGAATTTTTTAAATTTGGGCTTTTCAACATTTTTCAAACCAAATCCAAGTCATCTTCTATTATTTCCATATAATTGATTTTCAAGTATGGTATCTAACGAATGTTTACTAGTTGAAAATTTTTCTTACTGACAATTCTAGATTAGAAACTTTGAATTTTAATAATTTATTTTCATCCACAACCAAGGTGCATTTACTTAGAAAAGCTCTCTTGTTTTCCTCTTCCTTCTTTTCAAATTCATCCATTTTCCTTTTAATTTCATTATCTGACATGCACAACTTATCATTAAGCTCTCTAATCACATAGTCTTTTTCAGTTTCGAGCTTAATCAAATCCTGCTTAAGCAAGCTAATATTATTCAATAAGGAAGGACAAGCAGCTTCTTCATTAAAGCATGATTTTTCTTTTTTCATTATAACAATGGCAGAATCACGTGTAGCAAGTTTTTCTTTAAGAATGTCAACTTCTTCAGAAGTGTCACAATTTTCTTTTTGTAATTTAAAGTTTGCATTCCTATAACCATTTAACGTGAGTTCTAGCTCATTAATCTCATTTTGCATTCCTTTACAAACATCTAATAATTCAGCTTTAGTGAAGGAATTTACCTCATCGCTCTTTGCCATTAAGCAGGCGAAGGAGTGAGCTACATTCTTCTCAAGCTCATCCTTAGCTTCACTGTCCATGTCTCATGTTAGCACCTTGGCTTGTCCTTTATGTTTAGCAACCTGAGCAGTCTCTTGTCTGCACTGCTTTGTGATGTGTCCCTTTTTCCTACATTTAAAGCATTCAACTCTATCCGCAGAATCTTGTTCAGAAGAATGTCTATTTGAATTAAAAGTGTTAGAGCGAATGAACCTTTTATGCATTTCTGATCTTCATTGAGGAGTCCTGACATACTTTATGAGATTTCTGACCATCAGCGCTATCTCCTCATCGTCATCTTCATCTTCGCTAGCTTTCAGAGCAAGTGGCTTTGTAGCTTTTTCCTTCTCCTCAGGTTTCTCTCTTTCTTCAATATTTTTCAATTCAAGCTCGTGGGACATAAGGTTGCCTATCAAGTCCTCCACCCTCATCTGTGATATATCCTTTGCTTCATGGATGGCGGTGACTTTAAGCCTGAAAGAGCTTGACAGCGCTCTTAATATCTTCCTCACCTGTTCAAGACTAGAATACGGCTTACCAAGCGAGCAAGACTTGTAGACGATGTTGGTGAACCTCGCAAACATCTCTGATATGGTCGCTGATGGTAGCATGTGAAATCCCTCGTACTCTGTGCTCAGAAGTGCAAGTCTAGACTCTTTCACCTGTGACGCTCCCTCATGCGTCACCTCCAATGTATGTCATATTTCCTGCACAGTTAGATGTAGGGGGATGTATGCCCTCAGATCATTTGTATTTGATGCAAATGATATTTTAAGCTTAGATAGGGGACTATTTTGCATGTGATGCAAAAGGATTTAAATATGACTTAAATTGTTTAAGACCATATTTAATAAAATAAACGAGTTAAAAAAGTTACCTAGATGACAGGATCGTCCCGCTCTAAACGCAGGTTCAAACCGTGTCAAAAACGGAGTCTAAATGCACAAGTTAGAGCCAAAACAAGTCAGCCCAAACTGTTGGGCTGAAACCAGCAAAAATGGAGGCCCACCAAGCCCGAATTTTATGGTTAGGGTTTTTGAAACCCGGGATTTTTTTGACGGCTGGATTTTTCATCTTTGAATGGTTTTTGGCTAACTTTGAGACGACGTTTGAGGGGTCAAACGACGTCCGATTGACTCGCCATTTTTTCCTGCGCGTTCACAGTTGAACGTCCTTCGATTTGATAGGTTGTATCAATCATGAATCTCAACGGAGAGGGAGTTAAAATTTACGGAAGTTTAGCCTTTGTGAAAGGCAAACTAAATTGAATTTATTACCTCCAAACTTTAGTCCCACATCGGAATTTGAGTAAAGGGGAGGGGTCAGTCGCATATATAAATAGGGGTCTGCTCCTCTCCTCAAAATTCATCCCATGCTCTAGATCTGAGCGGCTCCCAAAAGTTTAGAGCATGCTCGGATCTAAGCTTAAATTAAATATTTTCTTCTCTCCCTAAATTTCTGTCTTGCTCCTGAATGGCTCTAGCAAAGCCACGAAGAGGCTCGGATTGGATCCGAAGTCTAGACGGAGGATCCACTCAAGTGAAACTTTCTTCGGCGTGTGATTCACTCAGCGACAAGGGGGTTGCTCGCCTCGGGACGCAATGCGATTCGGGAAGCGGTTCAGCTCAGGACACGGTGCTGTCTGGAAAGCGGTTCGACTCGGGATATGGAGCAGCGTGGACGCGGTTCGGTACACCTTCTCGGTGCAAGCAAGGTTCCGAGTATGTAGTTTAATTGCTTTCTTTTAATTATGTCGCAGTAGCTTAGATCCTTCTTCTTGGGGTGATCAGATCCACCCCAAGTTGGCAAAGATCATGACTAAGGGTCTTGAACCTTAGGGCTTCGTTAAAATAATTTAACGAATCAATTTTTTCCGCTGCATTATTTTCGATCGATAGTCCGTCCAACTTAGGACGGGCATAGATTTGTGCCTTGAGGGTCTATAAAACCCAACATTGGTATCAGAGCAAGGTTTGCATGATGATCTAGGACTGCGATATAATTAATTGAAATGCTTTTTAAATGCCTTTTAAAAAAACATTTATGTGATAATTTAAAATGATTTTAAATGATTTAAAATTTTATGCGATAAAAATTTTTAGTAGCATGCAAATTTTGTGATGATTTTAAAACAAGTTTTTTTATATGTTTATGAAATAAAAATAAAATGTTTTAAAATCATAATTTCAAATTTAAGTGTTAAATTTATGAATGCATTTTTTAATGATTTAAAATGATTTAAAATTTTATGCGATAAAAATTTTAGTAGCATGCAAATTTTGTGAAGATTTTAAAACAAGTTTTTTATTTTTATGAGATAAAAATAAAAGGTTTTAAAATCATAATTTTAAATTTAAGTGTTAAATTTAAGAATGCATGTTTATTGTTTATTTGATAAACCTTTTTCTATTTAATTGTTAAATAGTTGGACACTCATTTTATGCGTTAAAATTAGTGTAGTTTATGCTTAATGGCTATGTTTTTCTTGTCCCTTATTTGATAACACAAGACAACCCTTTTAGGTTAGCCATTAAGAACTCGTTAAAATTGATGAAATGAATTTTAATGACATGATATGTTTTAATAAATCATTAACAACCTTTTGAGACTTAATTCCTGATTAGGGTAGTCCATTTAACGACGATTATTATTTTAATCGTTATAATAATAATTCTCATTAAAAGACTACTCTTACAGCGTTGTAAATTAATTTATTAAAATCCTAATAACGATTAGGATAGCACGTGAACCTTATAGTTGACAAGGATTTAATAAAATTTATTAACAAATCCTAAAATTTTGAATTTAAGGATTCAACTAGTTGATAGGATTAATTAGTTGTTCATAAAAGCCTTTTAGTTTACGGCACGCATATATAAATGATAAGTGGCATTCAATGGATCATGATACCAGTCAATGTGCTTGGCTAAGTTTGTTGGGTCACTCTAGCTAGACTTGGGGTAAGTGACCCTGGCTTAGTCAATTCCCTGGCCGTATCCGCTAGACCGCAATAACACAAATCATGAATATATGACACCCTTAGCTATATCTAAGTCAATTGCGTTAAAAATCTTTTTCAAGATTAGCCATAGCCCTCCTTACTTTTGGAATTTGGAAATCAGGGATTTCATGTTATAGTTGTTGAGTCAACTCAAGCTGTAACATGAATATCTTTTGGAAACCAATTCCATTAAACATGTGATGTAGTTTGACTTAACCCAAACCGTCGCGTCATGAATCAACCGAGTGCCGGTGTAAGTTAGGATTGGAGACGAAAGTAAGGGTCTGACTAGACTAGTCTTTATGATTGGTGAGCCAACTCAAGGTCATAAGTGACTAGGGGTAAACCCCTATAAGGGAATCACATTCGATGTGATTGATGAAGAGTCATCTACCAATCGCAAAGTTAAGCAACTTGTTGAGTCAACTCAAGGTTGTGAGACTCAGGGTGGTCGGGTCCCTTTCCCATTATATTTAATTTTAATTAAATCGTTCATTAATTGGATTAAAATGATCACAAAATAGTGGAAGGATATAGATTGATAAAAGTCATTCTATCTATATTTAAAATTGAACATATGCTAAATCAGGGTAAAGTTCTAAGTTTAACAATGGAATCAAAAATAATATTCTAAGAGAATAAGTTAACTGGTCCAAATAATTGGTTAATGGAATATCAAGTTAAATTCTAATTGATAGAATAAACTATATTCTCGTTGACATTAAAATGACCTTCTTAAGGACAGACTTAAGGAATATGATTTCATTAAGTTTGAGTCCAACAAAATAAATGCACGCTACATGTCACTCGCCTCTATATGGGGTAGCTGGAACACATTAATGTTCAAAAAGCAAGTTTCTCCATACAATTTGTTGAGTCAACTCAAGGTTGTTTGGAAAACGGTTTCGATCTGCAAGGTTCGAAACTTCGATCAAACTATTTGATTCGAAGATGAGTGCATGATCGGTACAAGACCATGTATCCAAATTAGATCTTGAGTCAAGCATGAGTCAACTCAAGGTTATGAAGCTCAAGTGTTTGGACACGTTAGGTGTTTGTACAGCTAGTAATTTTGTTATGACATTTAATATCTAAATGAGATTTAGAAAAGAAAGAAGGCACTCAAGAAAGTCAATTGAGAAAGATAGTTTTATTTATGATTAGTAAAGGCATAAGTATGAGGAACTGAAAATATGACGTATTTGATGTCACGATTTCATTATAATTGTTATACAAAAGACGACTAACACATTTTTGACGAATATCGTCACCTTGCTTCTGAAGCAATGTTTGTGTGAGTAATTTGTAATAACTATAATATCTTAAATGTTAATATATGAATAAGCAAGATAGTAATAAACTTGGCAAAAATAGACTAGACCGTATCAAAGAGACTAAGCTTCACAAGTCACATAAAGAGGGGTCTGACCTCTCATATTATGAAGTCTACGGACACTTGTGAATCTTAGTCTCAAAGATATTATAGCCGAAACTCCTTCTGTAAAGACAGTGGGAGAGCGAGTTGTTGAACTCGTAGTCTCGTACATACTGATGTACCCGGACCCAAGTCTAAGCTAGCCAAGTTAAGTTGTTCTTATTATATTAAGACACGTATTCTTGATGAAACACAAGTATGATAAAATAGAAACAAAATGACAGAAGTATTTGAACTGATTCGATCAGATCGAAGACGAATACTTAGATGTATAGATCTTGCATAATTAAAAGGAAATGTGATTTTCTCTCAAGTCAAGTCTCTTAACAAATTGGAAGTGTTGGAGAGCATAAATGGCACTTTGTTAGACATAGTGCAACTCATGGTAAAGTGACTGAGTTACAATCCTCCCTCTGGGTTAAATCCCAGATAGAAATGCCTAGGTTTTGATAAGGTTCTATGAGGACCTTATCAGTAAGATATTCATTAAATCAATCATTAGGAAGTTAAAGGATTACTCGAGTCTCGTGAGACGAAGAGTCGAGTTAGACATCATAATCGATGATGGTCTAAGATAACTTCCAGGATGAAATTCAGAGTAGTGACTCTGATTAACAACTTGATGCAATAGGTCTGTGCATATGAATAAAGTTTGGACTTTAGTTTACGTGCCCAAAGAAAGAGTTTCTTTGAATGCAAGTGAATCTTCGAGTCTAGAAGATTGGTACAGAAAGAAAATAGTGAAGTACAATTATGTTGATAGAGAACGGTTTTCATCCTAACTCCTATAAACGGATTATGATGAAAATGTCTCGCCCACAGATGCGTACAGATCTACTCGGACCGAACTCGATGTAAATGCTCATGATAACCATGAAAACTGGTGCATTCATTTAAAGTTCGTTTTCTAAATATGATTTAGAGGAACAAACCTTTATAAATTGACCGGAGAGTTTTCAAGGTCAGTAGGAGCGAATAAAATAAATGCGAGGCATCAAGGGGCTGGGACATATTTTTTGACAAAGTGGTCAAAAGAGTTCGACACTTTTGAATATGAACCGTCTAAAATGACCAGTAACTATATTTAAATTATTATCGTAATGTACGATGAGCTGGATGAGATCCAGGATAATTAAATGGATTCCATAGGACCAAAGGAATTATTTGAATGATATTCAAATGGTTGCTCCAATATGAACATAGAAAAACCCCTTAAGTCTATACAGTAGACGGTTTAGCAGATCCTCTCACGAAGGCTCTACCACATGAAGTCAAGAAAGACTTATGTGTAAAATACGGTAATGGGCCTAAGTGCAAGTGTGAGATGTTGGGAGATGTATGCCCTCGAGGCATACATCTCTATGTAATTGTACAAACATCTTGTTCAAAATAACAGTAAGCCGTTTGGTATAAATTTATCTAAGTTAATCATAATGTAGTTATCATTAGATATTAACTTAGGTAAAGTCCTGAGACTTAATGCAAGGTCAAACATGTATCGAGATGAGTATCTCGATCATGGAGAAATGCTTGACCATCTGTAGGATAAGTCTAAATGGGTTCGTGGTCATAGATGTTTCGAGAAAAGGATATGGAAACATCGGATAGACCATTGTGTCTTATTCTTCACCGTATAACGGTGACGATGATCTCATGATCGTTTGACTTGGCGAAGTCGAAGACGAGACACAGGTGCTCATTGGAGAATGAGTTCACTGAACGACCCACAAGAGTTATCATATGGTTATGATTGACAAATCTGTCAATGATAACTATTAGTGATGATAGGCTACTTGGTCTTTTGACTTGAGGTCCTTGTACGAACCTATACGTGAACGATGTTACTTAGATCGCTGACCTTAGCTTCAAGGCTAGGCCTGTCGAAAGGTATTTGCTTGGGTGACATTTGAAGCGTACGAGAAGAGTAAAGACCAAGAGAGGATTCGTCTCTTCCAGTCAATGGGAGTTAGTGTCGTAGAGTTAATTCGGTCTTTAGTAAAAACTCTGGCCGGCGTATGTTGGAAGAAGTCCAACATTATTTGACTAAATATCGATGAAAACTAACTGGTTTTGAGTTATTGGGGTTGACACTTTGACCGTACCCGAGACTTGAACTAAACGACATAGTTTAGACGAAGAGATTATAACTGCGGAATTCATCACGGACACAGTCAGGGTGGTCCCGACAATACTCATGTCGATGAGTTAACCACATAAGTATGATACTGAAACAGTGACGGAAACTGCTGCTCGTGGTCACTGCTGTCTGGGGCTTCGAGCCTCACCTGTAGTAGGGTCAGGCTGTAGGGTCTCACACAGAGTGAGACCTTCGTCTAGTAATAGGTAGAAACATTAGGGAGAATATGAATTTGATGCAAGGGATAGAAAAATGCAAAGAGTTTGCAATTATCTTCTGCATTTGGGATAAATGATCCTGAGTGCAAGTGGGAGATGTTGGGGATGTATGCCCTCAGATCATTTGTATTTGATGCAAAGGACATTTTAAGCTTAGATAGGGGACTATTTTGCATGTGATGCAAAAGGAGTTAAATGTTTCTTAAATTGTTTAAGATCATATTTAATAAAATAAACGCATTGAAAAGGTTACCTAGATGACAGGATCGTCCTGCTCTAAATGCAGGTTCAAACTGTGTCAAAAACGGAGTCCAAATGCACAAGTTAGAGCCAAAACAAGTCAGCCCAAACTGTTGGGCTGAACCCATCGAAAATGGAGGCCCACCAAGCCCGAATTTTCTGGTTAGGGTTTTTGAAACACGAGATTTTTTTAACGGCTGGATTTTCCATCTTTGTATGGTTTTGGCTAACTTTGAGACGACGTTTGAGGGGTCAAACGACGTCCGATTGACTCGCCGTTTTTCCTACGCGTTCACCATTGAACGCCCTTCAATTTATAGGTTGTATCAATCATGAATCTCAACAGTGAGAGAGTTAAAATTCATAGAAGTTTAGCCATTGTGAAAGCCAAACTAAATTGAATTTATTAACTCCAAACTTTAGTCCCACATCAGAATTTGAATAAAGGGGAGGGGTCAGTCGCCTATATAAATAGGGGTCTGCTCCCCTCCTCAAAATTCGTCCCAAGCTCTAGATCTGAGTGGCTCTCAAAAGTTTGGAGCACGCTCGGATCTAAGCTTAAACTAAATATTTTCTCCTCTCCCTAAATTTCTGCCTTGCTCCTAAAGGGCTTTAGCAAAGCCACGAAGGGGCTCGGATTGGATCCGAAGTCTAGACGGAGGATCCACTCAAGTGAAACTTTCTTCGGTGCATGGTTGGCTCAGCGATAAGGGGTTGCTTGCCTCAGGACGCGGTGCGGTTCGGGAAGCGGTTCAGCTCAGGACGCGGTGCGGTCCGGGAAGCGGTTCGACTCGGGACGGGGAGCGGCATGGACGCGGTTCGGTACACCTTGCCGGTGCAAGCAAGGTTCCAGGTATGTAGTTTAATTGCTTTCTTTTAATTATGTCGCAGTAGCTTAGATCCTTCTTGGGGTGATCGGATCCACCCCAAGTTGGCAAAGATCCTGTCTAAGGGTCTTGAACCTTAGGGCTTCGTTAAAATAGTTTAACGAATCAATTTTTTCCGCTGCATTCTTTTCGATCTATAGTCCGTTCGACTTAGAACGGGCATAGATTTGTGCCCTGAGGGTCTATAAAACTCAACATTAAACAATGTGAGATATGAGTATATTCAGATTTATCTAATGAACAAATGAGAGCATTCAAAGCTTTAGCATTAAGAGAATAAAGTTTCCAATCATTGTCATCCCATTTATCATCAGGTTTAATCATCTCAACATCTCCTACTTTAATGACAGGTGAGTTATATCCTTTTTCAACAATTTGCCAAGCTTTATAATCAATAGAAATAAGGTAGATTCTCATTCGATTTTTCCAGTACGCATAATCTACTCCATTAAATCTAGGGCGTGATATGGACTGACCCTTAGCAAAAGCACTATCAATGGGATTCTTGGTCAATCCTAGGCTAGATCCTAAAACCTGCTCTGATACCACTTGTTGGATCTGGATCCTAGCCTAGAGGGGGGTGAATAGGCTAATAAAATATTCTCATGCAACCCACGAGAAATCACATGCAATTAAAAACACAAGTAGGGTAAATAAAATGCAAGCACGGGATACACAGCAGATTTACCCTGGTTCGGTCATAGCAACGACCGACTCCAACCCCCAAGCAGATACTAGCATTAATATGTTCCTTTTGTAAATCTACAATGAGGTCCTAGCTCCAACTCCCCACCTAGACTGTACCACACTCAACAAAGTGCAAAACCCTATCAACCTAGTAAATGCGTATCTTGACTGCGACAACACGTCAAGACCCTCTTGTCTAGCCCCAACCAGACAAGTCCCAAATAACACAAGAACTGGTAAAGTTTCTCCTACAGAGATCAACACACTAACACACGAATATAAAGAGTAAATGGTTTAGAAATGCTTAGTTTGTGTCCGTGCAATCGTCTCTGTCAATCAGCATGTCGTCAGCTCCAGTCTGATGCAAACGGTGTCTCGATCTGACGTATGTATCTCAATCTGTGGTTCGCCAATCTTGGAAAGCACTCTGGTCTGTGCGTAGAGCAATTTCAGTACAAACTTAATAATATTCGGTCTGTGCACACATCAATTCCTTTAATTCATTTCCACATCAACACATCTCTTCGTTCAATCGGATTAGGGCATGCAGCGTACACAGACGTGCATGGGCTTCGTGTTTCTCCGACTGCTCTTCGTCTTCACGGCGACTTCCGGTGACTCTTCTCCGACAGCAAGGTTGAAGGCAACAAGGTGAAGCTTCGTCGGTGCTCTTCGACTTCTCCGACAACCCAAAGCGATGGCTCCTCCTCGACTTCGACTGCGGCAGCTTCAAAGGCGACCTGTCTCCACGACGACGCATCTCCACGGCGACGCATCGGCGATAAGGGCTCTCCTCCGACGGTGACAATCAGCAACAAGGGTACGTCATGGCAACCTCGTCGGAGGTGCTTTCCACGGCAACACGTGTCACGCCCCGCTTCCCAAAACTACGGAGGCGAAGCATGACTAAGGCCCGCTTGGGCCGGAGCTGTGAAGCTCGGACCCAATAAGCGTCTGTAGGGGGTACCATTTTAAAATTTTTAGGTTCTTGCATTTATAAAATTTGGAACAACAGAAAGTACAGAAAGAAAGTTGCATTCATTAATATAAAGAGATAATATCCAGCGAGTACAAAAGTTTAAAAAGAGAAGCCTAAGCATGGCAACAAACTACCGAAAGAGAGTAAACTAAAAGTAGTAACCTCTGAAAGGCAGCGACGGAAAAGACCTCTAGGTCTGGTCCTCGTCAGGAACGTACTCCGGGTCGTCGTCCTCTGACTCCACGTACTCTGGTATGTTCGACTCATCCACGTACTCTGGCTCAACATCTGACGTACAGAACCCAAGAGAAAAGGAACTATACGTCAGGTAAAGTCTACAAGAAATGGTTAGACTCTACTGCAAGTGTAGGTAATTAAAAGCAACATTTTACTAGTTGGTTAACATGCTGTTGTTATGACATCACAGTTACACTTTACAAGAAGTAAAACGGTGCAGGAAAGGAAAATGTGACATGCAGTAGCCATAGCAAGTGCTACCGGCTACGGGACTAAGCTAGTCGGGACAGGACAAGACAAGACAAGACACGTGTGTCTCGAAGAGTTCACGCCTTACGGTTTGAGGGGGATCAGACCCTCTACCCGTGTGACCGCTCAACCCTACCCCAAACCCAAGTGCTCAAGACAAGACAATACATGGATCGCTCTCGCTGGGAGAGCATCCGAAACGCCCGGAGGCTTTTTGTGTAACAAGGATCACTCTCGCTTGGAGAGCATCCGAAACGCCTGGAGGCTTTTTGTGTAACAGGGATCACTCTCGCTTGGAGAGCATCCGAAACGTCCGGAGGTTTTTTGTATAACAGGGATCACTCTCGTGTGGAGAGCATCTGAAACGCCCGGAGGCTTTTTGTAACAGGGATCACTCTCGCGTGGAGAGCATCCGAAACACCCGCAGGCTTTTTTGTAACCCAGGGATCACCCTCGCGTGGAGAGCATCTGAAATGCCCGCAGGCTTTTTGTAATAGGGACCATGACACGACAAGTAACAAGGAGTTGTTCATTCTAGGGGGTCCACACGCACGCACACATAGGTGAAACCTATGGTAGCAGTTGTTGTTGTTGTTGATTCTAGGGGGTCCACACATGCACGCACAGATAAGTCCTAAGGTGTCAGTTGTTGTTGTTGTTTGTGCTCAGACTTTGTCGTCAAGTCTAAGCTGTCAATGGAGGGTCTTGGACGCTATCATTTCACGTCAATGTACTCTAACATTCTAAGAAGGAGATGGCCTAAACGTGGCTGTAAGAGTACAAGTGTAAACACTTTCCTGTAGTGGCGAGAGCATCGTCTGTCCGGAGCGTCTCGTCGAAGCGTCTCGTCGATGATGGTCCATCTGAAACAGGACAACGACGATGTCAGATCGTGTTTTTCGTCAATCCTATTACGGTTTGTTTCTAAATTTGGCGGGACTACCCTAACAGTCAAAAAGTCACATCTTTTTATGATTTGTTCGGCCTAGATCGACGTCTATCCTATATGCACAAAAATTCAGTTCGTTCGTCGATTTTTTACGGTGGGCAACGTTTTAATGGTACAGAAATTAACTTTAGTTTATGTTGACGAATTTTATATTAGGTTTTACATTTTGCTACGTGTGGGTTCTTACTACACGTTAGGTGACTAACCTTTTGACGTCGTTCAAAAAGAGGATGTCGGGTCTGAACGGCGATGCGTCAGCATCGTCTGTAACTCCTCAGCGTGGGTAGCACAGCGAGGCACTTCTAGACAGCAAGGTAGAGGCACGAAAACAGCGAGCAAGCAGCGATCTCTCTCCCGTTGCGGGTAGCGCAACAGATCTTCACGACGGCGGTGACGTCGGGTAAAAACACGTGAGTACGGCGATGCACATGAACTCTGAGGGTCCAAGGGGGATGTTGGTAGTTGAAGTAGGTCAGTGGGAGTTTCTTGGCCCGGTGGATGTACGACAGCATGAGCGTACAGCGGTGGGTGGCCGTGAGAAGTTGAAGAGGTCAGATTCGCGCAATGGTCGTTGTCGCACGTCTCAGCAGAAAACCAGCGATGAAAACATCAAAGGAAAATTGCAGTAGCTAAAGGACTTCAAGAGGAATCCAACGATGGTGGATTGATCGTCGGAAGTGATCGGAGGTAGCTGTGCACCGGCGTTGAAGATCAGCGCATAGATATACCAAAAACATCCAATAGGGCTTGTTCAACAGGTTTTCGAAGCGATCGATATGAGAGAAGTGAGCAAGGAGGCATGCAGTTGGTTGGAGGACTCGAGAGAATTCCAACGGTGGTAGGTTAGTCGCCGGTGATGGCCGGAGGTGGCCGGGCGACGGGTTTTCCGACGTTGGACAGATCTGTCCAAAACTGCCGTTGAGGCGAGTTCGAGAGGTATTTTGAGGAGGTAGAGATGAGAGAAGAGGGTAAGGGGAGTTGGAGATGATCGGGGGGTTCAAGGGGAGTCAAGTGGAGGTGGAGCTAACCAGAGTGGGTGGCCAGAGCGGCGGTGGCGGCGGCGGCGGCCGTTTTCCGGCGGGCGCGCACAGCTTGGCCTGGGCTGTCAAAACTGGCGCTTGGGGGCTGTTCTCTTGCGATTTTGGGTGCTTTGAGAGTAGAGATGGGTGGAGGAAGGAGGTGGAGGTGCTGCCGGAGTAGGTGGTGGCTGGTGGTGGCTGCCGGTGGCTGGAGAAAGAGCAAGGAGGCGGCCAAGATGGGTTGCGTGCAGCTTGCCTAGGTTAGGGCTGGTTTGTGTTTAAAAAAAGATGATATTGTTAAAGCTTGTGAAAAGTGGTATAAGTTGTGGGGTGACTAGGAGAGAGGGTGAGTGAGGGAGGCACAAAGTGGGGAAAATCTAGGTGAGGGTAGAGGCAGCATATCATTTCATGATACGTAAGAATCCTCTTAAGATTTGATTAAGTTTAAATTTTGAAATTTTGTTAAGGCTAATGGGCCATGAATTTGATTACTGATTTGGGTGTGTCGAAAAATTACGAAAGAAATATCGAGATGATCGTAACGAAGAGAGACTCGGGGATACGGTGGTCAAACGCGCGTTTGGTCCACGGAAAACGAACAGAAAAAAATAAAAAGATCCGATGACCAAGTCTAAAGCTACGATGATCCTGCAATCAAACCTGATTTGTCGGAGAACGACCTGTGAGATGACGTTCACCAAAAATCCCACAAATAACTACTCTTCCATACGGTCACAACGACATATCACATCGTATAGTTCAGATCCAAGAAGAGGCCAAATAAAATACGCACACGGTAAGAGTCGTACGCGTAGAAAATACGAACGGTCGAAAAGCGGCCGTTACATTCTACCCACCTTAGAAATGACTCTGCCATCGAAATCACTTATACTAATAATAATAATAATAATAGTATCTATAAACACTATGCCTGCAACTCCCATATCTACACATAATGATCGCTAATCCTGTAACACTTCAAACAACGTTTCTCAATAATCCATCATAACCCGTCTCTCCACTGGCTAATGCTACCACTAGAATCACACCCTAGCACCTGACTATAGATCCACATTACCGTCCACAATTCAACAATCATCACGTCCCCAATACATTCTCCATCATATTTTCTCGTAAATTTATCCTCCATAATCAATGAACCATCAAACTACATCTATCCTTACCCCTATCATCTAATCTCCTAATCATAAAAATCCGTCTTCCTAACTATCCATTCATCTCAACATGTCGTGTTACTTCCAATGTCTTCTCACCCCAACCTATAGTCAAATCTTGATGCTTTAAATGTTCTCCTCATTCTCATAATCACTCTAAATCATGCCATACCTCATAGCTACTCCTATCTACCACTCGTCCAAGTTTCAGGTCTGATAAGTTCGCATCCCCCGTATATAATTTCATCCAACCAGAATTCTCCATTGAGTCCCTTACACATTAATATTATAAATAAGTCTTGGTTACCTCGTTCTTTTCATCCTGAAGAAATTCTAATCTAATATCTTTGTGTTCAAAATCAATTAATCACTGCTACAGCATATCTCATCTCACTCTATGCCTACCCGCAACATAATCCTATAACAAAATAGCTAGTACTAACAATATCATAACAATCTCCCGAAGAGGAAAATGAAAGAAAGAAGTTTAAGGCCAAAGACAGATTTTAAAACATTTGGAAAAACGTGTAGAGTTGTGGTATTGGATGAGGAAAATAGGTGTGTTGTGAACTTGTGTGCTTGTTTCAAAACTTTAAAGATTTGATTTAGAAAAAAAAGAAAAAAAACAAATGGGTTTTGAAACATATATATGCAGCAAAAAATAAGCTAAACTATAATATGAAAAACTAAGTCTAAGGAATTGCCTGCTATGACGCTATCCATACCTATATGAATACCATCATTCAGACCACTCCAAACGTATATCACAGACCACACTGAGTATACACACACGACACAAGAGACAATCATTAAGATCCTAAGGGTAGCACATTCATACAGGTCCACATACTCTACCTATATACATGCACCACGACGACATCACAAAGCTAATGGGCCCACTACTAAACTAGAGTTGACACATGTAACTACAAGCACTAATGTCTAAACAATAGAAAGGAAAGCTAAACCAAAAGAGAAACGAAACAAGATCGGAAAGAACGAGTTCCGATAAGGCGGGGATAAGAAGATGGCTGGTTGGGCAGGACAAAGATGTTGCTCAAAATAATTAAAGAACGAAAGAAATATTACGTGTAAAATATGGTATCATATACTTTTATACTTATAAAAATATGTAGAAAAAGTGAGTAGGTGGTAGAAAATTACAACTCGGAAAAAGAGTTAGACGAGGGAATAAAGAGTAGGGTGAGGTAGTGATTTGTTTCGCAAATGAAAATAGATTTAAACAAAGATTTTTCTAAGTATGAGCACGATGAACATAGAACATAGAATAAATGAACATAGAACAAAGATGTTTGATGGGAGACTTGTTGTGCTGCAGCGCTAGAATTCAGCATTAAAGCATGAACGTGACATACTTTCCTCCGTCCCTGTCTGGGTGCAGCTACATGGGGTACCCTTGGGCATGTGGACATTAGAGATCATGAACTCCATTGCATCGGTTATTGGGATTCCTATTTGTTTGGACAAGCTTACTGCAAAGAAGGAGCGGCTCTCCTATGCGAGGTGTTTAGTCGAAATTAATGCCAAGAAGGTTATCCCCCAATCCGTGAAGGTTTGTACTGAGGATGGGCCAACGGTCACCATTGGTGTGAAACTGGAAGGGGAACCCCCTCGATGCACGAAATGTATCTGCTTTGGCCACTCAGATATTCAATGCCCTGTCAAGCTCCCTTCGATCCAAATTGGGGAAGTGAATGATTCTACTGACTTTGTAATTCCAGGGGGCCAACTTGAGGATAAAGGAGGGAACTTGTCTGGTCTTAATTCTGAATTAGCTACTGAATCAACTAACGGCCCACTGTTTCAACCCAAGATGACTGAAGACCGGGTGGGTGCTTTGAAGGGTGATATAGGAGATCAACCGGATGTACATGAGGCTTATGGGATCGTTGACTTGCCAATAACGGCTCCGGTAGCTCCTGATTGCCTGGTTGATGGAGGTACCAAGGAGAGGAGACTTGCCTCAATTTGCAAAGACAACTTGCAACATGTGGGTGATGTTCCTGTTGCCCCTACGGATGGTGGTGCTCGGCCTTCTATCTTTAAGGAGAATGGGAAGAATCGACTAGAGGAGGCACAGCGTGATCCTTTGTTGAATGTACAGGCTACTAATTATCAGCAAGGAACTGGGAGTAGTGGAGTTGCTGGCCTAAATGACTTGCCTTCCCTTCTTGGAGACAATCACACGGACGACATTGACAGGGTGCCCACAGAACTTGCTATTGATAATCCCGGGTGGGAACTGGAAGAGCAATGTGATCGCGGCTATGAGAATGAAGCAAAAAGCGCAATGTTAAACCTGATGTTCAGCCTGAAGCTCAAATTAGGAAAAGCTCCAGACTCAAGGGGAGTAGTCTAAAACCACCTACTACTGACTCATGACTATTATCTTCTGTAATACTAGAGGCCTAAATAACCCTGTTCGTCGTAGAGATCTTCGGGATAGGATTAACAAAATAAAGCCTTCTCTTGTAATTCTTATGGAGACCAAGCTCAAATCTCCATCGAATGGCAGGAGTTCGGTGGTTCCCAAGTCTTGGGTATCCATTGATAACTTTGATATGGCAATTGGTGGGAGGATTCTAATGTGGGTTGATCCAATGGTCTGGAGTTCGGTCAAAGTCTCTAGCTCAGCGCAACATATTACTGTGAAGTGTACCAACACAGGAGGCTTCTCTTGTGCTATTACTGGGGTGTACGCTCGTAACACCATTCTGGAGAGGAGGGAGCTTTGGGGAAAACTAGAGATGGAGACTACCTGGGTGGGCAATATACCTTGGTTCGTGGGTGGAGACTTTAACAGTGTCCTTTTCTCGAAGGACAAGGTGGGGGGCAGGAAGCTTGAAGAAAAGATGGTTAAAGACTATGCGGACTGCATCAATAAGTGTCTCCTCCCGGAGCTAAAAAGTACGGGGAGCATGATGAGCTGGTGTAACAATCGAGTTGGTGATGAACGTATTTCTGCCAAGCTTGATCGTGTCTTCTGCAATGCTATTTGGATCTCTTCGCTTCCGGATTCTTATGTTGATTATATTGATCCTCTGACTAGTGATCATTCTCCAGTGATTGTTCATCTCCATCCTCAGGTACCATCCGCGCCTAAACCTTTCAAATTTTATAATTATTGGTCCAAGTGCCCGGGATTCTTTGAGATTGTGGAATGTTGCTGGGCAAAATCGGTTGTGGGCAACCCTATGTACCGCATATCCCAAAAATTGAAGATGCTTAGATCCTTGTTGCAGAATTGGTCTCACAACCAAAATGCAGCCAATTTGGTGCATTCTTGTCGCCAAAAATTGGAATCTATTAGGAGCTCTCCAAACTTACACAATGATATTACTCTTCAAGCCGCTGAACAAGCATCTATAAAGGAGTTGGCCAATGCTATGGGGCTTGAAGAAGACATGTACCGTCAAAGGAGTCGGCAGGACTGGTTGTCATTGGGGGATAGGAATACAAAATTTTTTTACAATGCAATGAAATCCAGGGAGAGTTACAACAATTTGAGCCATATTATAAATGATGCAGGCCTTCAGAATAGATCGTATGAGGATCTTAAGGAAGAAGCAGTTGATTTCTTTAAAGGTCTTTATACCCAGAATCATTATATGACTTCTTTCCCTCCCCTCACTCCCAGACACATCCTAACAGATGAGGCTTCTTTATGGCTGATCAGGCGGATATCTAATGAGGAGATCAAAACTGCTGCTTTTCAGATGGGGGCAGATAAGGCCCCGGGACCGGATGGGTTTAATGGCTATTTCTTTCATTCCTGTTGGCACATTATTGGGGAGGAAGTCTCTTATGCAGTGAAATCCTTTTTCAGATCAGGCACACTCTTGAAGCAAATAAACCATACCAACCTCACCCTTGTCCCTAAAAATTCCAACGCTTCTGGATTGAGCGATTATAGGCCCATTGCATGCTGCAACTTTTTATACAAAATCATCAGCAAAATCATATGCAACAGACTCAAGGTTGTTATCCACGAACTCATATCACCCAACCAAGCTGCTTTTCTAAAAGGCAGATTGCTTTCAGATTCTGCCCTCATCGCCCATGAGCAGATCAGAGATTTCAGTAATCCCATGGGGGGAGAGCCTGTTTGAAGCTGGACCTGAGGAAGGCCTTTGATAGTGTGAACCGTGACTTTATCTACTACTTCCTGAGGTAATTGGGCTTTCCTGTCATGTTTATAGACTGGATAAGAGAATGTATTTCTACGGCCACTTTCTCTATTATGATAAATGGCTCCCCTGTGGGTTATTTCGCTGGTACTAGAGGGATCAGGCAGGGTGATCCTTTATCTCCTTACTTGTTCGTTATTGTAATGAAAGCATTCTCCTTACTAGTTGCTAAATCTCTTAATAGAGGCACAATCCAGTCCGTAAGACGCTTGGGATCTATTTCCCACCTCCTGTTTGCAGATGACCTCCTTCTATTTTGTCGTGCCAATAAGAAATCATTTCGGGGTATCAAAGATCTGTTGATTGAATTTGATAGATACACTGGTCTTCAGGTAAAGTGGGACAAGAGCTCTGCTTTGTTTAGCAAGGGTACTAAGTGCAAGAGTTACTTATCAGATCTTTTGGGAATCAAGCAGGCTACAACTATCACCACTTACTTGGGGCTTCCCCTGTCGACTAAATACCCCAAGACCCCTATGTACGGTAGGCTTGTGGACAGATGCAAGAAGAGGCTTATGGGGTGGTCCTCTTCAATGTTGTCTATTGCAGGTCGGATTGAACTCGTGAAAACGGTTATTTATGGCATGGTCGCCTTTTGGATGCAAGCTTTCCATATACCGCAAACCGTACTTCGGACTATATCCACTGCTTGTAGGCGCTTCATTCTTGGTTCCTCTCGTGCTTGGGCTTGGGAGGATATCTGCACCCCCAAGGCTGAAGGAGGTGTAGGCATCAGGTTATTGGAGGACCTAAATGTTGCGGCAGGCATTAGACTAACTTGGAGATTCCTCACTACAAATTCCCTTTGGGCGAAACTCATGAGAGGCAAGTATGCAGATGGAGGGGATTTCTATGCGGTAAATGGTTCAGTTCTACAATCTGGTACTTGGAAGCGAATGCTTGCTTGTAGAAGCGTTTCTCAAAAATTAATCAAAAGGAAGGTAAGAGATGGTTGTTCTACATTATTTTGGCACGACAATTGGCTAAACTGCGGTCCGCTAAATACAATTTTTACCGTACCACCACACTCCACAATGAAGAAAGTTAGCGATTATTGGGTTGGGGGATGCTGGGCGGCAATACCAGAATTATCCCAGGTTTCGGCTTTACTCCATCAAGTAAAGCTCCGGCCTGGTGCTGATTTTTGGGCCTGGGCGCCTGAAATTTCGGGCCAATATTTGGGGCCTAGAGCAATGCAGCTTGGGACTGGATTGGGGGAGGGATTCAGGTTTTCACAAGCTTGGGAGGGTGTTCGTCGTAGATGTACTCCATTCCAATATCACAAACTTATTTGGTTTGGCAATCGCATTCCGAAGATGTCAATTACTTTACTCCGGGCTTTTAGAGGGAAGTTACTTACCAGAGATGTCATTAGCAAATGGGGTCTTAACACGCCGGTTAACTGCGTCTTATGTGATGGTGGAACGGCTGAGAATGTTGCCCACCTATTTTTTGGTTGCAGCTATTCTAAATATATCCTACTGAGGACTCTTATGAATCTGAATATCAAATCTCATATTGAACCTACCCTAGATGAGGTAGGGAAGTTCTATCTCTCACATTTCAGTGGCAAAAATGTGCTCAGCTTGTTAGCTAAAACATCTCTTTCTGCCATGGTATGGCATCTTTGGCGAGAACGGAACAGTAGAATATTCGAGAATAAACGGAAAGCTAATACTGTTCTTTTTGAGGAGATTGCGGCGGATATTCGTGTGGCAATGAGAGACCTAGATCCGGCAGATACAGAGGCGGCTAGAGCTTTAGCAAATTGGGAATTCAGAGACATGGGATGATTGTCCTAATTTTTTATAATTGATTATTGTATAGTTTGCGGAGTTTGTTGGGTGGAGTATAAGTAGCAGGAAGTGACGGCGCTTGTGCCCTATCCTCCCTCTACTGAAACTCCAGCCATACAAGCTCGTGTGGTGTACTTTGTGTACAGTTTCTAATAAAGCTAACTTTCCAATATATATATATATATATATATATATATATATATATATATATATATATATATATATATATATATAAAAAATTGAAATTTTCTTTAGTTCAGAAAATGTTCTAAAAGTACGTATGGTAAGTGGTTAAAAATAAATTTCGTAGTTTTAGAAAAAGGTGATACATTGAATTTTCAAAATGTTAACAAGGTTTTAAAACTGCAATACGAAAGATACCGGTTTAGAAAATAGTTACGAGATAGTAACTAAAAATTTCGACCAAGAAGGTTTCAAAATCCAAGAAAGAATTTTAACTCCACCGAAAAGCAAGGAATTTAAATACATATAATAAGGGGTTTTCAAAGAAGTTAAGTTGAGTGAAGAATTTAATAAGGAATTTTCGAAAATACTTTTAGAGGAAACAGAATTTGCAAAGGGACAGATTCGAAGAATTTACGATAATCGTCATGAAGCGATCACGAGAATCGGGGGCAAAGAATATGATCGCGTGATGAATACGCCTAGAGTACGATTCATGAAAAGCTATGATGGAAATCTACGGTCGATAACACAGAAGTGTAATGATTGGAACGATGCTAGAAATCAATGGTTCTAATTATCAGGCAGTCTAAAGATCAGGAGAACTCAGCACTAAGACTTCCTAATGAACTAGATTATAATAGAGATCTCAGGGAAGGGTCCTAAGAGAATCAAGATTACGCTCTGTTGGGCCCGAAGTCGATGGACCCACGCGAACAACTAAAAGAAAGACTCTAGAAATCTAACATGGTCAGAACCGGGTGAGGGCTACTAAGGTATCCTAAGACGAGTATGACTAAAACTTAACCAAAGCGCCTGACTATCAAACCTAGATGTCTATCTAAGTCTTCCTACCATCTAAGACAAGGAAACCCTAATTTAGACTTGTACTGGATATTAAATGAATGTGGTACACTTATTCCGAACTTTTTGCATGACCTGCATGGGCCACCACTAAAACCTGTCACGCCCCGCTTCCCAAAACTACGGAGGCGAAGCATGACTAAGGCCCGCTTGGGCCGGAGCTGTGAAGCTCGGACCCAATAAGCTGTAGGGGGTACCATTTTAAAATTTTCAAGTTCTTGCATTTATAAAATTCGGAACAACAGAAAGTACAGAAAGAAAGTTGCATTCATTAATATAAAGAGATAATATCCAGCGAGTACAAAAGTATAAAAAGAAAAGCCTAAGCATGGCAACAAACTACTGAAAGAGAGTAAACTAAAAGTAGTAACCTCTGAAAGACAGCGACGAAAAAGACCTCTAGGTCTGGTCCTCGTCAGGAACGTACTCCGGGTCGTCGTCCTCTGGCTCCACATACTCCGGTATGTCCGACTCGTCCACGTACTCTGGCTCAACACCTGACGTACAGCACCCAAGAGAAAAGGAAATGTATGTCAGGTAAAGTCTACAAGAAAGGGTTAGACTCTACTGCAAGTGTAGGTAATTAAGAGCAACATTTTACTGGTTGGTTAACATGCTGTTGTTATGATATGACAGTTACACTATACAAGAAGTAAAACGGTGCATGAAAGTAAAACATGACAGGCAATAGTCGTAGCGTGTGCTACCGGCTATGGGACTAAGCTAGTCGGGACAGGACAAGACAAGACAAGACACGTGTGACTCGAAGGGTTTATGCCTTACGGTTTGAGGGGGATCAGACCCTCTCCACGTGCGACCGCTCAACCCTACCCCAAACCCAAGTGCTCAAGACAAGACAAATACATGGATCACTCTCGCTGGGAGATCATCCGAAACACCCGGAGGCTTTTTGTGTAACAGGGATCACTCTCGCTTAGAGAGCATCCGAAACGCCCGGAGGCTTTTTGTGTAACAGGGATCACTCTCGCTTGAAGAGCATCCGAAATGCCCGGAGTCTTTTTGTATAACAGGGATCACTCTCACGTGGAGAGCATCCGAAACGCCAGCATGCTTTTTTGTAACACAGGGATCACCCTCGCGTGGAGAGCATCCGAAACGCTCGCAGGCTTTTTGTAATATGGACCATGACACGACAAGTAACAAGTAGTTGTTCATTCTAGGGGGTCCACACGCATGCACACACAGGTGAAACCTATGGTAGTAGTAGTTGTTGTTGTTGATTCTAGGGGGTCCACACACACGCACACACAGATAAGTCCTATGGTGTCAGTTGTTGTTGTTGTTTGTGCTCAGACTTCGTTGTCAAGTCTAAGCTGTCAATGGGGGGTCCCGGACGCTATCATTTCACGTCCGGTTCTCTCTAAATAATCTCTAACATTCTAAGAAGGAGATGGCCTAAACGTGGCCGTAAGAGTACAAGTGTAAACACTTGCCTACGGTAACGAGAGCGTCGTCTGTCCGGAGCGTCTCGTCGAAGCGTCTCGTCGGCGATGGTCCGTCTGAAACAGGACAACGGTGATGTCAGATCACGTTTTTCATTAATCCTATTATGGTTTGTTTCTAAATTTGGCAGGACTATCCTAACAGTCAAAAATTCATGTCTTTTGATGATTTGTTCGGCCTAGATCGACATCTATCCTATATGCACAGAAATTCAGTTCGTTCGTCGATTTTCTACGGTGGGCAACGTTTTAATGGTGAAGAAATTAACTTTAGTTTACGTTGATGAATTTTAGATTAGGTTTTATGTTTTGCTACGTGTGGATTCTTACTACACGTAGGGGACTAACCTTTTGACGTCGTTCAAAAAACGGATGTCGGGTCTGAACGGCGATGTGTCGGCATCGTCTGCAACTCCTCGGCTGTAGGTAGCACAGCAAGGAACCTCTAGACAGTAAGGTGGAGGCACGAGAACAGTGAGCAAGCGGCGATCTCTCTCCCGTTGTGGGTAGCGTGACGAATCTTCACGACGGCGGCGACGTTGGATAAAAACACGTGAGTACGGCGATGCATGTGAACTCTGAGGGTCCAAGGGAGCTGTCGGTAGTTTAAGTATGTCAGTGAGAGTTGTTTGGCCCGGTAGGTGTACAACGGCGCGAGCATACGACGGTGGGTGGCCGTGAGAAGTTGAAGAGGTCAGATTCGCCCAACGGTCGTTGTCGCGTGTCTCAGCGAAAAACCAGCGATGAAAAGCATCAAAGGAAAATTGAAGTAGCTAAAGGACTTCAAGAGGAGTCCAACGGTGGTGGAGTGGTCACCGGAAGTGGTCGGAGATGGTCGTGCGCCGGCGTTGAAGTTCAGCGCACAGATCTGTCAAAAATAGCCAATAGGGCTTGTTTCAACGGGTTTTCGAAGAGATCGAGATGAGAGAAGTGAGAAAGGAGAGATGCAGTTAATAGGGGGACTCGAGAGGAGTCCAACGGTGGTAGGGTGGTCGCCGGCGATGGTCGGAGGTGGCCGGGCGACGGGTTTTTTCGACATTGGACAGATCTGTCCAAAACTGCCGTTGAGGCGAGTTCGAGAGGTGTTTCGAGGAGGTAGAGATGAGAGAAGAGGGTAAGGGGAGTTGGAGATGATCGGGGGATTCAAGGGAGTCAAGTGGAGGTGGAGATCACCGGAGTGGGTGGCCGGAGCGGCGGCGGCGGCCGTTTTCCGACGGGCGCGCACAGCTTTGCTTGGGCTGTCAAAACTGGCGCTTGGGGGCTGTTCTCTTGCGGTTTTGGGTGCTTTTGAGAGTATATATGGGAGGAGGAAGGAGGTGGAGGTGCTACCGGAGTAGGGGGTGGCTGGTGGTGGCTGCCGGCGGCGGGAGAAAGAGCAAGGAGGCGGCCAAGATGGGTTGTGTGCGGCTTGCCTAGGTTGGGGCTGGTTTGTGTTTAAAAAGATGATGATATTGCTAAAGCTTGTGAAAAGGGGGTATAAGTTGTGGGGTGACTAGGAGAGAGTGTGTGTGAGTGGGGTACAAAGTGGGGAAAAGCTGGGTGAGGGTAGAGGCAGCATATCATTTCATGATACGTAAGAATCCTCTTAATATTTGATTAAGTTTAAATTTTGAAATTTGGTTAAGGTTAATGGGCTATGAATTTGATTAGTGATTTGGGTGGGCTAGGAGTGTCGGAAAATTACGAAAAAAAATATCGGGACGATCGTGATGAAGAGAGGCTCGAGGATACAGTGGTTGAACATGTGTTTGGTCCACAGAAAATGAACAGAAAAAAATAAAAAGATCCGGCGACCAAGTCTAAAGCTACGACGATCCAACAATCAAACCTGATTTGTGGGAGAACGACCCGTGAGATGACGTTCACCAAAAATCCCACAAATAACTACTCTTCCATACGGTCACAACGACATGTCACATCGTATAGTCCGGATCCAAGAAGGGGCCAAATAAAATACGCATACGATAAGAGTCGTACGCGTAGAAAATACGAACGGTCGAAAAGTGGTCGTTACAACACGAGGGCACGTGGAACGTCTTCACAATGGCAGCTTGATGATTTGTTGATGAGGAGTAGCAGCGAGATGTTGATGTTGCATATTAATGTCGACTTGAGGGTTATGTCTCTAGCTTGAAGATCGGCACCCTAAGGCAACACAAAAGAGAATGATGATGATAGCACTGGTGTCTTGGCCTTTAGGGCTTGGTGTTATTGATTATGGGAGAAACAAGTTTCAACAGCAAAGGACTTTTGCGTGGTGAGAGTTTACAATGAGTTGGACGTTAGAGAAGATGCAAGCTCACAGTTGCATGTGGGTTTTACCCTGAGGATGCTTGATGATATAGGAGACGGCAGCAGGCTAGAAAACTCGACAACAAATTGGATGATGAAGATTGACGCCTTTGGTCTTGATGTGCTCATGCAAGGGGATGTGCAGATTTATACTTTTGGCTTTGAGAGGTGGCTTGCGTGAGGATTACCCTAGGGTTATTATTTTGCCGTGGAAATATTTGTTTTGGCCGAGCCCATATGGAGATGAGAGCTTATATAGGTTGTAGGCTAGGATTGCCAGGGAGATGTTTGCATGACTTGAACTCTAGAGGAACTCTAAACCTATTCAAAACCCATTTAGACCAAGTCAATCTCTTAATCCCTACCATGTCACGCATCTAAAGAGGAATACAAATCAAAAAGGGGCGGCCAACAGACTCTATATCCTCCACTAATTTCATCAATCGATCATAGTCAAAGGAATGAAGATCATCATCAGAACAGTTTCACCCGGAGCACCAATATCTTCCAGCATTGTATCTATGTCATTTGCCCTTTGATCTCCATGCACAATACCCTCTTCTTCCCTACGCATCTCCTCTGTTATGACACATTCTCCATGGTAACTCCAAAATTTATAATTGGGGTCGAACCCGTGAGACACCAAATGGACACGTACAATGTACTTCTGAAGGATCTCATTGGTCTGGCACCTCTTGCAAGGGCGACGGATTTTGCCACTGGACATGCATAGATGGCTGGCATCAGAGTACGCTAAGAATGCATCTATCCCCTCTATGTATCTTCGGTTTCCAATCATGTTTAGATCCGATATTCCATAAACGACTTGTCAGGAACCTTCGACATCTGTAATTGACGATGAAATTTACATGTAATTGTGTATCAACCATTAATATATGTGTCAAAATTAAATTTTCAATTCTAAATTAACTATTTTGAGAACCTTTAAATGGTAGTCGACTCTTTCATAAAAGTATGTAGCTATCATTGTGATACCAAGAGTGTATTATTTTAACATGGCTAAGTTCTCATTAATCTAAAATTAAAATAAATTCTATTTTTCCTTGATATCGACAATATAATTAAAATAAATTTTATGCAACGGTCCTCTAACGAGTATACTAAGAGTGTTGGAGTGGATTTGACTAAGTCCAAGCCACGGTCTTCTAACGATTATGCTCCTTTGTAATTCAAAGTTTACCAAATTTTTGCCACCTAACAAAGCCACTCAAAAATTACCCTAAATGTGTTTGTCATGCATCAATATGTCATAGTTACTAGCACAGAACAACACAACCATAACCGCCAAATTTGTATGGATGGTTGGCTGTATAATTTGATTAATCTCAACAAATTAAGGCCATATATTGATGGATATTGAAATTGCATCGTGATGCACGTCCCATGGTAAACCCTCACCCTTAGCCTCTGCCCTACCCAATCACCAACCCCTACCCTAGACCCAGCCCCAACCCTAACCGAACCATAACCATACCCCCTTTTCCTAATCCCAACCCTTATGCCATCCCTCACCCTAACCCTAACCCCTATACGTACCCTTAACCCCAACCACACCCTAAACCTACCCCCCAACCCAACCCGACACCTAACCCTTAATCCTAACCTCAACACTAACCTCAACTGTAACCGTAACCCTAACCCTAGCTCTAACCCCAACCCTAACACTAACCGAACCCTAACTCAAAACCATATTCCTAAGCCCAACCCTAACCTAACACCTAAACCCAAACCCGCACCCTCACCCTCACCCCTACCCTACCCCTACCCCTACCCCAACCTCAACCCTAGCCATAACCCTTACCCTAGACTCAACCCCAAACCTGACCAAAACCTAACCCAAACCCCAACCCCCTAACCCAAGCCCAAACCTTAACCCTAACCCTAACCCTAACCCTAACCCTAACCTAACCCTAACCCTAACCCTAACCCTAACCCTAACCCTAACACTAATATAGAACACGTTTCTCGAGCGAGGTGTCGACTGAGAGGGATGGGTCGGAGGGGAGTCGTGGTAACATCATGGGGGGATTGTGGGAGTAGGAGAGAGGGGTCAGGGCGTTGGCAACCTCCGTTGCCTCAGCTCCCGCTCTCCTCCTTCGGATCAGAAGGAGGCGAGGGGAGCTAGGGCACTGGCATGGGCCGACGCCACCTCCGACGCCACCTCCTACCATCTAACGAAAATTGGGGCAAAAAAGTCGAAATCGAAGGGGCGGTTAGCGAAAATTACCTTTTCGGTGTCGATGTGGCGGCTGACGGCGGCTGTCGTCGTCGTCGTCGTCGTCCTCCACCGGCATCGTCCTCTCTCTCTCTCTCTCTCTCTCTCTCTCTCTCTCTCTCTCTCTCTCTCTCTCTCTCTCTCTCTCTCTCTCTCTCTCTCTCAACTTGATCTCGGATGAAAGCGATAGCGCGTGGGGGGCTCACGCTGGCTCAACCCAATTTGGGTTAAAAAATTTTGATTTGCAACTGCCTATTAGCCATGGACATATCCGTGGCAGTTACTATTATAGGCCATGGCAATATCACTGGCTAGAAAGTTAAGGACACAGACAAGGCTAGAAAGTTAAGGCCACAAACAATTTCTTCACCTATATTCCATGGCTAGAACTTTTTGTCCACAGGACATATCCGTAGCCGTTAAATTTATTAGCCATGGACAGCTCCCTGGTTAAAATGTTAAGGCCACAGCAAATTTCTTCACCAATAATCTGTGGCTGGAAATTATTGGCCACTGACAAATCTGTGGCTGAAGGTCCACTAACGGCCACGGAAATATCTGTGGCCATTTTTTAGCCACGGAAACTTGGCCACAGAAAAATACATGGCCGACATCCTACTATCGGCCACGGATTTGCCCGTGGCCAACTAGTCGTGGCTGAAGACCCTTTTGCTAACAGTGATTTACATATCTAACACGTCCACACTAGACAGATCCAATAAATATTTATATGTACATTCCCAATCACATGACGCCACGACCCAGTTGTCCGATTCGAACACGAAGGTTTTGATACTGTCAACCGATCCGTGCACACATGTGATTCAAGAATACTACATATAACATTTATTGGACGGGAAAATCTACGGCTCGACTTAATCTACATGTGTGTGTGTGTGTGCATCTATTTTTTAAATTCAGAATGACATAATTTCATTTTAAATTTAAATCAAAACATAAATTATATATAGTAGTATACATAATAAATAAACAATTCAAACTAACAACTTCTTGATATGGCCTTATATCCCAGTTTACTTTTAGGTCACATTTATAATTGCTTCGAATTCCTAGCTCCATCCATGCTTGCAGTAATTCCCCTTCCAACCCGTAAATACAAGAACTCAACTTCTCTTTATAAGACTCCCAATCACCACATAAACTGTATATTTCTAAAAAGTAAACATGAAAATGAATCCATTATTTAGCCTACCCTAACTAGAAATTTTTCGCTGCTAGAATCATAAGTTAGAAACAAAATTTGATGTGCAACAATGGTGATTAAAATCATTTACTAATTTCAGTATATAAATGGAATATGAGATATTCAATTTTGATTTGACGAGGACCCATATATATTGAATCCGGATAGAGTATTCTATACCGATTCGAAAGAAATCCAACCATTAGTTGCCTAGCTAGTTTACGAAATCTGGTCTAGATCGTATTTAAAACCTTGTATGTTTAGCCAAAAATAAATATATGTCATTGTTAAGATTTGATCGTTTGATCTTAGGGGAGGATTTAAAGATACTAATCAATTTTCCATAACAGTTTTAGTAATTAATCCTTTTTATATATTTATTAGTTTAAATAATAATATTCAAAGATAATAATTAATACGTTGTAATAATAGGAATTGAAACCCGAACCAGTTCGCAAAAGAACTCTAAATGAAACCACCAAAGAACCCTTAATGAAACCACCAGGCTTTGGTTAAATGGTAAATAACAAAATTTATATACAAAAACATAAACCCAAAAGCTAACTGGGCTACAGCCCGACCGAGTTAGCCCAAGAGTGGATCCACCTCTGCTCGGAGGGGCGGCCTGGGGGTGTGAAGGTAGGTTGGGGAGGTGTGGGGTTCGGGTTGAGTGGGGGAGGAGAGGGAGGGATCGAGGGGGCGTCAGCCCCCACCGCCACCCTAACTCCTGCTCCTCCTTCAGATCGAAAGGAGGAGAGGGGGAGCTAGGGCAGCGGCGGGGGCCGATGCCCCCTCCGACCCCTCTCTTTCGAATTTAAGCATATTACGCCATTCGATATGGAGAGAGAAAGGGCACAATCATTACATCTGCTCGACGGGGCCAATATCGGCTGACGTTGTCGGAGTTAGCGGCAGTCGGTGGCAGATCGTCGATGTCGAAGTCGTTCGATTTAGGGTCTCTCTCTCTCTCTCTCTCCCTCTCTCTCTCTCTCTCCCCCTCTCTCTCTCCTCTCTCTCTCTCTCTCTCTCTCTCGACGGCTCAGCAGCAAGAAATGGGGGGCTCATGTGGGCTACCCCAAAATTAGGTTTATTTTTTTGCATGGCCACAGACTATTAGCCACGGACAAATCCGTGGCCAATATTAACTATTGGCCACGTAATTCTGCCCGACTGAAGATTTAAGGCCACATATAAATTTTTACCCAGATTCTGTGGCAAGAAGTTGAATGTCACAGGCAAATCTGTTGCCAATACTTAATATTGGTCACAGGATACTCCGTTGATGAAGCTTTCCTACCACAGTATTATTTTTACAAACGTTCTATGTCTATAACTTTACGTCCACGAACAAATATGTGGTCAATAGTCCACTATAGGCCACAGATATGTCCGTGGTAGATAATCTGTTGGCCATGTTTTTATTCAGCCACGAAAACGTGGCCACCAACATATCTGTGGCTGATAGTGCACTATCGGTCAAGAATTTGTCCGTGGCCAAAGATCCATGGTTGAATACCCTTTTCTACAAGTGTGAAAATGATACTAATTAGCAGTTAAAATATTTAATAACATTTGCAACATGTGATGAAAAGACTGCATAAGATATTAAAGCAATACTTGATAACCATCAGTTCTAGTGCCAAGTCCATGTCCAAGAGTACTATATGTGACTAAAATGCATCCTGCCATCGGAAGCTATCTGTGACGCTACTTACCAACCCCATACCTTAGGCAATGGTCAAGTTGCTTGCCTCCCATTTTGTGTGTTGGAGGTAGCCATAGAGCGGATCCAGTCACTCCCGTATCATCTATGACCATAGAGTACCCCGATACCCATAGGTCAAGTCAAGTGCTAGGTCAACGGTACGTGTTACATCAATTGATAATCCATGCTAAACTCGGAAGAGGTTGCTGAATTAAAAAAATAGACTGACTTAAGCCGGTTCAATGGTATGATATCCACTAACTGACTGTACTAGTATGGGGATGAATCAAGCCTGATAGCTTTGATGCTCAGGTCCGGTCAATACCATACATCTCTTTTCGATTTAACCTTATGGTTCCATCAGTCATACGATCATTTATGTATAGTTGCATCATAATATATGCATATAGCCGTTCCACAGTGTCTCATGAATTCATACAACAGTTCAATATAATTCTATGACGAGTGACATGTCGCCAAGTTATAATGTATCCATTTCAATGTTACGAGCAATTAATATATAAAAATGAATTAGAAATCGGTTACAACTAATCATATGAGTACATCTAAGCATGACATATTTTGTTGAGTCTAGAAGGCATTTTTAAATAATTTTTAAGCAATTAATAAACAATTTTCTGAATTTTAAATGACTAAAAATAAATTTTTGAATTTAAAAATGAATTACTAAAAATGTTCCACGATTTATATATGAAAAACAACACGTCCGAATTTTATGCACAATGTGTCAAAATATTTCTCTTCATTAGCAGAATCATAGTATATTTTTATGTATCTAAGTTTACGTAAAATTTGATAGCAATAATTTATTTAGCTAAATTAGCATAATTAAAAATAATATTTAAAAATTTATGAAAGAAATACTTACCTGATTCTAATGAAATAGGCGTCACTGCGCTCTAGACGATGCACTGGATTTTTCGGTGGTCTCCGTGTATTTTTCTGGTACTTATAGTATTTAATATTAATTATATCTAATTCTTCCCTTATTATAAAATATTTTATATTTTATTATATATTTAATAATTATATATATATATATATCTCTCTCTCTCTCTCTCTCTCTCTTGTGCAGGGGCGGGAGGCCAGCAGAGACTCGAGCGGCGACGACGGGACATCAGCGGCGCGAGCAGTGGTGGCGAGGTGACGGCTCAGCGGCGCTCACGACGGCGAAGCGATGTCGAACGAAACTCGCAGCGACGTGGACGAGCTTAGAGGTAGTTTGGAGGTGTTTATGGGCGGCGCTCAAGTGGAGGGGGTAGCCGTGGTGCACAGTGGAGGGGAGGCGGTGGTCTGGGTCAGCAGGAGGGACTCGGGAGGCTATAGAGGATATCGGGGCTCCGGGGAGGCAGCCGGAGTCATTTTTTCTGCATGCTTTGGTTGGGTTTCGTTGGCATGCTGATGGGTTTGTGGGGTGTCGCCGGCGACCGCAGTGCACGGTTGGTGGCGGTGGAGCTGCAGGTGAGGGGCATGTGAAAGGGGGATGGGCACTGGAGAGAGGTGTTGGCTGCGAGTGTGCTAGGTGTGTGAGTTGAGGGAGGAGATGAGGGGATTATATAGGATTAATTATATAATATAATTTATACATTAATTGCGATAATTAATAGGTTGGTTGGGGGGATTAACTAACCATGGAAGCTCATCCCACGTGAAATGTGAGGGCTGCTACTAGTTGGGGTTATGGTAATTAAGATAGTTAATTAATTTAGTTAAACACGTAATTAGGTAAAGGTAATTAAATATATGAATTTATGATTTTGCCATTGAAACTAAATGTCTCCGAAAAATTCCAAAAAAATTATCACCGGTTCCTAACATTGTAAGGATCATGAAAATAATATCCGTTTAAAATTTTGAGCTACGAAAAATATGAGTTTTGAGCCAATACATGTTTATCAATTGTTGGTTGCAGGTTTGCGGGTTTCGAGTCGATTTGACCTCAAAAAATACGTAAAAATTACAGATAATAATTAAACATCATAAACCCATATTCATAACATTGTAAAACTATTTGGATAACAGTTATATAGAAAAATATTTAATAAAACTATTTCAATGTATTTATCTAGAAAAATATTTAAAAATCATATAAACTATTTATTACCATTTTGATGATATTTAAAATTACAAAAATATATTATAAAATTTTTGTGAAACCATTTTTAATATATAAACCTATAAACAGTATACACATAAACTATTTTAAAAATCATATAAACTATTTGAAATCATTTAAAATTATTTTGATAGTAGAAATAAGGAAATACGTGTAGTGATGGATATGTGTCGTCATATTAAATATAACACACTATGCCTCTAGTCTTTGATCTTGATTTCCTATTGTTTACACACCTTCTCTGTTTATTTTTCCTTGAGCAAATATACCATGGCTGTCTGAATCTCCTCTACTAAAACTAACACATATCATCTGATCTCTTAACTCATCACTATTGAGTCCTAACTTCATGTCTCAAGACTTCGAAAAACCTGATTGTAAACCCTGATGTTGACAAAACATTGAGTATCGCTCTTGCGACGATAGGAGAAGAATCATCACCGCATGCTTCGCCTCTACAATCAAACCAATGGCTCTCATCTTATTCACTAAGTGTTGAAGGTATCCAGATGAACCTTCAATGAGATACTGGCATGCATCTTAGAAGTGAAGAAAGTCTTCAGCAAAGTCAGTCTATTGGTGAGTAATTTTTTTCAAATACAACTTTTCTAGCTTCTTCTATAATCGTTTGGTCGTAGTCTCCTCAGACACTTGATAAATCATCTTATTTGATAGGCTAAGCAAGATAGTTGTTTTGGCCGAATCCGCCATCTTCATCTTCTCCCTCTTGTAGATATCTACTAATTATAATGAATCTGTGGCATACACTATCCGAAGATTAGTTTGTTTTTAAGATTATCTTCATCTTGTATTGCCATATCACAAAATTTTGTTTACTATCTCAATTGCTCATATGGTTATATTGCTCTTTGGAGAACTTTCCATCATTGCTTTGATCTTAAATAATGAACCATGCTTTAATACTAATTGTAAGGCAATGTTAGTAACTATTAGGTTCTGATGCATATTATATATCCTAATCAAGTAGACAATTACACTAGAAATTTTCAAGAATTGTTAACCAACAAGAAAAGGTAACGACTTTCTCTACAAAAACCGTAACACACGTAATATATGATAAGTGACATAACAAAATAAAACACACATATGATACCAAGATTTATACGTGTTTTCATCCAACTCGTGATGTACATCCAGTTAAAGAAATCATTAATGCTTTAATAAACTTGGATTAAAATGTACGACACTTGTTTCGAGGAAAAACCAAGCATGATATGAATTTGGAGACAAAAACCTAAAAGAGAAAACTAACTTTGGCCCTCAAATAATCCTTAAATCTATCTATTTTTACCATACTCAGGATCTACAACAATAGCATCTAGGAATCGGCTTTCGTAGCGTATAGAAACCTTAGCCGACCTTATATAGCTTTCAAATAGATTTCGAAACTCGCTGAAAAGTGTATGGATCCGACTCGGAATCCCGAGCCAGTTGTAGAACCCACGTGGCATCATTTGGGCCGTTGAAATATCCAAAATAAATCAACTTCTGGGCTTCTGAAACTCGGTATTTTGGGCTCAAAAAAATCTTCAAAACCCCCTTATAAATCTTTAGATTAATCTTGGGATATTTTAGATATTTTGAATCATGTTGCTCAACATAATCTTGGAATATTTGGTGTTTTGTAACACATGTTCCAACATGTTTTTGCAAAGAAATGTTAATTGGCAAATAAGGTGGCGGTCTCGCCAACAAATTCTGATTTGAGGGGTCCATGAATCTGAGTGCACTGGGAAACTCATATCCCTCTACATGCATTGTTCCTTTCACGCTTGATTGTCTTGCTAGTTCTTAGGAAAACTGCTCCTATTGGTTGCAACTGTGAGGCCTCATAGTCAAAAAAACCAACTCTATGTTGGTGCACCCGAAAGCAAGGAACACAACGTACAACTCATTTTTAACCTATTTTGAGAATTTCTCCTAAATAACACAACGTACAACTCATTTTAAAAACACCCAATGCTGCTCAAATGCTTTCGAAGCGTCGTTTATCTGAAGGTATTTATATTTAAAGAGGCTCGGACAAAGAAGATCAGGATTTGGTTGGCGAAGCAGTTTTGGGTTGCTGTGATTAAAATTATCCCGTAGTGGTATCGGGCCCCCACAGAAAAGATGGAAAATATCCCGTTTGGCTTGTTGTTACTAAATAACTTCCCATCTTTGTTTCTTTTCAAGTTATTGCTGTTTGGGGACCTTGTCGGCCCCCTTAAATGCGCATAATTTGACGTGGAAAAGATCTTTCATTGTGGATCCATTGATACAAATCAAACATCATTCTTCTACTTTCGATTTGTATAATAGAAACATACGTCATTTCTACAGCTCACCTTTAAACAGTCTACTTTCTTTCAATTCTTTCGTCGTATTTTAAACTATCAAAACATCGGACGAACATAAGTCAATATGAAATGTGAGCTGAGTGGGCTAGGAAGAATGAATCGAAATCCATCTGTTACGCCTATTTGGCCGAAGCCCGAAAGACACGAGCCCAGAAACCCGACTGCCGATCAGAAGCCCATCTGCGCGATCAGGCCTGCCCGACAAGGCCCCCTAGAGGACCCCCGAACATCGATCCGACCCGGCCCCGATAACGCGCAAGTCACTCGCTCACTCCAGCGATAACCGTTCCCCCAGGCCCGCTACCACTTAATGGCCGTTATGGGGAGGTGCTGGGATGGCGCAGGGAGCGGCGATGGGGAGGCGGATTGAGGGGGCACGATTGGGGGCGGACGAGGGACGTGAGTCATGGGCAATCACGGCGAGAGGCCTATAAAAGGGCTAGAAGGACGACTGGACAAGGGACGGCATCTCAGGTAACAAAACCTAAGATACTCCATCAACGACCTAGTTCCCCCACTTCATCTCCTTCCCCCCGCTCGCGCCGGTGGACGTCGTTCCGATCTCCTCTCGAGACGAACCGCCCCCGCCGAGCCTCCTCTTTCAGATCATCATCTGACTTAGGCATCGGAGGGGATTTGGCCGGAACCAAGGTCCGGCCCCCCTGACGAGTGTTCTCGTCTGTTCAGGGAGACGTCTGATCCAAGTGCCGAGGCTTCCCCTCGGCTCCACACCGGCCGCGCATCAACCGAGGCGATCGAGGCTACCCCTCGTCGTCCGACCGACCGAGGCCGAGCACCTCACACCGGGCCGAGGCTTCCCCTCAGCTCCGTGTCGATCGCACACCAAGTCAAGACGCCGAGGCTCCCCCTCGTCGTCCGACCGTCCGAGGCCGAGCATCTCACACCGGGCCGAGGCTTCCCCTCAGCCCCCTCGAGGCCGAGGATCCAGACCCGGCCCTGCTGACGTGCTCCACGTCGTCTGCATCTCCGATTCGCGTCGCGTCTGCACGTGCTCGACGCACCCAAGGGACCCAAATCGGCCCCTTGACCACGTTGACCGGGCAGTCTACGGTCAACGCTTCTGTAGTGAGAAAACACTCTGAAACATCTGGTGCCGTCTGTGGGAACGAACTATCCCACGAAGAAACAAAGCACACCTGCAATGACACGGCTTCACCCATCCCGGCGAAGGGGGGGCAAGGCTCAGGCGTGAGGCGACAGGGCCCGCCATGGTTGGCAGGAGAGGGCCCGGGCCCAGCGCGAGGAGGACCATGAGGAGAAGGCCAGGAAACCCTCGCCGGCCCTACCGGTCGGGAGGACGGGCACGACAGTAGCAGCGCGCAGGTCGGACGTAGCTTTGGTGGTGTCGGTGATCATCGACACGACAATGGTACGGCGGCTGCTCATCGACACCGGCAGCTCCTGCGACGTCCTCTTCATGTCAACCTTGGAGAAGATGGGGCGGCGGAAGGAAGACTTAGAACCTCGCTCGGGTCCCGTGGTGGGGTTCACGGGTCATTCCACCCCCATCGTCGGCACGATCCGCCTCCCAGTAACACTCGGAGGCCCACCAGACTCGGTGACCCTGGCGGTAGAATTCGTCGTATTGGGGATCGGGTCGGAGTACACGGAATCATCGGCCGACCCCTTCTCAACGCCATCGGCGCAGTAGTCTCGACCCTTCATCAGACTATCATGTTCCGAACGCCAAGGGGGACAGGGCAGGTCGAAGGCGACGCGGGGAGACCGAATACCTGCTACCAACTGGAGGAGGAAGGGCCAGAGGATCGTCTAGTCGACCAGATGGCCGCGCTCGACTTAAGGAGTGGGCCGAGACCCACCCCTGCAGAAGAACAAGAGCAGATCCCGGTCACGGACGTCGAGGGCAGGTTCATCTCAATCGGGAGAGGGCTAGGCCACGACCTGAGGAGCCGACTGGTCGAGTGCCTGGAGGCGAACCTCGACATCTTTGCCTGGTCACCGGAGGACATGCCCGGCGTAGATCCCCAGGTGATCGTCCACCAGATTAACGCCGACCCCAACTTCAAGCCGGTCAGGCAGAAGAAGCGAAACCTAGGTGGCGAAAAGATGAAGGCGGCCTCCGAGGAGGTGGAGCGTCTTCTCGACGCCGGCTTCATACGAGAGGTCTGGTACCCGGAATGGCTATCAAACGTGGTGATGGTCAAAAAGCCCAACGGAAAGTGGCGAATGTGCGTGGACTTCAGTGACCTCAACAAAGCCTGTCCCAAGGACAGCTACCCCCTGCCGTGCATAGACCACCTTGTGGACAATGCCTCGTGGTACGAGATGCTAAGCTTCATGGACGCCTACTCGGGGTACAATTAGGTCCAGATGGATCCCCGGGACGAAGAGATGACAGCCTTCACGACGGACCGGGGAACCTACTGCTACAAGAAGATGCCCTTCGGCTTGAAGAACGCAGGGGCCACCTACCAGAGAATGGTCAACAAGGTTTTTTACTCCCAGATCGGGAGGAACCTGGAGGTCTACGTCGACGACATGCTTGTCAAGTCGAGAAAGCCGGAGGACCATATCGTCGACCTCCGTGAAACCTTCGAGCGGTTGCGGCGACACAACATCCGACTCAACCCCACGAAGTGCACGTTCGGGGTAAGATCTGGCAAATTCTTGGGATTTATGATAACTAACCGTGGCATTGAAGCTAATCCTGACAAGATCGAGACATTGATCAATATGCGGGAGCCAACGACGATCAAAGAACTGCAAAGGCTGAATGGGCGCATCGCGGCCTTGGGGCAATTCCTATCCAAGTCGGCGGAGAGATCGCTCCCCTTCTTTAAAGTTCAGAGGAAAGCGATCGCGGAACCGTCAGACAACAAGAAGGCGATACCATGGGACGAAGACTGCTCCAGGGCGTTCGCGGATCTCAAGGAGTACCTTCACAGCCCGCCTCTCCTGTCCAAGCCACGAGAAGGGGAATCGCTAAGCCTTTACCTGGCGCGCGCGGAGGAAGCGGTGAGCTCGGTGCTAGTCAGGGAAGACGGTGGGGTGCAATGGCCGGTGTACTACACGAGCCGGATCTTGAAGGGAGCGGAGGTGCGATACTCGCCCATGGAGAAACTGGCGTACGCCCTCGTTCTCTCAGCGCGAAGGCTCAGGCCATACTTCCAAGCCCACACCATATTGGTCTTGACCGACTCGCAATTGGAGCAGAATCTCAAGAGATTCGATCGAATGGGAAGGATGCTGAACTGGGGAGTGGAACTGAGCGAGTTCGACCTCCGATTCAAGCCACGCACGGCCATCAAGGGGCAGGCCTTGGCCGACTTCATCGCTGAATGCACAACGGAAGGAGAACATCCCCCGGAGGAAGAAGGCCCAGCAACGGTAATCGCCCAGCCCTTATCTTTCCTTTCGGCTGACCACCTCCGCCCTGTCCAGTCAGGAGTCCCAGGAGCATGGATAGTCCATGTGGACGGATCGGCAACACAGTCAGGAGGCGGGGCTGGGATCGCGATCCGATCTCCGGAAGGGAACATCGTGGAATACGCGTTGCGGTTCGAGTTCCCGGCCACCAACAACGTGGCGGAGTACGAAGCGGTAATCAACGGCCTGAGGCTGGCCCAGGAGCTCGGAGCCGAGTCCGTGCGCCTCCTCAGCGACTCGAAGCTCATTGTCAACCAGCTTCTGGGAAGTTACGAGGCGCGGGAGGATGCAATGTAGAGGTATCTCGCCGTCGCCAAAGCGGCGCTGTCCAGGTTCAAGAGCGCGGAAGTCTTACATCTCCCCCGGTCGGAGAACGCACGGGCAGACGCGTTGTCGAAGCTAGCCTCGTCCTCGACCAAGGAGCTGGGCCGCACCATTTACGTGGAGAACCTGCAATCCCCCAGCACGGAAGAGCGGGAGGTGATGGCGATCGACCAAGATCCCACCTGGATGGACCCGATCATATGGTACCTCACTCATGGGGAGGTGCCGACGGACTGGGACGAGCGTCGGGCCCTGGAAAGGAAAGCGCTCCGATACGTGATCCATGAGGGGACGCTCTACCGAAGACGCTGGACGAAGGCAGATGTCCTCCCATACCTGAAATGCATCGGACCGCAGGAAGCCGACTACGTCCTACGGGAGGTTCACGAAGGGATCTGCGGAAATCACCACGGGGGCAAGATGGTCGCACAGAAGATCTTGAGGCAGGGATATTACTGGCCGACCCTAGTCCAAGACGCAACGAGCTACGTCCAAAAGTGCCAAGAATGTCAGAGGTTTGCCAACCACACCTCAACTCCCCCGTCGGAGCTCATCCCTATCGTGAGCCCCATCCCCTTTGCGAAATGGGGGCTCGACATCCTCGGACCATTTAAGCCGGGTCGAGGGCAGCGGAAGTATCTAATTGTGGCGGTGGACTACTTTACCAAGTGGATCGAGGCCGAACCATTGGCCACCATCACGTGGAAGAAAGCGAAAAGCTTCGTATGGAACTCCATTATCTCCAGATTCGGAGTGCCGCGGGCCATCGTCACGGACAATGGGAAACAGTTCGACTCCGCGAGGTTCAAAGACTTTTGCGCGGAATGGGGGATCAAGCTCCTCTTCGCCTCTGTAGCGCACCCCCAGACCAACGGGATGGCGGAAGCAGCCAACAAATGCATCATAGAGCCCCTCCGAAAGAAAGTAAAGGACGCCGAAGGAAACTGGCCGGAGGAGCTCCCCGGGATACTCTGGTCATACCGGACGACCCACAAGGAGGCCACCGGCGAAACCACGTTCATGCTTGCCTACGGAGCCGAAGCAGTGGTACCGGTCGAACTGGGTGAAGAGTCTCTCCGCCTCAAGTGCTTCGACGAAGACCGGAATTCGCAAGGCTTGGAGCTCGGTCTGGAGCTCCTCGGCGAGCGACGGGAGCAAGCCCTAGCCACCATCATCCGCCAGAAGCAGAAGGTGGCCCGATACTACAATTCTCGTGTCAAGGGAAGGAGTTTCCACCTTGGGGACCTGGTCCTCAGGAAAGCAAGCTTCAACCCAGATATCGCTCGCAAAGGGAAGCTAGCGGCTAAATGGGAGGGACCCTACAAGGTCATCGAGGTCCTCGGACCCGCAACCTACCGTCTAGCCAATATGGAGGGGAGGATTCTCACTCACGCCTGGAACACAGAACACTTACGCAAGTACTTTCAATAAATGTATTGTTTTCTACGAAATGAATTTATTTAAATTTGTTCAATGTGTTCACAAAAATCCCCCTCGGGACAGCCTCGCCCGACGGGACGCCTGCTAAGCGTGCGCCTAACAAAAGAATATACAAAGAGACGTGCGAAGAGGCCGAGGGGCATACCCCTCCCTCAAACATCTCCAGGGGCAGCCGTGGAGCCACATGCTGGATGTTCACTTGGGTCGCCCCCACGCTCTGTCTCGCCGTCAGGGTGCGCCCGGAGATCCTCGAAATTGATTCCCGAGAGCGGGAACTTCCTCTGGATCTCGGATTGGCAACGGGCGAAACCCTTCTCGAACGCCTCGACCACGGCTGACTCCACAAAGGAGGTGGCATACTCCTCCACAGCGTCTTGGGCGATCTGGGACGGATCCACCTCCTCAAGCCCACGCACACGAGCCTCCAAGGTCTCGATCTGGCGTTGGTGCTCCGCCCTCTCCACCTCGATCTCCCGGGATCTCTCGCCGAGTTGAGCAAGGAGAGCCCTCACCTGCTCCTCCTCCGCCTCCAGACGATCGGAGAGCTCCAGGGCCTCGGGGGCACCAACGGAGACGGGGATCTTGTCGGCTCCCCCAGACGTGTCGGCGTCTCCCAAAAGCTCGGCGACCCGCGCCTCGGCCTCTGACTTTGCAATCAAAGCCAAGGCTCTCTCACGGTCCGCCTCTTCGAGGGCAGAGGACAGCTCAGTTATGCGGGTCTCCAAGGACATGACCCGCGCCTCATCTAACTGACATGCCTCCCCCTCGTCACCGTGGACCTCAAGATCTCGCCCGAAGCGCCACAAACTGGCGCCTCATCGAAAGACCCACCGAGGACAACTGCACCGAAGCAACAAAGGTAAGGCGGCGGAAGCAGCTAGAGTGAGGACAAGCAGAGACACTCTACCTGTTGGCCGGCCTGAATCACGAAGGTGGCCAAACAGTCACCTCTAACTCCATCCAGCGCAGCCTGATCAGGAGGGAGGCAACTGTTTTCGGCCACTCGTGCGGCAGCTCCGCGGCTCAAAAACACCGATTCCTTCTCCCCCACCGGGAAGCGTGGACGAAGAAGGCCATCCCCCGACGAAGGAAACTCGCCTGGGTCGGAGCGGAACGCGCCTAGATACTGATCGTAGGCATCAGGGAGGGAACCGCCCGGGAGAGGCGAGGGGCCAACCCACGGCCAGGCAACCTCAACGGGGGCAGGTCGGTGCCGATCGGCGGGCGGCGGGACGTCAACTCCCTCGACCCCCTCGCGGACCCTCTTGGAAGACTCCAACAAGGGGATGGAGGGAGATGGCCCCTTCTTCCTTTTGGAGCCAGCAGCTGAGGTCACGGCCCGCTGCTTCTTCCGGACCTCCAACACATGATCCCTCTTACGCGGGTCCGGATCTGGGGCCAGCACGTAAGGGGCTGGCGGGAGAAGAACCGAGAGGGAATCCACCTGCACCCAAAGAAGAAGTAAGAGGCCGAGAAGAGCCCGAGCAACCCCGGATGACGAATGTTCGGAGCGCTTACCCAAGGGCCACACCGTCTTGCGCAAGTTATGGGTGCTGAAGAGGACGTCGATCATCCGCTCCCTCGAAGGAACCGCTAGCAGGGCCTTCGCTGTCTGCAGCTCGGCGACAGTCGGCTCACCCAGATCGAGGATGACCGCGCCGGCCACTCCCCATCGAACCGGGAAAGGTACACCCGACGGGAACACGACAAATACATACTCCCCCTTCCAACGTTTCAGGGAGCTCGGCAACCCCAACACGAGGCTCATCTTCGGGCGGGCGCTGATGTAAATCCACGCCCCCGACTGGTGATGACTCATGCGGTAGAACTGGGCGAAGAGACGGAGGGAGGGAACCACTCCCCTCAGCATGCAGATGACGACGAACCCGACGAGGAGATCGACGGCGTTGGGGCAGAATTGGCACAAGCCCACGTGGTGGGCTTGAAGGAATTCGATGATAAAGGGGTGGAGCGGGAAACGGAGCCCGAAGCGGAAGCACTTCTCGTATACTCCAACCTCGTTGGGACCAGGAAGGCAGATCCGCTCGTCGGACCCAGGAGCACGAGCCGAGTAAGGCGGAAGCAGGTAGGCGGAGCGTGTACTCCCGATGGTGGTGGCACAGACCGACGAAGGCCACGCTAAGACCTCTGGAGGCACCCCTGAAAGTTCGCCCCCATGCTGACGAATCACCGAAGGAGGACTACCCACCAGGCCAGGAGTGATGTCACGCTCCGGCCGACCCGAACCAGTGGCAGAAGAAGACAACATGGGGCAGAGCTCGGGCAGGATCAAGATCAACGCAAAGAAGAAAATGACGGGATGGCGGCTCACAACCCACCCGGCTTCTCTACCAAAGACAACCCCGCGAGCGGTGGGGATAAACCCGCAGTTACACGTGGCAACATCAGGGGACCGACGGCGCTTCGGAACCCGCGTCTTAAAAGTATCGAACGGACCAACTCATGATGACAACCAATTAATGAGTCGGCATCGACTGACGAGCCTGTCGAAACCGGCGGAAGTCACATCGGCCGAGCCGAACCGGCCGAGGCCGATCGACCCGACCAATGGGGGCAATTGTTACGCCTATTTGGCCGAAGCCCGAAAGACACGAGCCCAGAAACCCGACTGCCGATCAGAAGCACATCTGCGCGATCAGGCCCGCCCGACAAGGCCCCCTAGAGGACCCCCGAACATCGATCCGACCCGGCCCCGATAACGCGCAAGTCACTCGCCCACTCCAGCGATAACCGTTCCCCCAGGCCCGCTACCACTTAATGGCCGTTATGGGGAGGTGCTGGGATGGCGCAGGGAGCGACGATGGGGAGGCGGATTGAGGGGGCACGATTGGGGCGGACGAGGGACGTGAGTCGTGGGCAATCACGGCGAGAGGCCTATAAAAGGGCTAGAAGGACGACTGGACAAGGGACGGCATCTCAGGTAACAAAACCTAAGGTACTCCATCAACGACCTAGTTCCCCCACTTCATCTCCTTCCCCCCGCTCGCGCCGGTGGACGTCGTTCCGATCTCCTCTCGAGACGAACCGTCCCCGCCGAGCCTCCTCTTTCAGATCATCATCTGACTTAGGCATCGGAGGGGATTTGGCCGGAACCAAGGTCCGGCCCCCCTGACGAGTGTTCTCGTCTGTTCAGGGAGACGTCTGATCCAAGTGCCGAGGCTTCCCCTCGGCTCCACACCGGCCGCGCATCAACCGAGGCGATCGAGGCTACCCCTCGTCGTCCGACCGACCGAGGCCGAGCACCTCACACCGGGCCGGGGCTTCCCCTCAGCTCCGTGTCGATCGCACGCCAAGTCAAGACGCCGAGGCTCCCCCTCGTCGTCCGACCGTCCGAGGCCGAGCATCTCACACCGGGCCGAGGCTTCCCCTCAGCCCCCTCGAGGCCGAGGATCCAGACCCGGCCCTGCTGACGTGCTCCACGTCGTCTGCATCTCCGATTCGCGTCGCGTCTGCACGTGCTCGACGCACCCAAGGGACCCAAATCGGCCCCTTGACCACGTTGACCGGGCAGTCTACGGTCAACGCTTCTGTAGTGAGAAAACACTCTGAAACACCATCCTTTTTTTTCCGTTTGAGGGTATGGTTTTGTTAATTTTGATCTAAATGTTCTAAAATATTATTTACGAAAAAACACCCAAACAAACTTACTGGTGTTGGAATTGGGTACACATGACGGGTTTTAACCCAAAGGGTAAATCACAATTATAATATTAATTAATGGGTTTTATGTAAATTAAATTAGCCTGTGTGGACAGAAGTTCAGGGTTCTCAATGCAAATAGTTTTATAACTAACCTACCGTTGAAACATGTACGTTATGTTTCCAACGTTACTAAACTTCCTCCTCCTTAATTACTATAAAATCCCCTTAGGGGCTCTGAGAAAACAATAAAGAACAAAAACATCGTTTCCCCTCTCTCTCCCAACACAAACCCATAGAAGAAGTTCAAGAGGTAATTTTGGCTGTGAAACGAATTTGGTTTCCTTCGGTGATTCCCAATCCGATCCGAAACAAGTAATTCCTCCTCCAATCGATCCTATTCCGCTGCAATCGATCCTATTCCGCTGCAAGGTGAAGTTTTCATCTCAATTGCTTTTCTACAACTGGTTACAAGCTATTCATGTATTTTCAAATCTTATACTAATCCATTGGCTATTGATGGGGTTAAGTATTTCATTAAATATGTGTTTCGCTCTCACTTTATCCTGAAATTTAAGTATAGTTTATGCAAATCAGTAATCAAAATAATGATGATTAGAGGGTTAAGTGAATCGTTGGACTTATTTTTATTGGAAAAATCCAGCTGCCACAAGGGGTAGTGCAGGAGTTAAAAGCATAAGGGATGTTAGTGCATAACATACAAAACTAAATAAACATACATTGAAACTTAACCACACTATAAATCTAACAAACCCAAACATAACTGTGTACTGATATAGATGTGAAAAAAGCTCTATGGTTATAAAAGCATTACTTTTCAAATAGATCATTAAGTGAAATAGTTTTAGTATATATTTGATGCGTTTGGGTTTTAAAATATTAACATAAAAAATTGTTGGGCTTTGATACCACTTGTTGGGATGATACCACTTGCCTCGCTGAATTCCAAGATCATTGTGACAACGAACAAAGCAAACGATGTTCTCTACAAAACCCTCAACACAAGCAATAATATGAAAGATAAAGCAAAACAATACAATAATACGTACCTGACACCAAAGATTTATACTAGTTCCACCCAATTCTTGGTGTATATCCAATTGAAAAGATCACTAATGCTTCAATATCATTGGAGTATAGTTTATAGTGTTTGGTTGAAGGGACGCAACCAAACCCGCTAACAAATCGGAGAAGAAATTAGGAGGGAGAAAACCTCTCTATCAAGCCCCCCAAACCGATAAGGTTGCCCTCTGTATATTTTATAAGTATCAACAAACTTTACAGAGAAAATCGCACAAGAATCGCTCGAGAATTGCTTCAAAAACCCTTGCCAAACACGGTGTTTATATAGATGACGGGTTTGTCAGTTAAACAGACGGATCTGAACCTGGCTCGGATTCGGCTCTGTAGTTCGATCCACATCCGCAATACTTCTCAGACGTTGGATCAGGCGGCAACACATGGATGGCTGCCATGCGTCCCGCTCGCTCTCCCTAGTCCTGCTGGGTTTCACCTACATCTATGGTTGTCCGATCGAGTGGAGTGTTGGGAATGTATGCCCTTCAAAAAGTTATTGTAATTGTGAGATACATCTTGTTCAAAATAATAGTATACTATTTGGTATGATTTATCCATGTGATTCACTTTTACACTGCTCAATATGTTGTTGTGTTCATTTTTCATGGATAAAGTTATTGGACTAATATAAGGAACATTAAGGTCATGATGAGATCATAATATTGAGGCCCAATGTATTCGCTTAAGCATATGTTCTAAATGATCCTTGTTATAGGAATATCGAGGCGGGACATCGATATTCTAGACAGACTAGCGTGCGTTGATCTATACCATCAGATGATAGTGGCTGGTCCCATAGAAACTCGATGTGGGGACATCGTTAGATAATTGCACATGCGATTGTTGGAGAACAAGCTCACAAAAATGACTCGTAGAGATGCTTCTGTACGGTAAACATACTTTAACCGTCAGCGAAAGCACTCAGGTGGCAGTAGGTGCAGTGTAGTCCTTACAACCAAAGATGTGCTAAAGAACCTTGTGTTGGTTATTGCATCACCCCTAGGTATATTTTGATGATAAGCAAATAATTAGTGTTACTAATGATGATTTGTGAGTGTAGATAATTAAGTCAACATGGTGAACCAATTCACTCAAGCTCACAACTATTGATGACATGGATACAAAGCATGAAAATTGAAGGGTTAATGGATTTGGAGCTCAACATGAAAAGTATAAGCACATTCAAGGACACATGGAGTGCAAAGCTTACTAGGACAAGTTAAAGAGCCAAAGAATGCATCAAGTCGCATAATATTGTGCGAGTGATGTATCTATTTTTAAAACTTGTATTAGAATGTTAAAGCCATTAAGTTGAAGCTTGACCACACTTAGAAATAGTTTTTAACACTTGGAAAAATATTTTTAATGTTTAAAATTTTTTGAAAATGATTTAAAAGGATTTCAATAGAAAATATCAAGTTTTCTGATATGCATCAGTGGATCAGAAAATTGGTCACCCAGAACCGTGGTCGACTAGTGAAAAACTCAACTCTAGGGGTTTACGGGTTTTATGGCTCTGACTACAAGTCGACTAGTGTTGTTCTACTGGTCACCAAGCAGACCAATATTCCCCTAGTAAGTATACTGTGGTTGACCAGTTAGGGTCATGATTGACTTTCTCCCAACTTTACAGAGACGTAGGAGAACCGTTGGATGTCATTTAGTGGAATCTGCTTTGTGCAGATTTCATCCATATATATAGAAGTTATAATGAGAATTAAGCATGAATTTATTGATCAATTTTTAAGCTTTCTAAAGTATTTATTGCTCTCTTAAGCCCTAAAAGTTTTCTTCTTGGCCAAAGTTTTCAATATTCTTTTACACGCTTTTAAGTAATTGTTTTACTTGGCTTAATTGATTTCAATCTTATTGAGCTTTATCTCTATTTTTTCTTGAGATTGAATCAATCTTTCTTGATCTTCTAAGCTTTAATTTTCATTATTTTTTTAGATCAAAAGAGTTTTCTTTAGCCACACACGTATACACTCAAAGCTTCAATTGGTGGCTATATGAGCATGGTAATAATCTTCCAAAGTGTAAGTGAAATCCACACAAGGGTGTGGTGGTGAGTAAAATTGTATCTGTGATTGTACTTGGTGAAAAGGCCTCTAATGTGAGGTCCTCTTGAGAAGGCATTATTGTTATACTTAGGAAGTCTCTTAGTGGAGAAGAGGCAATAGTGTTGTAGAAGTTCTCATAGAACACTAGAGGGGGAATAAACGGTGTTCTTGAAAGTAATAAAAATCCTCTAGCAATTCTCGTAAGTTATCAATAAGTGTTCCCTAATTATAACTTAATCAACAATGTAGACTTGCAATAATAATGAGTAGCGGAAGCAAATGCAAGTTCACAATGAGCACAAGCGAAAACAATCGCAAACAATAATATTTATCCTGGTTCAGTGCACTTCCAATACATCCAGCAACACGTCCACTCTCGGGACAAAGGATCCACTAAAACACATCTCAAGTGAGACAAAGATTACAACACGCCCTCACAAGGACAAACACATTCCAAATGGAACAACACGTCCTACAATGGACAAGCACATCTCAACGAGACAAACACCTCTCTAATAAAAGAAAAGAAATACTTACAACTCTTTTTACATATAGCCAAATGTTGCAGCTCTTGTGTGTTGTAGTGTGGATATAGTGCATCTCCAAATGATGAGAGAATGAAGCTCTTTGAGATCTAAAACTTGGGCTAAGAAAGATTTAAGACTTTGGAAAACCTTTGGCAAAGAAGATGTTTTTGTTGCTTAAAAGCTTTTGATCTTTAAAACTCTTTTTCACTAAAGAAAATTGATCAAATGTTGTGTATAACTTCAGCAACAAATCCCTATTTATATAGGAACATTTGTGTCCAAAAAGTTGATCAAAATGTCCCTCCAACGATAAAAAAATGGGCAGAAATTCGACCGTTGTAGGCTGATAGCTGGCTGGTAGTTGACTACTGTTATACTGGTGGTCGACTACTAGAGGTGGTAGTCGACTCCTTCAACTGTAGTCGACTACTTTCAACTCCAATAGGTCAACCAAGAGTTAGAATGAATAGAAGTCGACTCCTATACAAAAGATAGTCGACTCATATACTGATACATATGATACGGCTCTAAAACTTAGGAAATGTGTTTTAAAAAATTTTAAAAAACATTTTATATGTGTTCCTAAGTGTGTGAGCTTCAACAAATACTTTAACATACTACCAAGGCTCAAAACGAAATTTACATCAAAATGAAAATATTACATTTAAGCCATTGATGCAATTTGCAAGCTCTTCATCCATTGTCGTGGTTGCCTTTGAACTACATGGTCTTTGTTGACTCTATCCATACTTGAATTGCATGTTGGAACATATGTAATCTTGTTGGCTCGTCTTCTACATATATTCACTCAAGAAATTATAAGTACAAAATATGTTGTTCATCATCAAAACTTACATATGGTGACCCAATATCCAACAAGGTATCGAGTAAGAAAAGGTGCGGACTAAAAGAAACCACCTGAGAATGCTTTATTTGAAGCCAATATTGGGATCTAGAAGAACTTAGTAAGCAAGACGCAGAACCTGATATTAGAAAATCTACGATGAGTCGTTCAAAGTGCCTCACAAGTTGAGGAAGGTGACACATATGAAGAAGGAAGGTGGATAATAACTTATTAGTATAAAATTATAAAAAAGCACTAGTGATATTAATATACAACCTTAAGAAGGTCCTCCTCATGCCCAATATAAGAATGTTCAACGGCTTAACTCGCGAGCAGCCCTAACAGGCCCGGCCCACTAAAGATGAGGTACATCCTATGTGTGAAATTACCAAAAGGTCCCTCTGCAACTCCTAAAAATAATCATCTCTCCAAGGAGGATGTAACCACATATATATCTCTCTCTCAAGCTCTCTCATTTGTTACTTTGAGATTTTTATTTTATCAGGTGGTTTTGTGTCATTAATATTTTTTGCTATTAATAAATGTTTGGAAAATTAAAACACTACAAAAAAAAATTGCAGGGTAGCCGCGAGCCAACTTGCCCACACAGGCCCGCACCGGTTAGGCCCGCGTTTCACATTCAAATGAGCGTCTTTTTTTTGTAATGATCATCCACAACTGACCGCGGGCTGGGTTGGACAAGCCACCTCTATTTCATGGGCTTGCCCAGCCTGGCCCGTCCCGTCAAGATGGGCCTAACCCGTCTCCGCAACCTGCTGGTCACAACCCGAGTTGGCCCAACGCAGCCCCTCTGCCGTCGCTAGTGCTGACGGGAAAGTCATGCTGAGCTAATTATTAATACCAGAAGTATGCGTCCAGTCTCACTCAAAATATCCGAGTCCATGCTCTATTTGAAATCACAACAAAAAGTTTAACAGTCAGGCTTCTGATCGGAGGTACATCGATGATACAGCAGCAGCCGGTCAGTTTAAATCACTAAGAGAAAATGATAATCGAGTTACAAAATGACAGCCCTAGGTTGCTGCCAGAAGGCATCTGCTAAATAATTAGGCCACCTAATGCACATCCTCTATGTTTGCATGTCAATCTACGTATATTATAGTGCGGGGAAAATTAATATATGATCTCAAACCTGCATGCAGAATTTCATGAAGTCTCATTGAATCACTCGGGAGGTTCGCATGGTCTCCAAGTCGTTCCCTGAGGTTCATCCATCAGTGCGATGCCTTTTGCATACAGCTCTTGCCTGATCATGTCGGATTTCTCATATTCCTTGTTCTTCCTTGCCAAGGTTCGATCCTCGATCTTCTGCTGAACGTCTTCCTCCTTGAGACCTGCTCTCTTCAGTGCCTTCTCTTTAAGTTGATTTAGTACCTAGTAAACAAGGAGTAACAAAAAGAGCAACAAATTCACCATGAAGCACATAAATATTTTGCATCGGCGGCCTAAGTACTCGAATTACCTCAGAACACGCAGAAGAAGCCATAAGACCTAGAATACCAAGAACATCCTTGACTTCTTTCTCGTATGTAATAAGATCTTTAGAGAGCTTTTGCTGTTGCTGTTTTCCCTGCAGACAAAACAGATCAAACTCTATAAGCAAGGCACTGAAATCGGCTGACAAAATAATTAGCATGACTAATCTAGCAGTTGAATCAAAGTGTTATTTATTGCCTTGGTGGGTCGAACCGCACCTTGAACTTTTTCAAAGTGTTATTTATTGCCTTCAATATATTCTCAAGCTTGTCCAAAACAGTAGCTGTATGCAAATCATCAGACATGGCACCCACGAAATCTTCATGGAATTCCTTGACCAACTTTTGAGATTCCGAGGAGACCTGAGCTTTAGGGTTTCCATCACGAAACGGGGATAGTGCCACTTCACAGTCATGAAGAGTCTACAGATGTCACATACAACCCTTGTTACAAATTGGAAAAATCGACCACACACCATGGACAGAGTCAAAATCTGAATGCAGAATACCTGATACATGTAATAGACACGATCAGATGCAGTATCCAGTTGCCTATCTGAATAATTAATGTCAGACCGGTAATGGGTGCGCATTAAGAAAAACCTTAAAGCCAGTGGATGATAGGTCCCAATAATCTACAAAAAACAAAGTTGATTCAGAGAAATATTTCTTAAGAAAAAAAGGAAAACAAAACATAAATGCAGTGAAGGCTTCCTTACATCACGGATAGTGAAAAAGTTGTTATCCGATTTAGACATCTTCTGATTGTCCTTGTTGACAAAACCATTATGCATCCAATAATTTACTTTGCTCTCAGAACATGCAGCTCGACTTTGTGCAATTTCATTCTCATGATGAGGAAAGATTAAATCCATTCCTCCACCATGAATATCAAAAGAATGACCTAAATAGTGAGAACTCATTGCACTACACTCAATGTGCCATCCCGGTCTTCCAGGGCCCCAAGGACTGTCCCAACTCGGCTCCCCAGGCTTTGCAGACTGCATTAGTGTAATAACAATTAATACCTAAATGATTGTAAACAATGTAAAGCATAAACAAATGATGATAAGAAAATATAAGCACCTCACCTTCCATAGAGCAAAGTCGGCAGGATTTTTCTTCCTTGGATCAACAGTTACCCGGCCCCCTGCTCGGTTATCATCCAATTTCCGTCGAGATAAGCAGCAGTAATCAGGAAAGTTGTCAACAGAAAAGTAAACATCTCCCTCAACAACATAGCCACACCCATTAGCAATAATCTGCATTGAAACAAGAAATGCAGTTTACAAGATCAAATAAAATGTGCAATAAGAGAAAAGGGATGAAATTGATAATTGATAAACGATGCCATGGAACATAATTAAGATAAAATAGGCAATGCAACCAAAATCCAGAAATATGAATACTTAAAAGGCTATTAGATAATATACAAAGTAGCTGAATGCAGAAACCTTCATGTAACAAGTTACAATGAACTACTATTTCATGTAGTTGCAGGCGTGTTTGGTTGAATGCAATAGGAGTTGCCATCAATATCCAGCAACATGCAATTCGATCTGCTGTAGTTGGTTGTTCAATGCATTGTTCAGTAATCCTGATAATCCAGCAGAATGAAACTATCATCTTAAAAAATTACTAATGAAAGATAACTGAACGAAAGATGTCGCAAAGAGTTACTCATATGATGTGGCGTTGTTCATCAATGTCCCCAAGCCTGCAAGCCATAGTTGGAGCTGTGCTCATTTTGAATATAATAGCAATGATAGATTTGGAAACCCCAATCCATGCCCCGCCCCGCTCCACCCACCTCACCAACGTTGTTCCAATTACACGTTGGGATCCAAAAGCATGCAACACTAACTAGTTTCAGATTGCTTTTAGTCAGACTGCACTGGGCTTCAACTACGAGCTACCAAACCACCACCGCCAGATTATGTGGTATACGTTAGTTTATGGTACAAGGATGTGGATGGAGTACGCTACATTAAGGAGTGCATAATTTAGAAGATGCACGCTTAATTGGATTGAGATTCAAGGTCATGCTGCACTTTAGAATATCCACAAGGGCCATTACAATGATAATGAATGCATGGGCACACCCACCTTATATCAACAGCAGGCAGTTGCCCACACTGAATTTTGTAAAGACCTTTAATGGTTATAAGGTGTTCACATTTTTAAAAGCATAATAAAGGTTCCTTGGAAGAAATTAACAATATCAGCTGCTAGATCGTTGGGAAATCCTTTAAGATCCAAAGTAGTTTTGTTTCGATTCCCAAGTATGCCATTTATTTTATTCGGCTCTTGCTTTCCTCTCTTAGTGGAATTTTCTTTTTTTTTTCATTTTGGTCTGTGTTTTACCCCACTTATGTCCTCTCAACTTAAAGAATGTATGAGCAATTTAAAAAAATAAATGAGTGATTTCTCAACTTCAAAGTATATATGAACAATTTACTATTAAATAATACTACAAATTAAATTTATAAAATAATCTATAGAGTATAGCATGTAAGATCGAATCTGTGTTGTGGTTATACCCAAGAAAAAAAACCAAATTACATACCAAATGTAATATACTATATCTACTAATTTCTACTAATTTAACGACTATAACAAGGTACTAATTCAGCATTAAGAACCTTAATTTTTTTCTCAATGTTTTTATTGTGTTTTTATGAAATATCGTTGCCCAATTTATAGATGTAGAACCTTTCATTTCACAACCTAATTCCTTTAGAAGTAAATGTTTTTATAATTAAAGAAAATAATCATAAATAAATTTTTTATTCTTCATGGCAAATCTAAACAGATCTCATAAAAATATTTTTAATGGATATATATTAGCATCTACTTGTGGAGACATAGTTCAAGACTTTCAATTTTAAAGTTCTGATATTTATAAATTTCTTTTATGCACAGTATATGAAAAAAAAACCTAGTTAATCTTAATATTCTATTATGCCTACATTGAAAAAAGGTTTTGCATCCGCCACAGAATGCATGTATTATCCTTTTGTGCATATAAGGACAAGATACATGTTGATTAGGTACATTATAATAGAAATTTCCAGTCTTCTACTATCCCTAAATCTAGCCCAAGTCTTGCAGTAGAAAGCAAAATTAACCAATACTCAAATTTAAATCTACTAGTGTAAGTATCAGAACCACACCCCTATAACTGTAACTTTATTGAGGAAAAACTAAATAGTAAACCAACAAATACGGGGATGTTTTTAGTCCTAGGATAACCAGTTTTTACCATGAGGGTATAAACTACAAGGCCTCCATAGCCCATATTGATAGGATCCATAACATGAATAATCCATATATATTATTACATTTTAACAGGAAAACCAAAAAAGAGGGACATTATGCCTTTCACTCTTATGTGAGTCCAGACTCTGTAACCAAGAACCCGTGTCTTGTGTAATTCACCAACTTAGCCAAAGCTGAATGGTATAGAATGTAATAGTTGAAAGACATGCATCTTGTTTGTTGAAATATTTGATGACAATAATACAAATAAATAAACTTACGTTGCGTTTGAGTTCGGCCATATAATGATCTTAATCAATGTGAACAGCAAGTCGAGAAAACTAATGGAAGAAAAGAAGAAAAGAAACAGATATAGGAAGTCCACCAGAGTGTCTCTTCATATCTATTTATATCTGCAACTACAGCTGTAGGCAGAAGGCTAGACTCTTCATTTGTAGAATGCCTACGAATTTCTTACTTTCCAAATTCCCCACTGGCATACCACAATTCACCACAATTGACATGTTGAGATTGCCAAGATCGACTAAGGTTACATAAAAGTGTATGATCAAAACTATGGCAGGGTAAACCCCACCCAAACCACAGGAGTAATAATTTTCTATGCAAAAAAAACATTGGCAAAGCAAGTGTGATTAGCAAAGTTATTACCCAAGAATGAAGCAATCGAGTTAATGGAGGGAATGGGATCCCTTTTGGAGTAAGAACAATTTATCTAGATCAGCTTTACAACTCTTTAGTTGGTTAGAATTTAATCTATCAGTTGATCTTTTTAGCCACTTATGATTTGATCCATCAGTTTATGACTTTAATTCGTTAGGATTTGGTCAGTTTATCAAAATAAACATTATCCCATTCTTCCCTTCTTCCTCAATTTCCTCAAATTTTGCTTCCGCCAAAGCAATTACTTGGTGATTTCGTTTAGAGAAAACCTCAGTCCAAGTCCAACCCCAGTTAACACCAACCCGCTATTGAATCAATTCTAACAGTGTGCACTGGAGATTCAAACATCAGATCCACATTTGCATATGCCTCAGATCAATGCCGTATATCAGATCCCCTGCCGTTTTTCATATCACAAGACTCAACAGTTCAATAGATACGAAATTGTGTAGCTAACATGGCAGGTCCATCTCTTCAGCTGAAGTAAAATAATCTGCAAACGAGCTTGTTACCCGTCATGATTTTTATAATATCAAATATTTTGCATATGATTCGATGTAATCAACACAAGGGAAAAACCATCAAAGGTTGACAAAGCCATCATCTTAAAAAGAACCATTTGTGACTATGATAGTTCAATCTTCAAAAAAGTCATTTTCTTTCTAACAGGTCCAACATGGGCATCAAACAATTTGTGGGGCAGGTAAGAGCAGGATGTTGAGTTTCCACTTACCACATCATACTTGAAATTCACTCATTTATAAACTTTAACTGAGAAATCAATCCATCTACTTGGGGTCTACACCAACATGCAATTATAAGGTTGCGAAATAAATTATGGTTACAAACAGAACACAATAAAACATTACGGGTAAACTTGCCACCAAACAGCAATAGAATCATCAATAGAGGATCATATTTAACTAAACAATCCTAATCAACAAAAAATCATGAATAAGGACGGAATTATAAGTTAATGGTGCAAGGAATTACAGCAGCAGTATTACCACCTACTACTTCCATAACTATTTTAACAGTGGTCTATCAAAATCATATTAACGTTCCATTTATCTTCATTTATCTCTGAATGAATACATGCATTAGAACGAACCTTTGTTATCATGTCCTTAATATGGTCCATGTGATCAGACACTCGTGGTTCATGAGTCGGAGGTAGGCATTGGAGTTCAGCCATATCATGCAGAAATTCCTTGGAAAACCGATCGCTCAAACTCAACGGATTTTCTCCTGCTTCATTTGCTCTTTTAATTATCTGCAAAGTAGCCCATTCTATATAAATATAGCTTAACTCAATTATAAATGTATGGCAATCAGAAAACATATGAGTCATGAATCAATAGGAGAAGACTATGATGCATGTCTGAAACAAAGACCATATATCAGCTACCTACACATGCTTGAAACCAAAAGGCATCCTCAGCTTCTGATGATAATGAAGAATCACGAGGTTCCTTCTTAATTAAATTAAAAAGCATCAATATTAACCAAAAGAAATGAAATTAACATTCTCAAAATAATAGCGGCATCACTACTTTGCTTCTGAGAAGTTTGCCCTAATCATGAGAGCTTAGATGTCAGATAATAGACAAGTTTAACATATGGTTTGTACTTTTTTATTAATTCAGAAATATTGCATAAAAAGTTTCTAAAGATAAATCATCAATATAATAGCCAATATAATGACGAAATAAGTAAGAAATATTCATGCAGGTGATATACCATTAACATCCTAAACAAGATAAAGGACTAAAGCTAAAAGAAAAGGTTGCAAAAACAAAGGGAAATGAGACGATGAGTCAAACACATCAGAAGAGATAATGATAGAATGAATTGTGTAGGGTAACTTAACTGTTCGGAAAGACATCAAGGTTCAAGAGGAAAACTTAATAGATATACAAGCCACAAGTTCACACAACTATGGAATGTGCTTATCTACACTAAATTACACTTTACTCCTAGTCACCTAACTAACAAATCATATATTCCATGATCATTTCTAAACAACATCATAACTTGAGACATGAGATAAATTGATTAAAATCACAAACGTTTGGTATGCTTTAAACATTGATGCCTTCTGCAGTTTTGGCCAATCAGGGACGTTTTCATAATTTTCAGATATCTAGGGGCCTTTTCGTAAATTTCAGTCTTACGGTTATTTTTGTATTCTTGTTATTTTCAGTTTAGTATATATATGTGGCTAGGAGGATTAGAGAAGTATGAGTTAAATCTTGAGGGAAGAAACTTTTTATTGGAAGAAACTAATTTTTAGATATCTAGGGGCCTTTTCGTAAATTTCAGTCTTACGGTTATTTTTGTATTCTTGTTATTTTCAGTTTAGTATATATATGTGGCTAGGAGGATTAGAGAAGTATGAGTTAAATCTTGAGGGAAGAAACTTTTTATTGGAGATTGCAGCTTCGTCTCGAATAGTAGCTTGTGAGAGCAGTCCACCTCTCGCACGTGACCAAGGGAGAAGAGTGACTCTAAAAAAACTCAATTTATCTTTACATCCTCCTTTTTTTCAGTTTATATCAATAAAAATCACACATTTTCTCCAAATCATCTCTCTATTAAACCCTAAAATCACACATTTTCATTAAAAATCCCACATTTCCACCAAAAATCCTAATTTTATCCATCAAAACCTTAGCGGATTCTAACAATTTGATACCAGAGCAACGATCTTCACATCCATGGCAGCAGCTACCCCAAAAAAATTGAACCTTTGGAGGAAAGACTCGATGTCGAAGTAGCGGGTCTGAATAAATCTATGAAGGAAATTAGATCTGAGGATAGGACATCGGTGGTGAAGAAGGCGAAGTTGGTTGCTTTCTTGGAAAACCTAACGCAACAAGGTGCTCTAATGCAAACATTAACTCAACAACTATCTCAACTATTAGTTAATATTAGTTAAGAATAATTTTTAATGCAAATACAAAAAATTGTAAAAATAAAATACGTAATAATGAAAACCCACTAGGAGCTGCTAGTCAAATTACGCATTTGGCTAAACAAATTCCATTTATTTATAAGTTTCCCATTTCTTTTGGTGAAGTTCACAAAAGGGAATGGCAAACTTGTAATTAAATTTAATATTTTTAGCTAAATGTGTAATGTGACTAGCAACACTCCAACTCATTAGTGATGCCTGCCGCATTTCACATTTTGCTAAAGCTATTGCCTTAATTTACAAGTTTATCATTCCCTTTTGTGAACTTCTAAAAGACAATGGCATGCTTGTAAATGATTGCAATATCTTCAGCAAAATGTGTAATGCGACTGGCAGCACTCCCAAGTACCACTTACCATAAGCAATAGCATCCACTAATTTTTTGCTATGATTAAATAAAAAAACTCACCGTTGACTTAGGGCTGAATTTGGAAGCATCGGGTGACATTGCGTTCGACTTCGATAAATGCCAACTTCGCTTGTACGACTTCTCAGTTGCGGAATGGTTCGAGTTCGACAACGTCGACTTCGCTCGAAAGCAAACCTCGACGTCTTGGTTTCGGTATGCCACCAAGTTTCAACCCCGACCTCGAGAGTAAACCCCAACAATGTGTCACTCAAAGTCGGCTCATCGAGGATCGATTGAGGTTAGGTGCCTATGTAATTCTAAATAGAGGTAAAATTTGGGAGTTGATTGGGGAGTAAATTTAATCACAAATTTGTTTAAAAAATTAAACACTCAACTGTGATTCTTTTGATGAAGCCGAAGATCAAAGATCTCATATTTCGAAGATGAAGCCGAAAATGAAGATAAAAAAGAATTCCGAGTAAGATGTTACTATTGAATTTTCAGTTGAATTATGCCTTACATGGAATGGCTGCAATACCTTTATAGAAATTAAAATCTGTATTACCTCACGTGATAATTACAATTACCTCACATGATAATTACTGTATACTCACATGTTTGTGTTTTTTCATCACGGGAATTATACTGTGTTTTTTATCTTCATGGGTTTTTACTTTTTCTTTTTTCCTTCTTCTCCGACGATAATTTTGCCTTCTTCTTCGACGATAATTTTGCCTGAAACTGTCTGATACCGAGAAAATTTAGAGTTCGTATCGGTTCTCTTCGAAACTATCCGATACCGAGAAAATATTAGAGTTTCGTATCGGTTCTCTTCGAAACAGATACGAAACAGCCAAAACCTAATGATTTTGGCTGAAACCCTCATCCTTAAGAAAAACTATTTTAAAAAAATTAAGTAGTTCATTACAAGAGAACAGACATAATGAATATATAAGATGTCATGTAATTACACTCATTAAGAAAAGAAGGTAAATCATCCCTTAGTGATTCCACCATGTCGAGCAATATTATTGATTGACTAGGGTGAGTTTGGCTGCAAGAAAGTGTACTGAAAAAATTGAACTCAATTTAACAAAAATCACTTCTTCAGGACTCAAACTGAACATTTTTATTTGTTTCCATTCCCCAAAAATCATTTGGAAGCAGATGTGGTGTCCTTGTTATGTTTGTTTGCTTGAAGCTGTAGTGGGAAAGTGAAATGGAATGGTGGCTAAAACCCATGATCTAATTTCTTTAAAAATAAAATTTATAGTTAACAATGAATTTTGCACACTTCACAACCTTAGGCCGCAGTAAGTTCAAAAGGTTTTGAAGAGAAAAAACAGAGAAAAAGATGATGTTACATCCATCATTTATAACCCATTTCATGATTGAGTCTCATCAAAACAAACCATTGAACTGGCTGTGCTAGCCCACTTCTCTCACTTTATCCCCAGTTTAAGCCCCTAGCCTAGGGGTGGCAAACGGGTCGGGTGGGTTCGGGTTCGGGTCGGGTCAGATTTGACCCGACCAGGATAGGGGTAAACCCTAATCCGACCAGGATTAATCCGGGTCAGGTTCGGGTGACCCAAAAAATTTCCGGATCGGTTCGGGTTAACCCATCGGATTAAGATTTAACTTATACACAACTGCTCCTTTTTCGATATCCAGCTATTTATTAAAAGCCACCGGCATTTATTAAGTGTTGCATAATTTCCAGCAGCTCGTTGCTTAAACCGCACTGATGACAACAAGGAAATATAATTAACGTTACCATTTTATTAACGAAAGTAATAAAATTAATTAAAAAGTATGTAAAGGGAATTGAATCCAAGACCTCTTAAAGAAAAGGACAACAATTCAAATCGTATAAGCACAACTCCCCTTGCAACTGTGTATTGAAGTTAGTATATAAATTTATATATATATATAAAGTAAACCGGGTCAAATTCGGGTCGTCCGGGTTGACATACCAAACCCATACTTGACCCGGATTTGATCCGGGTCTGGTCGGGTCACCTGGATCCTACTTGACCCGGATTGGCCCCTATCCATACCGGATTAAGAATGCTGGTTTCGGTTCGGGTCGGGTCGGACTCATTTTGCCACCCCTACCCTGTTGAGTATTGGTGTTTCATACCAATCTTATTTTGATGATGATCACACCATTATGTTGTTGCTAATGACTCTCATGTTTTAGTCTCTCAGTTTATTACAAGAATATCTTTCTTGGAGACTAATCACTTGCTGTAAGGATGGACATCATGTGAAGAAGGGCCAAAGCTTGGACTCAAGGAGTGTCAAAGCTTGGAGATGGTGGAGAGTAATCAAGGCATCAAGATTGAAGACTTAGACTCTAAGAAAAGCATTGTAATCCATGCAATTTACTTTATTACTTTCTCTCTCTTTTGAGTCTAGTTTATTGTAATGCCTTGTTAGATGGTTTACTTATCATGCATATGCATTTAACCATCTTAGTGAGCCTTAGGATTATCTTAGAATCCAACCTAATAGCTTCACTCTGTCCAAAGACTCATTTGGAGTTTTTGGCTTTCCATCAGTCGCATGATGAGGGAAACACAGTCAACTGGGTGATTTCCAGGGGCCTGTAGATCCTTCTACCATCGCCTGATTTGCACAGCTCAAGTCAACATTTCAATTGACTCAAACTTAAGCTTTACGCACAGTCGTCTGTCGATCAGTTTACAGTCACATGTATACTTACAGTCGCATGGAAATTGGCCAACAGTCGCCTGTCTAGCGTAAGTGCAATCTCTGCTTCTCTCTGTCTTCTATCCATATTATACAGCAGACGACTGATGAAGAATGTACAGTTGACTGACTATTTGATAGTCGACTGTAGTATTAACATCAGTCGCATGTATGGTCTTCTGGAGAAAGAGTGCAGCTCGCTGTTTCGATCCATTCCTTGCAGCAGTCGTCTGCTGAAGGATTAACAGGCGCCTGTCCTGTTTGTCAGTCGACTGTATTGTCTTCGTCAGTCGACTGTCCTGACTCAGATTATAGCCGTTGGATATTTTCTAGCCGTTGATCAGTCGACTGTCTTTTGATCATCAGTCGACTGTTCCTGTCGTTTTCGCCCAGTTTCTAGCCGTTGCAGAATTCTTTCTTTGGCTGTTTTCTTGGGTTTTGGGGTATGATATAGGGTTCATATATATATGAGTGGGCTGATATCTCTTATACTTCTTGATGCTATTGAATATCTCAAGAGATCTATAAGCCACTCTCAAACTCCCTCATTTCCCTCTATTGAGCATTCATTCCTCTTCATGCATTGAAGTTCAGCTCAAGGGAAATCATCCAAATGCTATCAAGCATATCTCAACACTTGGAGATCCTCTTCCATGCCTTGCATCCATTCATGAGTAGCATCTCAAGGCATATGTAAGAGTATTTATTTTACTTTGTATAATTTGTGTCTCTAATTCTCTTTGTGGGAATTAGATCTTTCTCTCTTTGTGGGAGGTTGTCTCTTTGTGGGACTTGGGATATTCTCTTTGTAGGAATAACTCTCTTTGTGAGAGTAACTCTCTTTGTGGGAGTTTAGTGTCCTAGTGTAGGGCTAACCCTAATTCTCTGAGTGGGAGTTAGTGATTCTCTGTGTGGGAGTCTTGATCCTCGTGTAGGATTGGTTGGGTCCTTGTGTAAGGCATAAATCCTCTTTGTGGGGTATCTCCTTGTGAGATTTGTATTGACTTCTCTGTGTGGGAATATAGTGAATATTGGTGTGGCTAGATGTACCCAAGTTTGGGGAACCAGGGTAAAACTTTGTGTTTGCGTTTGGATTGATTGTGCCTTTTAATTCCTCTTGCATTTATAATTCCGCATTTGCAAGTTAAATTTTAATTGGACAATTTTATTATCATTACACTATTCACCCCCCTCTAGTGTGTGTTGTTAGTATTGCAAAGGTTAGACGATCCCTACAATTGGTATCAGAGCGAGGTTATAGCATACTGCAACGATGGCATTCAACGCAACATCTGCACCTCATGAAGAAGGTCATTCAACCGTCCGACCTCCGCTCTTCAACGGAACCAACTACCCTAGTTGGAAGATCAGGATGATGGTCTACTTGAAGAGTCACGACCTTTGGGACATCACAGAGTCGCCTTTCGAGGAGCCTACTTCACCCGCGGCCTTGAGAACTAAAGCGGAGAAGAACTTGATCAGAGCCACTGCTAGGGCTATGTGTGTTCTCCATCGCGCCCTCACTCCGGATGAGTTCGACCGTATCTCCATGTGCAAATCGGCCAACGGAATTTGGCATACTTTGGAGATCTCTTATGAAGTGCTACTTCAACATAAGTTCGGTCAACCAGGCCCGAGAAGAAAAAGGGGGTTGCTCTTCATGGTGAGGAGTCGTCTTTCAAGTAGAAAAAGAAGTTCCAACAAGAAGCTCCAAGTGAAGATGAAGAAGATCTTAGCGACGATGACTACATCGAGCTTGCCAAGCAATTCAAGAATTTCAAGGCATTCCTCAAGGCCAATCAAGGTATGTCTTCGTCAAAGTTTGTCTCTCAGTCTAACAAGTTGGTTTGTTTCAACTGCAGTGGAAAAGGTCATGTGGCTACCGAATGCCTTTCCAAACCCACCATAGATACCTATAATGGTAAAGGGAAGAAACATTGGAAAGCTAAGTCCGAGGTCAAGAACCAAAAGAAGTGACTTATCTGCACATTTGATGATTTCGATGGGGACACATCTAATGATGAAGAAGAGGATGACAAGGAGCACGATCACAGGTGTCTCGTTACCTTTGATGATTCTTCATCAACTTCATCTAACTCTAGCGATGAAGAGATAAAGACATGGCTCAACTCCAAAGAAGAAAGTTGCTTCATGGCTAATGGGGAAGAGTATTCGTAAAGCTCAAGCGAGGAGGAAAGCAATGAGGAAGTCATGGAAGAAAGTGATGAGGAAGCTGAGGAAAAGCCATCCTATGAGGAGCTTGAATACCGCCTAAATGTGGCTTCCAATTTGGCAAGTAAGTGCATCGACTCATATGATAAAATGAAAGCTAAACTTGATAATGCTATGAGTAGGGTGCATGATTTAGAATCATCTAGTGTAAATATTCATGATGAAATGCATGTTTGCGACACTAGTGAGAGAGACCCACTTCTCTCTCAAGTTAAGGAATTGAGCCTAACTAATGAAAAACTTGTTGCTCAAAACCTTAGCTTAGATGCTCACATTCAACAACTTACGTTGAAATGTGAAGAAGAATCCCGGAAGCTCATAAGCTTTGTGTATTCTAGGGATTCACTCCACGATTTGTTGGAAAAACAACATCCGGCAAATCATAGAGGAGGTTTGTGTTATATTCAAAATGTGGTTCCCAAACCCACCTCTAATTCCTCTTATGGTGCAAATACAAGAAATATTGCTAAAACACCTAAGAAGAATCACCATGCTTTCTTGTACAACAAGAACACCAACAATAAGCATGTAGTTCATGAGTTAATGATGAAAAAAGAAAAATCTTCATTTTTTGCTAAGAAGCAAAATCCTCATTCTTTGCATGCTAAGAAATTTGTTTCTACACCTAAGCATGCCACATCCATCCCTCTTGCAAAGGAAAAACCATTGCCTAGGAAATCCTTGAGATTATGGATTCCCACTAAGGTTAGTGTGCAAAAGAGAGATAGTTACATCAACTCTCTAGTTAGGGATGTGATCACCTCGTGTGATTACGTTAGGAAGTCAAACTACTCTTGGGTTTGGTTACCTAATGTTTAGGTTCCCCACACACATTTGCATATTTCATGGGTATTGTGCTTAATGCTATATGTTTGCATACCCATTAGTTGTGTGTGAGTTTCATGATTTTGAAAATACTTTCAATTGTATGTATTTTTCATGAAAATGGGAATCTTGAGGTTTATTGACATGCATACATTTTTGATCCATGTGTATGTCAATGGGGGAGTTAATATGATTATATGTTTAAATTATTTTAAGACATATTTTAACTCTCATTTCGGAGGTTATTTGAGATCATTATTTACAATTGGTTATTTTTGGTCTCAAACTAAGCCTCTTTGATATTGTCAAGTTGTTTCATGGTATAACTCTTTTGGCATTATCATTGTGTATCATTGAAGCTTGATTTTTCCATATCTATTGCTTTGATACACTTTAGGCCCATTACTCCATTTATTGTATAATTGGTAATAGATCCTAGAAGTCAAAAGTTGACTAGTTCTATGATCTAGGGGAGCATGGGATAGTGAATTGATACCCAATAAATTTTTCAATTTGGTATCATACATCTCTTTCGTTCTTGCATATTGTCACATCTTGGTTAAGATGACAAAGTGGGATATATTTGATGTCCACCTTTTGACGATGTCAAGGGGGAGAGATATATGCATTATGTAAATATATATGGGGAGCTATATTCATATGCATATATGGAGAGATATATCTATGGGGAGAGATATATGGGATTAGATAAACCTTACATGTTTGCATGATAATTATCTTTTACAATTGGTTTACAATTGGTTTATGTAATCCATGCCTATTATATGTCAACATGATCTTATTTGGTAGAATGCGTATTTACTATTGTGTGGCTCATTGTTTATTTGGTGCATATAAGTGGGGGAGCTCATTAGCATTGTGCTTTAATACTTTGTATTTTACATAATGTATGTCATCATCAAAAAAGGGGGAGATTGTTGAGTATTGGTGTTTCATTCCAATCTTATTTTGATGATGATCACAACATTATGTTGTTGCTAATGACTCTCATGTTTTAGTCTCTCAGTTTATTACAAGAATATCTTTCTTGGAGACTAATCACTTGGTGTAAGGATGGACATCATGTGAAGAAGGGCCAAAGCTTGGACTCAAGGAGTGCCAAAGCTTGGAGATGGTGGAGAGCAATCAAGGCATCAAGATTGAAGACTTAGACTCTAAGGAAAGCATTGTAATCTATGTAATTTACTTTATTGCTTTCTCTCTCTTTTGAGTCTAGTTTATTGTAATGCCTTGTTAGATGGTTTACTTATCATGCATATGCAATTAACCATCTTAGTGAGCCTTAGGATTATCTTAGAATCCAACCTAATAGCTTCACTCTGTCCAAAGACTCATTTGGAGTTTTTGGCTTTCCATCAGTCGCCTGATGAGGGAAACACGGTCGACTGGGTGATTTCCAGGCGCCTGTAGATCTTTCTACAATCGCCTGATTTGCACAGCTCAAGTCAACATTTCAATTGACTCAAACTTAAGCTTTACGCACAGTCGTCTGTCTATCAGTTTACAGTCACATGTATACTTACAGTCGCCTGGAAATTGGCCAACAGTCGCCTGTCTAGCGTAAGTGCAATCTCTGCTTCTCTCTGTCTTCTATCCATATTATACAGCAGACGACTGATGAAGAATGTACAGTCGACTGACTATTTGACAGTCGACTGTAGTATTAACATCAGTCGCATGTATGGTCTTCTGGAGAAAGAGTGCACCTCTCTGTTTCGATCCATCCCATGCAGCAGTCGTCTGCTGAAGGATTAACAGGCGCATGTCATGTTTGTCAGTCGACTGTATTGTCTTCGTCAGTCGACTGTCCTGACTCAAATTATAGCCGTTGGATATTTTCTAGCCGTTGATCATTCGACTGTCTTTTGATCATCAGTCGACTGTTCCTGTCGTTTTCGCCCAGTTTCTAGCCGTTGCAGAATTCTTTCTTTGGCTGTTTTCTTGGGTTTTGGGGTTTGATATAGGGTTCCAATATTTATATGAGTGGGCTGATATCTCTTATACTTCTTGATGCTATTGAATATCTCAAGAGATCTATAAGCCACTCTCAAACTCCCTCATTTCCCTATATTGAGCATTCATTCCTCTTCATGCATTGAAGTCCAGCTCAAGTGAAATCATCCAAGTGCTATCAAGCATATATCAACACTTGGAGATCCTCTTCCATGCCTTGCATCCATTCATGGGTAACATCTCAAGGCATATGTAAGAGTATTTATTTTACTTGGTGTATTTTGTGTCTCTAATTCTCTTTGTGGGAATTAGAACTTTCTCTCTTTGTGGGAGGTTGTCTCTTTGTGGGACTTAGGATATTCTCTTTGTGGGAATAACTCTCTTTGTGGGAGTTTAGTGTCCTAGTGTAGGGCTAACCCTAATTCTCTGAGTGGGAGTTAGTGATTCTCTGTGTGGGAGTCTTGATCCTCGTGTAGGATTGGTTGGGTCCTTGTGTAGGACATAAATCCTCTTTGTGGGGTATCTCCTTGTGAGATTTGTATTCACTTCTCTGTGTGGGAATATAGTGAATATTGGTGTAGCTGGATGTACCCAAGTTTGGGGAACCAGGGTAAAACTTTGTGTTTGCGTTTGGATTGATTGTGCCTTTTAATTCCTCTTGCATTTATAATTCCGCATTTGCAAGTTAAATTTTAATTGGACAATTTTATTGTCATTACACTATTCACCCCCCTCTAGTGTGTGTTGTTAGTATTGCAAAGGTTAGACGATCCCTACAATTGGTATCAGAGCGAGGTTATAGCATACTGCAACGATGGCATTTAACGATGGCATTTAACGCAACATCTGCACCTCATGAAGAAGGTCATTCAACCGTCCGACCTCCGCTCTTCAACGGAACCAACTACCCTAGTTGGAAGATCAGGATGATGGTCTACTTGAAGAGTCACGACCTTTGGGACATCACAGAGTCGCCTTTCGAGGAGCCTACTTCACCTGCGGCCTTGAGAACTAAAGCGGAGAAGAACTTGATCAGAGTCACTGTTAGGGCTATGTGTGTTCTCCATCGCGCCCTCACTCCGGATGAGTTCGACCGTATCTCCATGTGCAAATCGGCCAACGGAATTTGGCATACTTTGAAGATCTCTTGTGAAGTGCTACTTCAACATAAGGAAGAGATTCGGTCAACCAGGCCCGAGAAGAAAAAGGGGGTTGCTCTTCATGGTAAGGAGTCGTCTTTCAAGTAGAAAAAGAAGTTCCAACAAGAAGCTCCAAGTGAAGATGAAGAAGATCTTAGCGACGATGACTACATCGAGCTTGCCAAGCAATTCAAGAATTTCAAGGCATTCCTCAAGGCCAATCAAGGTATGTCTTCGTCAAAGTTTGTCTCTCAGTCTAACAAGTTGGTTTGTTTCAACTGCAGTGGAAAAGGTCATGTGGCTACCGAATGCCTTTCCAAACCCACTATAGATACCTATAAGGGTAAAGGGAAGAAACATTGGAAAGCTAAGTCCGAGGTCAAGAACCAAAAGAAGTGACTTATCGGCACATTTGATGATTCTGATGGGGACACATCTAATGATGAAGAAGAGGATGACAAGGAGCACGATCACAGGTGTCTCGTTACCTTTGATGATTCTTCATCAACTTCATCTAACTCTAGCGATGAAGAGATAAAGACATGGCTCAACTCCAAAGAAGAAAGTTGCTTCATGGCTAATGGGGAAGAGTCTTCGTAAAGCTCAAGCGAGGAGGAAAGCAATGAGGAAGTCAGGGAAGAAAGTGATGAGGAAGCTGAGGAAAAGCCATCCTATGAGGAGCTTGAATACCGCCTAAATGTGACCTCCAATTTGGCAAGTAAGTGCATCGACTCATATGATAAAATGAAAGCTAAACTTGATAATGCTATGAGTAGGGTGCATGATTTAGAATCATCTAGTGTAAATATTCATGATGAAATGCATGTTTGCGACACTAGTGAGAGAGACCCACTTCTCTCTCAAGTTAAGGAATTGAGCCTAACTAATGAAAAACTTGTTGCTCAAAACCTTAGCTTAGATGCTCACATTCAACAACTTACGTTGAAATGTGAAAAGGAATCCCGGAAGCTCATAAGCTTTGTGTATTCTAGGGATTCACTCCACGATTTGTTGGAAAAACAACATCCGACAAATCATAGAGGATGTTTGGGTTATATTCAAAATGTGGTTCCCAAACCCACCTCTAATTCCTCTTATAGTGCAAATACAAGAAATATTGCTAAAACACCTAAGAAGAATCACCATGCTTTCTTGTACAACAAGAACACCAACAATAAGCATGTAGTTCACGAGGTAATGAGGAAGAATGAAAAATCTTCATTTTTTGCTAAGAATCAAAATCCTCATTCTTTGCATTCTAAAAAATTTGTTTCTACACCTAAGCATGCCACATCCATCCCTCTTGCAAAGGCAAAACCATTGCCTAGGAAATCCTTGAGATTATAGATTCCCACTAAGGTTATTGTGCAAAAGAGAGATAGTTACATCAACTCTCTAGTTAGGGATGTGATCACCTCGTGTGATTACGTTAGGAAGTCAAACTACTCTTGGGTTTGGTTACCTAATGTTTAGGTTCCCCACACACATTTGCATATTTCATGGGTATTGTGCTTAATGCTATATGTTTGCATACCCATTAGTTGTGTGTGAGTTTCATGATTTTGAAAATACTTTCAATTGTATGTATTTTTCATGAAAATAGGAATCTTGGGGTTTATTGACATGCATACATTTTTGATCCATGTGTATGTCAATGGGGGAGTTAATATGATTATATGTTTAAATTATTTTAAGACATATTTTAACTCTCATTTCGGAGGTTATTTGAGATCATTATTTACAATTGGTTATTTTTGGTCTCAAACTAAGCCTCTTTGATATTGTCAAGTTGTTTCATGGTATAACTCTTTTGGCATTATCATTGTGTATCATTGAAGCTTGATTTTTCCATATCTATTGCTTTGATACACTTTAGGCCCATTGCTCCATTTATTGTATAATTGGTAATAGATCCTAGAAGTCAAAAGTTGACTATTTCTATAATCTAGGAGAGCATGAGATAATGAATTGATACCCAATAAATTTTTCAATTTGGTATCATACATCTCTTTCGTTCTTGCATATTGTCACATCTTGGTTAAGATGACAAAGTGGGATATATTTGATGTCCACCTTTTGACGATGTCAAGGGGGAGAGATATATGCATTATGTAAATATATATGGGGAGATATATTCATATGCATATATGGAGAGATATATCTATGGGGAGAGATATATGGGATTAGATAAACCTTGCATGTTTGCATGATAATTATCTTTTACAATTGGTTTACAATTGGTTTATGTAATCCATGCCTATTATATGTCAACATGATCTTATTTGGTAGAATGCGTATTTACTATTGTGTGGCTCATTGTTTATTTGGTGCATATAAGTAGGGGGAGCTCATTAGCATTGTGCTTTAATACTTTGTATTTTACATAATGTATGTCATCATCAAAAAGGGGGAGATTGTTGAGTATTGGTGTTTCATTCTAATCTTATTTTGATGATGATCACAACATTATGTTGTTGCTAATGACTCTCATGTTTTAGTCTCTCAGTTTATTACAAGAATATCTTTCTTGGAGACTAATCACTTGGTGTAAGGATGGACATCATGTGAAGAAGGGCCAAAGCTTGGACTCAAGGAGTGCCAAAGCTTGGAGATGGTGGAGAGCAATCAAGGCATCAAGATTGAAGACTTAGACTCTAAGGAAAGCATTGTAATCTATGTAATTTACTTTATTGCTTTCTCTCTCTTTTGAGTCTAGTTTATTGTAATGCCTTGTTAGATGGTTTACTTATCATGCATATGCAATTAACCATCTTAGTGAGCCTTAGGATTATCTTAGAATCCAACCTAATAGCTTCACTCTGTCCAAAGACTCATTTGGAGTTTTTGGCTTTCCATCAGTCGCCTGATGAGGGAAACACGGTCGACTGGGTGATTTCCAGGCGCCTGTAGATCTTTCTACAATCGCCTGATTTGCACAGCTCAAGTCAACATTTCAATTGACTCAAACTTAAGCTTTACGCACAATCGTCTGTCGATCAGTTTACAGTCACATGTATACTTACAGTCGCCTGAAAATTGGCCAACAGTCGCCTGTCTAGCGTAAGTGCAATCTCTGCTTCTCTCTGTCTTCTCTCCATATTATACAGCAGACGACTGATGAAGAATGTACAGTCGACTGACTATTTGACAGTCGACTGTAGTATTAACATCAGTCGCATGTATGGTCTTCTGGAGAAAGAGTGCAGCTCTCTGTTTCGATCCATCCCCTGCAGCAGTCGTCTGCTGAAGGATTAACAGGCGCTTGTCCTGTTTGTCAGTCGACTGTATTATCTTCGTCAGTCGACTGTCCTGACTCAGATTATAGCCGTTGGATATTTTCTAGTCGTTGATCAGTCGACTGTCTTTTGATCATCAGTCGACTGTTCCTGTCGTTTTCGCCCAGTTTCTAGCCGTTGCAGAATTCTTTCTTTGGCTGTTTTCTTGGGTTTTGGGGTTTGATATAGGGTTCCTATATATATGAGTGGGCTGATATCTCTTATACTTCTTGATGCTATTGAATATCTCAAGAGATCTATAAGCCACTCTCAAACTCCCTCATTTCCCTCTATTGAGCATTCATTCCTCTTCATGCATTGAAGTCCAGCTCAAGGGAAATCATCCAAGTGCTATCAAGCATATCTCAACACTTGGAGATCCTCTTCCATGCCTTGCATCCATTCATGGGTAACATCTCAAGGCATATGTAAGAGTATTTATTTTACTTGGTGTATTTTGTGTCTCTAATTCTCTTTGTGGGAATTAGAACTTTCTCTCTTTGTGGGAGGTTGTCTCTTTGTGGGACTTAGGATATTCTCTTTGTGGGAGTAACTCTCTTTGTGACAGTAACTCTCTTTGTGGGAGTTTAGTGTCCTAGTGTAGGGCTAACCCTAATTCTCTGAGTGGGAGTTAGTGATTCTCTGTGTGGGAGTCTTGATCCTCGTGTAGGATTGGTTGGGTCCTTGTGTAGGGCATAAATCCTCTTTGTGGGGTATCTCCTTGTGAGATTTGTATTCACTTCTCTGTGTGGAAATATAGTGAATATTGGTGTGGCTGGATGTACCCAAGTTTGGGGAACCAGGATAAAACTTTGTGTTTGCGTTTGGATTGATTGTGCGTTTTAATTCCTCTTGCATTTATAATTCCGCATTTGCAAGTTAAATTTTAATTGGACAATTTTATTGTCATTACACTATTCACCCCCCTTTAGTGTGTGTTGTTAGTATTGCAAGGGTTAGCCGATCCCCTAGCCTCAGTAAATAATCATTGGAGGACCATGAAAATGCCCTTGTAACTAAGTTTGCCAATTTTCTCACAGAGACTATAACTGAGACTATTTTTATGTACTGATTCTCACAATTAGAGACAAAAAATAGAAACATAGTGTAAGCATCACATAATAAACTGATAGGAACCAAACAAATCTGAAAATATATTGATGGAAATAGCGATAAAAGATAACTTCGGCTACAATTAATAGGAGCAACCACTCTCCCAAGATGCCTAAAGCGAGGACGTCCGCACTCTCCTAAGATGTACCTAAGAATTCTCTCAAAAACAATTCAATTATCAAGCATACTCTGCCCCTATTCTAATAAAATAACCACCAAAAGGCCCAAAAGTGGGCCGGACCTATCATTACTCTGCCCTCCGAAAACCACCTTGTCCTCAAGGTGGTGCATGAAGTCTCTGGCGGTCATACTCCAAGTCGTGATCGTCATCCACTCCTGACTCTTCATCCTCCACGACATCCTCATCGTCATCACCGGCTATCAGCACTTGCAGCTTGCGCACCCCACAGTGGTGCACTGGGGTGAACCTCTCATCGCATATGAAACACATCCATTTCTGTCTATTCTCTCTCATCTCGGCGTCAGTCATCCGCCTAAACTGTCCCACTGCTGGCTGTGTGCTGCCCTTCTCCTCAATTTTCTCCTCACTCGCCTGATCTGTCATTGTGGTAGCCTTCATCCCTCCTGACACAGCTGATGACCCGCGCTGCACCTGACCACCATACCCACTCCTAACTCTCCTCTCCTCAGCCTGAGCATCCGCGACCATTTGTGCCATCTCCATGACCTCTGACAGCCCCCTAAGCTTGTATGGCCGCACCCCGCACGAAGACTGTGCTTCAGCCCCTTCATGAATGTGCCGTCTACTGAATCATCAGTGACTCCGTGCACTCGCCCCGACAAGGCCTCAAACTTCTCAATATAATCCCTCACTGGTCCTTCCTGCCTGAGGGCAAATAACTGCTCGTGAAGGTTTCCCAGGTGGGGATCCCGAAACTTCTCCAAAAAAAGATCCGTCAGCTCCTCCCAACTGCAAAAATGATGCCTCCTCTCCTTCCACTGATACCACCCCAAAGCTTTTCCCTCCATACAAATGGTCGCTGCCTCCAACCTCTGGACCTCCGTCATGTGATAAGCAGTGAAATACCTCTCAGCCCGAAACAGTCATGCATGCGGATCCTCCCCGTCGAACATGGGCATCTTTAGCTTCCTTACCCTGCCATCTCCCCAAAATGTCCCTGGTCTGTTCTACCTTCTGTTCGCATGTGCGGGTGATAATGTTGTCATCTGTCATTATGTGTCTCATATCCCCCTGCGGGCCTATGCCGTGGTCTCCAACATCTTCTCGATGTCCTCCTGTATGTCCCTCGTAATCTTCCCGCCCATCACCAGCACCAAAATCACCTCCATACGCTCCCCTGCCTTCATCATAATGGTTTCTACCACCTCCTTTCGTCGCCGTAGTAGTAGACTTATGTCTGCCCGTGTCCTAGAAACTCGAGGGGAATCCGAAACTGATCCTCATGCCCTTGGCGACGCGACGGCACCCCAGAAAACCTGGATCTGCGGGCGCTTGGTGTGCTAAAAAACAACCCCTGGCGGTTGCCAGGGATTCGGACAGGTCTGCCCGGCCTCCGACTAACCATGTCGGGGCTGCCGGTGGCCGAGCGGCCCTTCCGGTTGCCCTGGCAAGGTCGGCCGACCCTGTCAAAGGCTGGCAGGGTTCGGCCGGCCCTGTCGAGCCTCCTCGGGGGTGGGGCGGTGACCCCCGCCCTCTTTGAAGGTCGGCCGCCACCTAGGGTTTTGTTTGGGGCGGCAGCCGACTCCCTTCGACTCCCCGCCGTTGATCCACGCGCTCCTCAATCCTCCAGGGTTCCTCCTCATCTTCCTTGAAGTACTCGTCGGCATCCAAAAGCAACTCTTCGTCAAAAGATTTCATTTTTTCCTTCCTCTTCTCCAAAGTTCAGAACTTTTTTGAAGAACTAGGGTTTGTGCCGTCGATCCCTAATTTTTCGTTGAGAGCCGTAAGTTGGAAGACGATCTAAGCGAGGGCTTCCTCCATTCTATCTTGTTTTGCAGCAAGTCGATCCACCGCCGTCGTCAATTTAACGATTGACTCGTTATTCCCTGCTACGGTTTTCTTCACCTCCTCGATCTCCCCATGGTTCTTCTCCTCAGCTTCGCGTCGATCTTTACTCCTTGTTGACGCCGACATGGATCGTAATCGCTCTAATACCAAATTGATAAAAACCAAACAAATCTGAAAATATATTGATGGAAATAGCGATAAAAGATAACTTTGGCTACAATTAATAGGGGCAACCACCCTCCCAAGATGCCTAAAGCGAGGACGTCCGAACTCTCCTAAGATCTACCTAAGAATTCTCTCAAGAACAATTCAATTATCAAGCATACTAACGCCGGCTACAACCCTCCCCTCTAATACAATTTCCCAAAAATAATCAATTACTCAAATGCCCATATTCAAATAAAATAACCCCCAAAGGCCCCAAAAGTGGGCCGGACCTATCACAAACATCTGCAGATGCACGGCAAAAACTGACCATATATGATAGTCATACAATTTCTCCCATTTCAATGCTCAATTCCACAACCATCGAATGTTAAACGTCCGATATTTTCTTCAAAATGGTCGTGTTAACATGGTATAATGATCGACATGCACACAATAATGGCATACAAAGAATCTTCTTACCCTTATATCTCTAGATAAAATTTAAAAAATAAAAGGAAGAATATTTCCTTAAATTTTAGCAGAATCCAAGAGACAGCCACTAATGTAAAACATGTATACCTAAATAAAATGCTCTTCAAACTAAGTTAAAAAGCAACATAGAATATACTTCAGATTAAACATAAACCTTTTGATCATTTTTAATGCATTAGCAATGTCTATTAGCAAGATGAGGAGCTTCAAATAAGAAGGAAACATGAAATGTTATTATTCTTTTCCCAAAAATTTAACATTTTAGTGAAACTTGGTAACACATTTATGACGAAAGCATAAAGAAGATAAGAATGTTTACTCACCTTGTCATCAATATCTGTGAAGTTGCGCACATATTTAACTTCATACCCCAGATATTTCAGGTACCTGTGCTGTATCAATTCAGTGGGGATGATCAATTTGATGGTTCTAGTAGAAGATCAAATGTACATGCATTTAAATTTCTTCCTAAGTGGACTGGCATCTAAAAATAATTGGAAGAAGAATAATATGTACCAAACAATGGCATACATAGGTGGTAGCCAAGATCCAAACACCATAATAAATGGTATCAAATTATCTATGATATGGAGGACACTTATTCCAAACAAAATTTGACATGTCTGATACTTTTGGACATGCCGGGTGTGTATGTCCACACCGAACACTTGAAAAAAGTGAAAAATCTTCACCCGAACAAGATGAAGTCATTGTGCACCCTTTTAACAAAAGTAAATGATTTATATATCATTTTGTTCTTAGTGGTTTCGTAATTAATCAAGACTAATCAATCAAATGCACGCACTTATATGTGTAAACTGTGTCTGTGCAATAAAAACATGTGTATATAATTGTGTCCCAAGGATTGTATGTCTGACACGGTGTCTGTTTCGGAGTGTGACATCCGCATCCATGAGTGCAAATCATATCAAAATATATGGGGAAATTATTATATTTCTATATACATGAATTAGCATACAAATTATTTTCAAGCACCGAACACAATCAACGGAAAAACATTCGAAACATAACTTCTAAGAAGCACAGCAGTACCATAACAAAAACATACTTCCAATCAAAAAACGGAAGAGACAAAATATATCATTTGAAAAAAATTTGATCTTCAAATGGAACCAATAGAACTTACAACATCACAAGCTTTCATAGATCACTCTGAACTTGGTTTTCCACCACAAAAATTCCTTCACATTAAAGGTGCAACCACAGCTGAAGCAAGTTGGATATGTAAAAATCAATTATACAACACTGAAAAATAAAACATTATTTCCTCAAGGAACTTCAAGTTGTGGCCTAATGGATCATTAATAACAAAACCAAAATGTTGAAGTGTTGAAGTATGCTTATTAGAGTCCAACATATTGTCACATCCAGAATATTTGATAACTATATAAAAAGTTAAAACCAAATTCCATAATGACTTGCTCTGCACAAGACATTGCAATCTGAATAAAAAAACATTTTAGTATTAGTATTCTATGTCAAGAGAATTCTCATAAAAGCACTCTTTCATGTGCTTGGCCAGGTCACCTGGTGCTTTTGACAGGTTGACCAATAAAGTTAAATTTTCATTCTTTACAAATATACCTACTACAGTTAGGCCTTATATAAACCATGGTTCTAACATTATAATTAGACACTAAATACAAGATCTGGGCCCATATCATATAAGACTACATTTACCTGATTTTCAAACAAGAGAACTCGAAAGTTACCCAATATGTTTAATGTTAACGAAGTAGAAATTCAAAGAACTCAGCAAGAATTAAAAAAAAGGTAAAAAGAAAGTCAGCATAACGAACTAAATCAACGGGTGAATTGCAAGCAATGAAGATAATTAAGAATAAAATAATGAGTTTATACGTCTTGTAAATTCCTAACAATTTGATTCATTAATTTTAGTTCCATGCAGATGTAATATCATGATATGAGGCAGACGTAATATAATGATATGCGGCAGAAAAAATGTAAAGCCTGCTTCTTGTGAGCCCCTTTCAAGGATTCATAATTGGCGGCCCACCAAATTGTTAGGGACCAGTTCTATTAACTTAATCAGGGAGTAACATCAAAATTAGGCCAAGTAGTACAGACCTACCTCGTAGTCAATGTCGACAATACAAGTTATAACAGTCTTAACCCAATGTTGCAAATTGGATAATATGAAATGTTCCAAAATAATTGTCCCTAACGACCTATCAAGAGAAATAAAATTGCACTAGCTTTCCTTAGCGTTACCTCAACACATTAATTATCTGAAAGCCAAACAAAACACAAGTATAACAATTCTAATGCAAGCTTATCAAGCTCATCCTTGCATAGTTCTACTTAGATTGTAGTTAGTAACAATCATCCTCAAATAAAAAGAGGAGGTTTGAGTTGGGCATACAGTAAGTCACTTAAAACATCGTTAACTTGTAGAATAGTACACCTTCCACAGCTTCCTTTTAAAATATTAGGAATGAATAACTAAATAACCTCGAGACAGGCATTACACTAACATACAGATGTTTCCATAATAAAAATTACGGGTGATAAGAGAGCTGCATATGTCTATTGGGTCATAAACCAACATAAAACTTCAATCAACATCAAATTTATTTGTGTGCATTGAATCCAATTTCATATGATTGTTAGAAATTCGATCCTCAAAAGTTATCCTAAAAGGATCCAAATATATCCTAATTGCTATCAGAGTAAAAATCAAATCTTTCCTTTTAAAAACTAATCTTTACTAAATTGCCAAAACCAGAAGGCTAATTAAGCAAAGAAAAAAAGGGGGGAAGGAGAATGGGGACCTGTAAAGGACATCGAAGGCGACGTAAGCGCGAGCATGGCCGATGTGGCTGTAATCGTAGGGAGTAACGCCGCAGACGTACATGCCGACCTTCCCTTCTTCTCTGGGCCTGAACTCCTCCTTCTCCTTCGTCATCGAGTTGAAGATCTTGAGCGACGTCATGGCAACCTCCGATCCGTCGTTCTCCATCCCTCTGACAAAACCTAACCCTAACCTTAACCCTAACGCTGGCCCCAATTTATATTTGGGGGAGATGGAGTTGGCTTTACTGCGTGGAGAGAGAAGTTTGCTGCTGAGATTGAGATATTTGATGAAACGCGGAGTAAAAGGAGGGGGAAGAATCATACATGCCCCGTTGTTAACTCGTTACAGTAGGAGGCGTTTCAATTGAAATTGGAAGAGGAAATGATTCCCTGATAATTGGCCCATGCCGGACTGGGCCTGACGCAAAACGGGCCGCTTATGGCTACTTTTAGGCCACTTTAAATTTCAAAAACGAGATGAGTTTTGTTTAAAAAGACTTGCACAAAGTGCACGCAGAACCCCAACAAAAACCCCAACAAAATCAGGACATGGGACTCAAACCAGGTCAAATGGAAAAAGTCGGTGTGAGTGTGGGTATCGTCTGAGAGCTTTGGGTATATTTTTGGTTGGGGGTGTGAAGTTGGGTTGGATTTTGGGTATTGTTTGACCTTGGGATGTGTTTTTGGGTATTATTTGAATGGAGAGTGTATTTATGGGTTTTTTTTGGGTGGCTTTTGAGTAATTAGGGTGAGATGGAAGTCACATGTGACGATGCGACATTGTCACTTGGGACAAACATGCCATATGAGACAACATCCTCATTTATATAATACATTATTACTATTTTATTAGAGGTGTCAATGGAGGCTGCTAACCAGCTAAACCGATCCGAACCCGATTCAAACTTTTGGATTTGGACTTTAATTCTAAATCTATTAAAAACATTGAGTATGTTTTGGATTTAAAGTTTATATTTCAAAGTTTTTTTGGGAAAACTCTGCCATCAATTTTGTTGCTGGTCCATGGCCTTGGTAAAAAGGTGGGTTATGTGAAAGGCTTGTTTTTTGGATCCTTGTGATGGATAAAGAAACATCACGCGGGGGGTGGGGGTGGTGAATAGTGTTTTCTAAAATAACTAAAATAATTTCAAGAATTGCCAATGAGGATATCAATTAAAACTGTGGAAGCAAAAACAATTTCTGCTAGTATACGCGAATATTAAAAATCAAACCAAAAAAGCAATCGCAAACACCTGGATTTTTATTCTACATCAATTGTCCATACCTAATCAAGTCCCCAACCCTCACCCTTGAGATTTTCCACTAGATTCATTCTTGAAAACCGCAAGAACATGCTATGAAATCTAGTCATACCCCTAAGTAGTTTTGATGATGAGCACACCAAATGTTGTTAATATACTAATAGCATTATCTGTGCGTGTAGGTTGTGCAATCAACTGATGAAGGCTCTAAGCATACTCCGAAAAGAAGAAGCTCAACCACACTCAGAAGATGAAGATGAATTTGGTAGCTCGCATTCTAGTCAAGCACAACTTAAGCTATAGATGAGCTCAAATTCATAGTGAAGCGTGCATCTACATCAAGATCTTATCGGCTTCAAAGTCTTCATTTTAAGTCTAAGTGTGTGAGTTGTTTCTTTTTTAGGAATATGTTTAAGCCAAGATAAATTGCACACACACACAAATGTCTTTTGAAAATAAATTTTTAAACTCGGCTTAAATTGTTTTGAGAGCTAAGCTATTTGATTCAAACTCTTGTAGTCATTCTCCAAAACACTCAGGAATTGATTACTCACTTTTATAACTGTGTTTCACTGAAAACTGCTCTAGGAGTCGACTACCAAAGGATGGAGTCGACTACCTATTATGAGCAGAGTTTTCAATGAAAACTCTCTGTGAGTCGACTACCTCTCTTGGGAGTCGACTACCAGCTGTGTTTTGACTTCCCAGATTTTGCTCCTTCATTTAAACGTTGCTTGATTTGTGGGAGCAAAAGTCAAATCATTTTTGAATTTTGAATTCTCCTTTGAAACTCTATAAATAGAGACCCTATGAGAACGATTCTAAACAACTAATTCTTTCATTCTTGAGCTAAGCAAAAACTCTCTTAAAATCTCAAGCGTTCTCATCGCTCTCAACAATCGTCGTAGCCAAAACGGTTTTTCAATTTCTGATCTTATTGCTCTTATTTAAATTCTTTTAAGATCACATTTTGTTGGCTATTGCAAATTAATTTTCAAAATCCTCTTTTTATTTTCATATTCTTCAAAGGATTTTTGAAACTCAAGATTCTAGGTCACATCGAATTCATTTATATTCTTTGTGTGATCTAAGAACTATTTTAATTCTTTAGCCACATAAGCACAATGGCAATATTATCTTGGCTATAGAATTATTGGGTGTAAACCAATCTCCACTAATTATTGTGGTGAATTGGATTTTGATATTTTAATTGGAGTCCCTTGGTGATAAGGGTTGTGGAAAATCCTAGTCAAGACTAGGTGGTTGGAAATCCTGGTGGTGATACCAGGTCTTTGGAAATCCTAACAAGTGAAGTTAGGTAATTGTATTGTTAAGACAATAGTGGATTAAATCTCGAGCCGTGTTGGTCGGGGACTGGACGTACCCATGTTGTGGGGAACCAGTATAAATCACTTGTCTCTCTGTGTGCTTTCTGTGTTTGTCTTTCTTATTTATTTTGTGCAAATCTATTCATTATTGTTAATATATTCTCATTGTAATTCCTTATTAATATATTATTATTGCAAAGATTGCATTTTTATTCCGATGTGTAATCTCTCTATTGCTTGTAATTAATCTGTATATTCTTTTAAGTTTATCGTGTTGATTAAGGACCAAGCGTAGATCACTCTACTTGGTTCCTTAGGCAACATTGGAAGGAAAATCTGTCGTGTTCTAGAAATCAAAGAAAAAGTTTTAACTTATACAAACTATTCAACCCCCCTTTAGTAGTGTTTTCCATCCACAGGATCCAACAGAACACCTCTACCATCAAAGTGGTATCAAGAACTTTACACCTTTCTCAAATTCCTTAAGAGAATCTTTGTAAGAATATAAGTTGTAAAAATGCATATGCCTTGATTGTGAATTTTTGTATCAACTAGCTGATTGTTCTATTTAAAAATTTAGTTTTTTTATTGAATAAAACTACTAAACGGAATAGAGGTGAAACTTTGGCTAGAAATCAAGAGGTAAAGAAATTTTTTGCAAAAGCCATAGCATGAGAACGTGAAGTGGGACATTCTCTTTATATTGAGGAAGATACTAACATTTATATAACTAAGCAAACAGATTTATAATGAAAATGCACAAACAAAAAACAGGGCTATTAGTCGATTAGCATAATTATTCGTCGACTAATAATTCAAGCTAAAGACCATCAGTTGACTAATGGCAAGATTTAAGATGTACACAATATGTCATTAGTCGACTAATATGCATTGGATATTGGATTACCCCAATATATGTTTTTGATGATAATCAAATATTATTCTTGCACAAATATGATTTGTACAACTATTTAGAAGCATTAGACAAAGTGTCAAGGCTCAAGAATGATTGACATTACATATAACAAGGCTTAGACATTGACAACATCAATCGTGTTGAACAAAATTTTAATTTTGTTTATTGAATATGTCTTTTATTTACTTGTATTAGAAGTTATGTTAAAGCCTTGAAAACACACTCTCTCACACTTCAACCAGTTGGTTTAATACTTAAAATACCTATGACCTCAAACTTGTTCAATTAACCTATATTCAAAGCTTAACTATTCGTTCAAGTATGACTTAGTCGATTAATAACGTATTCTAGTCCACTAGCGTATTACAGATAAATAAACATCAAATTTTAGCTTCCATTAGTTGACTAACCATTTAGTAGTTGACTAACCCTTTAGTAGTTGACTAATACATAATAATAGTAATTTCTCTGATTTGAAACTATAAATTGACTAACATGACTATTGGTTCTATGTTGTTGTGAATCATTAGTCGACCAATATATCGTCTAGTAAACTAATAATAGATCAGTTTGTTAACTACCAAATATAGTGGTTTTATGTCCATTGTTTGAGTTATTTTTATAATATTTTTAGAAGTGTTTTCTCTTCTATAAATAGGAATTACCCCACAATAGTTCAATATAAGAAAATTGACCTCGTATAAACTTTGATTTCGAATTTCTATTTTAGCCAGACAAAGCTAAATTTCTGTCCATATTTTGTTCTTTAAAGATTTTATCATGTTGGATCACGTGGAACACCAAATACACTAGAGGGTGGTGAATAGTGTATATCACGATGAATATTGCAAAATTAAAAGTTACAAGAAAATTGCAATAAAGTGTGCAGAAGAAATATCACAATCCAGAAAAATGAGCAAACACAAAAACATGGATTTATTCTAGTTCGGATCCTTCTGATCATACGTCCAGTTCCCTACTCTCCGTAGAGATTTTCAATCCACTATTACCATTTGCTCCATACTACAAAGATGCTAACACTCCTCGTGATGCAAACTTGTACATTCTTTTCAACAAGAGATTCATCCAATAAAGATAAAAGTAAGAAAAAATATCACCTATAGCATTGATGATGTATGAAAAATCATAAAGTATATGAGAATATTTTCAAAGTTTCTTGGTTGGAAAGTTGGTAGAAACACACTTGAAGATTTTCTTTCAATGAGACCGAATTTCAGCATTATAATCCAAAGTAAATCTGAAAATATCCTCTCTTTAAGAATGCGAAAATCAAATCTTAGAGTTAGTGAGAGTGGGGGAAAATTTGTAAAAAAGGTAGAGGGTTTAGGCTATATTTATAAGCCAAAGGATTGATCAAATAATTGCCTAACATTTGCTCAAAACGGCTAGTTAAAAGTAACCGTCAGTACAAAAATTAGTTGACTAGGAAGGCTGATTAATCGACTAGACCTTAAAATGAACTAGGAATTTGGCAATTGTAACTGACTGTAGTCGACTAGAAGATTTTTATTAGTCGACTACAACTATAAACCGGTTAGATTTGTAGTCGTTTAAGTTAGTTATACCTAACTCTGGTCGACTACGAAGTTTGTTAGTCGATTAAAACTAAAACTAACAAACTAACAAAAATATGGCTGTTGGAATAACTAACTCTTAGTGGACTAGGAGAAATATTAGTTGACTAGGACCAAAAATATGAAGGTTTACGAAAAATGGTCCTGTCAGCTAAGAAATTATTTTTGACTGGGAAATTTTGATTTTGTGAAAATTGACAAGGAGGTTCAATTAGTCGACTAATAAGATACATGACTTGGTATTTTTTGAGAAAGTCCTAAGATACTAAGATAGATCATCATCATCAAAGCTTTTACAAACTAAGTATGTGTAAGAAAAATAAAGATTACATCATCATTATAGCAAGATACAAAATATCAGTCTCGAGCTTTGTCTTGCTTGTAATACTTCTTGCAACATAACTTGAAAGTGTGTTTTCATGTATGATGACTATCTTATCTAAATGATAATTTGTTGAAGCGAACAAGCTGCATAGAGAAAGATAGTATGCACAAATAACATATATATGTTTGTATCATCAAAACTTTATGCGAAAGAGAAAATCAAATTGCATTTTCCAACATTCTCCCCCTTTTGATAATGACAAACAAAAGTTAATATGAAAGTAATAAATAAATAAATGCTTGCTCTGAATATATGCTTTATATGCAAATCATAAAATATGTGTATGACATGCTCATGACATGTTAAATAACAAACTGAATTAAGTTATTTGAAATACAAGTTGAATTAAGTTATTTGAAATATATAATCTGAGAATTTTTATTCTGAGATTGGAATTTTTTATTATTTTTAGGTATGTTCTCCCCCTTTGACATCGTCAAAAAGAAGGAAAAAAATCGGATGACTATTGATATGTATGATGGATTAGTCAACTAATGAAATGCTGGTCGACTAGAAAACTGTGTACATAGGATAGAAAATCAGATGATCAAAATTAACTAAAAACTGTTGTGAAGGGAATTTAGGGAGAAATAGGTGTCAGGGGTTAAGAGCCCCCTACCCGTGTATTTATAGCTTTCAATAGTGGGTTGGATACCCAATTGGCCCAATGGGCCTATTCATAACACTTCCCCTTATCCAATCAACATTGAAATAAGAGGTGGATTCTTCAGGATCCGAGTTAAGGTAACTGTCTTGTTAAAGAAAGAACAGTTAACCCATAACTTCCCCTGTTTTGGGGATGTGTCTAGGGGTGGATACTTCAGGATCCAGAGTCAACGAGGTTGCCTCGTCAAAACCTTGACTACGGAAAACCCAGTGGGAAAAAACCTGTAGCCAAAGGAAAAGAGTACAACTCTGCAGTTGACTCCCCCTTATCTGACCAAGCTTCAGGCTTGCAGATTTCCTATGAATCTATACATCAGTCTCCTATGTATCTATGAGTTCATAGTTCTCTCATCCTGACCCAGTTTACATTTACTCACTCTCCTCATCCCAATCCCATATCCAAGTTTCTCAAAGATACTAGTGGGCAGGGAATTGGTAAGCAAATCCGCCAAGTTATTACATGATTGGATCTTCTGTACCTCAATCTGCTTTTGCTTCTGAAGGTCGTGCGTCCAGAAGAACTTGGGGGAGATATGCTTCGTCTTGTCACCTTTGATGTAGCCGTCCTGTAGCTGGGCTATACATGCTGCATTGTCTTCATAGAGTGTAGTGGGTGCAAGAACGCCGGTCGTCAGGCCGGTGGAGGTGAGTATGTGCTGGATCACCGAGCGTAGCCAAAAACATTCCTTGCTTGCTTCGAAGATCGCAAGTAGCTCTGAGTGGGTGGATGAGACGGTCGTCATGGTCTGCTTCACAGATCTCCAGGATATGGCAGTGCCGCCATATGTGAACATGTATCCGGTCTGAGACTTCTCTGTATGAGGATCGGACCTGTAACCTGCGTCAACATAACCAACTAAACCAGTTGATGCCCCTTTCCTATAGAATAGACCTAAGTCTATGGACCCTTGGAGGTAGCGCAGAAGATGCTTAACTCCGGCCCAGTGCCGCTGTGTAGGTGCAGCACTATATCTGGCTAGTAAGTTTACTGCAAATGCTATGTCAGGGCAAGTGCAGTTAGCCAGGTAAAGGAGTGCACCGATAGCACTTAAATAAGGCACTTCGGGGCCTAGTACTTCCTCCCCCTCTTCCAGCGGCCGGAAGGGGTCTTTGTGTACATCCAATGATCTGACGACCATCGGAGTGCTGAGGGGGTGGCACTTATCCATCTGAAACTTTTTCAATAAGTTCGATGTGTAAGTTGACTGGTGTAACAGGATCCCATCTTTAAGATGCTCTATCTGAAGGCCTAAACAGAATTTTGATTTTCCGAGGTCTTTCATCTCGAAAGTTTCTGTCAGGCTTCTAGAAATCTTTGCGATCTCTTCAGGAGATCCGATGAGGTTTAAGTCGTCTACATAGACGGCTATAATTACAAATCCTGTTGCCTTTGCTCTTATAAAGATGCAAGGACAGACTGGGTCGTTTTTAAATCCTTGCTGTGCAAGGAAGTCGCTCAGTCTGTTATACCACATCCTTCCAGATTGTTTTAGACCATATAATGATCTTTGCAGTTTCACTGAGTAGATGTCACGTTCTCTCTCTTTTAGTGATGCAGGCAAGGAATAACCGTCAGGCAATCTCATATAGATGTCTCGGTCTAGGTTGCCATATAGGTATGCAGTAACCACGTCCATGAGTTGCATATCTAAACCCTCTTGTGCTGTTATGCCAATGAGGAATCGGAAGGTGATCGCGTCCATGACCGGGGAGTATGTGGCTTCAAAATCCACCCCAGGACGTTGGGTAAAACCCTGCGCTACAAGCCTTGATTTGTAGCGTACGATCTCATTCTGTTCATTTCGTTTTCTAACAAATACCCATTTATAACCCACAGGTTTTACACCTTTTGGTGTCTGGACTATTGGTCCGAAGACCTTGCATTTGGTGAGTGAATCCAACTCCACTCCTATTGCCGCTTTCCACTTTGGCCAATCATCTCTGCTTTGACATTCTGTCAGAGAGCGTGGTTCAATATCATCGTCGTAGTACACGACGTTGATGGCAATATTACACGCAAATGTGTCATCTATTGTTGTGCTTTTTCTGTCCCAATACTCCCCAGTTCGTACATAGTGTATCGATACTTCATTTTCTCCCGGTTTTTCCTCTTCATGAGAGTTTGGGAGAGATGGGGTAGCAGGGCTTAAATTAGCATCATGTGGTGGTATTTGTTTACCATTGCCAAGGGTCCTACTCTTTCGAGGGACTTGGTCCTTGGATCCAGGTGGTCGTCCTCTCTTTTTGAGAGGTCCAACCATTTCTGCTGCGGGCGGATTGCATCCATTTTGCGGTATGTCAATCCTAGCTGGAGTGTTAGCAGCAGGGACGTGTGATTTGACAATCTTCTGGTTGTCAGTAAATTTGTCCGGCAAGAGATGGACAGTGTTTTGGATGTGGAGAATCTTCAGGACCTCCTCCTCACACTGGCTTGTTGGCGGATCAAAGTGACATAAAGTTTTTGTATCCCAAGTGATACTTTCTGAAGCTTCGGGCTTCTTTGTCTGTGAGCCTAGTCTTGGAAACGATGTTTCATCGAATTCACAGTCTTCTAGACGTGCCTTAAAGACATCCCCCGTAAGGGGTTCTAGGAATCTAATTATGGAGGGAGTGTCAAACCCAACATAAATGCCTAGGCGACGTTGTGGATCCATCTTTGTCCTTTGTGGTGGTGCTATGGGGACGTATACTGCACAACCAAATATTCTCAAATGTGAGACAATTGGTGGGGCTCCAAGTGCTAGTTGCATTGGAGAAGATGACTGACCTCCAGAGGGTCTTAATTTTATTAAAGATGCAGCATGCAAAATTGCATGACCCCACGCATTCACTGGCATCTGGGATTGAAGTAATAATGGACGAGCGATCCATTGCAGTCTCTTAATTAGAGATTCTGCTAACCCATTTTGGGTGTGAACATGCGCTACAGGATGTTCGACTTCAATTCCCTGAGCTTGGCAATAGTCTAGAAAGACTTGTGACGTAAACTCCCCCGCATTGTCCAGACGAAGTTTCTTTATCTGGTGGTCGGGGAAGTGGGCCCGTAACTTTATTATCTGAGCTAAAAGCTTAGATAGTGCTAGGTTACGGGTGGACAGTAGGCACACATGTGACCACTTAGTAGATGCGTCTATCAGGACCATAAAGTACCTGAACGGACCACTTGATGGGTGAATCGGCCCACAAATGTCTCCGTGGATTCTTTCCAGAAAGCTGGGAGACTCCACATCCACTTTCAGTGGAGAGGGTCTCGTGATCAGTTTACCCTTGTAACAGGGTGGACATGGGAATTTGCCTTTTTGAAGAATCTCCAGGTTCTTCAGGTCAATGCCCCTGGAGTTCTTTATGATGCGGTACATCATAACCGAACCAGGGTGTCCCAGTCGACTGTGCCAGAGTTGGAATTCTGGTGTTTGGGGGCACTGCAGGTGCTCCACCATGGATGTTTCTGGAGTTTGTATACTTGTTTGGTAGAGTCCCGAGGGGAGTCCCTTGAAACGTTCCACAATGGTTTTTGAACCATTTGTAAGAGCCGTTACAAGCAAGTATTCCCTTTTGTCTTCCTCGACCGTCTCTAAGTGATATCCGTTTAAACGGATGTCTTTAAAACTTAGGAGGTTTCGGATGGATTTAGGGGAGTATAACACATTTTTAAGTGTTATTTGTGTGTTGCCGGGGAGCAATATAATTGCTTCCCCTGATCCTTCGATTATGTTTGCTGGTCCTGAGATTGTTCTCAGTGGGCCAGAATAGCTACTTACGCTCGTGAAGTAGTTTATGTTTTGAAGGATCGAGTGCGTCGATGCACTGTCCACTAGGCAGATAAGTTCCATATCTAAAAAAGGGGAAAGACATTCAAGCAATAAATGAAGAGAAAAGATCTACTTTCATAAAGGTAAATGCTCAAAAAAATATTGTTCTGACATGGAAATAAAAACTAGATACGATGCATAAAATAGAAGATACATTGCTAGTTGCATAAAAGTGGTCCAGATCTAGAGAGTGTCATCTCCCATGAAATCTTCAGGAGTCCATGAGGTCTCTGCCAACGCTGCGCTCTCCATCAGGTTTGTCTCAGCTCGAGGCTTGAGGCTTGCCTGGTAGAGGTCCTGGAGGTGTTTTGCTGTGCGGCAGATTCTGGACCAGTGGCCCGTCATCCCGTATTTTGAGCATTTGTCCTCCCAGTCTTTCTTGGGAGTGCCTCCTTTGTTGGGAATCCTCTTCTGCTTCTTGTCCACGAACTTCTGGTTCTGGGGAGGAGCTGGGTGAGTGGCCTTCTTCCGTTGCTTCTGTTCTTTCCATTTCTGGAATTTTGCCTTTTTGTCCGTCTTCTTCTTCTGGGAAGACTGGAAGTGGGCCTCTGCAGGAGGTGGCAATGGAGCGGAGCCAGGAGGGCGCAGGTTGTGGGTGGCAACCAACAGGTCTCTGTTCTGTTCAGCCATAAGCATGCATGAAAGAAGGTCAGAGTACTTTGTGAACTTCCTCTCTCGATATTGTTGCATAAGGATCATGTCCTTTTCGTGGAAAGACGTAAACGTCTTTTCCAGCAACATCTTCTCCGTCACTGGTTCACCACACAACTTCAGGCGTGAGGTGATGCGGAAAAGAGCTGAGTTGTACTCCGCTACGGATTTGAAATCCTGTATGCGGAGGTGAGTCCACTCGTACTGTGCACGGGGGAGTATGACATCCCTCTGATGTCTGTACCTCTCCTCGAGTGCATCCCACAGCTCGTAAGGGTCCTCTACAGTGAGGTACTCGTCCTTTAAGGTCGAGTCTAAGTGTTTCCTGATATATATATAATGGCTTTCGCCTTTAATATATCGGAAACTTCCTCTGTATGAGGTGCTTCCACTGAAGCCTCCTTGTTAGCTGGGGCAGTACTAGTTGTTGCCTTTTCAGTCTGTGTGAGACTGAAACCATGAGAGCGCAGATGGAACTTCAGGTCCAACTGCAAACTCAGGTAGTTTGACCCATCAGCCTTCAGGACTGAGAAGTCTACATTTGCGAGTCTGGCCATTTTATGATCTAGCATGTAAAGAAAAAGTAGCATGTATCATTAAGACTGAATAAAACAGACATCCACGCATGTAATGTAGTCATTTTCATGGCATGAATTTTAATTAGTGTGATTTTAACATACATGCTTTTTTCAGGTAATGTGAATAATTAATTACTAAAAATTAACAATCACGCATGCTGTTAAGGGATTTCATTGTGACATTAAAACATGGTATTTAAGCTAATTAATCAACCACGCAGTTTAATGCATAAACAATGAAAACAGAAATAATGACCTTAGGCTATGGGGATCAGCCAGCCGACACCGAAAATAAAAAGAGTCCAGTCCGAAGTTACATCAAAAATGCATGAAAATTAAAGTACAACTCGGGAACTTCAGAGAGAAGCCCCTATCTTCATTGTGCGAACGCCTTCAGCTTCTTCTTGGTGTCCTTCGGTCTTCTTTTTTACATATTGATCCTCACATACAAAATTTCTCTCAAAAAAGAAGAAAAATTGCAGGAATTTAAAACGGTGTCGGAAACCTGGCTGATCCCTAAAAACATAGCCTAATATTTGCACATCCACGCAGATAATATATTTGCGACATACAACCACGCAGATAATCAAAGACACAGGCATTTAAAGTAATTAAAATTGTGTGTGTCGTGCAAAACACATTTTTTTTTTGAAAAACTTTTTGCCTTTTTGATCCATAATTTACTGTTTTATTTTACCGCTTTAAACCCTTTCGAAAATTTCTTTTTTAAATATTTTGGGCTTTTTAGGGCCAAAAATAAATAAAATAATTTATGTGAATGGGCTAATTTTCTGGCCTTTTGGGCCATGAAAACAACCCATTAGGGTTAATATTTGGGCCTCCCTCGAAAAATAGCCCGTTAGGGTTAGGGTTTCGGGAAACCCTAAGGGGGGCCCGCGGCGTGTCGCCGCGACGGCGGGCCGCGTAGGGCGCGGCCGCCGTGGCGGCGGGCCGCGGCCCACAGGCCGCGGCACTGGGCCGCGGCCTGGGGCCGCGGCACAGTGCCGCGGCTGCCGCGGCCTGAGGCCGCGGCTGCTGGCCGCGGCTTCAGGCCGCGGCCGCCGCGGCCTGAAGCCGCGGCGTTCGTTCTCCGCCGGCGGCGCAAAGAGCGCGCCGCCGTTCCGCCCTACGGGCGTGTGGATTTTTATTTTTGGATCAAAGGCGGGGGGTAAAAATCGGATTTTTCAACAAATTTGATCGCTAAAAAACAAGTTTTTATTGTTTTAAACATGCAGATCTTATTAAAAATGTTGAATTTTACCGAGTTTATCAACTTTTTGATCCTAAAACATGCAGATCTAATGAGAAAAGCAAGTTTAGATCTAAAAAGTTTGGATTTTTACCTCTAGATTCGACGAGGAATCTAGGCGACGGTTGGTGAAGGATGCCCTTTTCGCTCCCCGTTGAGAAGATTACGATCTTCTTGAATCTGAGAGATTTGTGGATCTCCTTTTCCGCGAGCCGCCGTCTCCTCCAACGAGCGTGATCGTGCTGATAACGTGTTGTGAAGGGAATTTAGGGAGAAATAGGTGTCAGGGGTTAAGAGCCCCCGACCCGTGTATTTATAGCTTTCAATAGTGGGTTGGATACCCAATTGGCCCAATGGGCCTATTCATAACAAAACTTTCATTAATTAGGACTGTAGTACATAAGGAAAATAATAGAAAGCAAATATAGTACATTATAAACAAAGCACCAAACAACTAAAAGTAGAAAACCAGAAAATAAGATAGACTATTAGTTGACTAACAGAGAGGTCTGTTCGACTAATTTACTGCAGAACAAAAAACAGTAAGCAGAACATCTAAAATTCCAGTGGAGGTTGCTGTGGATAGTATGACGAAGATGGAGCATATGCATTTCTTCACGATGACGGACAATTTGAGTTTGAACTGTCTCTGGTGAAGAAGGTTGGGATTCAGACCAATCGGCGACGGCGACGTAGTGGATGCTCGGAAGAGTGAGGGTCTTATTAAGTGTTGTCTTCGATTGAGGTCGGTTGAAGTTCCATACGTAGAAGTACCGACCTACCGAAGTCAATCGTGTTGAAGATAGAAAGCTCCCTCCAAGTCAACTTTGAAATGTTGAAAAAAATGAGTTATGGTGCATGAAAGATATATACGATGAGACACCGGTTTGGCCAAGTTAGAAATAAGAATGTACCCACAATTGATCTTTAATCCCCCCATGATAGCATAAAGACAACGTCATAGGATGTCACTAACATAATTGTTAAATCAAAACTAGGACCGAGATTGTAAGTCAAAATTTTTAGAATGAGACACAGATTTGGAAGTAAATTCACGGTGCTCATTCCAATTGAAAATTCAGAACTCAACCAACGAAGAATAGTTAGGTTGCCCATGGAAAAGAAAATTTCTTCGACGTGGGAATCCGAGATGCCAAGAAGACGTGAAAGAGATCTATGGGTGAGATGGATCTAGGCACCTTTGACGGTAATGTCGATAAATATGTTACCACGTTCATGGGTGACTTTCATATTAGCATAGAACTCCTTTAGACTTAGGTAGTATAGAACCTTATTCCCTAAACTCCGTATCTCTAGTAGAGATACTGTTGGGTTTTCTGGGTCCTTAGGGCAATAAAATCGACGTCCAGTCAAGTTCGGTCGGACGACGAAAACAAAATAGCAGCAAAAATACAAATTTAAAACTATTTTAAATCTAGCCCTAAATAGAACAAACCCTAGCCAAGATCTATACTATCCCGGGGTTGAGTCCGACCAACCCATAAGGATAGACCTATCTAATATCTGCAATTATAAACGCATGCTAATTATTAAACTACATACCTTTCACTTCGTTTCTGCAGAATACGAAGCGTCGTTTTTAGCAACATTTCTTTGGCCTCGCGCCGCTTCTCCCAAGCCACACCTCGTCCTGAGCCCAACTGCTTCCCGAACCGAACCGCGTCCCAAGGCAAGCAACACCCATGTTGTTGAGCCAACCACACGTCGAAGAAGATTTCACCTTGAGTGGATCCTCTGTCAAGACTTCAGATCTGATTCGAACTCCTTCGTAGCTTTGCTAGAGCCCGATTAGGAGTAAGGAAGAATTTTAAGGAGAGAGGGAATAATTAATTTAAGTCTTAATCTGAGCGTGCTCCAAACTTTTGGGAGCTTCTCGGATTTTGAGACTTGGTGCCAGTTTCAAGGAGAGTGTTGGCCCCTATTTATATCGGCGGCTGAGCCTTCCACTTCACATCATACCCGATGTGGGACTAAAAGTTTTGGAGGAAAGATTAATTAAAGTTTGCCTTTCACAAAGGCCAATCTTTAGCGAATTTTTCCTCACTCACATTTGAGCTTCGTAAGTGATACAACTTATCCAATCGAAGAGCACTGAACGGTGATCGCATAAAAACAAATGGGGACCCATTCTGACTTCGTTTGACCCCTCAAACGATAGTCCAAAGTATGCCCAAAAGAAGATTTTTGCTGAAAAATTCAGCCGTCAGCAAAAACAGCAAACCAGGGTTCAGAACCCTAGTAGTGGGGCCCACAGGGGGCCCCACCACTTCGTTGTGCATGCCAGCCCTCAGGGCGTGTGGGGGCGCATGCCAGCTAAGGGCATGTGCCAGCCACGTACCCCTCATGGGGCGCGTGCTGGCAGCCTGGCACCCCTTGCAGGCGCCAGCGAAAGATGACCCGGCCCCTTGGGCTAGGTCCAAAGGAATCTAATTCCTCCTTTTTTGCTTAAAAAATCTGATGCCCTTTCTAATCTTTTGGGCCCTTTTGAGTCTATTCAAAACTCTTTTAAATAGACTTTCTGGGCTTTTGCACTCCGATTTGAGGGCGGTTTTCTCCTCGATTTTTGTGGGAATATCCTCTTCATTTCTATGAATTTATTAAATATGCTTGCAAACATTTTGCGACGTATTTAAATATTATTGCATCAAATGCAATTAATCCATTTGCATCAAATACAAATGAACTAATGGCATACATCCCTCAACATCACCCACTAGCACTCAGGATCATTTATCCCGACTCCAGATGCTATCTGCAACCTCTTTGCAGTTTTATGTCTCTTGCATCAAATGCATTAAACCTACATCTTTAATCTTTTTGACTTATATTGCAAACTCTTTGCGACTTAATTAATTCCCATACATCATACATATTATCTCCCTTAATTCTACCTATTACTTGACGAAGGTCTCACTCTGTGTGAGACCCTACAGCCTAACCCTATGGGCTTGTAACCCCAGACGGCAGTGACTACGAGTATCAGGTGTTGTCCCTGTTTCGGTATCATAATTATATGGTTAACTCATTGACATGAGTATTGTCGGGACTACCTTGGCTATGTCCGTGATGAATACCGTAGTTTTAGTCCCCTCGTCAAAACTATGTCTCTTAGTCAAGCCAAGGGTACGGTGAAACTGTCAACCCTAATAGCTTGAACTTGGTTAGTTTCTATCGGTCTTTAGTCAAATAATGCTGGACTTCTTCCAACATACTTTGGCCAAAGTTTTTCACTAAAGACCGAACCAACACATGCGACACTAACTCCCCATAACGGGAGAGACGAATTCTCTCTTGGTCATTACTCTCTCGCACGCTTCAAATGTCACCCAACCAAAGACCTTTCGATATGCCTTGCCTCAAAGCTAGGTTAGAAATCTAAGTGACACCGTTCACGTACTGTTTCGTACAATGACCTCAAGTCTAAGGACCAACTTGCCTATCATCATAGAGAATTATCATTGACAAATATGTTATGTTGACCATGTGATAACTCTCGTTGGGTCGTTCAGTGAACTCATTCTCTAATGAGCGCATGTGGCTCGTCTCCGACTTCACCAAGTTGAACGACCTTGAGATCATCGTCACCACTCCATGGTGAAGACAAAGACACAATGGTCTATCCTATGTTTCGATATCTTTTTCTCGAAACATCTATGACCACAAACGATTTCAGACTTACGCTACTAACGGTCAAACAATTCTCCATGATCGAGATCCTCATTTAAATACTTGTTTAACCTCACATTAAGTCTTAGGACTTTACCTAAGTTCTAATGTCGACTACATTGTATTTACTTAGATAAATTCTTAACATACAACTTAATGTAATTTTGAACAAGAAGTTTATACACCTACATAGAGATAAATTGCCTCGAGTCCGAGGGCATAAGTATCTCCCAACATATTTCACTTGCACTCAGGCCCATTTATCCCGGTATCTCATATCGCATTTACACATTAGTCTCTCTAGACTTTATGTGGTAGAGCCTTCGTGAGTGAATATGCTAAACCGTCTTTTATGTAGACTTAAGGGGTTTCTATGTTCATTTAGACCATACAATTGAATCTCATCCAAATAATTCCCTTGGTCTCTAGGAATCCATAATATTTGTCTTGCCTAGATCTCATCTAGCTCATCGTACCTTACGAGAATAATCCAAATTAGTTACTGGTCATTTACACGGTTCATTAACATTTTTGATAAAGTGTCAAATTATTTGACCCTTTTGTCAAAACAAATGTTCCGACTCCTTGATGCCTCACATGCCTTTTATTTGCTCCCACTGACCTTGAAAACTCTCTGGTAGATCCATATAAAGTTGTTCTTCTAAATTATATTTAGAAAATAGACTATACATGAATGCTCCAGTTTTCATGGTCATCAAGGGCATTTACATTGAGTTGTAGATCTGTACACATCTGTTGGTGAGACAGTTTCATCATAATCTATTTATAGGAGTTAGGATAATAACCATTTTCAACCAACATTAGTTGTACTTCACTATTTTCTTTTTGCACCAATCTTCTGTCTTGAAGATTTATTAGCAGCCAAGAAGAAACACTTTCTTTGGGCACGTAAACTAAAGTCCATGCTTTATTTACGCGCATGGACCCTTTTCAGATTGCATCAAGCCATTTCTTAGAGTCACTACTCCGAATGGAATCTTGGAAGTTGTCTAGGCCATCATCAACTATGATGTCTTACTCGACTTTTCCTCTTATGAGGCTCGAGTAATCCAGTGACTTCCTAACGATTAATTTAAATAATATCATATTGGTAAGGTCCTCACAAAACCTTATCAAGAACCTAGGCATTACTATCTGTGACTTAAACCAGAGGGGGGATTTAACTCCCAGTCACTTGCCATGCATCGCACCATGTCTAACAAAGTGTGATTCATGCTCTCCAACACACCAATGTGTTAAGAGACTTGACCTGAGAGAAAATCACATTTTCTTTTAATTACGCAAGAAATATATAGCTAAGTATTCGACTTTTCAATCTGATCGAAGCAGTTCAAATACTTCTGTTACTGTGTACTCTATTTTATCAGACTTGTGTTTCATCAGGAACACATGTCATAATAAAATAAGTATAACATATCTAGGCTAATTTAGACTTGGGTCTGGATACATCCATATGTATAAGACCGTGAGTTCTCCAACTCATTCTCCCACTGTCTTACAAAAGGAGTTTGGCCATTATACCTTTGAGACAAGACTTACAAGTGTCTTTCAACTCATAATACGAGAGATTAAAACTCTCTTTATGTGACTTGTCAAGTATGTTTTCATCGGTATGGCCTAATCTATTTTACCATAGATAAAGTATCTATAACTTGTGTATTCATGTATTAATGTTTAATACAATATCATTATACAAAACATTCACACCAAGACATTGCTTCAGAAGCAAAGTGACGACATTCGCCAAAATGTGTTCTCATTTTGTATAACAATTATCATGAAATCGTGGCAGCAAATATGTCACATTTTCAGTTCCTCCTACTTTTACCTTTTCTTATCATAGTCAAAAATTTCTTTCTCAACCAACTTTCCTCAATGCCTTCTCCGTTTTAAATAACATTTAGACAATACTTTCCCAACAAAAATATTAAATGTGCAAGCACCTCATGTACCAAACACTTGAGCTTCACAATCTTGAGTTGACTCAACAAGTTGCTTGACTCAAGATCTGATTTGGATACATGGTCTTGCACCGTTCGTGCACTCATCTTCGAGTCAAACAGTTTGATCAAAGTTTCGAATCTAGCAGATCGAAACCGTTTTCCATATAATTTTGAGTTGACTCAACAAATTGTATGAATAAACTTGCTTCGAACATCAGTATGTTCAAGCTTCCCCTCATAGAGGCGAGTGACATGTAGTGTGCTTTTATTTTGTTGGATACATAGCTCAAGGAAATCATTGTCTGTAAGCTTGTGCTAGGAATGAAAGTTTAAGGTCAGTGAGAACCTGGTTTAGACTATCAATTTTGATTTGAATTGATATTCCTTAAACAATCATCTTGACCAGTTTACATGTTTCTTTAGGATATTATTTTTGGATTCCATCATGTACAACATAGAATTTCCCCAGTTTAGCATATGTTCAATGATTTTTAAATATAGTTAAAATGGATTTTTATTCAACTATATCCTCCCACTATTTTACGATCATCTTAATCCATAAAGATGAACGAATAATAATATTTAGTGGGAAATGGACACGACCACGCTGAGTCTCACAACCTTGAGTTGGCTCAACAAGTTGCTTAACTCTGCGATCGGTAGATGACTCTTCATCAGTCACATCGAATGTGATTCCCTTATAGGGTTTTACCCCTATTCAATTATGACCTTGAATTGGCTTAACAAATCATAAAGACTAGTCTAGTCAGACCTTTACTTTCTTGTCTAATCCTAACTTACACCGCACTCGGTTTGTTCACAACACGACAGTTTTGGTTAAGTTGAACTACATCACATGTTTAATGGAATTGGTTCCCAAAAGATAGTCATGTTATAGATTGAGTTGACTTAACAACTATAACATGAAATCCCTGGTTTCCAAAGTCCAAAAGTAAGGAGGGCTACGGCTAACCTTAAACAATATTTTTAATGTAATTGACTAGATATAATCGATGGTGTCACATAATCATAATTCGCATCCTTGCGGTCCAGCAGAACACGGCCATGGATTTGGCTAGGCCAGGATCACTATCCCCAGTCGAGCTAGGGTGATCCACAACACTAGTCAAAACTCACTAGACCGGATCATGGTCCATTATTCATATGTGTGCCATCGACTAGATATGACTTCATTAAAACTAGTTAATCCTATCAACTAGTCGAATCCTAAAATTAGAAAATATTAGGTTTGGTTAATAACTTTTATTTGTCCTTATCAACTATAAGGATTTTTAAGAGTGCAATCTAATAATGTATTATGCATTTAAACAAGTTTAAATCATAGCATGTCCTTCAAAAAATTATCATATAATTTTCTTAAAGTTTTTTAATGGCTAACCTAATAGGTCTTCTTGTATTATCACATAATTAACAAAAAACATTATGTAACCATTAAAATTTATCATCTAAATATTTTAGCATGACAACATAGCAAATAAAATTATCTCATAAATTTTTGCTTAACATGCAACTTAAAATTTATCTTATAAGTTTAAGTTACATTAAAATTATCACATAATTTTAAATATTTAATTATTAAAATAATCAAATGATTTTAAAATTAAATCTAATTTTCAAAAAAAATTTCCGAAAAAATGTCACATGGAAACGACTATTTGATAGTTTAAATAAAACCTCCATCTGATAAAGAAGCATGCTGTATCACATACAAATTGTAACTACAAAATATAGATCATGTAGATTAGCTCTGATACTAATGTTGGGTATCGCTTTGATATCACTGTAACGCTGTTAAGGCCTATCATCCATGGCACCTTACACCCGTCACATGATCCCTCACGAACTTGTTTTACGGCATGCCTCTCGACAATGTCCAACCTATCATAAGATCCCCATCTTATCAGGACTTGGTACGGTAAGAGTGATTACTTCGGGTCAGCTCATAACCCGAGAACCCGTACTCAAGCATTAATAAGCTCTGATACCAATGTTGGGGTTTATGGGTCCTTAGGGCAATAAAATCGACGTCCCGTCAAGGTCGGTCGGACGACAAAAACAAAATAACAGCGGAAAAACATATTTAAAACTGTTTTAACTCTAGCCCTAAAGAGAACAAACCCCAGCCAAGATGTCTACTATCACGGGGTTGGGTCCGACCAACCTATAAGGATAGATCTATCTAATATTTGCAATTATAAACGCATGCTTATTATTCAACTACATACCTTTCACTTCTTTCCACAGAATACGAAGTGTCGTTTTCAGCAACATTTCTACACCGCTTCTCCCGAGCCGCACCTCGTCCCGAGCCGCACCTCGTTCCAAGCTGAACCGCTTCCCGAACCGCACAGCATCTCGAGGCGAGCAACACCCTTGTTGCCGAGCCAACCACATGCTGAAGAAGATTTCACCTTGAGTGGATCCTCCGTCAAGACTTCGGATCTGATTCGAACTCCTTCGTAGCTTTGCTAGAGCCCGATCAGGAGTATGGAAGAATTTTAGGGAGAGAGAGAATAATTAATTTAAGTCTTAATCTGAGCGTCCTCCAAACTTTTGGGAGCTTCTCGGATTTTGAGACTTGGTGCCAATTTCAAGGAGAGTGTTGGCCCCTATTTATATAGGCAGCTGACCCCTCCCCTTCTCATCATATCCGATGTGGGACTAAAAGTTTTGGAGGAAAGATTAATTAAAGTTTGCCTTTAACAAAGGCCAATCTTTAGCGAATTTTTCCTCCCTCACCGTTGAGCTTCGTAAGTGATACAACCTATTCAATCGAAGAGCACTGAACGGTGATCGCATAGAAACAAATAGGGACCCATTCCGACTTCGATTGACCCCTCAAACGATAGTCCAAAGTATGCCCAAAAGCAGTTTTTCATTGAACAATTCAGCCGTCAGCAAAAACAACAAACTATGATTTATAACCCTAGTAGTGGGGCCCATAAGGGGATCAACCACTTTGTTGTGTGCACCAGCCCTCAGGGCGCATGGCTGGCACGCGCCAGCTGGGGCGCGTGCCAACCACGCACCCCTCGTATGGAGTGTACTGGCAGCCTGGCGCCCCTTTCCAGGCGCCAATGAAAGATGACCCGACCCCTTGGGCCGGGTCCAAAGTAATCTAATTCCTTCTTTTTTGCTTAAAAAATCTGTTGGGCTTTCTAATCTATTGGGCCCTTTTGAGTTCTATTCAAAACTCTTTTAAATAGATGGGCTCTTTTGTACTTCGATTTGAGCGCGGTTTTCTCCCCGACTTTCGTGGAAAAATCCTCTTCATTTCTATAAATTTATTAAATATGCTTGCAAATATTTTGTGACGTATTTAAATATTATTGCATCAAATGCAATTAATCCATTTGCATTAAATACAAATGAACTGAGGGCATACATCCCTCAACATATACAACAGAGAAAAGATGATAGAGATCAAAGCTAAGGATCATAGGGTCACCTTAAATAGAACTAAATGTGTCTAGTGCGTGCATGTTGAACTGGATTTTTAGATAGCTTAATAGCATAGTATTATCACACATAATTGGACATGTGCTACACTTAATTCCATAATTTGATATAGTTTGTTTCATCCATAAAATTAGTGCACATGCTAGTCTTGCAGCAATATATTCTGCCTCACTGGTTTATAGTGAAATAGAATTTTAATTTTTGCTAAACCATGAAACTGATGCATGACCAAGAAAGTGAAAAGTACCCCATGTGCTTTTACAACCAGATTTGTAATAAGTAAAATCAACATCACTATATGATATTAAATCATATGTGCTAGTTTTAAGATAAAATAAACCAAAATCAGACGTGTGTTTAATATATGTAATTATCATGTTTACTGTTGTTAGATGTGATACCTTAGGATCTGCTTGATATCTAGCACACAAACATACTAAAAACATAATATCTGATCTACTAGTCGTAAGATAAAGTAATGATCCAATCATATCTCGATATAGACGTTGATTAACACTTTTACTATTTAGATCTTTGTTAAGAGATAATGGTGTACCCATTGGAGTACGTTTTTCTACAGAATTTTCCAATCCAAATCGTTTGATGAGGCTTTTTGAATATTTACCTTGATGGATAAAAATCACTTCCTTCATTTGTTTAATTTGAAGTCCAAGGAAGTAGGTAAGTTCACTCATATGACTCATCTCAAATTCATTCTGCATAGTCTTAGAAAAATTCTTGACATAAAGAGTCATTAGTAGATCTAAAAATTATAGCATCAACGTATACTTGTATGATAATAACATCAGATTCTATGTGCCAAGTAAATAAAGTGGAATCTTCCTCACCAATAGATCTAAAAATACATTAAGAGTCATTAGTAGATCTAAAAATTATATCAACATATACTTGTATGATAATAACATAAGATTCTATGTGCCAAATAAAGTGGAATCTACCTTACCAATAGAATAACTAGATTTCAAAAGAAAACTCTTAAGTCTTTCATACCAAGTACCTTGTTTTAAACCATATTGTTACGCCTATTTGACCGAGGCCCAAAAGACACGAGCCCAGGAGCCCATCTGCATCCTCAAGCCCATTCAACAAAGGCCCTGTAAGGGATCCTCTCGAATGTTAATCCGACCCGGCCCCGATAACCCGCCGGTCACTCGCCCACTCCTGCGAAAACCGCTCCCCCAGACGCGCGACCACTAAATGGCGGTAATGGGGAGGTGCTGGCATGACGAAGAGAGCGGCGGCGAGGGGGAGGATTGATGGGGCACGATCGAGGGCGGGCGTGGGACATGGGCCCGAGGCAATCACGCTGGGAGCTCTACAAAAGGGCTAGGAAGACGACGAAGAAAAAGGACCGCATCTCAGGTATCTAAAGCCTAAGGTACTCCATCAACGACCTAGTTCCTCCTTTCCATCTCCTTCCTCCCCCACTCGTGCCGTGAGACGCCGTTTCGATCTCCTCACGAGTCAAACCGTCTCCGCCGGGCCTCCTCTTTCAGATCTCTATCTGACTTAGGCATCAGAGGGGATTTGGCCGGAACCAAGGTCCGGCCCCCTGACGAGCGTTCTCGTCTACGCAGGAGGACATCTGATCAACGGGCCGAGGCCCCCCCTCGCCCCTCGCCGACCGTGCACCCCGCTGGACGAGTGAGGCTTCCCCTCATCGTCCGACCGCCGAGGCCGAGCAAATCCCACCGAGGCCGAGCGTCTCGCCCAGGGCCGAGGCTTCTCCTCGCCCTTCGCCGACCAAGCATCTAGCTGGACGACTGAGGCTACCCCTCGTCGTCCTACCTCCGAGTCCGTGCTCGACCATCCGAGGCCGAGCGTCTCAACCAGGGCTGAGGCTTCCCCTCGCCCCATCCGCATCGACTCGAAGCCCCCGAGGGACCCAAACGGGCCCCTTGACCACGTTGACCGGGTTGCCCACGGTCAACGCTTTGTAGTGAGAAAACACTCTGAAACATCTGGCGCCGTCTGTGGGAACCGAAAACCGTCCCACGAAATAGCAAACCACACCAACAATGGCACGAGCCAGCAATGGAAGGAAGCGCATGCCCCCCATCCCGGAGGAAGGGAATGGCGCATCAAACGGCAACCCCGAGGACATGCCCGTCGGCGACCACCCCGCCCTCTCAACCGAAGAGACCGGCGGCTCAGAACTGGCCACGCAGGGACAGCTCCGCGCCCTGGCTCAGGAGACCAACGCGAGCCTCCAGACATTGGTCGCGACGGTACAGCAGCTCGTCGGCCCTGCGCCATCCAACGGAGGCACGTTGGACGATAGCCATCGATGGGCGGGGGGTCCCCCGCACTTGCGGTCCGCCGTGGTCGACGACCACATGACCCTGAAACCGAACACGGAGCGTCGATTCACGATGCCCGGCTCTCGTCAGGCGAGGTCACGCGCCTCCTCCCCTTATCGTGAAAGGAGCCGAAGAGAAACCGAAGGGACGGAGGGTGAATCGATGACAGCATCATCTCGTCGGTCGCGGTCGTCCCGCCGCAGGAGAAGCGAACGACACCACTCAAGAGACCGATCGCGACGGAGCAGGAGCTCCCGCAGGAGGAGTCGGGAACGTCGGGTCAGCCCGACCCCAAGCGTGGCGAGGGTGGCAGAGCCAGCCCCGCCGGCGCCTGTGCTTCCTCCACCCCCGATCGAGCCCGAGGTAGGCGAATACCGCATCCCCGGGGGCATCCACGGGGACCGATGCCCCTTATCACGGATAATAACCGACGCACGGGTCCCCTCTCGATTCAGGATCCCGGTGCTGGGAAAGTACGACGGAATAGGGGACCCGGGACACCACGTGATGGACTACGAGGGGGACATGGCCTTCCAGGGAGCTGACGATGACTTACTTTGCCGGGGCTTTTATTCTACTCTCAGGGGAGCGGCAAGGACCTGGTACCACAGCCTGCCCGGCCGCTCCATCGACAGCTTCGAGCAACTCACCCAGTTGTTCTGCAAACAATTCATGGCGGGGAGGCTGATCAAACCTGGTGCTGAACATCTGTTCAACGTAGTGCAAGGCCCGGCCGAGCCGCTCCGACAGTTCAAGCGCCGCTTCAATGCGAAAAGGCTGAACGTGAACAACCCTCCCGACCTGGTGGTCCAGACGGCCCTTAAGAAAGGGCTTCGCCACCGAGGCCTCAAGAAGTCCCTTCACAACGATCCCCCGAAGGACCTCCCCGGGATCATGGCGAGGGCCGAGCGCTTTATGCTGACCGAGGAGGCCTTGGCCAAGGATGCAGGAAAAGCCACTCGAGGGACCAAGCACGGCGACGGCGGACGAGTCAGCCCCGAAGGATACCGGACCGAGAAGAGGCCGAGGAATAGGCAGCGAGGAGAAAGCGCGAGGGACACCACCCCAGACGCCGTCCTTGCCCAAGTACAGAAGGAAGAGCGAGCTGATCGCCCCCCACCGAAGGCTAGAAGAGGTGGGAAGAACAGTGAGAAGTACTGCAAGTACCATAAGGACGATGGTCATGACACCGAAGACTGCTGGCATTTGAAGAAGGACATTGAGAAACTGATGAGCCGGGGGCACGCCAGGAACCAGGCCGACGAGCCGGCCCACGGAGAAGGGACCTCCACGCAGCCAGACAAGGGGAAGAAGATCAACACCGTCCAAGGCCCCCTCCGCATCATAGAGTGAGCGGGCGATGTCTCTCCCCCCGGTTGCAGCCTAGTAAGAGGGAGTTATCTAGGTTTACATCCCTATGTCTAGCTTCATTTCCTTTCTTTTTCCTTTTCCTCCAAATGTACCGGTCCGACAGGACTCTTGAGAGTACAAATGCATTCCCTTTTTTGTCTTTTCTTAAATCCCCGACGGAATTGACATGTCACCAATAGCGCAAAAGAATGGGGACCGCCGCCTCACTGGAGGAGGAAGAGGAGCTTTGTCCTCGCCGACTGACTCCTGTGCTCATAAGACTGGGGGCAATTCCCCCAGCAGGCACGGACACCGACCGGTCCTAAGCCGAGGAGCTTTGCCCTCGCCGACCGACTCCTGCGCTCATAAGTCTGGGGGCGATCCCCCCAGCCAGCGCAAACGCCGACCGGTTCTAAGTCGAGGGACTTTGCCCTCGCAGACCGACTTCTGCGCTCATAAGCCTGGGGCGGATCCCCCAGCAGGCATGGACGCCGACCGGTCCTAAGCCGAGGAGCTTGGCCCTCGCAGACCGACTTCCGCGCCCATAAGCCTGGGACAGTTCCATCAGCAAGCACGAACGTCGACCGGTCCTAAGCCGAGGAGCTTTACCCTCGCCGACCGACTCTTGTGCTCATAAGTCTGGGGGCAACTCCCCCGAGACACGGACGCCGACCGGTCCTAAGCCGAGGAGCTTTTGCCCTCGCCGACCGACTCCCGCACTCATAAGTCTGGGGAGAATCCCCCCAGCCGACTCCAACGTCGTCCAGTCCTAGGCCAAGAACAAGGCGACAACGCAAAGTACACGAGAAGTCCGAGTAAGTCAATTTCGTTTATAATAGTTAACCAGAGTACAAAAATGTGTCTTATTTACAGGGGATCGAGGCGAAGGAAACACCCAACAAACAATCTACTCACGACGAATGACAAAGTTCTTCGCCTACAGAAGCTAGATCGACACCGACAGAGCAAAATTGGTTGACAAAAAACCCGAAGTAGGTAGCCCAAGCTAGCAGCCATGCAACCAGCAATTATTGGCCACTGAGCCGATAACGAAGCCGAAGGAGATAGCGGGGGCCAGGGATCCATTTCAAGTAGACTGGCCCAAAGCAAAGCGGATGCTTAAAAATTTGGGGATAAGGCCGGGAGGGACGGCTTAGGGAGCCCGAGCTCGGGAGGACACATCCTCGGGCACTTCGCCCTGCTCGGAGCGAGGGGGATCGACCGGCGGTGGGGCTTACCGAACACGCTCCGCACATTCCCGGAAAGAAGACTGGACGACTTCGACGATCCGAGGGGCGATGAGGTCTTCATACTTACCGAAGGCCTCCCTGAGAACCTCGAAGATCCTCTTCCCCAGGGTCTCGATGACGCCCTTCTCCACCTCCTCTGCAAGCCGCATCACCTGGCGCCGATCCGACAGTTCCCTCTGAAGCTCCTCCCTCTCCAGGCGGAACGACTCCGCCGCTTCCTCAGCCGACTGATGAGCATCCTCCAGCTTTCCTTGGAGGTCAACCACTCGTCCCTCCAACTCGGCCACGCGGAGGTTGAGATGCCGAGACTCCATCTGGGCCTCCGTCATAGCCACCTCAGCCGCCCCGGCCCGCTCCTGAGCCCTCATGGAGGACTCCTCCAGCTCCCTCAAACGGACGGCTCGACACTGCAACTCCACAGCAAGCGCTGAACCCTGAAAAGACGAGACATGGGCTAAGAAGAGGATAAAGAGAAAGAAAGGATAGCTAGATAACCGAACCTGTTGAAGGATCCAGACCAAGGAATCCGACATCTTGTCGGCCGGGATCTTCTTGAGGAAGTTGCGATCCCGGGGAGGGACGGAGACCTTGGCAACCTGCTGGGCCAGAGCTCGGTCAACAAACATCAAACTCCCAGGGACAACGATCGAAGCCAAGTCACTCGCCAACAAGGCCCTGACCCCCGGTGACACAGGCGAAGACGCTGCGAGGGGGGTGGCAGACAAAGCTGCCGAAGGATCCACGGCGGTCGCCACGGGAAGCGCGGAACCTGCCGGACTGGAGGGATCCACGTCCTCCCTCCTCTTCTTTCCTCCGTGGGGCTCCGAAGGCGCCAGATGGGAACGCTTCTGCCTCGCACCATCCTCACCCCCCGGAAGGGGATCGCCAGAAGAAGAGGCGGGGGGCGCGGCCACCACCTTACCCACGGAAGGCTCGGCTCGGCGCACTTCCTCCTCAACGGTCCTCCGAGGCGCCCTTCCAGAGGTACTACCTCGGCTCCGAGCGGCTCCACGACGGATCAGCTCATCGACGTCACGGACGAATTCGCGGCCAGCCATCCCTGCAAAGGAGACCGAAATCAGGATGAGTCATAGGGCGATCCGGGGATGAAAAAGCAACCTACCCGGAGACCACAAGACGGCCTTCAGGAGTAGGTCGTCCAACAAAGACCAGATGGACTTCGCTTCCAAAGGAAGAGCCAACAGAAGCGCAGCGGCTGCCCGGTCGGCGTCTGAGAGAACTAACGACGGGCGAGGATGGACAGAACCGCCCCAGCTTGTTAGAATCTGGGCATCACCCAAGAAGACCACAAAGACATAATCCGAGCTCCAATCCCCCGACCAGCGGGGTAGCCCGATCAGACACTCCCTCCTCGAACGGGCTCGAAGATGCAGCCATGATCCCGGCCCGACCGTCTGGATCTGGTAAAAATGGAAGAGAAGGGGGAGGGACGGATCCAGGCCACGGGTGCAGCAGAGCGTGGCGAAACCCGTCAGTACCGGAATCGAGCAAGGGGTAAGCTGACAAAGCGGCACCATGAGATACTCCATGACCTGGATAAGGAAGGGATTGAGCGGGAAGCGAAGACCCAGGTGAAACATTTCAACGTAGACGCCGACTTCATTACTCCTCGGAAGGCAAATCCGCTCGTCGACGAACGGAACACGGACATCGTACGGGAAGCAGAGATACCTTTCCCGGATCTCCGAGACCACCGAAGGAGCAGTCATCGACGGCGTACGGAGGATGACCGGGGGCACGTTAAGACGCACGGCAGCCGACGCCACGTCATCACAGGCGTAGTCTGGGAATAGCTTCCCCTTCCCCTTATCTTGGAGGGGACGACTCCCGGGAGAGGAACCTGATCCCACTGGCTGGGGCTTACTCCGCCTGGACTCTGGAGAATCCCTCGCCACTCGGCCAGAACCGCCTATCCTCAGAGCAGCCATAATACGAGAGCGAGAAAGAAATTACCTTTTAGCTAGGTTGAAGGAGGAGAAGAAGCGAAGGCGACGGGAGACTCCGAGATGTAGAAAGCTTAGAGCAATGGGAAGAGCAAGAAAGGAGAGGAGATCAACGCAGCTGGGGAGCTTATATATCGGACGCAAGGACGAATTCGAAGCGCCTGACGAAAACGCGTGGCAAGACTCGAAGAACCGGCGGCGTTTCGAAATCGGCGCCAGGGGAAGTCCAATCGGTCCGCCTCATCATGACCTACATTTATGACCATGCCTCGATTGAAGCGCCGCCCGGAATCCCAGGAGGCACAGCGGTCGATCCGAGCAAGCCAAGGCTGATCGACCCCACCAAGGGCGGCTCACGAACCCCTCCGCTTCTCAACTTAAAGACGACCCCGCGAGCGGGGGGGATAAGCTTGCAGCTACACGTGGCAGCATCTGAAGGCCGACGGCGCTTCGGAACCCGCACCTTAAAAAGCATCGAACGAGCCAACGCATGATGACGGCTAATAAATGAGTCGGCATCGGCTGGCGAGCTTGTCAAAATCGGCAGAAGTCACATCGGCCGAGCCGAACCGGCCGAGGCCGATCAACCCGACCGATGGGGGCAATTGTTACGCCTATTTGACCGAGGCCCAAAAGACACGAGCCCAGGAGCCCATCTGCATCCTCAAGCCCATTCAACAAAGGCCCTGTAAGGGATCCTCTCGAATGTTAATCCGACCCGGCCCCGATAACCCGCCGGTCACTCGCCCACTCCTGCGAAAACCGCTCCCCCAGACGCGCGACCACTAAATGGCGGTAATGGGGAGGTGCTGGCATGACGAAGAGAGCGGCGGCGAGGGGGAGGATTGATGGGGCACGATCAAGGGCGGGCGTGGGACGTGGGCCCGAGGCAATCACGCTGGGAGCTCTACAAAAGGGCTAGGAAGACGACGAAGAAAAAGGACCGCATCTCAGGTATCTAAAGCCTAAGGTACTCCATCAACGACCTAGTTCCTCCTTTCCATCTCCTTCCTCCCCCACTCGTGCCGTGAGACGCCGTTCCGATCTCCTCACGAGTCGAACCGTCTCCGCCGGGCCTCCTCTTTCAGATCTCTATCTGACTTAGGCATCGGAGGGGATTTGGCCGGAACCAAGGTCCGGCCCCCTGACGAGCGTTCTCGTCTACGCAGGAGGACATCTGATCAACGGGCCGAGGCTCCCCCTCGCCCCTCGCCGACCGTGCACCCCGCTGGACGAGTGAGGCTTCCCCTCATCGTCCGACCGCCGAGGCCGAGCAAATCCCACCGAGGCCGAGCGTCTCGCCCAGGGCCGAGGCTTCTCCTCGCCCTTCGCCGACCAAGCATCTAGCTGGACGACTGAGGCTACCCCTCGTCGTCCTACCTCCGAGTCCGTGCTCGACCATCCGAGGCCGAGTGTCTCAACCAGGGCTGAGGCTTCCCCTCGCCCCATCCGCATCGACTCGAAGCCCCCGAGGGACCCAAACGGGCCCCTTGACCACGTTGACCGGGTTGCCCACGGTCAACGCTTTGTAGTGAGAAAACACTCTGAAACATATATAATGATTTCTTTATGTGAAAACATGATTTTCCCAAAGTTTCGTGTTGAAACTAGTGGTTGCTCTACGTAAACTTCTTCCTTAATAAAACCGTTTAAAAGCACTTTTAACATTTATTATACATTTGACAACCTTTTTTGAATTTTAGGGCTCACTGGGACAAGCTGACTAGGACAAACAGGTTGATAGAAAGATGGTTTGGATTTAATCTTGGAAAATCAATGGTTGAGATGAGATTTTGAGAAAATTTTGGGGTGGAAATTCTTAAATTTTGGTGGTAAAACGTGTAAGGGGGAAGTCCAAACGTTTGAAACTGTGAAAATTTTGTACTTTTAGAAAAAATTTTTTGACAAAAACATCAGCCCAAGCATTGAAAACCGATCCCTTTGTCCTTCCCCAAAAACCACACAGCCCGAGCATGTTCTCTTCAACTCCCCAACTCTGAGAAAATGTCGAAGAAAAAACTTAAAACTTCGGAGAGAACCATTTGGTCTGGAAACTGAAAATTTTGAAATTTTTGTGAAAACTTAGCCCCAAAGTTTCATGTATGCGAAAATAAGGTGGGGCCTGGTATAAAGAGAACTTGTTATGGGTGGGTTTTCGTTGGTTTGAGTGTGTTTTGAAAAAACAAAGGACATGTCTGCTATTTTTCACTCTGCTCTCTTTCCTGAGGAAAAAACAAAGGATCAGCCCCAAGGATTGAGGTGGGTGAAAATGAGGTGGGGCCATGTAGAATTAGAGAAGGCTAGTGGGTGGGGTTTCATGGGGTTGGGTGCTTTTTGAAAAAAACAAATGGCAGAGATAGTGGGCAGATGGGATGTGTCTGCTACTCCAGTTTTGGGTGCTATTTTTCCATTTGCTTTTTGAAAAAACAAACGTCACTCCGTCTCTTTCTCGCATTTGAAAAAACAAATGGCTGAGCCCCTACACATCTCATTTTTTCATTTTTGCCTCTTTGTACTGGAATGAATTTGATCGTGTACTGGAATTCGATCATGAAAAAAATGGCCGAGACACCGAGACGATCGTCGCCCTGGGCAATTCATCAAAAAACCAATTGTTCTCCGCCTGTTGTTGTCGGAACGAGGCCGAGGTCGATATCGCAGTCTCCGACCGTATCTTCACGTACCGATGGCCGGAATCCGACGTGAATTGATTCGAAGACATCGCATGATGGAAGACATCGATGGACGAGGCGATACGAGGCACATTTGTGGGATAAGAATTGCTGGTCAAGGAAACAAAATCAACTTACCCTTCATCTTCACCTACTTAAGTCGTCACTTCTCCTTCTCATCTTCTTAATTTTGGTGCACAAAAACAGCTCAAAGAGTTGAGGATCCACAAGAATTCGAAGGTTATTCTCTCTTTGTCTCTCTGGATTCGTTTTATTGGGAAGATTTTTTTAAATTTTATTTCTTTGATTTTTTTTGTAATTGGATCTGGATCTTGAAGGAATTGAATGATCTGCAGAAAGATCTGCCCACAGCACGCAGCTAAGGTATCATCAGATCCAGTTGATTTTCTACTTTTTCTTCTGTTCAATTATGACATTTTTTAAAAGTCTGATTTTGGATCTAGAGAAAAAAAGGATGTTGATTTTTAACATTTGTTAACTGAAAATCTATCACCTAGGTGGATTTTGGTATATAATATTTGGAAAGAAGATGAGATGTGTTTTTAGAAAGAAATATAGTTAGACTTTTCAAATATTTGCTATGCAAATAGGAATGAACATAGTTCTCTATTTTTTGCACGCTAAATTGTGAATTGTATATTGTTTGTCATGTAAAGCGTACATGCATATAAAGAATCTCAACATATTTTTGATGAATTTCGTCTTGATTAAATTCAAAGGTTAATCCTCTCTTTCTTTCTCTGTATTCCATTTTTTCGGAGATTTTATTATTATTTTTTATTTTTTTGGTTATTGGATCCGGAGTTGGTCGATGCCATCGAAACGGATTATGAAGGAATTGAAGGCTCTACAGAAAAATCCACCCACATCATGCTACGAGGTATCATCAGATCCATGATCACTCTTATTGCTTTTCTACTTTTTATAGCATTTAAAAAAATTCTGATTTTGGATTTAGAGGAAAAAAGGATGTTGATTTTATCATTTGTTAATTGAAAATCTATTACCTCGGTGGATTTTGATATATAATATTTGGAAATAAGATGTGATTTTTTATAAATAAGGGTAAATTGCATAAAAATACCCTCATGTTTGGGCTATTTTAAGTAAATACACTGAGCTTCACTTTGATCAATTTTAATACCCAAACGTTTGGCGTCGGTTTCAAGTTGATACCTTTTTAAATTTTCCGTCCAAAACACAATAAATTTGGACGGAAATGGCCCTCCCCTCATTCCAGCCAACACACACACTATCTCTCACTCAATCACACACACACACACACACACACTCTCTCTCTCTCTCTCTCTCTCTCTCTCTCACTCTCTACACATTCTCTCTCTACAGATTCTCTCTCTATAGATTCTCTCTCTCTCTCTACCGATTCTCTCCCTCTTACTCTCCAATTCTCTCTCTCTCTCTCTCTCTCTCTCTCTCTCTCTCTCTCTCTCTCTCGGGTGTGTGTGTGTGTGTGTGTGTGTGCATGGGCTGGGGGGTGCATGGGGTGTGCGAGTGTGTGGTGTGTGTTCTTGGAGTGGATGAGGGTGTGTGCATGGGGGGTGTGTACGCATTGGGGTGTGAGTGTGTGCATGGGTGTGTGTGCATGGGGGGTGCGTGTGGCGTTCTGGGTGCGTGTGTGTGGGGTGGGTGTGTGCATGGGTGGGTCAGTGAATGCATGGGGGTAGGTGCTTGTATGTGTGTGTATGTGTGTGTGCAAGCGCGCGCGTGCGCGCGCTTGCATGGGGGGTGTGCGTGCATGGGGAGGGTGTGTGTGCATAGGCGGGGTGGGTTGTGTGCATGAGGTGTGTGTGCGTGTGCATGTGCATTGGTGGGTAGGTATGTGCATGGGGTGTGGGTGCTTGCATGGGTGTATGCGCACGCGCGTGGGGGGGGGGGGGGTGTGTGTGTGTTAGGGTTAGGGTGTGTGCATGAGTATATGCATGTGCGCGTGCATTGGTGTGTTCTTGGGATGGGTGTGTGTGCATTGGTGTGTGTGCGCGTGTGTGTGCGTGTGTGTGTGTGGTGTCACCCACCCCACCCATGCACACACCCACCCCAATGCACATACCCACCCACCCACCAATGCGCACGCGCACACACACCCATGCAAGCACCCACCCCCATGCACGCATGCACACACACACACACACACACACACACCAATGCACACACACACACACACACACACACACCCAAACCCCATTGACACACACCCCAACCCCCATGGACACGCACCCACACCCTATGCCCACACCCACCCACCAACGCACACACACACCCCCTCGATGCACACACCCCCCACACGCACACACACTCCATACACACACAAACACAAACACAACCCCCCACACCCAGTCACACCCCCCCACGCGCACACCCCCAATGCACACACCTCCCTAATGCACACACACCCCATGCACACAACCCACCCACCCCACGCACACACACACCCACTCACCCACCCCATGCACCATCCCACCCGAGAGAGAGAGAGAGAGAGAATCGTTAGAGAGAGATAGAATCTGTAGAGAGATAGTCGTTAGAGAGAGGAGATAGAATCGGTATAGAGAGAGAGAGAGAGAGAGAGAGAGAGAGAGAGAGAGAGAGAGAGAGAGAGAGAGAGAGAGAGAACCGGCAGAGAGAGAGAATAGAGATGGGAGGAGGGGCAAAACGGTCCAATTTAACACCATCAGCCCATAATCCGCCACAGGGTATCAATTTGTCACAAAATGAACCTCAGAGTATTTACTTAAAAATGGCCCAAACGTGAGGGTATTTTTATGCAATTAACCCTATAAATAATTTGTACCATGACTTTTCAATTCTTGGCTATGATCATTGGAATGGAATGATTTATTACATAGTATTCATTTCTATTTTTCACCCACAAAACTGTGAATGGCATATTGTTTGACATGTAAAGGGTACATGCATATAGAATAAAGAATTTGAACCTACTTTAGAACCTACTTTTGAAGAATTTCGTCTTGATTAATTTTTCAGTGCATTAGGAGGTAGTAGTAATGGTCAATCCCCATTTAGAATGTATTTTGTGACTGCATTACACCAGCTCTGGGAGGTCTCCTCCAACAATACCATCGATAGCGTCTCCATCATCTTCCATGACATCATCACCTTCATCGCAGATAGAGTTTCACCGCTACCCTTCATCTTTAAAAGCAATTGTATGATCTCTTCTTCTCTCTAGATTCTAAGAACAATCTATTTGGCTCTGAACTAACTTTTTTCCTTCATCTCACATGGTGCCATCCTACCATCGTCATAGAGTGAGTTCCTCCTCAATTACTACATGCTTCCCCAAGCAAGGATCCAATAGCTTTTTCAATAATCAAGGATCCAATCTATTTGGTTGAACCAATTTTTGATGGATCATTTGACAGTACGTCATCTATTACTGATTAAATGGTTGATCTTTGTATGAATCGATGAGATGTGCCTGTTCTAATCTGGATGTTTATTTTGTTTTTTGTTTTTTTTGAATAATTCATATATGATTTATGTATATATATGTTTTTAAATTATCTTTCGGAGTGAACATGATCTAATTATTTATCGGGTCCACATGATCATGATTTGTTCGCTGTATTGGTCAATATTGAGTGTTAGAATAATAGTTGATGGCTATTGAAACAGAATTTATGTTTATGTTTTATGATTTTTGTTAACTCTTTGCATTCCTTTGAAGAAATTATGTTTACATCTTCGATATTGTTTCAGAGTGTTTTCTCACTACAAAGCGTTGACCGTGGAGAACCCGGTCAACGTGGTCAAGGGGCCCGCTTTGGGTCCCTCGGGGGTTTCGAATCGGTGCAGAAGGGGCGAGGGGAAGCCTCGGCCCTGGTTGAGACGCTCGGCCTCGGACAGACGAGCGCGTCCTCGGAAATAGGACGACGAGGGGAAGCCTCGGTCGTCCGGCTAAATGCGTGTTTGGCGAAGGGCGAGGGGAAGCCTCGGCCCGGGTCGAGACGCTCGGCCTCGGTGGTTTGCGCTTGGCTTCGGCGATCGGACGACGAGGGGAAGCCTCAATCGTCCGGCAGGTTGCGTGGTCGGCGAGGGGCGAGGGGGAGCCTCGGCCCATTGATCAGCTGTCCACCTGCGTAGACGAGAACGCTCGTCAGGGGGCCGGACCTTGGTTCCAGCCAAATCCCCTCCGATGCCTAAGTCAGACAGAGATCTGAGAAAGGAGGCCCGGCGGAGACGGTCCGACTCGTGAGGAGATCGTAACGGCGTCTCTCGGCGCGAGCGGGGGAGGAAGGAGATGAATTGGGGGAACGAGGTCGTTGATGGAGTACCTTAGGTTTTGTTACCTCAGATGCGGTCCTTTTCTTCGTCGTCCTCCTAGCCCTTTTGTAGAGCTCCCGGCGTGAATGCCTCTGGCCCACGTCCCACAACTGCCCTCGATCGTGCCCCATCAATCCGCCCCCTCGCCGCCGCTCTCTTCGCCCTTCCAGCACCTCCCCATTACCGCCATTTAGTGGTCGCGCATTTGGGGGAACTGTTTTCGCAGGAGTGGGCGAGTGACTTAGCGGGTTATCGGGGCCGGGTCGGATCGACATTCGAGAAGATCCCTTACAGGGCCTTTACTGAATGGGCTTGAGGAAGCAGATGGGCTCTCGACCAGTAGTCGGGCTCCCGGGCTCGTGTCTTTTGGGTCTCGGTCAAATAGGCGTAACAATTGCCCCCATCGGTCGAGTTGATTAGCTTCGGCCTATTCGGCTCGGCCGATGTGACTCCTGCCGATTTTGACAAGCTCGCCAGTCGATGCCGACTCATTTATTAGTCGTCATCATGAGTGGGCCCGTTCGATGTTTTTAAGGCGCGGGCTCCGAAGCGCCATTGGTCCTCCGATGCCGCCACGTGTGGCTGCAAATTTACCCCCATCGTTCGCGGGGCCGTCTTCAATCGAGAAGCTGAGGGGTTCGGGCGCCGCCATCGGTGGGATCGATCGGCCTCGGCTAGCTTGGTATAACCACTACGCCTCCTGGGGTTCCGAGTGGCGCTTCAGCCGAGGCGTGGTCATAAATGTAGGTCATGATGAGGCGGATCGATTGGACTTCCCCTGGCGCCGATTTCGAAACGCCGCCAGTCCTTCGAAGCCTGCCGCGCGTTCTTGTCAGCCGCTTCGAATTCGCCCCTGCGCCCGGTATATAAGATCCTCAGCCGCGTTGATCTCCCCTCCTCCCTTGCTCCTCCCGGTATTCAAAGCTTTCCGCAACTCGGAGTTTCCCGTCACCTTCGCTTTCTTGCCTTCTCCGAACTAGCCGAAAAAGGTAATTCCTCTCTCGCTTTCATCTCATGGCTACTCTTAGGATAGGCAGTTCTAGTTAAAGGGCGAGGGATCCTCCGGAGTCCAGGCGGGGCGAGCCCCGGCTAGGGGAATCAGGTTCCCCCGCCAGGAGTCGTTCTCTTCAAGATAAGGGGAAGGGGAAACTTTTTCCAGACTACGCCCGTGATGACGTGGCGTCGGCTACCGTGCGGCTTAATGTGCCCCCGGTTGTCCTCCGTACGCCGTCGAGGACTCCTCCTTCGGTGGCCGCGGAGATCCGGGAAAGATATCTCTGCTTCCCATACGAGGTTCGAGTTCCATTTGTCGACGAGCGGATTTGCCTTCCGAGGAGTAATGAGGTCGGCGCCTACGTCGAGATGTTCCGCCTGGGTCTTCGCTTCCCGCTCCATCCCTTCTTCATCCAGGTCATGGAGCATCTCACGGTGTCCCTGTGTCAGTTCACCCCGTGTTCGATCGCGGTACTGACGGGCTTCGTAACGCTCTGCTGTACCCGTGGTCTGGAGCCGTCTCTCCCCCTTCTCTTCCACTTTTACCAGGTCCAGACGGTCGGTCCGGGGTCATGGCTGCTACTCCGAGCCCGTTCGAGGAGGGAATGCCTGATCGGGTTGCCCCGCTGGTCAGGGGATTGGAACTCGGATTATGTCTTCGTGGTCTTCTTGGGTGAGGCCCAGATTTTGACAAGTTGGGGAGCGTCTGTCCAACCTCGCCCGCCACCAGCCCTTTCGGATGTTGATCAGGCAGCCGCCGCGACGCTGTCGGCTCTTCCTTTGGAATCGAAGTCCATCTGGCCTTTGTTGCATGACCTACTCCTGAAGGCCATCTTGTGGTCCCGGGTAGGTCGCTTTTTCCTCCTCGGACTGCCCTGTGACTCATCCTGATTTCGGTTTCCATTGCAGGGATGGCATGCCGCGAGTTCGTCCGTGACGTCGATGAGCTGATCCGTCGTGGAGCTGCTCAGAGCCGAGGCAGTACCTCCGGAAGGGCGCCTCGACGGACCGTTGAGGAGGAGGTGCGCCGTGCCGAGCCCTCCGTGGGCAAGGTAGTTGAGGAGGATGTGCGCCGAGCCGAGCCCTCTGTGGGCAAGGTAGTGGCCGTGCCTCCTGCCTCTTCTTCTGGCGATCCCCTCCCCGGGGACGTAGTAAAGGCCGGACCTGCCCCACCAGCCCAAGAGGCAGGGGGTAATGACGGGTCCGGTGTAGTCCCCCTCGCCCTCGGAGCGTCCCCTCCCGTCCCCGAGAGTGGAGATGGGGCAAGGCGGAAGCGCTCTCCTCCGGCGCTCGTGGTGCCTCACGGAGGGAAGAAGAGGAAGGAGGATGCGGAGCCCTCCAGCCCGGCCAGTTCTGTGCCTCCTGCGGGCACCACCGGAGATCTTCAGGTGACTCTGACAACCACCCCCATCGCAGCGTCCCCGCTTCCGTCCCCGGGAATCGGAGCGCTATTGGCGAGCCATATGGCTTCCCTCGATGTTGCCCCCGGGAGTTCGGTGTTCGCCGACCGAGCCCTAGCCCAGCAGGTGGCCGAGAGCTCCGTCTTCCCTCGGGACCGCAGCACCCTCAAGAAGATTCCCGCCGACAAGGTGTCGGATTCTTTGGTTTGGGCCCTTCAACAGGTTCGGCCCTCTCGCAGTCCTTTCTTTCCCTTCACTCCCTTTTTAGCTCATGTCCCGTTTTTCAGGGGTCGACGCTCGCCGTGGAGCTGCAGCGGCGAGCCATCCTCCTGAGGAAGCTGGAGGAGTCCACCATGAAGGCTCAGGAGCGGGCCGGGGCGGCCAAGGTGGCCATGATGGAGGCCCAGATGGAGTCTCGGTGCCTCAACCTCCGTGTGGCCGCGTTGGAGGGACAAGTGGGTGACCTCCAAGGAAAGCTGGAGGATGCTCATCAGTCGGCTGAGGAGGCGGCGGAGTCGTTCCGCCTGGAGAGGGAGGAGCTTCAGAGGGAACTGTCGGATCGGCGCCAAGTGATGCGGCTTGTAGAGGAGGTGGAGAAGGGCGTCGTCGAGACCCTGGGGATGAGGATCCTCGAGGTCCTCAGGGTGGCCTTCGGTAAGTACGAAGACCTCATCGCCCCTCGGATCGTCGAAGTCATCCAGTCTTCCTTCCGGGAATGTGCGGAGCGTGTCCGGCAGGCCCCTCCGTCGGTCGATCCCCCTCGCTCCGAGCAGGGCGAAGTGCCCGAGGATGTGTCCTCCCGAGCTCGGGCTCCCTAAGCAGTCCCTCCCGGCCTTATCCTCAAATTTTTTAGCATCCGCTTCGCTTTGGGCCAGTCTACTTGAAATGGATCCCTGGCCCCCGCTGTCTCCTTCGGCTTCGTCGATGGTTCCGTGGCCAATAATTGCTGGTTGCATGGCTGCTAGCTTGGGCTACCTACTTTGGGTCTTTTGTCAACCAATTTTGCTCTGTCGGTGTTGATCTGGCTTCTGTAGGGTGTTTTCTTCGCCTCGATCCCCTGTAAATAAGACACATTTTTGTACTCTGGTTAACTATTATAAAAGAAATTGACTTACTCGGACTTCTCGTGTACTTTGCGTTGTCGCCTTGTTCTTGGCCTAGGACTGGTCGGCGTTGGCGTTGGCTGGGGGGGATTCTCCCCAGACTTATGGGTGTGAGAGTCGGTCGGCGAAGGCAAAAGCTCCTCGGCTTAGGACCGGTCGGCGTCCGTGTCTCGGGGGAGTTGCCCCCAGACTTATGAGCACAAGAGTCGGTCGGCGAGGGTAAAGCTCCTCGGCTTAGGACCGGTCGGCGTCCGTGCTTGCTGGGGGAACTGTCCCAGGCTTATGGGCGCGGAAGTCGGTCTGCAAGGGCCAAGCTCCTCGGCTTAGAACCGGTCGGCGTTCGTGCTGGCTGGGGGGATCGCCCCCAGACTTATGAGCGCAGGAGTCGGTCGGCGAGGGCAAAGCTCCTCGGCTTAGGACTGGTCGGCATCCGCGCCTGCTGGGGGAATTGCCCCCAGTCTTATGAGCGCAGGAGTCAATCGGCGAGGACAAAGCTCCCCTTCCTCCTCCAGTGAGGCGGCGGTCCCCAGTCTCTTGCGCTATTGGTGACATGTCAACCCCGTCGGGGATTTAAGAAAAGACAAAAAAGGGAATGCATTTGTACTCTCAAGAGTCCTGTCGGACCGATACACTTGGAGGAAAGGAAAAGGAAATGAAACTAGACAGAGGGACGTAAACCTAGATAGCTCCCTCTTACTAGGCTGCAACCGGGGGGAGAGACATCGCCCGCTCACTCTATGATACGGAGGGGACCTTGGACGGTGTTGATCTTCTTCCCCTTGTCTGGCTGCATGGAGGTCCCTTCTCCGTGGGCCAGCTCGTCGGCCTGGTTCCTGGCGTGCCCCCGGCTCATCAGCTTCTCAATGTCCTTCTTCAAATGCCAGCAGTCTTCGGTGTCATGACCATCGTCCTTATGGTACTTGCAGTACTTCTCCCTGTTCTTCCCACCTCTTCTAGCCTTCGGTGGGGGGCGATCAGCTCGCTCTTCCTTCTGTACTTGGGCGAGGACGGCGTCTGGGGTGGTATCCCTCGCACTTTCTCCCCGCTGCCTGTTCCTCGGCCTCTTCTCGGTCCGGTGTCCTTCGGGGCTGACTCGTCCGCCGTCGCCGCGCTTGGTCCCTCGAGTGGCTTTTCCTGCATCCTCGGCCAAGGCCTCCTCGGTCAGCATGAAGCGTTCTGCCCTCGCCATGATCCCGGGGAGGTCCTTTGGGGGATCGTTGTGTAGGGACTTCTTGAGGCCTCGGTGGCGAAGCCCTTTCTTAAGGGCCGTCTGGACCACCAGGTCGGGAGGGTTGTTCACGTTCAGCCTTTCCGCATTGAAGCGGCGTATGAACTGTCGGAGCGGCTCGGCCGGGCCTTGCACCACGTTGAACAGATGTTCTGCACCAGGTTTGATCAGCCTCCCCGCCATGAACTGTTTGCAGAACAACTGGGTGAGTTGCTCGAAGCTGTCGATGGAGCGGCCGGGCAGGCTGTGGTACCATGTCCTTGCCGCTCCCCTGAGAGTAGAATAGAAGCCCCGACAAAGCAGGTCATCGTCAGCTCCCTGGAAGGCCATGTCCCCCTTGTAGTCCATCACGTGGTGTCCCGGGTCCCCTATTCCGTCGTACTTCCCCAGCACTGGGATCCTGAATCGAGAAGGGACCCGTGCGTCGGTTATTCTCCGTGATAAGGGGCACCGGTCTCCGTGGATGCCCCCGGGGATGCGGTATTCGCCTGCCTCTGGCTCGATCGAGGGTGGAGGAAGCACAGGCGTCGGCGGGGCTGGCTCTGCGACCCTCGCCACGCTTGGGGTCGGGCTGACCCGACGTTCCCGACTCCTCCTGCGGGAGCTCCTGCTCCGCCGCGATCGGTCTCTTGAGTGGTGTCGTTCGCTTCTCCTGCGACGGGACGACCGCGACCGACGAGATGATGCCGTCATCGATTCGCCCTCCGTCCCTTCGGTTTCTCTTCGGCTCCTTTCACGATAAGGGGAGGAGGCGCGTGACCTCGCCTGACGAGAGCCGTGCAGCGTGAATCGTCGCTCCGTGTTCGGTTTCAGGGTCCCGTGGTCGTCGACCACGGCGGACCGCAAGTGCGGGGGACCCCCCGCCCATCGATGGCTATCGTCCAACGTGCCTCCGTTGGACGGCGCAGGGCCGACGAGCTGCTGCACCGTCGCGACCAATGTCTGGAGGCTCGCGTTGGTCTCCTGAGCCAGGGCGCGGAGCTGTCCCTGCGTGGCCAGTTCTGAGCCGCCGGTCTCTTCGGTTGAGAGGGCGGGGTGGTCGCCGACGGGCATGTCCTCGGGGTTGCCGTTTGATGCGCCATTCCCTTCCTCCGGGATGGGGGGCATGCGCTTCCTTCCATTGCTGGCTCGTGCCATTGTTGGTGTGGTTTGTTACTTCGTGGGATGGTTTTCGTTCCCACAGATGGCGCCAGATGTTTCAGAGTGTTTTCTCACTACAAAGCGTTGACCGTGGAGAACCCGGTCAACGTGGTCAAGGGGCCCGCTTTGGGTCCCTCGGAGGTTTCGAATCGGTGCAGAAGGGGCGAGGGGAAGCCTCGGCCCTGGTTGAGACGCTCGGCCTCGGACAGACGAGCGCGTCCTCGGAAATAGGACGACGAGGGGAAGCCTCGGTCGTCCGGCTAAATGCGTGTTCGGCGAAGGGCGAGGGGAAGCCTCGGCCCGGGTCGAGACGCTCGGCCTCGGTGGTTTGCGCTTGGCTTCAGCGATCGGACGACGAGGGGAAGCCTCAATCGTCCGGCAGGTTGCGTGGTCGGCGAGGGGCGAGGGGGAGCCTAGGCCCGTTGATCAGCTGTCCACCTGCGTAGACGAGAACGCTCGTCAGGGGGCCGGACCTTGGTTCCGGCCAAATCCCCTCCGATGCCTAAGTCAGACAGAGATCTGAGAAAGGAGGCCTGGCGGAGACGGTCCGACTCGTGAGGAGATCGTAACGGCGTCTCTCGGCGCGAGCGGGGGAGGAAGGAGATGAATTGGGGGAACGAGGTCGTTGATGGAGTACCTTAGGTTTTGTTACCACAGATGCGGTCCTTTTCTTCGTCGTCCTCCTAGCCCTTTTGTAGAGCTCCCGGCGTGAATGCCTCTGGCCCACGTCCCACGCCTGCCCTCGATCGTGCCCCATCAATCCGCCCCCTCGCCGCCGCTCTCTTCGCCCTTCCAGCACCTCCCCATTACCGCCATTTAGTGGTCGCGCATTCGGGGGAACTGTTTTCGCAGGAGTGGGCGAGTGACTTAGCGGGTTATCGGGGCCGGGTCGGATCGACATTCGAGAAGATCCCTTACAGGGCCTTTGCTGAATGGGCTTGAGTAAGCAGATGGGCTCTCGACCAGTAGTCAGGCTCCTGGGCTCGTGTCTTTTGGGTCTCGGTCAAATAGGCGTAACAGATATCTATACGATTATTAGTCCATACTTTTCGTCGTCGTTCTTCTTGGTGTTTTGCTTATTGAGTTAGCAAAAACAAATCATCAAATTGGGTTGGTTACCCTGATCCCCCGACTTTGTTACACCTCAATTTGACAAACATGCAAGATGCCGAACAAAAGCAAAAACGATCTAATTGTCTCTCGCTTTCTCACTCTCTGTTTTTCGTTTCTAAGATAATGTTGAGGATTTGGAATTAAGCTTTGTTCTATGCTAGAATTAGGGATTTAACTTACAACAGATGTCTTTTACTTCAATTCAATTCAGTTATATATTCCTTTGGTAATTTATGTTTGTGTTAAGTTCTTAGGTAGCGGGTTACTTTGGTAATTCAGTTTTATGTTCATTTGGTAATTCAGTTTTATGTTCATTTGATCCTAATCCCTTACCCCAGTTGCAGTTTGAGATTCGCGACAGTAGCGGGATACTTCAAACTCTGCAGCCCAGAGCGTTGTTCGGACTTTGGCATCTCTTCAGTATTTATTTCAACTTCTATAACAAGCATGTAATTTTTTTCCCCTTCTAGCTGTTTGCTTAGATTTGTAGATTTTATAAAATTTTTAATGTGTCTTGAAAGAATTATGTATATGAAGGTTGGAAACATAAGATTTGCGTATTGGACTTATCAAATGCTGAGAAATATATTGTTTTATGTTGCTTCATGATTTGTAATTGTCAATACTTTGTTGGATTTTCTGCTTTTTCGAGTAGAGGTACCATGTTTTACAAGTATCAAAGTTTGGGAACAATGATCACATTAATTAGTTAAACTTCATGAAAAGAAATAGTTTGTGAAATTATTAATTGTTGACGGTAAAAGGTTGGGAATGAATAGCTGAATGTTCAGGTTAGGCAATGTTTGGATAAATGAAGGAGTGTCTAATATCTGTAAAGCATATAAACTTTATTTACATGAAATCTACTTAGTTTATTTTTCAGGTCTAAAAAAGTCGATTTAAATTTCAAGGTGTCTTCATGGTAATTATTCCCGACAAATTGAATATATATGCACATAAACTTTGATAAACTTACATAAACTTTGATAAACTTTGATAACTTGAAGTCTTATATGTAATCGAGTTGTCCTAGATTTATTTGAAATCTTTCAGGTAATCGAAGAGGAACTAAATTTGTCTAAAATTTTAGGATGAACTAAATATTGCAGGCGGACTAAAATTTTTGTATGGAACTAAATAAACAATCTGGGAACTAAATTTTCTGAGGAACTAAATTTTGGGAGGAACTAAAAATTTTAATTTTTTTTAGAAGCACTAAATTTTGTGGGTGAACTAAATTTTGTGGGAACTAAGATTTTGTGGATGGACCTAATAATTATTATGATTTAATTATTGCTGTTCGTTTAAAATTAGGGGAACCAAGATTTTGAAGGGCACATTTTAAAAGAACCGTGCCCTTGGTGCACGGGTTATGACTAGTCCATTTGATATAATTTAAAATCTTTATAACAAGCATAAGATAATAACATTCTAATAGATTCAATACGTGCAACTGGTGCATAAGTTTCATCATAATCTATTCCTTCTTCTTGATTATATCCTTGTGCAACTAGTCTTGTCTTATTCCTACTACTTGTCAGATTCATCTAATTTTTTAAAATACAAATTTTGTTCCTATAACTGGATGATCTGATGGTGTTGGAACTAATTCCTATACATCATTCCTCTTAAATTGATTTAGTTTTCAGGCATTGCAATAATCCACGAACTATCCTTACAAGCTTCATTGACATTCTTTAGTTCAATGGATGAAATAAAGTAACAATGTGTCATTTACTTTATTTATGATCATGTTCTCATACCATCTAATAAATATCTAATGACTAATTTATGAGGATGGTTGGGAACTTCTACATATGCCTTGGGAAGTTCTATATTTTCTGAGATTGATTCAATATAGGGATTCGTTGAATCATTTATATCATCATGATCATCTAGTTTAATAATCTCAAGTAAATTAGAAAATGGTATTGCTTATTCATCGCCATCTACATATGTACTAGATGAGTAATTTTCATCAAATGTAACATGAAGCGATTCTTCTATACACAAAGTTCTTTTATTATATACTCTGTAGGCTTTACTACGTGTAGAATATCCTACAAATATTCCTTTATATTACTTAGAGTCAAACTTATCTAGTGCAACCCAAGTGTTTAAAATACACCATTTATATCCAAAAACATGAAAATATGATACACCTGGAATACGATCGAAAAATAATTCAAAACATGTTTTGTTAAGTAGGGGTCTTACTAGAATCCTATTTAAAATATAATATGCAGTTGCAACAGCTTCTAACCAAAAATATATTGGTAAATTACTATCAAATAACATAGTACTTGCATATTCTTGTAATGTTTTGTTTCTCCTTTCAACTACACCATTTTGTGGAGTAGCTCTAGGAAAGGAGAAATTATGTGTTATGCCATTATTATTACAAAATTTAATGAAAGCTTCTTTCTCAAATTCTCCTCCATGATAACTACGAAGTGTAATAATGGTTGAAGATTAGATTTTTTAAATTTTACGACAAAATACTGAAAAATCTTCAAATGCATCATTCTTGTATTTTAAGAATAAAACACATGTATATCTAGAGAAATCATCAACAATGATAATGCATATCTATTTTCATTTAAAGAAGATATTCTAGAAGGACCAAATAAATTCAAATGTAGGAGTTCAAGTGGTCGTTTTATTGAAATATCATCTTTTGATTTGAAAGATGATTTGTGCATTTTTTTGTTGACATGCATCACAAAAATGTGTGTGATAAAAAGAAATATTTGGCATTTTTGAAACTAATTTGAATTTTGAAATACGTGTAATATGTTTGAAATTAGTATGTCCAAAATGTTTATGTCATAAGAGTGTATTCTCTGATGATGCTAATAAACAATGATTATGTGTAGTAATGGTCATGCATAGAATATATATATTATTCCTACGATTACCTTGAAATACATATTAGACATATTAAAATCATATATGATGCATGCATTCTTTTCAAAAATAATTTTAAAATCATTATCGCATAATTGACTAATAGATAGTAAATTATGTTTCAAGCCATCAATGAGTTGTTGGAACTTATCCAACTCAGTTGGATCTTAATCAAACATTGGGCTTATATGCGATAAATAATTATATGGTGCTGCACTGTCATATTAAAGCACAATGTATAAGTGATCTCATTTATTAAGTTAAGTGGGCTTAAATGAGTCATATAGGTTGTGGGCCTTTATGTGTGGCGACTATTGGGCTTCAATTCGTTGATGGGCCGAATTGGAAACCATAGGGCTAAGGAGGCTAGCCCCTATATATATGCGGTCATGATCCCCGGAGCACACGAACAAGTTAGTTGTCTTTTCTATGCCCCGTCGCTAGGAGAGAAACCAGGAGAAAGCCAAAGGATTTCTCCAACGGTGGATTCGTGCTATTCTGGAAGATCATCCGCTTCGTTATCCTCAGGATCTCTTTCAGACTATTAGCGATGGACTTAGGTACGCTTCCGCTAAACAGAGAAGGTAACATTTTAAGATTCAGCATGCGTAATCTAGATCTGTGTTATTTGGTTTATACATGCATCTAGATCTTTAGTTCTCACAAGTGGTATCAGAGCCGCCATGCTTGGATCTTATGATTTTGCTTGCTCATACGTAGATCTGATAAAAATATGATTTTTACTATGTATTTGATCATATTTTCGGATTCAATTGTTAGGTTGCTCTTGAATAATCAGATGTGAATTTTGTGAAGTTTTTTGATTGATTTTACTTGTTAAAATTTTTTTACGAAGATCGGGGGCGGCCAGCCGGCCGCCGCCCGACACGGCTGTAGAGGGGGCGGCTCCACCGCCCCCGTCAGTAAATCGATGCCAGCTTTGCTGGCACCGACGCAGTGAGAGAGGGGCGGCACCCTGCCGCCCCTCCGTCGGAAAAATGGGAACAGAGGGGGCGGCAGCCGTCGCCCCGTTAGGGCTTCATAGGGGGCGGCAACCGTTGCCCCTATCAGGATCAAGGGGCGGCTCCCGCCGCCCCCAATCAGGAATCGGAGGGGGCGGCACCCTGCCGCCCCCTCCGATCGGAATAGTAGGCCCCAACCGGGGGCCTGCCATAGACTGAAGAGGGGGCCGCCCCCAGTCGGAACCCTAGAGGGGGCGGCACCCTATCGCCCCCAAATCGACGATCGAAAAAAGGGGAGGGGAGATCCCCCCTTGTCGGAAGATCGGAGAAGAAGGGGGGCTGCTCCCCCCTCACTGGGAAAATCAGACCCGCTCGCGTCTGCATTCAGGAAGAAAGGGGGCGGCTCCCACCGCCCCCTGTCGGAAGACGGCGTCGCCGGTCCCCTGCCGGCGCCGGTTGCGAGGGAAGGGGCGACGGCGGCCGCCCCTAGGTTGGCCAGCTTGCTGCTAAGGTTTCTAAACCTAGCAGGCTTTAGGCCAGAATTGGGGCCCAATCAGTATTTTTTCAAAAAAAAATTTAAAACAGTATTGGGCTGGTATTTTTGGGACTGTTTTGGCTATTTGCACCTATTTTGGGCCTCCTTGTTTGGCAAATATTTTGGTTGTTATGAATACTATTTGGGGCTTGTTTCTTAAGAATATTAACACAAATATTGTCAAGGAAATAATAAGTTTCTTTTTATACATATATATTTCCATTGAGGCAAAATTTTGTGTTAAAATAGTTTAATTTATTTAAATTCACTTTTAGGCATGCTACACTATATATATTTCGAAATGATTGTAATTAAATGAAAACCCCACCAAAGTGGGCCCGATCGTGGTGATTACTTTTATTTCGATATATAAAAATCTACGGACATACTTTGTATGTAAATTTAGTGCCTAAAATTTTGAATTTAAATTTGTTAAATGAGGAAATAAATGGTTATGTATATTTTCCTTTAAGCCCAATTTGTGTGTTAAATTTTATTCGTTCCATTTTAATTCTTTTAGGCATTCCTTGCTTTATTTATACGTTTCGAAATAATCCTAATTATTACGAGACCCCACCAAAGTGGGCTCTACAGTTAAATTATTATTATTTCGGAATGTAAACGATTAAATACATACGTTGTATGATTAGTTGCCCAATATTGAATTTAATTGGATTGAAGGAGGAAATAAGAAGCTTTATGTATATTTCTCCTCAAAGATAAATTTTGTGGTAAAACAAATTAAATTCTAAATTCATGGCATAAGTACATATATATATATATCTCGGTCTATAACAAGTTGACTTCATACCTTGGTATGAAAATTCAATTTGCCTAAATTTAGATTTAAATTAAAACACAAAATTCAAGCGTTTTCTTCGGGAGGAAATAAAAGGGTTTAACGTATATTTCTGTCATGTCCTATTTTGAACTATACATGTATTCTACTGAACACACGTGGTATTTCTACTTACGATATATGGGTAGGCATGAAATAAGCGTAGATATCGATGTCTATGACGTAGTGCAAGGGGGATTGGACCGTAATATGTGGCTAAGGGTAGAGAATGCGAAATGTGAAGGCGGGAGAAGTGCGAATGACGTCGTGGGTGTAAAACAACAAGAATGTATTAGACGTGTGTGTGTGATGCATGCATGCATGCATGGATGTGCGTGGATGTGTGTAGGGAGAGCCATGCTAGTGTGAAAGGTGTTAGGGGTCAATGGAAACCCCCGTAAATTTTTAGAAAGGTTAGGGGCAAAACGGTCATTTGGACTAAAGCTGCTGTGCGTACATACTAAAGTTGTGTGTGCATAAAGTAACATCACACTTGTAATTAGTGGAAAGTTAAGAGGGTATTTTGGTCATTTTTATCATGGAATATTCCCTTGGAATATTCCTTTCTTGGAAGAGAAGAAAGGAATAAGAAGAGAGGAGAAAAAGAAAGGGAAATCTAGAGATTTCTCTCTTTTTCTCTCATTTTCTCCCTTCCACACTCCTTCCCATGCCATGGCCGGCCACACCCTCCCCCTAATCTCCTTCTTCTTCAATCCAAACCCTAATTTAACCCCAAAAAATAAGAAAAGCTTGGTTGCTTCAAGGAGAAAGAAGGTGGAAGGAAGAGAAAGAGAAGGAGAGAAGAAGAATCAAGATTTGTGGTAGGAATCCAACTTGGTTTTGGAATTTTAATTAGGGTTTATTTCTATCATGTTTACACATCATGTTTACTCAAGATGGAATAGGATTAATCAAATTAATGTGCCTTGATTCAATTTTCATGAATTTCCCTTTGAAATTCTTAGCAAAATCATCTCCTTTGAAATTCAGAAATCCTGATGTCTGTAGTTGCTTTGATACTGGTTATTGTAGCTTGAATTAAGTTTCGAAAAAATTATATTATGATAGATCTTGAAGTTCTACCCTAAAATCATATGAATTTTGATATATGTTCAATTCAAAAATTAGGAGTAAAAATTCTATCTTTATACCATGTCAGTTTGATCTTCAGTCTTGCCACAGTTTAGTAAAATTGACCTTAATACCTGCACACACAATGGAATTTTATGTTCTTGGTCTTGTTGGAAAGTTAACAAGTTTATATATAATTTCATCACATTGCTTATATTTCGAAATTCTGGCTGCAACATGCCCAAAATTGGCTTTCAATATAGACCCTGAAATCTGTCTGAAAAACAGATTTGACAGACTTCACCAAATAATTCACTATAAATCATCTACTTAATATTTTTGCCTGAATTTTATATGTGAATCCAGGACTAATATGCCAACAACTTTCATTTAGGAAATTTTGTCAAATTCTCAAGGCAAACTGATGTTATATGGCCATGTATTGTCTCTTTCTGCAAATTCCAGCAGGCTGAAACATTAGAGTGGTGATATGAATTTTGTAGTGTTTCCAATTATACTTGATACGTCTATTTTGCGGAGGCCCAACAGCATGGGCCCAAAGGCGCAGCCTACTACGCGAAATCGTGGGGGGACCAAGCCCACCCAACGAAGCCCATGAGAAGATCCCGAACATCGATCCGACCCGACCCCGGAAACGCGTGAGTCACTCGCCCACTCCAGCGATAACCGTTTCCCCAGGCCCGCTGCCACTTAATGGCCGTTATGGGGAGGTGCTGGCATGGCGCGGGGATCGGTGAGGGGGAGGCGGATTGAGGGGGCACGATTGGGGGCGGACGAAGGACGTGAGTCATGGGTGGTCGTGACGACAGGCCTATAAAAGGACTAGGAGGACGACTGAACAAAGGACGGCATCTCAGGTAACAAAACCTAAGGTACTCCATCAACGACCTAGTTCCCCCACTTCATCTCCTTCCCCCCGCTCGCGCCGGAGGACGTCGTTCTGATCTCCTCCAGAGCCTCCTCTTTCAGACGGTTATCTGACTTAGGCATAGGAGGGGATTTGGCCGGAACCAAGGTCCGGCCTCCCTGACGAGTGTTCTCGTCTGTTCAGGAAGACGCTAGATCCGAGTGCCGAAGCTTCCCTTCGGCACCAGGCGAACGCCATCGAGCATCAGCCAAGGCATCGCGGCCACCCCTCGACGCCAGGAGAGACCGAGGCCGAACGCTTCAATCCGAGCCGAGGCTTCCCCTCAGCTCCACGCCGGCCGCGCATCAAGCGAGATGACCGAGGCTACCCCTCGTCGTCCGACCGACCGAGGCCGAGCACACCCATCCGAGCAGAGGCTTCCCCTCAGCACCGCGCCGGTCGCGCGTCAAGCCAAGGTGCCGAGGCTTCCCCTCGTCGCCCGACCGTCCGAGGCCGAGCACCTCACACCGGGCCGAGGCTTCCCCTTAGCCCCCCAGAGGCCGAGGATCCAGATCCGGCCCAGCTGACGTGCTCATCGTCGACTACATCTCCGATTCGTGTCGTATCTACACGCGCACGACACACCCAAGGGACCCTAATCGGCCCCTTGACCACGTTGACCGGGTAGTCCACGGTCAACGATTCTGTAGTGAGAAAACACTCTGAAACATCTGGCGCCGTCTGTGGGATCGAACTATCCCACGAAAAAACAAACCACACTTGCAATGGCACGCGCCTGCAACGGGAAGAGATGCATGCCCCCCATCCCGGAGGAAGGAAATGGCGCACCCAACAGTAACCTTGAGGGCGCACCCAACGGCAATCACCACGCCCCCTCAGCCGAAGAGACTGGCAAGTCCGAGCTGGCCACGCAGGAGGAACTCCGTGCCCTGGCCCAAGAGACCAACGCGAACATTCAGACACTGGTCGCAACGGTACATCAGCTCATCGGTGCCGCGCCAGCCAACGGAGACGTGTTGGGCGATGGCCATCGTTGGGAGGGGGGCCCCCCGCTCCTGCGGTCCGCTGTGGTCGCTGACCACGGAAACCGAAGACCAAACACGGAGCATCGGTTCACACTACCCGGCTTCTACCAGGCGAGATCACGCGCTTCCTCCTCTCATCGCGAAAGGAGCAGGAGGGGTACCGAATACACGGGGGACGAATCGGTGACCGCGTCGTCTCGTCGGCCACGACCACCCCATCACAGAAGAAGTGATCGGTACCACTCGAGGGACCGATCACGGCTAAGCGGAAGCTCCCACCGGAGGAGCCAGGAACGCCGGACCAGCCCCACCCCCAGTGTGGCGAAGGCCGTTGAGCCATCCCAGCCAGCGCCTGTGCCACCTCCACAACCGAACGAGCCTGAGGTAGGCGTGTGTCGGACCCCTGGAGGCATCCACGGGGACCGGTGCCCCCTGTCGCGGAGAATAAACGACGCGCGGGTCCCCTCTCGATTCAAGATCCCGACGCTGGGGAAATACGATGGGATAGGAGATCCAGGGAACCATGTGATGGACTACGAGGGGGACATGTCCTTCCAGGGAGCCGATGATACCCTGCTCTGCAGGGGCTTTTATTTGACCCTCAGGGGAGCAGCGAGAACTTGGTACCGCAGCCTGCCCAGCCGCTCCATTGACAGCTTCGAGGAACTCACCCAGCTGTTCTACAAACAGTTCATGGCAGGGCGACAGGTAATGCCCGATGCTGAACATTTGTTTAACATAGTGCAGGGCCCGACCGAGCCGTTCCGACAATTTATGCGCCGCTTCAACGCTGAGCGGCTGAACGTAAACAACCCTCCCGACCTCGTTGTCCAAACGGCCCTAAAGAAAGGGCTGCGTCATAGAGGCTTGAAGAAATCTCTGCACAATGATCCCCCGAAAGATCTCGCTGGGATCATGGCGAGGGCCGAGCGCTTCATGTTGACCGAGGAGACCTTGGCCATCGAGGCAGGAAAGGCCAGACGAGGGACCAAGCGCGGCGATAGCGAGCGTCGCAGCCCCGAAGGGTACCGGGCAGAGAAGAGGGCGAGAAACAAGCATCGGAGGGAGGATACGAGGGACGCCACCCCGGACGTCGTCCTCACTCAAGTGCAGAAGGAAGAGCGCGTTGATCGCCCCCCGTCGAAGACAAAAAGAGGGGGGAAAAATGGGGAAAAGTATTGCCAGTACCACAAAGACAACGGCCACGACACTGAAGACTGCTGGCACCTAAAGAAGGACATCGAGAAGTTGATGAGCCGAGGGCATGCAAGTAACTTTACCGACGACCCGGCCCACGGAGAAGGAACATCCAAGCAGCCGGACAAAGGAAAGAAGGTCAACGCCGTCCAAGGACCCCTCCGCATCATAGAGTGAGCAGGCGAGGCCCCCCAGTCGCCGCCTAGTCGGGAGGAGATTATCTAGGTTCACATCCCCCCGTCTAGCTTTATTTCTTTTTTCCTCCAAATGTACTAGTCCAATAGGACCTTTAAGAGTACAAATGCACTCCTTTTCTTCATCTCCGACGGAGTCAACATTTTGCTAAGGCTGCATAAGAGTGAAGACCGCCACCTCACAGGACGGGGGGTCAATCAAAACCGGTCCTAAGCCGAGGAGCTTCACCCTCGCTGACCGACTCCATCGCTCGTAAGTCTGGGGGCAATTCCCCCAGCCAGTGCAGACGCCGACCGGTCCTAAGCCGAGGAGCTTCATCCTCGCGGACCGACACCATCGCTCGTAAGTCTGGGGGCAATTCCCCCAGCCAGCGTAGACGCCGACCGGTCCTAAGCCGAGGAGCTTCACCCTCACTGACCGACTCCATCGCTCGTAAGTCTGGGGGCAATTCCCCCAGCCAGCGCAGACGCCGACCGGTCCTAAGCTGAGGAGCTTCACCCTCACTGACCGACACCATCGCTCCTAAGTCTGGGGGCAATTCCCCCAGCCAGCGCAGACGCTAACTGGTCCTAATCCGAGGGACTTCTCCCTCGCTGACCTACTCCATTGCTCATAAGACTGAGAGCAACCCCCCAGCCAATAAGGACATCAACCGACTTGTCCACTCGAGGGACTAGGGGCGACATCCCGGAGGAAGGAGGCGAGCGACCACCATCAGCAGAGGAGCCCAAAATCGCATCAACAAAGCAAAATGCGCGGAGAATTCAAGTAGGTCAATTTCATTTCCAACAGTTAACCGAGGTACAAAAGTGTGTCTTTTTACAGGAAATTCGACGTGGAGGAACCACCTTACTAATAATTCACTCTCGGCGAACAACAAAACTCGTCACCCACGAAAATTAGGGTGACGCCAGCAGAGCAAAACTTGTCGACCAAGAACACGAAATTGCTGGCTTAAATGAACATCCTTGCAATCGGCAATTGTTTGCCTTGAAGCAGAGAGCCGGTAAAGATGCCAATGGAGATTGCGAGGTCAGGGATCCATTTCAAGTAGGCTGGGCCAAAGCGAAGCGGATGCTGAAAAATTTAAGGATAAAAACAAGGATGACAGGCCGGGAAGGACGGCCTAGGGGACCCAGGCTTGGGAGGACGCATCCTCAGGCGCCTCGCCCTCCTCGGAGCGACGGGGATCGGCAGACGGAAGGGCTTGCAGGACGCGCTCCGCACAATCCCGAAAGGAGGACTGGATGACTTCGACGATCTGAGAGCCGATAAGGTCTTCATACTTACTGAAGGCCTCCCTGAGGACCTCGAAGATCCTCTCCCCCAGAGTCCCGATGACGCCCCTCTCCACCTCATCCGCGAACCGCGCCGCCTGACGCCGATCCGACAGTTCCCTTTGGAGCTCCTTCCTCTCCAGGCGGAACGACTCTGCCGCTTCCTCGGCCGACCACCGAGCTTCCTCCAAATCCCCCTGGAGATCGGCCACTTGTCCCTCTAACTCGGCCACCCGGAGCTTGAGTTGCCGAGACTCCATCTGGGCCGCCACCGCAGCTACCTCCGCCGCCCCGGCCCGCTCGTGGTCCTTTGCGGAGGACTCCTCCAGCTCCCTCAAACAGACAGCTCGACGCTGCGACTCGACAGCGAGTGTTGAACCCTGAACGACAAGACATGAGCCAAGAAGAGAGCGAAGAAAAGAAAGGGACAGCGGGATAGCCAGACCTGCTGAAGGATCCAGACCAAGATGTCCGACACCTTGTTGGCGGGGGCCCTCTCGAGGAGACCACGGTCCCAGGGGAGGACGGAGCCCTCGGCCAACTGCTGAGCCAAGGCTCAGTCGACAAACACCGAGTCCCCAGGGGTGACCTCGAGGGAGGCCGAGCAGCTCACCAACAGGGCGCCGATTCCCGATAATGGAGGCGGGGACGCTGCGACGGGGGTGGTCGTCAGGGTCCCTGGAAGATCCTCGGCGGCCACCGCCGGGGGCACGGAGCACACCGGACTGGAGGGATCCACGCCTTCCTTCCTCATCTTCCCTCCGTGAGGCTCGGCAGGCGCCGAAGGGGAGCGCTTCCGCCTCGTGCCGCCTCCACCCTCGGAGACAAGAGGGGGAGCGCCAAGCGCAAGAGGAGCTGCACCGGACCCATCATTACCCCCCGCCACTTGGGCCGGTGGGACGGATCCAGCTCTTGCGACCCCCCGGGGAGGGGACTACCAGAAGTAGAGGCGGGAGGCGCGGCCGCCACCTTGCCCATGGAGGGCTCGGCTCGGCACACCTCCTCCTCGACGGTCCGCCGAGGTGCCCTTCCCGAGGTGCTGCCTCGGCTCCGAGCGGCTCCACACCGAATCAGCTCATCGACGTTGCGGGTGAACTCGCGACCAGCCATTCCTGCAAGCGAAACCGAAATTAGAGTAAGCCACGGGGCAATCCAGGACTAAAAAAAGCGACCTACCCGGAGACCACAAAACGGCCTTCAGGAGTAGGTCGTCCAGCAAAGGCCAGATAGACTGCGCCTCCAAGGGGAGGGCCGACAACAGCGCGACGGCCGCCTGATCAGCCTCGGAGAGGGTTAGCATTCGGCAAGGCCAACCTGACCCACCCCAACATGTCAAAATCTGAGCATCCCCAAGGAAGACTACGAAGACATAACCCGAGCTCCAATCCCCCGCCCAGTGGGGTAGCCCGATCAGGCATTCCCTCCCCGGGCGGGCTCGGAGGTGCAGCCATGACCCTAGACCGACCGTCTGGATCTGATAAAAATAGAAGAGGAGGGGGAGAGATGGCTTCAGACCGCGAGTGCAGCAGAGCATCACAAAGCCTGTCAGAACCGCAACCGAACAGGGGGTAAACTGGCAAAGGGACACCATTAGGTACTCCATGACTTGGATAAAGAAGGGATTGAGCGGGAAACGAAGACCCAGACGGAACATCTCGACGTAAACACCGACTTCGTTGCTCCTCGGAAGACAAATCCGCTCGTCGATGAAAGGGACTCGAACATCATACGAGTGACAGAGGTACCTTCCCCGAATCTCCGCAGCCGCCAGAAGAGGAGTCCTCGATGGCGTTCTGAGGATAACTGGAGGTACATTAAGCCGCGCGGCAACCGACGCCACATCATCGCCAGTATAGTCTGGGAAGAGCTTCCCCTTTCCTTTGTCTCGGAGGGAACGGCTCCCCGAGGAGGAACCGGATCCCACAGATCAGGGCCCGCCATGCCTAGACTCAGGAGGATCCCTCGCCCCTTGGCCAGAGCCACCTATCCTAAGAGCAGCCATAATATGAGGATGGGAAAGGAGTTACCTTTTTGTTTATTTGGAGAAGGCAAGAGAACGAAGGCGGCGGAAGACTCTGAGTTTGTGGAAAGCCCGGAACAGAGAGAAGAGCGAGGAAGAAGTCGGGATCAAAGCATCCGGTGCACTTATATACAAGACCCAGGGGCGAATTCAAAACGCCTGACAGGAACGCGTGGCAGGCCTCAAAGAGCCGGCGGCATTTCGAAATCGGCGCCCAGGGAAGTCCTATCGATCCGCCTCATCATGACCTTCATTTATGACCGTGCCTCGACTGACGCACCAATCGGAACCCCAGGAGTCACATCGGTCGAACCGAGCTGGCCGAGGCCGATCAGCCCCACCGATGGGGGCAATTGATACGTCTATTTTTGCGGAGGCCCAACAACATGGGCCAAAAGGCGCAGCCTACTACGCGAAATCGTGGGGGGACCAAGCCCACCCAACGAAGCCCATGAGAAGATCCCGAACATCGATCCGACCCGACCCCAGAAACGCGCGAGTCACTCGCCCACTCCAGTGATAACAATTCCCCCAGGCCCGCTGCCACTTAATGGCCGTTATGGGGAGGTGCTGGCATGGCGCGGGGATCGGTGAGGGGGATGCGGATTGAGGGGGCACGATTGGGGGCGCACGAAGGACGTGAGTCATGGGTGGTCGCGACGACAGGCCTATAAAAGGACTAGGAGGACGACTGAACAAAGGACGGCATCTCAGGTAACAAAACCTAAGGTACTCCATCAACGACCTAGTTCCCCCACTTCATCTCCTTCCCCCCGCTCGCACCGGAGGACGTCGTTCTGATCTCCTCCAGAGCCTCCTCTTTCAGACGGTTATCTGACTTAGGCATCGGAGGGGATTTGGCCGGAACCAAGGTCCGGCCTCCCTGACGAGTGTTCTCGTCTGTTCAGGAAGACGCTAGATCCGAGTGCCGAAGCTTCCCTTCGGCACCAGGCGAACGCCATCGACATCAGCCAAGGCATCGAGGCCACCCCTCGACGCCAGGAGAGACCGAGGCGGAACGCTTCAATCCGAGCCGAGGCTTCCCCTCAGCTCCACGCCGGCCGCGCATCAAGCGAGACGACCGAGGCTACCCCTCGTCGTCCGACTGACCGAGGCCGAGCACACCCATCCGAGCAGAGGCTTCCCCTCAGCTCCGCGCCGGTCGCACGTCAAGCCAAGATGCCGAGGCTTCCCCTCGTCGCCCGACCGTCCGAGGCCGAGCACCTCACACCGGGCCGAGGCTTCCCCTCAGCCCCCCAGAGGCCGAGGATCCAGATCCGGCCCAGCTGACGTGCTCATCGTCGACTACATCTCCGATTCGTGTCGCATCTACACGCACACGACGCACCCAAGGGACCCTAATCGGCCCCTTGACCACGTTGACCGGGTAGTCCACGGTCAACGATTCTGTAGTGAGAAAACACTCTGAAACAATACTCATATTGTCCATGATTGTTGTTATTACATAAAAGGAAGTTTGATTGGTGTGATATGTTATTAAATTGCTATTGTGATTGAGATGTGGAACCTGATGCATACCATGTGTTTGTGAAAATGCCTAAGTGAAGGCAAATGCCAGAAATGTGAGAAATACTCAATCATATGGTCATGATATGAGATTTGATATAAACATGTAATGTTGGGAGCATGTCATGCATGGTACCATATGTGATGTGATGATGGGTTGATATGACTACGATGGATGGTATGACACTTCAGTGCATGACCCACGTTGGTATGAATGTGGAACCTGACGCCATGCAACATGACTCCTTCATTACTAAAATAATAATATAGAATTCTTGAATGTCTCAATCCTCTCTAATGAGGGTGAGTTAGCAAAACCCGGGTTTAGGTGGGATTTGAGTAAATTGTGGATATGAGGCCTGGACAAAGAAGTTGGGAAAAATGATTATGTGATATGTGATATTTATACCCACTCACCTTTACTGGGAGTGGAGGGATATTTATACCCACTCGCCTTTACTGGGAGTGGAGGGGACATACGGAGGTTGTGTTATTATGTGGAGATCCTCACTCCTGCCAGGGACGGGGGAGCTGATAGGCATGGTGTTATATAGTGCCCGTGTCCACTGCGCCGTGTGCTATGTTCACCCCAAATTTGGGGTGATGTCCAGGTCCTGGAATCACATAGTTTACCCAAGTTCCAATTAATTCAATAATAAAATAAGGGTCTTGCGTGTTACTTCTTCGGCTTACAGCGCTTCCGTTGTCCTTATCTACTATGCTTGTAATGACGTATATTGAATTACACTTACAGCATTAATACCTTACTTTTAAGTTATGTTGGTATGAGCACTTACTTTATTATTCGTGCTAACCCTTTTCTTGCAGTAGCTCGACATTGGACCGCAGCTATGATCCTCTTTCTTGGCTATTTACTTTATGCCATATTACTTAGTTTACATGTCTTATGTCTCTTGCATTGCCTTGAGTATTGATAACCTTAACACGGTGTTCCAAATCCAAGTTGGTTCCTACTGGGGCATGCATTGACGCGCTCCTTCCCATTTTCCAAGTATCAGGGTCAGCATGTTTGGAGGTGACTTGGAGTTGGGTTTCAGGGATAGTATTTGGTGCGAGCTGTAGCTGGTAGAGTGACTTGGTTGTCTTGGAAGGTGGAGAATGTTGGTGTATGTGTAATGATGTGTTTGGGCTATGTATATAAATGAAACTTGTTATATAAAATGTGTTGTTGTTGTTCTATGTTATTATGAGCAGTTTGATATTATAGTGGAGCTTCACTTGTACTATCTCAGCATGTGCGCAGTGGCCTGCTTATTTCGTTTCTTCTTTTTCTCTCTTTTCCTCTCTCATCACCCCCACTCTTCAGGATACTTGGAAAAAAAAATTTAAATGCCGGGTATTCTGGGGAACTGGGCGTGACAGTTTTTGGTGGCCCATGTAGGTCACCGCACTGCGATGTGCGTAAAGATAGTACATGTAATGCTCCAGTATATGATTGGGATAGATTAGCCCTAAGGTGGTTAGTGACTGATTCGTGGTAAAAAGTGTATATGTATACCCCCTAACTACCCCTATTTTGTGCTAAGGATTAGGCTTAATCTTGCTCTTTTGGGTATAATCTCTCTTTATGTTGTATATAAGGGCTTATTCGTATTCTTTGCACAAAACATCATTATATGGACTAATTTCTTCCTCCCCTATTTTTCAGGTACTCCTGGGAGTCTTGGGGATTTTTCAGAATTTTCTGGGATTTTTCTGGGATTTCTAGGTATTTTTGGTGAATTATTTGGAGGGAGAAATGCATTAAAAGGGGGGATAAAAGGATTTAATATAGGCCGCCTGCTTGAACGCGTCTCAAGTATGTGATGCTTAAGCGCTACTCCCAAGTGTAGGAGGACGTCAAGTAATAAATTTATATCCGGTGAGACCGGGTCAGATCACGGGGACAAGTCATTTTGCAATCACAAGTTCAATTAATAAAGGAGAGATAAAGATGAAACTACAACCAACTAAGCTAATGGTGGAAATGCGCGTAAAAATGTGGGTGATACCATCTACCAAACCAACTTCCTAGGGTTCGAGAATCGGAGAGGGAAATAGGCGAGGAAGCTTGTGTGGTGTGTGAGAATGAGGTTGCTAAGCATATGGATTCAATCCGAGGATAACTCAATTGTCTTTCCGGCTAAGGAAAGCACAATCGGTGGATGTGGCATTTTAACAAACACTTGGTGTGCAATGAAAGTAGGGTATGGAAAATCGAGATAATAAACAACCAAGCATATATGAATGGTACCACTAGGCAAACTCCACTCTAGGGATATCTACTAGGATCCCTAATTCAAAGTATATCCCAAAAAAATCCTACCACATAAACTTTTAAACATGCAAGATTGAAATTCCATAGCCCAAGCAAGCAACATCACCACACAACCACACACAATGAGATCTAGCTACTCATAGCAATAAAAGAGACATTTTCATCTCTAAAAACCATCATCCAATATCATTACAAATCACCAAATCAAAATACACAAAGAAAGGGAAAGAGTTCACCAAGATTTCTCTAAGAAAAACATAAACTTTCTCTTCCAAAGTGCTCCTCCAAGCTTTTTTGCTCCTCTCCAATGGCCTCTAACCCTAAGAATGAAGAAGAAGGAGAGTGGAATGAGGGAAAAAGAGGGGAGGAAAGCCCAAGAAATAGACTCAGAATTTCGGGTCTGAAAACAGCCCAAACGGGTCAGTTCCGCGCCCAAACCCGCAACTAATGCCCAAATCTGCAGAAATTTTCAACACCGCCACCCTGTCTTGCGAAAATTCTAGAAAAATCATCCGACCTCGGATTGACGTGTTCCAGGCGGAGATGGAACCGTAACAAAGTGTACTCTAACAAAAAAATATCATTAGGCCGAAAAATACACTGGAATGATAGCAGATTTCTTCACAAGAGGGGAAAATCTGCAGAAATTTTCAGCACCGCCACCCTGTCTTGCGAAAATTCTAGAAAAATCATCCGACCTCGGAATGATGTGTTCTAGGAAGCGATGGAACCGTAACAAATTGTAGAATACCAGAAAAATATCATTATGTCGTAATATATACTGCAATGATAACAGAATTCACAAGAGGGGAAAAGCAGACTTTCTAGCCCAGAAATTTTCAGCACCGTCACATTGTCTTTCAAAAAATGCAGTAAATTGCTCCGATCTCCAAAAACTCTGGAAAAATATGCGTTGGAATCGGGACTTCACGAAATTCAACTGAAAAATAATAGAAGACCAAGATGAAGATGCTAATAAGCTGTAAAAATTATGTTTTAAGCATATAAAAACGGTAAGATCCAATATTAAGTGATATCATCAAAATGCGCGTATCAGAGTCAAAATGAATACAAATTATGCACAAAATGCCTTCTAATGAGGGGTAAAATATACAATATTGAAACCTAATCACACCCCCAAATAGCTTTTTGCTAGTCCCTAGCAAAACAAGCGATATATTCGGATTCACAATATTGCACACATCAAACTCCACAATATTCATGGCACATGAAATTTTTTCAATATAAACTCAATTCCAATATACCAACTCATAAAAGAGAGCAAATCCAAGACCAAAACTTCAATATGGCTCAAACCAACAAAGTACAAGCAAATTTTGCATTCATTGAGATTAAAACATAAGAGTGTCATAGTATCACAATCTTCAAGAACTTGGCCAAAAATAACACTTAGCTTTCTTAATTCATGGAAGTTTGATATGTGGATCATATTTATTCATGTTTTTTAATATGAAACTTGGAATGACTCATGTAATGAGGATTCGGTCAAGGACTCCCAAATCAGAAGATTTTGGGGCATTGGGCCAAAAAGGACCCCGCGGACCTAGTAACTCGAATCACCTAAGATTCACTTATTTTTCTCTCGTGCACTCCCCTAAATCCTATCTTTCGACACGAATCCCCAATGTTTCATGAGGACCCGGCTACTTGACAAAACTAGAAGAACGATGCACTTATTCTTTTTTCTTTTTCTTTTTCTTTTTCTTTTCTTTCTCTTTTTTTCTTTTTTTGATCCAACACACCAATCAACCACTCCTCAATCATAAACCAAGCGTATATCTAAGGCCAAATTCCATCAAATTGAACACCAATCTACACTAATGACTTAATCCAACTCGTGCATCACAAAGTTTGTACAAAACTAATCCAAACCACATCAAAGACAAAATTCATTGAAGTATGCACTAGTTTTATGAATAGCATATTAAAATTGATCTCATGAAGAAAAAGCAATAAAATGCATGACAATCACAATTTAGGAATTTGAACATAAGATTTGAATCCGAAAACATGCACGAAGCTGAAACATGCAAGGGACTAAGCAAATAATTAGCAAGAGAGCAAGGAGGGTAAAAGATATACTTGCAAAATGATTGGTGATGTCAAAATGGATGTCTCCACAAAAAAAAAATTAAACAAAAACAACTAACTAAACATCCTAAAACCACCTACTACTCCCCCCAAACTAAAGACAAGCATTGTCCTCAATGTTGAAAGAGAATAGGTTTATTGAATTAAAACTATCCTAGAAAGCATAGAAAGTGCAAAAATTTAAATTTTCTACACTACTGGATAGAAGTCACCGGGGTCAAAAGGCGGATCACGTATGTCCAACGGTGGAGGAAGTAGCTCAATTAGATCCTTACGCTCCTCTGCGAGCCTCTTCCCTCCACGAATCACTTTGGACCCTAGCAACACAATTCCAAGCATCTCTCTAAAATATGCGACCATGTCCTGCAAGAGATGAGCTGTATCAATCCAAAGTGGCACCGTTGCCTTTCGACGAAAGTGACCCAAATATAATCGTCAAAGTAAAATAAAGAATTTGAAATATGTTGACGAAAACTCCCTAAAATGTTTGCATCCATCTCGGTACAATGCTCCAACACGGGGGAAATGAATGAATGATCTTGGGACCAGACCAGGGGAAGGCACGTTTCAGGCTCTACCAAAATGATCGATGAGCTCATGGCCATACTTGGCTCCTCCTCCTGTCCATCCAAAATATCACGCTCGTCCTCTCCATCGTTGCACACAATACCTGTGAGTGAAGAAGAGTCTAAATCAGATAATAGATTTTTTTGAGTGGTTGGATTGCCTTCTCCCAAGCAAAAGGCAAGCAATGCAAGACTTGAAATGATCTCCTGAATATACTGGCTCCGAGTCTCCATGCTCCGAAGAAAATATCGGGATTGAGCATCATGTGTCTGAATAAGCAATTGAAGCTCCTTGCCCAAGGGTTGCAAAGGTGCGTCCACGCTTGGTTCTCCTTGGTCAAGGCATGCTCCAACGACATCATAATGAAGCGCTAACGGCTCACTCCCTGCAGTCCCATCCAATGGTCGGTCCATATCCTCCATGGACTCCAGGTACTCCTAAGCATCCTCAAGTGACATGTCAAATAATGCTCCATCGTCCATCATCGCCATGTAGTCCTGCATCTCCTCCCGTAGTCCCTCGTAGAAAAACTGGAAAAGATGGGCCATTATGAATCCATCGCCTCCAACCTTGATAGAAGGATTCACTGTCAATTTGAGCAAAGCCGGCAATTTTGAGCTTCAAAGAAGTGGTCCTGTGCAAAGAAAATGAAAGTGCATCATAGAAAGAATTTATGTCGTTAAAGTCCATAGCTTTTTTTTTGAATTTTTATAAAGGAAAATGAAAATAAAGATAGCAAAGGACTCAAAAAGTGAAAAATAAATAAAGATGAAAGATAATAAATGGAAGATAAAGAATAAAAAAGACTCACACTAAATAGTAGGATGTATCACATCAAAATTTCCTAAATCAATAAAAAATGCAAATGCAAAAACCGTTGTCCCCGGCAACGGCGCCAAATGCTTGAACGCGTCTCAAGTATGTGAAGCTTAAGCGCTACTCCCAAGTGTAGGAGGACGTCAAGTAATAAATTTATATCCGGTGAGACATGGTCAGATCACGGGGACAAGTCGTTTTGCAATCGCAAGTTCAATTAATAAAGGAGAGATAAAGACGAAACTACAACCAACTAAGCTAATGGTGGAAATGCGCGTAAAAATGTGGGTGAGACCATCTACCAAACCAACTTCCTAGGGTTCGAGAATCGGAGAGGGAAATAGGCGAGGAAGCTTGTGTGGTGTGTGGGAATGAGGTTGCTAAGCATATGGGTTCAATCCGAGGATAACTCAATTGTCTTTTCGGCTAAGGAAAGCGCAATCGGTGGATGTAAACACTTGGTGTGCAAGGAAAGTAGGGTATGGAAAATCGAGATAATAAACAACCAAGCATATATGAATGGTACCACTAGACAAACTCCACTCTAGGGATATCCACTAGGATCCCTAATTCAAAGTATATCCCAAAAAAATCCTACCACATAAACTTTTAAACATGCAAGATTGAAATTCCATAGCCCAAGCAAGCAACATCACCACACAACCACACACAATGAGATCTAGTTACTCATAGCAATAAAAGAGACATTTTCATCTCTAAAAACCATCATCCAATATCATTACAAATCACCAAATCAAAATACACAAAGAAAGGGAAAGAGTTCACCAAGATTTCTCTAAGAAAAACATAAACTTTCTCTTCCAAAGTGCTCCTCCAAGCTTTCTTGCTCCTCTCCAATGGCCTCTAACCCTAAGAATGAAGAAGAAGGAGAGTGGAATGAGGTAAAAAGAGGGGAGGAAAGCCCAAGAAATAGACTCAGAATTTCGGGTCTGAAAACAGCCCAAACGGGTCGGATCCGCGCCCAAACCCGCAACTAATGCCCAAATCTGCAGAAATTTTCAGCACCGCCACCCTGTCTTGCGAAAATTCTAGAAAAATCATCCGACCTCAGATTGGTGTGTTCCAGGCGGTGATGGAACCGTAACAAAGTGTACTCTAACAAAAAAATATCATTAGGCCGAAAAATACACTGGAATGATAGCAAATTTCTTCACAAGAGGGGCAAATCTGCAGAAATTTTCAGCACCGCCACCCTGTCTTGCGAAAATTCTAGAAAAATCATCCGACCTCGGAATGACATGTTCCAGGCGGCGATGGAACCGTAACAAAGTGTAGAATACCAAAAAATATCATTATATCGGAATATATACTGAAATGATAGCATAATTCTGCACAAGAGGGGAAAATCAGACTTTCTAGCCCAGGAATTTTCAGCACCGTCACATTGTTTTCCAAAAAATGCAGTAAATTGCTCCGATCTCCAAAAATTCTGGAAAAATATGCATTGGAATCGGGACTTCATGAAATTCAAATGAAAAATAATAGAAGATCAAGATGAAGATGTTAATAAGCTGTAAAAATTATGTTTTAAGCATATAAAAACGGTTAGCTCCAATATTAAGTGATATCATCAAAATGCGCGTATCGGAGCCAAAATGAATACAAATTATGCACAAAATGCCATCTAATGAGGGGTAACATATACAATATTGAAACCTAATCACCGCCACGTGGCGCATCCATGCGGCACCACGTGGCACTGACCCGTCGTCCGCTGTTTTGAAAGCGGGACGAGCCCGCTGACGCATTTGCACGCACTCGAAGCGGGCTTCTAAGCCGATCCGCTTCGAGCGAGTGGATGTCACGGGCCGCTGGCCCGCCCTTCGAGCGAGAATTCTTTGCCACCCAACGGGCCGGCCCGCTGGCCGGCCCGTGTCTTTACAAGCGGGGTTCTCCCCGCCATTTGATGCGGGCCGGGCAATGATTCGGTCGCCTGACCCGGATCCGCCCCGCTGCATAAGTGTGAAGCGGCATGCAGGTTTTGTGAGCGGGCGGGCACGCTAAGGGTGCTGGACCTGACCCGCAATGCAATTCGCAAGCCCGATATGCGAAAATGGGGGTTTATTTCGCCCTGAGGCAATTCTAGCGGCTATCAGACTTCGGCCAAGGGGTTTTACCGTTCCATTGGGGGGGTTTAGACCCCCTCTTCTTCTCCAAGAGCTAGGGCAAGGGCTTGGAGGCCATTGGAGGCTAGGAAAGCTTGGAGGAGGAGCAAGAGAGGGGAAAGCTTGGTTTTCTAGGGTTTCTCTTGGTGATTTCTTCCCCTCTTTTGTAGCTATTGGGTTCTAAATGAATTGAATGTATATTTGAATGATTGTTGATTGAATGTGAGAATCTTTTGATAGTTATTCAATTGATGGCTTGTAATGAATGCTCATTAATGTTTATTATACCTATTTTCATTATGAAGGCCTAGAGCCAATAGTGTTTGGAATTGGGGTTAGCTAGGGTTTGTGAGATTGATTATTAATTGCTCATTCCTTGCATTTAATTGGATTAGCATACCTTGAAATGGGTGCTAATAGTGTTGATTGATGGGTTGTGCCCTAGATTTCATTGAGTCATGCACCACTCTTGGCGGGGCTGTAGAACGGTGGTGTACCTTAAGGGTCACACCCACGTGCACCATCCTTGCATCCTATTGACACGAATGCACGGATTGACTCACGAGCTTAAGTTAGTGATTCCAACCCACTAATCAACACATGAATGAATCGTGCATTACTCTTGGTGGGGCCGTGGAATGGCGGTGTGCCTTAAGGGCATTACCTATGTGCACAACCCCGCATACCTTGAAATGATGCGTGGGTTGATTCATTTGGAGTGAACCTATTGCTAATTAACTCACAACCCTAATGACATCCCATTCCACACACTTCTTCTTGCTTGACTAGCTCCCTACTTTGGTCTCCACCCTACCTACCTTGGGTTTGGCTCGACCATCTTACCACCACACTTCACACTACACTTGTTAGTTTAGCTGGTTGTACCAACATCTTTGCAATTTCCTTAACCAACTGAGATTGTGAAAGTGAAACGAATTGTCACTGTGATCCGACCCTGGGCTCACCAGAAATTACTACTTGACGACCTCCTATCCTTGGGAGTAGTGCGCATCTTTTGCGCCGTGTCAAGTTTTTGGCACCGTTGCCGGGGACAACGGTTTTCACACTCACATTTTTGGTTGGTTTTGGACACTTTAGGTGTAGTACTTCCAGCTTATTGTTGAGTCTTTTTGGTTGTTTATTTTATACTTTTTTGAGTCGTTCTTCTTTCTTTCTTTCTTTTATTTCAACAATCTTTTGTGGATAATTTTTTATGGATTCATTTTCAAACTTTTGCTATGCTTATGTGGAGGATTCCCAACTCCTGCCGTTCTTTCACGGTATGGAGTTGGAAAATCCTAGTTCATTTATGCAAAAGTTTGAAAAATGGTGTAGAAAAGAGTTTTGGGATTTGTTTGATGAGACCACATGTGCAGATTTAGTTTATTTTAAAGTGTGCCCTCATATTTTGAGAGATGATGCTAAGATTTGGTTTGATGCTTATCCTCGAGATTCTTTTTCTACATGGCCTTCTTTTCAGACTGATTTTCTTCGAGCTTTCTTTCCTATTTATTACAGGAACCTGGTACAGATGCGCCAGGCATTTGAGGACCACATGGAGAGCTTTATCCAGTTTGAATTTGAGACTTACTATCAGGTTTTGGAGAGGTTCGATGATTTAGTGCTTGGGTGTCCATGCCATGCTTTCAGTGCAGAGGATCTACTTCAGATTTTCTACACAGGGTTGCATCCGTCAACATTGGACTTTGTGCAGATGAGCAACACTGGAGAGTTCTTTGCATACACTACAAATGATGCTTGGTTGTACCTGAGGGACCTTGCAGAGTGGGAGCAGACTGCGGCATCTGGAGAGCCGTCACTTGGATATGAGGATGATGACCAGTCCCAGCTTATACTTCAGGATTCAGAGCAGCAGGTCCAGTGTCAGTTTGAGGAGCCACCTTTGAGCTCTTTTTCTTACGACCCCACGGGATATCTAGCAGATCAGGAGGATGGGTTGCATGAGAGCCATGTAGAGGACATTGAGAGATTATGTATTGAGTATCAGGAGGAGATGGATGACGGAGTGTTTGTCACCCACGTAGGAGACACGATGCAGTTTAGTTGGGTCGGTGGCGATGATGAGATGGAGATATATCCAGGCGAGAGTGAGATAGATGACATTAGAGAGCCGGAGTCACATTGCCTTCTAATCCATTACCACAGCTGGAGGTGGGCGAGCATCTTGGATGGACTACTGAGATGGCTTACTACAGTGATATTGAGGAGGATGAGTGCATGGGATACATCCTACAGACTACTTTGGAGCCCGAGCCCTCCCTCCCTTCAGCTTCAGTTCAGCAACCATCACTTCAGACACCTCGGGACATACATCAGTCCATCATCCAGGATAAGGATATTCTGAGGGGACCACAGAGTCCATGGATGATTGCAGAGGAAATTACTTTCGATGATGTGGATGCATCAAGCGACAGTGACTGCGAGATGATCTACATTGAGCCTGCACTGCCTTCTCCTCCACACTTGTCCATGCAGCCATTTCACCCTCCTCCTGAGGATTCGCATCAGCCAGGCGATAGCATCACCATTCAGGGAAGTTCTCATCACACTTTTCCCTTCATAGCTGAATCTCAATCTTCATTTCCTTATACATTAGATTCAGATAGTCGTCATACATATTCATATTCTCATTTTCATTATGACGACCCTATTTGGACTTCCTTCATTGGAAGTCTAACTTATTTTCCTTGGATTGACACAGCTTGTCTCCCGCAGGACACAGGAGCACATTCTAGGGAGATGCTGGAAGCTGTGTTGCTAAGATCCACAGAAAGTGGAGGAGCGACGTTTCCAAAGCATCTGGCTGAGGAACGCAAGGATATTATTGAGCTGCTGCCTCCACCATTACACATTCAGGATCTGCCTTTTGCTAAGGTATATTCCTTCCTTTCTTTAGTGTAAATAAAAGAAAAAAAATAAACTTTTTAGTTTAGTTTGCTTTAGTATGTGTGTTTTCCCTCTAGCATCGTTGAATAATATCTAGTTTCATTTCAACCATTGAGGACAATGCGTATTTCTAGTTGGGGGAGTGAACTATGAAGTTGGATGCTAGATTTGGGTAGTTTGAAAAAATTTTGATGTTAATAAAAATTTTCTCATTCATCATCATCATTCATTCATTTTGAAAATATCATTTTGATTCCTACATCCTTGCTTCCATAACATTTCTTTTGCTTAGTCCCTACATGCTTAATGCAAAGCAATTTTTTCGGATTATTATTTTGGTATCAAATTTATAGATGTTTGATTGGCATGTTTTAATTTCTTTTCCATTTTGGAGTCAAATGCTAATATGCCATGTATGAAACGATTTTATATGTTTTGATACTCTCTTTGAAATAATTCGGGAATAGTTTGGTGTAAGTAGTTGCGTGAATTGGGATGGATGGCTTAGTTTTTAGTTGGATTAGATGTGGCCATTGGTGTATGTTTTATTTTCCTCTTAAGGAGTGGGTGGATGAGTTGATAATTCATGTTTAGAATGAGAAAGAGAATTCACATAAGTGAATGGTTTTTCTAATCAAATTGAGTAGCGGGTACCCCATGAAACATTGGGGAGGACACCAAAGATGAGATTTATGGGACCATTCCATCCATTTGCCTATATAGCGTCATCGTGTGTATGCAAATGTGACCGTGTTTGCATTTCATAGCATTATTGCGTGAATGCAAAACATAGACATACTAAAACAAAAAGAACATAAAAAGAGAGAGAAAGAAAAGAAAACGAAAAATTGAATGAATACATGCATGAATAATCTTCATGAATGATGCAATCTCATCTCCCGGCACTTAGAAGAAATTTCTTTTGGTTTTGGCCATTTCCATGAAAATTGAGAATTTTGCCATGTGCGCAGCTTCCCAAAGAATGTGATACATGCTTATTTCCTTACTTTTCTTAGATTTGGATTGAGGAGAATATCATTTATTGTTTACCTTCATACATTGTGTATATTAGCTTTGGAATCAATTGGAAATAACATATGAAGGATGCCATGATGATATTTTGAATTTGGTGCATGTTTTTCCTTTTATTCCGAAATTATCGCTTCTTTTGCTAGGGACGAGCAAAATGCTAGTTGGGGGGTGTGATTTGTGGTAAAAAGTGTATATTTATACCCCCTATCTACCCCTATTTAGTGCTAAGGATTAGGCTTAATCTTGCTCTTTTGGGTATAATCTCTCTTTATGTTGTATATAAGGGCTTATTCGTATTCTTTGCACAAAACATCATTATATGGACTAATTTCTTCCTCCCCTATTTTTTAGGTACTCCTGGGAGTCTTGGGGATTTTCCAGAATTTTCTGGGATTTTTCTGGGATTTCTAGGAATTTTTGGTGAATTATTCGGAGGGAGAAATGCATTAAAAAGGAGGATAAAAGGATTTAATATAGGGCGCCACGTGGCACATCCACGCAGTGCCACGTGGCGCTGACCCGTCGTCCGCTGTTTTGAAAGCGGGACGAGCCCGCTGACGCATTTGCCCGCACTCGAAGCGGGCTTCTAAGCCCGATCCGCTTCGAGCGAGCGGATGTCGCGGGCCGCTGGCCCGCCCTTCGAGCGGGAATTCTTTGCGGCCCAACGGGCCGGCCCGTGTCTTCGCAAGCGGGGTTCTCCCTGCCATTTGATGTGGGCGAGCGAGAGACAGCGGGCTGGGCATGATTCGGTCGCCCGACCTGGATCCGCCCCGCTACATAAGTGTGACGCGGCATGCGGGTTTTGTGAGCGGGAGGGCATGCTGAGGGCGCTGGACCCGACCCGCAATGCAATTCGCAAGCTTGATATGCGAAAATGGGGGTTTATTTCGCCCTGAGGCAATTCCAGCGGCTATCAAACTTCGGCCAAGGGTTTTTACTGTTCCATTGGGGGGTTTTAGACCCCCTCTTCTTCCCCAAGAGCTAGGGCAAGGGCTTGGAGGCCATTGGAGGCTAGGAAAGCTTGGAGGAGGAGCAAGAGAGGGGAAAGCTTGGTTTTCTAGGGTTTCTCTTGGTGATTTCTTCCCCTCTTTTGTAGCTATTGGTTTCTAAATGAATTGAATGTATATTTGAATGATTGTTGATTGAATGTGAGAATCTTTTGATAGTTATTCAATTGATGGCTTGTAATGAATGCTCATTAATGTTTATTATCCCTATTTTCATTATGAAGGCCTAGAGCCAATAGTGTGTGGAATTGGGGTTAGCTAGGGTTTGTGAGATTGATTATTAATTGCTCATTCCTTGCATTTAATTGGATTAGCATACCTTGAAATGGGTGCTAATAGTGTTGATTGATGGGTTGTGCCCAAGATTTCATTGAGTCGTGCACCACTCTTGGCGGGGCCGTAGAACGGTGCTGTACCTTAAGGGTCACACCCACGTGCACCATCCTTGCATCCTATTGACAAGAATGCAAGGATTGACTCACGAGCTTAAGTTAGGGATTCCAACCCACTAATCAACACACGAATGAATCGTGCATTACTCTTGGTGGGGCCGTGGAACGGCGGTGTGCCTTAAGGGCATTACCTATGTGCACAACCACGCATACCTTGAAATGGATGCGTGGGTTGATTCATTTGGAGTGAACCTATTGCTAATCAACTCACAACCCTAATGAAATCCTATTCCACACACTTCTCCTCGCTTGACTAGCTCCCTACTTTGGTCTCTACCCTACCTACCTTGGGTTTGGCTCGACCGTCTTACCACCACACTCCACACTACACTTGTTAGTTTAGCTGGTTGTACCAACATCTTTGTCATTTCCTTAACCAACTGAGATTGTGAAAGTGAAACGAATTGTCCATGTGATCCGACCCTGGCCTCCAATCCTTGGGAGTAGTGCGCATCTTTTGCGCCGCGTCAAGTTTTTTGGCGCTGTTGCCGGGGACAACGGTTTTCACACTCACATTTTTGGTTGGTTTTGGACACTTTAGGTGTAGTACTTCCAGCTTATTTTTGAGTCTTTTTGGTTGTTTATTTTATACTTTTTTGAGTCGTTCTTCTTTCTTTCTTTCTTTTATTTCAATAATCTTTTGTGTATAATTTTTTTATGGATTCATTTTCAAACTTTAGCGATGCTTATGTGGAGGATTCCCAACTCCCGTCGTTCTTTCACTGTATGAAGTTGGAAAATCCTAGTTCATTTATGCAAAAGTTTGAAAAATGGTGTAGAAAAGAGTTTTGGGATTTGTTTGATGAGACCACATGTGTAGATTTAGTTTATTTTAAAGTGTTCCCTCATATTTTGAGAGATGATGCTAAGATTTGGTTTGATGCTTATCCTCGAGATTCTTTTTCTACATGGCCTTCTTTTCAGACTGATTTTCTTCGAGCTTTCTTTCCTATTTATTACAGGAACCAGGTACAGATGCGCCAGGCATTTGAGGAACACATGGAGAGCTTTATCCAGTTTGAATTTGAGACTTACTGTCAGGTTTTGGAGAGGTTTGATGATTTAGTGCTTGGGTGTCCATGCCATGCTTTCAGTGCAGAGGATCTACTTCGGATTTTCTACACATGGTTGCATCCGTCAACATTGGACTTTGTGCAGATGAGCAACACTGGAGAGTTCTTTGCATACACTACAGATGATGCATGGTTGTACCTGAGGGACCTTGCAGAGTGGGAGCAGACTGCGCCATCTGGAGAGCCGTCACTTGGATATGAGGATGATGGCAGTCCCAGCTTCTACTTCAGGATTTAGAGCAGCAGGTCCAGTGTCAGTTTGAGGAGCCACCTTTGAGCTCTTTTTATTACGACCCCACGGGATATCTAGCAGATCAGGAGGATGGGTTGCATGAGAGCCAGGTAAAGGACATTGAGAGATTATGTATTAAGGATCAGGAGGAGATGGATGACGGAGTGTGTGTCACCCACGTTGGAGACACGATGCAGTTTAGTTGGGTCCGTAGCGATGATGAGATGGAGATATATCCAGGTGAGAGTGAGATAGATGACATCAGAGAGCCTGAGTCACATTGCCTTCTGATCCATTACCACAGCTGGAGGTGTGTGAGCATCTTGGATGGACTACTGAGATGGCTTACTACGGTGATATTGAAGAGGATGAGTGCACGGGATACAGCCTACAGACTACTTTGGAGCCCGAGCCCTCCCTCCCTTCAGCTTCAGTTCAGAAGCCATCACTTCAGACACCTCGGGACATACATCAGTCCATCATCCAGGATGAGGATATTCTGAGGGGACCACAGAGTCCATGGACGACTGCAGAGGCCATTACTTTCGATGATGAGGATGCGGCAAGCGACATTGACTGCGAGATGATCTACATTGAGCCTGCACTGCCTTCTCCTCCACACTTACCCCTGTAGCCATTTCACCCTCCTCCTGAGGATTCGCATCAGCCAGGCGATATCATTGCCATTCATGGAAATTCTCATCACACTTTTCCCTTCATATCTGAATCTCAATCTTCATTTCCTTATACATTAGATTCAGATAGTCGTCATACATATGCATATTCTCATTTTCATTATGACGACCCTATTTGGATTTCCTTCATTGGAAGTCTAACTTATTTTCCTTGGATTGACACAGCTTGTCTCCCGTAGGACACATGAGCACATTCTAGGGAGATGCTGGGAGCTGTGTTGTTAGGATCCATAGAAAGTGGAGGAGCGGCGTTTCCAAAGCATCTGGCTGAGGAACGCAAGGATATGATTGAGCAGCTGCCTCCACCAGTATACATTCGGGATCCGCCTTTTGTTAAGGTGTATTCCTTCCTTTCTTTAGTGTAAATAAAAGAAAAAAATAAACTTTTTGGTTTAGTTTGCTTTAGTATGTGTGTTTTCCCTCTAGCATCGTTGAATAATATCTAGTTTCATTTCAACCATTGAGGACAATGCTTATTTCTAGTTGGGGGGAGTGAACTATGAAGTTGGATGCTAGATTTGGGTAGTTTTGAAAAAAATTTGATGTTAATAAAAATTTTCTCATTCATCATCATCATTCATTCATTTTGAAAATATCATTTTGATCCCTCCATCCTTGCTTCCATCACATTTCTTTTGCTTAGTCCCTACATGCTTAATGCAACACAATTTTTTCGGATTATTACTTTGGTATCAAATTTATAGATGTTTGATTGGCGTGTTTTAATTTCTTTTCCATTTTGGAGTCAAACGCTAATATGCCATGTATGAAACGATTTTATATGTTTTGATACTCTATTTGAAATAATTCGAGAATAGTTTGGTGTAAGTAGTTGCATGAATTGGGATGGATGGCTTAGTTTTTAGTTGGATTGGATGTGGCCATTGGTGTATGTTTTATTTTTCTCTTAAGGAGTGGGTGGATGAGTTGATAATTCATGTTTAGAATGAGAAAGAGAATTCACATAAGTGAATGGTTTTTCTTATCAAATTGAGTAGTCGATGCCCCACGAAACATTGGGGAGGATGCCAAAGATGAGATTTAGGGGATCATTCCATCCATTTGCCTATATAGCGTCATTGCGTGTATGCAAATGTGACCGTGTTTGCATTTCATAGCATTATTGCGTGAATGCAAAACATAAACATACTAAAACAAAAAGAACCCAAAAAGAGAGAAAAAGAAAAGAACAAGAAAAGTTGAATGAATAAATGAAAGAATAATCTTCATGAATGATGCAATCTCATCTCCCACCACTTAGAAGGAATTTCTTTTGGTTTTGGCCATTTCCATGAAAATTGAGAATTTTGCCATGTGCGCAGCTTCCCAAAGAATGTGATACGTGCTTATTTCCTTACTTTTCTTAGATTTGGATTGAGGAGAATATCATTTATTGTTTACCTTCATACATTGTGTATATTAGCTTTGGAATCAATTGGAAATAACATATGAAGGATGCCATGATGATGTTTTGAATTTGGTGCATGTTTTTCCTTTTATTCCGAAGTTATCGCTTCTTTTGCTAGGGACTAGAAAAATGCTAGTTGGGGGTGTGATTTGTGGTAAAAAGTGTATATTTATACCCCCTAACTACCCCTATTTTGTGCTAAGGATTTGGTTTAATCTTGCTCTTTTGAGTATAATCTCTCTTTATGTTGTATATACGGGCTTATTCGTATTCTTTGCACAAAACATCATTATATGGACTAATTCTTCCTCCCCTATTTTTCAGGTACTCCTGGGAGTCTTGGGGATTTTCCAAAATTTTCTGGGATTTTTCTGCGATTTCTAGGTATTTTTGGTGAATTATTCAGAGGGAGAAATGCATTAAAAGGGGGATAAAAGGATTTAATATAGGGCGCCACGTGGCACATCCACGCAGTGCCACGTGGCGCTGACCCGTCGTCCGCTGTTTTGAAAGCGGGACGAGCCCGCTGACGCATTTACCCGCACTCGAAGTGGGCTTCTAAGCCCGATCCGCTTCGAGCGAGCGGATGTCGCGGTCCGCTGGCCCGCCCTTCGAGCGGGAACTCTTTGCGGCCCAACGGGCCGGCCCGCTGGCCGGCCCGTGTCTTTGCAAGCGGGGTTCTCCCTGCCATTTGATGTGGGTGGGCGAGAGACAGCGGGCTGGGCATGATTCGGTCGCCCGACCCGGATCCGCCCCGCTGCATAAGTGTGAAGCGGCATGCGGGTTTTGTGAGCGGGCGGGCACGGTGAGGGCGCTGGACCCGACCCGCAATGCAATTTGCAAGCCCGATATGCGAAAATGGGGGTTTATTTCGCCCTGAGGCAATTCCAGCGACTATCAGACTTCGGCCAAGGGTTTTAACTGTTCCATTCGGGGGTTTTAGACCCCCTCTTCTTCTCCAAGAGCTAGGGCAAGGGCTTGGAGGCCATTGGAGGCTAGGAAAGCTTGGAGGAGGAGCAAGAGAGGGGAAAGCTTGGTTTTCTAGGGTTTCTCTTGGTGATTTCTTCCCCTCTTTTGTAGCTATTGGTTTCTAAATGAATTGAATGTATATTTGAATGATTGTTGATTGAACGTGAGAATCTTTTGATAGTTATTCAATTGATGGCTTGTAATGAATGCTCATTAATGTTTATTATCCCTATTTTCATTATGAAGGCCTAGAGCCAATAGTGTGTGGAATTGGGGTTAGCTAGGGTTTGTGAGATTGATTATTAATTGCTCATTCCTTGCATTGAATTGGATTAGTATACCTTGAAATGGGTGCTAATAGTGTTGATTGATGGGTTGTGCCCTGGATTTCATTGAGTCGTGCACCACCATTGGCGGGGCCGTAGAACGGTGGTGTACCTTAAGGGTCACACCTACGTGCACCATCCTTGCATCCTATTGACACGAATGCAAGGATTGGCTCACGAGCTTAAGTTAGGGATTCCAACCCACTAATCAACACACCAATGAATCGTGCATTACTCTTGGTGGGGCCGTAGAACGGCGGTGTGCCTTAAGGGCATTACCTATGTGCACAACCCTGCATACCTTGAAATGGATGCGTGTGTTGATTCATTTGGAGTGAACCTATTGCTAATCAACTCACAACCCTAATGACATCCCATTCCACACACTTCTTCTTGCTTGACTAGCTCCCTACTTTGGTCTCCACCCTACCTACCTTGGGTTTGGCTTGACCGTCTTACCACAACACTCCACACTACACTTGTTAGTTTAGCTGGTTGTACCAACATCTTTGTCATTTCCTTAACCAACTGAGATTGTGAAAGTGAAACAAATTGTCCCAATGATCCGACCCTGGGCTCACCAGGAATTACTACTTGATGACCTCCTATCCTTGGGAGTAGTGCACATCTTTTGCACCGCGTCAGTGACCTTAGAGCCTTAAGTGATCCACCCTTAAACCCCTAGCTTAGGAAGTCAGGGGACGAACTTCCTAAAGTGTAGTATACTATTGATGTATATTTGTTGGTATCAGTGTATACATATAGAATAATGAGAATTCGTGTATATAAATGCAGTTGTTGTACTTGGATATTTGAATTATATAAATCACATGTATGCTTGTATTCAGTAAACATATATATTTGTATTAGTTGCAAGTATGGATAGGTGTGGGCGTATATACTAGGTGTACAAGTGCTTGAGTATATGTATATGTTATTTCTCTATATAGATACAAGATACTGATATGTGAGTAGGTATGTGTTATACTTATGTGACTCTGAGACATAAATGATACGTATATGTATATTCGTGGAAGTATATTGGTGGGTACATATAAGCTAGTGGAAACATATGAGTTCTAAGGGTGTGAGTGAGGATATGCACGTATGATATGAGTGCATGTAAGTGTCTTCCTATGCGTGTGTATCTATCCTTGTATGGATAGAGTAGTGGAGCGTCCATATTGTCTTTGGACATATGGGGAAAAGTGTATGTGAGTGAATATATGTGTATTTGTATGGGCAGGTGGTGTAGATATAGGTATGGAATACTGGTATATATTTGTTGCTAGTGTTGCATTGCTAAGGTATAAGTTCTTAATGTGTTAAAATTTTGAATAACTGTGAGTATGTCTATGTACTGCCTACGTGCTTATATGAATCGGTGTATTGTTTTAATTTGGTTTATGGTTGTGGGTTGAATTATTGCGTGAAGATAAGTGCTGTGATATGGCCATATATGGTGTGTATATAGCGATATAGATAAGTAATGGGTGGACGAGTAGTATGAGTAATGCTCCAGGGTGTTTGGAGTAGATGTATCCTAAGGTGGGTAGGGGTGCTTTAAACCCGTCCACCCTAAGTTTAGACTCTTAGCCCAATACCGTGCCTACTATGAGATAGGGATATAAGTGTGACGTGTATCACATGTAGGATGTGATGGATATAAGGATTTGAGATTATACAGTGCATGTATAAGTGGGATGGCTATGGGTTTGCACGGTTAAGTGGAGTTATGGTATATGTATATATATGTGTGTATACGCTTACCCGTAGAATGATGTCTATAGGACCATTTGGATGTATATGTATCGCATGTACCCTTCCGTATATACTGGCATGAGGGGGATTGTGTATTGGTATATGAGATACTCATATGTATGTAGATGTGTTGTAGCAAGCATGGTGTGATCGTGTATATATGTTGTTATTATTGAATGTGTATTGGTGTATGTCTTATGAGTGGTTATACGTATATATGTATGTGAATGATCCCTATTCTGATATGCATGTATTACTAAATGAATGTGTACGTATATGGGATGTGACTATCTACTGAATGTATATGAATATTAAATACACTTATTTGTGTATGTACTAGTATGTTAGTAAAAGTGTGGATATATTGGATGTTATGTATATATAAGGGTATGGATAGCTACCGACTACCTGCTAGTGTAGTTTAAGTAGCTTGACTGTATATGTGTGGAATAGCAGGATATGTATGGCGTGTGTGAATGGGTGTGTGTGCCCATACATGGTAATGTATGTGCATGGTTCATGGGTCCTAGTACATATATATAAGCATGTTTGTGTGCATATCTACTATTAGTATAATAATCTTGTGTGTATGTATGTACATGTATTTGGCTATATGTGGATTTGATACTTATACATCTGTGGGTGTATAATGAATATGTGCATGAGAGTATTTATGTGGGGTATTGCTTGCTGTGTATACGTGAATATGTACCATAGTTGTATGAATTTCTATTATACATGTCACAATGGAGTGTAGGGATGTGTTCATGCAGGTGTAGTGTGCAGTAGAGGCATATATGGTTGTGTGTATATTGGTTGAATAAATATATACATATATACATATCCTTATTTGTTTATCTGTGAATCTTTCTGACGTGGTTGCCTATCTAGGTGTATCTTGGAGAAGCGTGTTCCCGTGTGTATGCATGTATGCGTGGGTCTGTATCAGAGCATATGTGTATGTATATACATATGTAGTGCGGATATAAATGTGATAAATATGAAATATAGATGTATATATATTTGATGAATGTGAGTGCGTGAAACTGTTTGATATGTAAGTATTGGGATGTGTGTGCTTGTTTGTATATTTATATGTGGCGTGTAGTTGAATATTTATATTTACTTGACTATTGTGGCAGTATGTGCATGTGAAATGTCAATCTAGTTAGATATGGCATATGAGGAAACATATTAAGTTTGTGCACTCTTGTGTGTAATGTGTGTGGTGTATGTGCCTATCTGTGTGAGGTAACTGGTGAATCGCTATGACTGTGAGATTATGTGTATATCTATCTATAATTATGATTGCGAACTAAATGACTTGAACATGCATGTGTTAGTGTGTGCTCGTCAATGTATGTTGGATGTGACTAAATATTATGTGTATGTAAATATTTATGTACATATGATTGTAGGTGAACTTATATGATTAAGTATTGAGTGTATAGAGATCTGGTGTACATATGGTGTGCCACCATGATGGTGACCCTGTTTGTTAAGTTACGTGTGTAGATTGATGTGTATAGTCGCATGTCTATGCATGTATATAGACGTACTGTAATGCCCTACAAGCTACTGCACAAGTACTAGAGGGGGGGTGAATAGTACTTTAAAAATAACAAGGAGTATAATTCCTAATTATCGTGCAAACAACTACCAAATCAATTTGCGGAAGCTTAAATTGAATACAACAACAAAATTAACAATGCAAACAATAGATGATACTGGGTTCGGATCCACCCAAGTCTCTCCGACTTGTTCCCGGTGATCCTACGTCCCAACCACCCGGATCCCCTCCGGATACTTGAGTTAGAAACCCTAACTCAAGATTTCCACTATGAAATACTTGTGAAAAACCTCCACAAGTCAAATCATACAAAATGTAATTTGTGACTCCCACAACCCGGGATCACAACCACACTCTCACAACCGAGAGTGAAACTTACAATTCAAATATGAAATGAAATAAGAAAACTTCTTACCGAACAAAATACCTATGCCTTGAGTATTACTTACGAATTAGGGCAAGGATGATTTTGAGGAAGAAGTGTCACCAAACCCTAGCTCCAAGATGTAGATCAGCGATGGAGAGCTTTGGGGATGTTGGTGACCTAGAATCAAGCACTTGGCTTGGAAGGCTTCACACTCAATGAATCTCTCTTTGGAAGTAAGAGTTAGGAGAGATTATTGAATGGAATGAATGAGCTTTAAATGAGCTTGGAATGATTTCTCTTGATCTCTAAACTTGCAATAATATCAGCCTTGGCAGCAATGAATGCAGCCCATCAAGTATATATAGGATAGAGGAGAGAGAGAAAGAAATTCGAGTCATTAAATGCTCCAACGGCTCTTTTCTGAACCCAACTAGTTGGTCAAAGAACAACCACCGACCGACTAGTTCATCAACTAGTCGGTCGGTCAATTAACGTATACCGACTAATAAGTGAACAGAGAAAAGATCAAAGCACAGACATAAGGAACTAGTCGGTCCAAGAAGAGTATCTGACCGACTAGTTTCATAACTAGTCGGTCGGTTACTCAACTGAGACCGACTAACAGATAAAACTGAAGTCTGAGCTAAAATAGACTTAGTCGGTCCAAGAACAAATGTTGACCGACTAATTCACCAACTAGTCGGTCACCAAATGAACATAGACCGACTAACCATAAACAGTAAGTATGGTGAAAAATTTGGTATGTACAGTAAACTAAACTAGTCGGTCTAAGAAGGAAAGTTGATCGACTAGTTCATCAACTAGTCGGTCGGTCAATGAACACAGACCGACTAAAGATAAACAGTAGCTTAGGTTCAAAAGTGCATGTACAGGGAAAGCTCAACTAGTCGGTCACAGAAGCATCACTGACCGACTAGTTCACAAACTAGTCGGTCGATGAGTCAACGTAGGCCGACTAACTGTAAACAGTAAAGAGCTTAGAATTAACTGACTGAAACTAGTCGGTCCAAGAAGCTTTGCCGACCGACTAGATCACCATCTAGTCGGTCAGTTCTTCTTCTTGAACCAACTAACATGCACAAGAAGTCCCGAATCGAAGCGCGAAGCTTCGGGAAGGATTGTATGGACTTCTACTAAGATCCTAGAGCTAAGATATGAGCGTTATGAAGATTTAAACCGTAAGACCTACTCAAGGCTTAACATTCTACGAAAGAAGCTTAAAGACTATAAATAAAACTTGACGATACCGTCTTCAATAGCTGCAATCGAATCTTCATGACTTCTAAATTGGTCCATAAGCTTCAACGAAGCTTTAGGCATACGATCACGTGCTTTGAGAAGTCTTGCGACGTCGTAATTGATATTCTTATGAATTTGGCGACAATCTCCATAACTGTGCTCACAAAGTGTTAGTTCACGTTATATTTATGTTTGTTCATCATCCAAAACCAAATCCAGGGAGTCCAATATCCAACATTCTCCCCCTTTTTGGTGATGACAACCCAACATAAATAATAATCTAAAATAATAATTCAAATGAAATTTACTTACTCCCCCTGCATTGATGACACGTTAATTCCAAATTAAACAATAATAATACGCATCAAGCAGATGAGTAAAGTATATAACTGAGAATCGATTATTGAATTGTCGATTACCAAAAGTAGGTTATTTGAAATATCGGATTTGAAAATCCATTTATATATCTTAACTCCCCCTGAATCTAACATATCAAATTAGATTCTTGGAATAGTGCTCTAAATTTTCATTTAGCACATCGTTATTATTATATCTCTCCCCCTTTGGCATAAGCAAAAAGAGCGGGAGGATAACAACGACAACAACAATGGCCTCAAATTAAAAGCACGGGAGTCGTAGAATACGACGACGGTTCAAGTGACACCAAAGAAATACGAATAAAATCAAGACGTGTCAATGAAACCATAGTCGAAAAATCGTAAAACGAAATCATCAAAACTCAAATCAATATTACGGATTGAGTTATGGAATATACTCTCCAATATCAACATTCTTGGTTAATTTAGTGCATGGAAAACAATTCTATGTTTCCATAGAAGAAATTTCTATTAAACCAAGTTAATATCGTCGAGCGACGAAATCAAACATCAGAGACATTAAAAAATATAAATTGTGCACAATAGAATGAAATGTCAACTGCGATGTATATATATAAAAAATATGAACCAGAGTACATCACTGACATACAAAACATCGATCCACCGATCGGGGCACAAAAATACAACATCATATCACAGATATCGGAGTGTCATAAAACATACAACAACATCAGAAGACATCCAAATACATCATCAAAAATATCAAAATACATCATCAACAAACATCAAAATGACCCAAAACCCCACTCTATCCTAACCAAACTCTCTCACACTAGATGTATCATCTAAGGAGCATCGGAGAGTCCTCAAAGAAGCTCAAGAGGAACCGGTAGGATCTGCAGCAGCAGCAGGCTCTGCAGGCGAAGTGGTGGAAACAGGATCAGCAGGGATGTCAGGAATATCAGCATGAGCGACGGCAGAAGTGGCAATCTCTGGAGCAGCAACAGTAGTGGCCTCGGGAGCACCAGTCGGAGTATCCACCACAAGAGTGGCGGCAACAGGCGTGCTCTCGGGGGCACCAGCAGACGAAGCAGCAACAGCAGCACCAGAAGAGGAAGCACCAGCAGCAGTACCAGAAGGGCCCTCGGGGGCACGAGTGGAAGCACGACAAAGCTCCTTAATGTCCTCATCGGCCAACTCATCCATCTCCTCATCCTTAGAAACAGAAGGAGGAAGCTCAACACCCATCAGACGAGCCATACGGCAAACTACCTCCTCGGTACGAGCCAAGCGAGACTCGTGACGACGAAGTAACCGGACGACATCATCATGGGTGGCAGAGGGAGCAGCAGAGGCAGAGGCAGGGGCAGAGGCAGACGCTGAAGGTGTCGTCCTCTGAACGTGACGAAGCGCTGCAAGAGATTTCTTGACGGCCGTCACGTTCAGGGGAGGACCAAGTGGACGCTCATCATCACGAGGCAAGGGGACACGAAAGTGATGGAACACAAGGGTCAACAGGCAAGGAAATGGGATATGAGCCGATTTAGAGGACTTGCAAATACACTCGAAAGAATCAATCTTATCGAGTATAATGCGAGCCCAATTAATTGAGCTCCCCATGAAGATAGCATAAATCAGCTTCAGAAAAGGCTGGGACGGTAGAGATGAGGAGCCGTACTTGGGAAGCAAGCACGACTTCAGAATAAGATTGAGGACCCATGCATTCAGCTTGAAAGATTTTGAAGGCACGCCAATCAAGGCGGGAGGGATCTGATGGAAAATATCAGAAAGGACGGTCTGATCAAGGGAAGAAATATCGTCAACAGAGATATCAGAGGGGAGGAGGCCAGACGAAGAGATACCCAAAATCTCTCCTAAGATTTCTGCAGTGAGGACTATAGGAGTCCCCAAAACAGTCGTCTCAACAGAGTGGGTCTTATCGTACTGACCCCGGATCCTATTGGCGTAGAATAGCTTGACTAATCGAGGGTAGGGGTGAGGGTTCGCCTTCGGGTCATATCGAAGGTACTCGAGAAGACCCGACAACGAGAGAAGATCAGCTAACCCTATGAAGTCGCTAAACTGGACAAAATGCTCCAGAAGCAGCGTGCAATGCTCGATACGGTTGTAAGCCGCGAGACACAAAGGGTCGTCGCGACACAACGAAATATCGACACCGCCCACCGGCATCGGACCCTTTCCCTTAGGATTTCGGGTAGACGTACGAGGGTGGGAGCTAGACTCGGGATGGGTAGGAGGAGTGGGTTCCCTATGAGTCTCAGTCTCGGGGATATACTCGGTGTCGGAATCCGAAGCACCGGGAGGAGTAGGAGCACGAAAGACTACATGCTTGGTCTTGGATTTGGATCGGGGTTTCGTAGTCGCCGTCCTCTTACGCTTAAGAGGAGGCGAAGACGAAGAGGGTTGGGTGGTTTTGGCACGGCATTTCGGAGGAGTTCTAGTAGGTTGAACGGGTTCCGTAGGGTTTGGTTCTATGTTCATCGGCGAGGGGCTAGAGGGAGTGATCGGGATACGTGTACGGGCCATGATCGAGGCACGACACGACACAAGGAAGATCAAATCAAAGAATCCTAGCCGAAATAAAGCCCTAACCGAAACCCTAGAAGCTGAAACCCTAGAGAGAAAACCTAACCCTAAGCTGAAATCTGAACCCTAGATAGGAGAGGGAGGAGAGAGGGTTACCCTAGGAGGAAGAACGGCGGCCGGCGACAACGGAGATGATCGGAACAAGGCCGGAAGTCGAAGGGTCAGCGAGGGGTCGGGGTTTTTGATCTGAGGGAGATAGAAAACAATCGACTAGAATGAAAACGAACCGACTAAAAATGGTTTAAGTCGGTCGAGAGCTCAAAAGACCAAACAGTCCCTGGCACAACTAGTCGGTCACAGTTCAAGCACTGACCGACTAGATCACAATCTAGTCGGTCGGTCAATGAGCTTGAACCGACTAGTTGCAAACAGTGGCTGAATCCAAGTTTACTGACAAGAATTAGTCGGTCTACGTTCAGTTACTGACCGACTAGATCTCAATCTAGTCGGTCGGTCACTGAACATGAACCGATTAAAGAGCTAAGCAGGAGAGGAAACTCAAAAAGCTTGAGTTAGTCGGTCTAAGTTCTTCTACTAACCAACTAGATACGAATCTAGTCGGTTGGTGGTTGAACTGAAACCGACTAAATGAGTCCAAAAGTTGATAATCAAGTTCTCTCCTCAAAACACTTGGACGATACATCGCAAAACTCTCAATAATAATCTAAACTACCCCATTAAACATCGAAATCTCAAATACGACATTCAAAACATGAATTCGAGCAAAAATTCAAAATATCACATAAATTCCCGAAAAATCCAATAAGTCTAGCATGAATGAAATATTGCGAAATATAATAGCATGCAAGATTATTGAATGAAACATGAATCCTATATCTCGGATTCACCCATAATCCCCAATTCTCGACGCAACCGCACAAATGAGTCCTCCTTTAGGGGTTTCGTGAAAATATCGGCGATTTGCTTTTGGGTTTCAACGTACACTAAAATGATGTCCTTTTTAGCAACATGATCATCTAAAAAGTGGTGTCGGACATCTATGTGTTTCGAACGGGAATGGTGTACCGGGTTCTTGGAAAGACATATTGCACTTTGGTTGTCAACCATGATAGGGCAAGTATCACAATTAATACCAAAGTCTTTAAGTGTGTGTCTCATCCAAAGAACTTGAGCACACGCGGCACCGGCGGCAATGTATTCTGCCTCGGTGGTTGAAAGTGATACGGAATTTTGCTTCTTGGAAAACCAAGAGACAAGGGAATTTCCTATAAAATGGCAAGTGCCACTAGTACTTTTCCTGTCGGATTTGCATCCCGCATAATCGGCATCACTATATGAGATTAACTCATACGTGCTAGATTTCGGATAAAGTAATCCAAAATCTAAAGTGTAACTTAGATAACGAAAAATACGTTTTACCGCTACTAAGTGAGACTCCTTAGGTTGAGACTGATAACGAGCACATATGCATACGGCAAACATAATATCGGGCCTACTAGCGGTAAGATAAAGTAAACTACCTATCATACCTCGATATAGATGAATGTCTACATCCTTACCGCCTGTATCCTTGTCAAGATGCATAGTCGTGCTCATTGGAGTCTTTTTCCCGGAGGCACTCTCCATTCCAAATCGCTTAAGCAACTCCACCGTATACTTCGTTTGGTGGATGAAGATTGCATCATCCATTTGGCGAATTTGGAGACTAAGAAATATTTAAGCTCACCCATGTGGCTCATCTCAAATTGTTCCTTCATAACATTAGAAAACTCTTCGCAAAGAGCAAAGTTAGTAGCACCGAAAATGATATCATCAACATATATTTGAACTAGAATTATATCATTATTCGAATGCTTAACAAAAAGTGTAGAATCGGCTTCTCCCATTTTAAAATTCAAATCCAAAAGAAAATTCTTTAGGCGATCATACCAAGCTCGAGGAGCTTGTCTCAAACCGTAAAGCGCTTTCTTTAGTTTAAAAACATGATTTGGAAATTTTTCATTTATGAAACCCGGAGGTTGAGAAACGTAAACTTCCTCAACAACATCTCCATTCAAAAATGCACTTTTAACATCCATTTGAAATAATTTAAAATCCTTATGGCATGCAAAAGACAATAATAATCTAATTGATTCTAATCTAGCTACCAGAGCGAAGGATTCTTCGAAATCAATACCTTCCTCTTGACGGTAGCCTTGAGCAACTAACCGAGCTTTGTTCTGGACGACGACTTGGTTTTCGTCGGTTTTGTTCTTGAAGATCCACTTTGTCCATATGACGGTGTGGTTCTTCGATGGCAATGGAACAAGCTCCCAAACTTCATTCCTCTCGAATTGAATGGGTTCCTCCTCCATGGCTAAGATCCAAGCGCTATCTTCGCATGCTTCATTAACATTCTTTGGCTCTATCGAGGAGGCAAAGGCACAATGAGCGAAGTAGTTCACTTGCGATCTCGTCTTGACACTATCATGGATATTGCCAATGACTTGCTCATGAGGATGATCACGAACGGTATGAAGCCGTTTGGGAATACCTTGGTCACTAGGAACATTTTCAACAACTTCATTAGATGGGTTAGTCTCAATAGAATCAATAGAATCAATAGAATCATTAGACTTAGAATTATCAAACGAATCATATAAAACATCCATAGAATCATCATTTGAAATTCTAGTTGGAACAAATCCTTCATTAAATGAGACATGAAGCGACTCCTCGATCGTTGAGGTTTGTTTGTTGAATATCCGGTAGGCTTTGCTACGCGAAGAATATCCAACGAAAATCCCCTCATCGGATCTTGGATCGAATTTGTCCAAACTACCATACGTGTTCTTAATAAAACATTTCGAACCAAAAACACGAAAATGTTTAACTTGAGGCAACCTACCAAACAACAATTCATAACAAGTTTGTTTAGTGCCGGGCCTCAAAAGTATTCTATTAAACACATAGCAAGCGGTGTGTATCGCTTCCGCCCAAAATTGATGGCCAAGTTGGCTATCATCAAGCATAGTGCGAGCACACTCCACTAGCGTCCTATTCTTTCTCTCAACTACACCATTTTGAGGAGGTGCACGAGGGAAAGAGAAGGTGTGTGTAATACCAATTTCATCACAAAATGTCTCAAAAGACTCATTCTCAAATTCACCTCCATGATCACTACGAATAGTGACAATGGTGGTTCCTAAGAGATTTTGTACTTTCTTAACAAAAATTGTGAAGTTTTCAAAAGCTTCATTTTTATTACACAATGAAAATACCCAAGTAAATCTCGAATAATCATCTACGATGACAAGTCCATATCTTGCATTTCCTAAGGAAGCAACTCTAGTTGGCCCAAATAAGTCTAGATGTAATAGCTCTAGTGGCCGTTTAGTAGAAATGCTTTTCTTAGGTTTAAATGAAGATTTAGGAAGCTTGCCACGTTGACAACAATCACAAAAACTTTTCTTTTCAAAAACGAGCTTCGGAAAACCTTTAATGGAATTTAATTTTGAAAGCTTATAAAGTGTTCCAAAGTTCACATGTCCAAAGCGTCGATGCCATAAGTTTTGTTCACTTGTGTTGGCAACGAGACATTGTTCATAAGACTTAGGAAGATCCAAAATATAAATATCTTTATGACGTGTGCCGGAAAATAATAAATTGTTATTATCATTTGAAATATGACATAATCCTTTCGCAAAGCTAACTTTGTAACCTTTGTCACAAAGTTGGCTTATTGAAATAAGATTATGATTTAAGCCATTAACTAGATAAACATCACTAATTAAGGGTTTAGATGGGTTACCCACTTTACCAACAACGACAATGGTTCCGCTCTCGTTGCCTCCAAAGACTACCCGGTTCCCATTAGCAATGGCACCACTCCGGAAAGCAATTGAGCATCGCCCGTCATGTGTTTTGAACACCCGCTATCGAGTATCCAATTCCCTTTGGAGCTAAATTTAAATTTGTTGCTCCTTTTCTTTTTCTTTTCCTTGAGTACCTAAAGATAGAGAATTTCATATCATGGTACCCAAGGTCATTGGGTCCAAAAGATTAGACCTTTGGAAGCCAAGTCCAATTGGACTTAGACTTCCCCACATACTTTCTACTATGCACAACATCCGAAAAATAAGCATTCATATACAATTGTTTTTCATCCATGCTTGTGTCCTTTGGGCTCCAAATAGTGAAAATCTTGGGAGCCCTCATCCTATTGGGTGCATGCATGCGTTGTTGGTTTCTACGTGATGCATGTCGTGGATAGGCATAAGGAACATGATGGAATGGTGCATGTGGATAATTATTCATATGATGTTGTGGGTGATCATATGCATGTGAGGGAACACGTGCGTGAGGGTGTCTCACATGGTGTGCACGTGCCCGAGAATGTGTTGCATAAAAATCATCATATGTGTGAGCCGGTGGAGTAGGACGTGTGTTCCTACGTGGCATGGTATTGGTGTACATATAAGCATGCCTCTTCTTTGGAGGTCCACCCAAAGTGGGTTTCTTTCCGAAAGAGGGTGTGGACGAGGTGGAAGCACCATTGGTAGAAGAACTACTAATAGAGTGTTTGCTACCACTCGTAGAGTCACCGGAAGTTGGCCTAACAAAAGTAGTGGCCGATTTGGATGAACATCCCATCGTATACCCCAAGCCAATGTGGTGATTGGCCGGAAGTAAGTCACTTAGGATTTTATCCAAATGGTCCTTACCCTTATTGAATTTATTAATTCGGCCTAATGTGTTCTCATATTTCTCGGTGAAAGAACGCATAGAGGTATCCAAGTTGGATACTTGCGATGTGAGCACATAAACACGAGATTTAAGATTCTCATTCTCAATACTCAAAGTTGAGTTTTGAGAAGTTAAATCCGCTATCTTGTGTTCCTCCGGATCTTCAATGCTAACATGTTCAAGTTTAGATTTGAGATTAACAATCTCATTTCTTAACTCTTCAACAACGGTGTCGTTGTTGGTGATGATAGTCTTAGGCGAGGTTTGAATGCTAGCTAGGTCATCTTTTACTTTAGTATATCTATTTACTAATTTAGTGTATTTAGACCATAATTGAGAATTAGCATTCCTAAGGTCATCCATAGTTACCTCATCGCTTTCGTCGTCACTATCATCGGAAGAGGAGGATCCTTGATCATGCTCCTCTCTTGCCATGAAGCACATGTGCGCTTGCTCCACTTGCTCATCGTCTGACTCTTCGCTTGAGGAATCCTCGGAGTCGGTGAATGTTGCTCCGACAAGTCCCTTCTTGTTTCCTTTCTTGTACTTCTTGGACTTATCGAATTTAGGCGCCTTCCACTTCTCCTTTTGCTTGTTGAGAGGACACTCCGCTTTCATGTGTCCTGGCTTATTGCACTTGAAACACAAAGGAGAGGAAGAGGCGTTAGAAGAACCAAATTTAGCTTTGTTCTTATAGTTACCTTTTCGGAAGAAACAGTTGAACTTCTTGGCCATGAGTGCCATGGACTCCAAGTCCAACTCGTTTTCCGAGTCTTCATCATCGGTTGATGTGGATGTGGATGGAGCGGCCTTAAAAGCAATAGCCTTCTTCTTTGGCTCGTCTTGCTTTAGGTAGGACTTCATCTTTTCTTGCAATTTTAGCTTGCTATCCTTGCGTACCTCGTATGACATTAAAGTACCCATTAGTTGAACTACAGTGTACTTATTCATATCATTACCTTCCTCGATGGCGAAGGTACGCTTTTCCCAAGAAGAAGGAAGTCCTTCGATAAGCTTCGAACACTTCTCCTTTTGGGTGTAGGTTTTGCCGAGAGCCTCCAACTCGTTTATGATGTCGACGAAGCGAGCGTAATACTCCTTCATCTTCTCGCCCTGTTGCATATGAAACATTTCGTAATCTTTGTTAACAACAACGAGTTTAGAGTCTCTTACCCTACTCGTCCCTTCATGTAGAATGAGGAGGGAGTTCCAAATTTGATATGCACTCTTACATGTGCATATCTTATTGAAGTCCTTGGGCTCCAATGCGCATTACAAGGCGTTCATTGCCTTGGCATTACTTACCTCCGCGGCGACCTCCGCGGTTGTCCATTTCTCAAAGTCTTCTTCGGCGGGCTCGACGTATTCCTTCATCATGGTCCTCCATAGAGATGCACTCCGGAGGAAGGTTTCCATCCGGCATTTCCAGTACCCGTAGTTGGTATCGTTGAAGAATGGAGGCCTCGTAGAGGAATGTCCTTCCATCACCGAAGACGCTCCTTCACGGTTCCTGAAGGTGCCATAGTCGGAAGGTGGACGCACGGTCTTGTTGTCGTTGGCAGACATAGCTAAGTATCTGGCTCTGATACCAAATGTAATGCCCTACAAGCCACTACACAAGTACTAGAGGGGGGGTGAATAGTACTTTAAAAATAACAAGGAGTATAATTCCTAATTATCGTGCAAACAACTACCAAATCAATTTGCGGAAGCTTAAATTGAATACAACAACAAAATTAACAATGCAAACAATAGATGATACTGGGTTCGGATCCACCCAAGTCTCTCCGACTTGTTCCCGGTGATCCTACGTCCCAACCACCCGGATCCCCTCCGGATACTTGAGTTAGAAACCCTAACTCAAGATTTCCACTATGAAATACTTGTGAAAAACCTCCACAAGTCAAATCATACAAAATGTAATTTGTGACTCCCACAACCCGGGATCACAACCACACTCTCACAACCGAGAGTGAAACTTACAATTCAAATATGAAATGAAATAAGAAAACTTCTTACCGAACAAAATACCTATGCCTTGAGTATTGCTTACGAATTAGGGCAAGGATGATTTTGAGGAAGAAGTGGCACCAAACCCTAGCTCCAAGATGTAGATCAGCGATGGAGAGCTTTGGGGATGTTGGTGACCTAGAATCAAGCACTTGGCTTGGAAGGCTTCACACTCAATGAATCTCTCTTTGGAAGTAAGAGTTAGGAGAGATTATTGAATGGAATGAATGAGCTTTAAATGAGCTTGGAATGATTTCTCTTGATCTCTAAACTTGCAATAATATCAGCCTTGGTAGCAATGAATGTAGCCCATCAAGTATATATAGGATAGAGGAGAGAGAGAAAGAAATTCGAGTCATTAAATGCTCCAACGGCTCTTTTCTGAACCCAACTAGTCGGTCAAAGAACAACCACCGACCGACTAGTTCATCAACTAGTCGGTCGGTCAATTAACGTATACCGACTAATGAGTGAACAGAGAAAAGATCAAAGCACAGACATAAGGAACTAGTCGGTCCAAGAAGAGTATCTGACCGACTAGTTTCATAACTAGTCGGTCGGTTACTCAACTGAGACCGACTAACAGATAAAACTGAAGTCTGAGCTAAAATAGACTTAGTCGGTCCAAGAACAAATGTTGACCGACTAATTCACCAACTAGTCGGTCACCAAATGAACATAGACCGACTAACCATAAACAGTAAGTATGGTGAAAAATTTGGTATGTACAGTAAACTAAACTAGTCGGTCTAAGAAGGAAAGTTGACCGACTAGTTCATCAACTAGTCGGTCGGTCAATGAACACAGACCGACTAAAGATAAACAGTAGCTTAGGTTCAAAAGTGCATGTACAGGGAAAGCTCAACTAGTCGGTCACAGAAGCATCACTGACCGACTAGTTCACAAACTAGTCGGTCGATGAGTCAACGTAGGCCGACTAACTGTAAACAGTAAAGAGCTTAGAATTAACTGACTGAAACTAGTCGGTCCAAGAAGCTTTGCCGACCGACTAGATCACCATCTAGTCGGTCAGTTCTTCTTCTTGAACCAACTAACATGCACAAGAAGTCCCGAATCGAAGCGCGAAACTTCGGGAAGGATTGTATGGACTTCTACTAAGATCCTAGAGCTAAGATATGAGCGTTATGAAGATTTAAACCGTAAGACCTACTCAAGGCTTAACATTCTACGAAAGAAGCTTAAAGACTATAAATAAAACTTGACGATACCGTCTTCAATAGCTTCAATCGAATCTTCATGACTTCTAAATTGGTCCATAAGCTTCAACGAAGCGTTAGGCATACGATCACGTGCTTTGAGAAGTCTTGAGACGTCGTAATTGATATTCTTATGAATTTGGCGACGATCTCCATAACTGCGCTCACAAAGTGTTAGTTCACGTTATATTTATGTTTGTTCATCATCCAAAACCAAATCCGGTGAGTCCAATATCCAACACGTACTAGTATATACCCGTGACCAAGGGCACAGATCATTTAAATATCACCCCATCAAAATATTAGACACCCTAATTTTAAGCGAACAGAAATAATTAAAGCGTAATAATTATTATGAGCCCCTCAAAATCTTAGTTCACCAAATTTTAGTTCCCTACCAGAGAATTTAGTTCCGACATTGTTTATTTAATTCTAAATAAAAATGTTAGCCCACACCAAAATTTTTAGTCCCCGCAATATTTAGTTTGATTCAAATTCACACAACAAAAGCTCCTAAACAAACTTGAAAACAAATTTATAATATTTTTGCCACATTCATATGTACTAAAAAAACTTGCTACAGCTTGCCCCTGAGCTTGACCTCTAACATCGCTCTGCCTACCTGCAAGATTTCACAAAATTCCAAATGTCACTGCAAGATTTCATGACACTAATCAACCAAAAATCAAAACTTTGTTCTCTCCTGCTTCATCCTGGTGTGCTTCTATGCAATTGAATTATAAATATGGCAGTTCCAACTTTTGTTTAATGAGATACACTAAGAACAACATGTCATCATTGATTGATGCTATTTGATAAGTAAACATGATGAGAGCACAATCGAGAAAGATACATAGAAAGGAATTTATTTTGATATATATAAACCCAAAGTGTATATTCATTACGGTTCAATCAAGCTCAAGCTAAATGGGCAAAATATTAGAATTGTCCAATTTTATATTTGTAGTCCCATGAAAGAAACATGTCATATGAAGAGATCATAGTAGAAAATGGTAAATCATAATATCCGTTCCAACAATTTTCGCTCTTGCAATGCAATGATGATTGTTTTTACAATTAAACAAAACGATAAAAAAGGGTACCGATGAAAAAATATGATCTTCATAGATAACAAAACATCAATGACAATTTTTCCATAAAAAGATTATCCTCTCCTGTCATCGATATCATAAAAACATAAGCCATTCTAGACAAATATAACAGCTTACAGCAGCAAGTCCCAATGGAGAACCAAAATATATAACAGGTCCCACATTATGTAATAATGCCTCATTCAACCATGAGAAAAGCTAGATACAGGGATATAAGCTTATCCTTTCAATTTCGAGAATTCAAATTTAAATAATTACACTTCGTATCAATGTCCATTTTCTCTGAAGGTTGGCTTGCTTTTAACCCAAAAGAAGTAGATGCCAGCACTACCCCAATAACAGATGGTTTTCCATTTGGAGATCCATATAATATTCATTCCACTGATGGATGTACATGCGAATCAAGGAATCACCAGATTATTATCGTAGAGGAGACGAACAGTTGGGAGAAAACAATTGATGGAAGAACCACAACATTCTCTAGTTATAAATAGATATTCCATCTTCGACTTGGATAACGCTTCTTCCAATTTCTGAAAATGTAAGTAAACATTTGTGTGCTACATGTCAATCCATCCCAAACAAAGAAAATAAGTTAGTCATGCACAAAGGCTTCCAAACCTAAATAAATAAAATAAAAATCCAACAACTCATTAAAAGAAAATACTGAGAAGGCAAAAAATAACAATATAGAGTATCCTTTTGCATGGTTAAGAGTTTATAGGTCCTGGATCCATCAATATTTGGTCATTGACATCACATATGTGATGTCCACAGTAAAAGGAGTTCCAAAATGTCCCCACATCACTTCTTTGGCCTTGCTAAAAAATGTCTTCAAATCATCGAATTGTATCCTAAATTGATTTCAATAATATCCATGCAAAAGATACTAAAAGTATCCGACACTTTGATATTACCTTACGTAAATAGTAGTATATTGATTTCAATTTATATACCTAATGAGAAATGGACAGATTAAACCTTAGTAGAAGTAAGGCCAAGAAGTACCCAAAAGAAATCAATTTCATTACTCGGGTTCATTGATTTGCTATGGCGCTAATATTCAGAAAAATGGTTGTCATTGGAGCAAACTCTTAACCATTGTGTCAATACTCAGGTAACATGTTAGTTAATAGTTTGAGCCGAGCCTGGCTCGGCTCGTCACGGAGCAAGACGAAGATGGGCCACCCTACAAATACCCTAGCTCAACCCAGCTCATTGGCCAACCTACGATGGGTTGGGCTCGTCATTGGCCCATGACGGGCTGAGCTCGTCTTTGTGTCGTGGAGAGATGGGCATGGGCCAGGTTCAACCCCCGTTGACCCGGCCGATCTGTCAGCCCCACTCTAACATAATTTAGAGAATAAAACATCAATTTAGTTTTTGGCTTTCGAGTTTATAGTTTGAGGAATACAAATTTGTTTTGTTTATTAAAGTCGGAACAAATGTAGCTAAGACAATTATGATCAAAACATTTGTTTAGAATATTTCTTAAACCCCTAAGTACAAACATGCATGCAACTTTCCTTCTATCAGAACTGAAAAGAAAAGAAAGTGATTAGCTTAGTAAAGAAAACTCAATCAGCTTCTATTCAGAGGACTTATTAGCTTCACATTCGACCACTTTTCTCTTTAAGACTAACCATGCACTTATCAATTTCCCTGTTTATCCTAATTAGTTAGATGTAAGGAAGGCAACTGAGATGCCTACCAATTTCAGAATTGCTTTCATTAGATGATTGATTTTGTTTAAAGATCCTTTCAAAACAATATATTTTGGAAGGACTTTATCACTTCTCTCAAAAGAGGATCTGTTTCTTATCCCTTCTTTATGATGTATTACAGATCTTATATTTAAAAAAAATTTGCTTCTTGCTCACTGAACTCTTTATCACTTGGTAACATTTGCTCTAAATATTTTGGTGTTTGACAGTATCATGTGAATACTTCACAGACAGACACATATAAAAAGAATATATGAGCAAACTAACATGATATTCACTCCATATAACTGCTATTGTTTGTATTTCATTGGGTTAGTCTTGTGCTTATTTTCCTCTTTCTAGCAGCACATCCTTGGGATTGAAAACATGAATTCAAGGAAAGGATACAGTGTTTATTGAATTCTTCTTGTGCCACATATATTACCTTCTTGCCAGTAAAATCTAAAATGCAGCAAACCATTAGATTGATGTGAATGATGCATTGCTTGATCGATGTGTACCAAGCTATTTCAGTATCTCTTTTAGATATAATTCCCATTGGCTTCAACAATGAGATTTTAATAGTTATGCAATTCTTGAACTGTACAAAATTTTTTAGCAACTAAATGTTGAGACCACAAACTGCCAACAATGATTCTATGTGACTTATGCGAACACCTTTTGTTTCTGATGACTTGAATGCTCTTTTGAAATCTCCTTAGGAGCTCTAAGTAACGTTTACCAGCTTAACAAAATGCGAAAAGAACTGACCATGCAACACCATTGTTCACATGTTACATTGCTATCATCTTCCATAACTGATGTGGTTCCTTCCAGGTTTAGCGATTCCACCATATCATAGTCATGTTCACCTGACCATGCAGCAGCATTGTTCACCTGTTACTTTATTCCAAACTTGTTGTATTGAGAGGTTATCCCTAATTATATACAGCAAAAAATGTCAGATATTTATGATATGAACAGCAAAAAAAATTGACAGATCTAAAAAACAGATCTTTTTGCAACTAAACCAAACAAAATCAAAAATTTATAGGACAAAATTAAATTAAAATGAATAAGTTGATACTCCTACCATGTTCTATTTGAAATTGATCATCTTGTGTTCTCTTCTTCGATGATTGGAATAAATCATCCCGTGTTCTGTTTGTAACTTCCATAAAAAACAACAACATTAAAACCTGTTAATTGATCAGAACATATGTAAGAATGATGCAATTGATCAGAACATTCTAATTAATCATAGTATTTTGATTATTATAGAAGAGAAATAGAGAGACACTGATGTTGGTGCGGCAGAGGAACAGTGGGCTGTGGCAGGGGGAGAAGGTCTCATTGCCATCTGGATAAATTAAGATGGATAAATTCTAGCAGAAATCGGTACATCTTAAAAGGTATCGTTGCCATCTGGAATCTATAAGTACATTTAATTCGACTGTTAAGATCCAACAACACCTAAGAATCAAGAGGATGTCATAACTTCAAATACAATGCAAAGTGCTTTTCTAGAATATCATTCTAATAGAGAATCTGTACGGCATTCACTACTGAAGCCATGAGTATGACAAAAGAGAGAGAGAGCATGCTTAATTTTCTTATCTGATATGGAAATGCTTATATGCAGCTAGGCTTCCAGTAATGCTGATCTGCATCATGTTGCCTTGGTCTGGTTGCCTACAGCTCGGTTATATCCCTTTGTCAATTCATATTCAAGTTATTTTGTTCTACACCGTAATTTAACACAATCCACTTCTTAGTGCACCATTTGTTTGTCTACTCAAGCAATTTAGGTAAGGAGAAATCTGTATTGCACCAGGCAAAATATTAGGGAGATCTTATGATTAAATCTGGGAATTTATTGTTCATACATGTTATTTAAGTCATGTATTTAAGCCATGGCTCAATACATGGTATGTAATCTGGAAAGAAATTGAAGTAAACTAATACCATGTATGGTACGCATTATTCATGTACGAAATTTTGAAATTAATACCATATATGGTATGCCATGATTCAAATTCAAAGAAATACATGGTATGCCATGTATCATGGAAACAGAAGATAGAATGTTATAATAGCATGAAAAAAATTTAAACGAATTCAATAAACTTATGTAGAAATTGAAATAATATCAAAACTTTACAACATACCTTGATAATGATTTCCTGTAAAAAAATAACTCGACAATGAAATTGATCCTTCAATTTCGTCTCAAGAACGATTGAATTTGATGTATAGGTCAATACATGGTATTAATAAAGAAATTTCTTGTTCATACATGGTATTTAAGCCATGGCTCGATACATGGTATGTAATCTGGAAATAAATTGAAGTAAATTGAAACCATGTATGGTATGCAGTATTCATATACGAAAATTTGAAATTAATACCATGTATCGTATGCCATGATTCAAATTCAAAGAAATACATGAATGTTAAAATAGCATGAAAAAAATCAAAAGAATTGAATAAACTTCCATAGGAATAGAAATAAGATTAAAACTTTACAACATTCCTTGACAATGATTTCCCTTAAAAAAACTCGACAATGAAACTGATTGAATTTGATGCATGAGTCAATACATGGTATTAATCTGGATTTATTATTCATACATGGTATTTAAGCCATGGCTCAATACATGGATGTAATCTGGAAAGAAATTTGAGTAAATTAATACCATGTATGGTTTGCAGTATTCATGTACAAAATTTGAAATTAATGCCATGTATCATATGCCATGATTCAAATTCAAAGAAATACATGGTATGCCATGTATCATGGCTCAATACATAGTATTCTGGAAATAAATCATGGAGCGGTAGTAAATTTTAATCATTTCTCAATACATGGCATGCAATATTCTGTTCATACATGGTATTTTAAGCCATGGCTCAATAGACTTAACCTCAAAAGATTGCCTGTAAACTTTAAAAATGTAAATTTCTACAATGACATCAAAATATCACTTGTAAATGTAGTAAGGTTTGGGAATACCGCTCCAATTCAAAATTTACTTAGTAAATTAAACCTATAGCAAATTTACAGCATTTCCATTAAATTTTTTTGACGTTAATCGATTAATTTTTCTGGAAGTTTTGGATTTGGCGGTTATTAACTGTTTGATGCTGCCTCTTCAGGTTCAGTTTAAATGCCAGGTGTCTTTAAAATATATGGAGTCAATGAATTGCAAATCCATTGCAAGCTATGTGGTTACTTGTAATTGCTGATTTTATGTTAGGTGTCATGGAATTCTAACCTTTGTTTTTAAGAGGGTGTGTGGAATTTCAACTCATACTATTTAATAGTGTAGCCTCTTTGAGAGAATATTAGAATGGGAAACGATACTCTGGAACCAGAATTCCTACATTTTGCTATGAACTCCAAATCAATAGAAAACCTTGAATTTTTGGTAAAAGCATAATTGGATATCCGCAAATACACAAATCATACAGTATCACGTCTCTCTAATCCCACACATGGAAATTCGGATTTTTTTGGTGACACCTAATTGGATGGGTCTCATTTCTTTGACTCTTTTAGGCATGTTTGATTGCTCAAATGGCTCCTTCTATATCTGATTGATTTAATAACCAGGGATTTAATAACCTGCAAATACAAAGATATTTAATGGCAGTATCATTGGCAATATCATTGTATAACAGTATCATTATATGGCAGTATCATTATATGGCATTAATTGTATGGCAGTATCATTCCATATAACTAAATGCATATTAATTGATATAACTAAATGCATACCACGCAATATCATTCCATATAACTAAATGCATATAATTAAATGCATATCAATTGATACTGCCAATAACAGATATCTGTCATATTATATGCAAAGACAGTAGATAATCTGCCATATTATATGCAAAGATAGTTGATAACAAATATGGCATATAACTAAATGCATATAATATGGCAGAAATTAAATAAATTGCCTAATGAAGAGGGTTTGCACGTTGAAAAGTGGCTTGATGGCTGCACTTCTGATAGATTCGGTAAAGGTTTAATCCTGCAAGATTTGGAGATTGAAATTACAAAATGGGTTTAATTCGACCGGTTTGAGCAATCAAAAAAATAGAAAATGATGGTAATACATAAAATAACAAAGCAACATTACACTCATTGAAGATAACCGGGTACTTCAAAAAAACAAATATACTGGCTTGATGGGTGGACTTCGAAAAAGACAGAGTACTTCAAAGCAACATTACCCTCATTGAAGATGAGTTTTGGATGGCACTCTTAGCTCTTCAAATGTATTTAGTAGAAACTGATATATAAACTTATAAATTGGGCAGCCATGATAGGGCTTGACATGGAATTCCTAGAATCTAATTCCTAAATAAATAAAATTCAAATTTTTGATTGGACTGAGAAGAAATCAAGAAAGCTGTAATTTTTAAAGATGGGTGTCATCATGCCTCATGGAGTTTCATGGGTCTCTTATTGATATGGTTCTTAATTGTGAGTTCTGGGCATTATTTGGAAGTATTAATAGGAACCACTACACCAATTCTGGGCAGATTTGGGAGTTCTATGCATTAATTAGGGATAAATTCAAGTTCTGGGCATTAATTTGTGAAGGAAAGTTCTAGGCATTAATTTGAAAATTACTATGCCAATTCAAAAAATTGCCAAATGCCAGAACATTGATAACATGCCATCTTGATAAATATTGATAAATACTCACCGTTCTGTCATTTCTTTTGATAACATTGCTATGATAGCCAAATGAAATAGGGAAGTAAAGGAAAAAAATTAAAATGCAAGGCATGAAAATTTAAAGAACAATAAGGGAGATCATACCTTTCTAACTGAAGCGGCAGCTCCAGACATGTTGCCTCCAGTTCTTCATATCAGATTCAACCTCAAGAGAGAAGAACTTTTGGCAGGCCTCATTCAGTTTAGCATTGGCAACTGTAAGGTGGGTTTCAAGATCTACAGGCATCATTCAGAGAAGCACTTTCTGATTTTCAAAAGAACAGCTGCCAATTGAGCAGAACTTCATGATTTTTGGGCACCGTCAGCAGCATCAGCAAGTTATTAATTTTTGCTCGGGCACTATTAGCAGTGCTAGCAACAGCAAAAGTACATAGCAAGTTAGTAATTTTTGCTCTGGCACTATTATCAGTGATATTTAACTTAAAATAAATAGCTCTATTGAAATACAAACCAGATTTAGAGTGCCAAGTATTTCATTGATGATGCAAATAATTCGCACGGAGATCTTCTTTGTGAAGATCATAGGGTATTGAAGTATGCTACCAAGTTCTTTATACGATAAAATTCATAGATGTTCAATTTAACTCGAGTTAATTCTTATTGAGACAGTATTGATCCATGCCATTGCCACCCAAATCATTTTACAGTAAAACACATCAAATCCTATTAAACTCTTGATTTAACTCATAGACTCAACAATTAAATAGGGAACCACTGCTGTATTATTAAATATAAGAGTCTATTAAGATCCAGATCAGATATGGTATGAATCAGTCAACTTAGATCTGATGAAAAGTTTAGCATCAAGAAAAAGATTATTTAAAAACCACATCAAAAGACCAGGTAATAAAGATCAAACACTACAGAACTGATAGATGAAGCGCCTTTCTTTTTACCTGGATCGATCGCAATGGCGCTCGATAGAAATATAGATCCCAACAATACTCCTCAAGTAGTCTTCTTTTACCTCATACTATGCACATACCATACTTGAAGTATATTAACCTATTATATTCTTTTATCAAAACAAATTTTAAGAGTTACCATGTCCATTTTAATTTTGAACAACTGAAATCTTGCACAAACAATATGGATATGGAAGAATTATAAAACCATAAAATGTGGCTTAAATCTGCCACTGTAGCTTTTATTAAATCTACCTTTTGATATGAGAATGAAAACAATCAAACATCCCATGAAATACATCAAGTTGCTTACCTTAATGGAGTCAAGTTTACCAGACTCAAGTGCAGCTTGCAACTGCATAAAATCATGATTAGCTTGATTCCAATACTAATACCTCATCAAGCCAATCTGACTACACTACTATCAGTGTAAAGAGAGTGATTAACTTAGTTTGACTGGAAATATCATCAGCCACTGTGTTCTTATTTACTTGCATTTACTTCATCATGTATTGATGCCTTTTGCAATTTCATAAGCCAACAATGCTGAGCATCAGTGTGCACTTTCTGTTCCAGCAAGTACTATAATGGTTTATGATCAATTTTGATCATAAAGATCCTGTCAAGTAGATACTTCCTCCATTGATGCACTGTTTTGGATTATGGTTAGCAGCTTTTGTTCATAGGCAGAGAGTTGCAACTACCTTCTTTTGAACTCGTGTTTGTAAAAGGTAATTAGTGTTCAGATTGCATCAAGACTGACCCAATACCAGTTTCACTATCATCACTTTTTATGACAGTCTTAAGAAAAGTTAAGCTCCTGAGGTGTAGTTAATGCTTCTTTCACCATCTCAAATGATACTTGAGCTTCATCTACCCATTTGAATGACATCTTTATCTGTGCAATTAGAGGATCACCAATATGGTGATAGTTCTTAATTAACTTCATGTGGTATCTTCACATATCTAGAATTTATGGCATAATCAATAAATGTCATGTGCTATTAAAAATTTTTCTCATATTTTTGTGCTAGTAAAGAATCGATTTCAATCCTTTACTTGATCCAATATCTTCATATCCATCAGATATCAACCAGGGAACTAACAGTATATGTGTTGTCTGAAACAAATACAGAATATTTATACTACATAAATCATCATATGGATATGTGGATAATAGAAATCCTGTGAAAATATGAACTAAATAAGTCATAGATATGAATACATATAATGAATTAGTAACATTAAATGGCTTAAAGGAATCAGTAACTCATACAATAAATATCTTACCAGAATACCGAGGCAACTTATATACATGCATCTCAAAAAATATGTTGCTTTGTGATTGCTGTAAACCAAATCATTTGTGCATTAAGCTATTAATTTGTTAGCCAGTATTAGGTATCAAATATGTCTAGAATACATAATATGCCACCTATTGTGACGATTCAATAAGGGAGTCCCTTCATAAAGGATCCATGCATAATACAGTGGTAACCTCGATTCGGGTACACATCAACAACTTGATCAACAACAGACTTGAATATCGTCTTCTGATTGTACGTATCACTGATTGACAAACTCGTTAAAATTTAAATAAAAATAAAAATCAGAACCAAATCGTCAATGCACGAATCAAAGTTCAAAACTTTACAACAAAACAACATACCTGAATTCGTTCGCTGAGAGATTCACATAGCAACAAAAAGCGAGATGATCCAGCAACACACCTCAATCTCAAACACAAATTAAACCCTGGGAATGAATTCAGGTTCAATCTCAAATACAATTTAAACACTACACAATCTCAAGAACAAATCAGCGCCGTCCAGCCCGCCTCAAAAACAAATTAAAACAATTGTCCAGCAACGCACCTCAATGCCGGTGGGTTCAACCAAATGTCCAGCAACACACCTCAAATGCCCTGCGAGAAGAATGTTGATCAGTAATTTCTCAACACTAACCCTGCGAGAAGTTGGGGTGAGAAGAATGCTGAGGGCTTCGTCCTGTTGTTTGACGACTTTTCTCAGTAATCGATGTTTTCTTTCCTTTTTTGACTCACGAAACCCTGCCAGCAATGGAGGTGAACGGATAGGGTTTTTTGGGACAAAGAAGGTACAGTGGAATTAAAGGCGACGACGAGTCTGGATCACGAAAAATGTTGATTCGACCAAGTTAAAGCTCGAAATAGAGGAGGAGGAAGAAGAAGCAGCTTCAAATATTCCACGCGAGGGCATCGTCTTCTTCAAAAATACTTCCCCCACCCCCCAAGAATTTCCACGCAAAATGATTCGGAGGGCATCGTCTTCTTCAAAAATTTCCAAGCAACCCGCTGAGATTCCCCCCCAAAATTTCAATATCTTCCCCCCAAGCAGGTGATTGCTTTGTTGTGGGACCCGTATATTTCAAATAGTCCCCCCAAGAATTTAGCTTCCCCCAATCAAATGAGAGTGTGCATCCCCGAGGGAAAAAATTTCAAACTAAAAAAAAATCAAACCCCATTTAGCTTTCCCCCAAATTTCAAACCATTTCCTATTGTCCTTGAAATTGAAATTTTCGAACACCCCCCAAGTTTCCCCCCAAAGTTTGTCCTAGTCATCAACTTATATCCCTTATCCATTTTCTATTATCCAATTTCTCTTATCTTATCCAATTTCTCTTAACAACATCCCTCATATATACCCAATTTCTCATCTCTTATCAAAAACTCTTATACAAAAACTCATGATAACATCCCTATTTTATAGAATAGATATGTAATAAATAAGCAAGTAGAATATAAGTCGTTATACTTGAAGGTGTTGTGATATATATGAAATCATACCCTGTATGAATACCTTATGTATTGTGATATGGATCTGAGGTGATGTCGTATGCACATAGATATGAGTAGTGATCTAAATACGTATAATAATACGTATAGAAACTTATTTGCTGTGTGTGATGTATATGTTAGTGTATGAATATGTGTGCCTAGATGTTTATGTGAAAGACATATATGTATGGACATGTAGAGAGTACACATAGAGATGTGGATGTTCTACTAGATGAATAGTAGTATGTATCTGTGATATGCATGTGACGCAGATGCGTATGGATGACAATGAAGTATATAGTGTATATAGGTGTGGTATAGGTATGTAGTATTGTTCATACTTCATGGGTAGTGAGACCATCATCCCTAGCTGACCTTTGGCAGGGTTCACACCCTAGAAAGTTCGAGGACGAACTTTATTTTAAGGTGTGGAGGATGTCATGTCCTATTTTGAACTATACGTGTATTCTACTGAACACACGTGGTATTTCTACTTACGATACATGGGTAGGCATAAAATAAGCAAAGATATCGATGTATGTGACATAGTTCAAGGGGGATTCGGCCGTAATACGTGGCTAAGGGTAGAGAATGCGAAATGTGAAGGCGGGAGAAGTGCGAATGACGTCGTGGGTGTAAAACAACAAGAATGTATTAGACGTGTGTGTGAGATACATGTATGCATGCATGGATGTGCGTGGATGTGTGTAGGGAGAGCCATGCTAGTGTGAAAGCGGTTAGGGGGGTCAATGGAAACTCCCATAAATTTTTAGAAAGGTTAGGGGCAAAACGGTCATTTGGACTAAAGCTGCTGTGCGTACATACTAAAGTTGTGTGTGCATAAATTAATGTCACACTTGTAATTAGTGTGAAGTTAAGAGGGTATTTTGGTCATTTTCATCATGGAATATTCCCTTGGAATATTCCTTTCTTGGAAGAGAAGAATGGAATAAGAAGAGAGGAGAAAATGAAAGTGAAATCTAGAGATTTCTCTCTTTCTCTCTCATTTTCTCTTTTCCACTCTCCTTCCCATGCCATGGCCGGCCGCACCCTCCCCATAATCTCCTTCTTCTTCAATCCAAACCCTAATTTAACCCCAAAAAATCAAGAAAAGCTTGGTTGCTTCAAGGAGAAAGAAGGTAGAAGGAAGAGAAAGAGAAGGAGAGAAGAAGAATCAAGATTTGAGGTAGGAATCCAACTTGATTTTGGAATTTTAATTAGGGTTTATTTCTATCATGTTTACAGATCATGTTTACTCAATATGGATTAGGATTAATCAAATTAATGTGCCTTGATTCAATTTTCATGAATTTCCCCTTGAAATTCTTAGCAAAATCATCTCCTTTGAAATTCAGAAATCCTGCTGTCTGTAGTTGCTTTGATACTGGTTATTATAGCTCGAATTAAGTTTCGAAAAAATTATATTATGATAGATCTTAAAGTTCTACCCTAAAATCATATGAATTTTAATATATGTTCAATTCAGAAATTAGGAGTAAAAATTCTAACTTTATACCTTGTCTGTTTCATCTTCAGTCTTGACACAGTTTAGTAAAATTGACCTCAGTACCTGCACACACAATGGAATTTTATGTTCTTGGTCTTATTGAAAAGTTAACAAGTTTATATATAATTTCATCACAGTGCTTATATTTCGAAACTCTGGCTGCAACATGCCCAAGATTGGCTTTCAATATAGACCCTGAAATCTGTCTGAAAAATAGATTTGACAGACTTCACCAAATAATTCACTATAAATCATCTACTTAATATTTTTGCCTGAATTTTATATGTGAATCCAGGACTAATATACCAACAACTTTCATTTAGGACATTTTGTCAAATTCTCAAGGCAAACTGATGTTATATGGCCATGTATTGTCTCTTTCTGCAAATTCCAGCAGGCTGAAACATTAGAGTGGTGATATGAATTGTGTAGTGTTGCCAATTATACTCATATTGTCCATGATTGTTGTTATTACATAAAAGGAAGTTTGATTGGTGTGATATGCTATTAAATTGCTAATGTGATTGAGATGTGGAACCTGATGCATACCATGTGTTTGTGAAAATGCCTAAGTGAAAGCAAATGCCAGAAATGTGAGAAATACTCAATCATATGGTCATGATATGAGATTTGATATAAACATGTAATGTTGGAAGCATGTCATGCATGGTACCATATGTGATGTGATGATGGGTTGATATGACTACGATGGAGGGCATGACACTTCGGTGCATGACCCACGTTGGTATGAATGTGGAACCTGACGCCATGCAACATGACTCCTTCATTACTAAAATAATAATATAGAATTCTTGAATGTCTCAATCCTCTCTAATGAGGGTGAGTTAGGAAAACCCGGGTTTAGGTGGGATTTGAGTAAATTGTGGATATGAGGCCTGGATTGAGAAGTTGGGGAAAATGATTATGTGATATGTGATATTTATACACACTAGCCTTTACCGAGAGTGGAGGGGATATTTATACCCACTCGTCTTTACCGGGAGTGGAGGGGACATACGGAGGTTGTGTTATTATGTGGAGATCCTCACTCCTGCCAGGGACGGGGGAGCTGAGAGGCCCGGTGTTATACAGTGCCCGTGTCCACTACGCCGTGTGCTATATTCACTCCAAATTTGGAGTGATGTCCAGGTCCTGGTATCACACAGTTTAACCAAGTTCCAATTAATTCAATAATAAAATAAGAGTCTTGCATGTTATTTCTTCGGCTTACAGCGCTTTCGTTGTCCTTATCTACTATGCTTGTGATGACGTATATTGAATTACACTTGTGGCATTATACCTTACTTCTAAGTTATGTTAGTATGATCACTTGCTTTATTATTCGTGCTAACCCTTTTCTTGCAGTAGCTCGACATTGGACCGCATGTATGATCCTCTTTCTTGGCTATTTACTTTACGCCATATTACTTAGTTTACATGTCTTATGTCTCTTGCATTGCCTTGAGTATTGATAACCTTAACACGGTGTTCCAAATCCAAGTTGGTTCCTACTGGGGCACGCATTGACATGCTCCTCCCCATTTTCCAGGTATCAGGGTCAGCATGGTTGGAGGTGACTTGGAGTTGGATTTCAGGGGTAGTATTTGGTGCGAGCTATAGCTGGTAGAGTGACTTGGTTGTCTTGGGAGGTGGAGAGTGTTGGTGTATGTGTAATGATGTATTTGGGTTAAGTATATAAATGAAACTTGTTATATAAAATGTGTTGTGGTTGTTTTATGTTATTATGAGCTGTTTGATATTATAGTGGAGCTCACTTGTACTATCCCAGCATATGCGCAGTGGCCTGCTTATTCAGTTTCTTCTTTCTCTCTCTTTTCCTCTCTCATCACCCCCACTCTTCAGGATATTGGAAAAAGAATTTTAAATGCCGGGTATTCTTGGGAACGGGGCGTGACAATTTCTCCTCAAGAATAATTTTAAAAGGCCTTAAGGAATTTTGTTCACTAACCATCAAGTAAATGGCCTTACGGAAATTTCACACATTTTAAAGTTTTATATAAAATGGGACTGGGTGTATAATTATATATATAACTGTATTTGTATGTTCATATACACATTAGTACACATATATACCTCATTTTGAAGAAGAAAATTTGTGTTGAAATTATGGATTTTATTTAATTCAATATAAATGATTTGAAAGATGGAATAAAGGTTATTATATATATTTCCACTTAGTGTAATCATTTTGTGTTAAATTCAGTTTAGTTTAAAAATCAAACTTTGGCACAATTAATTATATATTTCGAATATATATTGATTGGATCATCAACTCACCAAAGTGGGTTTCTTGTAAAGATTAATTTTACTCTCGAAATATAACAAGTTGAATACATACTTTTGTATGAAAATTTTGGTTGCCTTAAATTTGATTTTGAATAAAAGTGGACTTGAATATTTCCACTTAAAGTATAAATTCATGTATTAAATTGTGACATAGATTCAACTTTTGCAAAGGTATATACATATTTTTTGAAATGACTTCGTGCAATCATCATCTCGCCAAAGTGGGCTCTGTTGTTTTGTATTATTTCATTTCATAAATATATGAAGAATTTTATGTGCCCATGATTTTGTAAGAATGTTAAATCGGTCCGAAGGAAGATTACCATTCTATATCATTTTATGCGCACCTGTGGCAATAGACAAGGTGATGATTAGTGAGTTCAATGTATGCAAATTTAATTCGGCCCAAAGGAATTTTTATTTTTGACATGTTATTATTGTCATTGTCTGATTGCTACAACAAGATGTCATTGACTAGTCAATAGAATATCCAAAGATAAATGTTGGGCTAGTGGGGGATGTCTTGAGATGGGAAAATAGCATTAATTTGAATTTGGTGTTGTTTTGTTTAATACTTATATGAACATGTTAAAATTGGTTTCTTGTTCTCTTTTTCAGCTATTATTCCTATTATTCCTGAAAATTTTTCTGCCCACCACAAATCTATTCCAGTACTTAATGGTTCTAACTTCAAGGCATGGAAGGAAAATCTTTTGATAATCCTCGGAGTCATGGATCTTGATCTTGCATTGAGGACTCATAGTCCCCCACCACTTACTAAGGAGAGTACCTCTGATGAGTAGAGGGAGATGGAAGAGTGGAAGAGATCAAATCGTATGTGCCTAATGCTTGTGAAGAATGCCATTCCAGAATACCTTAGGGGCTCTATTTCAGAGAAAATTACCACAACTAAATGGTTCTTTATTGAGCTTGAAAAGAGGTTTGTCAATAATGAAAAGAGTGAGATTAGTACACTCTTAACAAACCTAACTTCAATGAAATATGAAGGTAAAGGGAACATCAGGGAGCACATATTGAAGATGTCTAATATTGCTAGGTTGAAAGCACTTGAGCGAGACCTCTTTGAGGTTCTGCTAGTGCATTTTGTTTTAATATCTCTGAGGTTCTGCTATTGCTAGGTTGAAAGCACTTGGTACGAATGGGTATCCTACCATTATGGATATGGTAGGAACGCTTCGTGACAGAGAGAACGCATCGGTTATTCTTTTCAAGTTAGGGTCTTCTGTCATTACGGATATGGCAGGAACTCTCCGTGACGGGAAGAACCGACCGTTCATATCGCCAAGCTCGCACTCTTCATGGATGCTGAGTCTCCATTCAATTGAGAATGGGTGCTCTCTTCATGTGGAGCGTGTAGTTTGCGAACTTAAGAGTATGTTATTTTTCCATTTTGGCACACGGCCATTAGAGAATAACTACTTTCTCGACGAACGGGTGTCTCATCGGAGAAGAAGATGGTGGTTATTCCCATCGGAGAAGATGACCTTTGGTGCATGATCACCATGGCCATATGGGCTATGGAGGCTATGCATCCCCCCTCCACATGCGGAGGGGGTTGGCTACAGCCAAATGACAACAAAAACCACCCCGTCGGGGGGGGGGGGGGGGGGGGGAGAAGGGGAGGCCGGCCATGGCCAAGGGGCCATGACCAGGCCATGGCTGGCCTCGGCCAGGGCCTGGCCGGCCGTGGCCGGCCTCTGACCGAGGCCAGGCCAGGGCCAGGGGGCCCTGGCCGGCCTCGGCCAGGCTAGAGCCGGCCTCTGGCCGAGGCCAGGCCAGGGCCAGGGGGCCCTGGTCGGCCTCTGGCCGAGGCCAGAGCCCTGGCCGACCTCTGGCCGAGGCCAGGCCAGGGCCAGGGTGCCCTGGCCGGCCTCGGCCAGGCCAGAGCAGACCTCTGGCCGGGGCCAGGCCAGGGCCAGGGGGCCCTGGCCGGCCTCGGCCAGGCCTGAGCCGGCCCTGGCAGTGGCCAGGGCCAGGCCGAGGCCTGCCCTGGCCATTGACAGGGCCAGTGCCGGCCCTGGCCGAGGCCAGTGCCCGGCCAGTGCCGGCCCTGGCCTCGGCCAGTGCCGAGCCCCGGTTGACCCAATTTTTTTTTGATGGGGGGGGGCTTACGTGAATGAAAGGGGGAAACTTGCATGGCGGTGGCTTGCATGAACAACCCCTACGGGTCCGACGGCAGTACTCTGCGGTAAATTCCCCTGCAGAAGGGGAGCGCTTGGATCCATACGGGAGCCGGCGACGGTGGCTTGCAGAAAAATCCCCTCAGGGGGATCCAGCCTTGGCACGGCAACGGCTCAACCCCGGCAATGGCTAGGGATTGCCGAATATTTCGCTAGTATCATAAGGGTACTAGGTTGAAATACACGTTTTGAAAAATACGTTTTCAAAAATGCTTTTCCGCTGCTAAGTACTATAAGAGTACTATTATTTGATAAAGTGATGGGGAAATATTGAAAGTTAATCTAGATGGTGGTTGGATACGTAGTGACCTTTCCGATTCTAGAGTAACATCTTCAATATTTTTCGAAAGTAACTTATCAAATTATAAATATCATTCCAAGTGGGAGTTGAAATTAGAACTATCCAAATGGGATATTCTATTATCATTTCAAGTGGGAATTATATTTTAAGAATTTTTAATGCAATGTTTTTGATCAAACCTTCGGTTTTGTGTCTTTTGCAGCATTTTAAAAGTAAAATGTCTTCCGCTTCAAAGAATATCGTCGCTGAGTTAAACAGAGGTGAAAAACTCAACGGCGATAATTACAAACTATGGTCCATCAAGATACAATACGTTCTAGAGGAGCAAGAAGTGCTCGAAACTCTAAAGAACGTAATGACTGAACCGGAGTTGGGCACTACGGCCCAACACAGACGAGACAAGGAAGCTTTTGATGCTTGGTCTCGGAAGAACAAGATAGCTCGCATTATGTTATTGAGTAGTATGGCCGATGACATAATGCGCATCTTCCGAGAGCATGACCTAGCCATGGACATATGGTCCAAGTTTGAGGAGAAGTTTGGTGGCACCTCGGTGTCCAAACTTCGTTCTTTAACTATAAGATTTGATTCATACAAGAAACGTCCAGATCATTCCATGGGGAAACATCTGCGACATATGGCGAATCTAATCTCAGAGTTAAAGGATGCAGGTCATGTGCTCACTGATGAGCAACAAATCCAAGCAGTCATACGTTCCCTACCAAATGGGTGGGACCAAATGAAGATACATCTCACTCATAATGAGAGCATCAAGACCTTCAGTGATGTTTCAAAGCACCTCGAGTTAGAGGAAGAGCGGCTTACGGCCGCCAAGCCAAGTGCAGAAGTGCACATGGTTGCTAGTTCCTCACAAGGGGGAAAGAAACGGAAAGATCATTCAAAGGTTACTAATGAACGTAATAAGCAACCTGAGTCTACCAAGAAACCCAAACATAAGGGTGGACACAAGAAATGGCACAAGAAGAAAGACTTGAAGAGGATCAAGTGCTTCAAGTGCAACAAGTTAGGTCACTATGCCCGTTCTTGTACGGATGAAGGTGACAAGGTAACTTGTAATGCTAGTCACATATGTGTTTCTAGTTCAATATTTCTTGTAGAATCTAATCCATTTTGGATAATTGATTCAGGTGCCACCGACCACATAGCAAGGGACAGACGGTCCTTCGTGGAGTATCACTGGATACCCCAAGGAACGAAGTGGATCTATGTAGGAAACACCACACGTGTTGAAGTGAAAGGCGTTGGGACTTGCAAGCTAGTCTTGGACAACGGCCGCACTCTCCTACTTCATGATGTTCGCTTCGCTCCAGATATTCGAAGGAATATAATATATGTGGTCGTGTTAATGTGTCTTGGTTATAGCTGGTTCTTTCAAAATTGTAAAGTGGACTTGTGTTGTAATAATACTCTAATTGGTTCTGGGTATGTATTTAAAGGATTTATTGTATTAAATAATATGTATGATTCCTCTAATTGTAATGAAAATTTCCTTGTTGCAAATTCTTCGACTTATGAGTCTGATATAATTTGTTGGCACGCAAGGCTTGGTCATATTGGACCAACGCGTATGGATAGACTTGCCAAACGCGGCTTTCTATCCAATGTTTCAAAGGTTGATATGTCGACATGCGAACTTTGCCTTGTAGGGAAATCTTGTCGCAAGCCGTTTGGAACTGGCACAAGGGCCGAGGTTCCATTACAGCTCATCCATTCGGACATATGTGGTCCGATGAATGTCAAGACAAGACTCGGGAAGTCATATTTCATCGCTTTTATTGATGACTTCACCCGATTCGGTCATATCTATTTGATATCTCACAAAAGTGAAGCATTAACCTGATTTAAAAACTATATGAGTTTGGTGGAAAATCAATTAGATCGCAAGATTAAGGTCTTGCGAACCGATAGAGGCGGTGAATATCAATCGACAAGTTTTATAGAACTTTGTGATAAAAAAAGGCATAGTTCATCAGGTAACTATGCCTTATACTCAGCAACAAAATGGTGTTGCAGAAAGGAGAAATAGGACTTTAATGGAAATGGCCCGTTTGATGATGGCGCAAGCTAACTTGCCAATCATCTTTTGGGGTGATGCATTATTGACAGCCGCTTTCATTTTAAACCGCGTACCCTCGAGATCAGTTAGCTCCACTCCTTATGAGTTATGGAACCAAAGGTCTCCTGACTTAAACATTTTAAAACCTTGGGGATGTGCATCCTACGCACTTATTTCCTCCCATAAGTATGGCAAACTTGGGCCACGGGGAAGGAAATGTATCTTTATACGATACGCAGAAAACTCCAAAGGTTATGTTTTCATTGGTCAGGAAGACAATGGAGGTCTAATTGAATTTGAGTCGAGGGATGTCACTTTCTTGGAAAACGAGTTTCCAAGACAAGGCGAGATAAGTCAGGACTTAGCTCTATTTGAGATTAATGATCAAGAAGGATTACCTCAATCGAGTGGGAGAATTCTTGGTGAAGAAGAAAATACGTTTCAAACTTCACCAATGGATGATACGAATGACGCTAATCCTATTCCATACGGGAATAATGATCCAAGTGGGAGCATTTCTAACGACATTCCAAGTGGGAGTGATATTAGAATTGATCTAAATTCGAGTCAACAAGGGCTTGAAGAATCTCAAATACGACGTAGTAGTCGTACAAGGTTGACTCCTCTAAGATTTGAGGATGAATTTCCGCAAACCTTTATGACTTTACTACAAGCTGATGACGAGCCTGCTACTTTCAAACATGTCGTATCATGCCCTGCGAAAGACAAATGGATGGAAGCGATGAAAGAGGAGTTGGAATCCATGAAAGTTAACCAAGTCTAGGACTTAGTTGACTTACCCAGAGGACGTAGAGCTATTGGGAACAAATGGGTTCTCAAGATCAAGCATAAGGCTGATGGATCTATTGCCAGATATAACGCTCGTCTTGTCGCAAAAGGTTTTACGCAACAGGAAGGGATAGACTACGAAGAGACCTTCTCACCTGTTGTCTGTTTTACCTCGATTCGCCTGATTCTGGCTATGGTAGCTTGCTTAGACCTCGAATTACATCAGAGGGATGTAATGACTACCTTTCTCAATGGAGAATTGGACGAGGAGATCTATATGGAACAACCAACAGGGTTTGTAAAAGAAGGAAACAAACATAAGGTTTGTAAACTTCGTAAGTCCATATATGGTCTTAAACAATCCTCGAGGCAATGGTATATACGATTTCAAGAAGTTTTCTTATCAAATGGGGTTTCCATGCTTGATGAAGATAACTGTGTATATATCAAGAGGATGAAAAGCAAGTATGTTATTATGTCTCTATATGTAGATGACATTTTAATAGCCGGAAATGACAAGGGCTTTGTGATGGATATCAAGGCTTGGCTTTCATCAGTTTTTGAGGTGAAAGACATGGGAGAAGCTGCATATATCCTTGGAGTTAAGATTTCAAGGAATCGTTCGAAGAAACTTCTTTCTCTTTCACAAGAGACTTACATAAAGAAGGTTCTAGAACGTTTTAATATGCAGGACTGCAAGTCCATGGATACCCCTATAAGCAAGTGCGATAATTTATGTCTGAAATCATGTCCAAAGAACCAAAAGGAAAAGGAAATTATGGAAAAAGTTCCATATTCCAGTGCAGTTGGTAGTTTTATGTACGCTATGATGTGTACAAGACCAGACATCTGTTTTGCCGTTGGAATGGTAAATCGTTACCAATCCAATCCAGGGCAAGTACACTAGAAAGCGGTTAAGAGGATATTGCGGTATCTTAAAGTAACTGCAGACTATGCTTTATGCTATCAAGGAGATGCCTTGAGGCTCGAAGGCTACACTGATGCTGATTGGGCGGGTGATATTGATGAGCGACGATCGACCTCAGGATATGTTTTTCTACTCGGATCTGGTGCAATATCCCGGAGTAGCAAGAAACAATCCTGCATCGCACTTTCAACTATGGAAGCCGAGTTTGTAGCATTTAGCATGGCAGTCCAAGAGGCTGCTTGGCTTAGGAAATTCTTAGACATGCTAATTGATGCAAGTGACTCAGGTGTTGTACCAATACACAGCGACAGTCAAGCATCTATAGCCTATGTCAAAGATCCAAAATTCCATTGTAACACCAAACACATTGATATCCGCTACAAATTTGCAAAAGATTTTGATAAGACCAAGAAGGTAGACATAAGGTACATATCTACGCATGAGATGGTAGCGGATCTGCTTACGAAGGCGATCCTCAGAGATGTGTTTTACAAACACTTATCATCTCAAGGATTGCGTAAGAGCTGAGTTGTACCAATGTAAATTCCCATGTCTGTAAAAGATCAAATTTAATAAAAGAATAAGTTCTTTTTTCAACATTGCATATAAGTTTCTAGAAAATGTTTTTGTACATTTTTAAATCTCAGCTGGTTTTTTTGTATGTCGGACAGATTGAGGTTGGCTCTCTCACATGAGCAACCGCCTTTATTTTATCAGACGGGTAAAATAAAGATGAGACCTGTTTAAAGTCAAAATCGTCAGACGGATGATTTAGAGTCATGACTTAAACAAAATGGTCGTATGAAAGATCTGCATCATATGGATGCTTACAAAAGATCTAATAGGATCCTTAAATCCTATCTGTCTTATGCGGGATGTGCGTCCAGAAGATTATTTGAGTAGTAAAAGGGACTCAAAATCAGACATTGTGGTGTCCGATCATCATCCTTACAACATCATTGAGACATATGCTCCCAGGGAAAGGAGTGATGTTGTAATACGTATTCATACTACGTATGCATTTGACCATTGGGTTAGAATAGTAATTATGTTTACTAGTATGTGAGACCCAAAGACCACATAAGTCTTAACTCGTTACCCTTATGGACTCTAATTGGTTCCTTTAGATTTGACCGGGTGATTGCTATCTTAGCATGTTGCTTATGGACTATGGTCAATTCGGTCCGGCGGGGCATGTTAGAAAAGCAAGTCAAGTCAAGATCGAAAGGATCGCAAGAAGAGGAAGATTAATTTCATATTCACATTTGGACTTTAAAGATTCAAAGCTGGCCAGCCAATTGTAATCCAGATGGGATTCAATTGTTGAATATAAAGTATAAGAAATGTGAAGAAATAATCTAGGATAAAGCATGCGTTGATCTACTCAACTTTGCACCTCGAGAAGTGTTGTGTATCTCTAACAAGTGCACAACAGCGGACTCTATGCGCATGACGGTCACACAGCCTATTTCTCGGTATGATAAACAGAAGAGTTAAAGGAAAGATGTTTCCTTACAATCCCCTCAAGTGTGAGTGGGAGATGTTGGATATGGACGACATGAATACACCCATGAGGGGATGTATGAGGGTATACGGACCTCAGATGTTGCGTGCACGAAAGCGTGCGCGGAGGGAACCTTTTCTCGTGTGAAAAGGACCACTCGACAAGTGGAAAAAGCCACTCGATAAGTGAAAAAAGTCACTTTATAAGTGCATAAAGGCACTTGATAAGTGAATGAAAAAGAGGATAAATGAATGTGCTAATATAGGCTAATAAGCTTATATTTAGTTATTTCCTACAATAACTACCCCTAAAGCCTATAAATAGGACCCAAGGGTAATGCATTCAAACTACACTTTCCATGCCATAAGTTTGCATAAGGCATCTTATGTTCTTCTTCTCCCTTCCATTAAAATCATCTTCTAAATAGAGATTTAGACGGTGAAACTCTGCTTCGATCCTCCGTGACGAAGTATCGACCGTTGTGGCGAATCCGAGGGCAAAGTTCAGAGATTACGGTGTCGCGTACGCAAACGTAAGTCTCTACTTTATTATTCGATCCTAACGTCGTTGTTTTGACAGGATCCTACACTAAGATGCACTAGAAGCCGCGAAATGAAGCGTGAAGCTTCGGAAAAGTTTGTATGGGCTTCTAAGATAATCATAGCTCTAAGATATGAGCGTTATCAAGATTATAATGTAAGACCTACTCAAGGCTTAACATTCTACGAAAAGAAGCTAGAAGGCTATAAAATAAACTAGACGAACCGTCTTCAAAGCTTCAATCCGAATCTCTTGACTTCAATAATGCTCCTAGAGCTTCAACGAAGCTTCAGGCACACGATCACGTGCTTTGAGAAGTCTTGAGATGTCGCTTTTGATGTATGTAGAATTTTGGCGACGATCTCCATAACTGCGCTCACAAAGAGTTAGTTCACGTTATTTATGTTTGTTTATCATCAAAACCAAATCCGGGGAATCAATACTTAACAAATTTCTGTGGAGCAGACAGATGGTCTGCTCTCAGTGGATCCTAACATTGATCACCAAGAAAGAACGATCGTTGCTCGATCGTCATCGATGTCATTAATGTGATTTCTGTTTGGACTGGCATTGGGTGTACAATCATCCTCAGCTCGGAAGTTGTATGCTCGAAGGGTGATGACTGCAATCATAGGTCAAAAGAGGATAAGGGATGCTCCACTACCCATTGGTTTCTCTGTTGAATATTTGGAAGGATTCGAGCTATCATATAATGATGACATTATTATCAACGCCATCATTGGCATAGCTGAGGTATGAAGGCAACTTGTCGACACTGACAGACCTTGTGACATATTGTTCATATCGACATTGGAAAATTGGGGTTGAGCACAATCGACCTGGAGGAGTACTCTGGCCCCATAGTGGGGTTTACAGGACATGTTACCCTGATTGAATGAGTGATAAGCCTGCCAGTCACCCTGGGAGAGCATCTGTGTTTGGTCACAGGCATGACGAAGTTCATAGTGGTGAAGATCATCTTGGCTTACAACATGATCATAGGTTGACTGCTTCTCAACTCGATCGAGGCTATGTTCTATGCCTTTCATCATAGAACAAATTCTAAACTCCCCAAGGGGTTGGAAGGGTGAATGGCAACCAATCTTAATCGAGGTTGTGATACCTCCTTTCTACCAAAGCAAGAGGGACTGAGTTGACTTGTCCTTTGGACCTTCTTAATAGTAGGGAGGACTTCGTCGATTAACGACATGTTCCCACCAAAGAACCTGATCTAGTTCCTGCCTCAGAACATGAGGGGAGGACTGTATCTATTGGGTTGGGACTCGATCCCATTATAAAGGAGAAGCTAATCAAGTTCTTAAAAGCTAACATTGATGTCTTCGCTTGGTCATCTGATGACTTGCTAGGCGTAGACCCCCAGGTGATCACCCAGGTGCCGCATGTTAATCCAACATTAAAGCCAGTCAAACAAAAGAAAAGAAACATTGGATGCAAGAAGATGAAGGCAGCCATAGAAGAGGTAGATCGCTTATTAGAGGCTGGCTTCATTACAGAAGTTCGATATCCAGACTGACTGGCCAATGTTGTGATGGTGAAGAAGGCGAGCAGCAAATGGACAATGTGCGTAGCCTTCACCAGTCTCAACAATGCTTGCCCCAATGACAACTTACGTGCACTTAGTTTCATAGATGCTTATTCTGGCTATAACTAAATCCAGATGGCTGCTGAAGACGAAAAGAAGACACTGTTTATCACGGATCAAGTAATTTTTTGTAACAAAAAGATGCCATTTAATTTGAAAACTGAAGGGTTTTGAGGGACCCATAGGGCATTATTCAATGCCCATCCTACGTCGGACGAACGATAGAAGCAAACAGAAAAGAAAGTAGCAGAAAATGTTAAACTATTTAACGAGCAAGCCCTAGGATTTCAAGACCCTAGCCAGAATCTCTACTAACTTGAGGTGGGTCTGACCACCCCAAGATAGATCTAATCTACTGCAATATAAAAAATGAAATGCTTAAATAAACTACATACCTGGAATTTTGCTTGCACTGGCAAAGTGTACCGAACGACGTCCCGAGCAGCTCCTCGTCCCGAGCTGAAGCGCTTCCCAAACCGCATCGCGTCCCGAGGAGAGCAACCCCCTTGTCGATGAGCCAACCACGTGCCAAAGAACGTTTCACCTTGATTGGATCCTTTGCTAAGACTCCGGATCGAATCCGAGCCCATTCGTGGCATTGCTAGAGCCCATCAGGAGCAAGGGAGAAATATAGGGAGAAGAAAATATTTATTTTAAGTTTAGATCCGAGCATGCTCCAAACTTTTTCGGAGATGCTCAAATCTAGAGCTTTGGGCGAGTTAAGAGGAGGTGGCATGCCCCTATTTATATAGGCGGCTGACCCCTCCCCTTTACTCCACTTCCGATGTGGGACTAAAGGTTTTGGAGTAAAAGAATTCAAGTTAGTTTGCCTTACAAAAGGCCAAACTTCAATGAATTTTAACTCACTAACCGTTGAGCTTCACATTTGATACAACGTATCAAATCGAAGAGCGCCAAATGGTGAATGCGTAGGAAAAAACGGCGAGTCATTTCGAGTCCATTTGACCCCTCAAACGTGTGTCCAAAGATCGGTCCAAAAGCAATTTTTCACAAAAACTACAGCTGCCGCCAAATGCATGCAACCCTAGGCACGTGTGGGGCCCACCTGTAAGCTGGCTGGCGCCAGCTAGGGGCAGCTCAAAGAGAGTGGGCGTCAGGTGCACAATCATAGTTGGGGCTGGCTGGCGCCCGCTCACAGCAGGCGCCTGCACAGCAGGCGCCTGCATAGCAGGTGCGGGCGCGGGCCCGCATAGCGGATACGGGCCTGACTTTTGGCTGGGTTCAGTCCAATTGGTTTGGGCTGACCCCTTTGGGCTCCTTTTGGTCTTTTGGCTATATTTTGAGCATTTGGTCTCCGTTTTTTACGCGGTTTAAACCTGCGTTTAGACCGAGACGATTCCGTCATCCAGGTAACCTTTTCTATGTGTTTATTTAGTTAAATATGCATGTAAACAATTTACGACGCATTAAATATCACTTTGCATCAAATGCAAAATTTTCACATCTATTTATAAAATATCATTTGCATCAAATACAAATGAACTTATGGCTTACATCCCCCAACATCTCCCACTTGCACTCAGGATCATTTATCCCGATTGCAGGAGCTAACTACAAACTCTTTGTAGTTTTCTATCCCTTTCATCAAATGTATATTCTCCCTAATTTCTACCTATTACTTTACGAATGTCGCACTCTGTGTGAGACCCTACAGCCTGACCCTACTGCAAGTGGGGCTCGAAGTCCCAGACGACAGTAACCGCGAGCAGCAGGTGCTGTCCCTGTTTCAGTATCATACTTATGTGGTTAACTTATTGACATGCATATTGTCGGGACCATCCTGACTGTGTCCATGATGAATACCGCAGTTTTAGTCTCTTCGTCAAACTTTACCGTTTAATTCAAACCTATGGTACAGTTAAACTGTCAACCCCAATAGCTCGAAGCTGGTTAGTCTCCATCAATCTTTAGTCAAATAATGTTGGACATCTTCCAACATACTCTGGCCAGATTTTTCACTAAAGATTGAATTAACACTACGACACTAAGTCCCATTTATCGGGAGAGACGAATCCTATCTTGGTCATTACTCTCCTCGCACGTTTCAAATGTCATCCAACCAAAGTCCTTTCAACGGGGCTTACCTGAGGCTAGATCAATGATCTAAGTAACACCGTTCATGCACTGGATCGTACAATGACCTCAAATCAAAAGACCAACTTGACTATCATCACTAAGAGTTGTCATTGACAGATTGGTCAATCATAACCATATGATAACTCTTGTTGGGACATTCAGTGAACTCATTCTCCAATGAGTACCTGTGTCTCGTCTTCGACTTCGCCAAGTTAAACGATCATGAGATCATCGTCACCGCTATACAGTGAAGACTAAGACACAATGGTCTATCGCTGTTTCGATATCCTTTTCTCTAAACATCTACGACCACAAACCTTTTTAGACTTATGCTACTAATGGTCAAGCACTTCTCCATGATCGAGATCCTCATCTAGATACATGTTTGACCTTGTAGGCTTTTGGCGGACCCGCAGTGCACAAATCTGTGCCCGTCCTAAGTCGGACGGAACAAGGAAGCAAAAAAATATGCAGCGGAAAAATTATGTTAATCTAATTAACATACAGCCCTAAGGAACCAGACCCTCTTAGCCAGGATCTCTGCCAACTCGGGGTGGATCTGACCACCCCAAGAGGGATCTAAATTACTGCGAATAATTAAAATGAAAGCTTCTAAAAACATACCCGGAATCTCAACCCTGGGACAGGCAAGATGTACTGCACCGTCTTCCGAGCTGCTCCCCATCCCAAGGCGAGCAATCCATGTGTCATCGAGCCAACCACGTGCCGAAGAAAGTTTAACGCGAGTGAAAGCCTTCGCCAAGATTTCGGATCCGAATCCGAACTCCTTCGTGGCTTTGCTAGAGCCCTCAGGAGTAAGGCAGAAATATAGGGAGAAGAAGGATTCATTTAAGCCTAGATCCGATCGTGCTCTAACATTTACAGGAGAGGCTCTGATCTGGAGCTTGGGACGAGTTTCGAGGAAGGGGGGAGGCCCCAATTTACATAGGCAGCTGACTCTCCACTTCATTCAATTTCTGATGTGGGACTATTAAAGGGAGTTAATAGATTAAATTTAGTTTGCCTTTCACAAAGGCCAAACTTCCATGAATTTTAACTCCCTCACCGTTGAGCTTCAAGATTGATACAACCTATCAATTCGAAGGACGTTCAACGGTGAACGCATAGGAAAAAATGGCTCGTCAATCCGAGTCCGTTTAACCCTCTAATTGATCATCCAAAGTTCAGCCCAAACCCACAAAAACGCAAACAGCCAGCCGTCGTAAATGCATGCTACCCAACGCAGCTTGTGGGGCCCGCCTATGCCAGCTGCGTGCAACGCACGCGCCTCGAGGCACGTGTATTGCACGCAACTGCCTGGGCGCCCAGTGGGCACACGGGCGCCCGCACCAGCTAGAACGGGCGTGGGCCTGCGTCGGTTATCCAGCAGGCGCCCGCGCCCGCTGGAGCTGGCGTGGGCCTGCACCCTCTCCTAGTAGGTGCCCGCACCCGTTTCCCAGCAGGGTTCAGCCTAACAGGCCCGCGCTCGCTCCTAGCAGGTGCCCGTGCCCGTTTCCAGGCAAGGTTCAGCCCAAACCTGTTGGGCTGACCCGTTTGGGCTCCTTTGGCTGTTTTGGCTCTAACTTGAGCATTTGGTGTCCAATTTGGATGTCGTTCGAACCTGCGTTTAGACCGAGACATTCCCGTCTTACCTGTGAAATTTTCCTTGCATTTATTTTATTAAATATGGTCTTAAACTATTCAAGACACATTTAATCTCTTTTGCATCATATGCAAATTAGTCCCCTATCTTAGCTTAAATTGTCATTTGCATCAAAATACAATTTTCTCTTCCTTTGCATCAAATGCAAATTATTCTCCCTAACTAATTTCTACCTATTACTAGACGAAGGTCGCACTCTGTGTAAGACCTTACAGCCTGACCCTTACAACAGGTTGGGCTCGAAGCCCTATACGAAAGTGACCACAAGCAGTGGTTGACGTCCCTACTTCAGAATCATAATTATGTGGTTGACTCATCAACATGAGTGTTGTCGGGACCACCCTGATTGTGTCCGTGATGAATTTTGTAGTTTTAGTCTCTTCATCGAAACTATGTCGTGTAGATCAAGTCTAGGGTACGGTCAAACTGTCAACCCCACTAACTTGACTCCGGTTAGTTTCCATCGATCTTTAGTCAACCAATGTTTGACTTCTTCCAACATACTCTGATCATATATTTTACTAAAGACCGAACTAACTCTACGACACTAACTCCCATTGACCGGGAGAGACGAATCCTCTCTTGGTCATTACTCCCCGCGTACGCTTCAAGTGACACCCAATCAAATACCTTTCGACGGGCCTAGCCTCGAAGCTAGGTCAGTGATCTAAGTGGTACCGTTCACGCACAGGTTCGTAAAATGACCTCAAGTCAAAAGACCAACTTGCCTATCATCACTAAGAGTTATTTTTGACAGATTAGTCAATATAACCATATGATAACTCTTGTGGATCGTTTAGTGAACTCATTCTCTAATGAGCACCTGTGTCTCGTCTTCAACTTCGCCAAGTAAAACGATCATGAGATCATCGCCACCGTTGAATGGTGAAGACTAAGACACAATGGTCTATCCGATGTTTCGATATCCTTTTCTCGAAACATCTACGACCACGAACCCTTTTAGATTTATGCTACAGACGGTCAAACATTTCTCCATGATCGAGATACTCATCCCAATACCTGTTTGACCTTGCATAAAGTCTTAGGACTTTACCTAAGTTAATATCTAATGTTTACTACATTATAATATAACTTAGATAAATTATTACCAAACAGCTTATTGTTATTCCGAACAAGACGTTTGTGCTATTCACACAGAGATAAATAGCCTCGAGGGCAACATCTCTCTACATCTCCCACTTGCACTCAGGCCCATTTATCTCGATATCTCATAATGTTTTTACACATAAGTTTTCCTGACTTCATGTAGTAGAGCCTTTGTGAGTGGATCTGCTAAAACCGTCTACAGTAAAGACTTAAGGAGTTTCTATGTTCATGTTAGACCAACCTTTTGAATCTCATTCAAATAATTCACTTGGTCTTTCGGAATACATAATATTTTATTTCCTTGGATCTTATCCAGTTCATCGTGCCTTACGATTATAATTTTAAATTTTACTGGTCATTTCAAATGGCTCATATCTATTTCTGATAAAGCATCAAACTTTTTGATTACATTGCCAAAATATATGTTCCATCTTTTTGATGCCTCGCAAGTAATTTGTGTGCTCCCACTGACCATGAAAACTTTCTTGCTAATTCATATAAGTTGGTTCGTCTAAATCATATTTAGAAAAACGAACGTATAATCGAATGTTCCAATTTTCATGGTCATCATGAGCATTTACATCGAGTTCGGTCCGAGTAGATCCGTACACATCTGCCAGCGAGACGGTTTCAACATAATCCGTTTTATAGGAATTAGGATGAAAACCGTTCTCGACCAACATGATTGTACTTCACTATTTTCTTTCTGCACCAATCCTTTAACTTAAAGATTTACTAATAGAAAGTGAGGAAACATTTTCCATGGGCACGTAAACTAAGTTCCAAAATTTATTTATGCACACGGACATATTCTGATTGCATCAAGTTATGAATCGGAGTTACAACTCCGAATTTAATCCTAGAAGTTGACTAAGTCATCATTAATTATGATGTCTAACTCGACTCTTCGTCTCACAAGATTCGAGTAATTATACAACTTCCTAATGATCGATTTAATGAATATCTTATTAATAATGTCATCATTATCAAAACCTAGGCATTACTATATGGGACTTAACCCAGAGGGATGACTTAACTTAGAGTCACTTGTTATGTATCGCACCAAGTCTAACCAAGTGTGATTCATATCTTTTAACACACCGATGTGTTAACAGACTTGACCGGAGAGAAAATCATATTTTCTTTTAATTACGCATGATTTTATATAGCTAAGTATTTGACCATTCGATCCAATTGAATCAGTTTAAATACTTTTGTCATTTCGTTTTTTATTTTATCAGACTTTTGTTTTATCAAGAACACGTGTCTTAATAAAATATAAGTATAACTTATTTTGGTTAATCTAGACTCGGGTACATCAGTATGTACGAGACTGAGTTCGATAACTCATTCTTCCACTGTCTTACAGATAGGTTTCGGGCATTATATCTAAGAGGATAAGATTCACAAGTGTCCGTAGACTTTATAATACGAGAGGTTTTTGTGACTTGTGAAGCTTAGTCTCTCGATACGGCCTAGTCTATTTTGCCATATAAGTTTGCTATTATCTTGTGTATTTATATATTAACGTTTAATATATGTATTATTGTTATACATATTAATCATTGCTTTAGAAGCAATGTGACGACATTCGTCAAAATGTTTTAACCTTTTGTATAAAAATAATTATGAAATCGTGATATCAAAATATGTCACATTTTCATCTCCTCCTACTTATGCCTTTACTAATGATAAATTAAACTATTTAACTCGATTGATTTTCCGAAGTGCCTTCTTCCTTTTCTAAATCACATTTAGATATTAAATAGCCCAACATAAATGAATAGCTATGCAAGCATCTCATGTATCCAAACGCCTAAGCTTTGCAACCTTGAGTGTAGCTCAATAAGTTGTGTGTCTCAAGATCCGGTTGGTATACATAGCCTTGCACCGTACATGCACTCGTATTCGACTCAAACAGTTTGATTGAATTCTCGAACTTTGCGGATCAAAATTGTTTTTCCATACAACCTTGAGTGCAGCTCAACAAGTTGTAGGAAGAAACATACTTCGAATATCCTATATGTGCAAGCTGCCCCATATAGAGGCGAGTGACATGTAGCGTGAATTTATTTGTTGGACCCAGAACTTATTGAATTCATATTTCTTAAGTCTGTACTTTAGAAGGTCATTTTAATGTCAACGAGAATATAGCTTAATCATATCAATTAGAATTTAACTTGATATTCAATTAATCAACATATTTGACCAGTTAACTTATTTCATTAAAATATTATATTTCTATTCCACCGGTAAACATAGTCTTGCCCTCATTTAGCATATGTTCAATATTAAATATAGGTAGAATGGCTTTTATCTATCTATATCCTCCCACTATTTTTGCGATTGTTTTAAAGCTTTAATGACGAACGATTTAATCAAATTAAATTAATGGGTAAGAGATCCAATCACCTTGAGCCTAACAATCTCAGTGTATTCACGACAAATTGCTTGACTCTGTAATCGGAAGATGACTCTTCATCGATCATATCAGATATGACCCTCTTATCAGTTTTTACCCCTAGCCATTTATGATCATGAGTGTGCTCATCCAAATCACAATGTCTAGTCTAGTCGGACCCTTGTTTTCGCGTCTAGCCTGACTTGCCCCGGCACTCGGTGTATACAAGAACCCGTCGGTTTGGGTCAGGTCTTAGACTACATCTAGCCAGACTACATCATTGACATAACTTACGCCGGCGCTCGGTGTATTCACGAGACGACGGTTTGGGCCAAGTCAAGATTTCATCTTATGTATTTAAGGAGTTGGTTTCTACAAGGTTGCCATGTCACAGCTTGAGTGTAGCTCAACAACTAGAACACATGTCCTATAGTTGCCAACCCTTAAAACAAGGAGGGCTACGGCTAATCTTGAAGAAGATTATTAACGTATTTGACTTAGATATAGTCCATGGTGTCATACAATCATGATTCGCGTCATTGTGGTCCAGCGGAACACAGCCAGGGAATTGACTAAGCCAGGATCACTTGTCCCTTAGACTAGCTAGGGTGATCCAGCAAACTTAGCCAAGCATATTGACTGGATCATGGTCCATTGAATGAAGCTTGTCGTTTTCATATGCGTGCCATTGACTAAAAGACTTTTATTAACAACTAATTAATCCTATCAACTAGTTGCATCCTTCAATTCAAAATTTTAGGATTTATTTAATAACTTTTATTAAATCCTTATCAACTATAAGCTTCACGTGCTATCCTAATCGTTATTAGGATTTTAATAAATTTATTAACAACGCTAAAAGCGAAGTCCTTTAATAAGAATAAATATCATAACGATTAGAATTAAAATTTTCATTAAAGGGACTACCCTATTCAGGAATTAGGTCTTAAAGTGCTGTTAATGTTTTATTAAAACATAGCATGTCATTAGAATTTATCATAAATTCTAATGAGTTTTTAATGGCTAACCTAAGAGGGTTGTCTTGTGTTATCAAATAAGTGACAACAATTGCATAACCATTAACATAAAGTTACACTAATTTTATCGCATAAAGGAGTGTACAACTATTTAACAATTAAATAGAACAATGTTTATCAAATAAACAATTTTAGCATGCCTACTTAAATTTAACATTTAAATTTAAAAATATGATTTTTAAAATATTTTATTTTATCTCATAAAATACAAAAAACTTGTTTTAAAAATCATAACATTTGCACGCTACTTAAAATATTTATCGCATAAAAATTTTAAACTTTTAAAATCAGTTTTAAAAATATCACATAAATTTAAAACATCAGTTTAAAAAATTTCATGCTTAAAATTTTTTCACATAAAATATCTAAACATCTAAAATCATTTTAAAATTATCGCTTAAAGTTTTAAAGTTTTAAAATCAGTTTTAAAATTATCACATAAGTTTAAAATATCATTTTAAAAAATTTCATGAGAATATTTAAACATCTCAAATCATTTAAAACTTATCGCATAAATTTAAAAAAGCATTCAATTAATTAATCGCAGTCCTAGATCAACACACAGACAAGGCTCTGATACCACTGTAGAGTTTTGGCGGACCCTCAGGGCACAAATCAGTGCCCGTCCTAAATCGGACGGAACATGGAAGCAAAAAAATATGCAGCGGAAAAATTATGTAAATATAATTAACATACAGCCCTAAGGAACCAGACCCTCTTAGCCAGGATCTCTGCCAACTCGGGGTGGATCTGACCACCCTAAGAGGGATCTAAACTACTACGAATAATTAAAACTAAAGCTTCTAAAAACATACCCGGAATCTCAACCTTGGGGCGGGCAAGATGTATCGCACCGTCTTTCGAGCCACTCCCCGTCCCAAGGCGAGCAATCCTCGTGTCACCGAGCCAACCACACGTCGAAGAAAGTTTCACGCGAGTGAAAGCCTTCGCCAAGATTTCGGATCCGAATCCGAACTCCTTCGTGGCTTTGCTAGAGCCCTCAGGAGTAAGGCGGAAATATAGGGAGAAGAAGAATTCATTTAAGCCTAGATCCGAGCGTGCTCCAACATTTACGGGAGCCGTTCAGATCTGGAGCTTGGGACGAGTTTGGAGGAAGGGGGGAGGAACCTCTTTATATAGGCGGCTGACTCTCCCATCTACTCAATTTCCGATGTGGGACTATTAAATGGAGTTAATAGATTCAATTTAGCTTGCCTTTTACAAAGGTCAAACTTCCGTGAATTTTAACTCTCTCACCGTTGAGCTTCAAGATTGATACAACCTATCAATTCGAAGGGTGTTTAATGATGAACACATAGGAAAAAACGGCTCGTCAATCCGAGTCCGTTTGACCCTCCAATTGATCATCCAAAGTTCAGCCCAAACCCACAAAAACGCAAACAGCCAGCCGTCGTAAATGCACGCTGCCCTAGGCAGCTTGTGGGGCCCACCTGTGCCAGTTGCGTGCAGTACATGCACCTCGAGGCACACACACTGCACGTGCCTACTTGGGCACGTGTGACGCACACGCCCAGAGGGCGCCCGGGCCCGCTGGAGCGGGCGTGGGTCGGCGCCCGTTTCTGGCGGGCGCCCGGGCCCGCTGGAGCCGGCGCGGGCCTGCGCCCGTTATCCAACGGACGCCCACGCCTGCTGGAGTAAGTGCGGACCTGCGCCCGCTCCTAGTGGGTGCCCGCTCCGAGCGGGTGCCCGCGCCCGTTTCCAGGCAGGGTTCAGCCCAAACCTGTTCGGCTGACCCGTTTGGGCTTCTTTGGCTGTTTTGGCTCTAACTTGAGCATTTGGTGTCCGATTTGGACGCCGCTCGAACCTGGGTTTAGACCAAGACATTCTTGTCTTACCTGTGAACTTTTACTTGTGTTTATTTTATTAAATATGTTCTTAAATTATTTAAGACACATTTAATCTCTTTTGCATCATATGCAAATTAGTCCCATATGTTAGCTTAAATTATCATTTGCATCAAAATGCAATTTTCTCTTCCTTTGCATCAAATGCAAATTATTCTCCCTAACTAATTTCTACCTATTACTAGACGAAGGTCGCACTCTGTGTAAGACCTTACAGCATGACCCTTACAACAGGTTGGGCTCGAAGCCCTATACGACAGTGACCACGAGCAGTGGTTACCGTTCCTGCTTCAGAATCATAATTATGTGGTTGACTCATCAACATGAGTGTTGTCGGGACCACCCTGACTGTATCTATGATGAATTCTGCAGTTTTAGTCTCTTCATCTAAACTATGTCGTGTAGATCAAGTCTAGGGTATGGTCAAACTGTCAACCCCAATAACTTGACTCCAGTTAGTTTCCATCGATCTTTAGTCAACTAATATTGGACTTCTTCCAACATACTCTAATCAGAGATTTTACTAAAGACCGAACTAACTCTACGATACTAACTCCCATTGACCGGGAGAGACGAATCCTCTCTTGGTCATTACTCTCCTCGTATGCTTCAAGTGACACCCAATTAAAGAACTTTTGACTGGCCTAGCCTCGAAGCTAGGTCAGTGATCTAAGTGACACCGTTCACGCACAGGTTCGTAAAATGACCTCAAGTCAAAAGACCAACTTGCCTATCATCACTAAGAGTTATTATTGACAGATTGGGCAATATAACCATATGATAACTCTTGTGGATCGTTCAGTGAACTCATTCTCTAATGAGCACCTGTGTCTCGTCTTCGACTTCGCCAAGTCAAATAATCATAAGATCATCGCCACCGCTGAACGGTGAAGACTAAGACACAATGGTCTATCCGATGTTTCGATATCCTTGTCTCAAAACATCTACGACCACGAACCCTTTTAGATTTATGATATAGACGGTCAAACATTTCTCCATGATCGAGATACTCATCCCAATACCTGTTTGACCTTGCATAAAGTCTCAGGAGTTTACCTAAGTTAATATCTAATGTTTACTACATTATAATATAACTTAGATAAATTATTACCAAACAGCTTACCGTTATTCCGAACAAGATGTTTGTGCTATTCACACAGAGATAAATAACCTCGAGGGCATCATCTCTCTACAGACCTTGCATTAAGTCTCAGGCCTTTACCTAAGTTTCTAATGATTACAACATTTCTATTAACTTAGATAAATACTTACCAAACAGGTTACTGTTATTTTAAACAAGATGTCTATATAGATACACTGGGATGAATTTGCCTCGAGTGCATACCTATCTCTCAACATCTCCCACTTGCACTCGGGCCCATTTATCCTTGTATCTTATACCGTATTTACACATAAGTCTTTCCAGACTTCATGTGGTAGAGCCTTCGTGAGTGGATCTGCTAAAACGTCTACTGTATAGACTTAAGGTGTTTCTATGTTTATCTTAGACCACATATTTGAATCGCATCCAAATAATTCACTCGGTCTCTTGGAATCCATAATTTATGTCTTGTCTGGATCGCATACAGCTCATCGTACCTTACGAGAATAATTTAAATAAGTTACTGGTCATTTTAAACGGTTCATATTCATTTCTGATAAAGTGTCAAACTCTTTGACCACTTTGTCAAAACATATGTTCCACTTCCAGTCCCTTGATGCCTCGCATGCTTTTAATCGCTCCCACTGAACTTGAAAACTATCTGGCCGATTCATATAAGTTCATTCTTCTAAATCATATTTATAAAACAGACAATACATGAATGCCCCAGTTTTCATGGTCATCATGAGCATTTACATCAAGTTCGTTCCGTGTAGATCTTTACACATCTGTTGGTGAGATAGTTTCATCATAATCCGTTTGTAGGAGTTAGGATGATAACCGTTCTTAACAACATAAGTTGTACTTCACTATTTTCTTTCTGCACCAATCTTCTAAACTTGAAGATTCACTTACAGTCAATAAGAAACACTTTCCTTGGGCTCATAAACTAAAGTCCATACTTTATTTACATGCACGGACCTTTTTTGGATTGCATCAAGTTACTAATCAGAGTCCCTACTTTGAATTGCATCCTGGAAGTTGACTAAGTCATCATCAATTATGATGTCTAACTCGACTCTTCGTCTTATGAGACTCGAGTAATCCTTTAACTTGTTATCGATTGATTTAATGAATATCGTATTGCTAAGGTCCTCATAGAATCTTATCAATACCTAGGCATTACTATCTGGGACTTAACCCAGAGGGAGGACTGTAACTCAGAGTCACTTTCCATGCATCGCACCTTGTCTAACAAAGTATGATTCATGCTCTCTAACACAACGATGTGTAAAGAGACTTGACCTGAGAGAAAATCTCATTTTCTTTTTAATTTATGCAAGATTTATACAGCTAAGTATTCAACTTTTTGATCTGATTGAAGCAGTTCAAACACTTCTGTCATTGTGTTTTCTATTTTATCAGGCTTATGTTTCAGTAAGATCATGTGTCGTAATAAAATAAGAACAACTTATCCTATCTAACTTAGACTTGGGTCCGGATACATATGTATGTACGAGACTATGAGTTCAGCAACTCATTCTGCCACTGTCTTACAGAAGGAGTTTCGGCCATCATACCTTTGAGACAAGATTCACAAGTGTTTGTAGACTTCATAATACGAGAGGTCAGACCCCTCTTTATGTGACTTGTGAAGCTTAGTTTCTTTGGTACGGACTTGTCTATTTTGCCATACAAGTTTTTTTATTATCTTGCATATTCATGTATTACTATTTAGTACATTATCATTATACAAATTACTTATATAAAACATTACTTCAAAAGCAAGGTGACGACATTCGTCAAAAATGTGTTTGACGTCCTACATGGTCCAAGAAATAACAATTGTTACTTTTTCCAACACGTAGACAGTCTATTTCTTTTGTATGACAGTTATCATGAAACTGTGACATCAAATATGTCACATTTTCAGTTCCTCCTACTTTTGCCTTTACTAATGATAGATAAAACTTTCTTTCTCAATTGACTTTCCTTAATGCCTTATTCCTTTTCTATATCTCATTTAGATATTACGCGTCTCAACAAAAATAATAGTCATGCAAACATCTTATGTATCGAAACGCTTGAGCTTTGCAACCTTGAGTGTGATCAACAAGTTGTTTGTCTCAAGATCCGATGGGGATACATAGTCTTGCATCGTTCATGCACTCATCTTCGATTCAAACAGTTTAATCGAAGTTTTGAACTTTACAGATCGAAACCGTTTTTCATACAATCTTGAGTGTGCTCAACAAATCGTATGGAGAAACATGATTTGAACATCAATATGTTCAAGCTGCCCCTCATAGAGGTGAGTGACAGGTAGTATGCATTTTTTTGACCTAGAGCTTAAGGAAATCATTGTCCTTGAGCATGTTCTTAAGAAGGTCATTTTAATGTCAATGAGAACATAGTTTAGTCTATCAATTAGAATTTGAGTTGATATACCATTAACCAACTATTTGGACCAGGTTACTTATTCTCTTAGAATATTATATTTTTGATTCCATCGGTAAACATAGAACTATCCTAGTTTAGCATATGTTCAATTTTAAATATAGATAGAATGGCTTTTATCTAACTATATCCTCCCACTATTTTAGCGATCATTTTAAGCCATAATAATGAATGATTTAATTAAATTAAATTAATGAAAAAGTGATCCAACCACTCTGAGCCTCGCAACCTTGATGTGCTCAACAAATTGCTTAACTCTGTGATTGGTAGATGACTCTTCATCAATCACATCATATATGATTCTCTTATTGGTTTTTTACCCCAGCCACTTATGATCATGAGGGTGCTCATCCAAATCACAATGACTAGTCTAGTCAGACCCTTGTTTTCATGTCTAGCTTAACTTACGTCGGCGCTCGATGTATTCACGACACGCCGGTTTGGGTCAAGTCTAGACTACATCTCATGTATTGAGAATTTGATTTCCATAAAAGGTCTATGTCATAGCTTGAGTGTGCTCAACAACAATAACAAAGAGCATATAGTTGCTAACCTCTAAAACAAGGAGGGCTACTGCTAATCTTGAAAAAGATTTTTAACGTAATTGACTTAAATATCATCGACGATGTCATCATAATCATAATTCAAATCCTTGCGGTCCAGCAGAACACGGCCAGTGAATTGACTAAGTCAGGATCACTAATCCCCAGTCTAGCTAGGGTGATCCACCAAACTTAGCCAATCACATTGACAAGATCATGGTCCATTGAAGGAAACTTATCATTCATATGTGTCCCGTACGATTTTTAATGGCTTCATTAAAACTAGTTAATCTTATCAACTAGTTGAATCCTAAAATTCGAAATTATTAGGATTGGTTAATAACTTTTATTAAGTCATTATCAACTATAAGGAATGATTTTTATGATGCTATCCTAATCGTGTATTAGGCATTTAAAACAATTATAAATCATAGCAAAGCAATCTAAACTTATCTCATAATAATTAGATGGCTTTTAATGGCTAACTTAAAATGCTTTCTTGAATTATCATATAATAAGCAAGAATTTAGAAAACCCATTTAAAACCATAAACTAACTTTATCGCTTAAAATTAGCATGCATCTTATCAACTTAAATATCACATAAAAAAGTTTCTAACTATTTAACAATTACCAAATAATTATTAAACATGAACAACATATTAAAATTTATTCTATAAATAATAATATGCAACTTAAAAGTTAACACTTAAATTTTAGGTATGATTTTAAAAACATAAAAAAATTTATCTAGTAAAAATCAATAGTTTCATAAAAAGTATCACATAATTTTTAGGGTTATTTAGTACCGGCACCCTATGGTTTCGCTGTATTTAACAACACCCCATATGGTTTCAATTATTAGCATGACCCCCCTGATGTATCCAATTTGGACTCCCCCGCCCCCTCCAAACAGGGGGCGGGGGAGTCCAAATTGGATACATCAGGGGGGTCATGCTAATAATTGAAACCATAGGGGGTGATACTAATTATGGAGAAAACACAGGGGGTCGGTACTAAATAACCCTAATTTTTATTTCAAAAACATTTGTTTTAAAATCATCGCATAAAATTAGCATGCTACTAAAAGGATTTTATCACATACAATAATTTTTATAAAAGCATCTAATAACAAATGGTCACATTTTAACATTATCTCATAAAGTTAATATAGATTTTATATGTATTTAAAAAGCATACTTGCATTTTTAAATATTGCAGTCCTTAGATCAGAAGTAGACCTAATCTCTGATACCAACGATGGGTTTTGAGGGACCATTAGGGCATTATTCTCTGCCCTTCCTACGTCGGACGAACGATGGAAGCAAACAGAAAAGAAAGCAGCGGAAAACGTTTAACTATTTAACGAGCAAGCCCTAAGGATTTCAAGACCATAGCCATGATCTCTACTATTATGAGGTGGGTTTTACAACCCCATGATGTAATATAATAATGAAATGCTTAATTAAACAACATACCTAGAACTTTGCTTGCACCAACAAAGTGTATCGAACCGCGTCCCGAGCCACTCCTCGTCCCAAGCAGAACCGCTTCCCGAACCGCACCGCGTCTCGAGGAGAGCAACCCCCTTGTCGCTGAGCCAACCACACGTCGAAGAAAGTTTCACCTTGAGTGGATCCTTCGTCAAGACTCCGGATCGAATCCGAGCCCATTAGTGGCTTTGCTAGAGCCCTTTAGGGGTAATGGAGAAATATAGGGAGAAGAAAATATTTATTTTAATCTTAGATCCGAGCGTGCTCCAAAATTTTTGGGAGCTGCTCAGATCTAGAGCTTGGGACGAGTTATGAAGAGGGGGCAGACCTCTATTTATATAGGCGGCTGACCCCTCGCATTTACTCCACTTTCGATGTGGGACTAAGGGTTTTGGAGTTAACGAATTCAAGTTAGTTTGCCTTAAAGAAAGGCCAAACTTCTATGTATTTTAACTCCCTTACCGTTGAGCTACACATTTGGTACAACCTATCAAATCGAAGAGCGCTGAACGGTAAACATGTAGGAAAAAATGACGAGTCTTTCTGAGACCATTTGACCCCTCAAACATGTGTCCAAAGATCAGCCCAAAAGAAATTTTACGCAAAAACTGCACTACCGCCAAATGCACGCAACCCTAGGAATGTGTGGGGCCCACCCACAGGCTAGCTGGTGCCAGCCTGGCGTGCGCTCAAAGAGAGCGGGCTCCAGGCACGGGCTCCAGGCACCTGCTTCAAGTTGTGGCAGGCTGGCGACCGCTCCCATCGAGTACCCGCACCCGCCTTGCGGGTGCGGGCGCGGGCCCGAAAAGTGGGTGCAGGCCCGCCTTTTGGCTAGGTTCAGACCAACTAGTTTGGGCTGACCCCTTTGGGCTCCTTTTGGTCTTTTGGTTATATTTTGAGCATTTGGACTTCGTTTTTGACGTGGTTTGAACCTATGTTTAGACCGTGAAGATCCCGTCATCCAGGTAACCTTTTCTACATGTTTATATAATTAAATACGCATGTAAACAATTTACGACACATTAAAGGTCCCTTTACATCAAATGCAAAATTCCCACATCTATTTATAAAATATCATTTGCATCAAATACAAATGAACTGAGGGCTTACATCCTCCGACATCTCCCACTTGCACTCAGGATCATTTATCCCGAATGTAGGATCTAACTGCAAAATCTTTGCAGTTTTCTATCCCTTGCATCAAATGCATATTCTCCCTAATTTCTACCAATTACTTGACAAAGGTCGCACTCTGTGTGAGACCCTACAGCCTGACCCAACTACAGGTGGGGCTCGAAGCCCCAGATGGCAGTAACCACGAGCAGCAGGTGCCGTCCCTGTTTCAGTATCATACTTATGTAGTTAACTCATTGACATGAGTATTGTGGGGACCACCCTAAATGTGTCCGTGAAGAATACCGTGGTTTTAGTCTCTTCGTCAAAACTATGCCATTTAATTCAAGCCTAGGGTACGGTCAAACTGTCAACCCCATTAGCTGGAAGTCGGTTAGTCTCCATCGATGTTTAGTCAAATAATATTGGACATCTTCCAACATACTCTGGCCAGAGTTTTCACTAAAGATCGACCTAACAATACGACACTAACTCCCATTGACCAAAAGAGACGAATCTTATCTTGGTCATTACTCTCCTCGCACATTTTAAATGTCACCCAACCAAAGTCCTTTCAACGGGGCTTACCCGAGGCTAGATCAGTGATCTAAGTAACATCGTTCACACACAGGTTCGTATAATGACCTCAAGTCAAAAGACCAACTTGTCTATCATCACTAAGAATTATCATTAACAGATTGGTCAATCATAACTATATGATAACTCTTGCTGGGTCATTTAGTGAACTCATTCTCTAATGAGCACCTGTGTCTCGTCTTCGACTTTCCCAAGTCAAACGATCATGAGATCATCGTCATCTTTACACGGTGAAGTCTAAGACACAATGGTCTATCCGATGTTTCGATATCCTTTTCTCGAAACATCTACGACCACAAACCTTTTTAGACTTATGTTACTAACGGTCAAGCACTTCTCCATGATCGAGATCCTTATCTCGATACATGTTTGACCTTGCATTAAGTCTCAGGACTTTGCCTAAGTTTCTACTGATTACAATATTTCTATTAACTTAGATAAATACTTACCAAACAGCTTACAATTATTTTGAACAAGATGTCTGTATAGATACACATGGATGAATTTTCCTCGAGGGCATACCCATCTCTCAACAAAAACCACCAGATAAAATTTTCAGAGGATGTTTAATAAGGGGTTTAGCTATCAAACCGGGAGGAATTTGGAAGTATACATTGATGATATGCTAGTTACATCCAAGAGCTAAGTAGATTAAATTGCCGAGCTCTCAGAGACCATCGAGGAGATCAGGAAGCACAATATCCGATTCAATCCTACCAAATGTATGTTTGGAGTATGATCTAGAAAATTTCTTGGATTCATGATCAAAAATCGTGGCATTGAAGTCAACCTTGACAAGATTGAGACGTTGATTAATATGAAGGAGCTGACAACCATCAAGGAGTTACATGGGCTGAATGGTCGAATCGCTGCCCTTGGATGCTATTAGGTTTTAAATTAATCGTAAGCGCACGGTGTAGCTGTAGCTTACGATTCGAACATAGGGAGGCAGTGGTTTGAGTACCGGTTAATTGTGTATCTAATTAGCTACTTGAACGGTAGTAGAGAAGGGGAAAATTACACTAAACATGTGAAAGTAATGAAAGGTGCCAAGGGCCAAGCATCGCCTATTGTGTAGACTAAACATGTGGGATGACCTAGCTTCCCGTCCTAATAGAATAGAGTCTTTTACGATGGTTCAAACTCGATTCACGTTCTCTCTCAACGTCTGACCATGGAAGAGAGAACGAGGGGTAATGCTTGGACCTCTATAGGGAACCCGATGGTTCGTCGGAAATCCCTACACTATTTGTTCTAATGAGTGTGACGGATGGTTCATCGGCGCTTAGCATTAGGTAATCAACCCTCCAACGGCGTGGGTTGATATGAAATCACATCCAAACAAAACCCTAGAAATATTGGGCGATCACCCCCATGAATAATCCACACTATGGCTTAGCTCTACCCTAGGCACAAAAATCTACTTGCTAAGCATTGAGAAAAACAGCAAGTAATCCATAGAAAAACACATCACAAATGCAAGAAGGAAGATTAAGAACAATACTCACAAAATAGAAATCGATTAAACTTCATAAGAAAGCAAAATAAAGTCTTATAAATATTCTTGAGTAGCAGCACCAAGGGGGGAGAAAACCTAAGAGGAAGGTCCTTTAATCGCCCACAATAAACCATATTATATCTCCCCAAAACCCTTTAGCGAATCAGGTCTGAAAACTAGAATTCGAAGGGACACGGCCGTGCTCGAAAGCTACATGGTAGTGCTACAATTTCAGCTTCTAAAAACTGGAAATTGCAGTGACACGGCAGTGCTAAAAAGTGGCACGGTTGTGTCAAAAGTCTAGCTTTACAGCCCCAATTTCCAAAAATTGTATTAAATCACCAAGAACTCCGAAAATTACAAATAAATATCCGTTGCAATCGCCACAATGTGCTCTACAACTCACAAATAGTTTGAGGGAGAAATATCTACATGGTTAAGAGCAGCAATCTAATCTTTGCCAACCTATGGCTCTTTTTGCTCCTTAGGTTGACACAGCCGTGTCGCCTTTAGCTCTAAGTGGCTCCAAGCGCCTCCAGTTACACGGCCATGTAGCACAGCTGTATCTGTAGTCATTGCTCTGTATTCATTTCGGCATGGCCGTGTAGCACAACTGTGTCGCTGAACTGCAGCTCTCCTCCTTGGGCTGATACGATGACACGGCCGTGCGTGTGCACACACAGTCGTGTTGCCTGCTTTTTGGCCCTCCTCTTCTTGCTTTAGCCTCCGATCTTCGTTATATCTCGCTGTCTTCTCTCTCATGCTTCTTTTAACACCAATTTATATCGATATATGCACGAATTCCCCGAAATGCACAAAATACATCCCAAAGCATTAAATGTATAAAAATGGTTTAAAATGGGCAAAATAGCGAGAATGATATAAAATAAACGTGGAAAATTCGAGGGGAAAGGGGTGGAAAAATGTGTATAAAATAAGCCTAATAGATGCTTTTTGTCCAAATCAATAGAAAGGTCCATTCCATTCTTCAGAGAATTGAGGAAAGCTTTTGCAAGACCTACAATCAAAAGGAATGCTGTAGAGTTAGATGAAGACTATGCTCGATCCTTAACCGAGCTAAAGGACTATCTATGTAGTTCTCTGCTCCTAACGAAGTCTAAAGAAGGAGAGCCACTGATCATCTCTTGTTTCTACTCAAGAAGCAGTAAGCTCGGCCCTGGTCAAGGAAGAAGCAAGAGTACACCGACTGATCTACTTCATAAGTAGGATCCTTCGAGAAGCTGAAGTCTGATACAACCCAATAGAGAATATGGCATATTCCCTTGTCCTTGCTGCCAGTTGTCTTCGACTGTACTTTCAGACCCACACTATCCTGGTCCTAACTTACTCTCAGCTGGAGCAGAACTTCAAAACACTAGATCAGCCAAGAAGGATGCAGAATTGGGGGGGTGGAGATGAGTGAATTCAACATCCATACAAGCCAATGATGGCCATCAAAGGGCGAGCTCTGGCAGATTTCACCATTGAGTGCACAATATATGATCCATCTTGGTGGGGGATGTATTGATTATGAAAAAATATTGCATATTCTAACCTCATAATCGTCTCCTCTTGTGCATATAACCCATGGAATCATGCTCTCTTAACTACATTTACGCTAATTCATCATTTGTGAGCATATGATTTTATTCTGGCACAATTTCACTTCCCAAAACAATATAAATGTCTATTATATTTAAAGGGATTTTTCTGGATTTTTTAGGTGTCCCTAAGGGGACTAAATCAACTCAAGAGGAGGAGTACAAAACAGTCGCATGTGGATGGAACAACAGTCGACTGCCCAAACAATGGCAACCACCTGCCCTTAAAGAACTGGAACTGTAGAAGCTGAAGCCCAACGATAGTCGCCTGTAAGAGGATAAACAGTTGACTGTAATATTCTACAGTCGCCTGTCATCTTTGCATCAGTCGACTGAAATTTCAAATTCCCGAGGGAGCAAAAAGAGCCAATTCTCTGTTATTTTGACATTTCTGCAGCAGGCGACTGAAGAGAAAACTATAGTCACCTGTGGATAACACAGGCGACTGTGAGTTTTAAAGACAACCGCCTGTCGCCCTTTGGTAGGAACGACAGTCATCTTCGCATCAGTCGACTGTTGTTTGTTTGACCGTCGACTGATCGGGGTTTTTCGGCCGTAGTCTAGGTTACGAGAAACGTGTTTTTCTTAACCCAATTTCTCTCCAGTTGTTGTGAATCGTTGGATGAGGATTCGGATGGATGAGACGTAACCCCTAGGGGGTATAAAACACTACTATTCAAATGTAATGAGGATAGAACGAAGTGGAACTTAATCTTTTGCTATTTTAGGTCATCTTCTTCCTTGATAAGGGGATTAGGGGTTTGAAGAGTTTTGAGCTTTCTGATTTCTTTTTTTCTATTGCTGAGATTGATTGCTGATTGAAGAAGCTTGTATTTGGTGACAAATCTCCAACCCTCTTTCTAATACATATTTGCTTTCCTCCTTTGCCTTGAACTATGTCTATTTTTATGAGTGTTGATTCTATTCTTGATATGCTAGGCTAGATTCATTGTGAGGGTTTTTGGATTGATTTAGGAAGTATTGTTTGCCTTGCTAATGTTAATTTCCAGCATCCCTTGTTAATCCATGTGGTTGGGTGAATTAATCTTATGAGTAATTGGGTTTGATACTATCCATGGAGGAGTCTAAGAACATTGGTGCTTCGTAATTGTTGCATCTATGTATCCAATAGGTATTGCATCTCTTGAAATGAATGCAAGACCACTTCAATCCATATTTCTTTGTTTAGAAGTTTAATTCATCCATCAATTCAAACTGTTAATTGGGTTGTGACTCGTCTATGGAATCGTGTATTACCTGAAAGGGGCCGCAGAACGGTGGTTGTGCGCTGCGCACCACAACCTACATGCACTACTCTCACATACCTTGAAATGGGTGTGAGAGTGATTCATGAGCTTTAATTAGGAGAAGAACCCAGTTAGCAATTACCCTTGGTGCACCCCATATGTGCTTAATTGATTATTTCCCGATTCTCATACCTTGAAATGGATGAGTAATCGAGTAATCAGGGAATTAATATTTAGCAGAGCAATTGAATAATCCTACTAATATCCTCAACACCCGCACTCTTTCTCTCCCTTCCATCCAAACCTTAGGACATTACCCTAACTCTAGGGTATTTAGATAAACAATTTATCCAAACAACCATTCACCCCATAGGGTGGTAAGAACCTTCAACCATTCTTTACATGCTCTAACTATTTTTGTGAATTTACAGATTAGTTCCGTCTCTGTGGATACGATTCAGTACTTACCGGGTATATTATTTTCCAACCTCATTCACTTGCGAGTATCACCTTTCAGGGAGAGTCAAGCAAATTGGCGCCGTTGCCGGGGATGGCGTATCTTCATTTCACATTTTGGTTTTTGTCGTGAAAATTTGGCGAGATCTTTCCATTCTATTGTTTATATTCATTGTGGATATCCGAGTTTGTTTTTCAATTTTTATAATCATCAAAACTATAAAAAAATTAGGCTAACCTTGGAAAGTTTTGGCTTGAACTCAATTGTCTAGTTTATGTGGTTAAGGACTCCTCGAACACATAGACTAGTAAGAAACATAAACATGGCCGATAACAATACCAACACCATTGGTAATGACAACACCAATCATAGTGAGGACGACCACTCTCAACATGAGGGTGATCGAAGTTTGAGATATGTGTTGAGACCGAGTAGGTCTGCTACCAGCTCATGCATTGTGCTTCCAGCCGATGCGAATTTCTTTAGCCTAAGACCTGGGATATTTCAAATTCTCGCCACTTTTCCTGGTGTAGAGAAGGAGAACCCTTATCTACACATAAAGGATTTTGAAGATGCATGCCTCACATGTTCTGATGGGAAGGCTAGCAATGAAACCATTTATCTTAAACTATTTCCTTTTTCTTTAAAGGATAAAGATAAAAATTGGTTTAATGATATACCTCCTCGTATTATTAACTCCTAGTTAGCAATGCAAGCTGAATTTCTGAAAAAGTTTTTTCCCTTGCACATGACTCAAGGATTAAAGCGGCAAATGTCAAACTTTTTTCAGAAGCCAAATGAAAGCTTTGATGTAACTTGGGTAAGGTTCAAGGAGCTGCTACTAGCATGTCCACACCATGGATTTGATGAATACCGTCTCATCGGTTTCTTTTACGATGGACTCATCCCATCCAAGAAACAATTTGTGGAAATGATGTGCAACAGGGAATTTTTGGATAAGACACCGGAGGAGGCATGGGACTACTTAGGGTCCATAGCGGAGAATGCACGAAGTTGAAGGCAACTCCTGATTCTGAGAGAAGAGAATTACCTCAACCTTTGGCTCGTAGAGGTCTCCTTACATTGACCCAAGAGGAAGCCTTAAAAGCAAGAATGTAGGCCATCATTTGCAAGAGACTTGAAGGGTTGCAATTGAAAGGAGTGAAGGCTGTGACGGTTGGTAATGAGTGGCTATGTAACCTTTGCAGTAGCGCAGACCATGGTATCACTCAATGTCCTAACCTACCGATAGCAAAGGAAGTACTTCAAGACCCCACTCAAGCGAATTATGTGGTGAATTCCAACCAAGGGCATGAATACAACAATTCCCACAATCATGGTCCGAGTTGGAGGAATAGCCTGAATTTGAATTAGGGATCGCAAAGACAACAACAAGCTCAACCATCGTATCGCCCACCCTTCAAAAACAACAACAATCAATAAGGCATCCGAAGGAGGAGGGATGAAACAAGTGAACCCCAAGTGCAATCTTTGAGCGACACATTGCAACAATTCAACCAAATGCAAACAACACAAAAACAAGCCAATTTCCAATAGTGGCAACAACTACAACAAACCCAAGCGCAACATTAACAACAATTTCAAAAACTCAACGAGAACATAATGAAGCTTGCGACAACTCTAGAGAAGGGCAAGCATTCGGCACAACCACTCCCCAACCCTAACATGAATTCATCATTCGAAGGGCCCAACGTCAAGTCTTGTCAAGCGGTGACAACCTTGAGGAGTGGTCGAAAAAATGAGAAGCCGGAGCCACCGAGAGTCGAAGCAGAGATAGTTATGGAGAATGAAACCACCACAATGAAGAGGTGCAAGAGGGTAGATCAGATAAAGGCAACCACTCTGAAGAGATCATCATTAAAGAGCCCGAGCTGTACATCCCTCCCGCACCATTCCCTCAAAGGCTTCAACCTCCACAGAAAGATAAATTTCAAAAATGTCAAATTACTATTCATCTTCTTGATGCAATAAATCAAATTCCAGCATATGCTAAATTTTTAAAAGATTTGTGCACAGTTAAGAGGAATGTTAGTGTTAAGAAAAAAGCCTTCCTAACGCAACAAGTTAGTGCTATTGTGCAACATAACACCCTTCCTAAATACAATGATCTCGGCTCACCTATAATCCCATGCATCATAGGAACCCAAAAAATAGGGCAAGCCCTCCTTGATTTAGGTTCGAGTGTTAATATTTTGACATATAACTTGCATATGCAATTAGGACTTGGATAATTAAAATCTACATCCATTATTCTCCAATTGGTGGATAGATTCATCAAGGTCCCTAAGGGTAGCATAGAGGATGTGCTTGTTCAAGTGGACAAATTTTACTACCCGGTGGACTTTGTCGTGTTGGATATCCTTGGGCCTCAAACCAAAACACCAACCCCCATCATATTAGGTAGACCATTCCTAGCCACAAGCAATGCTATAATCAATTGTAGGGATGGTCAACTTAAAATCTCGTTTGGCAACATGCTTGACTTAAATATTTTTAATGCTTGTAAGTTGCCATCGGGGGATGGTGAGCTTGAGGATGCTTGCATGATTGAGACTCTAGTTGAAGAGCATTTTGATGCGGAGTTGGTTGAAGCGCTTAATTTTGTTGATCATTTTTGTGAAAATATTGACACCGAGTGTTCTTCGCAGGAAGTTGGCGTGGTCACTAAGTGAATGCCATCTTTAGAGCCGCTACCATTGGACACGCCTTACCAAAGGCCATCGAAGCTAGAGCACCCATCCTTGGATTTGAAGCAGTTGTCGCCACATTTGAAGTATGCATTTCTTGGGGAATCCGGCACATTCCCTGTGGTAATATCGTCTAAACTTTCTAATGATCAAGAAATGCAATTGCTAGATGTGCTTAAAATTCACAAGGGGGCAATTGGTTGGACAATTACTGACATTAAAGGTATTGACCCCCTCATTTGTAAGCACCACATCTACTTAGAGGATGACACCAAACCCACTAGAGAAATGCAACGTAGGTTAAATCCTAACCTAAAGGAAGTCGTAAAGGGTGAAATTCTTAAGCTTCTTGATGCGGGTATTATATACCCCATTGTCGATAGTAGATGGGTTAGCCCCATTCAAGTTGTACCTAAGAAATCGGGGCTAACAGTTATTAAAAATGAAAACAATGAGCTAGTCCCCATGCGAGCCACCACGGGATGGTGTATGTGCGTTGACTATAGGAAGCTTAATTCTAAGACCCATAAAGACCACTTTCCTCTCCCATTTCTTGATCAAATCCTAGAGAGAGTGGCCGGACACGAATATTATTGCTTACTTGATGGCTACTCCAGTTATTATCAAATTGAAATAGCACCAGAAGAACAAGAGAGGACCACCTTCACTTGTCCCTTTGGCACTTTTGCATTCCGGAGGATGCCATTTGGCCTATGCAATGCCCCCGCAACATTTCAACATTGTATGCTTAGCATTTTCCATGATATGGTTGGAAAGATTGTGGAGGTATTCATAGATGATTTCTCTGTGTATGGTAGGTCATTTAATAATTGTTTATCTAACTTGGCTTTGGTGGTAGATCGGTGCATCGAGAAAAACCTTCTCTTGAATTGGGAGAAATGCCATTTTATGACCATCGAAGGCTTAGTCCTCGGTCATATTGTATCCAAGGAAGGTATGCACATCGATAAAGCCAAGATCGAGGTAATAGAAAAGCTACACTCTCCTCATTGTGTAAGAGATATTCGATCATTTCTTGGGCATGCAGGTTTTTATAGGAGGTTCATAAAAGATTTTAGTTCTATATCTCAGCCTCTTTGCATGCTTTTGAAAAATGATGTAGATTTTGGTTAGAATAAAGATTGTCAACTTGCTTTTGAGAAGTTGAAAATTTTGCTCACATGTCACCTATTCTTCAGGTGCCAGATTGGAAATCACCCTTCGAAATCATGTGCGATGCTAGTGACTAAGCGGTTGGTGCCGTGCTTGGACAACGCAAGGACAATGTCCCAGTGGTGATTTAATATGCAAGCAAGAGCATGAATGAGGCTCAACAAAACTACACCACCACAGAGAAAGAGCTTATAGCCGTTGTCTTCACGTTGGAGAACTTTAGGGCCTACATATTGGGATTCCCAATTACAATCTTCACCGATCATGTCACTCTTAAATATCTCCTTTCCAAGAAGGACGCCAAGCCTAGACTAATCCGTTGGATTTTGCTCTTGCAGGAATTCAACATCGCCATCAAGGACAAAAAGGGAGGAGAAAATCATGTTGCCGATCACCTTTCACGGTTAACAATGAGCATGGAGCCGATAACCATCACATTGAATGATTCGTTTCCTGATGAACTTATGTTTACGATCTCCCACACACTCCCATGGTATGTCGACATCATAAACTAATTGGTCACCGGTAAGACTCCTTCTAGTTGGTCTCACCAAGATTACACAATGTTCATCTTTGAGGTAAAATCTTTCTTTTTCGATGACCCTTACCTTTACAAGTATTGTAATGACCAAATAGTAAGAAGATGCATACCCGACCATGAGTTTGATAGTGTTTTGCATTTTTGCCATGAGGGTGTGCGTGGTGGTCACTTTTCCGCCCAAAAGATCATAGCAAAAATTCTACAATGTGGTTTTTACTGGCCTAGCATGTTTAAGGACACTTATACATATTGTAAATCATGCTTAGCTTGCCAAAAGTTGGGGGGAATTACTAAAAGAAATATGATGCCATTAAACCCCATTCTTGAATTAGAAATTTTTGATTGTTGGGGCATTGATTTTATGGGGCCATTTCCCGCATCCTTTCGGTACACATATATTTTGCTTGCTATAGATTATGTATCTAAATGGGTTGAGGCTATTCCTTGTAGGACCAATGATGCGGATATCATGCTTAAATTCATGAAAGAAAACATCTTTGCACGATTTGGGATGCCAAAGGTAATGATAAGCGACGGAGGGTCACATTTCTGCAACCGCCTTTTCGCAAGCTTAATGAAGAAGTTTGGAGTGGAACACAAGGTTTCCACACAATACCACCCCCAAACCAATGGACAAGCGGAGTTGGCAAATTGGGAGATCAAGAACATACTCCAAAAGACAGTGAATCCATCAAGGAAGAATTGGAGCATGCGTCATCCCGAGGCATTGTGGGTGTACCGTACCGCCTACAAAACGGTTTTAGGGATGTCCCCATATCGCTTAGATTTTGGAAAATTTTGCCACTTGCCCATCGAACTTGAACACAGATCCTTTTGGGAAATTAAAAAGTTTAATTGTGAAATTGACCACTCATCTCGTAAATTACAGTTAGTGGAGCTCGAAGAGATAAGGAGGGATGCATACAACAATTCCAAGCTTGTGAAGGAGAGGCTTAAATGTGCCCATAGTCGAATCATTTTGAGGAGAGAATTCACTCCGTGGGGGAAAGTGCTACTTTACAACTCAAGACTTCATCTCTTCCCCGGAATGCTTCGAAGTGGATTGGACCTTTCATTGTTCGGGAGGTGTTTCCACATGGCGCGATGACCATTGCCAACCCACAAAACGACAATGAATTCAAGGTGAACGGCCAACGCTTAAAGCATTACCAAGAGCCGTGAAGTAGGGACGAGGTCACCATGGAGCTTACAGAACCACCGCCGGGTGGAACTAACTAGGTGTGTTCGTTCCAAAACTTTCCTATCTAGTAATATGTAGTAATGAATAACTCTTGCTCAAGCTTTCTTATCCTAGTCTATCCATCTTCACGCATATTTTTAATCTCACCCTTCAAACATTGATGACCATGTTTATTTTTAGTTGGGGGGTGTGGACTAGGATGTAGAAACTTCTTGAGCATATTTTTATTATTTTCATCCTTTATGTGAATAAACTGAATCTGCAACCCATAGCTTTTTGTTAGACCCATTTATTAAATGTGGTGATCCTTTTCAACTTTGGTAAAAATGTATTCTTGGAGTGGATTTTGGAAAATTTGGGTGTGTTGTATCTTTATGTACTAGGGGCAATTAATTGTCTCTCTTCATGCTTACACTTGTCCCTTTAACTTGAAGCTCATGGAAATTACCACCCATTTGAACCATATAGTGATATAGAAACCTTGGTATCAACAATCAATTGATTAAGCCTTAGGAATTTTAAAAATTCGGCTAGGCTTATATTCATGGATCCTAAGATAGTGACTTGGAAGTTGGAGTTACTCAATGAATGCTATCAAATTCTACAATAATAAGTGCACTTGTGCGCATTTGAATAAGGCATGAACTTTTGCCATGGTACTTGGAATAAGGCAAAAATTTCCATGAAATTTGAGTAAATGCAGGAAATTTGAACCACAACTCATTTCCATGATATTTTGAGGGAGCAAGTGTTATATCCCATAAGCTCGAGAGTTCCTAATGATCTTACATCATGAGATTGTGACATATTAAGGGGTATACTAAGCTTAGGTGTGGATGGTGGAGTGTGTAAGAGGAATGAGGTTATAGTCTTAGGGAAGAGTGTATAAACTTGAGAACTTTGCCCTGATATATATGATTTCAACACCCTTAAGTATTGCCAATAATCCATGGATGGGGTCAACATTGTATTTTGGGATTGATCACTTATTTTTGCTAGGGACTAGCAAATCGCTAGTTTGGGGGTGTGATTATGAATAAATAGTGCATATTTCTAACCTCATAATCGTATCCTCTTGTGCATATAACCCATGGAATCATGCTCTCTTAACTAGATTTACGCTAATTTATCATTTATGAGCATATGATTTTATTCTGGCACAATTTCACTTCCCAAAACATTATAAATGTCAATTATATTTACAGGGGTTTTTCTGGATTTTTCAGGTGTCCCTAAGGGGATCAACTCAAGAGGAGTACAAAACAGTCGCCTGTGGATGAAACAACAGTCGACTGCCCAAACAACGGCAGCCGCCTGCCCTTAAAGAACTGGAACTTCAGAAACTGAAGCCCAACGACAGTCTCTTATAAGAGGATTGATAGTCGACTGTAATATTCTACAGTCGCCTGTCATCTTCGCATCAGTCGACTGAAATTTCAGATTCTTGAGGGAGCAAAAAGAGCCAACTCTCTATTATTTTGACATTTCTGCAGCAGGTGACTGAGGAGCAAACTACAGTCGCATGTGGATCACACAAGCGACTGTAAGTTTTAAAGACATTCGCATGTCGCCCTTTGGTAGGAACGACAGTCATCTTCGCATCAGTCGACTGTCGTTTGTTCGACTGTCGACTGATCGGGGGTTTTCGGCCGTAGTCTGGGTTATGAGAAACGGGGTTTTCTTAACCCGATTTCTCTCCAGTTGCTGTGAATCGTTGGATGAGATTCGGATGGATGAGATGTAACCCCTAGGGGTATAAAACACTACTATTCAGATGTAATGAGGATAGAACGAAGTGGAACTTAATATTTTGTTATTTTTAGGTCATCTTCTTCCTTGAGAAGGGGATTAGGGTTTTAGAGAGTTTTGAGCTTTCTGATTTCGTTTTTGCTATTGCTGAGATTGATTGTTGATTAAAGAAGCTTGTATTTGGTGACAAATCTCCAACTCTCTTTCTAATACATATTTGCTTTCCGCATTTGCCTTGAACTATGTCTATTTTTATGAGTGTTGATTCTATTCTTGATATGCTAGGCTAGATTCATTGTGTGGGTGTTTTGGATTGATTTAGGATGTATTGATTTCCTAGCTAATGTTAATTTCCAGCACCCCTTGTTAATCCATGTTGTTTGGTGAATTAAGCTTATGAGTAATTGGGTTTGATACTATCCATGGAGGAGCCGAAGAATGGTGGTGCTTCGTAATTGTTGCATCTATGTATCCAATGGGTATTGCATCTCTTGAAATGAATGCAAGACCCCTTCAATCCATATTTCGTAGTTTTGAAGTTTACTTCATCCATCAATTCAAACTGTTAATTGGGTTGTGACTCGTCTATCGAATCGTGCATTACCCGAAAGTGGCCGCAGAACGGTGGTTGTGCGCTGCGCATCACAACGTACATGCACTACTCTCACATACCTTGAAATGGGTGTGAGATTGATTCATGAGATTTAATTAGGAGAAGAACCCAGTTAGCAATTACCCTTGGTGCACCCCATATGTGCTTGATTGATTATTTCCTGATTCTCATACCTTGAAATGGATGAGTAATCGAGTTATCATGGAATTAATATTTAGCAGAGCAATTGAATAATCCTACTGATATCCTCAACACCCGCACTCTTTCTCTCCCTTGCATCCAAACCTTAGGACATTACCCTAACTCTAGGGTATTTAGATAAACCATTTATCCAAACAACCATTCACCCCCATAGGGTGGTAAGAACCCTCAACCATTCTTTACATGCTCTAACTATTTGTGTGAATTTACAGATTAGTTCCGTCTCTGTGGATACGATCCCGTACTTACCAGGTATATTACTTGCCGACCTCGTACACTTGAGAGTATCACCTTTCAGGGAGAGTCATGTTTGCCCTCAGTTTATTTGTATTTGATTCAAATGATTTTTTTATAATAGATGTGGGAATTTTGCATTTGATGAAAAGGAAGTTAAATTTGTCGTAAATTGTTTACGTGCAAATGTAATATAATAAACACATTGAAATGGTTACCTGTATGATGGGATCATCCCAGTCTAAACGCAGGTTCAAACTGTGTCGAAAACGGACTCTAAACGCACAAATTAGAGCCACAAAAGCACAAAAGGGCAATACGGGTCGGGCGCACCCGACCCGATACAAAGGGGCCCACGGCCATGTTTGACAAGGGTGCATCCCATGCCTAGATGCAGTGTGGGTGTGCGCCAGCATGCACGCACGCATAGCGCTTGGCGCTGCGCGCACGCTGCGCACGGGCTGCGCACGCAGTTCGCAGCCATACTGCAGCGCACATGTGCACCACGTGTGTTATTCGTGTGTTGCATGGGTGGGGCACGCAGGTGGGCCTCACCTAGTGCTAAGGTTGCAGGTTTGTACTATTTAATTTTACGGCTCAGTTTTTGCAAAAATTGAGTTTTAGGCCATCTTTGGAGCCTCAGTTGAGGGGTCAAACGAACTCCAAATGACGTGCCGTTTCTTCCTACATGTTCACCGTTCAACACTCTTCGATTTGATATGTTGTGTCACTTGCAAAGGTCAATGCTGAGGGAGGAAAAATTCACTAAAGTTTGGCTTTGTGAAAGGAAAATTTAATTAATTTTTTCTTCCAAAACTTTTAGTCCCACATCGGATATGGAGTGAAGGGGAGGGGTTAGCCGCCTATATAAATAGGGGTCTACTCCCCTCCTTGAAACTCATCCCAAGCTCCAGATCTGAGTAGCTCCATTAAACGTGAGCATGCATGGATCTGAGCTGAAATTAATTATTCACTTTCTCCATAAATTTCTTCCTTGCTCCAGTTCGGGCTCTAGCAAAGCTATAAAGGAGCTCGGATCCGATCCGAAGTTTTGACGAAGGATCCACTCATGGTGAAATCTTCTTCGGTGCATGGTTGGCTCAGCGACAAGGTGTTGCTTACGTTGGGACATGGTGCGGTTCATGAAGTGGTTCGGCTCGGGACGAGGAGCGGCTCGGGATGCAGTTCAGCTGGGAGAAGCGGCGCGATGCCAAAGAAGTATTGCTGAAAACGACGCTTCGTATTCTGCAGGAAGTGAAAGGTGTGTAGTTTAAATTAAACATGCATTTATAAATTGCAAATATTAGATACATTTATCCTTAGGGGTTGGTCGGACCCAACACCGGGATAATAGAGATCTTGGCTAGGGTTTTCCCCTTTAGGGCTTGATTTAGAAATGTTTTAAATCTCATTTTCAGCTGTTGTTTTGATTTCGGCGTCCGACCGACTTAGACCGGACGTCGTATTTATAGCCCTAAGGACCCAGAAAATCCTACAGTGATATCAGAGCTATGGTCTACATGATCTTTTTTGCAATTTATAAAATATATGTGATACAACATGTTTTCCCCAAGAGGTGGAGGTTGAATTGTAAACTATTAAAATTGTTGTTTTTAAAACAACATTTTTTATTTTCGAATTTTTTTTGAAATTAGATTTAATTTTATTTTAAAATTAAATCTTTAAAATTATGTGATAATTATTTTGACGTAGCTTAAACTTATGCGATAAATTTTAGGTTGCATGTTAAGCAAGTAATTTTTTTGAGATAAATTTTAATTGCTTTGTTATGCTTCGCTAAATTGTTTAGTTGATAATGGTTATATTAGTTTTATTGATTATGTGATAATTCAAGAAAAACTATTAGGCTAGCCATTAAAAACTTCTAGAAAATTATGAGATAATTTTTGGACATGCTATTTAAAAATTGTTTCAACATATTAAATTCCTATTTAGGGTACCCTCTCCTATTTATTATTTTAATTGTTCTAATAATAATTTCGAACAAAAGGCTATGATTTAAATTGTTGCAACTTGAATTTTAAAATGCCTAATACATTATTAGGATAGCACCTTTAAAATCCTTATAGTTGATAAGGACATTAAAAAGTTATTAAGCAATCCTAATAATTTCGAATTTTAGGATTCAACTAGGTTATAGGATTAACTAGTTTTAATGAAGCACTTTCTAATTGAACGGGACATATATGAATAATAAGTTTTCTTCAATGGACCCTGATCCTGTCTACTGTTTTTTGATTAGTGTTATAGATCACCCTATCTCGACTGGAGATAGTGATCCTGGCCTGGCCAAATCCCTGGTCGTGTTTGCTGGACCGTAAGGATGCGAATTATGATTACGTGACATCGTGAATTATATCTAGCCAATTACGTTAAAAATCTTCTTCAAGGTTAGCCCTAGCCCTCCTTATTTTTGGATTAGGGGACTAAAAGACGTCTGTAATAGTTGTTAATTTCCTCAAGCTATGCCATGGTCTCTTTTAGAAACTGACTCCATCATACATGAGATGTTGTCTGGTATTAACCCAAACCGATGCATCGGGTCTCCTCGAGTATCGGCATAAGTTAATATTAGACATGAAAATAAGGGTTCTACTAGACTAGTCATTGTAGTTTGTTGAGTCTCCTCAAGATTATAAGTGACTAGGGGAAAAACCAATATGGAGTCACATATGATGTGATTTACAATGAGATTATCTACCAACTGCAGAGTCGATCAACTTACTGAGTCTCCTCAAGGTTGTGAAGCTCAGGGTGGTTGGGTCCATTTCCCATTAAATAACTATATTCGTTCATCTATATGGCAAAAGATGATCGTAGAAATAGTGGGAGGATATAGTTGAATAAAAACCATTTAACTATATTTAAAAATAATGAACACATGCTAAATTAAGGATATTCTTTGTTTTACTAGGTGGAATCCAAAATTATAATATCCTTAAAATAAATAAGTCAACTGGACAAAATGATTAGTTAAGGAATATTTGATAAACCAAATTGTATTCTTATTGATATTACAATATCCTTCCTAATACTAAGTTAAGGACAAAGATTTCCTTAAACTCCAAAAACTAACACAATAAAAGTACGCTACTTAACACTCGCCCACATGAACATGGGCATATTAAACATACTAATGTTCAAAGTAGTTTCTCCATATGACTTGTTGAGTTTCCTCAAGGTTGTATGGAAAACAATTTTAATCTGCAAGGCTTGCAACTTCGATCAAACTGCTTGACCGAAGATGAGGTAAAAGCGGTACAAGATAATGTATCCAAATTAGATCTTGAGACGAGCAACTTGTTGAGCTCCTCAAGGTTGTAAAGCTCAATTGTTTGGATGCATGTGATGTTTGCACAACTAATATTTATGTTAGGATATAAAATGTCTAAATATGATTTAGAAAGGAGAAGGCACTAAGGAAAATTCATTGAGAAAGAATGTTTGGTCAAGCATGGAAGAAGGCATAGTAGGAGGAACTGAAAATATGACATGTTTGGTGCCTAAAATTTCAGAATAATTGTTATATAAACATAATCTCACATATTGGCGAATGAACAAAAGTTGTCTTTAGGCCATATGTGATGTAATTCACACTTGGAGAATGTCGTCACATTACTTTAGAAGAATTGTTTTGATGTGATTAAAATGTATAACAATGTTGTATTAAGAGTTAATACATGAATACACATATTAGTAGAAAATCTTACACGTCAATATAAGACTAGGCCGTACTGAAGAGACTAAGCTTCACAAGTCCAATAAAGAGGGGTCTGACCTCTCGTATTATGAGTCGAAAGACACTTGTGAATCTTGTTTCAAAGGTATGATGGAAGAAATGTCATCTGTAAGGCAGTGGGAGAATAAGTTGGTGAACTCGTAGTCTCGTACATACAAATGTACCCGGACCCAAGTCTAAATAAGCCAAGACAATGAATTCTTATTTTATTTTGATACGTGTTCTTGATGAAGCACAAGTCTGATAAAATAGAGAACAAAATGACAAAATTATTTGAACTGATTCGATCGGATCGAAGATTCGAATACTTAGCTATGTAACTCTTGCGTAACTAAAAGAAAATGAGATTTTCTCTTAGGTCAAGTCATTTAACACATTGGTGTGTTAGAGAGCATGAATCGTACTCTGTTAGACTTAGTGTGATACATGGCTAGTGACTCTGAGTTACAATCTTCGTTCTGGGTTACAAACCAAATAATAATGCTTATGTATTTGATAAGGTTATGTTAGAACCTTATAAATATAATATTCCTCATGTTAATCGTTAGGAATTCAAAGGGTTACTCGAACCTTGTGAGCGAAGAAGTCGAGTAAAACATCATAGTTGATGATGGCCTTGTCAACTTCCAGAATGCCATTCGGAGTAGGGACTCTGATTAATAACTTGATACAATCCGAAAAGGGTCAGTGCACGTAAATAAAGTATGGATTTTAATTTACGTGCACAAATAAAGTGTTTCTTATTGGCTGTAAGTAAATCTTCAAGAGAGAAGATTGGTGCAGAAAGAAAACATTGAAGTACAACTTATATTGTATGAGAACGGTTATCATCCTAACTCCTATAAATAGATTATGATGAAACTGTCTTGCTTGCAGATGTATACAGATCTACTTGGACCGAACTCGATGTAAATGCTTATAATGACCATGAAAGCTGGAGCATTCATGTATAATATGTTTTCTAACTATGATTTAGAAGAACGAACTTATATGAATCTGCCAGAGAGTTTTTAAGGTCAGTGGGAGCAAATAAAAAACTTGTGAGGCATCAAGGAGCCGGAATATATGTTTTGACAAAGGGGTCAAAGAGTTTGACACTTTATCAGAAATGATTATGAATCGACTAAATAACCAGTAAACTTATTTGGATTATTCTCGTAAGGTACGATGATCTGGATAAGATCCAGGAAAGACATTAATTATGGATTCCAAGAGACCAAGGGAATTATTTGGATGAGATTCAAATGTGTGGTCTACATAGAAAACTCTTTTAGTCTATATAGTAGACGGTTTAGCAGATCCACTCACGAAGGATCTACTACATCAAGTCTAGAAAGACTAATGTGTAAATGCGGTATGAGATGCCAGGATAAATGGGCCTAAGTGCAAGTAGGAGATGTAGCTAGATGTGTTTGCCCTCGAGGAAAAATTTATCTCGCTGTATGGTACAAACGTCGTGTTCAAAATAACAGTAAGCTGTTTGGTAAGAATTTACCTAAGTTTAATAATAATGTAGTCTTCATTAGAACTTAGGTATAGTCCTGAGACTTAATGCGAGGTCAAATATGTATCAAGATGGAGATCTCGATCATGGAGAAGTATTTGACCGATTGTAACATATGTCTAAAAATATTCGTGGTCGTAGATATTTCGAGAAATGGATATCGACATAGTAGATAGACCATTGTGTCTTAGTCTTCACCATGTAATGGTGACGATGATCTCATGGTTGTTTGACTTGGCGAAGTCGAAGACGAGACATATGTTCTCATTGGAGAATGAGTTCACTAAACGACCCAACGAGAGTTATCATTTGGTTTTGATTGATCAATCTGTCAATGATAACTCTTAGTGATGATAAGTAAGTTGGTCTTTTGACTCGAGTCGTTGTACAAACCTGTGTGAATGGTGTCACTTAGATCACTATTCTAGCCTCGGGAAAGTCCTGTTGAAAGATCTTTGGTTGGGTAACATTTGAAGCGTGTGAGGAGAGTAATGCCCAAGATATGATTCGTCTCTCCCTGTCAATGGGAGTTAATATCGCAGTGTTAGTTCGATCGTTAGTGAAAACTCTGGCCAGAGTATGTTGGAAGAAGTTCAACATTATTTGACTAAAGATCGATGGAGACTAACCATGTTCAAGCTAGTAGGGTTGACAGTTGACTATACCCTAGGCTTAACTAAGAAGCATAGTTTCGACGAAAAGACTATAACTGTGGTATTCATCACGGACACAGTCAGGGTGGTCCCGACAATACTCATGTCAATGAGTTAACCACATAAGTATGATACCAAAACAGGGACGGCACCTCATGCTCCTGGTCTTTGTCGTCTGGGGTTTCCAGCCCCACCTAGGGTGAGGCCGTAGGGTCTCACACAGAGTGTGACCTTCGTTAAGTAATAGGTAGAAATTAGGGAGAATATGCATTTGATGCAAGGGATAGAAAACAGCAATGAGTGTGCAGTTAGCTCTTGCATTCGGGATAAATGATCCTGAGTGCAAGTGGAAGATGTTGGGGGATGTATGTGATATGTCCATATTTTCCATGTTTTTACCGCATCATTTCATCGCATTTCATATCATATTCGCTTCCGAAATCCATATTTATATATATGCGCTTCTAACGCCATATTCAAGTTTTCGCATAGATTTATGGATTTTCAAGGATTTTGGAGCGAATTGGAGCTGATTCGGGACATGGACACGTCCAGCACATCCAGGACGTCATTGGCAAGATCCCGTGGGATTTCACCACAGTTTAGAAGAAGATCAGAGGAGATGACGAGAAGCGAGCGAGAGAAATACAAAAAAGAGCATCAGCCATTCAGTTTCCCAGGTGACTCGGGCCGAGTAGCTTATAGCTACTCGGCCGAGTTGACACGTATATGCAACAGGAAATGAATGCGAAGTGACTCGGTCGAGCAGCTAGGCGACTCGACCAAAGTTGACACCAACTGCTACTCGACCGAGTAGAGGGTTACTCGACCGAGTAGCCCACATCAGGCAGCAGCGCAACCAGCACAGTGACTCAACCGAGTAGCCACCTACTCGGTCAAGTAACCGACGTGCTTAAGTGACAAATGGGCCCAACTTTCCAGATTTTGAAAATGACCTGTGGGGTCCCTACCCCTGGTATAAAGACGAATTTTCTTTATTATTGGTGATATCAAATATTTTAAGGAGAAAATTATTAAGTGTTTTTGAGTGAAGCTTGAGATTTAGATCTAGGTTTTGATACTGGAGAAAAGACTCGATTTTTATTGCATTCTCTGACTTGGAATCTACTGGACTTTATTTTCTCTGTGATTCCTATCGATTTACATCGTTTCCAGTACGTATTTCTATCTTTTATATGTTTTTGATCGTCAAAATGAATTCCACGCTAAACATCCAACCTTTCCTTGTTTCCACCACCATGTGTGAGTAGTTTTATCTAGGGCTAAGGGATTGGCCCTATGATCTTAGGAAAAAGATGCGAATTTAGGATTTTTTAGGTTGCATTGGATAATAATTGGGGAGTATTTTGGTTGACCTAGAAAAATCCTAAGGTGAACTTGTACCGTGATCATGCCCACGATCTGTGGAATATATTAAACCAAGGAGTATCCTATGGATTTAATTAGGGAGTTAGTGGATTCAACTGAGGCTCGTGACCATGCCCAACTCGTGCCTTGATAGGATCCACCGACGACCTATGCCCCTAATTGATGGCTACCTCCATTGCGTCAATAAGAGCCACCAAAATACCTCGAAGCTCTAGCCCACGAGAGTGGTATGAGTTGAGAGTATTCAAACCACGAGAGTGGTGAGATTATTGTAGATCATTAACGCACATACCATATGCATCTATCGTGCGAGCGGGGAGAATACGATATGTTATATTCATGTAGCCTTGATGCTTGAATTCACTTTCTGGATGCTACAATCCCCAACAAAACCAATGCAATGCAGGAATTCTAACCTAGCATCGACCTCCGACGGTCCTCGTAGCAAGTCCTAATGCCCTAGTCTTTTTATATTGATTTGGTACCACCAACCAAACAATCATCCACACCGACTGCTACCTCCTTCTGAGAATTAAAAATAACCTGAGATTAACACACCGCTACTTTCCCTGTGGGATCGATATCTTATATACTATAACTTGACACCGTCCACTTGTGTTTGGGAGCTTGGAATTGATACTTGGGAACCATTCAACACATGTCATTAGTGACACTGCCAGTTGCCTTTTAGGTGTTAGTTCTGGGTGCATCAAGTTTTTGGCGCCGTTGCCGGGGATTGACGGTGTTACTTAGGCAAATTTTATTTCGAAGAAATTGTTAGCAAATCTAACCATATCTTGTCTTTCCATCCTTTTATTCTCTTTTATTAATTTGCTACTAACGCTTCTCTCTAGTCAATAATCATTCATAAGAAATCAGACATGATGGAGATGGTGATGCAAGTGTAATGGAGCAATGAATCTGATAGTCACTCAGATGAAATTAGTTTTTCTCTATACCATATGCATGGTCTTCAGGACTCACGTATGGATGAAGCCATGGTCGAAGGTGCAGCAAGAGAGTTGCTTGATGCAGTCCGATTTATCGGAGCAGGAACCTACGTGGTAGGTAATGAAAACCAATAAATGGTTATGGATCATTTGATGAACAAGGTTTCGGATGTAGGTACCATCGAGGACGACATCCGTATAAGCTTCGAAGAGGACGTGATGTTTCTCCAGGCTACCGAAGCCCTGCCAATTGACGTATATTGGAAGGAGACTCGCCAATTTGAACCATTGGGTGACTCCCAGCTCTTGAGTATTGTGGAAAGTGTGGTGAATGATGTATGTGCCAATGGTCTAGTAGAATTCCCTGCAGAGGACCCAGGGATCTAAGAACTTTCAGTCTTCATTCCTAACACCTTCCAGGATGCAGATGCCTTGGACTGCAGCCCCATTGTCGATGGAGTCTATATGCAATACAATGGAGACACTCTATGCTTCTATGGTGACAACACCCTCCAGAATGAGACGAACGAAGACTATTACTACGAGGAATACACAGATCCTGGAACTTTCCAGAGCGAAATCAATCAGTGAAGCCTTCTCGACTCCACACTTGATAATACATGCACATCTGGATATTCTGTTTCTGCTGACGTATGCACTACAGAACAAATCCCTATGGAGGTGGAATCCATAAACGTCTACCATGACGTGCCATCATCACCTTGTTCATCCTACGAATCTGCCAACAAGGAATATCCAGAATCCGAACCATCAGTTGATGACATATCGTTCTCACAGGCAAGTATTGATGGGAGTAAAGCGCCCCCTCAGGTAGAACTGAAACCTTTTCCTACTAATTTAAAATACGCATTCTTAGGGGAGAACTCCACTTACCCCGTCATCGTTAACGCTTCCCTTACCGAACCTCAATTAGAAAGCCTCCTTATAATCTTAAGAGCTCATAAGAAGGTAATAAGGTATAGCATTGCTGACCTGAAGCACCCATAGAATCCATCTTGAGGATAAGGAAGCTACCTCCATCGAGCCTCAAAGGCGACTAAATCCTAATACGAAAGAGGTAGTAAAAAATGAGGTATTAAAACTGTTAGAGGCCGATATTATCTATCCCATTTCCGACAGTAAATGGGTTAGCCCTGTTCAGGTTGTCCCCAAGAAAGGGGGCATGACCGTTATAAGGAACGATAAACATGAATTAATATCCACTAGGACTGTCACCGGTTGGCAAATATGTATTGATTATAGAAAACTCAATAAAGCCACCAGAAAAGAACATTTTCTGCCACCCTTCATTGATCAAATGCTTGATCAGCTTGCCAAGCACAAATACTTTTGCTACCTTGATGGGTATTCTGGATTCTTCCCAATCCCATTGCATCGTGAAGACCAAGAAAAGACGACGTTTACATGTCCATATGGCACATTCACATACCGAAGAATGCTATTTGGATTATGTAATGCACCCGCAACATTCCAAAGGTGCATGACGTCTATTTTCTCGGACTTCATTGAAAAAATAGTGGAAGTTTTCATGAATGACTTCGCTGTTTATGACACTGACTGTGATGCTTGTTTAGCTAACTTGTCTAAAGTTTTAGAACGATGCCATGACAATAACTTGACTCTAAATTGGGAAAAGTTCCACTTCATGGTGACGGAAGGAGTAGTGCTTGGTCATGTGACGTGCCCCCGGTTTGCAAGTCGCAAATGGCTGGGGGACCCGGTGGAGGTTTAGATATTTGTAACCACAAGCGCACGGTGTTGTAGTGTGGATTGGGGGTCGAACACAGGGAGGCGAGGATGTGCTTGTGTCAAATAGGATCAAAATCACCCCGTGGGCAAGCTAGCCCAGATCGGATGATGGGTTGTCACGGTAAAGGAATGCAAGGTATAGACAATATGAAGGAAAAAACCCGGGACTCTGGTTTCAACCCCAACAAGCGACTCTTGCCGATACGGCCTATGGGTAGGATGGCGATCTGAATTAGGGTCCAATGGTGAGACGTTGCCTCTAAAAGTGGTACCGGCATCCCATGGGCCCGATATTCCGGTCGGTGCCCAGGATGATACGCCGGACTTCCCGGGTTCGATCAGTGGGCACTCCCGTGTCCATTAACACTGATCGACTCCGGGAGCACTAAGCTCACAACGATAACTCCCAACGTCTCATCCTGCCGCTCCCGTGCGCAAGGATTCGACGTCTACGCTAAGGGCGTGAGCTATGGCTAGGGAGTCAACCGCCAAGTTTATTCCCCCTTGGCCCAACGGTCAAAGGCGGTCTTTTTCCCACCGATGACAATAAAACACCCCGCGTAACTGTTAGATTCCTAATCCCTATCGATTTCCTAACCATATGGACGCATCGGGAAGAGCACCCGAAGGGGTTTCCGCCAAAATCCCAGATTTGGGAACTACTCACAAATATTCATTAAAAAGCGATCTAAACAAAAATGAACCGTCGAAATCATAATCAGACAATAGAAATGCAATGGTAGTAAAGCAATTAAGATAATACTAAAGTTTTACAAAGATCCGAAAACTTACAAAAACTGGAAAATTACAGCCGTCACAAAATGAAGAAAACAGTAAAAAATAACCAACTCCCGAATCTGGGAAACCTAGGGTTCTATTTATAGAAAACGACATCACCCGATCGGTTGACAAGTCAACCGGTCGGGTGAGCCGCTTCACAATATTATAGCGCAAAGCGGGGTTTCACCTGGTCAGGGTGAACCGGTCGGTTGTATCTTGGATGAGGTCGGTTGGATCTTGGTGCCGACCGGTTGGATCTTGGTGCGGACCGGGTGAAGAGACCGGTTGGAACTTCGTGTCTCGGCTGTTGAAATTCAGCTACAGGTGAACCGATCGGGTGAAGGTCACCCGATCGGTTGGCAATTCAGCTCCGAATTCCAGAGACTTTGAGCTTTTGACCCGGTCACTGAACCGACCGGGTGATTTCTCGTGAGCTCCAAGCTGCGTCTGGGTGGTGCACGCGTGCATCACCCGATCGGTTGGAGATGACCAACCGACCGGGTGAGGGGCTGAAAGATGCAATCTTTGTCGTTTGACCCCCTGGATCACGCATGACTCCTCCAGTTGCTCGGGGACACAAGATATCATCGTTTTATGCCCCAAATGCCAGCAAACTCCTGCAAAACACGGAAAACACGGAAAAGTGAAAGAAAACAAGAAAACACAAGAAAACACGAGAAAATGAATAAAAGACGGCGGTAAAATACGGAAAAACACGGAAGAAAACGTGCGTAAATATATGAAATATAAATGCACATCAAAATCCCCCAAGCTGAACTCTTCCTCGTCCTCGAGGACGATGAGTTAGAGTAGGAGCTCAGAGGGGAAAATAAATAGAAAGAGGGAAAAAGAAAACTCTATATCCTAGATCACCCGCCAGGGCCAACAAAATCAAGAACGACACACCAAGCAAGCAAACACCAAATCACATCACTAAACCAAGGAGTACGAGTCTAGACAAGTGCCGTGGGCCCACGCGGTGAAGCGCGAGTGAGAGTGGTCGTGCGCTAGCAGTCGGTGTCACTATCTACGATGTGCAATAAAGCTCGATATACACAAACCCAGGAAATGACCCAAATATCGATTCGAATTGAAATTGCGGTGAATAGTAGCTCAAGCATGCATGAGAAGAGTATAAGAATAGAAGTGTATCATGCATCGGGGACTCCACAGCTAGGGTCTAGGAAAATCACGCCACTATAGCCTAGATAATAGCTAAAAAAAGTTCCTAAGCCAAGTGTTTTCAAAACCGATGGGGGTTGAGATGATGTGGAGAAGAACACTCAGTGCAAATTCTCGCCTTCCCTTTATTCTCGGTAGATATGAAAAATATTCACACTGGAAATTTTTGGGTTTTGGGTATTTGTATTTTTTTTTGAATTTTTGGCTATATATATATATTTTTTTTCATTTCTATTCTTTTTGGGTTTTTCTTTTCTTTTCTCCTTTTTTTTTGGATTTTTGGGGTTTTTTGGCTATACACATGTGTACTCTCCCAAGTGGGAGAACGGTACACGGCGAGGGGATTTGCACCAAGTAAAACAAAAAAGATGTCGGAATCTAAACTCTTGGGCAAAGGAAACTATTCTAGCTAAATAGAGCATGGGCTAAATGGGTTATCCTAGTCCTTAATTGTGGAATCCCGACACATGCGAAATGAAGCGTACGATATATATAGCATGCATACAGAAACAGGTAAGAGAAGCAAATATCGCATTATTCATATCGACTCGTGATAATCTAGGGGTCATTCCTGGACAGGTATATAAAGTAAATCACAAAGTAGAAGCACACCACACGGCTAGGCACGACACACGACTCACAAAAAGCTAAGTGGACCCACGATGCGTGAAATGCAGGGGACTCGATATCCTACGGTTAGTGAGTGTGATTATCGATGCTATGCTAGGTGTGTGTGATTCTGTGGCAGTTCATCATAGGGTTCATCTCTAGGAGAAAGAGATAAAAAGAAGAAAAGAAAAATTAAAAACACGATGAAAACGACACAAAAACGAAAAAGAAGGACTCAAATGACGCACAAAGTGCGACTCCCCCAAGCTGAAACTTGCATTGCCCTCAATGCAATAAGAGTGAGTACGGGAGGGCAATGAAAATTGGAGGGATATGCACCGACACAAAAAGAAATGAAAAACATGGAAAACACAGATACGAAACTGAAAATAAAGAAAAGCAAAAATCAAACCACACGATACGAAAATAGAAAAAGAGAGAAAAATCACGAATAAACAACACGACACGACACGACACGATCAAAGCACACGACAAGACAGGACAAAAAGTAAAACAAGCACACACACAAAGAAAATAAAACACGACAACACAGTAAGACAGACTTCCCCCAAGCTAGACATGACAATGCTAGCAATGAAATATAAATGTGAAAGTGTAGAAATATGCAAGGGGGATGTCAATCGGAGTCGCTGGTACTAGAATGGTAGGGAGAGGGAGAGGAGGGTGGGGAATAGTGAATGAAAGAATCCTCAGAGGATGAGGAGGGTGTGCCTACAGGGGAATGAGGGGCGACAGTCTGGAGCACGGGTGGATCGATATGTACTGGTGGGTTGTGGTGGAGAATGATGGTACCAGGTGGGCCGACAGTTGGGTGCCAATCGGGAGGATACAAGGGTGGTAGATGTACTAATGGAGAATACCAATGATCCGGGTAAAACTCCCATGGCAGATGAGACGGGGGGTAGGGTAGCCGCAAAGGTGCTAAAGTTGGCCGGATCGCGAAAGGAGCGCAGGCGGGGCTATAGAGATAGACTTCACGGTCTTCACCAAAGGGAGTGAGCATATTGATATCGATCAAGTAATCACGATCAATACGGCTACGTCCAGGCAAAATAGGGAGGTCGGGCGGCACTCTCAAAACACAGCTGACAATAAGAGTGATCATCCCACCACAACAGATGGATCCGGAATTGGTGCGGCTAACATCAAAAATTTCGTGGATGATCCAATGAGCGACGTTTATGGGCAAAGGGATATGCCCAAGGACCCTGTCTTCGGACATGGCATAGAGAAAGAAAAGCTCATCCCTAGATAATGTGGACACATCCACGCGGGCAAAAACAGTGTTGGCGAGGGTGCAATGTGCGAGGCGGTAACACGGGTGAATAATGTAGGAGGCAATAGCCTCAGGTGGAAAGGCGGTGTACCGGGTAAATCATTGCCAAACACCATCAGCCCGAAATTGAGAGTAGATGTCAGTTCGATCGTGGGTGGAATGTTCAGTATTAAGATCGGGGTGACGGAGATTAAGGATATTGTTCAACTCGATGAAACCCATAGCAAAATCGCAGTTGAAAGCGCGGAAGGAGAAACCCCAATCAAACACCTCGAGGGAACTGAGGAATTCAAGCGTGAGATTTCTGTGTGTGTGAGCATGGATGTAAGAAAGGGTATGGCACCCGATACAGTTGAAAAATCTGCCGACGCCATTCGAAAGCCCAAGAGCTTCGAGTGTGGGGCCATCGGCAAAGAGTGTAGGTCGCATCGGGCGATGAAGTAGTGCTCGCAAATGGTCGGACTGTTCTTCAGTAGAAGGGTTTATTCCAAGGAAAGAGGGTGAAAAGGGTCCGTAGAGCGGATCGCGGCGTGAAGATGAGGTAATATCTTTCCCTTTCTTAGACATGGCGACTATGTGGGTGGCGAAAAGAAAGTGGGAGCGTGTCTATGATGATTATAAAGCAGGTGAAGTCGGTATAACACCAATTCAGGACATTACAGATAAGGAAAGAGATCTGTAGAGTGGAAAGGTGTTACCCATCAATGTAGCAAGATCAAGCCCCCGGAGGACTCACGCAGTATAAGGAAGCGATTTGGGAAGCCGCCGCTCGCTGATCCGATGAGATATAGGATTTTCAAAAATTTGGGGCTAGGGTTAGGGTTTGGATGTTTGGTGAGTGAGTGTTGTTGATGGGAAGGGGGTGATGGGGGTAGGGTTTGAGAAATGAGTGAGGATGAGGGTTTAGGGGCAATGGGGGGAGATCGATTTGGTAGTTGGAGGGGGAGAGATCGTGCGACCGGAGGTCTGGGGGTCGGGTCGCGTGAACAGGGATATTTATAGGGGCGAAAGTCACCCGATCAGGTGATGTTTCACCCGATCGGTTGGATAAATTTTGAAAATATCTCGCCGGCCAACAGCTACAGGTGAACCGATCGGGTGAAGTCACCCGATCGGTTGACCGCTTCCCAAAAATTTTTTTTCCCGAGAACATATGTCTTCTTACCTTGCCCCTCACTCGACCGCAGTATTACTCAACCGATCAGTTGATGCGATCTCCAAATTTCCCAAAAGTTCAGCTCTACCCACACGGTCAGCGACCCGGTCTCGGCTGTCATCACCCGCCCGGTTGACCATTCCCTCAAAATTCTCAAGAGTTTCCCCAGGTCACCCGGGCTGTTCACCCGGTCTCTTCTTTGCTCACCCAGTCGGTTCATTAGGTGGCAGACACGGCCGTTAGCTGATACATCCCAACCGATCGGGTGAGTTATCACCCGGTCGGTTGGGGCCTTGTTTTCTGCAAAAACCCAAAAATCGCCTAAGTTTCACGACGGGAGTTGTTGCGGCTGGAATTATTTATAAAAATAGATGAAATAAAGTTGAAAATAATCCTAAAAAATTGAAACAAAAGTTTAGAGCATGGGTTGCCTCCCATGAAGTGCTTTTGTTTAACGTTGTTAGCTCGACGCCTCAGGCGATGGTCAATTAGGATCTGGAGGGTTAGAGGAAGAGTTGTCGGTCGTTGGGAGACCGACCGGAAGGAATTCTGGTTCTCCAACCGCATAGTGTTTCAGACGCTGTCCGTTGACTTTAAACGGCTCATCCCTTCCCATTATCTTAATAGCCCCATGCGGGAAGACCTTGGTGACACGGAACGGTCCCGACCACCTTGACTTGAGCTTTCCAGGAAAGAGCTTCAGCTTTGAGTTGAATAGGAGAACCAAGTCCCCTTCTTTGAATTCCCTCTTCAAGATTCTCTTATCGTGCCACCGCTTCAGCTTCTCCTTGTAAATCTTGGCGTTCTCATAGGCATTGAGCCGGATTTCGTCGAGCTCGTTGAGTTGTAACTGCCGGTGCTCCCCTACCTCTTTGGCGTCGAAGTTCAGATTCTTAATTGCCCAAAATGCCTTATGCTCCAATTCCACAGGTAGATGGCAAGCCTTCCCATAGACAAGCCGGTAGGGGGTCGTGCCGATCGGAGTTTTAAATGCCGTCCTGTAGGCCCAAAGCGCGTCAGGAAGTTTTGATGACCAATCCTTTCTAGAGTTGGCCACAGTCTTTTCTAGTATGCTTTTAATCTCCCGGTTAGAGACTTCCGCCTGATCGCTGGTCTGCGGGTGGTAGGCACGCCCCCCCCGGTGTTGTACCCCGTATTTTTTTAAGAGAGCCTCGAATTTCTTCTCTATAAAGTGGCTCCCTCCGTCACTGATCAGGACACGAGGTACACCGAACCGCGGGAAGATGTTGCTTTTAAATAATTTGGCCACCACTCTGGAATCATTGGTTGGACTGGCTATCGCTTCAACCCATTTCGACACGTAGTCCACAGCCACCAAGATATACAGGTTCCCTGAAGAGGAAGGGAACGGTCCCATGAAGTCCACTCCCCACACATCGAAGATTTCTACCTCCAGGATGTAGTGTTGAGGCATCTCATTCCTTTTGGAGATATTCCCCGTCCTTTGGCATTTATTGAAGGATCCTGCCAAAACAGAGTTAGGATCGATAATTAAAGTTGAGACTTACGCTTGCGTATGCGGAACGGTAGTCTCGGAACCTTGCCTTCGGATTCGCCACGACGGATCGAGTCTTCTCACGAACGGAGTAAGGCTACTAATCCACAATCTAAATCTCTATTTTAGATTAAGAACTTGGATAGAGGAAGAGAAAGGATTTCTGCAGAGCTTCGCTAGAATGAAGTTGCATGCATGAATGCCATGCAAAAGGTGTAAGAAATGGCTTACCCTTGGGTCTTATTTATAGCCCCCAAGGTAGTTATTTTAGGGTAAGGTGTTCCTTTGGAGCAACTTAATTAAGGTGTACCATGATACATGGCACATTATAAGCTTAAGTTGTACCATATGCATGGTACAACATAAGCTTAAGATATTCCCCCTTTATTAGCCATATGTCGCATGCACTTATGCATATATAAAGCGACTTTCCTACTCATCCAGAGATCCTCTCCGCAAGGGAACAGATTCCCTTTGCACACGACTTCGTGTACGCGACGTTCGAGGTCCGTATTCCCTCGTACATCCCCCACAAGGGTGTACAAACGTCTTCCATATCCAACATTTATCGCAGGCCTGGACATAAGCATGTGTGTCCTTGAAGAGTGTTGGCCAGTAGAATCCGCTCTGGAGAATTTTTGCGGTGGTCTTGTAGGTGCTCACATGCCCTCCATATTGCTGATCGTGGCAGTGGGAAATGATGAAGGTCGCCTCAGTTTCGGGGATGCATCTTCGTATCACCCCATCATTGCAGGTTTTGTACATGTGGGGGTCATCCCAATAAAATTTGCTGACCAAATGGAAAAACTTCTTCTTTTGCTGAAAGCTCACATTGTGGGGGACGATGGCACAAGCCAGATAATTTGCGATGTCGGCGTACCAAGGGGTCCAGGAGGAAGAGACAGAGAAAAGATGCTCGTCAGGGAGCGAATCATCGATCGGCGTAGCATTTAAATCGAGGGTAGGCATCCTGGACAGGTGATCGACAACAACATTCTAAGCCCCCTTCTTGTCTCTGATTTCCAGGTCGAATTCTTGGACGAGGAGAATACATCTAATGAGCCGCGGCTTAGCTTCCTTCTTGCTCAATAGGTATTTAAGAGCCGCGTGATCTGTGTGCACGATCACCTTGGCGCCAATGAGATAGTGCCAGAACTTGTCCATGGCGTAGATAACCGCTAGCAATTCTTTTTCCGTGGTAGTATAATTTCTTTGGGCGGCATCAAGGGTTTTGCTCGTATAATATATGACATGAAGATTTTTATCATTCCTCTGCCCCAAGACGACACCAACCACATAATCACTAGCGTCGGACATCAGCTCAAATGGTAGATTCCAGTCCGGTGGCTGTATTATGGGCGCGGAAATCAAAGCTTGTTACAGGGTGCGGAAGGTCTCCATACACTCCTCACTGAAGACGAAAGGCACGTCCTTCACGAGGAGTTGGGTCAGCGGCCTGGAAATCATTGAGAAGTCTTTTATGAAGCGGCGATAAAATCCCGCATGTCCCAGAAATCCACGGACTCCTCGAAAATTGAGCGGTGGTGGAAGCTTTTCAATCACCTCAACTTTAGCCTTATCGACCTTGATTCCCTTCGAAGAGATGACGTGCCCCAGCATAACCCCTTCTTGGACCATGAAGTGGCACTTCTCCCAGTTTAGGACTAATCCCTTTTCTTGACATCTCTCCAGGACTTTAGTTAGATTACTGAGGCACGAGTCAAACTTAGTTCCATAGACGGTGAAGTCGTCCATGAAAACCTCCATGATGTCCTGGGAGAAGTCGGAGAAGATAGCGGACATGAGTCTTTGGAATGTAGCAGGGGTGTTACAAAGTCCGAACGTCATTCTTCTATAGGCATATGTCCCGAATGGGCAAGTGAAAGTCGTCTTCTCCTGGTCATCGTTATGAATAGGGATCTGAAGAAATCCTGAGTACCCGTCCATGAAACAGAAATAGTTATGCTTCGCCAGCCTCTCGAGCATCTGGTCAATGAAGGGGATGGGGTAATGATCCTTCCTCGTTGCCTTGTTCAGCTTTCTATATTTAATGCACATCCTGTACCCCGTGACGGTCCTCGTTGGTATTAGCTCGTTCTTCTTGTTGCGAACCACCGTCATTCCTCCTTTCTTGGGTATGACGTGCACCGGGCTAACCCAGCGACTATCGGAGATAGGGTATATGATACCGGCTTGTAGAAGCCTGACAATCTCCTTTTTTACAACTTCCATCATTATGGGATTTAGCCTCCGCTGCGGCTCAATCGAGGAGGCTTGCTCATCTTCAAGCAGAATTCTGTGTGAGCAGAGGCCTAAGCTAACCCCTTTTAAATCTTTAATTGCATATCTGAAAACTCCCTTAAACCTTTTTAAAACACCAAGAAGTCTGGTCATTTGGTCTTCAGGCAGTGAAGAGTTCACTATGACCGGCAGGGTCGAGCCATCCCCCAAATATTCATACTTTAGCCCCGGGGGTAACTCTTTCATCTCAACTTCGTGAGGCCCCGACGCATACTCCTCAAGCTGAGCATCCTCAAGGGAAAGGAGTTCTTCGTGGATTTCTTGGAAGCCAGCATCCTGAACCTCACTCCCAGCTACGGTTCCACATGGCATAGTCTCGCAGGGTATTGTGGGAACGACCTAGGAAGGCATTTGGTCTCTTTCAAGCTCATAATAATTGTCCGGGAAGAAGGCTTCTAAGTGAAAACAGGTTTCAACTGTCGATGGTTCTCCACAACTGTTTCTAGCTTCCTCATTGTCCAAATATTTGGGATGCTCGATAGAAGTCTGCAAGGAATAGATCGGTTCCTGTCCAACGTACCCCACAGACTCAGCCTGATGGTTCTCCTGACCAAACTCCGCGAACAACTCTTCCTCACTAAATTCGGGGCTAGGAATGTCGATATACACTACTTCACCATGGGGAAAGAGATTTGCCATGGCAAGGTGCTCCTGCGTATCTTGATATCTCCTCTGATTTTCCACGGTGGCAGACAGAAGGGATAATATATTCGAAGTATTCAGGGATTCTGCTAAGCTTCGTGCCAAACAGTGGATATGGTGTGAGTGATCCCAGATGTCTCCTGAAACCGTATGCAACATCCTCGTCGTGGGGCAAAGAACCTACAAGAATAGGAGAGAGAGAGAACTGCACAAATGGTAAACACGTCAAAAGCACGGGTTGCATAAACGGGAACCGAAGGTAGCGACGGTAGCTCGGCAATTCAGTCAATTAGTACTGTACAATTACTATCTACAATATGTACAAGTGAAATTGAAAAGTGTAGAGTGCGAAAATTATCACGAGGTAGGGATAAGAGCTAGACACGAGGGTTCATGAAATCCCAAAATAACAAGCACGTTGCCTCCCCGGCAACGGTGCCATAAACTTGACGTGCCCCCGGTTTGCAAGCCGCAAATGGCCGGGGGACACGGTGGAGGTTTAGATATTTGTAACCGCAAGCGCACGGTGTTGTAGTGTGGCTTGGGGGTCGAACACAGGGAGGCGAGGATGTGCTTGTGTCAAAGAGGATCAAAATCACCCCGTATGCGAGCTAGCCCAGATCGGATGATGGGTTGTCACGGTAAAGGAATGCAAGGTATAGACAATATGAAGGAAAAAACCCGGGACGCTGGTTTCGACCCCAACGAGTGACTCTCGTTGATACGGCCTACGGGTAGGATGGTGATCGAAATTAGGGTCCAATGGTGAGATGTTGCCTCTAAAAGTGGTACCGGCATCCCATGGGCCCGATATTCCGGTCGGTGCCCAGGATGATACGCCGGACTTCCCGGGTTCGATCAGTGGGCACTCCCGTGTCCATTAACACTGATCGACTCCGGGAGCACTAAGCTCGCAACGATAACTCCCAACGTCTAATCCTGCCGCTCCCGCGCGCAAGGATTCGGCGTCTACGCTAAGGGCGTGAGCTATGGCTAGGGAGTCAACCGCCAAGTTTATTCCCCCTTGGCCCAACGGTCAAAGGCGGTCTTTTTCCCACCGATGACAATAAAACACCCCGCGTAACCGTTAGATTCCTAATCCCTATCGATTTCCTAACCCTATGGACGCATCAGGAAGAGCCCCCGAAGGGGTTTCCACCAAAATCCCAGATTTGGAAACTACTCACAAATATTCATTAAAAAGCGATCTAAACGAAAATGAATCGTCGAAATCATAATCAGACAATAGAAATGCAATGGTAGTAAAGCAATTAAGATAATACTAAATTTTTACAAAGATCCGAAAACTTACAAAAACTGGAAAATTACAGCCGTCACAAAATGAAGAAAACAGTAAAAAATAACCAACTCCCGAATCTGGGAAACTTAGGGTTCTATTTATAGAAAATGACATCACCCGATCAGTTGAAAAGTCAACCGGTCGGGTGAGCCGCTTCATAATATTACAGCGCAAAGCGGGGTTTCACCCGGTCAGGGTGAACCGGTCGGTTGGATCTTAGATGAGGTTGGTTGGATCTTGGTGCCGACCGGTTGGATCTTGGTGCGGACCGGGTGAGGAGACCGGTTGGAACTTCGTGTCTCGGCTGTTGAAATTCAGCTACAGGTGAACCGATCGGGTGAAGGTCACCCGATCGGTTGGCAATTCAGCTCCGAATTCCAGAGACTTTGACTTTTGACCCGGTCATTGAACCGACCGGGTGACTTCTCGTGAGCTCCAAGCTGCGGCCGGGTGGTGCACGTGTGCATCACCCGATCAGTTGGAGATGACCAACCGACCAGGTGAGGGGCTGAAAGATGTAATCTTAGTCGTTTGACCCCTGGATCACGCGTGACTTCTCCCGTTGCTCCGGGGACACAAGATATCATCGTTTTACGCCCCAAATGCCAGCAAACTCCTGCAAAACATGGAAAACACTGAAAAGTGAAAGAAAACAAGAAAACACAAGAAAACACGAGAAAACGAATAAAAGACGGGGGTAAAATACGGAAAAACACGGAAGAAAACATGCGTAAATATATGAAATATAAACGCACGTCATCATGTCATCACCTCTATGGGAATTAAAGTTGACAAAGCCAAAGTTGAAGTCATCAAAGACCTGCCACCACCCACTAATCTTTAGGTTATCCGTGGTTTTCTAGGCCATCCGGCTTTTTATCGTCGCTTCATAAAAGATTTTTCTTGCATTGCTCGCCTTCTTACGGAGCTCCTCGTGAAGGATGCTCCTTGTGTGTTTTCTGATGCTTGCTAGCTAGATTTTAACAGGTTAAAGGAAGCTCTCATCTCAGCACCTATTATACAACCGTCGGATTGGAATCTACCCTTTGAGTTGATGTGTGACGCTAGTGACCAAGCGGTGGGGGTTGTCTTCGGTCAAAGGAATGGGGGAAAGCTTCATGATATATACTACGCTAGCAAGACCTTGGATGATGCTCAGAAGAACTACACCACCACGGAGAAGGAATTTCTAGCTGTGGTGTAATCTATCGAAAAGTTCAGATCTTATCTTTTGGGGTCCAAGGTAATAATCCACACGGACCATGCAGCACTAAAATACTTGTTGAGCAAGAAGGATGCGAATCCACGCTTGATACGATGGATTCTTCTCCTTCAAGAGTTTGATATAGAAATAAGGACAAGAAAGGATCTGACAATATAGTGGCGGACCATCATTCGCAGCTAATTCAAAGGCTTGGAGATGACAGCTTACCGATCGATGACTCTTTCACTGGCGAGTAATTATTTGCGACATCCTCCTCTGAAGCACCTTGGTATGCCGTCATAGTCAACTATTTGGTGAGCGGTATAATCCCACATGAGATGGCAACCTATCAGAGGAGGAAGTTCTTACATGATGCCAAGAACTACTTTTGGGATGACCCATACTTGTTCTAAACATGCACCGACGAGATCATCAGACGATGCATTCCAAAAGAGGAAGCCTCCTCTGTCATGTCGTATTGCCATGACAAACCTTGCGGAGGACATGCGGAGGTCACCAAAACCAAAACAAAAATTCTCCAAAGCGGTTTCTATTGGCCCACCATCTTTAGAGACGCAAATGAATACATCAGAGTATACGACAAGTGCCAAAGAACGGGAAACGTTGTCACGCCCCGCCTCCCAAAAATATGGAGGCGAGGCGTGAGTAGGTCCGCTCAGACTTGAAGCTGTGAAGCTGCATGTCTGATAAGCGTCAATAAACTTTAAATGGCATGTCCTTACAAATGCGATACGAAACAAAGATAATAATAAAGGAAATGAGAAAAAGCAATCTCAGAATATCCATAAAAAAGTTCCAACATCACAGAAAAAGCCACCAGGCTAAAAGAAAAGAGTCTAAAAGGCCCCAGCATGGCCAACAAAAGTACAACGTCCAGAAAACAAAGTAATGGTGCTATGCACTGATAACTAATAGCAACCTAAAGCAAAGCAACTCAGAACAGTCTCTAAGACTGGTCACCGGTGTCCACCAACTCCTCGTCAAACGTAGGCTGCGGCTCAGCGTCACCAAACACCACGTCCTTAGCTACGGTCTCTGGTTCAGGGTCTAACATGTGACACCCAAAAGAGCAAGGGGCACATGTGAGCAAGTCTACAAGAGACTTGTGCAAGGAAACTGAAAATGAAGGTAAAGCAACCTAGCAGTTCTAGCATGATGCAATGACATGGCAGATATAGCATGAGTGCAACAAGTAAAGTAAAGTACGAGCATGGCATAACAACTAGAATTTAAATCATAGCATGGATATTAAGATTGGCAAGAACAATCACAAGGACAAGGACAAGTCTAGTAAGCACGTCGTGCACAGAGATTACGCCTTTTGGCTAGAGTGGCTGCGCGGGCCAACTCCTAAGCTCAAGTGATTGCTTATCCGTACCCCTCCACGTGTATCGGGCATTAGCTTTTGACCAACACAAGTAGCCCTCTTCTGGATCACGAGCCAGGAAGTGTTTATCAATATGGCATAGGGGTGCACCTAGCCTGAACAAGGAAGTACAAGTATTGTGGCGTGTGCTACGATTGCAACATTCAAACTTGGATGACATATAGGATGCAATGCATGACAGATAATAGTTTAAGTGCGTACAGATAAGGAATTTAAACGTGGTAGGCAACAATGCATGAATGACATGGCAGGGTGACAGATCTAGCTTCGTTGCCAAGCTAGATCTTAAGTTGCTCCTAGTCATCTATCATTTCACTGTCTAGTGTCTTTTACGCTAAAACAAGGAAGTGGCCTAAAACATGGCCCTAAGCAAAAGTTGGCAAGTTTCACTTGCCTGCAAGTCTGATGTCTGAAAAATACCTTCCAAAAGTCCACAAGTCACAAACAACCTACGTGCACAAGTCCACCAGCCTACAGTCCCATATTATTAATCTTGATTAGTGAATTTAAAACACTTTAAAAACTTCAATTTTAGTCTTGATTAACAGGCAATAGGTTAGGGGTCCTAAGGGTGCAAAACGTTACCTCAACACGACGTGAAAGCTACACTGGCGTCGGGTAGCGACGCCAGGGGTTGGAATATAAGAATGCGCTCCTAGTCCAATTTCCAGATCAGATTCCTTGCTCGAATAGTATGGGCAGTAACCAGAACAACGAACCAAGATTCCAACGCTAGGACGTGCGACGAAGGGCTACGACGTAGCACAACGTCGTAATCGGCAAATCCACGAAGAGGAGACACCTAGGTGGGACCCACAGTTGTGCTAAGGGCCAATGGGGGACCCACAACACCTCTGGATAACTTGGGGGGCCCACGGTGGCAAGCGATGCGAAAGTTGCGACGTTGCGACGAAGGTCGCTCGGTCAGGCCGGGCCGCTGCGAGAGAATCTCTCGGTCAGGCCGAGAGAACCCAGCGCACGGCCGGTCGCTGCGCTGCAGAGATGCGGGTCGGTCGGTCACAGCGGGCTGCTGCGAGAGAATTTATCGGTCGGGCGCTGCGGGGCGGGGGTTGCAACGGATCAGCGGTGCGGGGGAGGGGGTCGGTCAGACCGAGAGGGGGCGTCGGTCGGGTGCTGCATGCTGCAGTGGAGCGGGATGCGGAGCGATGCGGGCGGGGCTCTCGGTCAGACCAAGGGAAGCTCTCGGTCGTAGCGGGGGCTTGCGAAGCAGGCGACTGGGTGTGGAGCGGAGCGGCGGTGCGGGGCTGAGCCTCGGTCAGACCGAGGGAAAACAAGGGATTTCGTCGGTCGTGCATGGGCGGCTGCGGGGGTTGGTTGCGACGAACGTTGCAAGTGGGATTTTGAGATGTGGGGGCGGCTAGGGTTCGTTTTCTTGGGAAAATAGGTTATCCTAGGGGGTATTTATATAGGGTAGGTGGGTTGACTTGGTCTAGGGTTAATTCTATTAGGATTAGGATTTTAAAATCAATAAAAACCCAAACTCTCTATCTCCTACTCACGCAAGGATAGGGTGCGGCCAAGAAAGGGCTGAGTCAACTAGGGTTGGGTGAGAAAATATGTGGGGAATAATTATATAGGGGTTAAACTAGAGGAACTAGGGTTCAAAGAATTAAAGATAAGTTGGGCTAAAAATGTAAAATTGGTCAAATGAAATCCGAAAATTGTGAAATAAATATTGGGTTGATCGAGATGACGAGAGAAAGGAAACTAAGAATACGGATCTCAATTTCGACGTTGAGTGACGAAACTAAAAATAGAAACATCTCACGTTAAAAGTGAAAATCGCAACGTCTCTTCGAATAAGATCAAATCGTGGGAGAACGACCCGAGAAATGTCGTTCCAAATTAGTGCCACAATTTAATACTCTCAGAGACGTTCACAACGACATATCACACCAAAGTGTTCACAAACAAACAGAGTCTAAAATAAATATGTGCACGACCAAAAGCACGTGCACGAACAAAGTACGATCGGAAAGCGACCGTTACATCCTCCCCACCTTAGAAATGATTCCGTCCTCGGAATCAACATCAAGCACTGCTCGGGAAGAGGTGCGGGAAGCGCTCTCTCATGTCATCCTCACGCTCCCAGGTGGACTCCCCAGGGGAACCATGACGCCACTGCACTCGAACCAAGTCGACGGTCTTATTCCTCAGCTGCTTCTGCCATCGATCCATAATCTCAACTGGCTGCTGATCATAAGACAGATCCGGACGAACCGTGATCTCCAAGAAATCCACAGCATGGGATGGATCACTAACGTATCGGCATAACTGAGATACGTGAAATACGTCGTGAACTCCCTCCAGCGACGGTGGCAGCGCCAAGCGATAAGCCACCGCTCCAACTCTCTCCAGAACGTCAAACGGCCCAATGTACCTCGGACTCAGCTTGCCTCTCTTCCCAAATCGGATAACTCCGCGGTTCGGAGAAATCTTCAGAAAGACATGATCTACAGGCTGAAACTCCAAAGGCCTCCGTTTAGCATCAGCCCAATGCTTGAAACGGTCCTGCGCAATCCTAAGCTTCTCCCAGATGTTCCTCACCACATCCACGGCCTCCACAATCATCTCCGGTCCTAACAGCTCCCGATCTCCAATGTCATCCCAGCTTAGTGGCGATCGACATTTCTTCCCATATAGCGCTGTGAAAGGCGCCATATCAAACTTGCTTGGTAGCTGTTATTGTAGGCAAACTCCACATGATGGAGATGATCCTCCCAAGATCCCTTGAAGTCCAACATGCACGCCCTCAGCATGTCTTCCAAAATCTGAATCGTCCTCTCGGACTGGCCATCTATCTGCAGATGGTACGCCGTGCTGAAACTCAGACTCGTACCCCGACTCTTCTGCAGACTCTGCCAAAACTGAGATGTGAATCTCGTGTCTCTGTCCGACACGATACTCACGGGTACTCCATGAAGTCGTACGATCTCCTGCACGATTCACGTTACATCACAATCTAAACTAGGAAAAGGAAATAGAAACAGAGATTAAAAGAATTTACCTCCATATATCTCCTCGCTAGCGTCTCAGTAGACTGTCCTACACGGAAGGGAATAAAGTGCGTGGATTTGGTCAATCGGTCTACGATCATCCAAACCGCGTCATTCTGCTTCGGACTCCGAGGTAGTCCAGTCACGAAATCCATAGTGATGTGTTGCCACTTCCACTCCGGAATCAAAAGCGGCTGTAGCAACCCTGCCGTATGCTGATGTTCCGCCTTTACTTGCTGGCATACCAAACACTTGGCGATACTCTGCACCACACTCCTCTTCATACCATGCCACCAATAGTTTAGACGAAGATCCTTGTACATCTTGGTACCACCAGGATGCACAGAATACGACGAACTGTGTGCCTCCACCAATAATTCCTCTCTGATATCTCCAGTTGGCACACACAACCTGGCTCCAAATCTCAACGAACCATCCTCATGAATCAAGAAGTCAGTCCGCAGACCGGCTTCCACCTACTCCCGAATCTTCACCAGCTTATTATCTCCCGGCTGTCCAGCCTTGATCCTATCCACGATCGTCGACTGTATCTGCATACTCATCAACGAAGAAGTCTCTCCAGGAAGAATAATCTCAATACCGGACTCGCAAAAATCCTGCTGCAATCTCCAATGCGAAGTCAACATCATCACCGCTAGAAGTCTGCTCAGCGCATCTGGAACCACATTCACCTTGCCAGGGTGATACTGCAAATCAATCTCATAATCTGCCATGAGCTTTAACCATCGATGCTGTAGCATGTTGAGCTCCTTCTGAGTAAAAATGTACTTCAAGATTTTATGAACAGTGAAGATCTTCACCTTCTCACTCAGCAGGAAGTCCCTCCAAATCTTCAGCGTAAACACGATTGCAGCCAACTCCAAATCATGTGTCGGGTAATTCTTCTTATGAGCCTTGAGCTGACGAGAAGCATACGCAACCACATGCCCATGCTGATGCAACACACAACCGAGACCCTTACCAGAAGCGTTGCAAAAGATCTCGAATCCTCCACTCCGATCAGGCACAACAAGAACAGGGGCAGACGTCAATCTCTCTTTCAGAACATCAAAAGCCTTCCCACAATCATCAGACCAAACAAATGGTACATCCTTCCGTGTCAGTCTGGTCATCGGCTCAGCAATCCGGGAAAAGTCCTTAATTAAACGCCGATAATAACCTGCAAGCCCAAGGAAACTCTGGATCTCTGACGCTGACTGCGGAACAAGCCACTCTCTGATAGCCTTAATCTTCTCGGGATCCACCGAAATTCCATCGCCTGACACCACATGCCCGAGAAAAGCAACTCTATCCAGCCAAAACTCGCACTTGCAATACTAAGCATACAAACGATGCTTCCTCAAGATCTCCAACACTGTCCTCAAGTGCGATGCATGCTCTTCCTCCGACTTTAAATAGATCAGGATTTCGTCAATAAAAATAACGACAAACTTGTCTTGAAAGTCGTAGAAGATCAAATTCATAAAGTTCATAAAAACTGCGGGTGCGTTGGTTACACCGAAAGGCATAACCACGAACTCGTAGTGACCATACTTCGTCCTGAATGCTGTCTTCGGGATGTCTTCCTTCTTTACTTTGAGCTGATGATAACCACTCCTCAGATCCAACTTAGAGAACACCCTCGAACGTCCAAGTTGGTCAAAAATGTCGTCTATACGAGACAATGGATATTTATTCTTGATGGTCACAGCATTCAGCTCCCTGTAGTCCACGCACATGCGACGTGAACCATCCTTCTTCTTCACCAGCAACACCGGTGCTCCCCACGGAGACACATTAGGATTGATGTAACCGTTCTGCAAAAGCTCATCCAGCTGCCTACGCAACTCCAACTCCGCTGGAGCCATACAATACGGCGCCTTCGAAATAGGCTGCGCTCCAGGAATAAGATCGATCGAAAACTCGAGAGCTCGATCGGGCGGCAGTCCAGACATCTCCTCGGGGAAGACGTCATCGAATTCACGCACTACAGCTGGTTTACTCTGCTCCATCTGCATAGCAACAATCTCCACCGGTCTGGCTCGAAATCTGACAGGGCAAAACGAACTGCTACCCCGACTAAACTCAAACACTGGATGTCCTGGGATCTCGAACACCACCTTCTTCCTCCGAAAATCGATCGTAGCATAAAAACTCGCAAGGCAATCCATCCCGAGGACGACATCATAGTTGATGATGTCGTGGACAATAAAATCAGCATAAAGCTCATGTCCACAGACCACCAAAGGGCAAGAATTGCGACCACGATGCACCGAGATCACGCCATTTCCTGTAACGATGTTCCAACTCTTGGGAAGAGGGGACGTCATCAAGGAATGCTTCTCCACGAAGCTCTGGGATATAATGCACATCGATGCACCAGAGTCAAAGAGGACTCGTGCGGGAAATGTGCAAACCAAAATCACACCTAACAAGCATTATAACAATCAAACCCTATTCTAACAAACAATCATATGCAAGCAACCAAACATAAGCTAACAACCAAAACTAACTAAGGAAGGAAACAACTAGACTGGGAGTTACCTGCGATAACCTCATCCACAGCCTTGCTCTCCACTGCCATCATAAGAAAAGCCTGCCTCCTCGGCTGCATGGCCTGCTGAAAAGCCTGCCTCTGCGGAACGAGGGCTACTCCACGTCCTGCAGGTACATGTGCTCTCTGCTGCAACAGCTGTGCTCCAACTGGTTCCTTCCAAGGCTACTTAGACTTCGGTCACTCCTTCATAGTATGAGTAGGATCTCCACAAATCAGGCACTGTCCCAACATCCTCCTACACTGCTCCTTGACATGCCCTGTCTTGCCACAGAAATGGCAAGTCTTCTTAGTAGGCCCACCTAACCTCTTGAACTGCACTGGCTGATTAGGCTTGAACCCATGCCTAACCACTGCCCTGGCCTGCTCCATAGGCCTCTTCCCAGCTCCCGGTGTCTATCCTCTCTTCTGCCTCGCAATCAGCTCCTGTCTCCGTGCAGCTACCAGCAACTTCTGATATGACTCCAGATCTGACGAAGACATCAGGCTCTGCAAGTCTAGGGAAAGGCCCTGCAGAAACCTCTGAGCTTTCTCCTCAGCATCCTCCACCATCTTCAGTGCGAAGCGACTCAGCCTGGTGAACTCCTGATGCTACTGGTCCACCGTCAGATTTCCCTGCTTTAGCTCAATGAAGTGCTGCAACATCTCCCTCCTGGCAGCCTTCGAAAAGTACTCCTCATCGAACCTGGACTTGAAAGTAGCCCAAGGTATAGGACTCACCAACAACTCCTCTTCTGCATCCCACCAGTTGCGGGCATTATCCCTGAGCTGCTTCTTCACCAACTCAACCCATCCAGCCGGGTTGATCTTCGACATCTTCAGATTATCCTCAGTATTTCTGATCCACTCCTCAGCAGCTAACGGTCCTTCAGATCCATCAAATTAAGTCGGGCCCAGCTCCCGAAACTGCTTCGCTCCAGGCTCGAAGCGAGGGGCATTCTGGGTATTCTGAAGCATACCCTGCTGCACCTGCATCATCTGATGCATCATCCTCATGATCTCAGCATTGGTAGGCTCTATATCCGGTACCTCAACACGATTGGGCCCACCAACAGCTCGGGTCTGTCGTTTTCCAGCCATCTAAAGACATAGAAAACGAACAAAAATTAGACTCAAAGCTTATGACTCGGATGTTGTAATTTATTTACTGGACATTCCGTTATTATCGTTGTTCCGATAATTCGCAGTTGCAAGACGAGACCTGCATGGGCCACCAACAAAACCTGTCACGCTTCGCCTCCCAAAAATATGGAAGCGAGGCATGAGTATGTCCGCTCAGACTTGAAGCTGTGAAGCTGCAAGTCTGATTAGCGTCAATAAACTTTAAATGGCAGGTCCTTGCAAATGTGGTACGAAACAAAGATAATAATAAAGGAAATGAGACAAAAGCAATCTCAGAATATCCATAAAATAAGTTCCAACATCACAGAAAAAGCCACCATGTTAAAAGAAAAGAGTCTAAAAGGCCCCAGCATGGCCAACAAAAGTACAACGTCCAGAAAACAAAGTAATGGTGCTACGCACCGACAACTAACATCAACCTAAAGAAAAGCAAATCAGAACAGTCTCTAAGACTGGTCACCGGTGTCCACCAACTCCTCGTCAAACGTAGGCTCCGGCTCAGCGTCAGCAAATACCACGTCCTCAGCTACGGTCTCTGGCTCAGGGTCTAACATGTGACACCCAAAAGAGCAAGAGGCACATGTGAGCAACTCTACAAGAGACTTGTGCAAGGAAACTGAAAATGAAGGTAAAGCAACCTAGCAGTTCTAGCATGATGCAATGACATGGTAGATATATCATGAGTGCAATAAGTAAAGTAAAGTACGAGCATGACATGGTAACTAGAATTTAAATCATGGCATGGATATTAAGTTTTGCAAGAACAATCACAAGGGCAAGGACAAGTCTAGTAAGCACGTCGTGCACAGAGATTACGCCTTTTGGCTAGAGTGGCTGTGCGGCCCAACTCCTAAGCTCAAGTGATCGCTTATCCCTACCCCTTCACGTGTATCGGGCATTGGCTTTTGACCAACACAAGTAGCCCGCTTCTAGATCACGAGCCAGGAAGTGTTTTTCAATATGGCATAGGGGTGCACCTAGCCTGAACAAGGAAGTACAAGTATTGTAGCGTGTGCTACAAATGCAACATTCAAACTTGGATGACATGTAGGATGCAATGCATGACAGATAATAGTTTAAGTGCGTACAGATAAGGAATTTAAACGTGGCAGGCAACAATGCATGAATGACATGGCAGGGTGACAGATCTAGCTTCGTTGTCAAGCTAGATCTTAAGTTGCTCCTAGACAGCTATTATTTCACTGTCTAGTCTCTTTTACGCTAAAAAAAGGAAGTGGCCTAAAACATGGCCCTAAGCAAAAGTTGGCAAGTTTCACTTGCCTGCAAGTCTGATGTCTGAAAAATACCGTCCAAAAGTCCACAAGTCACAAACAACCTACGTGCACAAGTCCACCAGCCTAACGTCTCATATTATTAATCTTGATTAGTGAATTTAAAATACTTTAAAAACATCAATTTTAGTCTTGATTAACAAGCAATAGGTTGGGGGTCCTAAGGGTGCAAAACGTTACCTCAACACGACGCAAAAGCTACACTGGCATCGGGTAGCAATGCCAGGGGTTGGAATATAAGAACACGCTCCTAGTCCAATTTCCAGATCAGATTCCTCGCTCGAATAGTCTGGGCAGCAACCAGAACAACGAACCAAGATTCCAACGCTAGGACGTATGACGAAGGGCTACGACGTATCGCAACGTCGTAATCGGCAAATCCATAAAGAGGAGACACCTAGGTGGGACCCACAGTAGTGCTAGGGGCCAATGTGGGACCCACAACACATCTGGAGAACTTGGGGGCCCACGGTGGCAACGATGCGAAAGGAGCGACGTTGCGACGAAGGTCGCTCGGTCAGACCGGGCCGCTGCGAGAGAATCTCTCGGTCAGACCGAGAGAACACAGTGCACGGCCGGTCGCTGCACTGCGGGGATGCGGGTCGGTCGGTCACAGCGGGCCGCTGCGAGAGAATTTGTCGGTCGGACGCTGCGGGGCGGGGGTTGCAACGTTGCGGGTTGCAACGGAGCAGTGGTGCGGGGGAGCGGGTTGGTCAGACCGAGAGGGGGCATCGGTAGGGCGCTGCGGGCTGCAGCGAAGTGGGATGCGGGGCGATGCGGGCGGGGCTCTCGGTCTGACCGAGGGAAGCTCTCGGTTGTAGCGGGGGCTTGCGAAGCGGGCGACTGGGTGCGGGGCGGAGCGGCGGTCCGGGGCTGAGCCTCAGTCAGACCGAGGGAAAACAAGGGATTTCGTCGGTCGTGCGTGGGCGACTGCGGGGGTTGGTTGCGACGAACGTTGCAAGTGGAATTTTGAGATGTGGGGGCGGCTAGGGTTCGTTTTCTTGGGAAAATAGGTTATCCTAGGGGGTATTTATATAGGGTAGGTGGGTTGACTTGGTCTAGGGTTAATTCTATTAGGATTAGGATTTTAAAATCAATAAAAACCCAAACTCTCTATCTCCTACTCACGCAAGGATAGGGTGCGGCCTAGAAAGGGCTGAGTCAACTAGGGTTGGGTGAGAAAATATGTGGGGAATAATTATATAGGGGTTAAACTAGAGGAACTAGGGTTCAAAGAATTAAAGATAAGTTGGGCTTAAAATGTAAAATTGGTCAAATGAAATCCGAAAATTGTGAAATAAATATTGGGTTGATCGAGATGACGAGAGAAAGGAAACTAAGAATACGGATCTCAATTTCGACGTCGAGTGACGAAACTAAAAATAGAAACGTCTCACGTCAAAAGTGAAAATCGCAACGTCTCTTCGAATAAGATCAAATCGTGGGAGAGCGACCAGAGAAATGTCGTTCCAAATTAGTGCCACAATTTAATACTCTCAGAGATGTTCACAACGACATATCACACCAAAGTGTTCACAAACAAACATAGTCTAAAATAAATACGTGCACGATCAAAAGCACGTGCACGAACATAGTACGATCAGAAAGCGACCGTTACAAACGTCATGAAGAAGAACGAGATGCCCTTGCAAGTTATTTTGGAGATAGAATAGTTCGACTATTGGGGCATTGATTTCATGGGACCCTTCCCGTCGAGTGACGGTAGCAAGTACATTTTGGTCGCATGTGATTATGTTTCAAAGTGGGTGGACGCAATAGCCACCCCCACAAAAGATGCAAGGGTTGTGGCCAAATTCTTCAAGAATACAATCTTTCCCCGTTTTGGAGTCCCAAGAACGGTCATAAGTGATGGGGGAAGCCATTTTATTGAAAGGGAGTATGAAGCAAGAAGTACGGGGTAAATCATATGATCGGCCTTGCATATCACCCCCAAACTAGTGGTCAAGTGGAAGTGTCTAATTGAGAGATCAAGAGCATCATAGAAAATCCTATGAGCACGTCAAGGAAGGATTTTTGGCAAAAGCTTAGTGACACTCTTTGGGCGTACCGCACCGTCTTCAAGACCCCTATCGGGACGACTCCATACATGTTGGTATATGGAAAAGCATGCCACTTGCCAGTAGAATTGGAACATAGAGCGTATTGACCGATAAAGAAAATGAACTTTGACTACCAGAGCGTCGTTACGAGATGATTCTTGAGCACCAACAAGCTTGACGAAATCCGACGTCACGCCTATGAGAACGCAAGGATGTATATGGAAAGGACCAAGGTATATCATGACAAAAACATCACTGTGAGGTGCTATGATGTCGGCAACCAAGTGTTCCTCTACAATTCAAGACTTCGACTCTTCCCAAGGAAGCTTAAATCGAGGTGGTTTGGCCCCTACAAGATAGTACGCATATCTTCGGGAGGTGCCATATAAGTTGAAGGAAAGAAAGACAAGTTCAAGGTGAACGGCCAAAGAGTAAAATCGTATGTAGCAGGAGAGTCGATTAAACAAGAGGAGACATACTTGTCATGCCCCGCTTCCCAAAACGACGGAGGTGAAGCGTGACTAGGCCCGCTTAGGCCAGAGCTAAGGAGCCCTGACCCAATAAGCGTCTGTGTGGTACCAAGACGAAGGTACAGGTCCCTGCATGTTAGTACAGAACAATAAGAGTACAAGGAAAGGGAAGACAATTCATTTTATTATTCCAACATATCAAAAAGTATCAAGTCTCAACGCCCGAAGGGCTACAACTGCAGAAAGTAAAATCTAACGGTGCAGGCACCCGACCTAAACAAGGAAACAAAAGGTGCTATGCACCCAACTAAAAGAAATAGATGTCTCTGGAAACTGCAACGAGAAGTCTCTAGCTCTGTTCCTCCTCAGGATCGTACTCCGGATCAACACTCTCTGGCTCCACGTCGGCTGGCAGGTCAGTCTCCTCAACGTACTCTGGCTCGATCCCTGACGTACAGCACCAAAAGAAGGAACTGTACGTCAGGTAAGGTCTACAAGATCGGGTTAGACCAAACTGCAAAGGCACAAATTATTTAACAACGTTTTACTGGTTGATTAACATGCTGAGGTTATAACAGGCGAACAAACGAAAGTACACGCAGCAGGAAAGTAAACACGACAAGTAGTAGTCGTAGCGAGTGCTACCGACTACGGGACTAGCCTACAGGTGTCAAGACAAGACGGAACATGGAGATCCAGACAGGACAGGACAAGACAAAACACGAAAAGGGTTCACGCCTTTACGGTTCGAGGGGGATCAGACCCTCTTGCCGCGTGCACGCTCAACCCTACCCCAAAACCCCAAGAGTCGTGACAGGACAATGGATCACTTGCTCTAGCTTGACAAGTGCCCTATTGCTCTCTGAGCTGTGTATCAGTACAAGGGATCACCTGCTCCAGCTTGACAGGTGCCCTATTGCCCATCAGGCTGTGAATCGGTACAAGGGATCACTCGCTCTAGCTTGGCGAGTGCCCTATTGCCCAGCGGGCTGTGCAAGATGTAACGGGACATGTCAAGACGGAAGGGACATGACACAACAAAATAGGAGGGGTTGTACTAGGGTGTCCACAACTCACACACACGCATGTCAATCCTATGATGTCAAAATTGTTGTTGTTAGACTCTGGCTTCGTTGGCAAGTCTGAGCCACCAAGTGTGACTCGGACGCTATCATTTCATGTCAGGTTCTCATCGTTCCAAAATATCAATTCTAACAAGACTAAGGCCTAAACAAGGCCAAGAACGCAAGTGGTACACTTGCCTGCAGTGGCGAGTGCGTCGTCTTCCTGGAACGTCTCGTTTAAACATCTCGTCGGCGAAAGAGCGTCTGAAAATCGTGACACGGCGACGGTGTCAGATCACGATTCAATAATTCCTATTAGGGTTGTGTCTAGGTTATCGGGACTATCCTATTTATCAAAAATCACATTTTTAATGCATTTAACCTAATCGACGATCTATCCTATGTGCACATGCATAAAGTCCTTTCGTCAATTTATCTATGGTTGTACAACATTTTAAGGATCAACGGAAAATAAATTTAATTGATTAAAGTTGCTGATTTTAATTAGGTTTTTGATTCATTTACGGTGGGGGTTTCTACGAGTTTAGGGAACCAACCTGATTTGTCGATCGAGTGGAGATCCGGCGTCAGATCTAGAAAAGGTGGAAGCTTTGCGTCGTCCGGAAGTTCCTAGGCCGCAGGTAGTGCAGCGAGGAACGTTGATTGTTGGTGGTGTCGTCAGCCTCCGTTGGTGGTGGAGAAGATCTCAGCGTCTCCCGGGGTCGTCGTCGCTAGAACTAAGGTTGGATCGCCGAGATGGATCTTGGGACGTGAAACGAGATGGCGGACGGAGCTTGGCCGCAAGATCCAGATCTGGGGAGATGAGGGGTGGTCGGCTATTTGTGGGGAAAATTGGAAGAGGAAGAAGAAACAGGAGAAAGGAGAATGGGGGATGAAAAAGGGGAGGAGATCGGATTGATCTCGTGTAGGTGGAGGGCGCACGGGAGGAGGAAAGAATTAGGGAAAGGAAGGAGAGGGATTGGGGAAGAAGACAACTCAAAACAATGAGGAGGAAAGAAGAGCAGCCGCACGTTTAAATAAGAAAACTAAACGGCTGCTAGGTCAAAACCTAGGGTAACGGAAGCGATTAGTCGGTCGGTGAAGGGCGGTCGACCGACTAGTTTGAGAACTAGTCGGTCGGTCGTCTAACTGAGACAGACTAAAAGCTAAACAGAGAACAGTGTCGGTACAGGGTTGACAGATTTAGTCGGTCTGTGAAGGCTCGTCGACCGACTAGTTTGCAACCTAGTCGGTCGGCCAGTGTTCATTGGCTGACTAAAGGATGGAAGTGATTGACAATAAGTATAGAAAATTAGTTGGTCTGAGAAGAAAGCCTAACCGACTAGTTCGTCAACTAGTCGGTCGGTATTTGTTCTTTGACCGACTAATGATAAACAGTAACTCGACTGCATGACATGATCTCTAACTTAGTCAGTCTGCGAAAAAGTGTTGACCGACTAGTTTCACAACTAGTCGGTCGGTGGATGAACTTAGACCGACTAAGCGTAAACAGCAACTCAGTGGAAAAGTAAAAGGGAAACTAGTCGGTCCATGAAGATTTTTTGACCGACTAGATTGACATCTAGTCGGTCGGCCCTTCTTCTTGAACCGACTAAAATGCACACCAAGTCTTCAAATGAAGTGCAAAGCTTCGGGATGGGTTCTAGGGACTTCTAAGGTGAGTCTGGCTCTAAGATAAGAGCGTCATGAAGCACACTCAGCTCCAGATAGGGGAAAAGAGATACGGAAAAGAAGAAGATAGAAGACAAACAATCTTATATATATAAATAAATATCATCATACAAAAACCAGCCGTTACATCCTACACACCTTAAGAAAATTCTGCCCTCGGAATTTCTATCAGAATAGGTGAGGGTAACGCTCTCTCATCTCATCCTCTCTCTCCCAAGTGGACTCTCCAGGTGATCCGTGATGCCACATCACTCTCACCAGGTCGACTACCTTGTTCCTCAACTGCTTCTGTCGACGGTCCAAAATCTGCACGGGCTACTGGTCATAGGTTAGGTCCAGACGGATCGTGATCTTCGAGAAATCCACCGTGTGTGACGTATCACTAACGTACCGACGCAACTGAGATACGTGAAATACGTCGTGAACTCCAACCAAAGATGGTGGCAGAGCAAGGCGGTAGGCCACTGCTCCCACACGCTCCAGCACATCGAAAGGTCCGATGTACCTTGGACTCAGCTTCCCCTTCTTCTCGAATCGGATAACTCCGCGGTTTGGAGAAATCTTCAAGAAGACGTGGTCTCCAGGCTGAAACTCCAAGGGTCTCCTCTTGGCATCCGCCCAATGCTTGAATCGATCATGTGCAACTCTGAGCTTCTCCCTGATGTCTCTCACGACATCCACAGCTTCTACTATCATCTCCGGACCCAACAGCTCCCGATCGCCAATGTCATCCCAGCTCAGTGGCGATCGACATTTCCTCCCATATAAGGCAGCAAACGGCGCCATGCCAATGCTCGCCTGGTAGCTGTTGTTATAAGAAAACTCCACCAAATAGAGATGGTCCTCCCAAGATCCCTTCAAATCGAGTGTACAAGCTCGCAGCATATCCTCTAGTATCTGAATAGTCCTCTCAGACTGGCCGGCGGTCTGCGGGTGGTACGCCGTGCTGAAACTCAGACTCGTACCCAAATTCTCCTGCAGACTTCTCCAGAACTGAGATGTGAACCTCGAATCTTTGTCAGACACGATGCTCACGGGGACTCTGTGTAAGCGTACAATCTCCTGCACGTACACGGTCCACGTCACAACTAACTCAAAGAGGAAAATTAAAGAGAAGTAGAAATGAAATTTTACTTTTAGATACTTCCTCGCCAAAGCTTCCGTAGACTGGCCCACTCGGAAGGGAATGAAATGTGCAGACTTAGTCAATCGATCAATGATCACCCAGACTGCGTCGTTCTGTTTCGGGGTCCATGGTAAACCAGTCACGAAATCCATCGTAATATGTTGCCACTTCCACTCTGGAATAGGGAGCGGTTGTATCAATCCAGCCGTACGATGGTGCTCAGCCTTCACTTGTTGGCATATCAAACACTTGGCAACGCTCCGTGCCACACTCCTCTTCATGCCAATCCACCAGTAATTCAGTCGAAGGTTCTTATACATCTTGGTACCACCAGGTTGTATAGAATATGGTGAGCTACGAGCCTCGCTCAAAAGCTCATCCCAAACATCACCTACAGGTACGCAGAGTCTGCTGCCGTACCGCAACAAACCATCCTCATGAATCACAAACTCCGCACGCAGTCCAGCTTCAACTTGCATCCTGATCCTCTGCAACTTCGGATCTCCTGCCTGTGCTGCCTTGATCCGATCCACGATCATGGACTGAATTCGCAAATTCATGAATGAAAGAACCACACCAGGTAGGACGACCTCCAAATCCATCTCCTTCAGCTCATGATGAATCCTCCAGTCAGCAATATGCATCATATCAGGGTGAAGTCTACTCAAAGCATCCGGCAATACGTTCACCTTCCCCGGGTGATACTGCAAATCTATCTCATAGTCAGCCATGAGCTCCAACCATCATCTCTGGCGCATATTGAGCTCCTTCTGCATGAATATGTACTTCAAACTTTTGTGATCGGTGAAAATCTTCACGCTCTCACTCAGTAAGAAGTGCCTCCAAATCTTCAGTGCAAAGATCACTGCTGCCAACTCCAGATCGTGCGTCCTCAGCTTACGAGAAGCATACGCAACCACGTGGCCATGCTGATGCAGAACACATCCTAGGCCCTTCCCTGATGCATCACAATATACTTCAAAGCCTCCGCTCTGATCCGGTACTGCAGAACTCGCACTTGCCATACTTGGCATACAACTTGTGTCGCCTCAGCGTCTCCAGCACTGTCCTCAGATGACATCTGTGCTCCTCTTCAGACTTCGAGTAAATAAGAATGTCGTCAATAAAGATAACGACAAACTTATCCAGGAAGTCATAGAAAATCAAGTTCATAAGGTTCATGAACACAGCTGGAGCATTGGTCATGCCGAAAGGCATCACCACAAACTCATAGTGCCCGTACTTCGTCCAGAAAGCTGTCTTCGGAATGTCATCCTTCTTCACCTTCAATTGGTGATATCCGCTCCTCAAATCCAACTTCGAGAAAACTCTCGAACCTCCCAGCTGATCAAAAATGTCATCGATACGCGGCAGTGGATACTTGTTCTTCACGGTGATAGCATTCAATCCTCGATAGTCCACGCACATCCTGCGGGACCCATCCTTCTTCTTCACAAGTAACACTGGTGCACCCCATGGTGACACACTAGGGTGGATGAAACCCTTCTGCAACAGCTCATCTAGTTGCTTCTGTAGCTCCTCTAGCTCCGCGGGAGCCATCCTATACGGTGCCTTCGATATCGGCTGTGCACCCGGCATCAGATCGATGCCGAACTCCAAAGCTCTGTCGGGTGACAGACCCGAGATATCCTCCGGAAAGACGTCATCGAAGTCTCTGACAACCGCTGGTCGGTCGACCTCCATCTCCATCTGCAACGCTGCTAACACTGGCACCTCTGGCTTGGCCCGAAATCTGATGGGCCCAAGCGACTCGTCTATGCTGCGGAACTAGAACTCCGGATGGCCTGGAATCCGGAATACCACTCTCTTGCTGTGACAGTCGATCGAAGCATGGAAATCTCCTAGCCAATCGATGCCAAGGACGACATCGAAATGCGGCAGATCGTGGACGATGAAATCTGCATACAACTCATGTCCACTGACCACTAGAGGAATCGATCGACATCCCATGTTCACAGTCACCACTCCGTTCCCTGTGGTGATGTCCCAACACTTAGGAAGTGTATGGGTAGGAATGGAGTGCTTTGTTATAAACCTCTGGGATATGATGCACATGGATGCACCGGAGTCAAACAAAGGCAACACAGGGTGAGAGAACACAAGAATGGTGCCTATGAAAACAAAGGGTCTAAGGTCACAACACTACTCTAGCAATCAAACAACCAAGTAACACTAACATAACTAGCAATAAGGTCTAACTATGAAATGTAAAGGCTAGGTCAAGGAGTTACCTGCAATAACTCCATCCAGCTCCTCAGTCTCAACAGCTGTCATGGTATAGGCCGGCCTCTGAAGATGCACTGCTCGCTGGTACAACTGCCGCTGTGGCACCAAGGGTGGTCCATGAACAGCAGGTCCTCTCTAGACTGGGGCAGGTGCCCTCATCTGCAACGGGGCTAGCGCTCCAACAACAGCATTGCGGGCTCTCAGACAATCCTTCGCAGCATGTGAAGCATCTCCACAAAGTAGGCACATACCCAGCTTCCTCCTACAGTTGGTCTGAACATGTCCGGGCTTGCCGCAGAAATGGCACGGACCCTTGCTCTGCTGTTGCACTGGTGCTCCAGGTCTCTTGAATGGCACAGTCTGGACTGGCCTCATCGCCGGCCTGGCAGGTGGCCGGTACTGCTCCATAGGGCACTTCCCTCTGTCCGCTGGAGTGTCAGGCAGGTGCGAAATTGTCTCATGATTCTTCGCATCATCTAACACTTCTCTCATAGTTGAGAAACTAGCAGAGGACATGAAAGCCTGGACCTTCGGACGAAGTCCCTGACGGAACCGCTCAGCTCGGTTCTCCTCCTTCTTCACCATGTGCGGGGCAAAATGGCTCAGCATCTCAAACTCAGCCTCATACTCGTCGATAGTCATGTCCCCCTACTTCAGATCCATGAATCTGCCCATCAGATCTCTCCTAGTTGCCTTGGTGAAGTACTTTTCCTTGAACATGTGGCGAAAAGTCTTCCACTCTACAAGCTTCTGCAGGCGCCTCTACTCAATACGCCACAAGTTTCGGGCAATCTCAGTCAGCTGCATCTTCGCGATCTCCACCCGAGTATCATCTGGAATCTTGGCAGCTATCAACTTCTCCTCAGTGCTCTGGATCCACTCATCGGAACCCATAGGCCCCTCCTTCCCAGAGAAGGTCTTCGGCTGAAGCTCGTTGAACTGCTTCACTCCTGGAGCAGCTCGCGGAGCAGGCGGAGGCGGAGGTGGTTTAATAGGTGGGGCCTGGGCAGCACGATTGGACTGCTGCACCAGCTGATGCTGCACCTCAAGCATCTCTCGCATCACGCCAAGGAACTGGCAGAACTCTGCACCCTGGTCCTTCGGATCGTCATCACTCGAATTCGTGGATCGAGTAATGCGTCGCCCAGCCATCCTGTGTTCAGAAACGAAAACACAGGTCAGACTCGTACAATATTTGAATATCAAAATGAATGTCCATACTCTCACTATTCTGTACTTGCAGAAAGATTGGGACGTGGACCTGCATGGGCCACCACTAAAACCTGTCACGCCCCGCTTCCCAAAACGGCCGAGGCGAAGCGTGACTAGGCCCGCTTAGAGCTAAGGAGCCCTGACCCAATAAGCATCTGTGTGGTACCAAGATGAAGGTACAGGTCCCTGCATGTTAGTACAGAACAATAAGAGTACAAGGAAAGGGAAGACAATTCATTTTATTATTCCAACATATCAAAAAGTACCAAATCTCAACGCCCGAAGGGCTACAACTGCAGAAAGTAAAATCTAACGGTGCAAGCACCCGACCTAAACAAGGAAACAAAAGGTGCTACGCACCCTACTAAAAGAAATAGATGTCTCTGGAAACTGCAATGAGAAGTCTCTAGCTCTGGTCCTCCTCAGGATCGTACTCCGGATAAACACTCTCTGGCTCCACGTCAGTTGGCAGGTCAGTCTCCTCAACGTACTCTGGCTCGATCCCTGACGTACAACACCAAAAGAAGGAACTGTACATCAGGTAAGGTCTACAAGATCGGGTTAGACCAAACTGCAAGTGCACCAATTATTTAACAACGTTTTACTGGTTGATTAACATGCTGAGGTTATAACAGGCGAACAAACGAAAGTACACGCAGCAGGAAAGTAAACACGACAAGTAGTAGTCGTAGCGAGTGCTACCGACTACGGGACTAGCCTACATGTGTCAAGACAAGATGGAACATGGAGAGCCAGATAGGACAAGACAAGACACGAAAAGGGTTCACGCCTTTACGGTTCGAGGGGGATCAGACCCTCTTGCCGCATGCACGCTCAACCCTACCCCCAAACCCCAAGGTTCGTGACAGGACAAGGGATCACTTGCTCTAGCTTGACAAGTGCCCTATTGCTCTCTGAGCTGTGTATCAGTACAAGGGATCACTTGCTCTAGCTTGACAGGTGCCCTATTGCCCATCGGGCTGTGAATCGGTACAAGGGATCACTCGCTCTAGCTTGGCGAGTGCCCTATTGCCCAGCGGGCTGTGCAAGAAGGAACGGGACATGTCAACACGGAAGGGACATGACACAACAAAATAGGAGGGGTTGTACTAGGGTGTCTGTTGGGGTTTTGGCGGACCCCCAAAGCTCGGATCCGTATCCGTCCTAAGTCGGACGGACCACGGAGGCACATAGGCGCATCGGAAAAACAGAAATCTTAATTTCTACACTAGCTAAACAATTTAGCTAGGCTCTGGGGAACCAGAACCCAGCCCGATCTATGCCGACTTGGAGTGGGTCTGACCACTCCAAGAAGGATCTACACTAAGCGACTAATTAAAATTACGCTAAAACGCTTAACCACATACCCGAAATCTTGGCCCTGGAGCAGGCAAGATGTACCGCACCGTCTTGAGAAGCTCCTCGTAGCCGAGCCACGTTGACCCGATCTCCCTGAGCCGCCTCGCACCCTCGCACCGATCCGCCCGAGCCGCTTTCGCCTCCGAGCCGATCACACGCGGTAGAAAGTTTCACTTGAGAAGAAACCCGCGTCTTAGACGTCCGGATCGGATCCAAACCCCTTTCGTAGTCGTGCTAGGACTACTCCAGAGAATAGAAAAGTAGAGAGAGAGATTTAGTCGCGGACCGAGCTTGCTCAATAATTTGGAGCTACCCGATCGTTGACTGGTGTGTTTTTCAACGAGGAGAGTGCACCCCTATTTATATAGGGAGTGAGCACTCAACATCTCGTTGCGGGCAATGTGGGACAATTCCCATGAAGAGAAAAACAATTAAGCCATTTGGCTTAATTTCAATTTTAAAGTTAGCCTTTCACAAAGTCAAACTTTAACGAATTAATTCTCCTCACATACTAAACTTCAGACACCAAACAAGCTATCAATCAGAAGAGCTTGGAATGGTGAACGCGTAGGAACTGACGGCGACGAATTTCGACTTCGTTTGACCCCTCAAACAATTGCTCAAAGTTTAGCAATTTCTCAAAATTCGTAGCCGTCATTAGGGTTTCAAAAAAAAACTAATTGACTTAAGTTGCGGGCGCGCCCGCTAGACTTAGCGGGCGCGCCCGCCCAAGGGGGGGAAGGGCGGGCCACCCGCCTGCTGCTGCAGCGGGCGGGCGCCCGCTGCTGCTGCGGGCCGCGCCCGCTGCACAAGCGGGCGCGGGCCCGCTGAGCAGCGGGCTGCGCCTGCTTGCAGCGGGCGCTGGCCCGCTGTGTGCAGCGGGCCGTGCCCGCTGCATCAGCGGGCGCTGGCCCGCTGTGCAGCGGGCCACGCCCGCTAATGCAGCGGGCGCCCGCCCGCTACACACAGCGGGCCATGCCCGCTGCTGCAGCGGGCCGTGCCCGTTTTGCCCTTGCACATGGGCCTCTTGGCCCGGTGGGTCTAACCCACTTCCCCTTGAACTCTTTCTGCGTTTCTGGGCTCGTTTGAGCTCCGATTTAGACACGGTTTGAACCTGTGTTTAGACCGGGACGATCCCGTCATCCAGGTAACCCTTTCCAACAAGTTTGTTCCTACTAAATTCGTCGTAACTAATTTACAACACGTTTAGTTAAAGTTAGCATCTAATGCAATGTTATGTCCCTATTGCTATTGCGACTAACTTTCACAACTTAACTTGTGAATATCATCAAATGACATTTCTCTCTATTCTATATTCCTATTACTAAGACACGAGTACTACTCGGTGTGAGACCCTACAGCCTGACCTTACTACAGGTTGGGGCTCGAAACCCCTAGACGACGGTCACTACGAGCAGTAGCTGTCGTCCCTGTTTCAGAGTCATCATAACGTGATCGACCCTTTGACAAAAGTATCATAGGGTTTGCATTGGCTGTGTTAGTGATGAATTCCGTTAGCTAAAATCCCTTCGTCAAGACTGTGTTTGATGTTGGCCTAGGGTATGGTTTTCTGTCAACCCCATTAGACAACATTGGTCAGTATACGGCGGTCTTTATTGTATACACGTTGTACTACTTGCAACGTACCCCGGCCGAGGATTAACATAAAGACCGTACTGAGCCTATAACACTAACTTCCCTTTAATGGAAGTGACGAATCCCATCTTAGTCACTTACTCACCTAGAGAGCTTCTGGTGCAACCCAACCTAAGATCTTTCATCAGGACTGGTCCTCGAAGCTAGATCATGGGTCTAAGCTACACCGTCCGTTCACAGGTTTATACAGATGACTTCAGGTCTTAAGGATCAACTAACCTATCATCACCCTAGAGTTATTGAAGACAGATCATTAAAGTTAACCATTTAATAACTCTAACTTGGTCGTTCAGTGAACTCATTCTCCAATGAGCACCTGTGTCTCGTCTCCGACTTCAGCAAGTCGAATGACTATGAGATCATCATTACCCGAAGGTAAGACGAAGACACAGTGATCTATCCGATGTGTCGATATCCAGTTCTCGACACATCTATGATCACGAACCGTTTTAGACTTACGTTTCTATTCGGTCTCTTACTTACTCATAATCGAGATCTCATCTAGATATGTAAGGACCTAACTCTAAGTCTATGGATATTATCCAAGTATATTAATACAAACAATTTTATACTTAGAATAATACGTACCATATACGGTATGAACAAGACGTATAATCAAGATAAATTGCCTTATGGGCATATATCTTCCTACATCTCCCACTTGCACTTAGGCTATTTATCTCGGTATCTCATGCCGTTATAGCATATCAGTCACTTTGACATTTGATATGGCAAACCTAAGAATGGTTCTACTAATAAGTATCTACAACGAATTTTAATGGATTGAAATTACATCTCTTGATCACACAGGGTTGATCCTTTGGAAAAATGATCTGGATCAATTTTCCTAACTTTGTATAGCTAACAGTTAGCTTATACTATTTAGATGTGGGGTCTTACATTTCCGTAAGTCAGTTCTAGCTCACTCCACTTTATTGTGTCAATATGTCAAGTACACATTTGACGCCCTAAGTCTCTATATATATACTATTAAATCAAAACAATTTTGACTTAATGATTTATATAGAAGATTCATTAAAGTGAAAAATCCTTTTTACTTAGTCCGAAAAACGGAACTAAGTATATGAGCTCGCTCCCACTGACTTTAAGAATTACCTGGTCAAATTTCTTTAACATAATATCTAAATCATATTTAGGTTTATGTGCAAAATATAACCATTTGGTAAGTGCCTTAGATGGAATGCACAAGTGTCAGATTCGGTTTGACGAATGAGTCAAGTCAAGATCGTTTTAAGGAAACTTGACATTGACTCGTTCAATCAAAACGTCCTACACTGTACTTATTCCTTTAACCACATTTAGTATTAACTCTTTTAATAACTAAATGCAGTTAATCACGAGTTAATATTGATATGCGTATTTATTGTGATTGCACACAATTTATACGCCCCCTGGAACCTATACTTAACTACTGATTGACTTCAGACATTTAGTCAGCTTCAAAATCAATATTATCGAAGCTATACATCATTATTCGAAAATATACGCAACCATCACAGAAAAGTCACATCCACAGAATTTGAGCCAATTCAATTTCAATTGCAACAATCGAGACATTCATTCCAAAACAACGGGTTCATAAAAGGAACCTTCATTTGTTTATCAAAAAATAAACTTTGAGTGCAAAGCACTCATTCATTGTTTTTGATCCTTAAAGATGATACATTTTATTCAAATAAGAAAAATATCATCTCCATCACGATCAGCGTCTCCAGAAGTCTTTGAGCGGTCCCAGCAGCAACTGTTGCTTTAATTGCCGACCGATCTCCGTGCTTCTCTAATCTCCAGTTCTTATCAGCCACCTGTATACAGTACACAGATGTATATAAGTATCTCATACTATATGAATGGAAATGATTGCATTTAATTGAATTTTAATTTGTACCTGAGGTAGAGGCATCAGTATGCCCCTTCTTCTTCTCTGCAAGATAGATCTTGCAGTTCCTCTTCCAGTGGCCAATCTTGTGGCAATGGAAGCACTCAGATTTCGACGGGGCCCCTTTGTTCTTTTTCTTCCCATTCTTAGCCTTCGCAGGTTGTGGGACCTGCCTCTTCTTCCCTTTGCCTTTCGGCTGGTCGGAAGTAGCAGAGCCAACAACCAGTGCAGCCGGCTTCTTATGAATCTCCTCAAACTGCCGGAGCATATTGAGGAGACCCGGAAGATCCGTCTCAAGGCTGTTCATTATAAAGCCAGTTATAAAAGGCTTGAAATCGGGAGTCAAAGACTTTAGGATAATGTCCGTGGACATCTCATTGTCCAGGATAAATCCTAACTGGGCGGCGTCCTCTACGTACCCAATCATCTTGATAACATGATCCTGTACGGGTTCCGTCCCCATCTTGGTGCCCCAGAGGTTGCTAGTGGCCTCGAACTTGGCAGCTCTTGATCGCTTGCCATACAACTCTTGTGCGTTGAGGAGCATGCTTTGAACATCCATATGTTCATGCTTCCTCTGCAACTCGTTGGTCATCGAAGCCAGAGTAAGGCACCTGGCCTTCTCTGCATCCCTCTGGTACAATTTGTAGGCTTCCTTTTCCTCGTGGGTCGAATCTTCATCCGGCTTATCTGGAGCGTCCTCGAACAGTACGTATCCTATTCCGGCTAGGGAAAGGACCAACTTGATGTTCCTAAGCCAGTCTTTGTAGTTCGTTCCATCCAGCACGTTCTTCTCAACCATGTATCTAAGTCCCGAATCCATTCTGTATTTTATAGATACTTTAGTTAGTATATGTTCGTAGTATAGTTTTAATGGTTTTAATAAAACTATATTCTCCCACTAAATTTATTTAAAGCCATAATAATAAACAATTTATTATAAAATAATATTTGTGAGAGAGGGATCCGACTACCGTGAGTCTGACAACCTTGAGTGTATCTCAACAAGTTGTCCGACTCTGCAGTCGGTAGACGAACTCGTCGTCAATCATATTTACTATGATTCCCTATCGATTTTTACCCCTAGTCATTTGTGATCATGAGTGTGCTCAACCGGATCACAATGGCTAGCCTAGTCGGACCCTTGTTTTCGTGTCTAGCCTGACTTGCCCTTTTGCTCGGTGTATGCACGACGCGCCGGTTTGGGTCAGGTCTTAGACTACATTCTTGGTTAGACTTACGCCGAAGCTCGAGGGATGAGACAACGGTTTCAGTCAGGTTAAGATGTCAATCAAGAAATCGGTTTCTATAAGATTGACATGTCACGGCTTGAGTGTAGCTCAACAACCGGAACATGTTTCTTACAGTTGCCAACTCCTAAAACAAGGAGGGCTACGATTTATCTTGAACAATATTATTATCGTATTGACTTAGGTATAGTCGATGGACTTACATAGTCATGAATCGACTCCTTGCGGTCCAGCGGACGCGGCCAGGGAATTGACTAAGCCAGGACCACTTGTTACCCAGTCTAGCTAGGTTGGTCCAAAAACTTTAGCCAAGCACATTGACCGACATCATGATCCATTGAAGGAGTTGTCATCAATCTTATGTTTTCCAAACAATTAAATGGCTTTTATTTAAGAGAACTAGTTAATCCTTATCAACTAGTTGATCCTAAAAATTCAAAATTTTTTTTAGATTGGTTGAACATCTTTTATTAAGTCCTTATCAACTATAAGGTTCTACGTTCAACTTGCTACCCCAATCTAATTAGGATTTTATAAAACAATTCAACATTTTGTCTTTTATGAAAATCATTAATTAAACGATTTAATGAAATGATTTACAAACAAGGGGACTACCCTAATCAGGTATTAGGTTCAATGTTGTTTTGTTTTATCAAACATAACATGTCACTATCATGTTTTAATGGCTAACCTAACAAGGTTTGTGTATACATTATACAACATGAAATGAAGCAACTAACTTTATCGGCATAAAAGAAAGTTTCATTTTTAGTGACATATAAAAGGTATTTGCAAGTTTAAAAAAAATTATCTATATAATACAAACATGCAAATCTAAATTTTAACACTTAAAATTAAAGATTAAAATTTAAAGCCTTCATAAAAAATTTTTATCGCATAAAACTAGGTCGTACAAAATTATCTAATAATTTTAAACCTAGGCCTTTAAAATTTTTTAACCTTATTTCTAAAATTAAAATATCACATAAAAATTTTAGAAACATCTATGTAGTAAAAGAAATTAATTTATATTACATCTCATGAAATAAAATTATTTCTATTATTTACATATTTAAAACAATTTTAAAACTCTTTTAAAATCTTTTAGAAATCCTTTTTAGAAGCTTTCAAATAAAGTTTAAAGATTTCTAACTTTATGTAACTAAAGAAAAATTCTTAATTTTCCAAAAATAAAATTTTCTAAAGTTTACATAAACTTTAAACACCCTTAAAAATTTTTAATGTCTCATAAAAATTTACAAAGTATTTAAATGTTGGATGCCTATTTAAAATTTATCGCATAAAGTAAATAGTCCAAAATAAAATTTTCGTGTTGCATAAACAATTTTTTTTTATTTAAAAACACGAAACAATTTTAAAAACTATTTAACATTAAGCAAAATAGTTTGTACATGAAAGCTAAGCATTTTTTTTAACTATTTTAAAAAGTCGCTATAGTAGATCTATAGCATAACCGTAGCTCTGATACCACTGTTGGGGTTTTGGCGGACCCCCAGAGCTCGGATCCGTATCCGTCCTAAGTCGGACGGACCACGGAGGCACATAGGCGCAGCGGAAAAACAGAAATCTTAATTTCTACACTAGCTAAACAATTTAGCTAGGCTCTGGGGAACCAGAACCCAGCCCGATCTATGCCGACTTGGAGTGGGTCTGACCACTCCAAGAAGGATCTACACTAAGCGACTAATTAAAATTACGCTAAAACGCTTAACCACATACCCGGAATCTTGGCCCTGGAGCAGGCAAGATGTACCGCACCGTCTTGAGAAGCTCCTCGTAGCCGAGCCGCGTTGACCCGATCTCCCTGAGCCGCCTCGCACCCTCGCACCGATCCGCCCGAGCCGCTTTCGCCTCCGAGCCGATCACACGCGGTAGAAAGTTTCACTTGAGAAGAAACCCGCGTCTTAGACGTCCGGATCGGATCCAAACCCCTTTCGTAGTCGTGCTAGGACTACTCCAGAGAATAGGAAAGTAGAGAGAGAGATTTAGTCGCGGACCGAGCTTGCTCAATAATTTGGAGCTACCCGATCGTTGACTGGTGTGTTTTTCAACGAGGAGAGTGCACCCCTATTTATATAGGGAGTGAGCACTCAACATCTCGTTGCGGGCAATGTGGGACAATTCCCATGAAGAGAAAAACAATTAAGCCATTTGGCTTAATTTCAATTTTAAAGTTAGCCTTTCACAAAGTCAAACTTTAACGAATTAATTCTCCTCACATACTAAACTTCAGACACCAAACAAGCTATCAATCAGAAGAGCTTGGAATGGTGAACGCGTAGGAACTGATGGCGACGAATTTCGACTTCGTTTGACCCCTCAAACAATTGCTCAAAGTTTAGCAATTTCTCAAAATTCGTAGCCGTCATTAGGGTTTCAAAAAAAAACTAATTGACTTAAGTTGCGGGCGCGCCCGCCCAAGGGGGGGAAGGGCGGGCCACCCGCCCGCTGCTGCAGAGGGCCAGCGCCCGCTGCACAAGCGGGCGCGGGCCCGCTTGCAGCGGGTGCTGGCCCGCTGTGCAGCGGGCCACGCCCGCTAATGCAGCGGGCGCCCGCCCGCTGCACACAGCGGGCCATGCCCGCTGCTGCAGCGGGCCGCGCCCGTTTTTCCCTTGCACATGGGCCTCTTGGCCCGGTGGGTCTAACCCACTTCCCCTTGAACTCTTTCTGCGTTTCTGGGCTCGTTTGAGCTCCGATTTGGACTCGGTTTGAACCTGTGTTTAGACCGGGACGATCCCGTCATCCAGGTAACCCTTTCCAACAAGTTTGTTCCTACTAAATTCGTCGTAACTAATTTACAACACGTTTAGTTAAAGTTAGCATCTAATGCAACGTTATGTCCCTATTGCTATTGTGACTAACTTTCACAACTTAACTTGTGAATATCATCAAATGACATTTCTCTCTATTCTATATTCCTATTACTAAGACACGAGTACTACTCGGTGTGAGACCCTACAGCCTGACCTTACTACAGGTTGGGGCTCGAAACCCCTAGACGACGGTCACTACGAGCAGTAGCTGTCGTCCCTGTTTCAGAGTCATCATAACGTGATCGACCCTTTGACAAAAGTATCATAGGGTTTGCATTGGCTGTGTCAGTGATGAATTCCGTTAGCTAAAATCCCTTCGTCAAGACTGTGTTTGATGTTGGCCTAGGGTATGGTTTTCTGTCAACCCCATTAGACAACATTGGTCAGTATACGGCGGTCTTTATTGTATACACGTTGTACTACTTGCAACGTACCCCGGCCGAGGATTAACATAAAGACCGTACTGAGCCTATAACACTAACTTCCCTTTAATGGAAGTGACGAATCCCATCTTAGTCACTTACTCACCTAGAGAGCTTCTGGTGCAACCCAACCTAAGATCTTTCATCAGGACTGGTCCTCGAAGCTAGATCATGGGTCTAAGCTACACCGTCCGTTCACAGGTTTATACAGACGACTTCAGGTCTTAAGGATCAACTAACCTATCATCACCCTAGAGTTATTGAAGACAGATCATTAAAGTTAACCATTTAATAACTCTAACTTGGTCGTTCAGTGAACTCATTCTCCAATGAGCACCTGTGTCTCGTCTCCGACTTCAGCAAGTCGAATGACTACGAGATCATCATTACCCGAAGGTAAGACGAAGACACAGTGATCTATCCGATGTGTCGATATCCAGTTCTCGACACATCTATGATCACGAACCGTTTTAGACTTACGTTTCTATTCGGTCTCTTACTTACTCATAATCGAGATCTCATCTAGATATGTAAGGACCTAACTCTAAGTCTATGGATATTATCCAAGTATATTAATACAAACGATTTTATACTTAGAGTAATACGTACCATATACGGTATGAACAAGACGTATAATCAAGATAAATTGCCTTATGGGCATATATCTTCCTACAGTGTCCACAACTCACACACACGCATGTCAATCCTATGATGTCAAAATTGTTGTTGTTGGACTCAGGCTTCGTTGTCAAGTCTGAGCCACCAAGTGCGACTCGGACGCTATCATTTCACGTCCGGTTCTCATCGTTCCAAAATATCAATTCTAACAAGACTAAGGCCTAAACAAGGCCAAGAACACAAGTGGTACACTTGCCTGCTGTGGCGAGTGCGTCGTCTTCCTGGAACGTCTCGTCTAAACGTCTCGTCGGCGAAAGAGCGTCTGAAAATCGTGACACGGCGACGGTGTCAGATCACGATTCAATAATTCCTATTAGGGTTGTGTCTAGGTTATCGAGACTATCATATTTATCGAAAATCACATTTTTAATGCATTTAACCTAATCGACGATCTATCCTATGTGCACATGCATAAAGTCCATTCGTCGATTTATCTACGGTTGTACAACGTTTTAAGGATCAACGGAAAATAAATTTAATTGATTAAAGTTGCTGATTTTAATTAGGTTTTTGATTCATTTACGGTGGGGATTTCTACGAGTTTAGGGAACCAACCTGATTTGTCGATCGAGCGGAGATCCGGCGTCAGATCTGGAAAAGGTGGAAGCTTTGCGTCGTCCGGAAGTCCTAGGCCACGGGTAGCACAGCGAGGAAAGTTGATTGTTGGTGGTGGCGTCAGCCTCCATTGGTGGTGGAGAATATCTCAGCGTCTCCCGTGGTCGTCGTCGCTAGAACTAAGGTTGGATCACCGAGATGGATCTTGGGAAAGGAAACGAGATGGCGGACGGAGCTTGGCCGCAAGATCCAGATCTGGGGAGATGAGGGGTGGTCGGCTATTTGTGGGGAAAATCGGAAGAGGAAGAAGAAACAAGAGAAAGGAGAATGGGGGATGAAAAAGGGGAGGAGATCGGATTGATCTCGTGAAGGTGGAGGGCGCACGGGAGGAGGAATGACTTAGGGAAAGGAAGGAGAGGGATTGGGGAAGAAGACAACTCAAAACAATAAGGAGGAAAGAAGCGCAGCCGCGTGTTTAAATAAGAAAACAAAACGGCGGCTAGGTCAAAACCTAGGGTTACGGAAGCGATTAGCCGGTCGGTGAAGGGCGGTCGACCGACTAGTTTGAGAACTAGTCGGTTGGTCGTCTAACTGAGACCGACTAAAAGATAAACAGAGAACAGTGTCGGTACATGGTTGACAGATTTAGTCGGTCTGTGAAGGCTCGTCGACAGACTAGTTTGCAAACTAGTCAGTCGGCCAGTGTTCATTGACCGACTAAAGGATGTAAGTGATTGACAATAAGTATAGAAAATTAGTTGGTCTGAGAAGAAAGCCTAACCAACTAGTTCGTCAACTAGTCGGTCGGTATTCGTTCTTAGACTGACTAATGATAAACAGTAACTCGACTGCATGACATGATCTCTAACTTAGCCGGTCTGCGAAGAAGTGTTGACCGACTAGTTTCATAACTAGTCGGTCGGTGGATGAACTTAGACCGATTAAGCGTAAACAGTAACTCAGTGGAAAAGTAAAATGGAAACTAGTCGGTCCATAAAGATTTTCTGACCGACTAGATTGACATCTAGTCGGTCAGCCCTTCTTCTTGAACCGACTAAAATGCACACCAAGTCTTCAAATGAAGTGTGAAGCTTCGGGATGGGTTCTAGGGACTTCTAAGGTGAGTCTGGCTCTAAGATAAGAGCGCCATGAAGCACACTCAGCTCCAGATAGGGGAAAAGAGATACGGAAAAGAAGAAGAGAGAAGACAAACAGTCTTATATATAAATAAATATCATCATACAAAAACCAGCCGTTACAATACTTCCTCGAAAGATCCCCCACCACTCATTAACAACCTTGAGGGAGTCGAGCTTATGACTTAAAAGAAACGCTTATCGGAAAGCAACCCGACTTCCTATCCTTTAGTTTTCACTTTCTTTTTGTTTTTCTATCCATCAATAACCAAATAAATATGTGTTCGTTTCTATAAAAATTCAAAACATAAAAAGCTGACGGGTTCTTCCTCTTCGGGTTGAACGACGAAGAGAGCGCACCATACGATGAATCGAAGGCAAATGAACCAGGGGGCGTCACCAAGAAACACAAGCTTGGGGGAGATAAGCTACAGGTGACTCGACCGAGTAGACTCCTACTCGGTTGAGTGACAGACAGTTGGAGAAATGTCCTGAAAGTGCATCCTGAAAGCTACAGGTAACTCGGTCGAGTAGCCACATACTCGGTTGAGCTGCAGGAAAATGAAGAAAACAGGCAAAAATCATTTTCTGGAAATTTACGATGACTCGGCCGAGTAGCACCCAGCTCGGCCAAGCTACTAACGAGCTGCATTAAGCTGGAGAAAAGGCCCAAAACATCGTTCTAAAAGCTACAGGCGACTCGACCGAGTAGCACTCTACTCGACCGAGCTGCGAGAAATTGCAGAAAATGGGCCAAAAATCGGCTTCTGGAAAATTATTGCAACTCGGCTGAGTAGCACCCTACTCGGTCGAGCTACAGACAAGCTGCACAAAGCTAGAGATGAAGGCAAAAATGTGGCTCTAGAAATTAATTCGACTCGACGGAGTATCTACCCTACTCGGCTGAGCTGCAGGGCGACCAAAATAGAGCTGAAAACATCGCTCTATTTTAATTCATCTCGACCGAGCTGTGTAAGCAGCTCGGTCGAGTACTAGGGCACAATTTCAAAATTATTTTAATCTTTTCCTACTCGACCAAGCAGCTATGGCTGCTTGGCCCAAGCAGTGACCTATGGGGGGCCCACAACTCAAACCGAGTCCTCTCGGTTTATAACCCATACCCTACTCGACATCAAATCCTAATTCATCTTTACAACCCCCAACCGAGCCCCAGTGCCCTAATCCCCCACCGACTCGACTCCTCCTCACTGCCACCGCGGCTGTTTCGACCACCCGAGCCACTGTCGATGACACCCCTTCGGTCCGCCTCCCTCCTCTCTCTCTCTCTCTCTCTCTCTCTCTCTCTCTCTCTCTCTCTCTCTCTCTCTCTCTCTCTCTCCTCATCAGTTTCTCTCTCTCTCTCTCTCTACCACTCTACCACTCTCTCTTAATCTACCCTTACCCACCGCCCCCACTTCGAAAAACCCCTGTGACTCGCCATCGACGCCGTGCAGCACCGACGGTGGCTCACCCCTCTCTTTTCTCACCTCCCTACTCGTTCCCCCCTCGACGTCCTCTATAACCTCAGCATCGCCGCCCGAGCACCACATGTGCTTGGGTAGCTCCATATCCCCTTACCCCCTTCACCTCCCCATCACCCTCATCAGCTTCCCTACCTTCTTCAACCCCAACACAACCCCCATCTTCGTTAAATTTTCGAAAATTTTGTACTCCGATCCTTTTTTAATTTGAGATCGCCCCACTGATATTATTTTCACATCTTCTTGCAGTTACTTCGACACCTTTCCTTGAGACGTCTAGATCAGGAGCAACATAGGGGATCACATTGGATCTGTAGCTTTACACGTGCACGTACTTCCAGCCTTTCACATAGTGCACGTACTTTTGGCGCCATTGGGGGTTAGATTGGATTTGCATTGTGCACGTACTTCCATATTGCACTCGCACCGACGCCCGTGTCGGTACACTCTTTCCTCTATTTACCTTACCTGTCGACGCACGTCGCTTAATTTCTTGCATAATGCCACCATGCCAAGTTCGGCTGAGGAACGCCAACACCAGCACACCCTCCTATAGGCCAACACGTCGCCCCCGTTGTACGATCTCGCCCACTCACGAGCCGAACCTTGGAAATTCGTCAAATCCGAGCCCTTGGTCCACCACCACCACCCCCTTCCGACCATCTGTATCTCAATGATGCAACTTATGACGTCACCTTCCGGGACGGGGAGTAGGGCAACCAGTTTGTCGCCTGCTCCTCCTTGTAGGAAAGGGGGCAGGACTTCCCTGATGGAAATTGAATTCCACCCCCAAGTGATTTTGATGATGAGCACACCAAATGAATGCTTAGTGTACTAACTACACTACACTTTAAGTATGCAGATTTTGTGAAGCTCTACTAATACTCCAAGAAGCACGCATCAATACTCCACGACAAAGACGAACATGACTAAACTCAAGTGATGAAGCTCAAGCTCAAACAGAACAAGAAGCTCAAAGAGAAGCTCACCTTCACTTCATCAAGTTGACTAAACTTCCGAAGACATGTTCAGAGTCTAGTGTGAGTGTGTCGTGTCTTTTAGGGTATTTGTCAAAGCCATATCAAATAGACAACACACACAAACTAATGATTTCGAAATAATTTTTAACTATCTTCAAAATAGTTTTCAAGAGCTTTTATAGTCACTTCATAATTCTCGTAGTGAAACTCCACGCACCCTGGAGCTAACTACCCTTTTTGACTAGAACAACAGGAAAAACTCCTCTGGGAGTCGACTACCAAAAGTAGGGAGTCGACTACTTGTCAGGGATGAAAATTTCCTAGACTCCTCTGGGAGTCGACTACCTATAGGAGGGAGTCGACTACCTACTGGAAATTTTCAGACGTTTTGAATTTGAATTTTAAAATCTTTTGAGCAATTTACTCCGAAATTTTTGGGACAAAAGTCAAACGAAATTTGAAATTCAAATCTCAGTTTTTCCCTATAAATAGAGCTAAATTCTTTTGTGAAAAACACAACATTGAAAATCAAAATTCGTAAAAGCTCTCGTGAATCAAAGCTCTCTAATTATTCTCTCTAGCCAGTTTAAATTCGGTTTTGATCTTGCAATATTTTCTCATCTTTTTTAAGATCATATTATTATTTTCTATTGGCTAAATTGTGTTTCAAAATCCCTTCTATTATTTCTCTCTAATTTTATTTGAAGGATTACTTTGAAAAAGCTCTAGATCACAAAGAACTTATCTCGTATCTTTGTGTGATCTAGACTATCATTCTATTAAGCCACTACACAATTGTCTATCTTTTGATTGGCTATAGAATCGGATGTATTTTCAATCTCTATCATTTATTGTAGAGTATTGAACAAATCTATTATTGTGTTAATTGTTGGAACACTAGACAAGTCTAGTTGTTGCCAGTTGGAAAGTCCTCGGTTTGTGAGGCAAGGGTAAAACCCTAGACAAGTCTAGGTGTTGCGTTCGGAAATCCTGGTCAAGGCTAGGTCGTTGGAAATCCTAACAAGTGAAGTTAGGTGCTTGTATTTACCAAGGCAGATAGTGGAAATCTCGTACCGGATTGGTCGGGGACTGGACGTACCCGGGTTGCGGGGAACCAGGATAAAATCCTTTTGTTTGCGATTGTTGATTTGTGTTTGATTATCTTTTCATTCATATCTTCTATTTACAGCAACGATCAATTTTATCTATATACGCTGAAATTCATATTTATAATCTTATTTGTCCTAACATATTCTCTGGGAGTCGACTACTGCTCATAAGAAGTCGACTACCTGCTGTGAAATTTCGCTGTGCACTTTAAAATTATATTGTTGATTAAGAACCAAGCGTAGATCACTCTACTTGGTTTCTTAGGCAACATTAGAAGGAATTTATTTGTGTTAATATCGTTGAGCGAAAAATTGTTAATATTTGGTCAACACTATTCAACCCCCCTTCTAGTGTTGCTTGCCATCCACAGGATCCAACACTTGGTATCAAAGCGAGGCTACAATAGTGATGGCATCAACATCTTTTCACTCCGAAGGATTGAACACAATGTGACCACCTCTATTCAACGGAACCAACTACGCCAGCTGGAAGATCCGAATGAAGACTCACCTAGAGTCATTGGACATTGAAGCCTGGACTATCACCAAAGTCCCGTACATCGCACCCACCGACATTGAGTTTGGAAAATGGTCTATCGACGACAAGAAGAGAGCTAACCTCAATGCAAAAGCAATGAATGCCTTGTTTTGCGCTGTTACAGGAAATGAGTTCAATTGAGTCTCCCAATGTGAGACAGCACATCAAATTTGGCATACTCTTCAGGTAAGTCATGAAGGTACAGAAAAGGTAAAAGAATCTCGTATAAATGTATTACATTCAAAATTCGAAACGTTTAAAATGGAAGAAGGAGAGAGTATCACCGATGTGAATACTCGTTTTACTAACATTACAAACGAGCTTGCAGGACTAGGAAAGAAACTTTCCGAGTATGAACAGGTAATGAAGATACTAAGATCCCTCCGACCCGAATGGAAGGGAAAGACTACGGCCATTCGAGAAGCTCATAATGTAAAGGATCTCACCATCGAAGAACTGATGGGAAATCTCATGGCATATGAGATCGAGCTTGAAGAAGACAAGAAAATCGAAGAAAAACCAAAGAAGAAAAATCTTGCATTCAAAGCTCAAGAAGAAGACTCCGACTACACGGACAAAGAAGATCACATCGCGTTCATTTCAAAGAACTTTAAAGAGTTCATCACAAGTAAGTATGGAAAACGATCTTTTAGACCCACTAACGGTATTATTTGTTTTGGTTGCAATAAACCAGGGCATGTCAAGAGAGATTGTCCATTGGAAAGAAACAACCGTGATTCCAGAGATCGTGGGAAGAACAAAGAGAATAATGAAAGACGAACCAATACAAGAAACAAGTTTCGACGACCAAAGAAAGAAGCCTATGCAGCCTTCGACCAGAACGACGATTCTTCATCCGACGAATCCTCAGACGAAGATAATGATGAAAAAAGAGAGACGGCACACATGTGCTTCATGGCATCTACATCCTCCAAGGTAAGCTCGCATCATGATTCATCTAGCGACAATGAGTCATCGTCAAGCGATGATGAAGACTTGGACTATAGGGGAGCATATAAAGAGCTATGCAAGATGCATGAAAAGCTCATTAAAGAACATAGAAAAACACTTAGAATTGCTAAAAGAGAGACAAAGGAAAAAGAAGAAGTCATTAAAGAAAATAGTCTTCTTAAAGAGAAAAATGATCTTCTACAAAATGATATTTTGCTAGTAAATAAAAAGGTTGAAAGTCTGAATAATCTTCTCGTATCCGTCAAAGATAAATACGACGCTACGATGAAAATTATTGAGAATTTCAATAAAGGAAAAGGGAAGCTAGATAATATAATAGATAATCAAAAAGCTTCATCTAGAAAAATCGGACTTGGCTATGATTCACATCATACCAAGAAACGGGTTAAGCACACTAGGATGCATCATGCTAACGACAGTGTTTTAAGCATCTGGGTACCAAAGAGATTATCTGATCAGCAAAAAGAAAGGCACGCTACTAACTTTGTTCAACAGATTCACTGTAACAAAAATTATAAATATATTGTTCATGAAGGAACTAAACCATATTGGGTTTGGTTTCCTAAAGACTAACTCCTCGGACTCAAAACCAAAGAGTACCATAAAACGCTTATCTTTCAGGTGCTCTAAAAAGGAGGAAAACAATGAAGAAAATTCAGGAAGTCAAACGGCTGAATCGGAACAAATGCTTTTTATATATTTATATAATTATTTAAATGAGTTGAAATAAGTTAATTTGTATGTATGATTGTGTTTTATTGCTAAAAATATTTTTTTGTTAAAAGAGCACGCTCAACCTGGACCAAACCTTCTCCGGGATGAGAAAACGACTCAACCCAGCAGGGAGTCGACTACCTACAGGAGGGAGTCGACTACCAGTGCGTAAATTTCTGGGTTGCTCTTTTTTTGACTATCTCCTATTGGGTTCTATTTGAGTGGATGGGTCAAGATCCGTTAAGATAACTTACCCACTAAAACCTAAAACTCATCCTAGCCACCCAAATCTAGATCTAATGGCTCTTACTTCTCTTAATCTCTTCACCTCTTCAAACAAAAGCCCAAGAAAACCCTAGAGGTAGCCGACTACCTCCTTTTCCCCTCTCCTCTCTTGAGTTTTCATCTTGGAGCTTGGACTTTTGGAGCAATTTTTTTTTTCATCTTCCTTCAAATTTACTCAAGGTAAAATTTTTTTACTTCCATGAACTTTATTATTTCATTTCTCTTGGTTATCTAGTAGTGTAAAAATATATTTTTGTTGTTTTACTCTATCTAGATGCCTTTCAAAGGAGCTTTCCCTAAGAAGAGAAAAATTGCTACTGCTAATGTTGATTCTGAGAAAGAAATCATCCTACCATATCTCTTCAAATCAACTACCTATGAACATTTTGTTAAAGTTTCTAAGAAACCAATCTTGCATGAAAGATTTGTCAAACTTAATGATGTTATCAATTACGGTATTGACAGTCTGCTAGATTTCCAAAACTTAGCAAATTTGTTCTCCTCTGAAAATGTGTATCTTTGTTATCCTAGGCTTGTTCATCTCTTTTATGCAAACATGGATTATGATCTCGTGAAAAGTCGTTTCATTACTAAGGTTCTGGATACCAAACTTGCAATAACTGTAAAATCCCTAGGTGAAGCCCTAGGAATCCCATACTCCGGTATGATCCTTGACAAAATTGAGATGACTGACGATAATATCCTAGAGAGAATGTATCTGCCTGGTAAACACTTTCAGACTAAACTTCCTTGTAGCCATCTTCGCTATCCGGCGAGAATCTTAGCTAATATTTTGTCGTATAACATAACTCAAAAATCTGGGAGTCATGCTATTCTTTCTGAAAAACAAGATAAATGCATTTATGCCATTCTTGGTAACATTCGTGTGAATTGGGCCAAAGTCATCATGGATTCCATCCTACTTTCAGCTTCATCTGACAGACCTTCCTCCACGCTTTCTCATGGGCACTATCTGACCATTCTATTCATTAGCTTTAACGTGCCTTTGGATCATGAAACAACCATTCTAGAACCTGCCCGTGTCTTTGATGTTCATGCTCTTGGGAGAATGAATCTCCATCATGACCTTGATGAGAATGTCCCTGAAGAGAAAATCGCTACCGAAGGAGGATCATCATCCTCAAGGCGAGGTAAGAAGGTTGTCATTTCAGATTCAGATGAAGAAAGTGAAGAAGAAAAAGAAAGCGGCGAGGAAGAAGAAGAAGTTCCTGCTTACATCCTTGAACTTCAGGAAATGCTCCTGAAAAAATTGGAAAATTGAAGATCTCACAGGAGAAAGGATTTGAAGATCTCAATCAAAAGGTGGACGACCTCAAGGAGATCGTCATGAAAAGCAACAAGATGACTGAGGAGACACTTGTTATGATCCTTGAAGAGATCAAGGAACTGAAAAAGAACAGCGGTCATCCTTAGCCTCATGAACTTCTCTTTCAAAACAATGTTTTTTTAAACTATGGTTTGTAATAACTCTTATTGTGTGATGCTAGCTACTATGAAGTTATCTACTATGCCAAACTTAGTTGTTCCTATGAACTAACATCTCCATTGCAGGCATATGGAATTGAATTCCTCTTATTTTAATGATCCGTAGAAATTACTTTTTATTTTTGTTGATGACAAGGGGGAGAAAAATATATAATGCAAAAATGTGAATTGTATTTCAAATAGCTTCGATGCAGGGGGAGAACCGCATCAAAGCAGGGGGAGTAAGTATACTTGAAATATTATTCATATTCATGTCTTGCTTCAAATTTTTCATTTGGGTGTCATCATCAAAAAGGGGGAGAGTGATGTAAATTGAATTCCACCCCCAAGTGATTTTGATGATGAGCACACCAAATGAATGCTTAGTGTACTAACTACACTACACTTTAAGTATGCAGATTTTGTGAAGCTCTACTAATACTCCAAGAAGCACGCATCAATACTCCACGACAAAGACGAACATGACTAAACTCAAGTGATGAAGCTCAAGCTCAAACAGAACAAGAAGCTCAAAGAGAAGCTCACCTTCACTTCATCAAGTTGACTAAACTTCCGAAGACATGTTCAGAGTCTAGTGTGAGTGTATCGTGTCTTTTAGGGTATTTGTCAAAGCCATATCAAATAGACAACACACACACACTAATGATTTCGAAATAATTTTTAACTATCTTCAAAATAGTTTTCAAGAGCTTTTCTAGTCACTTCATAATTCTCGTAGTGAAACTCCACGCACCCTGGAGCTAACTACCATTTTTGACTAGAACAACAGGAAAAACTCCTCTGGGAGTCGACTACCAAAAGTAGGGAGTCGACTACTTGTCAGGGATGAAAATTTCCTAGACTCATCTGGGAGTCGACTACCTATAGGAGGGAGTCGACTACCTGTTGGAAATTTTCAGACGTTTTGAATTTGAATTTTAAAATCTTTTGAGCAATTTACTCCGAAATTTTTGGGACAAAAGTCAAACGAAATTTGAAATTCAAATCTCAGTATTTCCCTATAAATAGAGCTAAATTCTTTTGTGAAAAACACAACATTGAAAATCAAAATTCGTAAAAGCTCTCGTGAATCAAAGCTCTCTAATTTTTCTCTCTAGCCAGTTTAAATTCAGTTTTGATCTTGCAATATTTTCTCATCTTTTTTAAGATCATATTATTATTTTCTATTGGCTAAATTGTGTTTCAAAATCCCTTCTATTATTTCTCTCTAATTTTATTTGAAGGATTTTTTTGAAAAAGCTCTAGATCACAAAGAACTTATCTCGTATCTTTGTGTGATCTAGACTATCATTCTATTAAGCCACTACACAATTGTCTATCTTTTGATTGGCTATAGAATCGGGTGTATTTTCAATCTCTATCATTTATTGTAAAGTATTGAACAAATCTCTTATTGTGTTAATTGTTGGAACACTAGACAAGTCTAGTTGTTGCCAGTTGGAAAGTCCTCGGTTTGTGTGGCAAGGGTAAAACCCTAGACAAGTCTAGGTGTTGCGTTCGGAAATCCTGGTCAAGGCTAGGTCGTTGGAAATCCTAACAAGTGAAGTTAGGTGCTTGTATTTACCAAGGTAGATAGTGAAAATCTCGTACCGGATTGGTCGGGGACTGGACGTACCCGGGTTGCGGGGAACCAGGATATAATCCTTTTGTTTGCGATTGTTGATCTGTGTTTGATTATCTTTTCATTGATATCTTCTATTTACAGCAAAGATCAATTTTATCTATATATGCTGAAATTCATATTTATAATCTTATTTGTCCTAACATATTCTCTGGGAGTCGACTACTGCTCATAAGGAGTCGACTACCTGCTGTGAAATTTCGCTGTGCACTTTAAAATTATATTGTTGATTAAGAACCAAGCGTAGATCACTCTACTTGGTTTCTTAGGCAACATTAGAAGGAATTTATTTGTGTTAATATCGTTGAGCGAAAAAGTTTTAGTATTTGGTCAACACTATTCAACCCCCCTTCTAGTGTTGCTTGCCATCCACAGGATCCAACATTCCCATGCATCATTTGAGCAGGACCTTCCATCCTTTCTTGATATTATCAGGCGTCAGCTTCCCCCTCGACCCACCACTCATGTTGTCGTCCCTCCACATATTCCCCAATAACGGGACACATCACCACCTCTAGAGGGTGGTGCCATCGCTTGATATCACATTTTTTTCACCGGTCCCTCCCTCATATTCTTTGTGCCCATCTATCAGTTTGGGGCCCTAGTCTTACACAGCTTGGGGGAGGACCCCTTTTGCATTTTGCATACCCCCCACCATCCTACACCTGCATATTCTCATTTTGCAGATGTCTATATATCATTTCATCATGTCATTCTCTGCATCATCTTGCATGCATGTTCATATTTTGCGTTTCTTACCTCACTCCATGCATTTGCATTTGCACTTTTTCTTTTATTTGTACAGTTCTATTTTTCATTTCCTTTTTCCTTCCCCCACCCACCCACCCTGGCCTCCTTTCCCGACATACCAGCGTATTCTCAGCAGTGAGGACACTGCTGTGTTTATCTTGGGGGATGAGCGCTACCGCTTTTTATTTTCATTGTTTTACATATTTTCTTCTATTTTATGCCTTTTTACTTTTATTTTCCACCCATTTTGCCCGCCTTTTTTCTTTTTCTCATTCAACATCACGTTTTCCATATTTTACCATGCCCGCATGCTTGTTTTTATCTTTCTTATTTTCTCCTCCATTCTTTCCCCTTTTTTGCTAGATATGTTCCACATGATGACATCTCTTATGGCCTTTTAGTATGCTATTGCGATGCTTATTACTCTTGCAATGCTAGTTAGAGTATTTCGGTCTTTTGCTACCTATATGCTTGCATATATATTCTTTTGCTGATTTCTCTATATGAATGCATGAAATAAATTGAAACTGATTGTATGCAGTAGTATCTAGTATATGCTTGTTGGAAATGCACCAAGCATCGTGAATCATTAGAATATCTGAAGCAATTGCTAGTTGCCTTATTTCACTTCTTACTGCATGCCTGTTATGATTGTATGCTTTATCGCATGTCTCCACTATTTATCGAAATGAATGAAAATATCCATGCCTGCTTATGAGTTTAGTTAGAGTATTACCTTACTGAACTGTTGTGCACACCTTATAAGTGAACCGAGTGATATGTCCTTTCCTTCTCCACCTATCTCTATAAATCTCTACATGTCATTTGGTTTCACCCTTTACAACTACCTATACCGCTTCCACTTTCCAAAATTCCCAAAAGAAAAATTAGCCTCCAAAAAGCCAATAAAGCAGCCAAAACCAATATGTATACCCTATTGCTCCAACCGAAAAGAAAAAAACTCATTTCTTATAGCTTATTTATATAGGAGCTACACATATACTTTGGAAAAAGCCAAAAATTCCATATTTCTATTCCTTAGATGTAACGCCTCAAGCTAAGCTTGGGGGGGGGGTAAACCATTTGACCACATGAGTGAGTATGACATTAGAGTGGAGATGTGCACAATTGGGGATGTTTGATAATGCTTAATCTTTATGAAAACTGCTAGCTTTGGAGATTTTTCAGGAGTTGAGATGAATATGTGAATGTCATGATCCTTTCTATTCTCTTTTGCATGCTTGATGTGAATCTTATACGCTTCAGTTATGTCTATTGATTGAAAAGTGCATTGCCAACATTTTCTATACTAGACTCTATGAATTTCATGATGTTGCTATGATTTGACTGCATGAATATTGAGAATTCCCTTCCTTTGATCTTAAGCGTTTGCAAGTATTATATGAAGCAAAAGAAACGAAATTCATGTTAGCATGTGATTTAATTCGAAGCATTGTGATATGTAGTTAAGGCTTTAGATCTGACTGAATAATCTAGCGCTCCCCTTCATCTTCTACTCCTTTTTTCTATTTCTTATTTTTATCGCCCGGTAAACCTAGTATTTGTCTTCCTCGAAGATGGGTAAGAGGTAAGCTTAGGGGATTTTGATATGTCCTTATTTTTTGATGTTTTTACCGCATCATTTCATCGCATTTCATATTATATTATCTTTCAAATCCATATTTTTATATTTAAATGCGCTTCTGACGCAATATTTTAGTTTTCGCATAGATTTGTGGATTTTCAGGGATTTTGGAGCGAATTGGAGCTGATTCGAGACATGGACACGTCCAGCACATCCAAGACGTCATTGGCAAGACTTCGTGGGATTTCACCGCAATTTAGAAGAAGATCGAAGGAGAGGAGGAGAAGCGAGCGAGAGAAATCCAGAAAAGAGCCTCAGCCATCCGGTTTCCCAAGTGACTCGGGCCGAGTAGCTTATAGCTACTCGACCGAGCTGACATGCAGATACAGCAGGAAATGGATGCGAAGTGACTCAGTCGAGCAGCTAGGCAACTCGACCCGAGTTGACACCCACTACTACTCGATCAGTAGGGGGTAACTCGACCGAGTAGCCCACATCAAGAAGTAGCCCCGGCCAGCGAAGTGACTCGACCGAGTAGCCACCTACTCGGTTGAGTAGCCGACGCGCCCAAGTGACAAATGGGCCTAACTTTCCATATTTCTGAAAATGAGCTATGGGGTCCCTACCCCCGGTATAAAAACGAATTTTCTTTATTATTGGAGATATCAAATGTTTTAAGGAGAAAATTATTAAGTGTTTTTGAGTGAAGCTTGAGATTTAGATCTAGGTTTTAATATTGGAGAAAATACTCGATCGCTTGGAATCTACTGGACTTTATTTTCTCTACGATTGCTATCGATCTACATCGTTTCCAGTACGTATTTCTATCTTTTATATGTTTTTGATCGTCAAAATGAATTCCATGCTAAAAATCCAACCTATCCTTGTTTCCACCATCATGTGTGAGTAGTTTTATCTGGGGCTAAGGGATTAGCCCTAGGATCTTAGGCAAAAGATGTGAATTTAGGATTTTTAGGTTGCATTGGATAATAATTGGGGAGTATTTTGGTTGACCTAGAAAAATCCTTAGGTGAACTCGTACCGTGATCTTGTCCACGATCTGTAGAATTTATTAACCCAAGGAGTATCCTATAGATTTAATTAGGGAGTTAGTGGATTCAACCGAGGCTCGTGACCATGTCCGACTCGTGCCTTGATTGGATCCACCGACAACCTATGTCACTAATTGATAGCGACCTCCATTGCGTCAATAAGAGCCACCAAAATACCTCAAAGCTCTAACCCACGAGAGTGGTATGAGTTGAGAGTATTCGAACCACGAGAGTGGTGAGATTATTGTAGACCATTAACGCACATACCGTGTGCATCTATTGCGCAAGCAGGGAGAATACGGTATGTTAGATTCATGTAGTCTTGATGCATGAATTCACTTCCTAGATGCTACAATCCCCAATAAAACCAATGCAACATAGGAATTCTAACCTGGCATCGACCTCCGACGGTCCTATTGGCGAGTCCTAATGCCTTAGTCTTTTTATATTGATTTGTACCACCAACCAAACAATCATCCAAACCGACTGCTACCTCCTTCTGAGAATTAAAAATAACCTAAGATTAACACACCGCTACTTTCCCCGTGGGATCGATATCTTATAAACTATAACTTGACACAGTCTGCTTGCGTTCATTAGCCCGGAATTGATACTTGGGAACCATTCAGTGCCTGGCATTAGTGACACTGCCAAGTGGCTTTTAGGTGTTAGTTTCGGGTGCATCAGTATGCCCTCTGTTCATTTGTATTTGATGCAAATGAATTTTTATAATAGATGTGGGAATTTTGCATATAATGCAAAGGAAATTAAATGTGTCATAAATTATTTATATGCAAATTTAATATAATAATTGCATTGAAATGGTGACCAGGATGACGGGATCACCCTGGTCTAAACGCAGGTTCAAACCACGTCGAAAACGGACTCCAAACGCACAAGTTAGAGCCAAAAAAGCACAAAAGGGCAAAGCGGGTCGAGTGTGCCCGACCTGATACAAAGGGGCCCGTGCTCGTGTTTGACACAGGCATGGCCCATGCCCAGACACAGTGCAGGCACGTGCCCGCGCACCTACACGCACAGTGCTTGGCGCTACACGTGCCTATACCACAGCGCACGCACGCAGCGCGTGCGCTGTACGTGTTATCCGTGGGTGGGGCCTGCGGGTGAGCCCCACCTGGTGCTAGGGTTGTGGGTTTGTGCTGTTTAATGTGACGGTTCAGTTTTTGCGAAAAATTGAGTTTTAGGCTATCTTTGGAGCCTCGTTTAAGGGGTCAAACGAACTCCAAATGACGCGTCGTTTCTTCCTACGTGTTCATCGTTCAACCCTTTTCGATTTGGTAGGTCGTATCACTTGTGAAGCTCAACGATGAGGGAGGAAAAATTTACTAAAGTTTGGCCTTTGTGAAAGGCAAACTTTAATTAATTTTTTCTTCTAAAACAATTAGTGCCATATCTGATATGGAGTGAATGGGAGGCGTCAGCCGCCTATATAAATAGGGGTCTTCTCCCCTCCTTGTAACTCGTCCCAAGCTCCAGATCTAAGTAGCTCCATTAAACATGAGCAAGCCCGGATCTGAGCTTAAATTAATTATTCTCTTTCTTCCAAATTTCTTCCTTGCTCCCATTCGGGCTCTAGCAAAGCTACGAAGGAGCTCGGATCGATCCAAAGTTTTGACGAAGGATCCACTTAAGGTGAAATATTCTTCGGTGCGTGGTTGGCTCAGCAAAAAGGGTGTTGCGTGCATCGGGACATGGTGCAGTTTGGGAATCGGTTCGGCTCGGGACGAGGAGCGGCATGGGACGCGTTTCAGCTTGGGATAAACGGCGCGGGGGCCAAAGAAGTGTTGCTGAAAATGACGCTTTGTATTCTACGAAAACGAAGTGAAAGGTATGTAGTTTAAATTAAACGTGCATTTATAAATTGCAAATATTAGATAGATTTATCCGTAGGAATTGGTCGGACCCAACCCCGGGATAGTAGAGATCTTGGCTAGGGCTTGTTCCCTTTAAGGCTTGATTTACAAATGTTTTTAATCTGATTTCCCACTGCTGTTTTGATTTCGGTGTCCGACTGACTTAGGCCGGACGTCATCTTTATATCCCTAAGGACCCAGAAACCCTTACACACCTTTCACAAAGGAAGCAGACGTTGGCTCGATATCAACTATTCCCTCAACCCCTTTCATTACTAATAATCTGGCTAACATATCCTCAGAGAAAGAAAAAGTCAAGATCGTACATGTGGATGGATCGATGACCAAATCAGCCATCCAAGCTCCTGATGGGAATATCGTGGAGTATGCTTTGACTTCTCGGCTACCAATAATGTGGAAGAGTATGAGGCCACCATCAATGGAATGCGATTGTCTCAAGCTCTGGTCCTGTGTGATGCGATTGCTCAATGATTTTGATCTCATTAGCAACCAGCTACAAAGGGAATATGGAGATAGGGAAGTGATGATGCAATGCTATTTGAAAATTGCCAAATTCACCCACCAACATGTAGCACAACTGGCATGGGGTTATGCTAGCTTCCAGGAGGTCTCGAGTTCGAGTCCTACTGCATGCAGCTGTGTTAAAAATTGGTGTGGGAGAGCTTTGGCTGCCCTTTGGAGGTCCTACCTGACTCGAGCCGGATTAGTCGGTGCCCAATGTGGTGTCCAGAACCGGTGGTTAAAAACCAAAAAAATTGCCAAAATCGAGCTATCTAAATTCAGACGTACAGAAATTCTCCATATGCCTAGATCAGAGAATGTTTGAGCAGACGCCTTTTCCAAGTTGTCTTCATCCTCACCTAAGGAGTTGGGTCGGGTTGTTTATGTCAAAATCCTCTTAACCCCTAGATATGTGAAGGCAAGATGATGCGTGTCAATCAAGAACCAGCTTGGATGGACCCCATCGTCGGATTCATTAGCTCAGGCGAGGTGATAACTGTCCAGGCAAAATCACAGAAGCACAAAAGATGGAATGAATGGCCCATAAATACGTGTTCTATGATGGAGTGCTCTACAGAAGGTGATGTTCCATGTTTGATGTTCTTCCTTACTGCAAATGTTTAGGTCCACATGAAGCCGATTATGCCATTCGGGAGATACATGAAGGCCTTTGTGGAAACCATCATAGAGGAAAAAAAACTGCTCTGAAGTCTCTAAGACATGGCCACCATTGGCCCACCATGGTCAATGACGCAACCGAACATGTGCGGAAGTGCCCAAAATGCCAAAAGTTTGCAAAGCTAAGCTTAGCCCCACCAGCCAAGCTAATTGCAATAATTAGCCATGTACCGTTCACCAATTGGGGGATCCACATTCTTGGGCCATTTACTTTGACAAGAGGACAGAGGAAGTTCTTAATCGTCGATGTTGAATAATTTACAAAGTGGATAGAGACCGAGCCCTTGGCCAGCTGATCACTCCTTATTTTACACTTTTTCCCGCATGTTTGCATACCATTTAGATCGCTCAAATCATGTTTTTCACGATATATCGACGATATTGCGATGCTTTTCACGATTTGTTGTTTTTGTCGTATTTCAGGTGATTTGGAGCGATTTGGAGTGATCTCGAGATACGCCTACTCCAGAGTGTCACTGACGACCTCCCCGAGGGGTATTTCGCCATTGGAGAGGAACAGAAGAAGAAAGAACGTCGCAGGAGCGACGAGGAGGCCAAAACAAGCTGTTTGGGCATTTTTGGTGTCTCACTCGGCCGAGTGAAGGAGTCACTCGGCCGACCAGCGAGACACCGCTCGGCCGACCAGATCGGACATGTTTCATATGTGCACTCGGCCGAGCGACGGAAGCCACATCGGCCGAGTGACGAGATCCCGTCCGCCCGAAAGGCACTCAGACGAAGCCCATCAAAAATCGCCAACTTACTGTTTTTCGTCTGCCTGAGCTTCAGAAGACCCACTCGGCCGAGTGAGAAATGCCGACCGCCCGAGTGTATAGAAGCCATCGGCCAAGTGACGACAACTCACTCGGCCGAGCGACTCCCAAAGTGAAGACCCCCGAAGACCCAGACTTACTGGAAATTTACAGGGTTTCTCACTCGGCCGAGCGACTTTTGTCACTCGGCCGAGTGCGACGCGCTGCCTGTAGCGAAAATTGCGGTTTTCAGGCTACGCATGGGCATTTTGGTCACAGTTTTTTGGACGATTTTGGGGGGTATTTAACCCCTGTTTTTACCCTAGGTTAGAGAGCTTTTCTCTTGACTTTTTGCAGCTTTTTAGATTAACTTTTTAGCTTTAGATTATTGTGATTGGAGAGGAGAAAAAAAGTTGATTTTTGTTGGATTATTGGAAGAACTCTATTGGTTTGCCTCTCTCTCCTCTAAAAATACTATTTTTATTGCTTATCTCAATATTGTGATGAATTCCCTTGTGATTTCCATTGATTGTTTTTGCATTTGTGCTATGAATTGTGAGTAGTCTTTACGTCTTGGGGCGTGGGGATGAACCCTACGAGCCCAATTTCAGATTTGTGATGAATTGGTAGAAATTTTGCTAGAATTGCTATTAGGGTTAGATTGGGATCGATTTACTACAGATAGCTAGGTATTCATATCAATTGGGATTTGCAAGAGATTGGATCCCAATTCGATAGGAAACCCTAGAAATCCGAATTGGAGTGAAATCGAATTTCCGTAGTATCGGTTTGCAAGAGATTGGACCGATACTAGGGTTCTCGGTTGCAATTCCGTGCCGATACCCGTTTGCAAGAGATTGGACGGGTAGGAACTATCCCAACCTAGGTCGTGGCCCGAGTTTGCACGAGAGTGGGCTCGGGGTGCGATTGAACGATGATGTTGATCCTATTGCTAGCTTGCCTAGGCTAGGGTTTGCAAGAGATTGGACCCAAACCTAGGATAGCTATAGACCGGCAACAGCGCGAGAGCGTGAGCTAGGTTTTACATTCTGTTGCAACTAGTTCATCCATAATTTTATTCTAGCAATGTTGATGCTAACGAATCACATTGACGAGATACAGTGAGTAGCGGGGATTCCCCATTCCCTAGGCGTCTTTATTTGATTTGATATCTTCGTACTTTGTCTGATGATTGTGACAGGATCGCCAGAGGCAAATTCCCTCTTTTCCGTTCTTAATAGCCAGGTTGTTCGGAGCAAGCACTTTCATTCGTCCTCCCTGTGTTCGATAACCCGCTCGCCGCTACACCGTGCGCTTGCGGTAAAACTACACGGTCGCACTTTTGGGTTACATTCCGGAGCGATCAAGTTTTTGGCGCCGTTGTCGGGGACAATGGAGGATGCAATGTCGACATTAGAACTCAGTCAGGAAGATTATGACGCCTTCACAGACCTCCTTAAGGAGCTTGTCGATGAGGTCCACGCTACCAGAACTTTTGCTATCGATATCAAGGACCCCGACGAACAACTGTTTGCTAGTTTTGTGATGGACCAAGTCTCCCCGGATGGGACTATCGGGGGCAATGTCAGAGTTGATGTGATCGACGACAAGTTATATTTCAAAGACGGTAGAACAAATGTCGAAGAACACTATGCTCCCGAAGAATCTTTCGAGCAAACTGACATTCAGGGAGCTACACTCATTGACGCTCACTCTTGCTTTTATGAATCGTCTGATGTGTTTCTTGATTCCAGGAACGAACCAGAGCAGAGTGAAGGTTTTGACGATGCTAGCACAGAATCGGAGAGCGCCTATTTCGATGCATCGTCCTCACTAAGTAGTGAGTCTGAGTCTTCGCAAGAGAGCGCGCCACCTGAACATGAGCTAAACCCGGATGACAAAGAAGAAGCCAAAATCATGCGAGCTGATGAAGTAGAAGGAGCAGCACCTCTTGAGGTAGAACTTAAACAATTACCTCCGAATCTAAGGTATGCCTTTTTGGGTAATAAATTAACTTTTCCCGGTGATAGTCAATTCCCACCTCACGCAAGATCAACTTGAAAAACTTCTAGACGTTCTTAGGAGCCACAAAGATGTCCTTGGCTACACTATCTCCGATCTAAAAGGGATAAGCCCTAGGCTTTGCACACATAGGATCCATTTGGAGGATACCGACGACACCTCCATAGAGCCTCAAAGGCGGTTAAACCCGAACATGAAAGAGGTGGTTAAAAAGGAAATCCTAAAATTGCTCGACGCCGGTATTATTTATCCCATCTCTGACAATAGATGGGTTAGCCCTGTTCACGTCGTCCCCAAGAAAGGGGGGATGACTGTCATAAAAAATGAAAAAGGTGAGCCCATATCTACACGCACCGTCACGGGATGGCGAATGTGCATTGATTATAGGAAACTAAATAAAGCTACCCGAAAAGGACCATTACCCATTGCCCTTCATTGATCAAATGATTGAACGCCTAGCTAAACATAAATACTTTTGCTATCTAGATGGGTATTCGGGATTCTTCCAAATCCCTTTGCACGAAGATGACCAAGAAAAGACCACTTTTACTTGTCCCTATGGTAGCTATGCCTACCGTAGGATGCCGTTTGGTCTTTGTAATGCTCCCGCCACCTTTCAGAGGTGTATGACATCCATATTTTCCGACTACATTGAAAACATTATGGAAGTTTTTATGGATGATTTTTCGGTTTATGGAAGTGAGTTTGACTCTTGCTTGGCCAATCTTACTAAAGTCCTTAAAAGGTGCCAACAAAACAATCTCACTCTAAATTGGGAGAAGTGTCACTTCATGGTCACGGAAGGTATAGTTCTCGGGCACCTTGTCTCCTCGAGAGGAATTGAGGTAGATAAAGCAAAGATTGAGGTAATCGAGAAACTCCCTCCTCCTATTAATTTCAAGGGCATTATAGGCTTTCTTGGTCATGCGGGGTTTTACCGCCGCTTCATCAAGGATTTCGCCTCGATTGCCCGACCACTTACTTCCTTGCTCGCTAAAGATACTCCTTTTATTTTTTCAGGGGAATGCTTGCAAGCCTTCAACACCTTGAAGGAAGCACTAGTTTCCGCGACCATCATACAACCACCGTATTGGAGCCTTCCCTTTGAGTTAATGTGCGATGCTAGCGACCAAGCCATTAGAGCGGTATTGGGACAAAGGAAAGATAGGAAGCTTCATGCGATATACTATGCGAGCAAGACATTGGATGACGCGCAGAAAAACTACACAACTACCGAAAAAGAGCTTCTAGCGGTCGTCTATTCCATCGAGAAGTTTCGCTCCTACCTCCTTGGTTCCAAGGTGATTGTCCACACCGAACATGCGGCGTTGAAATATCTCTTGAACAAGAAGGAGGCCAAGCCTCGGTTAATTAGGTGGATACTCTTGCTGCAAGAGTTCGATTTGGAGATCAGAGACAAAAAGGGTACGAACAATGTCGTGGCGGACCATTTGTCTAGGCTTATTCGCGACAAGGAGGACGAGAGTTTACCTATCGACGACACATTCGTGGATGAGAGGCTATACGCCGTAAGGACCGGAGAAGTACCTTGGTACGCGGACTTCGTCAATTACTTGGCTTGTGGAATTAAACCGCATGGGATGCCCGCGCACCAAAAGAGGAAATTTTTGCATGAGGTCCGTAGCTATTTTTGGGAAGATCCATACCTCTTCAAGATATGCAAAGATAGCATTTTTCGGAGGTGTGTTTCTAAGGAGGAGGCAACATCTATCATTTTGCATTGCCACGGCATGCCTTGCGGGGGACATCACGCCGCCTCTAAGACAACCGCTAAGATCTTGCAGAGCGGATTCTTCTGGCCAACAATGTTCAGAGACACCCACGCCTTTGTAAAGGGGTGCGATAGATGCCAACAGAACTGGGAATATCTCCAAACGCAATGAGATGCCAATGAGGCCCATCCAAGAAATTGAGCTTTTTGATTGTTGGGGAGTAGACTTCATGGGACCATTTCCGTCGAGCAATGGTAACAAATACATCCTATTGGCCGTTGACTATGTCTCCAAATGGGTGGAAGCAATCGCCACCCCTACTAATGATGCAAGGGTCGTCTCTAAGTTCTTCAAGCAGAATATCTTCCCACGCTTCGGAGTGCCTCGTACCTTGATAAGCGACGGGGGGAGCCATTTCATAGAAAACAAGTTTGAAGCCATGCTAAAGAAGTACGGGGTAAACCATAGAGTTGGCATGGCATATCACCCCCAGACAAGCGGCCAAGTGGAAGTCTCAAATAGAGAGATCAAGCAAATCCTCGAGAAGACCATGGATCGATCTAGAAAGGATTGGTCAATGAAGTTAAACGATGCTTTATGGGCATATCGCACGGCCTTTCGCACTCCCATCGGCACCACACCGTTCCGACTTGTTTATGGGAAAGCTTGCCACTTGCCAGTAGAGTTGGAACACCGCGCATATTGGGCCATCAAGACCTTTAATTATGATTACAAGAATGCGGCGGTGAGATGACTCTTAGACATCAACGAGCTTGATGATATAAGGAGAGACGCCTACGAGAGCTCGAGAATTTACAAAGAAAGGACCAAGATTCTCCACGATGCACGCATAACCGTCACAGACTTCAAAGTAGGAGACAAGGTCTTGCTATATAATTCCCGGCTCCGATTATTCCCCGGTAAGTTGAGGTCACGTTGGTCCGGACCTTTCACCATCAAGCACATACAACCGGGAGGGGCTTTTGAGTTGGAAAGCAAGGACGGAGCCACATTCAAGGTAAATGGTCAGAGGCTCAAACATTATTCCGAGGGAGTCCCAACGGGAGAAACCAATAGAATATATCTTCTCAAGGGACGGTCGGATGATCTTTCAGACCTCATTGACGAGGTTATTGAAGAGGCGATCCCTCATTCGATCGGTGCTCTATTCAAAGAAGATTTCGAGGAAGAGCCGGATTTAGGCCAAGATGAGAGGATAAATGATTCCCCCGACTTCTCCGCTGAAATTGATGAAGGCGACGCTGATGTCGCAAGGATCCGAGAGCTCTGCAAGCTCTCGAAGATGAAGTCTCCGAAGAAAGCTCCGCCGATACGGAAATCAGTGTCACCGGTGAAGCCGAGGACCGAAGCAAACGCTAGCTTGGGGGAGCCTCCCCCCAACACTATTCGAGACGAGAGACCACCGAGGGAGAACATGCCGCCGCAACTTCCGAATCCAAGCGTTCTCCCCGGAAAGTTTGACGGGTGCATCTCATATGCACCAAACATCCCGCATTAATTGAAAATCATAGGGGGTCGAGCTCACAACCTTAAACGAGCGCTTGTCGGGAGGCAACCCGACGGTTATTGCTTTATTTTTACTTTTCTTTTATTTTTGTTTTAGAAATTTTTAGTGTTTTGAGTCGTTCGCCCACAAAATTCGTGATAACGGGTCCTATTTTTCCTGACAGGAGGGGAGAACGAGGTATCCATCATTAGGAGGATGAACAAGGCGACGAGGAGCACCCCAGGAAGGCGCTCGATGCTTAGGAGGAAGATGAAATCGACTGGAGGAAGAAAAACAGAGTTTAGAGCCCTAACGAAGACAAACAGCAGAAAACAAGGCTCACTCGGCCGAGCATACTAGTCACTCGGCCGAGCACACAAGTTCGTCCGGCCGAGCCGCTCACGAACGAGGGAAGTCTGCTGTACCCAACTCTCTGTTTCTTTTCTTGATTTCAGTATAACTGCTACTCGGCCGAGTATATATATTCACTCGGCCGAGTAAAACTGATACGCTCCTAGGGCGAGTCTTGTCGAGTAGCTTGAGCCACTCGGCCGAATGGACTTACTCCACTCGGACGAGGGTGGCAAGGCCACTCGGCCAAAGCGTAGCAGGGAGGAATTTTTCCTTTAAGTTCACTCGGCCGAGCGACCCAGTCACTCGGCCGAGTCGTAACTTTTACTATAAATAGGGGCGGGAGTCGGGCGCATTTTTCGAAACGAGTTAAATCGACAGCGCCCGACCCTTCGACTCCCAGCGCCCGATTCCGCCCCCTCGCTCGCCTGATCGCCGACCCCACGCCGCCGCTCGGCCACCCATCACCGGCCGAGCCACCGTCGCACCTCGCCCGAGTCGCCGCCGACGGCCACTGCTCCGGCCACCTCCGGTAACGCCGATTTTCGCCTCTTTCTCCTCTTTTGTGTATTTTTCGATGATCCATGTATCTAACGAACCCCAAACCCAAATTAATTTCAATTTCTATCTATTATACCCCTAATGCCCCATACGTTTTGAATATTACTCGCTGACATCTCCATTTCATGCGCAGGTTATATTTGGGAGCTTATGGGAGCCCAGGGGAGCTTCCAGGGACTGTTTTAGACTACGTGGAGTCGTCATCTTCGCACGCTTCCATCGTTCTGCTCTCGCGGTGTGTCGTGGTATAATCTTTCCTTTATTTTACGCACGCCGCATTTTTATTGGATTTGGTGAGCGCTCGGGGCCCATATGCCGCCCCGGACACGGCCGAGGTCGAGGAGAGCTTCCGCCAAGCGGAAGCGGTCGGATGATGCCGGCCCCTCCCACGAGGTGGAGGACTCTCCTCCGCCTTCTCCACCACACCCCGCACACCCAGCACAGCCTGCAGGCCCCGCACACCCCGCACAGCCTGCAGAGCCTGCACAGCCCATACACCCCGCACAGCCACTCCCTTCCGCCCCACAGCCACCACCACCGGCTCCACTTGTCGGGCCGCTGGGGATCATGTTCCAGAACGATGCACACCGCGTCGCTTTCGAGCTTATCTCCCAGCGCTCGATCGTACCCTCCAGGTTCGCACACCTTGCAGACCTAGGACGCCTGGGGGTACTCGAGGGGATGCTCACGTTGTACGACAACGTGGGCTGGCGAGATTTCTTCCAGGTGTCGGCGGACACGTTTATCCGTCAGACACTTGAGGTGCTTAGTTCGATCGCCCGGACCGACGAGGGATGCTCGTTTCGGTTCATGGACCGAGAGTGCCAGGTCACTCTCAGTATGATGAGAGCTTTCTTCTCGGGGCCCGATGTCCCCGGGGCCGACCGTGGTTACGCCCCCACTCACATCCCCCACCTTCCTTCGATGCCGGCGCCTTCTGGGCCCGGATTACGGGTCTTCACGCTGCCTTTGACCCTAGTAGGGCCAAGGCCTCGGCCATCGTCCACCCTTGCCTCCGTATAGCTCAGCGCCTTATGGCGACGACCTTTTTGGCGAGATATGAGCCGGGTACGATGTCCACGCCGGAGCTTTATATGCTCTACGCGATGACACGCCCCAGAGCTCTATCTAGGGAGGGCGATGAGTTGGTCCCCGCCGTCGTGATTGATGTCGCGGCCTGGTTTTTAGACTGCATCATCGTATCGGTGGGCGCTCGCTCACCGATATACTGCGGCGGCCTGATCACCCTACTCGCCCTTATGACCGGCGAGGACTTTCCAGATGACCTGCGATGAGCACCGGGCCCCACTTCACTGTCCGTAGATGTTATGGCCCGGATGAAGATGCTTCGTCCGCACGGTGAGCGACACTGGGTCTGGCTGCACGGCCCCTACGGTGCCGATTACATGATTCTTCCGAGCCCAGCTCGGACTCAGATTACACCGGCCCAGGTGGACTGGCTCCCGGCGATGGATCTTCTGATCCCTTCCGCTTACGTGCTCGAGGCCGAGCAGGCCCACGCTGCCCACGCTGCCCTCACAGACCCTGTCGCCCCTGCTGAGCCTGCTGCCCCTGTTGACCCCGTGGCCCCTCAGCCTATCCCTGATATTTCTACTGCTCCCGACACCTATGTCCACACTTCTGTCGGTGTCGGGAGTACCCTCGCTGAGCCCACTTCCACTGCTTCCACGCCCACCACCACCACTGGCCCTCTGTCTGCCGAGCCCGTTTCCTCTGCCCTACCCGAGCGCCTGCCGACTATAGTTGAGTGCGGAGAGCCCTCTTTTGCCACCGCCGTAGAGACCGTGGTCTCCACCTCTGTCTCCACCGCTGCTGTATTCTCTGAGAGTGTCGTGGCGTCTGTCCACACTTCTGTGTCACCGACCTCTCTGGCCGCCTCGTCGCCACTCTTATACTCCACTTCCGCTGCTGTTGCTTCCACTTCATGCCAGCCTGCATCCCAGCCTCGCCCTGAGGCTAGGCCCACACTAGTGAGCATAGCACCCTACCTCCACATGCCTACTGAGCCCATCACCTACGCCACCAGAGTACGCCAGCCCCGACCTGCACAGCACAGACCGGTGCGTCCCTCTGCACCACCACCCCCAGACACTGTACTTCAGAGCATTCGTGCTCTCGAGGGGGCGGTGAGTGGCCTCAGAGGCGACCTTAGGACCCTGTCCTCCACCGTCTCCGCGATGGCTGGCCGCTTCGACCTGCTTCCGCACATTCACTACTGCCTTACTCAGGTCCTAGATCGGCTCCCCCGCGTACCCACACCCACACCCACCCAGCAGGTACCCACCCCCACCCCTACCCACACACAGCCTGCTACCACACCCACACCCACACCCTCTCAGCAGTCTGTTCCACCACCACCTCCTCCTCCGCCTCAGGACGGAGACGGTGCAGCACCACCTTCTTAGGCACCCTTGATGCCATCGTTCTTTTTGCCGTTGTGCTGCCCGTCTCTGCTAGGTCCTGATGACTTTTGCCCACCCCACCCTCCCCTCACTGTTTTTGGATACACATTTTGATCATATATTTATATATCATTTTGGGAGAGCGGGAGAGTTTTTGGTGTCACTACTATATATCTGATTCACTCGTATATCTGCATGCATCATGTCCGCATCATATTTTTATTTCTTATTTTTCTTTTGTTATTTTATTTTCTTTTTCCCCATGCATGCATCCTCACTTACCCCTCACATTACTTGTCTCTCGGTGTGCCACACTTCGCACATTGAGGACACTGTGCCATTTAGCTTGGGGGAGTGAGTTCTCACGTTGTTTTTGATTTACCACATTTATTTTAGTTTTTCGTGCCATTTTCCGCATTTGCACTCATCTTCATCACTTTTTCTTCTTTTTACCATGCATCACGTTTTTCTTATTTTCTTTGTGTGTTGCATTGTAATGAGTTTCATTTTCCCTTTATCTTTATTTCTTTTTCATCTCATGCTAGAGATGACTTTTCTGTGATGATGATGACGTGGAGTTAGCTTTCTCTATATATGCATGCTATATTTGTCATGTCTTAGATCTTATTCCTGATATCATATGCTATGACTTGCTTTGCATTTAGAGATAGTAACCCACACTTTTCCCGCATGAAAATGGATGAAATTTTATTATTAGCTGAGTCTGAATATTCATATGTATGCTATCGCAGAAAACACACCATGATTCACGCATTGAATGCTTATATCTGGAGTACCGCTTTCTTTTCTTATATCACTTCTATATGCATGATTTGTACATTTCACTTCAGGATGATTGAATGATGTTAGCTATGATAAATCTGGATTAGTTAGTTTTTTTTGTGATCGAAACTGAGTAGATTAGATTACCCTGCTGAAGTTGTCGTGCACGTCCTATAGAGTGAACCGAGAGACATATTTATTTCTTTCTCCACATATCTTGAACATCATTTCTCTATTTTAAAATCATTGGTGAATCTCCCCTTAAGCGATTCTATTATATGGCATTTCCCCCGCTATTAATTCCTAGCTCCAAATTTCCCAAAACAAAAAAAAAGAAAGAAAGAAAAAATTCTTGTATATCCTTATTTCTTTTTGATTGGGATCATTGTGTATATATGAATTCAAAAAAAAAGGGAAAAAGAAAAAGAAAAGAAAAGAGAAAAACCTCAATGAAAGATCCCATCTCATGTTCTCTCCTTCTTTACTTCTTTTATTTTTATTTTTATTTTTATCGCTTTTGGAGCTTTATAGAAATGGGGATGTAAATATTTTTTGTGCCACCACGCTTACAGATAAGCTTGGGGGGAGAGAATCCATTGATGTGTGAGAGAGTGACTACTTGACGTTGCACGACAACCTAGGCTAAGTAATATTCTATACTCGGTGAGATTATTTTTAGCTTTACGAAGTCCAGAAATCTATGCCTAGCACTCATTTCATGAAATCCACACTTTTCTATTCTTTCTATTCTACGGTGTGATATTCTTATACTCCTCTTAGAAAGCGTTCAATTGAAAAGTGTGCGATCTGCGATATTGTATACCGCTTTAGATGATTCAGACGATGTTAATTCTAAAACTATTCCGTTTTTCATGTTATATCATCATTCTTGGGTTATCTATTACTATTTGCACCCTTATACTATGATATCGAAATAAAATTCTTTGACATGTGTTTTACATTCGGTGCATGCTATATGATTGAGCCAAACCCACGTCCTGAGAAAATGATTGAGCCGAGTGAGAAATGCCGACCGCCCGAGTGTATAGAAGCCATCGGCCAAGTGACGACAACTCACTCGGCCGAGCGACTCCCGAAGTGAAGACCCCCGAAGACCCAGACTTACTGGAAATTTACAGGGTTTCTCACTCGGCCGAGCGACTTTTGTCACTCGGCCGAGTGCGACGCGCTGCCTGTAGCGAAAATTGCGTTTTTCAGGCTGCGCAGGGGCATTTTGGTCACAGTTTTTTGGACGATTTTGGGGGGTGTTTAACCCCTGTTTTTACCCTAGGTTAGAGAGCTTTTCTCTTGACTTTTTGCAGCTTTTTAGATTAACTTTTTAGTTTTAGATTATTGTGATTGGAGAGGAGAAAAAAAGTTGATTTTTGTTGGATTATTGGAAGAACTCTATTGGTTTGCCTCTCTCTCCTCTAAAAATACTATTTTTATTGCTTATCTCAATATTGTGATGAATTCCCTTGTGATTTCCATTGATTGTTTTTGCATTTGTGCTATGAATTGTGAGTAGTCTTTACGTCTTGGGGCGTGGGGATGAACCCTACGAGCCCAATTTCAGATTTGTGATGAATTGGTAGAAATTTTGCTAGAATTGCTATTAGGGTTAGATTGGGATCGATTTACTACGGATAGCTAGGTATTCATATCAATTGGGATTTGCAAGAGATTGGATCCCAATTCGATAGGAAACCCTAGAAATCCGAATTGGAGTGGAATCGAATTTCCGTAGTATCGGTTTGCAAGAGATTGGACCGATACTAGGGTTCTCGGTTGCAATTCCGTGCCGACACCCATTTGCAAGAGATTGGACGGGTAGGAACTATCCCAACCTAGGTCGTGGCCCGAGTTTGCACGAGAGTGGGCTCGGGGCGCGATTGAACGATGATGTTGATCCTAATGCTAGCTTGCCTAGGCTAGGGTTTGCAAGAGATTGGACCCAAACCTAGGATAGCTATAGACCAGCAACAGCGCGAGAGCGTGAGCTAGGTTTTACATTCAGTTGCAACTAGTTCATCCGTAATTTTATTCTAGCAATGTTGATGCTAACGAATCACATTGACGAGATACGGTGAGTAGCGGGGATTCCCCATTCTCTAGGCGTCTTTATTTGATTTGATATCTTCGTACTTTGTCTGACGATTGTGACAGGATCACCAGAGGCAAATTCCCTCTTTTCCGTTCTTAATAGCCAGGTTGTTCGGAGCAAGCACTTTCATTCGTCCTCCCTGTGTTCGATAACCCGCTCACCGCTACACCGTGCGCTTGCGGTAAAACTACACGGTCGCACTTTTGGGTTACATTCCGGAGCGATCACCAGCATCACTTGGAAGAATGTCAAGAGCTTTGTCTAGAAGGCAATCATCTGTCGCTTCAGCATTCCTTGGTCCATAATCACTAATAGGGTACCATAATTTCATTACACAGGCTTCAAAGATTTCTATTCGGAGTGGAAGATAAAACTGCTCTTTGGATAAAGAGGCTCATCCACAAAACCAATGGGTTAGCAAAGGCTGCCTACACGTGCATTTTAGAGCCACTACGCAAGAAAGTCTGAGATGAAGGTGTCACGAGGCCAGAAGAACTTCCAGGAATACTCTGGTCGTATAGGACGACCTATAACGAGGCCACAGGGGAGAAAGTTTTCGTGATTGCCTTTGGAATTGAAGCAGTTCCCCTAGTCGAGGTCGGCGAAGAATCGCTCTGCATCAAGCATTTTGACGAAGAGAGAAATTCGAAGGGCTTTGGACTGAATGTGGAGCTTGATGAGTGATTTTTATATACATATTTCATGCTCATTTCATATGCATTTTGCCGAATTTTATCCACCATTCTATTCCATTTCCCCCATTTTTTTCCTTTTTTACTTTTTAGGTCCCTTATGTTCGTTTCAGGTGAATATGAACGATATCGGGTCCCTAGAGTGGGAAAAAGGCGAAAAAGTGCCAAAAAGATTCAAAGAAGTGATAGGAGCAAACAAGGCGATGAGATGGAAAAGAAGAAGAATCTGGAGGAAACAAGCTTCATGCGACCGCGTGGGATACCCTATGCGACCGCATATAAAATAGCCAACAAGAAGACCAAAACATCAGCAAGAACATTTGACGTGACCGCGTGAAAGTATCCCATGCGACCGCATTGAACAAAGAAAAAAGATGGATAAAATGTTCAAGGGAGAAGCTAATTTGACGTGGTCGTTTGGCCAAAATGTCGCGGTCATTTAAGAGGGGTTAGCTCTTTGGAATTTTGCAGACAATATCGATGTGACCGCATGGATCTCAACATGACTGCATAGATGTGCTCAAACCAAGTAAAATAATAGATGAGCCACGGGTCGTTTGGGAAGTCCACGCGACAACGTGGAGGAGATGCTACAAGAAAGTGCACAAGCCTTGCAAAGAATTCTGCTCACAACACTGTAGTTATCTTTACTCCATCTTATTTTTAAGAACGTCTCGTTATAGATTCCAATGCATATTTATTTGTATTTTTCAGATATCGGAGTGATTTTATATATTTTCTGGAATATGAGGCTATCGTGCAGAATAATCGACACGACCAAACGATATGACCATGCGAAATAGACGCGACTGCGTCGATGTAGAGGCTGAAAGTGTGTAAAAATATATTTTGGAGCCATGTAATGATGTGGTCGTTTGGTGCTTGATGCAGACGCGTGGAATTGGAGTTTTTGAAGGGGTTTTGAGCTATTTTTGAGTCAGAATCGACGCGACCGCATGGATCTTCCACACAGTCTTTTCGGGGCGATTTTCAGCGAAACAACTCGGGTTTTGAAGATGTATTTAAGTATTGGGAGCGTCATTTTAAGGGGGGATCGACTATTAGACTCGTTTTTCTTCCGCTTTTCATATCTTTTCTTAGTTTTAGGAGTAGGGATATTTGATTAGGTTTTGGATGCGTTCTTTAATTGGTGCAAGCTTGTAATCTTCATATCATTGTATTGCAACCATCAAGATTATTTTATTCTTCTTTGTTTTGATAATTATTATTTTTTTATACTTTCTTTTTATTCCTTTGTGATATCTCTCTGTTTCTTTATATGATTTGTGAGTAGATTTTAAACCAGGGTTTGGTGGATCACTTTTATGGATTTGGATATTGATTGATCATGTTGTTGCCTATTGAATTATTAATTAGGGTAGTGTTTAGGAAAAATATTATACATGTACATTGATTTCTTAGATTGATGCCCAACAGGAGTTAGGATTACTATAGGGGGTTTCAATCCCTATATGTGATTCATGCTAATTATATCGGCAACGGGAGTTAGGGGCGTAATGGGAGCCCTCCTAGCTTTGTCCGAGTTTTTGTCCCTGAAATATGGATGAGCAGTGGTTGGGGAAGATTGTTCACATAATGCATCCGCCGTGTGGATTCGCGCTACGGGAGTAGGTTTAGTCACATGAGGGATAGTCGTGTCAAGGCATCACGAGAGTGGGGGCACGAGATAGCGTGAGGGAAGATCCTATCATAGCATCACGGAAGTGGGGAAGGTCGGATAACCTCACCCTAGGATGATTTTATAGCCACACAACGAATTTATTTCCGTGTTAAATCCACATCAGAGTGATACCTAGCCCTAGCGCCCTTCATTCTATTTGTTTCTCCCTATTCTTTACATACCCCACATATCCCTCATGTAGCTAACCACGACCTAGAAATGAGCTAGTACTCAATTACCCAACCTCCCTGCAGTCGAACCGTTAGCGCTACGATGACAGCCGTTTACTTGCGTTTAAAAGTGTAAAACTCCTAACAAGTTTTTAGCGCCGTTACCAGGAAGGTTGCACTTGATTGATACAACTTTAATTCTTGGTTAGTTAGTCTACGTGTATATAAAAAAATATATATAATAAGCAAAGATTTTCACCCAACACCTCATTATTATGTGTTATTCTTTTGTACCATGGATGCACTTTTCTCCTCTTGTTTTCTCATTTGTTTTACAGGTGCATTTTGGAAACTATGTGGATGCCTAATGGATTCTACATTGGAGATTTTGATGCCTCTAGGCAAGAGGTTTCTCAAATGGGAGGTTATAATAACTTTTTTGCAGGTTGCAGCAATTTGCGAAGCGTGTAAGATACATGGCCATGTTTATGGCCAATGTTGTTATTTTACCTACCCCTACACCCCACACCCATATACCTACAACCTGCCTTATAAACCGCCTCATTCATATCCCGAGACCAATATGCCTCCACCTCCTCAAAAGTCTAACCTTTAGATTCTCTTGGAAAATACCCTTTCTAACCAAGGCAAGGCTTCACCTTCCCTATCCACTATGATCGATACCTACCTTCATGAAATTACCCAAAATCTAACCTATATCTCTTTATCACTTGGGCAATCAGAACCACATGCTGGGGATACGACCATTGAGCCAACATTGCAGCTAGGGGAGGACACCTGGATAACAAAACCACCATAGCACCCATCCCAATTGGTACTCCAGGTTATGGTGGATAAAGTACCACAACTACATTTGAGGATCAGGTGAGGCGACACCAAACACCAGATGACTAGATTGTTAGCTTCACCCAGCTGGATGTAGAGGCTTTCTGGCATGCCTGGGAGAGATTCAATAAATTGGTGGATGGATTTCCACAATATGGGATAAGTACATTTTAGCTACTCTGTTACTTAAGTGGAGGACTGTATGTTGACTTACAGGAGTTATGACGATGATGAATGGAGGTCAATTCTTTGACAAGCTGCCTAAAGCAGCTTGGAAGTACATGGAAGCTGCTGATGTGTCTCATAGACCATCGATCACTAACACAGGTGGTAATCTATCTACACTAATTTTTTGTGGTTCTGATATAATTTACACTCCTCATGTAGGTACCATTCATGATACATAGGTTGTCGAAGGCCACATCCCATATGATACCACTCCTGCCAATCAGAGGAATGATGAGCCATGCGTAAGGCGATGGGTGATCGCACCCCAGTATGCACACGCACCCGGGACAAGCGACTTGTAGTCTTACTGCAAGCGCACAGTGTAGTGGCGAGCGAGTATCGAACTCAGGGAGGAACAATGACAGTGTCTTCTTCTAATCACCTAGCTATCAAAATGGTCAAGAATAATTTGGGGTAAAATTGTCACAATCGTTCGTATATCGATGGAAATATCAATGAAATAAAGCGCCTAGGGATAGGGAATCCCCGCTACGAACCGTATCTCATCGTTGTGATTCGTAGGTTAGATCATTGCTAGACTTGAATTTTAGGTGAACTAGTCGCAACTAAATGTAGAACCAAGCTCACGCTCTCGTGCTATCTCCGGTCTATAGTAAACCTAGGTTAGGGCCCAATCTCTTGCAAACCCTAACCTAAGCCGCTAGCATTAGGATCGACATCATCGTTCAATCGTATCCCGAGCCCACTCTCGTGCAAACTCGAGCTACGACCTAGGTTGGGATAGTTCATACCCGTCCAATCTCTTGCAAACGGGTATTGGTATAGAATTACGATTGAAAACCCTAGCCTTGGTCCAATCTCTTGCAAACCAATTCTAGAAAAGTCCAATCGTAAGTCTAAATCGAATTTCTAGGGCTTCCTATCAATTGGGACCCAATCTCTTGCAAATCCCAATCAATATGAATCCCTAGCTATCCGTAATTTATCAATCCCAACCTAACCCTAATCAATTCTTGCAAGAATTTCACCAATTCATCACAATTCAGAAATAGGGTTCATTGGGTTCATCCCTATGCCCTAGGACAATAAAACTACTCACTAATCATCATGCAATTCATAAGAAATTCAATAGCAAAACCAACACAAATCATTGCAATAGAGAAATTATCAATAAAAATAGAGTTTTTGACAAGAAGAGAGACAAAACCAATGAGAATCCAATAGCATCCAACAAAAGTCCCCTTTCTAATCTCTCAAAAAGCCCTAAATCTAATTACCTAAAAAGCTCTCTAAAAGGCTACAAAAAGTATCCAAAAGTTCTGCTAAACTAGGGCAAAAAATGGGTTTAAATACACCTCAAAATCGTCCAAAAAATCGTGACAAAAATGCCCCTGTGCAGCCCAGAAATCGCAGTTTACACAGCAGGCGGGGCGGCTCACTCGGCCGAGTGACAAATGTCACTCGGCCGAGTGACAAACCCTGTAAAATTCAAGTAAGTCGGGGGATCTTGGGGGTTTGTCTTCGGAAGTGACTCGGCCGAGTGACTTTACTCACTCGGTCGAGTGTCATTTCTTGCTCGGCCGAGTCGGTACCATCAAAAGCCTGTAAATTTACAGTTAGTCGGCCTCTTTTGAAGTGGATTTTTCCATGCCACTCGGGCGAGGGGATTTCCATGCTCGGCCGAGTGGACTATCGTCACTCGGCCGAGTACACGTTGATTTCATTCTGTTGATGCGTGTCCGGTCTGGTCGGCCGAGTGGTCTTCTTGCTCGGCCGAGTGGGTGGTTCACTCGGCCGAGTGAGATGCTGCAGATGCCCAATCTTCATCTTTTCGCTTCCTCGTTGCTCCTACGACGTTCCTTCTTCTCCCACTTGTCTTCCATCGCCGAATAGCCCTCAAAAGAGCCTTGGGTGACACTCCGGAGTGGGTGCAAATCCTCTTGATCTCAAAATCACTCAGAATCGCTCCATATCTCCTGAAATACGACAAAAACAAGAAATCGTGAAAAGCATCGCAATATTGTCGAATAATCGTGAAAAACACGATATGAGCGATCAAAGTGGCATGCAAACATGCAGAAAAAGAGTGTAAAATACGGAGTGATCAAAATCCCCCAAGCTTACATCTTACTCGTTCTTGAGGAAGATGAGTAAAAAGCAAACACGACGGGCAAAATAATGGAAAAGAAGGAAAATAAAAAATAAAAAAATAGAATAGAAAGCGAAGAAGGAGGTGCTAGATCATTTTTCTCAGGACGTGGGTTTTGCTTACTCATATAGCATACATCGAATATAAAACACACGTCAAAGACTTTTATTTCGATATCACAGTATAATTGATGCATTCGAAATAGAAAACCCCAAAATATCAATGTAGCATGAAATATGGAATCGTTCTAGGATTAACATTGTCTAAAGCATCTAAAGCGGTATGCATAACCATAGATCACACACTTTTCAATTGAATGCTTTCTATAAGGAGTATAAGAGATATCACACGATATGGAATAGTAACAATAGAAAAGTTTGGTTTTCTTGAGATGAATGCTAAGTGTCGATTTCTGGATTTCGTGAAACTTTAACAATCTCACCGAGTATAGAAAATTACTTAGCCTAGGTTGTCATGCACCGTCAAGTAGTCACACTCTCACACATCATTGGATCCTCTCCCCCAAGCTTATCCATAAGCGTGGCGGCATAAACAAATCAATATGTACATTCCCCATTTCTTTTGAAGCTCCAAAATAAAGCAAAAATAAAACAAAAGAGGGATGAAAGAGAGAAAGAGTGTGAGATGGGATCGTTATAAACTTCTTTTCTCTTTTCTTTTCTTTTTCTCAATTTTTCTCTTTTTTTTGTGCAATAGACATATATACATAAGCGATCCCAAATCAAAAGAGAGAAGGATATACAAGTATATTTTTTTTCTTTCTGATTTTGGGGATTTGGAGCATGAAAATTAATTGCGGGGGAAATGCCAATAATAGACTTCCTAGGGGGGATTCACCAATGAATTTTAAGTAGAGAGATGATGCTCAAGATATGTGGAGAAAGAAATAAATGTATCACTCGGTTCACTCTATAGGACGTGCATGACAACTTTCAGTAGAGTAATATAATCTACTCAGTTTAATCTCAAAAAGTAAACTAGTCTAGATATATCACCCTAGAAAACATTCAATCAACCTGAAAGTGAAGCGCACAATTCATGCAATAAGAAGTGATATGAGAGAGGAAAGCAGTACTCCAAATATAAGCAATCAATGCATGAAGCTTGGTGTGTTTTCTATGAAAAGCATACATATGAATCATCACACATCAGCTAATAACAGAATTTCATCCACATTCATACAGGAAAAGAGTGGGTTACTATTTCAAAATGCAAAGCAGGACATAGCATATGAAATCTGAAACAAAAGCTATGACGTGACAAAATGGCATGCACATAGAGATAAGCTAACACCATGTCATCATCATCATAGAAAAATCATCTCTAGCAAAGGATGAAAGAAACAAAGATAAAAGAAAATAAAACTATATACAATGCAGCATACTCAAAGAAGGAAAATAAAACGTGATGCATGATAAAAAACGAAAAAGTGGTGAAAATAAGTGTAAAAATGGAAAGAAAACGTGAGAAATCAAAAATAAAGGTGGCAAAAATGGAAAAGTGTGAGAACTCACTCCCCCAAGCTGAAGTGCACAGTGTCCTCAATGTGCAAAGTGTGGCACACCGAGAGACGTGAGATGGGTGGGGTGGGTGAGGATGCATGCATGATGAAAAAGAAAAAAATAGAAAATAAGATGCGAATGAATGTGATGCATGCAAAGATCAGGATGGTGCAAATATAAGTGTCCCCAAAAAGTGTCTCCCTCACTCCCAAAAAGATATAAAAAGATATGATCAGGAAGGCACCAAAATAGTATGTGGAGGAGGGGGGCAAAATATAATCACCAGGCCCAAGAACAAACGGGCAGCAAAACGACAAAAATATCAGAGGCATCAAGAGTGTGCCTAAGCTGGTGGTGGCGTTGCACCAGCACCGTCCTGTGGCAGAGGTGGTGGTGGAGGTGGTGGGCGTGGTATCTGCTGGGTGGGTGTGGGAGGTGGAGGCAGACGCGCCAGAATCTGATTCAGGCAAGCCTGAATATCGGGAAGCATGGCGACGCGGGACTGCACGAAACTGACCGTGGCGGAGAGAGCCCTAAAGTCTCCTCAAAGTCCACTAACAGCCCCCTCAAGAGCACGAATGCTCTGAACTAGAGTGTCTGGGGGTGGTGGAGTGGAGGGACGCACATGTCTAAAAGGGGATGTGCGGGGCTGTCTCTGGCGGGAAGTTGATCGCTCCGGGACGTACACCCAAAGAACGGTTGTAGTTTTACCGCAAGCGCACGGTATAGCGGCGAGCGGGTATCGAACACAGGGAGGACGAATGACCGTGCTTGCTCCTAATCAACCTGGCTATTTAAGAATAGAGAGAATTGCCTTGGGCGATCCTGTCACAATCGTCAGACAAATGTGCGAAATATCAAATCAAATAAAGAACGTCTAGGGAACGGGGAATCCCCGCTACTCACCGTATTTCATAGATGTGGTTCGTCGGTATCAAAATTGCTAGAATGAGAATTTGGATGAACTAGTTGCAACTAAATGTGGAACCAAGCTCACGCTCTCGCGCTGTTGCCGGTCTATAGCTATCCTAGGGTCGGGTCCAATCTCTTGCAAACCCCAGCCTAGGAAAGCTAGCATTAGGATCAACATCATCGTCCAATTGCGCACCGAGCCCAATCTCTTGCAAACTCGGTCCACAATCTAAATTAGGATAGTTCCTACCCGTCCAATCTCTTGCAAACGGGTATCGGCACGGAATTGCAACCGGAGATCCTAGTATCGGTCCAATCTCTTGCAAACCGATACTTCGAAAATCCGACTCCAACCCAATTCGGATTTCTAGGGCTTCCTATCAAATTGGGATCCAATCTCTTGCAAATCCCAATTGATATGAATACCTAGCTATCCGTAGTGATTCGATCCCAATCTAATCTCTAATTATTGATTCTAGCACAATTTCTACCGATTTTTCACAAATACGAAATTGGGCTTGTAGGGTTCATCCCCACGCCCCAAGACGTGGAGACTACTCACAAATCATATCAATAGCACAAAAATAATCAATGAAATAGACAATGGAATTCATCACAACAATGATATAAATAATAAAAATAGAGTTTTTGGGGAAGAGAGATGCAAACCAAAGTAGTTCTTCAATTAATCCAACAAAAATCCAAGTTTTTCTCTTCTCCAATCACAAATAATAAAGCTAAAAAGTAATCTCAAAAAGCTGCAAAAATCTAAGAGATTGCTCCTAAAACTAGGGTAAAAACAGGGCTTAAATAGCCCCAAAAATCGTCCAAAAATCCTGACCAAAACGCCCCTGCACAGCCTGTTTTCCGCAAATTTCGCTACAGGCAGCGCATCGCACTCGGCCGAGTGACAAAAGTCGCTCGGCCGAGTGAAAACCCTGTCATTTTCCAGTAAGTCGGGGGCTTCAAGGGGCTTCAGTTCGGAGGCGGCTCTGCCGAGTGAGTTGTCGTCACTCGGCCGATGGCTTTACTGCACTCGGGCGGACGCGGTTTACCACTCGGCCGAGTGGGTCTTCTGAAGCTCAGGTGGCCGAAAAACAGTAACTTCGATCTTTTTGAGGGCCTTCGTCTGGGCGCCACTCGGGCGGACGTGGTATCGTCACTCGGCCGATGTGGTCTCCGTCGCTTGGACGAGTACACATGGAAAACGTGTCTGAACGGGTCGGCCGAGCAGTGTCTCGCTGGTCGGCCGAGTGGCTCCTCCACTCGGCCGAGTGGGACACAAAAGATGCCCAATCTGATTGTTTTGGCCTCCTCGTCGCTCCTGCGACATCCATTCTTCTTTCGCTCCTCTCCAACAGTAAAATATCCCTCGGGGAGGTCGTCGGTGGCCGTGTAGAGTAAGCGCGTCTCGAGATCACTCCAAATCGCGCCAAATCACCTGAAATGCGACAAAAACAACAAATCGTGAAAAGCATCGCAATATCGTCGATATATCGTGAAAAACATGATTTGGGCGATCTAAATGGCATGCAAATCCACGGGAAAAAGGTGTAAAATATGGAGTGATCAAAATCCCCCAAGCTTGCCTCTTACTCGTCCTCGAGGAAGATAAGTAAAAGGCGAACCCGGTGGATTCGGAAAACGAAAACGGCGAAAAACAAAAAAAAATGAAAAACGAAGAAGAATGAAAACCAAATGAAAATAAAGACGGAAGAAAGAAGCGAAGAGGTAGGGTGCTAGATTATTTTCTCAGGACGTGGGTTTCACTTACTCTTATAGCATGCACCGAATGAGAAATACACGTCAAAGAATCTTATTTTGATATCATAGTATAATAGTGCAAATAGAAATAGAAAACCCACGAACAATGATATAATCATGAAGAACGGAATGATTTTAAAATTAACATTGCCTGAATCATTTAAAGCGGTATACAAATCACAGATCACACACTTTTCAATTGAACGCTTTCTATCTGGAGTATAAGAGTATCACACTATAGAATAGAGAGAATGGAAAAGTTTGGATTTCATGAAATGAACGCTAGGCTTAGATTTCTGGATTTCGTGAAGCTAGAAACAATCTCACCGAGTATAGAATATTACTTAGCCTAGGTTGTCGTGCGATGTCAAGTAGTCACTCTCTCACACATCAATGGATCCCCTCCCCCAAGCTTATCTATAAGCGTGGTGGCACAAAAATATTTACATCCCCATTTTTATATAGCTCCAAAAGCAAAGAAGAGAAAGAAGAAAGAAAGAAAGTGAGATGGGATCTTTTATTGAGGACTTTTCCTCTTTTCTCCCTTTTTTTTTCTTCTCTTTTTTTTTTCAATATATACACAATGATCCCAACTCAGAGAGATAATGATATACAAGAATGTTTTTCTCTCCTTTTTTATTTATTTATTTTTTTTTAGAAGAAGGGATTTGGAGCTAGGAATTAATAGCAGGGGAAATGCCATAAAATAGAATCACTAAGGGGAGATTCACCAATGATTTTTAAAAGTAGAGAATGATGTTCAAGATTTGTGGAGAAAGAAATATATATAACTCTCGGTTCACTCTATAAGACATGCACGACAACTTCAGCAGGGTAATCTAATCTACTCAGTTTCGATCACAAAAAAGCTAACTAATCCAGATATATCATAGCTAACATCATTCAATCATCCCGAAGTGAAGTGTACAATTCATGCATATAGAAGTGATATAGGAAAAGAAATCGGTACTCCAGATATAGGCATTCAATGCGTGAATCTTGGTGTGTTTTCTGTGATAGCATACATATGAATATTCAGGCTCAGTTAATAATAAAACTTCATCCATTTTCATGCGGAGAAAGTGTGGGTTACTATTCTAGATGCAAAGCAAGTCATAGCATATGATATCAGAAATAAAATCTAAGACATGACAAATATAGCATGCATATAGAATAAGCTAACTCCACGAAGACATCATCACAGAAAATTCATCTCTAGCATGAGATGAAAAAGGAAAGAAATAAAGATAAGAAAAAATAAAACTATGCAATGCGGCACACAGAGAAATAAGAAAAACGTGATGCATGGCAAAATGAAAGAAAATAAAGGAAAATGAGTGCAAAAGTGAAAAGAAACGGTGTGAAAAACTAAAAATAAAGGTGGCAAATCGAAAAAGAACGTGAGAACTCACTCCCCCAAGCTAAAGTGCACAGTGTCCTCAATGTGCAAAGTGTGGCACACAGAGAGACAAGTAATGAGAGGGGCAAGTGAGGATGCATGCATGATGGAAAGAAAAAAGATAATAAAACGAAAAATAAAGAAACGAAAATATGATGCGGATATGATGCATGCACAGATATGAGTGATACGAGTATAAATGGGTCACCAAAAGCTCTCCCTCTCTCCCAAAAAAGATATATAAAGATACGGCAAATGAGAATCACAAAAAAGTGAGGGGAGGGGGGGTGGTCAAAAAGGCATCAGGACCCAGCAGAAACGGGCAGCACAACGGCAAAAGGAATCGATGGCATCAAGGGTGCCTAGGAAGGTGGTGCTGCGCCGTCTCCGTCCTGAGGCGGAGGTGGTGGTGGTGGTGGTGTAGGCTGCTGAGCTGGGGTGGGCGTGGAAGTGGAAGCAGGTCTAGTGTGTGTGGAAGTGTGAGTGGGAACCTGCTGGGTGGGTGGTGGTACACGCGGAAGACGCTCTAAGATCTGTGTCAGGCAGTAGTGGATCTGAGGGATCAGGGCAGAGCGTCCAGCCATCGTAGAGACGGTGGAGGACAGGGTCCTAAGGTCAGCTCTAAGACCACTCACCGCCAACTCAAGAGCACGTATGCTCTGCAGTATAGTGTCGGGCGGGGGTGGTGCAGAGGGACGCACCGGTCTAGGCTGCGCGGGGCGGGGCTGGCGTACGCGAGTGGAGTATGTAACGGGCTCAGCAGGGAAGGGGACAAAAGGTGCCGCGCCAGCAAATGTGGGCCTGGCCTCAGTGTGAGGCCGGGGCACCGGCTGGTGAGAAGTAGAGGCAGCGGCAGCAAAGGAAGCGTGCAAAAGTGGCAACGAAGTGGCAAGAGAGGTCAGTGGCCCAGAAGTGTGGACAGACGCCACGACGCTCTCGGAGAACACGGCAGCTGTGGAGACAGAGGACTCTACCGCTGGGGCGGAACTGTGTGGACCAAAAGGCGCAATCCCAGCGGAGATCATGCTAGCCATGGTCTCCATGACCGCGGCAAACGAGGGCGCTCCACTCGCGACAAAGGTCGGCGGGCGCTCGGGGAGTGCGGAGCAAAGAGGTTCCACGGACAGAGGGCCAGAGGTGGCAGCGGGAGTGGTGGGGACAGCCTCGGAAGTGGTGACAGTGGTGGAAGTGGGCTCAGCAAAAGTACTCTCGACACTGACAGAGGTGGGGACAGAAGTGTCAGGAGCAGTGAAAACGTCAGGAACAGGCTGAGGGGCCACAGGGTCGACGGGGTCGGTAGCAGGCTCGGCAGGGTGTGCAGTTGGGTCTGCGGGAGCAGCGTGGGCAGCGTGGGCAGCGTGGGCCTGCTCGGCCTCCTCGGCCTCGAGCACATACGCAGCGGGGATGATGACATCCATCGCTGGGAGCCAGTCAACGTGGGCCGGTGCAATCTGGGTCCGAGCTGGGCTCGGGAGAATCATGTAGTCGGCACCGAAAGGGCCGTGCAACCAGACCCAATGACGCTCACCATGCGGACGTAGCATCTTCATCCGGGCCAAAACGTCTATCGACAAGGAAGTGGGGCCCGGAACGCGTCGCAGGTCGTCAGGCAGGTCCTCGCCGGTCATCATGGTAAGCAGGGTGATCAGACCGCCGCAGCACATCGGTGAGCGAGCGCCCACCGACACAATGATATGGTCTAAAAACCAAGCCGCAATGTCGATCGCGACGGCGGGGACAAGCTCATCTCCATCCCTAGATAGAGCTCTGGGACGTGTCATCGCGTAGAGCATGTAAAGCTCTGGCGTAGACATCGTGCCCGGCTCATATCTGGCCAAAAAGGTGGTCGCCATAAGGCGCTGGGCAATACGTAGGCAGGGGTGGACAATGGCCGAGGCCTTGGCCCTACTAGGGTCAAAGGCGGCGTGGTGGCCTGTGATCCGGGCCCAGAAGGCACCGGCGTCGAAAGAAGGTGGGGGGGATGTGGGTAGGGCCGTAACCGCGATCGGCTCCGGGGACTGTGGGCCATGAGAAGAACGCTCTCATCATATCGAGAGTGACCTGGCACTCTCGATCCATGAACCTAAATGAGCATCCCTCATCGGTCCGGGCGATCGAACTCAAAACCTCAAGTGTCGGGCGGGTAAAAGTATCCGCCGACACCTGGAAAAAATCTCGCCAGCCCACGTTGTCGTACAACGTGAGCATCCCCTCAAGTACCCCCAGGCGTCCTAGGTCAGCGAGGTGTGCAAACCTGGAGGGTACGATCGAGCGCTGGGAGATACGCTCGAAGACGGCACGGTGTGCGTCGTCTCGGAACGTAATCCCGAGCGGCCCGACCAATGGAGCCGGTGGTGGTGGCTGTGGATCGGCAGGGAGAGGCTGTGCGGGCTGTGGGTGCACTGCAGGCTGTGCGGGGTGTGTGGGGCCTGCAGGCTGTGCTGGGTGTGCGGGGTGTGTGGGGGACGGTGGAGGAGAGTCCTCCAACTCGTGGGAGGGGCCGGCATCATCCGACCGCTTCCGCTTGGCGGAAGCTCTCTTCGACCGCGGCCGTGTTCGGGGCGGCATATCGGCCCCGAGCGCGCGCCGAAAAGTGAAAAGTGCGGCGTGTGCACAAAGAGTGGAAAGAGTTTACCCAAACACGCCACGAGTGCTAAGCAGTGGAAGCGTGCGAAGTCCGCGCCTCCACGAAGTCCTGAGCAGCCCGTAGAAGCTCCCCTGAGCTCCCCTAAGCTCCAAAAAGCAACCTGCGCATGGAAAAGCGATATCAGCGAGTAATAATCAAAATGTATGGAGCAATAGGGGTATAACAGATAGATATGGGAATTGATTCGGGTTAGGGGTTCGATTAATACACGGATCCTCAAAAAACTACGCAAAAAGAGGAGAAAATGGTGAAGACAAGCGAACCGGAGGTGACCGGGCGGTGCGCCGCCGGCGGCGACTCGGGCGAGGCGTCGGCGGGCTCGGCCGGCAGTGGCGGGCCGAGCGGCGGCGGGGCAGCGGCGGTCGGGCGAGTGAGGGTAGAGCGAGGGGGAATCGGGCGTGGGAGCTGAAGGGGCGCGGGCGAGAATTGGGGATTTACGTTTTCGAATTCCGCGCCCCCCTCGCCGCTTATATATAGAAAAGTTACGACTCGGCCGAGTGACGTGCTCACTCGGCCGAGCGAGGCAAATAAAAATTTCTCCCCGATATCGCTTCGGCCGAGTGGCTTTGCCAGCCTCAGCCGAGTGGAGTAAGTCCATTCGGCCGAGTGACTCAAGCTACTCGGCATGACTCGCCCTAGGAGGGTATCCGTTCTACTCGGCCGAGTGAAAATGTAGACTCGGCCGAGTAGCAGTTCTAATGAAATGAGGAAAATAAACAGAGAGTTGGGTACAGCAGACTTCCCTCGTTCGTGAGCGGCTCGGCCGGACGAACTTCTGGACTCGGCCGAGTGACTAGTATACTCGGCCGAGTGAGCCTTGTGTTCTGCTGTTTGTCTTCGTTTGGGCTCTAAACTCCGTCTTTCTTCCTCCAGTCGATTTCATGCTCCTCCTAAGAGTCGAACGCCTTCTTGGGGCGCTCCTCATCGTCTCGTTCATCCTCCTCATGATGATCTACCTATCTCCTCTCCTGTCAAGAAAAATAGGACCCGTTATCACAAAATTTTTGGTCGGATGACTCAAAACGCTAAAAATCTCTAAAACGAAAATAAAGAAAAAGTAAAAAATAAAGCAAAAACCGTCGGGTTGCCTCCTGACAAGCGCTCGTTTTAGGTCGTGAGCTCGACCCCCTATAATTTTCAATCAATACGGGATGTTTGGTGCATATGAGATGCACCCGTCAAACTTCCCGGGGAGCGCGCTTGGATTTGGACGTGGCGGCGTAGCATTCTCCCTCGGAGGTTTCTTATCTCGAATAGTGTTGGGGGGAGGATCCCCCAAGCTAGCATTTTCCCCGGTCAACGGCTTAACCGGCGATGCCGATTTCCGTACCGGCGGAGCTTTCTTTGGAGACTTTGATTTCGAGAGCTTGCAGAGCTCTCGAATCCTTGCGACATCAGCGTCGCCTTCATCTTCATCAGCGGAGAAGTCGGGGGAATCATCATTATTGTCTTCATGGCCTAAATCCGGGCCTTCTTCAAATTCTTCATCAAAAAGGGCGCCAATTGAGTGAGGAATCGTCTCCTCTATCACCTCATCGAGGAGGTCCATATAATCGAGCTCCTCATGGTAAGGCATGTGCTTCATTGCCTTGGGAATGTGGAGCTCCACCTCGATGTTTCCGACGTTTAAGGTTAAGGTACCTTCGCGCACGTCGACGATGACTCCGGCGGTGGCGAGGAATGGGCGTCCAAGTATCAATGAGGTGTCTCCCTCTTCCTTAACGTCCATGATGACGAAGTCACATGGCAAGCATATTCCACCCGGGACTTGAAGTGGGATGTCTTCGGCAATCCCCACCGGCCTTGTTATCCGGCCATCGGCTAATTGAATGCGCATGTCGGTGGGTTTCAGCTTTGTCCCGGTGTTAAGCTTTAAGAACATGGAGAGGGGCATGAGACTCACACTAGCCCCAAGATCGACCAACGCCTTTTGAAGAGGCACGCCGCCCAAAGTGCAAGGAATCCGAAAACTCCCCGGATCTTTAAATTTTGCCGGCTCCTTTTCTCTCTTGGTGAACCAAGAGCCCTCCTTGGCTAGCATGATCTTCTCCTTCCTCTTTCTCCCCGAAATCAAGTCCTTCAAGAATTTGGCATATGTGGGGATCTCGATGATGGCGTCAAGGAAGGGAATATTTAGGCTAACTCCTCTTAGATACTCGAGGAATTTCGCTAGCCTTTTCTCCATTTTCGCTTTCGCTAGTCTTTGGGGGAATGGGACCGGTGGCATGAAGCGCCTCTCCTCAATTAATAGCTCCGCCCTAGATTTCTCCTTGTCTCGTGGCTCCTTCTCCTTTTCAATCTCAACTACCGGCTCAACCGGCTCCAAGCTTTCCTCCACGGCCTCCTCGGTAGGAATCATAGCGGGGGTGGTGTCCTTCCCGCCTCTAGTAGTAACGGCAACTACGGCATTGATGTGGCCCGTGTTGCCCCGTGGGTTTTGCTCCGGTTGCGCCGGCAATCTTTGAGTGTTCCGATTGAGCAACGCCAATTGCTCCGATATTTGAGCCACTACGGTATTAAGAGACTCTTGCCCCGCCTTCAAAGTAGCATTCACCTTATTTTGCTCGACCATGAACGCCTCCACTCTAGTTTCGAAGTCGGATCGTTGTGGAGTTTGCGGAGGGTTTTGATTTTGATTCCTCCACCCTTGGTTGAATCCGGGAGGCCTATAAGGTGGAACTTGTTGCTTTGGTTGGAAGTTTTGTTGTGGAGGCCCCCTCGGCGGATAGTATTGTTGTTGGGGTGGTGGTGGTCGAGCTTGATTAGGCGGTTGTTGTGGCGGGTTCAAAGCTCCTTCATTGTTGGCGTAGGAGAATCCCGGATGATTTCTTGCGGCCGGATTGGACCAATACCCTTGGTTCCCCGCAACATATTGTACTTGCTCCAAGGATCCTTCTCCTTGCTCTCCTCCCGAGTACATGACTTGAGATTGGTCTTGCCAATCACACATTTGGTTGGTCGGTGCGGAGGTGGATGGGCTTCCTTGGGGCTCCGTGATAAATTTCTCCAATCTCTCCACCACCTTGTGGAGAGAATCGAATTTGCTCGTGAGCTCCGCTACGGCCTTTGCCTCGTAGATGCTAGTTGGCTTTAAGGAGGATGTGGAGTGTCCTCGCTCATCGCCCCATTGTTGGTTATTTGAGGCCATCTCCTCAATTAGGGCCGTGGCTTCCTCAGGAGTCTTTGACAAGATTGCACCATTCGCCGTGGTATCAATAATTTGTTTGGTCCCCGGTTGGAGACCGTTGTAGAAGCTATGAACTAGCTCCCAATCCTCTATACTGTGGTGCGGGCATTGGTGCTGCAAATCCTTAAATCGCTCCCAAGCTTCATAGAGCGTCTCATGTGGTCCTTGCTTGAAGGACATGAGAGCGCTCCGGATCTTCACTGTCTTGGATGGTGGATAGAATTTGTCAATGAATGCATCCGCCAACCCGTCCCAAGAGGTGAAAACTCCGTCAGCTTGCGTCCTCAGCCAATAGAGTGCTTTGTCCTTTAGCGTGAAGGGGAAGAGGCGCAGTCTGATGGCATCGATGGGGACCCCCGGCATTTGGAATGTGGCGCACTTCGACAAGAATGATTGGATGTGGTAGTGGGGGTTCTCATGAGCGTTCCCATGAAATGGGTCTTGTTGCATCAAAACCACCAATCCCGTCTTTAGCTCGAAGTTCTTGTCGGCCGCCAACTCCGGCACGGCAATGGATGACGTAGTGGAAGAGGTCTTAGGCCGAAGCCTATCGCGAATAGAAATTATTCTCGCCATCCTCACCGCCAATTCTTCGGGAGTTTCCGGGTTGGTCATAAACCGCCCTTCCGGATATTGTCTCCTTTCCGCTCTAAGTCTCCGCGCGGTACGTTCGATCTCGGGATCGAATAATAAGGCTTCGGGGTCCGCCGTAGATCTCGTGTACATGCACAGGGAAAACAGAGTTTCAAAGAGATGATTAGTACCGTGGAAGGGTTAGGTAAGAATAGTAGGGGAAATAATAATGGTAAAAAAATAAAAATAAAAGAAAGAAATAGCTAGGGTGAGAAAGAATCAAACGCAATCGCCTCCCCGGCAACGGCGCCAAAAACTTGATCGCTCCGGGACGTACACCCAAAGAACGGTTGTAGTTTTACCGCAAGCGCACGGTATAGCGGCGAGCGGGTATCGAACACAGGGAGGACGAATGACCGTGCTTGCTCCTAATCAACCTGGGTATTTAAGAATAGAGAGAATTGCCTTGGGCGATCCTGTTACAATCGTCAGACAAATGTGCGAAATATCAAATCAAATAAAGAACGTCTAGGGAACGGGGAATCCCCGCTACTCACCGTATTTCATAGATGTGGTTCGTCGGTATCAAAATTGCTAGAATGAGAATTTGGATGAACTAGTTGCAACTAAATGTGGAACCAAGCTCACGCTCTCGCGCTGTTGCCGGTCTATAGCTATCCTAGGGTCGGGTCCAATCTCTTGCAAACCCTAGCCTATGAAAGCTAGCATTAGGATCAACATCATCGTCCAATTGCGCACCGAGCCCAATCTCTTGCAAACTCGGTCCACAATCTAAATTAGGATAATTCCTACCCGTCCAATCTCTTGCAAACGGGTATCGGCACGGAATTGCAACCGGAGATCCTAGTATCGGTCCAATCTCTTGCAAACCGATACTTCGAAAATCCGACTCCAACCCAATTCGGATTTCTAGGGCTTCCTATCAAATTGGGATCCAATCTCTTGCAAATCCCAATTGATATGAATACCTAGCTATCCGTAGTGATTCGATCCCAATCTAATCTCTAATTATTGATTCTAGCACAATTTCTACCGATTTATCACAAATACGAAATTGGGCTTGTAGGGTTCATCCCCACGCCCCAAGACGTGGAGACTACTCACAAATCATAGCAATAGCACAAAAATAATCAATGAAATAGACAATGGAATTCATCACAACAATGATATAAACAATAAAAATAGAGTTTTTGGGGAAGAGAGATGCAAACCAAAGTAGTTCTTCAATTAATCCAACAAAAATCCAAGTTTTTCTCTTCTCCAATCACAAATAATAAAGCTAAAAAGTAATCTCAAAAAGCTGCAAAAATCTAAGAGATGGCTCCTAAAACTAGGGTAAAAACAGGGCTTAAATAGCCCCAAAAATCGTCCAAAAATCCTGACCAAAACGCCCCTGCACAGCCTGTTTTCCGCAAATTTCGCTACAGGCAGCGCATCGCACTCGACCGAGTGACAAAAGTCGCTCGGCCGAGTGAAAACCCTGTCATTTTCCAGTAATTCGGGGGCTTCAAGGGTCTTCAGTTCGGAGGCGGCTCTGCCGAGTGAGTTGTCGTCACTCGGCCGATGGCTTTACTGCACTCGGGCGGACGCGGTTTACCACTCGGCCGAGTGGGTCTTCTGAAGCTCAGGTGGCCGAAAAACAGTAACTTCGATCTTTTTGAGGGCCTTCGTCTGGGCGCCACTCGGGCGGACGTGGTATCGTCACTCGGCCGATGTGGTCTCCGTCGCTTGGACGAGTACACATGGAAAACGTGTCTGAACGGGTCGGCCGAGCAGTGTCTCGCTGGTCGGCCGAGTGGCTCCTCCACTCGGCCGAGTGGGACACAAAAGATGCCCAATCTGATTGTTTTGGCCTCCTCGTCGCTCCTGCGACATCCATTCTTCTTCCGCTCCTCTCCAACAGTAAAATATCCCTCGGGGAGGTCGTCGGTGGCCGTGTAGAGTAAGCGCGTCTCGAGATCACTCCAAATCGTGCCAAATCACCTGAAATGCGACAAAAACAACAAATCGTGAAAAGCATCGCAATATCGTCGATATATCGTGAAAAACATGATTTGGGCGATCTAAATGGCATGCAAATCCACGGGAAAAAGGTGTAAAATATGGAGTGATCAGAAGTGTAGAGGATGGGGCCAGCAGGAAAGTGTGGAAGGGGTGCTGTGCTTGGTAAGTGATGCCCAGCCTTGGTGTGAGGCTGGGACGCAGGTTGGGTCGGAGCAGCAACAGCATCAGCAGAGGTGGAAGGTAAAATGGGCAGCGAGGCAGTAGGAGAGGTCAGTGACAGAGAAGTGGGGACAGAAGTCATGACACTCTCGGTAAAGACACCGGCAGTGGGGTCAGACGGGCCAACAACCGGGGTGGCCATGGACAAAAGTGAGGACAGAGCCGCCACTGCGGCAGTAAAGGAGGTCTCGCCACTCTCTAAAATGGTGGTGGGACGCTCAGGGCTTAGAGAGGTGATAGGCTCAATGGACATAGGCTAGGTAGAGGTGGTGGTGGTGGTGGTGGACGGCTCAGCTAAGGTGCTCCCGACACTGACAGAAGCGTGGACAGAAGTGTCGGGAGGTGCAGAAAGTGCAGGTGCAGGCTGAGGGATCACAGGGTCAACAGGTGGTGCAGGGGGTGCCTGCTCAGCATCCTCAGCCTCAAGTACGTAGGCAGCGGGGATAAGGAGATCCATCGCTGGAATCCAGTCCCCGTGGGCCGGTCCAATATGCGTCCGAGCGGGGCTCGGAAGAACCATGTAGTTAGCACTAAAGGGACCGTGCAACCACACCCAGTGCCTGTGACCGTGGGGACGAAGCATCTTCATCCAGGCCATAACATCTATCGAAAGTGAAGTGGGACCCGGAGCTCGACGCAAGTCGTCAGGTTGGTCCACGCCGGTCATAAGGGCCAGAAGTGTGATCAGACCGCCACAACAAATAGGTGAGCGAGTGCTCACCGAAATGATGATGCGGTCTAAAAACCAACTAGCAATGTGTATCTCGACGGCGGGGACCAGGTCGTCGCTACCCATATCAAGAACCCTATGACGAGTCATCGCGTAGAGCATGTAGAGCTCTGGCGTAGACAAGGTCCCGGGCTCGTACCTCGCTAGGAAAGTAGTCGCCATGAGGTGCTGTGCAATGCAGAGGCAGGGGTGCAGGATAGCTGATGCCTTGGCCCTACTAGGGTCAAAGGCAAGTGTGGATCCCGTGATATGTGTCTAGAAGGTGGTGGTGTTGAACGACGGGGGTGGGATGTGTGTGGGAGTGCAGGCGCGGTCAGGGACAGGGATGACGGGCCACTGGAAGAATGCTCTAAGCATGTCGAGAGTGATCTCACACTCTCGATCCATCAAACGGAACGTGCATCCTCCAGGGGTCCGATCAATGGAGCTGAGGACCTCTAGTGTCGGACGGATGTAAGTATCCGCCGACACCGACAAAAAATCATGCCATCACACGTTATCGTACAACGTGAGAAGCCCCTCTAGTACCCATAGGCGGTCAAGGTCAGCTAGGTGTGCAAACCTAGAGGGTACTATCGAGCGATGGCAGATACGCTCGAATATGGTGCGGTGTGTATCATTTCGAAACGTAATCCACATCGGCCCGACGACGAGAGTGGGTGGAGGGACAGGATCAGCAGGGATAGGCTGTGTGGGTGGTGGTGGCGGTGGCGGGCTAGGTGGAGGGGAGTCCTCCCTAGTGTGAGAGGGACCAGGATCATCAGTCCTCTTCCGCTTCGAAGAGGCTCCCCGTGTATGCGGCCTAGTGCACGGTGGCATGTGTGCCGCGAGACGTGTCCCAACTAAATAAGTACAGCGACGTACTAAATAATGGAGCGAGTGTACCTGAACACGCCGCGAGAGCAATAAGTAGTGTGTGCAAAGAGACGCCTCCGTCGCGAAGCTCAATGCGCGTCCAAAAGCTCCCCAAAGCTCCCCCAAGCTAGCCTGCAAATCAAACGATCAAATCAGCGGATAATATTCAATATGTATGGGGGAGATAGGGGATAATAGATAGATATGAAAGTTAATTTGAAAACGGGGTTCACGGGCGTACAAATCAAGAGAAATAGGGAGAAGCGGGGGTTTTTGGGGCAAAACAGGGTGAACTGAGGCGGTGGAGGCCGGCGCCGGCGAGGGGGGTGGCAGTCGATCGTCGGCAAGGTGCGGGTAGGCGATCGCCGGCAAAGGGGGGGCCGACTCGGGCGCGGCAGCAGTCGCAGCGGGTGAGGGGATGCGAAGCGGCTATGGCTCGGGCCAAAATTTGGGATTTTTTCGTTTTGATTTTCGTGCAGCCTGCAACCGCTATATATAGGAATTGTTATGACTCGGCTGAATGAAAATGTCACTCGGAACGAAAAAGTTTGAAAATTTTTCCTCGCCACTTACGACTCGGCCGAGTGCTTTGCTTCACTCGGCCGATGGGAGAAACTCCACTCGGCCGAGTGGCTCTGCCACTTAGCAATTTTTAAGCTAGGAGGGTATCTGTTTCACTCGGCCGAGTGACAAGTCACTCGCCTGAGTGGCAATTAAAACTAAAACTTACAGAAATTAACAGAGAGTTGGTCTGTAGAAACTTCCCTGATTGGTGCTCCACTCGGCCGAGTGGATTCTTTGCTCGGCCGAGTGGCATATGCTACTCGGCCGAGTGACATGCTGTTTTATGTATCGGCTCTCCGTTTTCGCTTTGGTTTCTCTTTTTCTTCCTCCAGTCTGTTTCTTCCTCCTCCTAAGGCCTAAACGTATTCCTGGAGCGCTCTTCCTTGCCTCGATCATCCTCCATATGATTGGTCTCCCTTTCTCCTTCTCCTGTCATGAAAATTAAGACCCATTGTCACGATTTTCATGGACATAAGACTCTAAAAACTAACAAAAGGCTAAACCAAAAATGAAAATCAAATAAAAACAATGCAAAAACCGTCGAGTTGCCTCCCGACACGCGCTCGTTTAAGGTCATGAGCTCGACCCCTTAAAATATTCGTTTAGCTCGTGATGTTGGGCACATACGAGATGCACCCGTCAAACTTGTCAGGAAGGCCGCTTGGATTTGGGTCGTGATGATCATTGGTCTTCCTCGACGCCTCCTCATCATGGGCAATGTCGGGGGATAAGTCCACCAAGCTAGAGCTTGTTCCTATCTTCTTCTTGGCCGGTGGCACCGATCTTTCGTTCGGTGGAGCTTTCTTCGGATTCTTGGCCTTTGAGAGCTTGCAAAGCTCTCGTATTCTTGCGACATCAGCGTCGCCTTCATCACCATCCGTGGAGCTATCTAGAGGGTCCTCCAATTTCTCTTCTTTGCCCGAAGCTTGGCCTTCTTCGAAGCCGTCGTCATGGAGAGCACCAATAGAGTGGGGGATTGCTTCTTCAATCACTTCATCGAGAAGATACGAAAGATCGTGGGGGCATCCCTTGAGCAGATATACGCAATTCACTTCACCGGAGGGGACTCCTTCGGAATAATGCTTGAGCCGTTGTCCATTCACCTTGAATGTGGCTCCGTATTTCCCTTCCAATTCAAAAGCTCCTCCTGGTTGTATGTGCTTAATTGTGAATGGTCCGGACAATCGCGATCTCAATTTTCCGGGAAAGAGGCGGAGCCGGGAATTGAATAGGAGGACTTTATCTCCAACCTTGAAGTCTGTGACGGTGATGCATGCGTCGTGGAGGATTTTAGTCCTTTCCTTATAAATCCTTGAGCTCTCATAAGCATCACATCTAATCTCATCAAGCTCATTAATGTCTAAGAGTCACCTCACTGCCGCACTCTTGTAGTCATAGTTGAATGTCTTAATAGCCCAATATGCGCGGTGCTCCAACTCTACCGGCAAGTGACAAGCTTTCCCATAAACAAGTCGATACGGTGTGGGGCCAATAGGAGTGCGAAAGGCCGTACGATACGCCCATAGTGCATCGTTCAATTTCATTGACCAATCTTTTCTAGATCTATCTACAGTCTTTTCTAGAATTTGCTTGATTTCTCGGTTTGACACCTCCACTTGGCCACTCGTTTGGGGATGGTATGCCATGCCAACTCTATGATTCACCCCATATTTTTTCAACATGGCTTCAAATTTGCTCTCTATAAAGTGGCTTCCCCCATCGCTTATCAAAGTACGAGGCACTCCAAAGCGTGGGAAGATGTTTTGCTTGAAAAACTTGGATACCACCCTCGCATCATTAGTAGGGGTCGCAATGGCTTCCACCCATTTAGAGACGTAGTCCACGGCTAATAAGATATACTTGTTTCCACTTACTTGACGGAAAAGGTCCCATGAAGTCCACTCCCCAACATTCGAATAGCTCAATTTCTAGAATGGGCCTCATCGGCATCTCGTTTCGCATTGATATATTCCCGGTCCGTTGGCATCGATCGCATCCCTTGACGAAGTCATGCGTATCCTTGAACATGGTCGGACAAAAGAATCCGCATTGCAATATCTTGGCGGTGGTCTTAGATGAAGCGTGATGTCCCCTGCATGGTATACCATGGCAATGCAAGATGATTGACATGGTCTCCTCTTTTGAAACACATCTCCGAATAACACCATCCTTGCAAATCTTGAAGAGATACGGATCTTCCCAAAAATAGTTTCGGAATTCATGCATAAACCTACTCTTTCGTTGCGTGGGAATCCCGCACGGTTTTATCCCACAAGCCAAATAATTGACGAAATCCGCATACCAATGCACTTCTCCGGATCTTACGGTGAATAGCCTCTCGCCGACAAAGGTGTCATCGATTGGCAAGCTCGCATCCTCCTTGTCACGAACAAGTCTAGATAAGTGGTCCGCCACAACGTTGTCCATTCCCTTCTTATCTCTAATCTCCAAGTCAAATTCTTGCAACAAAAGTATCCATCTTATCAATCTTGGTTTTGCCTCTTTCTTGCTTAAAAGATACTTCAATGCCGCATGGTCGGTGTGGTCAATAACCTTGGATCCAAGGAGGTAGGAACGGAACTTCTCGATGGAGTAGACAACCGCTAAAAGCTCTTTCTCGGTGGTAGTATAATTTTTCTGCGCGTCATCCAATGTCTTGATAGCATAGAATATAGCATGAAGCTTCTTGTCTTTCCTTTGTCCTAGCACCGCCCCGATGGCTTGGTCACTTGCATCACACATGAGCTCGAAGGGAAGGCTCCAATCCGGCAGTTGTATGATGGGGGAGGAAATGAGCGCTCCTTTCAACGTATTAAATGCTTGCAAGCACTCTCCTGAAAAGACAAAGGGGGCATCTTTAGCAAGTAAGGAAGTAAGTGGCAGAGCAATTAGTGCAAAGTCTTTGATAAAGCGGCGGTAAAACCCCGCATGACCAAGGAAGCCTCTAATGCCCTTTATATTAATAGGAGGAGGGAGTTTTTCGATTACCTCAACTTTCGCCTTATCAACTTCAATCCCTCTAGAGGACACAAGATGCCCAAGCATTATCCCCTCGGTGACCATAAAATGACATTTTTCCCAATTAAGAGTGAGATTGTTTTGTTGGCATCGTTTGATGACTTTTGTGAGATTAGCCAAACAAGAATCAAACTCACTTCCATACACAGAAAAATCATCCATGAAGACTTCCATAATATTTTCAATGTAATCAGAAAAGATTGATGTCATGCACCTTTGAAAAGTGGCGGGAGCATTACAAAGTCCAAAGGGCATTCTACGATAGGCATATCTACCATAAGGACATGTGAAAGTGGTCTTTTCTTGGCCGTCTTCATGCAAGGGAATTTGAAAGAACCCCGAATACCCATCCAAATAACAAAAGTATTTGTGTTTAGCAAGACGCTCAAGCATTTGATCAATGAAGGGTAATGGGTAATGGTCTTTTCGGGTGGCCTTATTTAGTTTCCTATAATCAGTACACATCTGCCATCCTCTGACAGTGCGTGTAGAGATGGGCTCTCCTTTTTCATTTTTTATGACGGTCATCCTGCCTTTTTTGGGGACAACGTGAACGGTGCTAACCCATCTACTATCTGAGATAGGATAGATAATTCCGGCCTCAAGCAATTTAAGGATTTCCTTTTTGACCACCTCCTTCATGTTTGGGTTTAACCACCTTTGAGGCTCTATGGAGGTCGCGTCAGTGTTTTCCAAATGGATCCTATGCGTGCAAAGCCTAGGGCTTATTCCCTTAAGATCCGAGATGGTGTAGCCAAGGACATCCTTGTGACTCCTAAGGACGCCTAGGGTGATGTGGGCGTTAACAATCACCGGAAAGGTCAATTTACTACCCAAGAAAGCATACCTTAGATTCGGTGGTAATTGTTTTAGCTCTACCTCAGGAGGCGCTATACCCTCTACTTCCTCTGCTTGTGAGAGTTCGGCTTCTTCATCAATATCTGAGTCTAGTTCTTGCTCATGCGGTGTGCTCTCGTGTGGAGGCTCAGATTCGCTTCTTGGTGAGGACAGTGCATCGAAATAGACACTGAACACCTACGTGTGGGCATGGATGTGGTCACCATTGTACTCCAGTCCAAGCCTGAGATCAAGAGATGCGTCAATGAGTTCAAAAATATAAGAGTAAGGGTCGTAGAGTGTGCTTCCCTGAATCTCGGCTTGATTAATGGATTCCTCGAAAGAGTAGTACTCTTCGATGCATGTTCTGCCATTTTCAAAACATAACTTGACGTCCCTCACATCAACTCTGATGTTGCCCTCTATAGTCCCTTCCGGGGAGATTTGATCCATCACAAAGATGGCAAATTGTTGCTCAATGGTGTCCTCGATATCAACGGCGAATGCCCCTGTGGCATGGACCTCATCAACAAGTTCTTTAAGAAGGCTCGCAAAGGAGTCATCATCTCCCAGGCTTGACTCAGTCATTAACATTGCCTCCCCCATGTTCCTGTTAAAATCTTATGGAGAATTCGGAGAAACCAAGTAAATTGGGTAGCAAACAGAGTCAAAAAGGAAAAAATAAAGAAAGATGGATGGATAGATGGTGAGAGATAACCGGGTGATCAAAATCAAAAACCGTCGAATACCCCTCCCCGGCAACGGCGCCAAAAACTCCGTATTTTACTCCCCGTCAAAAACTTGATCGAGCCCCGGATATACACCCGGAGAACGATTGTAGTTTTATCGCAAGCGCACGGTCAAGTGCCGAGCGGGTATCGAACACAAGGAGGTGGTGTTGGTTCCAATCTATCCTAGGTTGACTCGACTACGAGGGTTTTATTGGTGGAGATTGTTATGGTATGATGTAATGACAACGGTGGTGGATGTCGGTGTCGGTGATAAAGAAGTCGGTCAAATATCGATTCAAATACAATATAATAAAAGTGTCTAGGGCTAGGGAATCCACACTAGGATCGTCATTCATCCTTGGAAATCGTGAATCTCAATATTACTATACTTGTGTTGAGGTGAACTAGTCATAACTGAATAGAGAACCAAGCTCACGCTCTCGCGCTATTGCCGGTCTATAGCAAACCTAGGATAAGGCCCAATCTCTTGCAAACCCTAACCTAAGCCGCTAGCATAAGGATCGATATCATCGTTCAATTTCCCCTCAAGCCCACTCTCGTCCAAACTCGAGTTACGATCTAGGTTGATATAGTTCGTATTCGTCCAATCTCTTGGAAACGAATATTGGTATAGATTTACAATAAAAATCCTAGCTTTGGACCAATCTCTTGCAAACCAAGTCTAGAGAATCTCGATTATAAACCTAAATCGAATATCTAGGCCTTCCCATCGATTAGAATCCAATCTCTTGCAAACCCCAATCGATGGAAATCCCTAGCTATCCGTAATAAATCGATCACAACCTAACCTCCTAGCAATTCTAGCAATTTAGAAATTCATTCATCACAAATCTGAAATTAGATCCATAGGGTTCATCCCCATGCCCTAGAACAACAAATCTACTCAAGCATAGCAATAGCGATATGAGAATGAATAAAAATCATTGCTTGCATACAAAAAGATAGAAAAACAAAGATTCAAATAACAAGAAAAAAATACTTAGCTTTGATGAAGATCTTCAATCCAAATACAAGCTTTTAGATCCAATAGGGGGCCTATGGCATGGCCTAACCTCTAAAATAATCACTTAGAAAACATCATGGGAACTCCCCTCTAATGATGGCTACAACCCTCTTATATAGGCCCCCCCAAAACCCTAGAAAATAACCCTAGAAAACCCCTCAAATTCGTGTCCAAAAACAGCCCTAACCGCAACTTAAAATCTGGGCCCGCCGCCACTCGGGCCGAGTGGGAATCTGACTCGGCCGAGTGGAAATTCCAGCACTGCAGCGTCAACTTGCAGAAATGCTCTTGATTTCATCTGACCTCCGATTGGCATGTTCTTGGCGGCGTTGGAACCGTCATGAAGTATACTATCCATAAAAAATATTAGAAAAATACTTTGATTTCTGGAATGATGGAAGATTTCAAAATAGTGGAAGGCTGTCTGAAAATCTGGCGTGTGTGTCATCGGCGTCACTCGGCCGAGTGGGAGTATTCACTCGGTCGAGTGGACTTCTCTACTCGGCCGAGTGACAGACCCTGTAGAAAAACAGTAACTTCGAGGTCCTCAGGGGTCTATCTCTGGGAATCGCAGTAGATTCGGCCTCTTCTCTGGAAAATTTTCCTGACGTACTCAGGCGAGTGAGCTTCCTCACTCGGCTGAGTAGGACTTTGTCATTCGGCCGAGTATACGCTGAAAAACATTGTGCACGTATCCGTTCTGGTCGGCCGGGTGGGCTTTCTTGCTCGGTTGAGTGTGTGCTTCACTCGGCCGAGTGGCATGCTGTAAATGCTCAATCTTCTCCGTTTCTCCTCCTCGTCGCTCCTATGAAGTTCCTTCTTCTTCCACTCATCCTCCATCGTCGATAAGTCTGCAAATGAGCCGTGGGCGGCACTCCAAAGTGGGTGCAAATTCTCTTGATCTCAAAATTACTCTGAATCGCTTCATATCTCCTGAAATACGACAAAAGCAAGAAATCGTGAAAAGCATCGCAATATTGTCGAATAATAGTGAAAAACGCGATATGAGCGACCAAAGTGGCATGCAAACATGCAGAAAAAGGGTGTAAAATATGGAGTGATCAAAATCCCCCAAGCTTACCTCTTACTCGTCCTCGAGGAAGATAAGTAGAGAGACGAACTCGGGAGATGAAAAAAAGGAAATGAAACGAAAGAAGAAGGAATACGAAGCGGAAGGGGTCGCTAGATTATTCTCTCAGATCTCAAGCCATAAGCTACACATCATGATAACTTGGAAAATACAAATCACATGCTATAAGGATTTAATATCTTAGACATGATACTTGCAAGCTTTTAAGAATAACAAAAGGGAGTCTCTAAATTCATACAATCAATTCATATCCACATCACGCATTTCATAGAATTTAATATACAAATGTTGGTGATGCATTTTTCAATCAAAAGTTATAAATGAAGCATATAAGATACACACCAAGCATGCAATAGAGAATAGAATAAGAGTCATGGCATTCACATATTTATTTCAAATCTTGAAAAATCTCCATATCTAATATATTTTGCAAAGTCTAAGCATTATCGAATATTCCCATTCATGCACGTCTCCACTCTAATGTCATACTCACTCATATAGTCAAATGAATTCACCCCCCAAAGCTTAGCTTGATGCATCACATCTAAAGGAATATGATAGTGAAAAATGGGATTTTTGCCTTGGTTTTCCCAAGTATTTTGTGGCTCCAATAATGAGATAGAGAAATATTTTTTTTCTTTTGGACTTTGTTTCTCATTTTTCTTTTTGGGATTTTGTAGGAGCTATATGATTTGTATTTTTGGATTTTGGCTACTTTTTGGCTTTTTGGACTTTTTGGAGCTAACTTTTTCTTTTGTGGGGATTTTTGGGAAATAGATGCGATATAAGTAGCTTTAGGAGGTGAACTCAAGTGACATGTAGAGAATAAAAAGATATATGTGGAGAAAGAAATAATGTAACACTCGGTTCACTCTAAGATGTGCACGAACAGTTCAATAAAATAACACTTCAACTAAAACTCATATGTTAGTATGGATATTCTCAATCATTTCAATAAATAGTAAAGTCAAGCAGTAAAGTTTACAACCATATCAGGCATGCAACAGAAGGTGAATAAGACATTAAAACTGATGCTTCAGATATACTAATGATGCGTGAATCTTGGTGCATTTCTAACAAAAGCATACTAAACACTAATCAATACATTCAGCTTCAATTAATATCATGCATTTATATAGAGGAATCATCAAAAGAATATATAAGCAAGCACATGGATAGTAAGACTATGGAATACTCAAAGTAGCATGGCAAGGAATAATAAGCATCGTGATGGTTGGTAAAATAATAAGAGTTATCATCATACAAAACTCATCTAGCGGAAGAAGAGAAAGGAAAATAAAGAAATAAAAAAAATAAAAATAAAAGAGAGGAAAGAAAAGAAAAACAAGCATACAACATGATGCATGAACACACATAAAAGGAAAATAAGATGGAAAATTGAATAAGAATATGTAAAATTTTGAAAAATTCTAAAAAAACCCTAAAAATAAAGTAAAAGTGCAACTAGATGGCATGGAAATGGCCTCCCCCAAGCTTAAACTTCACATTGTCCTCAATGAGATCATAGTGGAAGAATATGAGGAACAACGATAATAATAAGGGGGTGAATGAAAAATGATGACATGAATGACATGAACTCCTAATGCAACTACATGCACATGCAATGATGCATGAGAGCGCTTTCCCCCAAGCTTATGCTAAACAATCCTATTCAAATGACTCGATCGAAAATGTCACGGCTTTGCTAAGCGAGATTGAGTCAAACGAATAAGAATGTGAGTATTCACTTGAAAGAAATGCTCGATGGGTGATGAGCAAAAAGGATGTGAAACATCAAAATATAAAGAGGGCAATTAATATATATAATGGGTTTGGGGTGTAAAAATTTTTGTTGCCGTCATATGAGGTGATATTTATTCAAGCAAATCTATACGGTCCTCTCGCTGTCGAGAGGATTCGTGTTTATTGAAAGCATAAAAATTTCTACACTACTGGATTGATATCACCTATAGCAAAAGGCGGATCCAGTATCTTTGCCGGTGCAGGCAACTGATCCAACTGCTCCTTCTGTGGCTCCGCCAGATGCGTGTGTCTACGGACTCCTACGAATTCCAGCAATGCATCCTCCAACATTTCCACAAGGACTCCACCTGTACCCTGCAGAGAATAGGATGCATCAGTTCGCCGCAAAAAATTCACCCTCGTAATAAAAGTATCCCAAAGAGGATCGTCTACAGAAATATATGGAATAAATAATGGTGGACGATACTTCCCTGGAAATAATTCAATATCCTCCCGTGCTGTGATAGATGTCTCCATGGTGTCCTCTCTAAGCTGCTCATGTAAATCTAGATCATAGGTGTGGACCTCTTCGATAGGCTCGTCAAACTGTGACACGTCCAAGCATACCTCCGGTCCATAATTGTATGTGCGCTGCAAAAGGTATGACGTGTCAAAAATATCTGAATCAAAATAAATACCGAATGGAATACATGACTCAAAAATGGAGTGGGTAAAAATATCTCCCTGAGTGGGGGCAGTGAGCTTTGTGGGATAGTCCTCGTCGTCAGTGGAAGGATGAGGTGGCTGCGGGAGCTCTAATCGAGTAGGATAGTGCTCGGGATCCTCATGAATAGCTGTGTCCTCGTCCCAATGTACGACCTCCTCGGTGATAAACTCTGGCTCTGCATATAAGGCCTCCTCAAAAGCATGCTCTGGCTTTGCATGTGAGGCCTCCTCGTCAATATGCTCTGGCTCGACAGTGTGCTCCTTTGCCTTCTCATCAACTATCAATGTAGGCTCTCTCTGGAATGGTGATGCTGGCTGCTCAGGTGTGTCAACTTGTGGGGATGTATCATGTGGAGGGGAATGCCTGCAAGCAATCCGAAAATATAGTCTATCCCCCTCAAGACTGACATGGATGTCCTCCTCAATTGTTCCTGCAGCTGAAACACGGTTCATAACAAAATCTGCAAATCATCGCTCAAATGCATCACCTGTTGTAATGCTCTCTGAACCGGTGAACCTCACTGACTCCAAGAGGCCCTCCAATAAACTCTGAAATGCATCCTCCTCTGGATGCGTATATGACTCAATTTCTGCTTCCTCCACTGCCTCTTCGTCCATCCATTCTTTATATGTAATAGTTGTATCGTAGTATGTGGGATCGATGATGGCACATTCTGGCTCTGGTAATATGACCGGTGATGCTTCTTGCCCATAAAATGAAGAAGCAGAACTGATATCTTTGGAAATCTTTGCAACCTTAAGCATGAGCGCATTCATTTCAAGTACCCTCTTCGTCCATTCCAATTGAAGGTTGATCTTATCAAGCCTGGCTTGTATTTCAATCCGGTGTGCATGCATCTCATCAAAAAAGCTTTCTCCCGTCTGAGCACTCTAATCAAAATAGTATTCTCCCATCTGAGCACTCTGATCATAATAGTATTCTTCCATTTGAGCACTATGATCAAAATCTGTGGTCCACGTAGTATAATCCATAGCACCTGATCAACAAAGATAAATACCTGGAGAAAAATATCAGTGGCACAAAAGAATATAGAAATGATAATAATGGTGGCGTGGTGAGAATTCCCAATTGTAAAAAAAAAAATTTCGTAGTCTAATCAACCTAATTGTGACAAATTGGCACCCAACGGGAAACACCTCCCCGGCAACGGCGCCAAAAACTTGATCGCGCCCCGGTATGCACACGCACCCGGGACACGTGACTCGTAGTCTTACCGCAAGCGCACAGTGTAGTGGCGAGCGCGTATCGAACTCAGGGAGGAACAATGACAGTGTCTTCTTCTAATCACCTAGCTATCAAAATGGTCAAGAATAATTTGGGGTAAAATTGTCACAATCGTTCGTATATCGATGGAAATATCAATGAAATAAAGCGCCTAGGGATAGGGAATCCCCGCTACGAACTGTATCTCATCGTTGTGATTCATAGGTTAGATCATTGCTAGACTTGAATTTTAGGTGAACTAGTCGCAACTAAATGTAGAACCAAGCTCACGATCTCGCGCTATCGCCAGTCTATAGTAAACCTAGGTTAGGGCCTAATCTCTTGCAAACCCTAACCTAAGCCGCTAGCATTAGGAACGACATCATCGTTCAATCGTATCCCGAGCCCACTCTCATGCAAACTCGAGCTACGACCTAGGTTGAGATAGTTCCTACCCGTCCAATCTCTTGCAAACGGGTATTGGTATAGAATTACAATTGAAACCCCTAGCGTTGGTCCAATTTCTTGCAAACCAATTCTAGAAAAGTCCAGTCGTAAGTCTAAATCGAATTTCTAGGGCTTCCTATCAATTGGGACCCAATCTCTTGCAAATCCCAATCGATATGAATCCCTAGCTATCCGTAATTTATCAATCCCAACCTAACCCTAATCAATTCTTGCAAGAATTTCACCAATTCATCACACTTCAGAAATATGGTTCATTGGGTTCATCCATATGCCCTAGGACATAAAACTACTCACTAATCATCATGCAATTCATAAGAAATTCAATAGCAAAACCAACACAAATCATTGCAATAGAGAAATTATCAATAAAAATAGAGTTTTTGACAAGAAGAGAGACAAAACCAATGAGAATCCAATAGCATCCAACAAAAGTCCCCTTTCTAATCTCTCAAAAAGCCCTAAATCTAATTACCTAAAAAGCTCTCTAAAAAGGCCGCAAAAAGTATCCAAAAGCTCCCCTAAACTAGGGCAAAAACTGGGTTTAAATACCCCTCAAAATTGCTCAAATAATCGTGACAAAAATGCCCCTGCGCAGCCTAGAAATCGCAGTTTACACAGCAGGCGGGGCGGCTCACTCGGCCGAGTGACACATGTCACTCGGCCGAGTGACAAACCCTGTAAAATTCCAGTAAGTCCGGGGATCTTGGGGGCTGTCTTCGGAAGTGACTCGGCCGAGTTACTTTACTCACTCGGCCGAGGGGCATTTCTTGCTCGGCCGAGTCAGTACCGTCAAAAGCCTGTAAATTTATAGTAAGTCGGCCTCTTTTGAAGTGGATTTTCCCATGCCACTCGGACGAGGGGATTTCCATGCTCGGCCGAGTGGACTATCGTCACTCGGTCGAGTACACGCCGATTTCATTCTGTTGATCCGTGTCCGGTCTGGTCGGCCGAGTGGTCTTCTTGCTAGGCCGAGTGGGTGGTTTACTCGGCCGAGTGAGATGCTGCAGATGCCCAATCTTCATCTTTTCGCTTCCTCGTCACTCCTATGACGTTCCTTTTTCTCCCACTTGTCTTCCATCGCCGAATAGCCCTCAAAAGAGCCTTGGGTGACACTCCGGAGTGGGTGCAAATCCTCTTGATCTCAAAATCACTCCGAATCGCTCCATATCTCCTGAAATACGACAAAAACAAGAAATCGTGAAAAGCATCGCAATATTGTCGAATAATCGTGAAAAACGCGATATGAGCGATCAAAGTGGCATGCAAACATGCAGAAAAAGGGTGTAAAATACTGAGTGATTAATGGGGGGAGACAATAACCCTTGGAGAGGTTGATGGCATGCTTAGCGCATGCGAGGGCCCTTCAGAGGTTTCCAAATCCAAAAATCCCAAGCAACTCCTCTCACTCGATCACATCCCCCATTCCTGTACGCGAGAGAGAGCACCAAGGAGGCCACGGAGCATGCACATACTGACGAGGAAGAAGTACAAGAAAGTTTGGCTATGCTGATTGAGTTAGTAGAGCCCAATTCACTTCACTCCCCACCATCCCCTCTGTAGATTCTCCCAACTTTGTTAGAGGCATCACATCCACCAGAGCTTAACACTTCCATTCAAGGAATATTTTCGACTCCATATCTGAATCTTGTATTTTCTTATATAATTCTTCAGATTCAGATGCTTCTAACATTACGTACTTCCAGAAGGACACAAGTTTGCGTTTCACAGAGGTATGATAGGTCATGTCTGCTCTCTGGAATTATGCAGACAATATCGACACGACCGCATGGATCCGGACATGACCGCGTAGATGAGCTCAAACCAAGCCAAAGATAAGAGGAGCAAGCGGTCGTTTGGAAACTACACATGACCGCGTGGAGGATATGCCACAAGAAAGTACACACGCCTGGCAAAGACTAAGATCTGCTCACAACTCTGTGGTAATCTTCACTCCATCTTATTTTTCCTTCAAAGAGCATCTAGTTACAATTTCAACGCATATTTATTTTTATTTTTTGGAGATCGGAGTGATTTTTTACTTTTTCTGGAAGACGAGGCTTCCATTCAGAATAAATGACACGACTAAACGATGAGACCATGTGAAATCAACGCGACCGCATCGTTACAGAGGATGAAAGTGCATAAAAAGCTATTTTGGAGCTTTTAAGATGACGAGGTCGTTCAGTGCTTGATGCGGCCGTATGGAATTGGAGTTTTTGAAGAGGTTTTGAGCTATTTTAAGGTAGAATTGACACAATCGTGTGGATTTTCAACGCGGTCGTTTCGGGACGGGTTTTCTTCGAACCCACTAGGGTTTTGGAGATGTATTTAAGTATTGGGAGTGCCTTTTTGAGATGGGATCGAATATTAGACTCGTTTTTCTTCCGATGTTTATATGCTTTCTTAGTTTTAGAAATAGGGATAAGTTAGATTAGGTTTTGGATGCGTTCTTTGATTGGTGAAAGCTTGTAATCTTCATATCTTTGTATTGCAACCATCAAGATAAGTTTCTCTTTCTTTTTTTGATAATTTTTATTTGTTTATGCTTTCTTGTTATTCCTTTATTCTATCTCTATGTTTCTATAAATAATTTGTGAGTAGATTTTTATCTAGGGTTTGGTGAATCTCTTTTGTGAATTTGGATATCGATTGATCTTGTTGTTGGCTATTGAATTATTAATTAGGGTACTGTTTAGGAAACAAATTATCCATATACATTGATTTCTTAGATGGATGTCCAACAGGAGTTGGGATTACTCTATGGTTTCAATCCCTATGTGCGATTCAAGAAAATTACGTTGCCAACGGGAGTTTAGGAAAATTGAGAGCCCTCCTAGCATTGACCAAGTTTTTGTCCCCGAAATTTGGCTGAACAGTTGTTGGGTAAGATTGTTTGCTTAATGCATGCTTCATGTGGCTATGCGCTACGGTAATAGGTATACTCACATAATGTATAGGTGTGTCATGGCATCACGAGAGTGGGGGGACACGAGATAGCATGAGGGAAGATCCTATCATAGCATCACGAAAGTGGGGGTAGGTGATTTCCTTTAGGTCAGACAACCTCACCCTAGGTGATTTTATAGCCACGCAACAAGTTTATTCCGTGTTCAATACACATTAGAGTGATACCTAGTAACCATGACCTAAGATTGAGCTAGTACTAAATTACCATACCTCCATGCGGACGACCCGTTAGCGCTACGATGACAGACGTGCACTTGCTGTTTATAAGGGTAAAACTCCTAACAAGTTTTTGGCACCGTTGCAGGGAAGGTTGCACTTGAGTGATATTAGTTTAATTCTAGGTTAGTTAGTCTACGTGCATATAAAAAATTGAAAAATGAGCAAAAATTTTCCCCCACCACCTTATTATTATTTGTGCTATTCTTTTGTACCACTGACACACTTTTCTCCTCTCCTTTTCACATTTGTTTTGTAGGCGTATTTTGGAGACTATGTGGATGCCTAATGGATTATATGCTGGAGATTTTGATGCCTCTAGGCAAAAGGGTGCTCAGATGGGAGGTTACAATAACTTTTTGCAGGTTGTAGCAATTTGCAAAGCATGTGGGATACATGGCCATGTTATGGCCAAAGCCATTAGTTTACCAACCTATACACCCCACACCCATATACCTATAACCTGCCATATGAACCCTCCCATTCATACCCTGAGACCAATATGCCTCCACCTCCTCAAAAGTCTGACCTTAAGATTCTCTTGGAAAATACCCTTTCTAACCAATGCCAGACTTCACCTTCCCTCTCCACTATGATCGATACCTACCTTCAAGAAATTTCCCAAAATCTAAGGCACATCTCTTCATCACATTGGCAATCAGAACCGTATGTTGTAGATACAACCATTGAGCCAACATTGTAGCTATGTGGAGGACACCTGGAGAACCTAACCACCACATCACCCATCCCTATGGGCACTCAAGGTTATGGTGGACGAAGCACCACACCTACATTTGGAGATCAAGCGAGAGGACACCAAACACTAGAGGACCAGATTACTAACTTCACCCAGCTTGATGGAGAGACTCTTTGGCAAGCCTAGGAGAGGTGCAACAAATTGGTGGATGGATTACCATAGTATTGGATCAGCACGTTTTGGCTACTCTGTTACTTCAGTGGAGGACTGCATGTTGACTTGCAGGGACTGCATGTTGACTTGCAGGAGTTCATGAAGAGGATGAAGGGAGGCCAATTCTTTGACATGACACCTGAAGCAGCTTGGAAGTCATGGAAGCTGCTGTTGTGTCTCATACACCATCGTTCACTAACACATGAGGTAATATATCTACACTATTTTTTATTGTTCTGATATAATTTTCACTCCTCGTGTAGGTACTATTCTTGAGACAGAGGTTGTTGATGGCCACATCCCATACCATACCACTACTACCAATCAGAGGGATGATGAGCCACATGTGAGGTGATGGGTGGAGACTTAATCATCGGCGTGGTTGATGACACGCATAGCACATGCGAGTGCCATTCAGATGTTTCCAAATCCAAAAGTCCCAAGCCACTCTCCCTACTCGAGCGCATCCTAGCACTTAGCCGAGCGCCTTCTTGGTGCTCCGGTTCCTTAGTCTGCTAAAAGGGGCCGCTCTGTCGAGTGGGGTAGCCGCTCGACCAAGCGTCCTCTAGGGCTTCAATTCTTTGACCTGGGAAGAGGATGATGTTCGATCGAGCGAGGTAAGTCGATTGGTCAAGCAAAATCAACAGAGATTTCCACGACGAATCTGGTGGTCGGCTGTAGAGGGCTGTTCGGTCGAGCGAGGTAGGTCGCTTGGTCGAGCGACCTGTTACCTAGAAACTCATCTTGGACATCCCTTTGCTCTTATCTTTTGTGGCATCATCTTGGCCAAGAGAAGTAGCCGCTCGGTCGAGCGACCTGGAATTCAGCCATGGTCATCTTCTTTCTTTCGTTTCTCCTCTTTCGTTCTTCTTTGCTTTCTTTTCTTGCTCCTCTCTAGCAGCATGAACTCCTCAAATACAATGTCATTGATTCTTCGACATTGATGATTGTATCTTCCTCTCCAGTATGCTCCAAATTGCTCTATATTCCCTAAAATGCAACAAAACGCTCTCGAAGTCAAATAGTTCGACTTATCAACATAAAAGCGTATAAAATCGGGATTTAAGAAATCATTTTGACGTGTAGACATGCAGATAGAATGTGGAATATTATGACACATCAAAATCCCCCAAGCTTACCTCATACTCGTCCTCGAGGAAGACTAGTAAAAAGTGAACCCGGGAGAGAAATACAATGGAAAGGTGAGGTGATGAAGTGTGATGGAGTCAAGGAGCTCAATCTTAAATTCAGCAAATATATGAACCCATGGATACAAGAATACGTGAAAAATACAACAATATATAATCGTAACACACATTCACACAAAATACTTAAGTCTCGCTTAAATGAACTTATTGTGGATATCGATAAATATAATGAACTTGATAATCAATGAAATGAGAGTAAAGCTACATCCTATCATAGTTTATCATGAAATATACTAAGTTCACAAAGTCCACAGCTCATTCTCTAAGCAGTATAAATATGTCATGATCAAATAGTTTCGCGCATGCATGGTGTTTTGTTAAGCTTCATGAAATGAGTTAGTAAATTCAATTAAGGTAAGGCAATCACCACACTATGCTCATTTCATGACTCCTAGAACCCATCAACCTTGTCCATGTCTTCATTCTATACAGAAATGTAGATAAGGATCTAGAATTTTTGTGTTTTTTTATGATTTTGGCTAATTTTTTTGTGTTGCAAACTTGTGTAAACGTAATGGAGTGCAAAGAGCGGTCTATGCATCACGGATCAGGCGATATTAGGGCATCAGGTTACAAGGAACCCAAAGGACCTTTTATTTAGGATATTTATTAGAATTTTATATTTTTGGGACTTTTGCAAACTTACATAAATGCGATTGAATGCAAAGCATGAACAAAGATCCTTTATTTGGCTATATACAAAAGAAAAGGAAAAATCATAGAATCTAGACATGGCTCAGTTTCAAGTGTTCTATTCATCAATACTTTGGTTGTCGTGGGGGTTATACTTTCTCTTTTGAATTACTAGACATCTATGAAGCAATAGAATTATCAATCAAATCACACAAAAATCAAATCTTTTCAGATTTTGATTCATTCATTTTTAGCTCAACTGTTTCGAGAATATGGCTGTGAAACTATGGATTCTACTATAAAAAAGCATATTAACAATTGTTGAGTCATTGCGCTGGCGTTCGAGATTACTTGGTTGACAAATGATTATGGCCCACAAGGCCTACCATAGAAGCCCGATACCGACTCAGTCAAAGCCCAAAGGTCAGTCGACCGATGAGTCCGCTTCACTCGAACATGGGATTAAAGCCATGCTCGTGAATCTCGGGGACGTGCACAACATTTATTCCTATTTATGGGCGAGGATCGTGGCCCCATTATGGGGTGGCTGTTATCACCCAAACATCTCTAAAGGGACCCTGAATGTCTATAAATAGAGGAAATGGTCCCATTTCCAAGGTAAGAGGTCTAAGACATAGAACTCTACTTTCTCAGCTTACACTTCATATATATTCGAGCTTGCATTGCCAGTCTTGGGATGAACCTCCATGGGTCGATCTCAGCTGCACCAAGCTTACTCTCTCCCTTAAGTTCCATGCTAACTTAAGCATCACAGGGGATTTGGGTCGAAACCCAGATCCGACCCCCCAACGAGTCCCTATGGTGTAGATCGACGGCCATCATCCAACGTTGAAGGTCGACGTCGATCTTCCTAGCCTTGAATGATCGACGCAACTACAACTCAAAGGTCGATCGAATGTCGCATCATCTCCAACTATCATCACTCGACACTGGTTCTTCCAACCAAGGGCCCCACTCCAACTGACGAGGATCTGACTCAGCACCATGAGTCTACGTCAGCATCATGATTGAGGACATCGCGGACTCCACCACACCCCCACCACGAGCTTCAGAGGCCCCCAGAGGAGCCTGGGGTGACCAGAAAGGAGTTCACCCAGTTCACCGAGCAGGTCGATAGGAGCCTAGGTGAATTGGTGACTTTAATATGCGAAAACATGGGGGGCCCTTCCCATGTAAATGAACCATTACCGCCTCCAACCCCAAACCTGACGCTAACCAAGGGCACGGCATTCCTCCGAGGTATGGGAGACCCCGGGCAGACCAACTAGAGATCAACCTCCACAATTTGGCCTCCTTGGCCCACCAATATGATGGAGTGGGGGTCGATAATCGAGCTTTCATTTTCCAGATAGAACCCACCCCCTCAAATTACCAGGCAACAACCCGCTACATCCTACATCAGGTAATGTACGGGGCTCTCTCAGGTTATAACCCTCTGAATCCTGTAGGTGGATTCATTAGGAGAGAGGAGATCCCAAACCGATCCTCGAGAGCCAACTACGTGCAACCCGGAGCAGGAGGATCCCTACTGGTCTAATCCATGATTCGGAAGACCACTCTTAAGGAGAATATAATCTCCGCTTCTCCTCTCCCCAAGTTCAAGCTCCCTGCTCTACCAGCTTATGATGGCAGAGGCGACACCTGGTCGCACATTCACAAGTATTTGAATGTCATGCTGCTCCATGGGGCCGACAAGCCATACCTTTGTAGAGCCTTCCATACTACCATGTTCAAGAGGGCAGAAAGCTGGTACGAAGGGCTACCCCACGGCTGCATCAGCTCATTCGACGAACTGGCAGAAATATTCTGTAAACAATTCATCGCAGGACAACGTCCCAATAAGAGGTTGTCCCGCCTCTTCTCGCTCAAAAGAATGCGAATAATTCAATCTGAGCCTTCGTCCAGAGATTCAACGACGAGAGGCTCGATGTGGAAGAGACACATGATACGACTGTTATAGCGGTGCTCACCTAGGCAGTCTGGAACAAGCATCTAAGGAGGGCCCTTCACCAGTTCCCCCTAGCACCGTCGTAGAAATGCTCAACATAACAGATCGGTTCACTTTCTCCGAGGAGGTGGAAGAACCAGCCGGAGCTAATGCGAAGAGCACCCCCTCCCACCGTGGTGACACGAGGCGAGAGAAACCAAAATCGGGGACCCCATGCCAGGAGTCTCGAGATAAGATGCCCAGTGAGAGGATCCCTCGAAGTAAGGAGTGTCCTACATACGCTAAGCCGGTCTCCCCTAAAGCAGAAGTCCTCGTCTATGCCCCAGGAGAAGACTGATCCAAGAGACAGCATAGAAGGGCAAATATGAGAAGGGGGATGACCTCAAATTCTGCAAATATCACAACGACTATGGGCATGATACCAACGACTGTTGCACTCTCAAAAAGGAGATTGATGCCCTGGTCAAGCGAGGACACCCCAAGAACTCGGCTAATGATCCACCAAGCCAGAGGGATCCTCAAAGCAGAAGGACAAGATAAATGGTATCACATATCACCAAGGTGATCAACTAATGAGCCATCTAAAGACTTGAGGCAAGTAAAAGGGCTATGAACAGCAACAGCTCCGACATCAATCGGAAAACACATGTACGCCTTTTGCGTTTTCTGTTATTTCCGTCAATAAAGCATGTCTCTTTTATCGAATAAAGTTTCGTTTCCTTAAGCCTTCGTAAAATCTATAGAAACTACATAATCAGAACTCCCCTCGAAAAGGACCTGATCCTCAAGAGTTTTGGGGATAACTGAACTTATGTTGATGCAAATGTCAGCCGTAAGTTGAAGGGGCCACCCCTTCGCTACGGAACAACTCTCCTAAACGAGCTTCAGCCGTAAGTCGATGGAGCTATCCCTTTGCTACTGAACCACTCTCCTAAATGAGCGTCAGCCGTAAGTCTAGGGGGCCACCACTTCGCTACTAAATGACTCTCTTAAATGAGTATCAGCCGTAAGTCAAGGAGGTCACCCCTTTGCTACTAAACGAATCTCCTAAACGAGCATCAGTCGTAAGTCGAGGGGGCCACCCCTTCGCTACTGAACGACTCTCCTAAACGAGCGTCACCGTAAGTAGAGGGGCCACCCCTTCTCTACTAAACGACTCTCCTAAACATGCTTCAGCCGTAAATCGAGGGGGCCACCCCTTCTCTACTTAACGACTCTCCTAAACAATCATCAGCCGTAAGTCGAGGGGGTCATCCCTTCGCTACTGAACGACTCTCCTAAACGAGCGTCAGCTGTAAGTCGAAGGGGCCACCCCTTCGCTACTGAATTACTCTCCTAAACGAGCCTCAGCCGTAAGTCGAAGGGGCCACCCCTTTGCTACTGAAGAACTCTTATGAATGAGCGTCAGCCGTAAGTCGAAGGGGCCACCCCTTTGCGACTAAACGACTCTCATGAACGAGCGTCAGCCGTAAGTCGAAGGGGCCACCCCTTCGCTACTGAACAACTCTCATAAATGAGCGTGAGCCATAAGTCGAAGGGGCCACCCCTTTGCTAGTGAACGACTCTTATGAACGAGCGTCAACTGTAAGTCGAAGGGGCCACCACTTTGCTACTGAACGACTTACCTGAATGAACGTCAGCCGTAAGTCGAATGGATGCCCCTTCACAACCAATCGACTCTCATAAACGAGCATCAGCTGTATGTTGAAGGAGCCACCCCTTCACTACTGAACGACTCTCCTGAAACGTCTTCAGCCATAAGTCGAAGGGCCACCCCTTCACCGACGAACGACTCCCATTTTTTCAACAATGAGTCGAGTAAATCTCTCCATCACCATGGAGCTTGGTGTTCAACTTCTAAATTTGGTTCGATGGTTTATCCTCGATCACCCTGAATCAGCACCTAACCCATCGAAAGGGGCTATCAGGCATTACGACCACCACAGGATGTAAGTGACAACGAACATAGAGATGCAATGACAAACAAGGATACACAAGCTAATTCTCCTGTCACTTCCAATTGCAAAATATTATTTTCGTTTACATCACCCCCTATACATTCAAAAATTCCTACAAGCAGGCATAAAACAAAAGCACCGATATCTTACAGCAGACGGTCAGGCCCTTGATCCCCATCCACCACGGCCGTAGACTCTGGATCGCCCGTAGCTTCTGCTCTTGCTTTGTTTCCAGACATGGTGGCAGCCTTATCCACAGGATCTGCCTCCTACATGCCTTGGCTCGACTCGTCATTGCCTTGACTCGACTCATCCTTATCAAGGTCTGGAAGTACCACCGGAATCTTATCAATCTCAATGGAGAGGTCGAGGAATTGGTTCTTCATCTCCAGCCGACATCGCTCGTAGCCTTCTTTGTATAAGAAGTCAGGAAATGTATCTTTGAACTCCTGAATCACCCTCTCTGCTATGACCTCGGCTTCGACCCTCTCCTCTAACAGAGCTTCCTCTACTCACTTCATCAAGTCGACTTGCTTAGCCTCCATCCTACAAGACTCATGCAACTCCTCCTCGAGTTTCTGAAGGCAATTAAGTCTCATCTCGTAGAGAATGTCGAGTCTGGTTAGCTCAACTTGAGATCGCTCCATGCGTGACCTAATAGCCTCCAGGATGACACTATGATTAGCCACCTTCGAAGCGCGATGGTGCAATGCCACAGTGGCCACAAAATCCTGCACACAACACTCGATAGTCAGCTTACGTGCTGATATTAGCATCGATAGAGGCCAGAACAATAATTACCTGAACACTGGCATGGACTACTAACGATGCAAGCTGCTCATAATTGACCCTCTCTACGACAGCCATGTCTATAGAAGGGTCGCATTCTCAACGACAAGGGAGGTGGTACCGCAATCAAGAAGAGCAGAATTTCCATTGCTCAACGGAAATTTTGCCCTAACAAGCTCATCAACTGAGCAATCAAATGGAGACTGAGGGGATCGGCTCTCCAGTAAAATCGACCTATCTTCATCAGGGATGTCCTCAGGCAACCCTACAGAGGGGAACAGACCCCCCCCAAGGCCAGGAGTCCTTGTGCACGAGAAACTCCAGTGGAACCTGAGTCTCCCTTGAATCTTCCTCGTGAAAAGCGTCACTCCCTGGCTAGGAGACCTGCTCTGCGGCTGCATTCGATCCAGACGGCTCCGAATCGCTGAGAATGAGCTTCAGCCTCCTCTTGGTCCCCTCCAGTGCCACCACTTCAAATTCAGAGGGGGGGCCTTTCTTCTGGTGCTGCTGAGAGCGAGCCACCTGGGTAATCCCCTCGACAACCATGGGTCGATCATCAGATGGCCGGGCTATTGATCCCAACACGGTCGGTGCCCAGGGCAACAACATGCTCACCTCTACTTCTTTGATGGAAGCCTCGACTACGTCCCTCAATGCAGGATCCACCTGCTAATCCATGCTAGCCATGCCTGCGAATGCGACAAACAAGTTAAGTCAAAAGACAAAGGTCGACTGGTTGGCGAGCACCATCGGACCAACCTTTCGTCCATACAGTTCGACGTAGCACACCGTCCGACCATAGCCACTTGATGGACTTCATACCCTCCGGGAAGCTCGTCATATTGTCGAGGACTTTATTCTCCTCGATAGTCAGCAGCTTATCCTAGGCAGGTCCCAAATCAGGGGCACCCAAACCGGTGCAGAAGCTTGCCTCCCCCTGGAATACCACAAACACAAACTCATCTTTCCACTTAGGATTGGAGGTGGGATGATCTTTTAGCAGCTTCCTGCCTCGACAAGCCATTATCGTGTACCACCCTGAGGTGTTAAGGGGGGATCGAGAAGAAGTAGTTGAACAGGCTCAGATATTGTTCAATTTCCTTTATCATGCATAAAACTATGAAGCCCATCAACATGCTGATGAAGTTCGGCATCAACTGGTAGAGGGAGATGTTTAGTGTACACAAGAAGTATCGCATGAAGGGGTGCATGGAAAATCGAAGGCCTCTTTCTAAGGATTTGACGTAAACCCCCGCTTCCAGATCGGCATGACGATGAGCCCTCTCGTCCCTCCCAAGTAGCCTGATTTGATAATCAAGATGGACATAGCTCCTCTGAAGCTTGGCGATCTGACCGTCCTTGAAATTGGACCTCACATTCACCAGCAAGCCCAGCTCCATGATCCATTCCCGATTCTTTTGCGTGGCTGTGACCAAGTTCTTTCCTGAGGCAGAGATAGAGGACAAAGCCATTACTTTCGAGAGAAGGAAAATTTGAATCAAGAGAATGAAGACGGTACTTCCGCACTCTATTGCTGGAACTGTTATATATGGGCGAGGCAGCAACCATATGATGGAACACGGGTCAAAGATCCAAGAGCCCAAAATGTCTTGGATTTCGAACCGATAAATCATCTGAATCGACAAGGTGGGCATTTTGGTGCCTAGAACTCAAGTGCTATTTTCTCGACTGCCGAGCCCCATTAATGCGATGTAACATCGCTTGACTTCATCAGATGTATCCTTCAAGGTCGTGTGACGAGGGCTATTGTTAAGTCATTGGGCCGGCATTCGAGATTACTCAGTCGACAAATGATTATGTCCCACAAGGCCTACCATAGAAGCCAGATACCTACTTAGTCAAAGCCCAAAGGTCAGTCGACCATTGAGTTCGCTTCACTCGAATGTGGGATTAAAGGCATTCTCGTGAATCTCGTGGATGTGCAAAACATTTATACCTATTTATAGAGGAAGATCATGGCCCCATTATGGGTGGCCGTTATCATGCCAACGTCTTCAAAGGGACCTTGAATGTCTATAAATAGAGGAAAAGGTCCCCTTTTCAAGGTACGAGGTCTAAGACATAGAACTCTACTTTCTCAACTTACACTTCATATATATTCGATCTTGCACCGCCAGTCTTGGGACGGAGGTGTGTCGATCTCAGCTGCACTAAGCTCCCTCTCTCCCTTAAGTTCCATACTTAAGCGTCGGAGGGGATTTGGGTCGAAACCCAGATCCGACCCCCAACGAGTCCCTGTGGAGCAGAACGACGGTCATCATCCAATGTCGAAGGTCGACGTCGAGCTTCCTAACCTCGAACGACCGATGCAACTACAGCTCGAAAGTCGATCGAACGTCGCATCATATCCAATTATCATCACTCGACCCTGGTTCTTCCAACCAAGGTCCCACTCAAACTACTGACGAGGATCCGACTCAGTACCTTGAGTCTATGTCAGCTTGACAATTGTCTCAGTCAATTTTGGCCTTAACAACAATGATACTCTAATTAAGGCAGTAAGATCTAATCTAACAGATATCAAAGTCCATAAAAAAATAAATTCACAATATGCCATGGTAAAATAAAGCATATGAGATAGAAATAGAGAAGTGAATATGGTTCATCTGAATATTTTAAGGTGTGTTTCACGACGTAGCAAAGTACAAGCACTGTGCACTCCCCCAAGCTTAAACGTCACATTGTCCTCAATGTGTGTATGAAATAGATATAGGACAACGATAAAATAGGGAGCTACATAACAAAATAATTTCTCCCTGCCCAAGCTAAATCAGATGGTGCCCGGTGTGGACAGATGGGCAGAAAAATTGGGGAAAGAAGCATAGTAAGCATCATAAAATTAGGGTGGGCAATCAAATCATAGAATAGGGTGGGATGCAAAAGATTATTGTGTAACCATCATATGGGGTGAATTTATTAAACTAGGAAAGCGTAAAAGTCCTATACATTCCTCTCGCTATCGAGAGGATTCGTGTTTATTTAAAGCATAAAATTCTACACTACATCTATACTACTGGATTGATAACACATGTTGCAAAAGGCAGATCCAGTGTCTTTGCTAGTGTATGGAACTGCTTCAACTGCTTCTTCCGTGGCTTCGAGAGGTTTGTGTAGCTACTGAATCCATCAGATTCCAGCAATGCGGCTCCCAGCATCTCTCCAAGGACTCCACATGTACCCTGCAAGAGATACGCCGCATCAACCTGATAGGAAATTTTCAACACCGAAATATATGTATTCCAGAGAAGATCATCAAAAGAGATATGGAAGATAAATAATGGTCGACGATACTTCCTTGAAAATAGATCTCTACTCTCGTGCACCATGACAGGAAACTCCCCATCGTTCGTTTCGGGGTTTTCAGGCAACTCTAGCGTATAAGTATATGTCTCATCAGGCGACTCCTCATCGTCATTAGACTCATCCCAGCCCACCTCCTATTCATATTCAATAGCGTCCATGGTATGTGGCTCCTTACTCTCCTCCTTATCAGACACGTCCCAATGTACCTTATGATCGAATGTGTAAGTCTCCCGCAAAATATGTAACGTGTCATTAGAATCCAAATCATCATAAATAACATGAGTGGAAATAGATTCTGACAAGGGAAGAGAGTAGGTAGAAGATTCTCCCTGAATGTAAGAAATAAGCTATGTGAGATGGTCCTCGGCATCAGTAGAAGGGTAAGGTGGCTGCGGAAGCTCTAATGGGGATGGTAGTTCTCTGTATCCTCATGAATGGATGTATCCTCGTCCCAATGCACGGCATCCTCACTGTGAAGCTCTGAATCCATGTGTATGGCCTCCTCAAAAGCATGCTATGGCCCTTTGGCTCATAGGTCAGGTAGTGGGACTAGCGGGATGCTAAAGTACTCTCGGGCTCTCCACATATGTAAGTAAATGTGTCGCCCTCGGATCCGTCGTATCTGTTATCCCATGCAAGGTAGATAACCATAATGTCTTCTCCCTCTGAACCTGCTTAAGAACGAGCTGGATAGATGTATGGGGCAGTGATGACGGTGCAACCCAGCTCTGCAGTGACATCTGAAGTGGCTGCAATCACGACAGGTGTCACTATCTCGTCAGGCATGACAGCGTCCATATCCTCACAACACACTGTCTCGGCCTCCTCCATGGGCTCCTCAAGTATAGAATCCAATGCAAACTTTATCTTCTCCTTTTTATGCCCACTTCTTTGTTTCAATCCCAGATGGCGTGGCTTGGACTAGATGGCGTGGCTTGGACTTCTCAATAGTAGGTGCAGGTGGCTCAGTGAGCTCAAGTATATCTTCCACGGTATAGAAATGGGTCTTGTTTCCCTCAACTATAGCGAATACTTCACCAATGATTCTGCCTACAAGAGAGATGCGAAGAGTAATAAAATTTTGAAATGCAAGCTCAGAAGGATCACCTGCCGTTATGGTCATTGGACCGATGGATTGAACTACATCCACGATGCTTCTCAACAGGTCCATATATGTGTCCTTATTTTGCTCAACCTGGGGGAATGTTTCAAGAATGGGAGACGGCTAGGGCACGACATCAGAAGCATTGTCATCATTTCCTTCACAGCTCTCATCCTCGATATAATGGTGTTAATCTTCTCCCCTAAGCTGAGCGTCATCGTCACTCTCCATAGGCAATCTGTGTTCTTCGTTTGCTTATGATGTTAGGTGCTCGTAATCTTGAAGAGCCTTGCAGAGTTCATCGACCTCTTGCTGCAACCTAAGGGTCGCATTCTGCTGAGATTTAATAAGTGCCCCGCTCTCCTCAAACCGTGCGAGCAGCAAATTGATGGGATGGTCAGGACTCAATAGGCAGTCGTGGCTTTCGTAGGATATGTGTCCCTCCACATCATAAGACTCACAGTAGGCATAACCATCTGAGTAGCGGTCATATCCTTCCATCTCGTAGTATGGGTCCTGTGGACAACATCTGTATTCTTCCATTGGAGCCTCATGCTATGCCAAATAATCTTCGCCTGAATAATCCCAAAATTTTTCCATTGTACCTGAATAGTAAAAAAACAAATAACCTGGAAAAGATATCAGTGGTACAAGAACAGAGATAATAATTAAGTGGTGGCGGGGAAAAAATCTCTTTTATTCCCTTTTATAAGTTTTCAAGTGTTTTACATTTTTTATTATTCGAAGTCTAGCAACCAAATTGTGATAGATATGTAATATGTCGGAACGCCTCCCCGGCAACGGTGCCATTTTGTTGTTCTACAAGGATGCACAGCCCCAAAAATGGTATGCACACCCTCACCCCGAAGTGCAAGGGTGTCAGAGCAATATATATTCCCGATGAGTTCAAGGTCGAATCCATAGGGAGGCATTGCTTATACCACCTATCGTTTCCTAGGTTGGTTAGAATTGGAATTTATTATGGAGGTGGATTTCGAGAAGGGGTCGTAATGGTGACTGAGGTGAAATGCGAGGATGTCACGATCAGCACAGCACAACGGAAAACTCCGTACAAAAATAAAACAAATAAAACAAATAAAACAAATAAAACAAATAAAACGAATGGGGGAAATATCACTACGATGTCGGGAATCCCTGCTAGGACTTTCGGGTTTGGATAATAGGTTAAAGACCCTTTCATCAAACTATAAATGGGGTAGGAGTGTCACATCCGGAGATGGAAACGAGTACTTGACTTTCGTCGTCCTACTCGTCAAGCGTATCATTATGCTCTGCTACTTTTGCTATGAGCTTCATACATGGATACGTGCATTACGCTCGACACCGGTTCCCGTATCACAGATTTGTGTCCACTCTCATGATTTACAGACTGGGATACTACACTATGGTGGGTTCTAGCAGGCGAGCTACTCTTGTAGTCACAGATTAGTGGATCATGGGTTAGTAATCATCCCTAGAGAACGAGTCACTCTCATGATCATGAGCCCTAGAAGATGACACTAATCCCTAATCAGATTCGTGAGGATCTTTCCTAGAACATGGAGCTACTTTCGCAATCATCTAATTCTCGGGCTAATCCCCCAAAACCATTGTTCAAACTACCATAGAGCAACCCTACATTCAACTAAGGTTAACCTAACAACCAATCCCTAGAATCCTAGGGTTCATCCTTAATCCTAGCAATAGATCTACTCAATCATAACAAAAGATATGAAAACAATAGAAATCGACATCACAAACAAACAAGAGAAGAAATAATGAAGATTCAATAATAAAATACTTAGCTTAATGAAGATTTGATACAAAATCGCCAAGGAGGGGGCCGATGGCATAGCCTAGCCTCCGAAAAACGTCTCCTAGCACAAAAACTGAATAAAAACCGACCCCCTCATGATGGTTGCCCTCCTTTTCATATATATATATAGCCCGCCTAGAAAACCCTTAAAATGCACAGAAAACCAAAGAAGATCGCAACTTGCGGGTGCTGGGACCCGCACCGCTCGGTTGAGCGCGCCCTAGCGCTCGGCCGAGCGCCTTCTTGGTGCTCCGGTTCCTTATTCAGTGAAAAGTGGCCGCTCGGTCGAGGGGGTAGCCGTTTAACCGAGCACCCTCTGGGGCATCAATTCTTTGACCTGGGGTGAGGATGCTGCTGGATCAAGCGAGGTAAGTCGCTCGGTCGAGCGAAATCAACAGAGATTTCCAAGGCGAATCTGGTGGTCGTCTGTAGATGGCCACTCGGTCGAGCGAGGTAGGTCGCTCGGTCGAGCTAGGTAGTGTGGGGATTTTCAAGTTCCCTTAGGGCTAATTTAAAACATCTCGTACTAAGTCGAACGATCTAAATTTAAATAAGCAGCAGAAAAAAAACAATTATTAAACTATTTAATAATTACTGCCCGAAGAAAAAATCCCTAAGCCAGGATTATCTACTGACGCGAGTTGGGTCTGACGAACTCGAGAAAGCTCTAACTACTACAGAATATGAAATGCATAAATAAATATCACTCACCCGAAATCATGCCTTGGGACATGCAAGATGTTCCGCACCGTCTTGCGCTCCAAAATCTTAGCCGCATCCCAAACTGCATCGTGTCACTCCTCGTCGCGAACTGGAATACCTCCCGAGCCGCACCTTGCCTCCGAGCCCATCACTAGCCGTAGAAGGTTTCGCTTGAGTAAATCTACGTCGTAGAATTTCGAATCAGATTCAGACCTCCCCGTTGCCTTGCTAGGACTCGATTGCAGGACAGGAAAAATTAATAGAGGAAAAGAATAATTTTAAGTCTTAATCAAGTTTGATCAAATAATTAGGAGCTCCTTAATCAGAGACTTGACGCAAAAAATAATGAAGAGAGGGCACCCCTATTTATATAGGAGGCCGGCCCCTCCTCATTTACCACGAGTAATGTGGGACAATAATATGGCGTAATGGGGTTGATTTCATAAGAAGCCCAAACTTCTAAAATCCACCATAAATCCATTTTTGAGTTTCGACTTTCAAACAACCTATAAAATCAAAGATCTCGAGACAACGATCGCATATGAAAAAACGAAATCCAATTCCGATTTCATTTTACCCTTCAATTGTCAAAAATATACTCCAAATCTCGTTTTCGCAAAAAACAGCACTAACCAGCTATTTCCTGGTGGGTCTGACCCCCCAGGTGCGAGTCAGACCCGCAAGCCCAATATGGGCCTTTCCTCAGGTGTTTTTGCGTTTCTGGGCTCGTTAGAGATCCGATTTGGACGCGGTTTCTTCTTGTGGATTTCTTAGGAAGTCCCCTTCATTCCCATGCATCTAAGTCAATATAATACCAAGTATTAATATGTCCCAAATGCTAAACTCTTTAGATTTTCATCTCACAACTGACTTGTGAGTTTAATCATTCTATTGCATCGAATGCATTCCTCTATAACAATCTTCCTTTTACTAAGACATGAATATTACTTGGTGTGAGACCCTACAGCCTGACCCTACTACAGGTTGAGACTCGATGTTTCTAGATGACAGTAACCACTAGCAACAGGTGTCATCCATGTTTCAGAATCATCGATTACGTGATTGACTCGTTGGCAAGAGTGCCGACGGGATCACTCTGACTGTGACCGTGATGATTTCCGCTGTTTTAGTCCCTTCGTCTCAACTATGTCACTTGCCTAGCCTAGGGTATGGAACTCTGTCAACTCCACTAGCTAGCAGTGGTCAGTATATGTCGGTCTCTGTGATGTGTGTGTATATTTTATATATTCATGCACGCCATCTTTTGTGTTTTTCCGTTATTTTCCACCGTCATGTATCCGTTTTCTCGTATTTTCTGGTTTTCTTTCACTTCTCCATGTTTTTGCGTGTTTACAGGAGTTTGCCAGCGTAGGGGACACATAACGAAGATATCACAAGTCCTCGGAGCAACGGGAGGAGTCACACGTGATCCAGGGGGTCAAACAAACCAAGATTTCTATCTTTCTGCCCCCAACCGATCGGTTGGATACAGCCAATCGATCGGGTGATGCACGCGTGCACGACCCGGACAGCAGCTGAAGCAACGTGAGCATCAACCGACCGGTTCGACGACTGGTTCAGCCCAACAGATTTCTCGGGAAATTGAAGCTGAATTACAACCGATCGGGTGACCATCACCCGATCGGTTCATCTGTAGCCGATTCCCCCAAGAGACGACCCGGAGAGCTCACCCGACGGCCAGCTGACCGTGCCAAAACGTCACAAGTTACTGTCTTTTGGGCGACGTTTCGAACCGATCGGTTGATTTATCAACCGATCGGTTCACCCGATGACCGCAAAGATCCAAACAACGAGCTGCTTGCACCAACCGACCGTGTCGCATGACCGGGTGAAGTTTCTGAAGACCGCTCCCGAAGAACGAAGCAGGTCACCCGATCGGTTGATACGTCAACCGATCGGGTGACGTCGTTTTCTATATATATAAGCCCTAGGCTTTCAGAAACGAGAGCTGTGTATTATTTCTGTCTTTTTCTCTATTACGACGGCTGGAATTTTTTGGTTATTTGTAAGTGTTCAGATCTTTATGAATTTTTAATATAGTTTTAATTGCATTGCTACTACTTCATTTCAAACGCCTGATTATGTTTTTAACGGTCGATTTTCATTTAGATTTCTTTTTAGCTAAAATGTGTGAGTAGTTCCCAAATCTGGGATTTTGGTGGAAACCCCTTCGTGGGTTCTCCCTAATGCGTCCATAGGACTAGGAAATCGATAGGGATTAGGAATCTATTGGTTACGCGGGGTGTTTTATTGTCATCGGCGGAAAAAGATCGCCTTTGACCGTTGGGCCAATGGGGAATAAACTTGGTGGTTGACTCCCTAACCATAGCTCACGCCCTTAGCGTAGACATCGAATCCTAGTGCGTGGGAACGACAGGATAAGATGTTAGGAGTTATCGTTGCGAGCTTAGTGCTCCCAGAGTCAGTCAGTGTAGTGGACATGGGAATGCCCACTGACCGAATCTGGGTAGTCCGGTGTATCATCCTGGGCACCGATTGGAATATCGGGCCCATGGGACGCGGGTATCTCTCCTAGAGGCAATGTCTCACCATTAAACCCTAATTCTGATCGTTATCCTATCCGCCGGTCGTAGTAGCGAGAACACATGATAGGGTGGAAGCCGAAGTCCAGGGTTTCCCTTTATATTGTTTATCCCTCGTATTCATTTTCCGTGACAAACCATCTATCGATTCGGGTTAGCTCACCCATAGGGTGAATTTGGTCCCTTCTGACATAAGCACAACCATGCCTCCCTGTGTTTGACCCCCAAGCCACAATACAACACCGTGTGCTTGTGGTTATAAATATTTAAATCTTGCGCCCCCAATCCTATAGCACTTTGCATGCTCAAACCAAGGGGACGTCATGCTTTATGGCGCCGTTGACGGGGAGGCAACGTGCTTGTTATTTTTGGATCTTTTGAACCCTTGAGTCTAGCTCACATCTCTATCTCGCAATAATTTTCACATTCTTCTTTTTCATTTTTATTCTCTTATTTTTATGTTTATTTTTTATTTTTATCTGTTTCTTTCCCACTTTTGCTTCACGGGTGTTTGTTGCTTTTAATGCACAGGAACACAAGGAGTCTTTACGACTTTATTCCTGTTGATCCTGAGATAAACTCCACCCTAAGGCGTCTGGCCCCAGAGAAGAGAAGAAGAGAAGAGTCTAACACCATGGGGGAGAATACCCCACTGCATAAATCCCTGCTGGAGTACTCGATGCCATCCATCGAGTCCACCTCCGCCATTCGACCTCCTGCTATTACGGTATAGAGCTTCGAGCTCAAGCCGTCCTTAGTGACGTGGATCCAGCAGGATCAATTCCCGGGGCACCCATGGAGAGCCCCATCGAACATCTGGGCTCCTTCCTCGAGAAATGTGACACATTTTGGATTAATGGTGTCACAGCTGAAGCTATCCGTCTAAAGCTATTCCCCTTCTCTCTGCGGGATAAGGCCAAGCCGTGGCTAAGGGGAAAGGACCCGAACACGTTTAACACTTGGGAGAAGCTCTCAAATGCCTTCTTGACTAAGTTCTTTCCTCCAGGGAAGACCATGAAGCTGAGGAGTGAGATCTCCTCCTTCTCCCAAGCCAGCCACGAGTCCCTGCATGAAGCTTGGACATGATTTAAAGAGATGCAGTGAGATGCCCTCATCACGAGCTTCCGAAGTGGCATATTATAAATCTGTTCTATAACGGGTTGAGGGATGACTTGAAGTCTTCAATGGATGCTGCAGCTGGGGGGTCCTTCATGTCTAGAAGTAAAAAAGATGCCGGGAACATCATGGAAAACATGGCATCGATCAATGAGCGGTGGTGCGATGAGTGTGCCACACCCAGATCTGGTGGAATTCATAGAGTCGACGACGTCGACAAGTTGTCCAGCAAATTTGATTTGATATCGAGCCAGATCTCAGCGCTCATGGTAGGATCTGGCAGTGCCGAAACACAACAAGTATCGGCGGTGGAATCTGAAGTCTTAGGAGACTTCGAGGGTGGTGACATTTCACCACCGATGGATCAAGCGAGCGCGTTTTTCTTCAACCCTACGGGTAATGCACCGTATCCACCTAGGACGAGCTCGAATCCGGTCTATTCTCCAAACAACCGGAACCACCCCAATCTTAGCTACCGGGCACCGTATCAGCAGCCGTAGCAGCAGCAACAACAAGTATATCAGCCGCCTGGGTAGCAGCAGCAGCAGATATATCAGCCTCCTAGGCAACAGTAGCAACAGTTTCAGTAGCAGCAGCAGCCCCAAGTGTACCAACAGTACCCCCCAAGGAACTAGAAGCCCATTCAGCAGCAGCAGCAGCAGCAATATGGCCAACAGCGGGTCATCTCCCTGGTTGAGTCCCTCTTGACTCAGTACATCACAAACCAGGAGAAGATAAATTTGAAGCTGGAAATGGGGCAGAGGGATCTCACTGACAAAGTAACCAAGCTGGGGTTACAGGTGGTGAACCTTCAAAGGTCGTAAAATTTATTGTCGCAACAACCGAAAGTGAACCCAAGGGGGGCGAACCAGACTTTGGCACTCATGCACGAGCATGCGAATGTGTTCGCTATCGTGTTGAGAAGCGGAACACAAATTCCTAACAGAGCGTCTGCCAAGGAACCAGAAGCACCGTTGGTCGTAGAGCAACCAATTGAAAAAGCCAATGACAACGGTGCTTCGTCGCCAAAGACTACGACTCCGGAGGGAGTCCCTGAAGAGGAGAAGAAGAAGGACGAGGAAGGGAGCCTCAAAGTATTTAAGCCTGTTGTGCCTTTTCCACAACGTCTGGCCCAAGCAAAGATAGACGAAAAGTATGGCAAATTCTTTGCCATGGTCAAGGATCTAAGCTTGGAAATTCCCTTCCTCGAAGCTATTGAGACAATTCCCTCCTACGCAAAATTTTTAAAGGATTTGGTGACAAGGGGGTCCAGAAAGGAGAAGGTCATACTAACGGCGGAATGCAGCGCTCTCATTCAAAGAGCAAATGCACCCAAGCCAAAAGACCCGGGAAGTTTCTCCATCCCTTGCTCAATAGGGGAAGTGAAGATCCATCGGGTGCTCGTGGATTTAGGAGCGAGCGTCAGTTTAATGCCCCCGTCGCTATACAGGAGAATAGGGATGTGAGACCTGGAGCCCACGGGTATGACACTTCAATTAGCCGATAGGTCGGTTAAATACCTGGTGGGAATAGTAGATGACCTACCTGTTGATGTCAGTGGAGTGCAAGTGCCGGTGGACTTCATGGTGATGGACATGCCTGAAGACACCCATACACCCATCATCCTTGGACGGCCCTTCATGGCCACCGCCGACGTGCTAATAGACGTGAAGAAGGAGAAGCTTTCCCTTAACATTGGCAACGAAAAGGTCGAGTTCGACTTTGAGTTATCAATGAAGCACCCCAACCCCCCGGATGATCCATGGTGCAATATGCTGGACATAGAAGAAGAGAGAGTTGTGGAAGCCGAGGCCTGGGAAATTCTTTCAAGGAATCCCCCCGACAGCTTGGGGGACTTAGAAGAACATGTCGGCCTGAAGGAAGATGATGTTGCTGGGAAAGCGGGTGCGTCACATACGGTCCCTCCTGGATTTCAAAAAGCTCCTCCGACGAGGAGGAAAGGGAAAGAGCCCATGGGGCTAACCAGAGATGAGATCCGAATCTTGAAAAGAGTGGCGACAGATGCCAATATAAGGGAGAAGCCCCCGTATACCATTAACAGGGGGAGGATCATCGAGCAAGTCTTCTTGTCACCGCCGACGACACCAAAGGCCACCAACTCTGAATCTGAAGCAATGCCAACCTTAGGGCATCACCCCCGTCCACCTTGAAGATCATCTACGGGCATCGAGCAAATGATGTTAAACAAAAGCGCTTCATGGGAGGCAACCCATGCTCTAAACTTTCGTCTTCTTTTTTAGGATTATTTTTAGCTTTATTCTTTTCTATTTTAATAAGTAAATCTAGCCGCGGAAACTTCCGTCGAGAGACTTAGGCCATTTGTGAATTTTTGCAGGAAAAAAGCCCTCACCCGATCGGGTGACCACTCAACTGATCGGGGGAGACGTATCAGACAATGGCCCGTATCTGTTCTCCAGTGAACCGGTCGGGTGAAGCAATGTGAGACCGGGTAGCTGACCGTGTGGGAACGGCCGAAGTCTCGGAAAATTTGGGATTTTATCAACCGATCGGTTGATACGAAGCGTGGTCGTGTGACCGACCGGGTAAGCAGCACTGAATTCTCGGGAAAAACTGTAAAGCTGCTAACCGATCGGTTGAGTTCTCAACCGATCGGTTTGCCTGTAGCCTCTTTTCAGCAAATTTTTCGACCTAATAATCAACCGATCGGGTGACAACTTCACCCGATTGATTCGACTTAAACCCTATAAATACCCAACCTTCACCCATTCATTTTCCCTCTCACCCGATTTCGATCTCCGTCGCCGTTTAGCCTTCTCTTCCTCGAACTGGCCTCGTTCTTCCCTCAACCGACCATAAATCCCCCTCAATCGATCTCTCCACTCCCTATCTCCTTCCCCCCATCGATCTCCCTCTATCCATCTCCCATTTCGACCCTAGAAAAAACCCTAGTTTCACCCAACTTCCCCCCATTTCGAAAATTTGCTGAAAAGAAATGCCGCGGCTTCACACTCCATCCATTGCACTACGCTGGGTCATCTATGTGCAATGATCTTCATCTCTACCGGGTAACTTCGCTCCTTAGCTCCATTTTATATTTTTCCCTAGTGTTTCTATTTGCTCGATTGCCTGTGTTAGTGTGCATTCATCACATCTTGCATACACTCACACGCACACACTCACATGGCCAAAGATAAAGATAAGGGTAAGGTTATTATGCGAGAGGAGGGGTCGTCTCGCAAGAGACGCAAGACCACACATCCACCACACTCACGCCCTCCTCCTGCACAGCCTGCACAACCCCAACCCCAACCCCAACCTATCATCCCAGCTGAGGACCCATTGATGGGCCCGCGTGGCTACCGTTTTAGGAATCAAAAGCATAAAGATTATTATCATAGACTTGATGCACGGGGGCATCTATCGACCAAATTTGCCTATACCCAAACGCTTATCGATCTCGGGGTATTCACCGAGGTCGAGACTCTCTTCGCCAATTTAGGTTGGTTAGGTTTCCTAAACGCCACCGCAGTATCCTACCCCTCCCTCACACTCGAATTTTTATGCACCAGTGTCTTTGAGTCGGGGTCGATCGTCATTTTTTGCATCCGTAACAAAACCATTCGCACCCACATGAATACCATTAATAACATCTTTGGTTTCCCCATCCTTGGGGACGACGCTATCCGTCCCTACAGGTATCCCCCCCGAATTTGACGTCGATCAATTTTGGTTCTGCCTCACCCTACACGATCACTATCCCCGAGGTAAGGCCAAGGCCTCCTCCAACCAAATAATTCCTTGCACTTTCTTCCCCAGGGATGAGTCAGGCACCATGACCATCCCTGATCTTTTCATTTTGTGGGCCATGACCTTTGCTTTTGTTCGCGGTGATGACGGGATTTCTTTTAGGGCCCCAGTTGTTCCCATCCATGCAGGTGCTTGGCTTGTTTCCAAGCTTCTTGAGATTAGTCGCGCCGGTAAGGGCAAGCTTTGTTGTGTGGGCATTATCACTATCATAGCTTCGGATCCCCAGTTTAATATTGTCATCCCCAGAGATTTACATATTGCTGCGGGACCCTCACGTCTAGATCTTGACGTCCTGCGGCATATCCACATGATCAAACCACGCCCCGATGGTCGTTTCACTTTCCATTAGGGACACCCCCTGCTCCATATACCATTCTACCCAACCCCGCTCGCATGACTATCCAACTTGTGGCAGATTGGACATTTCCACCTGATCCTGACTTTCTAGGGGGATTACGTCTTCCTTTTATCCCGGGCGCACACAGACCACCTTCCCCTACCGCCCACTTAGGCGAGCAGGACATTCCTGCGCACCGTGGAGACCCCGGGGCTGGGCCTAGTAGTCCCATCCCGGCTTCTGTTCCCACCACCACCGTCACCACCTCTTCGGTCCGTATGACCACCACCTCCATCTTCCGTCGAGCCACTTCTACTCGCCTCCGTCTTGAGGCTGAGTTAGCTGCATTGCGCGCTGGCGCATCTTCCTCCACCTCCTCGGTACCGTCATCTTCCATATTTTCTCACCCACATTTCCTCGCACTTGAGAGGAACGTGGCCACCATCATCTGCATTCTCACACACGTTTACGGCCCTCTTCCTCCCACACCATCCCCCTCTCCACCAGCTTCACCCCCTCGACGATCTTCCCCTCCACCATCACATTCTTCACCTCCACCGTCACCCCCTAGGCGACCATCCCGTCCCACCACCACTTCCATTCCATCCACTTCACCTCCACTCATGACCACTTCCGTGGCCCCCACAGACCCATCACCGTCCACTTCCATCACCCCATACACGCGCCGCAAGAAATTGCAGGTGCGATCGCGATCACTTCCCCCTCCATCCTCTTCGACCCCCGTACCCCCACCATCCACCACCGCATTGGTCGCCATTTCACTTCCACTCACCGTCATCACCTCCACACCACCCATCGTCTACACCTCCTCCGCACCCACCCATCCATCACCTCGACCCCTTTCTCCGCTTCTTCGCACACCAGTCACCTCTCACATCCACTCCCCAGCATCCCCCACTTCTTCCACTGAGGAGGACGAGGGCGATTCCTCTCCTGCTTTCTGATTTCATTTTGTATTTTGACCTCCCCCTTGCATATCTCTGTATTTTCATGATCATATCATATTGCTAGCATTGTCATGTCTAGCTTGGGGGACGTTGATTTTTCTGTGTGCTGTCGTGTGATGTTTAATTTGTGTGCTTGTTTATATATGTTGTATGGTGTGATTTTCCATCTTTATTTTCTGTTCATATGTCATTTGATTTGATTTTCTTTATTTTTCTTGTATGTGTGTTTTTCTTGTTTTTCGTTTCTTTTTCTGTCAGTGCGTATTCCCCCCCATTTTCAATGCCCTCCAGTATTTATTTCTATTGCATTGGGGGCAATGCAAGTTTCAGCTTGGGGGAGTCGCACTTCGTGCGTCATTCGCATCTTTTTCTTCGTTTTTGAGTCAATTTCATCGTGTTTTTCTTTTTTCTTTTCTTCTTTTTATCTCTTTCTCCTAGAGATGACCCCTATGATGAATTGCCACAAAAATCACATACACACCTAGCATGGCTTCGATAATCACATTCACTAACCCTAGGAAGCCGAGTCCTCTTGCATTTCATGCATCGTGGGTCCACTTAGATTTTTTTTGAGTCGTGTGTCGTGCCTAGCTGTTTGGTGTGCTTCTACTTTGTGATTTTGATTTATATACATGTCCAGGAATGACCCCAGATTATCATGCTTCGATTTGAATATGCGGTATTTGCTTCTCCTATCTGCTTCTGTATGCATGAATATATATATATATATATATATATATATATATATATATATATATATATATATATATATATATATATATATATATATATATATATATATATATATATATATATATATCATATGCTTCATTTCGCATGTGTCGGGATTCCATAATTAGGGCTAGGATAACCCATTTAGCCTACGCTCTGATTAGCGAAAAATCTCCTTTGCCCAAGTGTTTAGAATCCGATTTCTTTTTTATTTTACTTGGTGCAAATCCCCTCGTCATGTACCGTTCTTCCACTTGGGAGAGTACACACATGTATATACCCCAAAAGCCCAAAAATTCAAAAAAAAAAGAGAAATGAAAAACCCAAAAAGAAAAGAAAAGAGAAAAGAAAGAAAAAAATATATGTATAGCCAAAAACCCAAAAAAAATACATATATCCAAAACCCAAAAAAATGTGTGTGAATATTTTCCTACCTACCGAGAATAAAGGGAAGGCGAGAATTTGCACCGAGTTTTCTACTCCACATCATCCCAATCCCCCATCGCTTTCGAAAACACTTGGAATAGGGAATTTCTAGCTATTATCTAGGTGATAGTGTGGTAATTTCCTAGTCCCTAGCGGTGGAGTCCCTAACACATGATACGTTTCGATTCTTACTTTCTTCGCATGCATCTTGAGCTATATATTCACCGCTTATTTCAAATCGAATCGATATTTGGGTCTTTTCTTAGATTTGTGTATAAGGAGCTTATAACACAATGTAGATAGTGACACCGTCTGCTAGCACACGACCACACTCACTCGTGCTTCACCGCGTGGGCCCACGACACTTGTCTGGACTTGTTTCCTTTGGTTTAGTGTTGTGATTTGGCGTTTGCTTGCTTGGTGTGGCGTTTTTGATTTTGTTGGCCCTGACGGGCGATTTAGGATTTAGAGTTCTCTTTTTCTCTCTTTCTCTCTATTTTCTCCCTCGATGCTCCTACTCTCACTCGTCTTCCTCGAGGACGAGGAAGGGTTCAGCTTGCGGGATTTTGACGTGTGTGTATATTTTATATATTCACGCACGTCTTCTTTTGTGTTTTTCCGTTATTTTTCACCGTCCCGTATCCATTTTCTCGTATTTTCTGGTTTTCTTTCACTTCTCCATGTTTTTGTGGGTTTGCAGGAGTTTGCCAGCGTAGGAGACACATAACGAAGATATGACAAGTCCTTGGAGCAATGGGAGGAGTCACGCGTGATCCAGGGGGTCAAACAACTAAGATTTCTATCTTTCAACCCCCACTCGATCGGTTGGATACAGCCAACTGACCGGGTGATGCACGTATGGATGAACCAGACAGCAGCTGAAGCAACGTGAGCATCAACCGACTGGTTCGACGACCGATTCAACCCAACAGATTTCTCGGGAAATTGAAGCTGAATTGCAACTGATCGGGTGACCATCACCGATCGGTTCATCTGTAGCCGATTCCCCCAAGAGACGACCCAGAGAGCTCACCCGACGGCCAGTTGACCGTGCCAAAATGTCGTAAGTTATTGTCTTTTGGATGCCGTTTTCAATCGATCGGTTGATTTATCAACCGATCGGTTCACCCGATGACCGCAAGATCCTAACGGCGAGCTGCTTGTGCCAACCGACCGTGTCGCGTGACCGGGTGAAGTTTCTGAAGACTGCTCCCAAAGAACGAAGCAGGTCACCTGATCGGTTGATACTTCAACCGATCGGGTGACGTCGTTTTCTATATATATAAGCCCTAGGTTTTCAGAAACGAGAGCTGTGTATTATTTCTGTCTTTTTCTCTGTTGCGACGGCTGGAATTTTTTGGTTATTTGTAAGTGTTCAGATCTTTATGAAATTTTAATAGGGTGTTAAGTGCATTGCTACTACTTCATTTCAATCGCCTGATTATGTTTTAATGGTCGATTTTCATTTAGATTGCTTTTTAGCTAAAATGTGTGAGTAGTTCCCAAATCTGGGATTTTGGTGGAAACCCCTTCGTGGGTTCTCCCTAATGCGTTCATAGGACTAGGAAATCAATAGGGATTAGGAATCAATTGGTTACGTGGAGTGTTTTATTGTCATCGACGGAAAAAAGACCGCCTTTGACCGTTGGGCCAAGGGGGAATAAACTTGGAGGTTGACTCCCTAGCCATAGCTCACGCCCTTAGCGTAGACATCGACTCCTAGCGTGTGGGAATAGCAAGATGAGATGTTGGGAGTTATCGTTGCGAGCTTAGTGCTCCCGGAGTCGGTCAGTGTTAATGGACATGGGAATGCCCACTGACCGAATCCGGGTAGTCTGACATATTCATCCTGGGCACCGACCGGAATATCGGGCCCATAGGACGCTGGTATCACTCCTAGAAGCAACGTCTCACCATTAAACCCTAATTTCGATCGTTATCCTATCCGCCGGTCGTAGTAGCGAGAACACATGATATGGTGGAAACCGAATTCCTGGGTTTCCCTTTATATTGTTTATCCCTTGTATTCATTTTCCATGACAACCCATCTATCGATCCGGGCTAGCTCACCCATTGGGTGAATTTGGTCCCTTCTGACTCAAGCACAACCACGCATCCATGTGTTCAACCTCCAAGCCACACTACAACACCGTGCGCTTGCGGTTATAAATATTTAAATCTCGCACCCCCAATCTTATAGCACTTTGCATGCTCAAACCGAGGGGACGTCACTCTGGTACATTCATGTTGTACATCTTACAACATACCTTGGCCAAGGTTTTACCGAGAGCTGTACTGACCTGCAACACTAACTTCCCATTAACAGAAGAGACGAATCCTCTATTGATCACTACTCAGCTCGTACGCTTCGAGTGTCACCCAGCCTAAGATCTTTCAGCAGGCCTTGCCTCGAAGCTGGATCTTAGACCTAAGTGCTACCATTCACGTACAGCTTCGTACGATGATCTCAAGTCCTAAGGACCAACTACCTATCATTACTTAGAGTTATTAATGACAGTTAATTAATGTTTAACCATTTAATAACTCTTGTTTGGTTCGTTCAATGGACTCATTCTCTAATGAGCACCTGCACCTTATCTTCGACTTCGCCAAGTCGTATGGTTATGAGGCCAACTAGACTAAGACACAATGGTTTGTCCGATGTGCCGATATTCCTATATCGACACATCTATGACCACGAACGCTTTTTAGATTCAAGCTTTTATCGATCAGACATTTCTTATAATCGAAATCTACATCGCAAAACATGTGTTACTTAACTTTGAATCCAATGAAATAATCTAAGCAATTAAAAAATTGAAATTACTCAGACAATATTTTACCAGAAAGCATACTTTCACTTATTGAACAAGATGTTTACAAAGATAAATAGGCACGAGGGCATACATCTCCCTACATCTCCCACTTGCACTCAGGCCTATTTATTTTGGTATCTCATACCATATTTACACACTAGTCTCTCTAGACAATCGCGTGCCAGCACCTTCATGAATGGATCTGCTAGGTTGCCTTCTGTACAGACTCTAAGGAGTTCTATGTCTTTCCTCCGCTCGATCTCCCGTGTCAGGTGATACTTGCGAAGAATGTGTCTGGATCTCTTGTGGAATCTTGGTTCTTGAACCAGGCTGATGGTTGCATTGTTATCTCAATACAACGGTATTGGAATTTCAATAGCAGGCACCATTCCGAGCTGGTTGATGAACTTTCTCATCCAGACCGCTTCCTTTGCTGCATCTTTGGTCGCTATGTATTCGGCTTCCATGTGAAGTCTGCAATAGTGACTTGTTTGGAACTCCTTCAACTGACTGCTCCTCCGTTGAGAGTAAAAACATATCCAGAGATTGATTTGCAATCATCCACATCACTCTAAAAGCTGGAATCTGTGAAGCATTTAACTTTCAGGTCTTCACTTCCATAAACCAAGATCAAGTCTTTAGTCCTTCTCAAGTACTTAAGAATTGTCTTGACCACTTTCCAGTCCTCCTCTCCAGGGTTAGACTGATATCGACTTACTACACCTAGTGCATAAACGACATCAGTCTTGTACAGATCATGGAATACATGATAGATCCCACAGCTGAAGCATATGGGATCTTGATCACTCGTTCCTTTTTCCAAGTCAGTTTGTGGAGACATCTTCTTGGAAAGGATTATCCCATGATTGGCTGATATTAAACCACCCTTACTGTTTTCCATGCCAAAACGATTTAGCACGCTGTCAATGTACCTGGTTTGGGAGAGTCCTAGTATCTTTTTAGATCTATCTCTATAGATCTTCACACCTAGTATGTAGGATACTTCTCCCAAGTCTTTCATGGATAAGTTGGTTGATAGCCATCTTTTAACAGACTTCAACATCTCTATGTTGTTACCTATTATCAGAATTTCATCCACGTATAGAACGAGGATAACTAAAGAATTATTATTACTGGTCCTTTTGTAGCTGCATGGATCATCCTCGTTTCTGACAAAACCAAACCCTTTGACTATTTTGTCGAAGCGGATGTTCCAACTCCATGAAGCTTGCTTAAGCCCATAGATGGACCTATGCAACCTACACGATTTTCCTTCACTCCCACTGACTTCGAAACCTGCTGGCTGAGTCATGTAAATTCTCTCTTCTAAATCACAGTTTAGAAAAGCAGTCTTCATATCCATTTGCCAGATTTCGTAGTCATAGTGGGCAGCAACAACGAGTACGATTCAAATAGACTTGTGCATGGCTACTGTGAGAAGGTCTCGTCATAATCTATTCCTAGAATCTGATGATATCCTTTTGCAACCAGCTTAGCCTTGTACGTTTCTATTTTTCCATCTGCACCAATCTTCTTCTTAAAGATCCATTTGCAGCCTATGGGAACATTTCCCTTGGGCACATTTTCTAAGGTCCATACCTTATTCACGTGCATAGAATCTATTTCGGACTTCATTGCATCTAGCCATTTGTTAGAGCCTATACTCTTTATGGCTTCCTGGAAGCTAACAGGGTCATCATCTAATATGATGCTATCCTCAATTCCACCGTCTACGAGAAAACCGTAGTACCTTTCGGGGACTCAAGGAACCCTATTTGACTTCATAATGGCTGGTTGGGTGATGTCAAGTTCTGACTCTCCCACTGGTTCCGACACTTGTTCCTGTGTGAGTACTTCCTTCGAGCATTCATCCAGATCAATTACCTTGCCAGTTGATTCCTTTACAAGGAATTATTTTTCTAGAAAAGTGGCGTGTCTAGATACAACAATTTTTTGTTGCTCTGGATGGTAGTAGATATAACCTAATGAATGTCTCGGGTACCCTGTGAACTTAAATAGGATAGATCTGTCTTCCAGTTTGTCTGTATTCTGCCTTTTGACATATGCAGGATAACCCCATATGTAATGCCCTACGAAGCTACTGCACAAGTACTAGAGGGGGGGGGTGAATAGTACTTTAAAATAATTAAGAAGATAATTCCTAATTATCTTGCAAACTCAACCAACAATGCGGAAATGTAAATAATGACATCAAAGAAATGCAATTGCAAACAGACGATATAACGGGTTCGGATCCACCCAAATCTCCCCGACTTGTTCCCGATGATCATACGTCCCAAACACCCGGATCCCCTCCGGATACTTGAGTTAGAAACCTCTAACTCAAATTTGCACTATGAAATACTTGTAGAAACCGCTACAAGATCAAATCATACACAAATGAAATTGTGACTCCCACAAACCGGGATCACAAACAACTCTCACAATGGAGAGTAAAACACTTACAATATCAAAGTAAATGAAATACGAACTTACCGACAAAATCCTATGCCTTGAGTAAACTTACGATTTAGGGCAAAACGGATTTTGGGGAAGATGAAGGCACCAAACCCTAGCTCAAAGATGTAGATCAGCGAAGGAGACCTAGGAGGATGTTGGTGGCCTATAATCAAGCTCTTGGCTTGGAAGGCTCACAATCAATGAATCTCTCTTTTGAAATAAGAGTGAGGGAGAGATTCAAGTGAGAAATGAAAGAGCTTTGAATGAGGATTAAATGCTTCTTTTTGATTCTCTAAAGATCAATTAATATCAGCCTTGAATTCTATGAAAGTAGCACTCCAAGTATATATAGGATAGAGGAAAGAGAGAGCAAAATTCGTGGCATTTAATGCTCCAACGGCTCTATTCTGAAGCAGACTAGTCGGTCAAAGAAGGATCACTGACCGACTAGTTCATCAACTAGTCGGTCGGTGAAGCAATATGAACCGACTTAGAGGTGAACAGCCACAAGAAGAAGTTCAGGGAATGAATAACTAGTCAGTCTAAGAAGACTTGCCAACCGACTAGTTTCACAACTAGTCGATCGGTGAGTCAACTTTGACCGACTAACAGGTGAAATAGAGAAGGCTGAACTCAAGATGAATTAGTCAGTCTAAGAACAAAGTCTAACCGACTAGTTCCTCAACTAGTCGGTCGACAAATGTACTTTGACCGACTAATGATAAATAGTAGCTGTCACGCCCCGCTTCCCTAAAATGGAGGCGAGGCGTGAAAAGGTCCGCACGAGAGTGGAGCTGTGAAGCCCCAAACCCGATAAGCGTCAATAAAACATAAGCAGGTCGCTGTAACCACAAACGGAACAACAATAATAACACAAGGAGAGACGGAAACAAAATCTCAATCTCAGAAATTGTCCCACATTAAAATTAAGTTCAACATCCAGAAAAGCCACCAGGCTAAAAGAAAGAGTCTAAAGGCCCAGAACAAGGCCAACAAGGACAAACATAACAACGAGTATAGGTGCTACGCACCGACAACAAAATAGCAGTCTAAACAAAAGGGAAAGCTCAACGAAGACACTAGGACTGGTCCCCAGTGTCCACGTACTCCTCGCCAAACACAGGCTCGGGCTCGGCGTCAGCAAACACCTCGTCCTCAACAATGTACTCAGGCTCAGGATCTAACATGTGTCACCCAAAAGAGTAAAGGGACACATGTCAGCAAGTCTAAAAGACTTGGGCAACGAAACTGAAAGTAAGGCAAACTAACAACCTAGCAGTTATAGTATGCATGACATGGCAGTTATGGTATAAGTGCACAAGTAAGACATGGTGAAACAATAAGTACAAGAGAACAATTTATCAGGGCATGTCAAGAGTAGCCAAGCTACTAACAATCTCAATCTTTTCACTAGTCACGTTTCAAGTTGTTTGTAGATGTTTACGCCTTACAGCTGAACGGTTTGACATTCACACTGATTGGCCGCTTAACACTACCCCAGAACCCAGAGTTTACGCTTTACAACTGCAGTTGCTGATCGGGCAGACTCCTAGTTGAATGGCCGCATAACTCTTACCCCAATACCCACATGTGAACGAGCCAAGGTCCCTGTACATGAGCTCAGTAAATGAGCCAGGGTTTCCCCGCACAAGAGCTCGTTTCTTGGATCATAACCAGGAGCGTATTTCATTTGGCATAGGGGTGCACCTAGCCTCAATCATTTCACAAGGTGTAGCGGAGCTACGCAATCACGGGAACACTTAAAGGATGCAATGACATGACAATTTATTTGTGTACCGTTAATGGAAATTAAACATGACATGGTAGTTGTGCAACATGGTAAATGTCGGATCTAGCTTCGTTGTCAAGCTAGTTTCTAAAATTGCGCCTAGGTGAGTATCATTTCATCGCCTAGTCTCTTTTACGCCTACAACAAGAAAATGGCCTAAGACATGGCCCAAAACCCTAAGTGGCAAGTTTCACTTGCCTAGCCCCGAGGATGACGATCAACGAGGCCGTCACACAAATGCTAGCTACGGAAAAGAGATCGCTGCCATGGCAAAACAACATTAGAATAACATCCAACCTAATTTTATTAGGGTTTCACAAAAATCACAAAACGGGTTATGAGAACATCAAAGGATCGATCACTACCTTAGGAAGCGGAAGAACGATACCGAGCAAGCACGGCGACGGAAGAAACGATCCGAAGAGCTAGGGTTCAGATCTGGAAATGGGGAGAAAATCTGGAGAAATGGGGTTTTGGGGATTTTTGGGGGTTGGAGATGGCCTAGGGTATGGTGGTAGACCAAAATGGAGAGGGAACTCCAAGGGAGGAAGGAATGGCTTGGGGAAATGTTGGAGAGTGATTTGGGGAAGAAGGAGGCTCAGAAGAATGAAAGAGGGGTGAAAGAAATCGTGGGTGGGGTTTAAATAGGGAGTGCTGGCGGCTGCCCAGAAATTAGGGTTTCGACACAGATTAGTCGGTCAAAGAGCAACCACTGACCGACTAGTTTGGTAACTAGTCGGTCGGTTGACCAACGCAGACCGACTAAGTCCAAACAGTAACTCCTGTACAAAAATAGGATTTAGATTTAGTCGATCAAAGAACAACTACTGACCGACTAGTTTGTCATCTAGTCGGTCGATGAACGTTCTTAGACCGACTAAGAATGAATAGTAATTGGTGTCAAAAATGATCATAGAGCTAGTTGGTTAAAGAACAATTGCTGATCGACTAGTTTGCAACCTAGTCGGTCGACCAATGTTTTTAGACCGACTAACGATAAACAGTAACTCCTGAGAAATTAACAAAGACAACTAGTCGGTCCATGAAGGTTTGCCGAGCGACTAAATCGTCATCTAGTCGGTCGGTTCCCCTTCTTACACCGGCTAACGTGCACAGAAAGTTCCGAAATGGAGCGCGAAGCTCCGGTATCGATTCCTAAGACTCCTAGGCTTGATCTAACAATAAGATATGACCGATATGAAGCCCGTCACGAATGACTTACTCCAAAATCGACGATTCTAAGGAAGAAGCTAAGAAAACACGACGAAACGATCGAAAATGAAAGCTACGGAGACGAAAACCACACATGAGGAGAAAATCCACCAAAACATATATATATAATATAATAAATCCAGATACATGAAAACCCGTCGTTACATTCTCCCCAACTTAAGAAAAATTCCGTCCTCGGAATTTCCCAACACTCCGTGTCCGGGAACAAAAGTGGGAAACGCTCTCGCATCTCATCCTCATTCTCCCAAGTAGACTGTCCAGGCGAGCCGTGTCGCCACATCACCCTCACAAGATTGACAACCTTGTTCCGAAGTGACTTCTGACGCCTGTCCATAATCTGCACTGGCTGCTGGTCATACGTCATATCGGGGCGAACGGTAATCTCCAAGAAATCCACAGCATGAGATGGATCGCTAATGTATCGACGAAGCTACGACACATGGAAAACATTGTGAACTCCTTCCAAAGATGGCGGCAAGTCTAAGCGGTAGGCTACCTCGCCAACTTTCTCCAGAATGTCAAACGGTCCAATGTATCGCGGGCTCAACTTCCCTCGCTTCCCAAAGCGAATCACACCACGATTCGGGGAAATCCTCAGAAACACATGGTCGCCCGGCTGAAACTCCAAAGGACGACGTTTAGCATCCGCCCAATGCTTAAAACGGTCCTGAGCAATCCTCAACCTCTCCCGAATGTTCCTGACAACATCCACAGCCTCCACAATCATCTCAGGTCCCAACAGCTCCCGATCACCCACGTCATCCCAACTCAATGGCGATCGACATTTCCTCCCATAAAGAGCGGCGAAAGGCACCATGCCAATACTCGCCTGGAAGCTGTTGTTGTAAGAGAACTCTACCAGATGTAGATGGTCCTCCCACGAACACTTGAAATCCAACATGCATGCCCTCAGCATGTCCTCCAAGATCTGAATCGTCCTCTCGGACTGGCCATCCGTATGCGGATGGTACGCCATGCTGAAACTCAGACGCGTACCCAAACTCTTCTGCAAACTCTGCCAGAACTGAGATGTGAACCGCGTGTCTCTGTCTGACACGATACTCACGGGGAATCCGTGAAGTCGTATGACCTCCTGCACGATTCACGTTACATCACTAACTAAACTAGGAAAAGGAAACAAAACAGAGAGTAAAAGAATTTACCTCCATATATCTCCTCGCTAGCGCCTCAGTGGACTGTCCCACTCGGAATGGAATAAAGTGCGCGGATTTGGTCAATCGATCTACGATCACCCAAATCGCGTTATTCTGCTTCGAACTCCGAGGTAATCCAGTCACGAAATCTATAGTGATGTGTTGCCATTTCCACTCTGGAATCGGAAGCGGTTGTAGCAACCCTGCCGTACGCTGATGCTCTGCCTTCACCTCCTGGCAAACCAAGCACTTGGCTACACTCCGAGCCACACTCCTCTTCATGCCATGCCACCAATAGTTCAGACGAAGATCCTTGTACATCTTGGTCCCACCAGGATGCACAGAATACGGCGAACTGTGTGCCTCCACCATCAACTCCTCTCTAATATCCCCAGCTGGCACACACAACATGGCTCCAAACCTCAGCGAGCCATCCTCATGAATCAAAAAAGTCAGTCCGCAGACCGGCTTCCACCTGCTCCCGAATCTTCACCAGCTTCGGATCCTCAGCCTGGCCAGCCTTGATCTGATCCACGATCGTCGACTGTATCTGCATACACATCAACGAGGAAGCCTCTCCAGGAAGAACAATCTCCACACCAGACTCGCAAAAATCCTGCTGCAATCTCCACTGCGAGGTCAAAATCATCACCACTGGAAGCCTACTCAGCGCATCAGGAACCACATTCACCTTGCCAGGGTGATACTGCAATTCAATCTCATAATCCACCATGAGCTCCAACCATCGACGTTGTCGCATGTTGAGCTCCTTCTGAGTAAAAATATACTTCAAGCTTTTGTGATCGGTGAAAATCTTCACTTTCTCACTCAGCAAGAAGTGCCTCCAAATCTTAAGAGCAAACACAACGGCAGCCAACTCCAAATCATACGTCGGGTAATTCTTCTCATGAGTCTTGAGCTGACGTGAAGCATACGCCACAACATGCCCGTGCTGATGCAACACACAACCGAGACCCTTGCCAGAAGCATCGCAAAAGATCTCAAATCCACCGCTGCGATCAGGCACAACAAGAATAGGGGCAGTCATCAATCTCTCCCTCAGAACTCCAAAAGCATTCTCACAATCACCTGACCAAACAAAAGGTACATCCTTCCGCGTCAATCTGGTCATCGGCTCAGCAATACGAAAAAAGTCCTTAATAAAACACCGATAGTAACCAGCAAGCCCAAGGAAACTCTGAATCTCAGACGCTGACTGCGGAACAGGCCACTCTCTGATGGCCCTGATCTTCTCGGGATCCACTGAAATACCATCTCCAGTCACCACATGCCCGAGAAAAGCAACACTGTCCAGCCAAAACTCGCACTTCGAAAACTTAGCATACAGCCGATGCTTCCTCAAAATCTCCAATACCGTCCTCAAGTGCGATGCATGCTCCTCCTCCGACTTTGAATAGATCAGAATTTCGTCAATAAAGATAACGACAAACTTATCTAAAAAGTCGTAGAAAATCAAGTTCATCAGATTCATGAAAATTGCGGGCGCATTGGTTACACCGAAAGGCATAACCACATACTCGTAGTGTCCATACTTCGTCCTGAACACTGTCTTCGGAACATCTCCCTTCTTCACCTTCAACTGATGGTAACCACTCCTCAGATCCAACTTCGAAAACACCCTCAAACCTCCAAGCTGATCAAAATTTCATCGATGCGAGGCAACGGGTATTTATTCTTGATGGTCACCGCATTCAGCTCCAGATAGTCCATGCACATGCGACGCGAACCATCCTTCTTCTTTACCAGCAAGACCGATGATCCCCACGGAGACACACTAGGATTGATACAACCCTTCTGCAAAAGCTCATCGAGCTGCTTCCGCAACTCCTCCAGCTCAGCGGGTGCCATACGATAAGGCGCCTTAGAAATCGGTTGCGCTCCTGGAACAAGATCAATAGAAAATTCTAGAGCTCGATCAGGTGGCAAACCAGACATCTCCTCGGGGAAGACGTCATCAAAGTCCCGCACCACAACTGGCCTCTCCAACTCCATCTGCATAGCCACAATCTCCACCGGCCTGGCCCGAAACCTGACAGGACCAAGCAAGCTGCTACCACGGCTGAACTCAAATACTGGATGTCCGGGAATCTCGAACACCACCTTCCTCCGACAGTCGATCGTAGCATAAAAGCTCGCAAGCCAATCCATCCCAAGGACCGAATCATAGTTGATGATGTCGTGGACAATGAAATCAGCGTAAAGCTCATGTCCACAGACCACCAACGAGCAAGAATTACAACCAAGATGCATCGAGACCACGCCATTCCCTGTAACGATATTCCAACTCTTGGAAAGAGGGGACGTCGACAAGGAATGCTTCTCCACGAAGCTCCGAGAAATAATGCACATCGATGCACCTGAGTCAAAGAGTACTCGTGCAGGAAATGTGCACACCAAAACCACACCTAACAAGCAATTTAACAATCAAACCCTAGTCTAGCAAACAATCATGTTCAAGCAAACAACATAATCTAACAATCAAAACTAACTAGGAAAGTAACAGCTAGATTGAGGATTACCTGCGATAACCTCATCCACAGCCTCGCTCTCCACAGCGGTCATCCGAAAAGCCTGCCTCCTCGGCGGAATAGCCTGCTGAAAAGCCTGCCTCTGTGGAACAAGAGCTGCTCCACGTCCAGCAGGAACAGACGCTCGCTGTTGCAACGGCTGTGCTGCAACAGGTGCCCTCCGCAGCTGATTCGCATGCCGACAATCCTTCGCGACATGAGAAGCATCGCCACAAACCAAACACTGGCCCAGAAACTTCCTACACTGATCCTTGATGTGGCCAGGCTTGCCGCAGAAATGGCAAGTCTTCTGAATAAGCCCTCCTAGCCTCTTGAACTGAGCTGGCTGATTAGGCTTGAAACCAGGCCTAACCACCGCTCTGGCCTGCTCCATAGGCCTCTTCCCAGCACCAAAAACATGTCCTCTCCTCTGACTCAGGTTCAGCTCCTGCCTCCTCGCAGCCACCAGAACCTTCTGATAAGAGTCCAGATCAGAGGAAGACACAAAACTCTGGAGCTCTAAAGCAAGTCCCTACAGGAACCTCTGAGCCCTCTCATCAGCATCCTGCACCATCTTCGGTGCGAACCAACTCAGCCTAGTGAACTCTTGGTGGTACAGGTCCACCGTCAAGCTCCCTTGCTTCAGATCAATAAAGCGCTGCAGCATCTCCTTCCTAGCAGCCTTCGGAAAGAACTCCTCATCAAACCTGGACTTAAAGGTAGCCCAAGCTATCGGCTCCACCAGCATCTTCTCTTCCACATCCCACCAGTTCTGAGCATTATCCTTGCGTTGCCTCTTCGCCAAATCAACCCATCCAGCCGGGGTGATCTTGGCCATCTTCAAGTTATCCTCTATGTTCTGAATCCACTCATCGGTAGCTAGAGGACCCTCGGACCCATCAAAATATGCGGGACCCAGCTCCCGAAATTGCTTCACTCCCGGCTCGGAGCGAGGGGCCTCCGGAGCCGCCCGAGGAGCTCGACCAGCCGGAGCATTCTGGACTTGCAGGAGCACGCCTTGCTGCACCTGCATCATCTGAAGCATCATCTGCATCATCTCCCCATTGGTGGGTTCCCGCTCAGGCTCCTCGTCATGAGGGGGTGCACCACTACCACCACCACGGGTGATTCGCCTTCCTGCCATCTAATGACACTGAAAACGAAACAATTAGACTCATAGCTTATGACTCGGACGTCGAACTTAGTTTATTGTACATTCTAATATTATTATCGCTATTCCGACAATTCGCAGTTACAGAAGGACCTGCATGGGCAACCAACAAAACCTTTCATGCCCCGCTTCCCTAAAATGGAGGCGAGGCGTGAAAAGGTCCGCACGAGAGTGGAGCTATGAAGCCCCAAACCCGATAAGCGTCAATAAAACATAAGCAGGTCCCTGTAACCACAAACGGAACAACAATAATAACACAAGGAGAGACGGAAACAAAATCTCAATCTCAGAAATTGTCCAACATTAAAATTAAGTTCAACATCCAGAAAAGCCACCAGTCTAAAAGAAAGAGTCTAAAGGCCTAGAACAAGGCCAACAAGGACAAACATAACAAACAGTATAGGTGCTACGCACCGACAACAAAACAGCAGTCTAAACAAAAGGGAAAGCTCAACGAAGACACTAGGACTGGTCCCCAGTGTCCACGTACTCCTCGCCAAACACAGGCTCGGGCTCGGCGTCAGCAAACACCTCGTCCTCAACAATGTACTGAGGCTCAGGATCTAACTTGTGTCACCCAAAAGAGTAAAGGGGCACATGTCAGCAAGTCTAAAAGACTTGGGCAAGGAAACTGAAAGTAAGGCAAACTAACAACCTAGCAGTTATAGTATGCATGACATGGCAGTTATGGTATAAGTGCACAAGTAAGACATGGTGAAACAATAAGTACAAGAGAACAATTTATCAGGGCATGTCAAGAGTAGCCAAGCTACTAACAATCTCAATCTTTTCACTAGTCACGTTTCAAGTTGTTTGTAGATGTTTACGCCTTACAGCTGAACGGTTTGACATTCACACTAATTGGCCGCTTAACACTACCCCAGAACCCAGAGTTTACGCCTTACAACTGCAGTTGCTGATCGGGCAGACTCCCAGTTGAATGGCCGCTTAACTCTTACCCCAATACCCACATGTGAACGAGCCAAGGTCCCTGTACATGAGCTCAGTAAATGAGCCAGGGTTGCCCCGCACAAGCGCTCGTTTCCTGGATCACAACCAGGAGCGTATTTCATTTGGCATAGGGGTGCACCTAGCCTCAATCATTTCACAAGGTGTAGCAGAGCTACGCAATCACGGGAACACTTAAAGGATGCAATGACATGATAATTAATTTGCGTACCGATAATGGAAATTAAACATGACATGGTAGTTGTGCAATATGGTAAATGTCGGATCTAGATTCGTTGTCAAGCTAGTTCCTAAAATTGCGCCTAGGCGAGTATCATTTCGTTGCCTAGTCTCTTTTACGCCTGCAACAAGCAAATGGCCTAAGACATGGCCCAAAACCCTAAGTGGCAAGTTTCACTTGCCTAGCCCCGAGGATGACGATCAACGAGGCCGTCACATAAATGCTATCTACGGAGAAGAGATCGCTGCCATGGCAAAACAACATTAGAACAACATCCAACCTAATTTTATTAGGGTTTCATAAAAATCACAAAACGGGTTATGAGAACATCAAAGGATCGATCACTACCTTAGGAAGCGGAAGAACGATACCGAGCAAGCACGGCGATGGAAGAAACGATCCGGAGAGCTAGGGTTCAGATCTGGAAATGGGGAGAAAATCTGGAGAAATGGGGTTTTGCTTATTTTTGGGGGTTGGAGATGGCCTAGGGCATGGTGGTAGACCAAAATGGAGAGGGAACTCCAAGGGAGGAAGGAATTGCTTGGGGAAATGTTGGAGAGTGATTTGGGGAAGAAGGATGCTCAGAAGAATGAAAGAGGGGTGAAAGAAATCGTGGGTGGGGTTTAAATAGGGAGTGCTGGCGGCTGCCCAGAAATTAGGTTTTCGACACAGATTAGTCGTTCAAAGAGCAACCACTTACCGACTAGTTTGGGAACTAGTCGGTCGGTTGACAAACGCAGACCGACTAAGTCCAAACAGTAACTCCTGTACAAAAATAGGATTAAGATTTAGTCGGTCAAAGAACAACTACTGACCGACTAGTTTGTCATCTAGTCGGTCGATGAACGTTCTTAGACCGACTAAGAATGAATAGTACTTGGTGTCAAAAATGATCATAGAGCTAGTCGGTTAAAGAACGATTGCTGACCGACTAGTTTGCAACCTAGTCAGTCGACCAATGTTCTTAGACCAACTAACGATAAACAGTAACTCCTGAGAAATTAACAAAGCCAACTAGTCGGTCCATGAAGGTTTGTCGATCGACTAAATCGTCATCTAGTCGGTCGGTTCCCCTTCTTACACCGGCTAACGTGCACAGAAAGTTCCTAAATGGAGCGTGAAGCTCCGGTATCGATTCCTAAGACTCCTAGGCTTGATTTAATAATAAGATATGACCGATATGAAGCCCGTCACGAATGAATTACTCCAAAATCGACGATTCTAAGGAAGAAGCTAAGAAAACACGACGAAACGATCGAAAATGAAAGCTACGGAGACGAAAACCACACATGAGGAGAAAATCCACCAAAACATATATATATAATATAATAAATCCAGATACATGAAAACCAATCGTTACAGTAGCTCAGACTCAAAAATGGAAGTTCAACTAGTTGGTCTAAGAAGGATTCTTAGCCGACTAGTTTGACAACTAGTCGGTCGGTGAACCTTCTTTGACCGACTAACTGTAAATAGTAACTGTGCTGAAATTAAACAAGGCATTCTAGTCGGTTCAAGAAGCTTTGCCGACTAGATTGCCATCTAGTCGGTTGGTTCTTCTTCTTGAACCAACTAACATGCATAAGAAGTCGTGAATCGAAGCGCGAAGCTTCGGGAAAGTTTGTATGGGCTTCTAATAAGATCCTAGATCTAAGATAGGAGCGTTATGAAGATTAAAACGTAAGACCTACTCAAGGTTTAACAATCTACGAAACGAAGCTAGAAGACTATAAATAAAACTTGACGAACCGTCTTCAATCGCTTCGATTCGAATCTCTTGACTTCAATAATGGTCCTTGAGCTTCAACGAAGCTTCAATCATACAATCACGCGCTTTGAGAAGTCTCGAGACGTCGCTTTTGAAGTTCATAGAAGTTTGGCGACGATCTCCATAACTGCGCTCACAAAGAGTTAGTTCACGATATTTATGTTTGTTCATCATCCAAAACCAAATCCGGGGAGTCAATACTCAAAATTCTCCCCCTTTTTGGTGATGACAAACCAACATAAATAATAATCACAAATAATGATTCAAATGAAATTTACTTACTCCCCCTGCATTGATGACACGTTAATTCCAAATTAAACAATAATCATACGCATCAAGCAAACGAGGAAAGTAAAAAATAAGAATTCAATTATTGAAATATCGGATTTGAAACTCATTTTTATATCTTAACTCCCCTTGAATCTAACATATCAAATTAGATTCACGGTAAATTTCTTTGAATTATCATGTAGCACATCGTCATTATTAATTCTCTCCCCCTTTGGCATAAGCAAAAAGAGCGGGAGGAGATCAACGACAACAACAATGGCTTCAAATTAAAGCACGGGAGTCGTAGAATACGACCACGGTCCAAAGGACACCAAAGGAAAATAGGAATTAAATCAAAGCGTGCCAACAAGACCATAGTTGAAAATCAAAAACGAAATCATCAAAACTCAAATTAATTTTACAAATTGAGTTATGGAATATACTCTCCAATATCAACATTCTCGATGATTTAAGTGCATTGAAAACAATTCTCTGTTTTCATAGAAATAATTTCTATTAAAACAAATATAATCATCGTGCGACGAAGTCAACGTCAGAGACAAAGATATAATGTGCACAAAAGAGGTAAATGGCAACACGATGTTTATATATATATATATATAACATGGATACAACAAAATGTATACATCTGCCAACATACAAAATATAAACGATCCTCAGATCGGGGCACATCATACAACATATATCACAACATATATCGAAGTATCTCAAAACATACAGACATCCATCCAAAATACATCAAAATGCATCAAAATCCAGAACCACCCAAACTATCCTAACTCACACTCTCACTACAAGATATAACATCCAAAGTGCATAGGAAGAGTCCTCCAAGCAAGCTCAGAAGGCGGAGGGAGGATCTGCAGCAGAAGCAGACTTTACAGGAGGAGTGGTGGTCACCGGGTCAACAGGAGTGTCCACAGACGGGAGTGTCGCAGCAGGAGTGGCCTCGGGAGCACCAGACGAAGTATCCACCGGAGGAACGGTGGTAACAGGTGTGCTCTTGGGGGCACCGGTAGAAGTAGCAACAGCAGCAGACGCACCCTCTGGGGCACGAACAGCAGAACCAATAAGCTCCTCGAGCTCAGCATCATCCATCTCATCATCGTCAGAAATCGATGGAGGAATCTCAAAGCCCATGTGAGAGCAGATGCGAGCGAGCATCGCCTCGGAACTAGCACAGCGAGACTCCACACGTCTCAACGAACGTGCAAGCTCAGCGAGAGTAGGAGTAGGAAGAGCAACTGAATCAGAAGCAGAAGCTGAAGGAGTCGACCTCTGAACGTGACGAAGCGCCGCAAGAGACTTCTTGACGACCGTCGCATTTAGAGAAGGACCAAGGGGACGCTCATCATCGGGAGGGAGAGGGACCTTGAAGTGATGGAAGACGAGAGTCAATAGGCACGTGTATGGAATGTGGGCTGACTTGGTGGACTTTCGAATACATTCAAAGGAGTCCATCTTGTCAAGAATAATCCGTGCCCAATTGATCTCGCTCCCCATGAAAATAGTGTAAATGAGTTTGAGGAATGGCTGGGAGGGCACGCTAGATGAGCCGTACTTCGGAATGAGGCACGACTCCAAGATAAGATTTAGAACCCATGCATTCGGCTTAAAAGACTTGGATGGGACGCCAATCATGGCGGGAGGGATGACATGGAATATCTCGGCGAGCATGGCCAGGTCAAGATCAAAAAAGACATCAACAGAGATATCGGTAGGGAGGAGGCCTGAAGAGGAGACACCTATCAAATCCCCTAAGATTTCTGCCGTGAGGACAATCGGTGTCCCCAAGACAGTCGTCTCAATGGAATGGGTCTCGTCATACTGACCGCGAACACGGTTTGCATAGAAAAGCTTGACTAGATGGGGGTACGGGTGTGGATTCGCCTTAGGGTCATAGCGAAGATAATCAATAAGACCGCTAGACGAAAGAAGATCGGCAAGGTGAGGGAAGTCAGAGAACTGAACGAAGTGCTCCAACAACAGAGGACAGTGCTCAATACGGTTGTAGGCCGCGAGACACAACGGGTCATCGCGACACAACGATATATCAACACCGCCTACTGTCATGGAAGCCTTCCCCTTAGGCTGACGAGTGCTAGATCAAAGTGGAGGAGTAGGAGCCCTAGCGGTATGCTCGGACTCCGGAATATATTCCGTGTCGGAGTCAGAGGGAGGAGTGGGAGCACAGAATGAAGGTGGAGACACTGGCTGTTTCCTAGGCTTGGGCTGAGATCTAGGCTTGGCGGTCGCCGTCCTGTTCTTCTTAAGAGGAGGCGAAGAAGACGATGGATGGGTCGTTTTGGATCGGCGTTTAGGTTGCGGGGGTCCAAAGGAGGCGACTCTACAGTCATGGGTGACGGACGCGAGGGTTCGATAGGAATACATGTCCTCGCCATAATCGAGACGAGACATGCACGAAATCGAAAGTAAGAACCCTAACACAAACCCTAGAAATCGAACAGAAATCGAGTCTAAAAGCTGAAATCAAACCCTAAACAGCTGAAATGGAGTGATACCTAGGAGGAGGAGAGGGGTCGACGGCAGCCTAGGTCGGAGATGGCCGAAAAACGGCCGGAAATCGACGGTCAACGGCGGAGGGAGAGGAGGAGTCGAAGGGGTTTTTGAGCTGGGAGATAATTCCGCACCGACTAGAAAGAGGAATAGTCTGTTAGAGAGAGTTTAAGTCGATCGGAAGTCGAAAAGACAAAGCAGTCCCCGATGCATTTAGTCGGTCACAGTTCAAGCGCTGACCGACTAGATGACGATCTAGTCGATCGGCCAATGAGCTTGAACCGACTAAGTGCAAACAGTAACTGAAGCCAAAATTAGGGCTTGAGTTAGTCGGTCTGAGTTCATTCACTGATCGACTAGATGATGATCTAGTCGGTCGGTCAATGACCATGTACCGACTAACAGAGTTCAAAAATTTGAAATTTCGAAATTTTGAGTTCTCTCCTAATCGCACTTGGATGAAACATCGTAATACTCTCATAAATCATTATACTACCCCATTAAACATCGAAAATCTTAAATTTGACGTTCATGAATAAATCGAGCATAAATTCTGAAAAATTCAACCAAAAATCCAGAAAATCTCAATAATTCTAGCATGAGAAAATATAACGAAAATAATAGCATGCAAGATTATTGAACAAAATATGAATCTTAAATCTCGGATTCACCCATAATCCCCAATTCTCGACGTAACCGCACAAAGGAGTCTTCCTTGAGTGGTTTCGTGAAAATATCGGCGATTTGCTTCTGGGTTTCAACGTACACTAAAATGATGTCCTTTTTAGCAACATGATCATCTAAGAAATGGTGACGGATATCTATGTGTTTAGAACGGGCATGGTGTACCGGATTCTTAGAGAGACAAATTGCACTTTGGTTGTCCACCATGATATGGCAAGTATCACAGTTTATACCAAAGTCTTTAAGAGTGTGTCTCATCCAAAGAACCTGAGCACACGCGGCACCGGCGTCAATATATTCTGCCTCGGTGGTAGAAAGTGATACGGAATTCTGCTTCTTGGAAAACCAAGAGACAAGAGAATTTCCTATAAAATGGCAAGTGCCACTAGTACTTTTCCTGTCAGATTTGCATCCCGCATAATCTGAGTCACTATATGAGATTAACTCATATGTGCTAGACTTTGGATAAAGTAACCCAAAGTCAAGTGTGTAACTTAAATAACGGAAAATACGTTTTACCGCTACTAAGTGAGATTCCTTAGGTTGAGACTGATAACAAGCACATACACATATGGCAAACATAATATCGGGCCTACTTGCGGTAAGATATAGTAAACTACCTATCATACCTCGATATATACGAATGTCTACATCTTTGCCACCGTATCTCTATCAAGATGTGTATTCGTGCTCATTGGAGTCTTCTTCCCGGAGGCATTCTCCATTCCAAATCGCTTTAGCAACTCCACCGTGTACTTGGTTTGGTAGATGAAGATTGCATCGTTCATTTGGCGGATTTGGAGACCTAAGAAATACTTGAGCTCACCCATGTGGCTCATCTCAAATTGATCCTTCATCACATTAGAAAACTCTTCGCAAAGAGTGAAGTTAGTAGCACCGAAAATGATATCATCAACATAAATTTGAACTAAAATAATATCATTATTCGAATACTTAACAAATAATGTAGAATCAACTTCTCCCATTTTAAAACCTAAATCCAAAAGAAAATTCTTTAAACGGTCATACCAAGCTCGAGGAGCTTGTCTCAAACCGTAAAGTGCTTTCTTAAGTTTGAAAACATGATTTGGAAATTTTTCATTTATAAAACCCGGAGGTTGAGAAACATAAACATCCTCAACAACATCTCCGTTTAAAAATGCACTTTTAACATCTATTTGAAAGAGTTTAAAATCTTTATGACATGCAAAAGATAACAATAATCTAATAGATTCTAATCTAGCTACCGGAGCAAAGGATTCTTCGAAATCAATACCTTCCTCTTGGCGCTAGCCTTGAGCTACTAACCGAGCTTTGTTCCGGACGCTGATTTGGTTCTCATCGGTCTTGTTCTTGAAAATCCACTTCGTTCCTATAACGGTGTGGTTCTTCGATGGCAATGGAACAAGCTCCCTGTTTCAGAGTGTTTTCTCACTACTAGAGCGTTGACCGTGGACAACCCGGTCAACGTGGTCAAGGGTCCCGTTTGGGTCCCTCGGGAGTGCTGAGTCGGTGCAGACGAGGCGTGAGTCGGAGGTGAAGACGGTGAGGAGCGCGTCGATTGGGCCGAATCGGGGTCCTCGGTCGTTGGTAGGGCGAGGGGAAGCCTCGGCCCGGGTTGAGATGCTCGGCCTCGGTTGGATGTGCTCGGCCTCGGCGGTCGGACGACGAGGGGTAGCCTCGATCATCCAGCTGGTCACGTGGTCGGCGAGGGGCGGAGGGGAAGCCTCGGCCCGTGGGTTTGATGTCCTCTTCCGAGTTATCGTGGCTGTCGCTTGAGACGGAGATGACCGGTGGGGTCAACCGACGACGCGCTCACTCGAGCGGAAAGGCGCGGCTCCGTTCTTTGGCGGGCCGAGGGGTAGCCTCGGTGAGATGACACCCTCCGGGATCGGTTGAAGGCAGAGTCGCTCGCGGCGGGGCGCGCGGATCCTCGCGTCAGCTCGGCGAGAGGTAGCCTCGGCATCGCTGGATCTCCTAGACCTGAACAGACGAGAGAGCTCGTCAGGGGGGTCGGACCTTGGTTCCGACCGAAGCCCCTCCGATGCCAAAGTCAGAACTGGTCTGATAAGTGCTCGGTGGGATCGAGTATGGCTCGCGGAGAGACCGATACTCAGGTCCTCGGGCCGAGCTTTGGAGGAGAGATATTCAAGGTGGAAAAAGGTGTAAGATGGGAGAATGAGGTACCTCCGTTGTAGGTGGTGAAGATCCGGGCCTCCTTCAAGTGACGCCCGCCTCTTCCTCATATAGGCGAACCCTACTCATAATGCGCCATGACGTGACATCATGGCCGCCATTCAGGGGGTCGTGCAAATGGGGAAGTGTTGACCCCCTCTAATTGCGCCCACTTGATGGCGCCATGAAGGTGGAGTCATGGCCATGAGTGATTGCCATAATTGGCGGGCCATGAAGGAGGGGGAGTGATGGCCATTTAAGTCTGGCCATGAAGTCGAGCCTTGATGGCTAGATGGCCATTTAAGTCGGACCATCATTGGCTAGTTATGGCCATGAAGATGGTTACCATGTCCGGCGGATCATGATGGCACAGGGCGGCTGCCATATTTGGCGAAGGTTTCCTTGACTTGGGCCCCGATTTCCTCCACTGTGGAAGTGGGCCTTCGTCATGGGTGGAGAAGCGCGGCCCGCCCGTGAGATCCTTGGGCCGAGGCCCCAAGGTCGTAGCAGTCTGGTTGACCAGTCGTAGTTGACTTAGCTCCTCCGGGCCCAGCCAAACTAGTCCCGTTAACATGCCCCCATCTTCTGAGCTCTACCATTGTTGAGGTGGAGGTCGGGAGATGTAGTATAATGGGGAGAAGATGCTCTTTCTTTTTTCTTTTCGAAGGAGATTCGTTCGGTGAAGAGGGGAGTTGCCCCTCGGCTTACGGCCGATGAAGGAGATTCATTCGGTGGCGAGGGGAGTTGCCCCTCGGCTTACGGCCGACGAAGGAGATTCGTTCGGTGGCGAGGGGAGTTGCCCCTCGGCTTACGACCGACGAAGGAGTTTCGTTCGGTGGCGAGGGGAGTTGCCCCTCGGCTTACGGCCGACGAAGGAGATTCGTTCGGTGGCGAGGGGAGTTGCCCCTCGGCTTACGGCCGACGAAGGAGATTCGTTCGGTGGCGAGGGGAGTTGCCCCTCGGCTTACGGCCGACGAAGGAGATTCGTTCGGTGGCGAGGGGAGTTGCCCCTCGGCTTACGGCCGACGAAGGAGATTCGTTCGGTGGCGAGGGGAGTTGCCCCTCCGCTTACGGCCGACGAAGGAGATTCGTTCGGAGGCGAGGGGAGTTGCCCCTCGGCTTACGGCCGACGAAGGAGATTCGTTCGGTGGCGAGGGGAGTTGCCCCTTGGCTTATGGCCGACGAAGGAGATTCGTTCGGTGGCGAGGGGAGTTGCCCCTCGGCTTACGGCCGACGAAGGAGATTCGTTCGGTGGCGAGGGGAGTTGCCCCTCGGCTTACGGCCGACGAAGGAGATTCGTTCGGTGGCGAGGGGAGTTGCCCCTCGGCTTACGGCCGACGAAGGAGATTCGTTCGGTGGCGAGGGGAGTTGCCCCTCGGCTTACGACCGACGAAGGAGATTCGTTCAGTGGAAGGAGTTGCCCCCAGCACTGAGATTGAGCTCGTCTGTTCGGCCTCCTCCTGGGTTGGTTAAACTGGTGTGGTCGGCCTCCTCTCGGATGGGTCGGCCTCATCTAGACACAGCTCCAGTTCCATTTCCATCTTCAGCTCCAGCTTTTGTCTGGATCGTATCTCCAGCTCCAGCTCCGGCTCCTGCTCTGGCTCCGGCTCCAGCTTTTGTCTGGATCCTAGCTCCTGCTCCAGTTCCAGCTCCAGCTATTGCTTTTGTCTGGACCGCATCTCCCGCTCCGGCTCCAGCTTTGTCTGGATCCTAGCTTCTGCTCCAGCTCCTGCTCTCGTTCCGGCTCCCGCTTTTGTCTGTTTGGCGGTACGACCAAGGTAGCTCAGCAAGGGCGGCACATTGATGGGAGCTCAGCCCATATGTTTGGCGATGGCAGCACGGTGTTGGTATGGCGGACGTCGAGACAATGGCCAGAGATGGTGGTAGGGCCATCGATGAAGGCCGAGTCGGGGCTAAGCCCGACGCCCGCGAGGGTCGTCGGTGTTGTCCCTTGTCTGAACTCGATCGAGATCTCATTCTCCTTGGCGACCTTGCCAGGCCACTCGTAGCCCTGCGTCCCCGGATCCAGACGCACTCCTTGCGCCTCTCCCTCAAGTTGGCCGAGGCCGCAATGCCGGTCGCCGTGTGCTCCGGCGTTGTCGCGACCATGGCAGCCTTATCTACAAGCTTTTTGTGAGACATTTGTTGAAACCGGAGGATGTGGCTTTTTATCACCATCTCGCAAGAAGTTTAAGAGAGGAGAATTGTTAGGGAAGCTCTTGTAGTTGTCTGAAAGCACACAATTAATTAGCAAGGGGGAAGAGGACAGTTTGACCTTTTTGCTGGGTCGGCCTCCTCAGGGGTTGGCCTCGGCCTCAGCCTGCACTGGTCAGCCTCGGCCTCGGCCTGGGCTGGTCGGCCTCCTCTGAGGTCGGCTTCGGCCTGAACTGGTCGGCCTCCTCAGGGGTCGGCCTCGGCCGCAGCCTGCACTGGTCAGCCTCGGCCTCGGCCTGGACTGGTCGGCGTCCTCTGAGGTCGGCCTCGGCCTGGACTGGTCGGCCTCCTCAGGGGTCGGCCTCGGCCTGGACTGGCCGGCCTCCTCTGGGGTCGGCCTCGGCCTGGGCTGGTCGGCCTCCTCAGGGGTCGGCCTCAGCCTGTACTGGTCCAAGTTCTGAGGCTCTACTTGGCGACGGTGCACCGAGCTCCCACCAGAAGTTTACAAGAAGCTCTGTTGGAAGAACCTAGCAGCCGTTGACAAAGCGGAGGATGTAAGTTCTGCAGGCGAAATGTTCACGAGCCAAGAAGCTCATTGGGGGAGGAGTGATCGACTGAACTCTGATTGGGGGAGGAGCCGAGCTCTCTCTTTCTCTCTAGCCGCAAGGAAGTCGGAGGAAATATCGTCGACTGGAGGAGGGGTCGGATGACCCGTCGGACACGTCGTCGACCCTTGGGAGGCTCGGGAGGCGGCCTTGCCCTCGACCCTGAGGAGGGTTGAATGAACCGTCGGACCCGCCACCGACCCTTGGGACGGTCGACTGAGTTGTCGCAGTCCCATGGTGGGTCGGAGCCGTGTTTGGCGACCCTGTGGAGGGTCGGAGAAATCGCCCTCGATCTTGCAGATGCTCAGTCACCCGGGCTGGAGGTTGTCGACACCATCAAGTTGAAGGCGCTCAGAGGTTACCCGTCAACCCTAAGGCGGGTCGGAGCTCGGCATCGACTCACAGGAGAGTCGCAAGAGACCTGACCTCTGGGTGTAGCCGCTTGATCTTGGGGGTGACTTTGTCGAAATGAAAACCCCAACTACCGATCAACCCAGATCGAGGTTGTCGATCGATGGGGGCTCGGTGACGCTCCCTTGGGTCAGATCATCGGTGGCAGGTTGTTGTCGCCTCCAAGTCGGAACTTGATGACCCCTCTTGGTTGCAGCAACCCAAGTGCTTTAGGCGAGCTCTTCGATCGTTGGGGATCTATCGGGGTTGGGGGTTGCCCAGCCCAATAGCTTGGCGGCTGTGAGCTCTCGAATCTGATGCCGGAGGCCCCGATTTGGTGTGGTCGAGGCAGGGGTGGCTCTGCCCTTTGCGTGAGAAGATGAGCCATCGCCGTCGACCCAGAGAAGGATCAAAGCGCTCGTCGTCAACCTGGAGGGAGGTCGGAGCAATTGGGTCGTCGATCCTGAGGTCGGTCGGAGGAGGGTCGAGCGCTTCGATCGAGACTCGACGAAGAAGGGAACTTGGGTCGAACTCCGATCTGCCCCTTAGGATGGAGACGTTGGGTCGAAGCCTCTACCCGAGCCTCAACGAAGCCCTGAGTTTTGGTCGAGCGCTGATCCTCCCTTCAGGATGAAGGTGTTGGGTCGGTGAACTCAACGAAGGCGTCGGACAAGATCTGGGAGACTCTGGCATCTTGGTTGCCCACGGAAGTTCGTGTATCAGAGCTCCTGCCTCGTCGAAGGCCTCCCGGCTTCGGCTTCGTTTTTGTTTACGAATGTGAGTTTGATCCCCCAATTGTTGACCGCGGTAAGAGCGATGAAAGTCCCAGTGGATGAGCTTTGCAAGAAAAGATACCACCTCGTCACAAATAGATGAAATAACAGTTGTTATCAAATCATTATTAAGAAAATTCTTGATTATCAAAAAATGTACTTCCATTATTGACAAAGCTTTGGGGAAGCGTGGTCCTCTCGCTTTTGGTCGATCGAAGCGGTGCCGTCTCAATCTTCCTTGAAGGTGGGACGTGGAGGCACCGTTCTCGGTCATAAGTCAGCACATCATCCTTGATTTCAATGCCCAGACATCTCGATCTCGATTGATCAGGGCCGAGATGCCTTAAGTTGGCCAAGGTTTCAAGTGATCAGATCCAAACGAAGAAGCCCACGACGAGAGATAAGAGGATATTGGTTAATTGAATGAGTCGTTTGTCGGTGTGGTTGATGACGTAGATATTGACTCGTTCCCACAGATGGCGTCAGATGTTTCAGAGTGTTTTCTCACTACTAGAGCGTTGACCGTGGACAACCCGGTCAACGTGGTCAAGGGTCCCGTTTGGGTCCCTCGGGAGTGCTGAGTCGGTGCAGACGAGGCGTGAGTCGGAGGTGAAGACAGTGAGGAGCGCGTCGATTGGGCCAAATCGGGGTCCTCGGTCGTTGGTAGGGCGAGGGGAAGCCTCGGCCCGGGTTGAGATGCTCGGCCTCGGTTGGATGTGCTCAGCCTCGGCGGTCGGACGACGAGGGGTAGCCTCGATCGTCCAGCTGGTCACGTGGTCGGCGAGGGGTGGAGGGGAAGCCTCGGCCCGTGGGTTTGATGTCCTCTTCCGAGTTATCGTGGCTGTCGCTTGAGACGGAGATGACCGGTGGGGTCAACCGACGACGCGCTCACTCGAGCGGAAAGGCGCGGCTCCGTTCTTTGGCGGGCCGAGGGGTAGCCTCGGCGAGATGACAGCCTCCGGGATCGGTTGAAGGCAGAGTCGCTCGCGGCGAGGCGCGCGGATCCTCGCTTCGGCTCGGTGAGAGGTAGCCTCGGCATCGCTGGATCTCCTGGACTTGAACAGACGAGAGAGCTCGTCAGGGGGGTCGGACCTTGGTTCCGACCGAAGCCCCTCCGATGCCAAAGTCAGAACTGGTCTGATAAGTGCTCGGTGGGATCGAGTATGGCTCGCGGAGAGACCGATACTCAGGTCCTCGGGACGAGCTTTGGAGGAGAGATATTCAAGGTGGAAAAGGGTGTAAGATGGGAGAACGAGGTACCTCCGTTGTAGGTGGTGAAGATCCGGGCCTCCTTCAAGTGACGCCAGCCTCTTCCTCATATAGGCGAACCCTGCTCATAATGCGCCATGACGTGACATCATGGCCGCCATTCAGGGGGTCGTGCAAATGGGGAAGTGTTGACCCCCTCTAATTGCGCCCACTTGATGGCGCCATGAAGGTGGAGTCATGGCCATGAGTGATTGCCATAATTGGCGGGCCATGAAGGAGGGGGAGTGATGGCCATTTAAGTCTGGCCATGAAGTCGAGCCTTGATGGCTAGATGGCCATTTAAGTCGGACCATCATTGGCTAGTTATGGCCATGAAGATGGTTGCCATGTCCGGCGGATCATGATGGCACGGGGCGGCTGCCATATTTGGCGAAGGTTTCCTTGACTTAGGACCCGATTTCCTCCACTATGGAAGTGGGCCTTCGTCATGGGTGGAGAAGCGCGGCCCGCCCGTGAGATCCTTGGGCCGAGGCCCCAAGGTCGTAGCAGTCTGGTTGACCAGTCGTAGTTGACTTAGCTCCTCCGGGCCCAGCCAAACTAGTCCCGTTAACACTCCCAAATCTCATTCCTCTCGAATTGAATGAGTTCCTCTTCCAAGGCAAGGATCCAAGCATTATCTTCGCACGCTTCATTAATATTCTTTGGCTCTATTGAGGAGGCAAAGGCACAATAAACGAAGTAGTTGACTTGAGATCTCGTCTTGACACTATCAAGGATATTGCCAATGACTTGCTCATGAGGATGGTCACGAACGGTATGAAGCCGTTTGGGAATTCACTGATCACTAGGAACATTCTCAAAAGATTCATTAGTAGGGTTAGTATCAATAGAATCAATAGAATTAGAATTACCAATAGAATCACATAAGACATCCATGGATTCATCATCATTAGTAATTCTAGTCGGGAAAAATCCTTCTTTAAATGAAACATGAAGTGATTCCTCGATCGTTGAGGTTCGTTTGTTGTATATCCGGTAGGCTTTGCTATGGGAGTAATATCCAACAAATATCCCCTCAACGGATCTTGGATCAAATTTGACCAAACTACCATACGTGTTTTTAATAAAACATTTTGTGCTGAAAACTCGAAAATGTTTAACTTGAGGCAATCTACCCAACAACAATTCATAACAAGTTTGTTTAGTGTCGGGCCTCAAAAGTATTCTATTAAACACATAGCAAGCGATATGTACCGCTTCTGCCCAAAATTGATGGCCAAGTTGGCTATCATCAAGCATAGTGCGAGCACACTCCACTAGCGTCCTATTCTTTCTCTCAACAACACCATTTTGAGGAGGTGCGCGAGGGAAGGAAAAGCTGTGAGTAATACCAACTTCATCACAAAAATTTGAGAAAGACTCATTCTCAAATTCCCCTCCATGATCACTACGAATAGTGACAATGGTGGTTCCAATGAGATTTTGAACTTTCTTAACAAATATTGTGAAGTTTTCAAAAGCATCATTTTTATTACTTAAGGAAAATACCCAAGTAAATCTAGAAAAGTCATCAACGATGACAATTCCATATCTAGCATTACCTACTGAAGAAACTCTAGTTGGCCCAAAAAGATCTAGATGTAATAGCTCTAGAGGCCGCTTAGATGAAATGCTTTTCTTAGGTTTAAATGAAGATTTTGGAAGCTTGCCTCGTTGACACGAGTCACAAAAGCTTTTCTTTTGAAAGCAAGCTTAGGGAAGCCTCTAATAGAATTTAACTTGGAAGGCTTAAAAAGTGTTCCAAAGTTCACATGACCAAAACGTCGATGCCATAAGTGTTGTTCACTTGTGTTGGCAATGAGACATTGTTCATGTGACTTAGGGAGATCTAGGATATATATATTCTTATGATGTGTGCCGGAAAATAATAAATCATTATTATCTTTTCTCAAAATATGGCACATTCCTTTCACAAAGCTAACTTTGTAACCTTTGTCACAAAGTTGGCTTATTGAAATAAGATTGTGGTTTAATCCTTTAACAAGGTAAACATCACTTATTAGTGGTTTAGAAGGATTACCCACTTTTCCAACACCTATGATGGTTCCGCTCTCGTTGCCTCCAAAGACTACACGGTTCCCATTTGCAATGGGCACCACTCCAGAGAGCAATTGAGCATCACCCGTCATGTGTTTTGAACACCCGCTATCGAGTATCCAATTATTCTTGGAGCCAAATTTGGATTTTTTGCTCCGTTTCTTTTTCTTGAGTACCTAAAGATAAACATATCATTCCATGGTACCCAAGGTCATTGGGTCCTAAAAGATTAGACCTTTGGAAGCCAAGTCTAATTGGACTTAGACTTCCTAATGAAATCATCATTATGCACAACATTCATAAAATACGAATTCATGTAAGCTTGTTTTTCATTCATGCTTGTGTTCTTCGGGCTACAAATAGTGAAGATTTTGGGAGCCCTATTCCTATTGGGAGCATGCATGCGTTGTTGATTTCTACGTGATGCATGTCATGGATAGGCAAATGGCACATGATGAAATGGTGCATGATGATAATTGTTCATATGATGACGTGGGTGAACATATGCATTGGAGGAACACGTGCGTGAGGGTGTCTCACATGGTGTGCACGTGCCCGTGGATGTGGTACATAAAAATCATCATATGTGTGAACATGTGGAGTAGGATGTGTGTTCCTACGTGGCATGGTATTTATGTATATATAAGCATGACCCTTCTTTGGAGGTCCACCCAAAGTGGGTTTCTTTCCAAACAAGGGTGTGTACGAAGTGGAAGCACCATTGGTAGAAGAACTACCAATGGAGTGTTTACTACCACTCGTTGAGGCATCGAAAGTTGGCCTAACAAAGGTAGTAGATACTTGGATGAATTTCCCATCTTATACCCCAAGCCAATGTGGTGATTGGCCGGAAGTAAGTCATTTAGGATTTTATCCAAATGATCCTTACCCTTATTGAATTTATTAATTCGGCCTAATGTGCACTCATACTTCTCGGTGAGAGAATGCATAGAAGCATCCAACGTGGATACTTGCGATGTGAGTACATAAACACGAGATTTGAGATTCTCATTCTCAATACTCAAAGTTGTGTTTTGAGAAGTTAAATCCGCTATCTTGTGTTCCTCCGAATCCTCATTGTGAACATGCTCAAGTTGAGATATGAGATTCACAATCTCATTTCTCAAGTCTTCAACAACGGTGTCGTTGTTGATGACAATAGGCTTATGTGAGGTTTGGAGACTAACTAACTCATCTTTGGCCTTAGTATATCTATTTACTAATTTAGAATATTTAGACCAAATTTGTTCGTTAGCTAATCGAAGGTCATCCATAGTTACCTCATCGTCGCCTTCATCCTCGCTATCATCGGAAGAGGATCCTTGATCATGTTCCTCTCTTGCCATGAAGCACATGTGTGCTTGCTCCACTTGCTCATCATCCGACTCTCCACTTGAGGAATCATCGGAGTCGGTGAATGTCCCGACAAGCCCTTTCTTGTACCCTTTCTTGTACTTCTTCGACTTGTCGAACTTTGGTGCCTTTCACTTCTCCTTTTGCTTGTTTTGAGGACAATCCGCTATCATGTGTCCTGGTTTATTGCATTTAAAGCACAAAGGAGCGGAGGCATTAGAAGAACTAAATTTAGATTTGTTCTTGAAATTACCTTTCCGAAAGAACCGGTTGAACTTATTTGCCATGAGGGCAATGGATTTCAAGTCCAACTCGTCTTCCGAGTCTTCATCATCGGTAGATGTAGATGTAGATGGAGCGGCCTTGAATGCAATCGCCTTTTTCTTTGGCTCGTCTTGCTTCAAGTAGGACTTCATCTTGTCCTGCAACTTTAGTTTGCTATCCTTGCGTACCTCATAAGACATTAAGGTACCCATTAGTTGAATAACGGTATAATTACTCATATCATTACCTTCCTCGATGCCGAAGGTACGTTTCTCCCAACAAGAAGGTAGTCCGTCAATGATCTTTGAGACTTTCTCCTTTTGGGTGTAGGTTTTCCCAAGAGCCTCCAACTCGTTGGTGATGTCAACGAAGCGAGCATAGTACTCCTTCATCTTCTCACCCTGTTGCATATGAAATAACTCGTAATCTTTATTTACAACTACGAGTTTGGAGTCTCTTATCCTACTCGTTCCTTCATGCAAGATGTGGAGGGAGTTCCAGATTTGATATGCACTCTTACATGTGCATATCTTATTGAAGTCATCGGTCTCCAAAGCACATTCCAAGGCGTTCATTGCCTTGGCATTGCTTACCTCCGCGACGACCTCCGCGGTAGTCCACTTAGCGAAATCTTCTTTGGCGGGCTCGACATACTCCGACATCGTGGCTCTCCATAGTGAAGCACTCCGGAGGAAAGTTTCCATCCGGCATTTCCAGTACCCATAGTTGGTACCATTGAAGAAGGGAGGCCTCGTCGAGGAGTGTCCTTCCATCACCGAAGAAGCTCCTTCACGGTTCCTGAAGGTGCTGTAGTCTGAAGGTGGACGTACGGTTTTGTTGTCGTTGGAAGATATAGCTAGGTACTTGGCTCTGATACCAAATGTAATGCCCTATGAAGCTACTGCACAAGTACTAGAGGGGGTGAATATTACTTTAAAATAATTAAGAAGATAATTCCTAATTATCTTGCAAACTCAACCAACAATGCGGAAATGTAAATAATGACATCAAAGAAATGCAATCGTAAACAGACGATATAACGGGTTCGGATCCACCCAAGTCTCCCCGACTTGTTCCCAATGATCCTACGTCCCAAACACCCGGATCCCCTCCAGATACTTGAGTTAGAAACCTCTAACTCAAATTTGCACTATGAAATACTTGTATAAACCTCTACAAGATCAAATCATACACAAATGAAATTGTGACCCCCACAAACCGGGATCACAAACAAACTCTCACAACCGAGAGTAAAACACTTACAATATCAAAGTAAATAAAATACGAACTTACCGACAAAATCCTATGCCTTGAGTAAACTTACGATTTAGGGCAAAACGGATTTTGGGGAAGATGAAGGCACCAAACCCTAGCTCCAAGATGTAGATTAGCGAAGGAGACCTAGGAGGATGTTGGTGACCTAAAATCAAGCTCTTGGCTTGGAAGGCTCACAATCAATGAATCTCTCTTTTGAAATAAGAGTGAGGGAGAGATTCAAGTGAGAAATGAAAGAGCTTTGAATGAGGATTAAATGCTTCTTTTTGATTCTCTAAAGATCAATTAATATCAGCCTTGAATGCTATGAAAGCAGCACTTCAAGTATATATAGGATAGAGGAAAGAGAGAGAAAAATTCATGGCATTTAATGCTCCAACGGCTCTATTCTGAAGCAGACTAGTCGGTCAAAGAAGGATCACTGACCGACTAGTTCATCAACTAGTCGGTCGGTGAAACAACATGAACCGACTAAGAGGTGAATAGCCACAAGAAGAAGTTCATGGAATGAATAACTAGTTGGTCTAACAAGACTTGCCAACCGACTAGTTTCACAACTAGTCAGTCGGTGAGTCAACTTTGACCGACTAACAGGTGAAATAGAGAAGGTGTCACGACCCGCTTCCCTAAACTGGAGGCGAGACGTGAAAAGGTCCGCACGAGAGTGGATCTGTGAAGCCCCAAACCCGATAAGCGTCAATAAAACATAAGCAGGTCCCTGTAACCACAACGGAATAACAATAATAACACAAGGAGAGACTGAAATAAAATCTCACATCTCCTAAATTGTCCAACATGAAAATAAGTCCAACATCCAGAAAAGCCACCAGGCTAAAAGAAAGAGTCAAAAGGCCCAGAACAAGGCCAACAAAAGCAACGACATAACAAAGTATAGGTGCTACGCACCGATAACAAAACAACTGTCAAAACAAAGGTAAAACACAACGAAGACACTAGGACTGGTCCCCAGTGTCCACGTACTCCCCGTCAAGCACAAGCTCGGGCTCGGCGTCAGCAAACACCTCGTCCTCAGCAAGGTACTCAGGCTCAGGATCTAACATGTGTCACCCAAAAGAGTAAAGGGGCACATGTCAGCAAGTCTAAAAGACTTGGGCAAGGAAACTGAAAGTAAGGCAACTAGCAACCTAGCAGTTATAGTATGCATGACATGGCAGTTATAACATGAGTGCACAATCAAGACATGGCAAGACAATTTGTACAAGAGAACAATTATCGGGACAAGACAAGAGTAGCCAAGCTACTAACAATCTCAATCAATTCACTATTCACGTTTCACTGTTGTTTGTAGATGTTTACGCCTTACAGCTGAATGGTTTCACATTCACGCTGATTGGCCGCTTAACAACTACCCCAAACCCAGAGTTTACGCCTTACCACTGCAGTTGCTGATCGGGCAGACTCCCAGTTGATTGGCCGCTTAACTCTTACCCCCAATACCCACACGTAATGGAGCCAGGGTCCCCGCACATGAGCTCAGCAAGCAAGCCGGGGTTGCCCCGCACATGAGCTCGCATTCTTAAACATTTGGCGTAGGGGTGCACCTAGCCGGAAACAAGCAATTCGGGCATTGGCTATCAACCAACACATGGCCCGCTTCTGGAACACGAGCCAGGAACACAAGCATTTGTAGCGAAGCTACGCAATCACAGAAGCACTTAAGAATGCAATGACATGACAATTAATTTGCGTACCGTTAATGGAAAGTAAACATGACATGTTAATTGTGCAATATGATATATGTCGGAACTAGCTTCATTGTCAAGCTAGTTCCCCGATTTGCGCCTAGGCGAGTATCATTTCGTCGCCTAGCCTCTTTTACGCCTACAACAAGCAAATGGCCTAACATGGCCTAAACCCTAAGTGGCAAGTTTCACTTGCCTAGCACCGGGGATGACGATCACGAAGGTTCGTCTCGCGGATGCTAATCTACGGGGGAAGTCGTTGTTATGGGGAAACAAACATCAAAACAACATTCATTCATTAGGGTTTCATAAAAATACAAATAGGTTAAGGAAACATCAAGAGGTCGATTTCTTACCGAGAGGAGGCGGAAGAAACACTCCGGAGAACCCTAGGACCAGATCTGGAAACAAATGGAGAAGTTTGGAGAGTTAGGGTTTTTGGGGGATTTTGGGGATTTGGTGAAATTTTGGGGAAGATGAGAGGTAGAATGAGTTGATGGATGGTTTGGATGATGGATTTAGGGCTTGGAATGAAGGAATAAGGGTTTGGGGAAGAAGGGGGCTCAATGGGGGAGAAACTAGGGTTTTGGGTCGAGTGGAGGAAGAAGAAAACGTTTGGGAGGGGTATAAATAGGTTGGGCTGGCGGCTGCCCAGAAATTAGGGTTTTAACACAGATTAGTCGGTCAAAGAGCAACCACTGACCGACTAGTTTGGCAACTAGTCGGTCGGTCGACCAACGCAGACCGACTAAGTGTAAACAGTAACTCCTGAACGAAAATAGGATTTAGATTTAGTCGGTCCATGAACAAATACTGACCGACTAGTTTAACATCTAGTCGGTCGATGAACGTTCTTAGACCGACTAAGAGTGAACAGTACAGATACTAATATTTAGATGATGTGTTAGTCGGTTAAAGAAGCATTGCTGACCGACTAGTTTGCAACCTAGTCGGTCAACCAACGTTCTTAGACCGACTAACGATAAACAGTAACTCTTGAATAATTTAGAAAGCCAACTAGTCGGTCCAAGAAGGATTGCCGACCGACTGGATCGTCATCTAGTCGGTCGGTGCCCCTTCTTACACCGGCTAATAAGCACCAAAAGTTCCGATACGGAGCGCGGAGCTCCGGGATCGATTCCTAAGACTCCTAGGCTTGATCTAACAGTAAGATACGACCGTTATGAAGTCCGTCACGAATGACATACTTCGAAATCGAAAATCCTAAGGAAGAAACGAGAAAACACGACGAATCGATCGAAAATGAAAGCTACGGAGACGAAAACCACACATGAGGAGAAAATCCACCAAAACATATATTATATTATAATAAATCCAGATACATGAAAAGCAGTCGTTACATCCTCCCCAACTTAAGAAAAATTCCGTCCTCGGAATTTCCAAACACTCACGTGTCCGGAAACAAAAGTGGGAAACGCTCTCGCATCTCATCCTCATTCTCCCAAGTAGACTCTCCAGGTGAGCCGTGTCGCCACATCACCCTCACAAGATTGACAATCTTGTTCCGAAGCGACTTCTGACGCCTGTCCAGAATCTGCACTGGATGCTGGTCATACGTCATATCGGGGCGAACGGTAATCTCCGAAAAATCCACAGCATGAGATGGATCGCTAATGTATCGACGAAGCTGCGACACATGGAAAACATTGTGAACTCCTTCCAAAGATGGCGGCAAGTCCAAGCGATAAGCTACCTCGCCAACCCTCTCCAAAATGTCAAACGGTCCAATGTATCGCGGGCTCAACTTCCCTCGCTTCCCAAAACGAATCACACCGCGATTCGGGGAAATTTTCAAGAACACATGGTCGCCCGGCTGAAATTCCAAAGGACGACGTTTAGCATCCGCCCAATGCTTAAAACGGTCCTGAGCGATCCTCAATCTCTCCCGAATATTCCTGACGATATCCACGGCCTCCACGATCATCTCAGGTCCCAACAGCTCCCGATCACCAACGTCATCCCAACTCAATGGCGATCGACATTTCCTCCCAAACAAAGCGGCGAAAGGCGCCATGCCAATACTCGCCTGGAAGCTGTTCTTGTAAGAGAACTCTACCAGATGTAGATGGTCCTCCCACGAACCCTTGAAATCCAACATGCACGCCCTCAGCATGTCTTCCAAAATCTGAATCGTCCTCTCGGACTAGCCATCCGTCTGCGGATGGTACGCCGTGCTGAAACTCAGACGCGTACCCAAGCTCTTCTACAAACTCTGCCAGAACTGAGATGTGAACCTCGTGTCTCTGTCAGACACGATACTCACGGGGACTCCATGAAGTCGCACAACCTCCTCCATGTATCTCCTTGCTAGCGCCTCAGTGGACTGTCCCACTCGGAATGGAATAAAGTGCACAGATTTGGTCAATCGATCTATGATCACCCAAATCGCGTCATTCTGCTTCAGACTCCGAGGTAGTCCAGTCACGAAATCCATAGTGATGTGTTGCCACTTCCACTCCGGAATCGGAAGCGGTTGTAGCAACCCGGCCGTACGCTGATGCTCCGCCTTCACTTGATGGCAAACCAAGCACTTGGCTACACTCCGAGCCACACTCCTCTTCATACCATGCCACCAATAATTCAGACGAAGATCCTGGTACATCTTGGTGCCACCAGGATGCACAGAATACGGCGAACTGTGTGCCTCCACCATCAAATCCTCTCTAATATCCCCAGCTGGCACACACAACCTGGCTCCAAACCTCAGCGAGCCATCCTCATGAATCAAAAAGTCAGTCCGCAGACCGGCTTCCACCTGCTCCCGAATCTTCATCAGCTTCGGATCCTCAGCCTTACCATCCTTAATCCGATCCACGATCGTCGACTGTACCTGCATGTACATCAACGATGAAGCCTCCCCAGGAAGAACAATCTCCACGCCAGACTCGCAAAAATCCAGCTGCAATCTCCACTGCGAGGTCAAAATCATCACCGCTGGAAGTCTACTCAAAGCATCCGGAACCACATTCACCTTGCCATGGTGAAACTGCAAATCAATCTCATAATCCGCCATAAGCTCCAACCATCGACGCTGTCGCATGTTGATCTCCTTCTGAGTAAAAATATACTTCAAGCTTTTGTGATCGGTGAAAATCTTCACTTTCTCACTCAGCAGGAAGTGCCTCCAAATCTTAAGAGCAAACACAACGGCAGCCAACTCCAAATCATGCGTCGGGTAATTCTTCTCGTGAACCTTAAGCTGACGAGACGCATAAGCCACAACATGTCCATGCTGATGCAACACACAACCGAGACCCTTGCCAGAAGCATCGCAAAAGATCTCAAATCCACCGCTGCGATCAGGCACAACAAGAATAGGGGCAGTCGTCAACCTCTCCTTCAGAATACCAAAAGCACTCTCACAATCACCCGACCAAACAAAAGCAACATCCTTCCGCGTCAACCTGGTCATCGGCTCAGCAATACGAGAAAAGTCCTTAATGAAACGCCGATAGTAAACAGCGAGTCCAAGGAAGCTCCGAATCTCAGATGCAGACGACGGAACAGGCCACTCTCTGATGGCCCTAATCTTCTCGGGATCCACTGAAATACCATCTCCAGTCACCACATGCCCGAGAAAAGCAAATCTATCCAGCCAAAACTCGCACTTCGAAAACTTAGCATACAAACGATGCTTCCTCAAAATCTCCAACACCGTCCTTAAGTTCGAGGCATGCTCTTCCTCCGACTTCGAGTAGATCAGAATGTCGTCAATAAAGATAACGACAAACTTATCTAAAAAGTCGTAGAAAATCAGGTTCATCAGATTCATGAAAACTGCGGGCGTGTTAGTTACACCAAAAGGCATAACCACAAACTCATAGTGTCCATACTTCGTCCTGAACGCTGTCTTTGGAACATCTCCCTTCTTCACCTTCAACTGATGGTAACCACTCCTCAAATCCAATTTAGAAAACACCCTCGAACCTCCAAGCTGATAAAAAATATCATCGATGCGAGGCAACGGGTATTTATTCTTAATGGTCACCGCATTCAACTCCCGATAGTCCACGCACATGCGACGCGAACCATCCTTCTTCTTCACCAGCAACACCGGTGCTCCCCACGGAGACACGCTAGGATTAATATAACCCTTCTGCAAAAGCTCATCCAGCTGCTTCCGCAACTCTTCCAATTCAGCGGGTGCCATACGATACGGCGCCTTCGAAATCGGCTGCGCACCCGGAACAAGATCGATAGAAAATTCTAGAGCTCGATCAGGCGGTAAACGAGACATCTCCTCGGGGAAGACGTCGCCAAAATCACGCACCATAGTTGGCCGCTCCAGCTCCATCTGCATAGCCACAACCTCCACCGGCCTGGCCCGAAATCTGACAGGACCAAGCGAACTGCTACCACGACTGAACTCAAATACTGGATGTCTGGGAATCTCGAACACCACCTTCTTTCTTCGACAGTCGATTGTAGCATAGAAGCTCGCAAGCCAGTCCATCCCAAGAACTGCATCATAGTTGATGACATCGTGGACAATGAAATCAGTGAAAAGCTCATGTCCACAGACCACCAACGAGCAAGAATTGCAACCACGATGCACCGAGACCACGCCATTCCCTGTAACGATGTTCCAACTCTTGGGAAGAGGGGACGTCGACAAGGAATGCCTCTCCACGAAGCTCCGAGAAATAATGCACATCGATGCACCAGAGTCAAAGAGGACTCATGCAGGAAATGTGCACACCAAAACCACACCTAACAATCAATTAACAATCAAACCCTAGTCTAGCAAACAACCATGTTCAAGCAAACAACATAATCTAACAATCAAAACCAGCTAGGAAAGTAACAGCTAGATTGAGGATTACCTGCGATAACCTCATCCACAGCCTCGCTCTCCACAGCGGTCATCAGAAAAGCCTGCCTCCTCGGTGGAACAGCCTGCCGAAAAGCCTGTCCATGTGGAACAAGAGCTGCTCCACGTCCAGCAGGAACAGACGCTTGCTGTTGCAACGGCTGTGCTGCAACAGGTGCCCTCCGCAGCTGATTCGCGTGCCTACAATCCTTCGCGGCATGGGAAGCATCACCACAAACCAGACACTGGCCCAAAAACTTCCGACACTGATCCTTGATGTGGCCAGGCTTGCCGCAGAAATGGCAAGTCTTCAGAATAGGCCCTCCTGGCCTCTTAAACTAAGCTGGCTGATTAGGCTTGAATCTAGGTCTAACCACAGCTCTCGCCTGTTCCACAGGCCTCTTCCCAGCACCAACAATAGACCCCCTCCTCTGGTTCACGAGCAGCTCCTGCCTCTTGGCTGCTACTAGAACCTTCTGATAAGACTCCCGGTCAGAAGAGGTCACAAAACTCTGGAGCTCCGAAGCAAGTCCCTGCAGGAACCTCTGAGCTCTCTCCTCAGCGTCCTGCACCATCTTTGGTACAAACCGACTCAGCCTCATGAACTCTTGGTGATACAGGTCCACCGACGAGCTTCCTTGCTTCAAATCGATAAAACGCTGCAGCATCTCTTCTCTGGCAGCTTTCGGGAAGAACTCACCCTCAAATCTGGCCTTGAAGGTAGCCCAAGCTATCGGCTCCACCAACATCTTCTCTTCCGCATCCCACCAATTCCGAGCATTATCCTTGAGTTGCCTCTTCGCCAAATCAACCCATCCAGCTGGGGTGATCTTGGCCATCTTCAGATTGTCCTCGATGTTCCGAATCCACTCATCGGCAGCCAGAGGACCCTCAGACCCATCAAAATACGCGGGACCCAGCTCCCAAAATTGCTTCGCTCCTGGCTCAGAGCGAGGGGCATCCGGAAGAGCCCGGGCAGCTCGAGTAAGTGGAGCATTCTGGACTTGTAGGAGCACGCCCTGCTACACTTGCATCATCTGGAGCATCATCTGCATCATCTCACCGCTGATGGGTTCCCGCTCAGGCTCCTCATCATGAGGGAGCGCACCACTACCCCCACCACGGGTGAATCGTCTTCCTGCCATCTAGTGACACAGAGAACGAATCAGATTAGACTCATAGCTTATGACTCGGACGTCGAACTCAGTTTATTGGACATTCTAATATTATTATCGCTATTCCAAAAATCGCAGTTACAGAAGGACCTGCATGGGCCACCAACAAAACCTGTCACGACCCGCTTCCCTAAATTGGAGGCGAGACATGAAAAGGTCCGCACGAGAGTGGAGCTGTGAAGCCCCAAACCCGATAAGCGTCAATAAAACATAAGCAGGTCCCTGTAACCACAACGGAACAACAATAATTACACAAGGAGAGACTGAAATAAAATCTCACATCTCCTAAATTGTCCAACATGAAAATAAGTCCAACATCCAGAAAAGCCACCAGGCTAAAAGAAAGAGTCTAAAGGCCCAGAACAAGGCCAACAAAAGCAACGACATAACAAAGTATAGGTGCTACGCACCGATAACAAAACAACTGTCAAAACAAAGGTAAAACACAACGAAGACACTAGGACTGGTCCCCAGTGTCCACATACTCCCCGTCAAGCACAAGCTCGGGCTCGGCGTCAGCAAACACCTCGTCCTCAACAAGGTACTTAGGCTCAGGATCTAACATGTGTCACCCAAAAGAGTAAAGGGGCACATGTCAGCAAGTCTAAAAGACTTGGGCAAGGAAACTGAAAGTAAGGCAACTAGCAACCTAGCAGTTATAGTATGCATGACATGGCAGTTATAACATGAGTGCACAATCAAGACATGGCAAGACAATTTGTACAAGAGAACAATTATCGGGACAAGACAAGAGTAGCCAAGCTACTAACAACCTCAATCAATTCACTATTCACGTTTCACTGTTGTTTGTAGATGTTTACGCCTTACAGCTGAATGGTTTCACATTCACGCTGATTGGCCGCTTAACAACTACCCCAAACCCAGAGTTTACGCCTTACCACTGCAGTTGCTGATCAGGCAGACTACCAGTTGATTGGCCGCTTAACTCTTACCCCCAATACCCACACGTAATGGAGCCAGGGTCCTCGCACATGAGCTCAGCCAGCGAGCCGGGGTTGCCCCGCACATGAGCTCGCATTCTTAAACATTTGGCGTAGGGGTGCACCTAGCCGGAAACAAGCAATTCGGGCATTGGCTATCAACCAACACATGGCCCGCTTCTGGAACACGAGCCAGGAACACAAGCATTTGTAGCGAAGCTACGCAATCACAGAAGCACTTAAGAATGCAATGACATGACAATTAATTTGCGTACCGTTAATGGAAAGTAAACATGACATGTTAATTGTGCAACATTATATATGTCGGAACTAGCTTCATTGTCAAGCTAGTTCCCCGATTTGCGCCTAGGCGAGTATCATTTCGTCGCCTAGCCTCTTTTACGCCTACAACAAGCAAATGGCCTAACATGGCCTAAACCCTAAGTGGCAAGTTTCACTTGCCTAGCACCGGGGATGACGATCACGAAGGTTCGTCTCGCGGATGCTAATCTACGGGGGAAGTCGCTGTTATGGGGAAACAAACATCAAAACAACATTCATTCATTAGGGTTTCATAAATATACAAATAGGTTAAGGAAACATCAAGAGGTCGATTTCTTACCGAGAGGAGGCGGAAGAAACACTCCGGAGAACCCTAGGACCAGATCTGGAAACAAATGGAGAAGTTTGGAGAGTTAGGGTTTTTGGGTGATTTTGGGGATTTGGTGAGATTTTGGGGAAGATGAGAGGTAGAATGAGTTGATGGATGGTTTGGATGATGGATTTAGGGCTTGGAATGAAGGAATAAGGGTTTGGGGAAGAAGGGGGCTCAATGGGGGGAGAAACTAGGGTTTTGGGTCGAGTGGAGGAAGAAGAAAACGTTTGGGAGGGGTATAAATAGGTTGGGCTGGCGGCTGCCCAGAAATTAGGGTTTTAACACAGATTAGTCGGTCAAAGAGCAACCACTGACCGACTAGTTTGGCAACTAGTCGGTCGGTCGACCAACGCAGACCGACTAAGTGTAAACAGTAAATCCTGAACGAAAATAGGATTTAGATTTAGTCGGTCCATGAATAAATACTGACCGACTAGTTTAACATCTAGTCGGTCGATGAACGTTCTTAGACCGACTAAGAGTGAAAAGTACAGATACTAAAATTTAGATGATGTGTTAGTCGGTTAAAGAAGCATTACTGACCGACTAGTTTACAACCTAGTCGGTCAACCAACGTTCTTAGACTGACTAACGATAAACATTAACTCTTGAATAATTTAGAAAGCCAACTAGTCGGTCCAAGAAGGATTGCCGACCGACTGGATCGTCATCTAGTCGGTCGGTGCCCCTACTTACACCGGCTAATAAGCACCAAAAGTTCTGATACGGAGCGCGGAGCTCCGGGATCGATTCCTAAGACTCCTAGGCTTGATCTAACAGTAAGATACGACCGTTATGAAGTCCATCACGAATGACATACTTCGAAATCGACAATCCTAAGGAAGAAACGAGAAAATACGACGAATCGATCGAAAATGAAAGCTACGGAGACGAAAACCACACATGAGGAGAAAATCCACCAAAACATATATTATATTATAATAAATCCAGATACATGAAAAGCAGTCGTTACAGAAGGCTGAACTCAAGATGAATTAGTCGGTCTAAGAACAAAGTCTAACCGACTAGTTCCTCAACTAATTGGTCGACAAATGTACTTTGACTGACTAATGATAAACAGTAGCTCAGGCTCAAAAATGGAAGTTCAACTAGTCGGTCTAAGAAGGATTCTTAACCGACTAGTTTTACAACTAGTCGGTCGGTGAACCTTCTTTGACCGACTAACTGTAAACAGTAACTGAGCTGAAATTGAATAAGGCATTCTAATCGGTTCAAGAAGCTTTGCCGACTGACTAGATTGCCATCTAGTCGGTTGGTTCTTCTTCTTGAACCAACTAACATGCACAAGAAGCCGCAAATCGAAGCGCGAAGCTTCGGGAAAGTTTGTATGGGCTTCTAATAAGCTCCTAGCTCTAAGATAGGAGCGTGATGAAGGTTAAAACGTAAGAGCTACTCAAGTCTTAATAATCTACGAAACGAAGCTAGAAGACTATAAATAAAACTTGACTAACCATCTTCAATCGCTTCGATTCGAATCTCTTGACTTCAATAATGGTCCTTGAGCTTCAACGAAGCTTCAAGCATACGATCACGCGCTTTGAGAAGTCTCGAGACGTCGCTTTTGATGTTCATAGAAGTTTGGCGACGATCTCCATAACTGCGCTCACAAAGAGTTAGTTCACGATATTTATGTTTGTTCATCATCCAAAACAAAATCCGGGGAGTCAATACTCAACACAATACCCTTAAATGATTAAGGCTGTGTTTCTTGCGGGTCCATATCTGATTTGGTGTCATATGCACAGATCTTGACGGAACTTTATTTAGAATGTGTATAGCAGTTTCTAGGGCATAGCCCCAAAGGGAAGTAGTTAACTCAGCTTCACTTATCATGGACCGCACCATGTCAAACAAGGTGCGGTTTCTCCTCTCTGACACACCGTTATGTTGAGGTGTGTAAGGAGGTGTGACCTGAGAGAGAATCCCATTCTCTTTTAAGTAAGTAAGGAATTCATGGCTTAAGTATTCTCCTCCTCGATCTGATCGAAGGATCTTAATACTTTTCCCAGTCTAGTTTTCAACTTCGGCACTATACTCTTTGAATCGCTCAAAGGTTTCAGACTTATGTTTCATGAAGAACACATGTCCAAACCTTGAGTGATCATCAGTAAACGTGACAAAATATGAAAATCCACCTTTGGCTAATGTAGACATGGGTCCACATACATCGGAATGTACTAGACCCAAGAGTTCTATGACTCTCTCTCCTTGACTTGCAAAAGGAATTTGGGCCATCTTACCTTTGAGGCAAGACTCGCAAGTGTCGAATGACTCATAATTCGAGAGGCCCAAGACCCCCTCTTTCTGTAACTTGCTGAGTCTCTTCTCTCCGAAATAGCCTAGTCTACAATGCCAACGATATGTTTCATTAAAACTAGACTCATTACGGTTTCTTGTATTAACGTTTAATACAACCTTATTGCTTAAAGTGTATACACCATTATTAATTGTCCCAAAACCTAGAAACTTACCATCGAAATGTTCATGACATTTTCGTTGATAGTAAATTTATAACCATCTTTAGCCAAAGCCGAGACGGATATAATATTGCACAGGAAGTTTGGGATGTAGTAACATTGCTTCAAAAGCAAGTTAGCTCCACCAGCTAATATGTGTTTAAGGTCTCCCACGGCTACACCATCAACATTTGATGTGTTGCCGACTTGGAGAATGATTTCATTGTTTTCGATTTTTCTAATGATTCTCATTCCATGTAACTGATTACAGATATGAGAACCTGTACCGGTGTCTAACACCCATGCATTAGAATTAACCGAAAGAACTACACTTTGCATTTTAGAAGTTAAGGCATAAACTCTCCCTTCCTTCATTTGTTCCCTTTCTGATATATATTTCTTTGACCAGTCATTATTTTTATTATAACCAGTTAATAAGTTCTTATCTCGGATATTATTTATCTTACTCGTCATGCTGCAAAGATTAGAACTCCTATAATTAGCATGTTTTCAAATTTTTTTAAATATAATTAGAATGGTTTTTATCCAATTATACTCTCCCATTAATTTAAAGATCATTTACGCCAAAACATAATTAATATTAAATGGGTGCAGGAATCCAACAACTTTGAGTCGTCCGACATTAAGTGTAGCTCAACAAGTCGTTCGACTCGGATGTCGGTAGACGAACTCTTTGTCAATCATATCGAATATGACTCCCTATTTGATTTTTACCCCCAGTCATTTGTTATCATGAGTGTGCTCATCCAAATCACAACGACTAGTCTAATCAGACCCTTGTTTTCGTTTCTAACTTGACTTGTCTCGGCGCTCGGTGTATTCACGACGCGTCGGTTTGGGTCAAGTCTTAAACTTCATCGTTGGCCTAACTTACATCGGCGCTCAGTGTATTCACGATGCGTCTGTTTGGGTTAAGACACATGTATGAAGAAATTGGTTTCTGTAAGGTTGTCGTGTCACAGCTTGAGTGTAGCTCAACAACTGTAACACGGATCCTATAGCTTCCAACGTCTAAAACAAAGAGGCTACGAATTATCTTGTAAAAGATTTATTAATGTTTTTGACTAGATATAGTTGACAGCGTTGCATAATAATGATTCGCGTCCTTGCGGTCCAGCGGACACGGCAAGGAATTGACTAAGCTAGGACCACTTAACCCCTAGTCGAGCTAGGGTGATCCAGCAAACTTAGCCAAGTACATTAACTGGTATCATGGTCCATTGAAGGTTGCTTGTCATTTATATGCGTACTATTAACTAAAAGCTTTTATTAATGCTAGTTAATCCTTATCTACTAGTGGATCCTTAAAATTCGAAATTTTATATGGATTTATTTGACGATTTTTATTAGGTCCTTTTCAAGTATAAGGATTTAATAAATGTGCTGCTACCCTAATCGTCCATTAGGCATTTTTAAATAATTTAAAACATAGCAGAGTCTCAAAAATTATCTCATAAAAATTTGAGGAATTTTTAATGGCTATCCTAATCGTCCATTAGGTAATTTTAAACAATTTAAAATTATAGCATGGTCTCAAAAATTATCTCATAAAAATTTGAGGAATTTTTAGTGTCTATCCTAATCGTCCATTAGGAAATTTTAAACAATTTAAAATTATAGCCTGGTGTCAAAATTTATCTTATAAAATTTGAGGATTCATTAATGGCTAACCTAACAAGTTCCTCTTGTGTTATCATATAAACAAGAACATGCCATTAAACTCATTATCACATAATTAAACATGCAGTTCATATAGAAGCAGTATAAGAACAGAGTAGATCTGGCGTTGATACCACTGTGGGGATTTTCAAAGTCCCTTAGGGCTAATTTAAAACATCTCATCCTAAGTCAGACGATCTAAATTTAAATAAGCAGCGGAATAAAAAAATATTAAACTATTTAATAATTACTGCCCTAAGAAAAAATCCCTAAGCCAGGATTATCTACTGACTCGAGTTGGGTCTGACCAACTCGAGAAAGTTCTAACTACTAAAGAATATGAAATGCATAAATAAATATGACTCACCCGGAATCTAGCCTTGGGACAGGCAAGATGTTCTGCACCGTCTTGCGCTCCAAAATCTGAGCCGCATCTCGAACTGCATCGCGTCGCTCCTCGTCGCGAACTGGAACACCTCCCTAGCCGCACCTTGTTGGACGCAACGATCTAGGATCTCTTGGTTTGATGATGACAAACGTATCATGATATCTAATGTGTGTGCTAGTGTGTTTCAGGATTGGCGAATCAATATATCTCTCTTCATATGGAGGAATTACTGAGTATAAAGCATTTGGGGGAGAGAGAGAGATTGATGTGCTCAAAGCAAGTGAACTTGGTCAAGATGAAAAGATGAGGAGAGATCAATTCAAATCAAGTTGAGATTAGAACAAATCAATTAAGAATATTTACTTCTATCAATCTCCTTTTCAATTCCCAATTTGATCAAATCATATATCCTATTTGTGGGGCAAAGCGATAGAACCAAATCTCTAACTCCTATTCAAAATAGGATTCCCCTACAACCGCATCACCCTAGCATCTCCCTATAAAACCCTTGAATGCCGCAACGTTTCTTTGAACCTCTCCATGTAAAAACCTAGCAGCCGAACCCCTGAGTGCAGCACCCCAATTCAAGAGAGCCTGTGCATTTTTGGGAGCAAAATTTTTTGAAGGAGGTCGAATTTTCTTTGGGCTTTCTCTGTTCTTCTTGTAACAAATGTTTTGATCCCCAAGCGGCCAAATTTTTACGCAACAAAAAATTGAGCGGCCGCATTTTTTAATTGAAAGTGCCGTAAGAGCACACGTCTGCATTTTTTGTGCACACATTTTTTTCGGTCAAAAAATCTTAGAGAGCAGCACTTAATTTCAAGGGTGAGGGTCACTAAATATTTTTTTTTTGAAACTTTTTTTCAAGAGCCGCATCATTTCTCAAGTGCCCTAATATATTTTTTTGCAGGTGGTCGCATCATTTCTCAGGTGGTCGCATCATTTTTTGTTTGAATTTGTTTAGGGGACAGCCGAATTTTTTTTTGAGGGCAAGCCGCATGTCACTCTCTTCAAAGCTAGGAGGATGGCCAAATTAATTTGCCTTGGCAATTAAGAGGCACCACGTCAACTTGCAAGAGAGGTATTCGAAATTATCATTATTGGCACCTTTTATTGCTCTCTCTTTCAATCAATAAGAGCTTTTTTTGTAGGACAAGAAGCGACTCTTTTGTTTTGCAGGGTACGGCGGCCACCAAAAATCTGAGCAGCAAAAATTGTGTTCGGCTCATTCAAAGGAAGCCCACGTGAAAGAGGCAGCCGCATTAAATCAAGAGCTGCTCACGCACAGAGGAGGGCCGAGTTGTCTTTTGTTCTGTTCAAACATAAAATTGTTGAAAGGGCCGAATCATAGGAGAGAGCACAATAACTCTTTTGGGGACAGCCGCATCAAAATTTCAAGAGAGCATGCAGCCACAATAAGTCTCGGAGAAAGAGAAGGAACTTAATGAGAGATTGATATCTAAGTTTCTCCTAAATTAACTTTTGATTTTTTTGGCAGGCACCAACCGCATCTCTCCTTGAGTAAGTAAATGGCAGCCGCAAGCCTTTTCTTTTGGGGTTTTGTACAGAGCCGGATTTTGCAGAGGAAATTTCTCCAATAGCCAAGAGAGCAAAAAAGCAAGTGGACAGCTGCAAATTGGTTCATATCTTGACGCTGAAACGACCTGCTGACAGTTAGGGACATCAAAGACTACAACTTGTCAGATTAACCTGACCCGTGCTGATTGACGAGGACATCGCCGCTACACAAACTGAGATTCCTAAACTCTATTTATTATTATTTTGTGTAGTTGTGTTAGATACTCGTAGGGGAAAACTTTACCAATATTTTGTGACTATTTTGGGACTTGTCTGGTTGGGGCTAGGCAAGTGGGACCCAGCTAGTTTGGACTAGCTGGTAGAAAGCGTTACTAGGATTGATAGTGAGAGAAAACACTGTGTGTGGGGTACTGAGAGCCTGGCGAGTGTAGAGACGTAGAGGGTGCTCTGAGCATGCTCTAAATTGTGGGTTTGTACCTATTGCGCTATTCAATACTAGTATCTGCTTTGGGGGCTAGAGTATGTCGTTGAGACGACCGAACCAGGGTAAATCTGCTGTGTACTCTGTGTCTGTTTCTTATTTACCCTGTTACTACTATAACTGCGTGTGCTTATTCGTGGGTTGCACGAATTATTTTTATAAGCTTATTCACCCCCCCTCTGGGCTAGGATCCAGATCCAACAAGTGGTATCAGAGCAGGTTTTATGATCTAGCCTAGGATTGACCATGAATAACCATATGGATAGTGCTTTTGCTGAGGGTCGGTCTGTTTCCCGTCCCCTAGATTTAATGGAGGTGATAATGCATATTGGAAAAATCGAATGAAAATTTACCTCATTTCTGTTGATTATAAAGCTTGGCAAATAATTGAAAAAGGTTATAAACTGCCTGTTATTAAAGTAGAAAATGTTGAGATTGAAAAACCAAATGACAAATGGGATGACAATGATTGGAAATCTTATTCATTAAATGCTAAAGCTATTAATGCTCTCATTTGTGCTCTTGATAAATCTGAATATAATAGAATCTCACATTGTTTAACTGCACAAGAAATATGACATACTTTGGAGGTGACGCACGAGGGAACGTCACAGGTAAAGGAGTCTAGACTGTCTCTTTTGAGTGCAGAGTTCGAGGGATTTCGCATGCTACCATCAGAGAGCATATCAGAGATGTATGCGAGGTTCACCGACATAGTCTACAAGTCTAGCTCGCTTGGAAAGCCATATGATAGCTTCGATCAAGTGAGGAAGATCCTAAGAGCATTGCCAAGCTCTTTCAGACCAAAGGTCACCGCCATCCAGGAAGCAAAGGTATTGTCACAATTGAAGGTGGAGGACCTTATTGGTAATTTGATGTCCCATGAGTTGGAACTGCAAAATGTTGAAGCAAGAGAAAAACCTGAGGAGAAAGAGAAAGCCATAAAGCCCCTTGCTTTGAAAGCTAGCGAAGAAGATGAAGATGATGACGACGACATAGCGCTAATGGTGAGAAACTTCAGAAAGTTCATCAACACCAAGCATGGGAGAAACGAAATGGCACCCAGGTTTAATCGTTCTAACTTTAATAATTCTTCCAAGCAATTTAATGATCAGAAATCTACTGATAGAATGCAATGTTTTAAATGCAAGGGAAGAGGACATCTGATGAAGGATTGCCCAAATGAAACTGCTCAGCTCGCTAAAGGAAAAGGAAAATCGAAGGTATTAACATGGGATATGGATAGCGAAGCTGAAAGTGAGGAGGAAAATGAAGCCCATTCTTGCATGGCTTTGATGGGCATCCAAGATGAGACACCGTCAGGTAGCAAAGCTGAACTTCTTAAAATTTGTGAAGAAATGCAAAATCAAATAGTAGATCATGAGTTCACTATTGAATGTCTCCAAAATCAGAACTATGACATGCAAGTTAGAGATGATAAGGTATTTAAAGAGAATGAAAAGCTTAAAATTGAACTTAATGCATGTAAGTCTACTATTGAAGTCATGAAGAAGGAAAAAGAAAGCTTTGACGAAAATGCTCCTTGTATTTCTTGTTCCTCATTATTAAACCAAATTAGCATGCTTAAACTTGATTTGATTAAGCTCGAAACTGAAAAAGACTATGTGATTAGAGAGCTTAATGATAAATTCTGCATGTTGGATAATGACTTTAAAAGAAAAATGATTGAATTTGAAAAGAAGGAGGAGGAAAACAAGAGAGCTTTTATTAGTAAATGCACGATGCTTGTGGAAGAAAATAAACAATTAAAAACCAAAGTCTCTCATCTTGAAGTAGCCATTAAGAAATTCTCTATGGGAAAACAATCGTTGGACACTATTTTAGAGAATCAATTATTTGGCAATAATAGAAGAGGACTTGGTTTTGGTCTGAAAAACGTTGAAAAGCAAAAATTCAAGAAATTCCACAATGTACCCTCTATTGCAAAGAACAAATATGCAAAGTGCTTTACTTGTGATAGTGTAGGCCACACTTCATATTATTGTAAATTTAGGAACACAAATATCAAGTTTAAACAAGTTTGGGTTCCTAAATCTTTAATGGCTAACACTCGTGGACCTTGTTGGACTCCAAGGTCACATTTAACACCTTTCTTGTAGGTGTGATGGAGGTTTGGTGAGGAGCAAATTTTTAAAGTCTCATTCTTTTTCTAGCTCCTTAGCCAAATAGCGATGAGAAGATATAATTTTTATCCCTCTTTGCATTTCATTGCATACCTTCATAGATTGTTTTTGTGTGCTTGTTTTTATTTTGTTTTGTGTGCTTGCTTGCATGAATTTTAATGTTTTTATTTCTGAAAATTTTTTTTTCGAAAACCCCAAAAATTCAAAAAAAATTGAGCTTAAAAGAATACCATTTATGATTTATCTTAAGTGGTATTGTATGAATGTTCGAATCTATCCCTTGTAGAAGGTAATTCATTATTGTTGTAGCTACTTGAACATGTTGTTCTCTTTTTAGTAGCCATGACAAGTCTCGTAAATTTCGAATTTGACTTCTATACCTACATTTGCACTTTCTCGATAATTGACTTTTTAGTGCTTTTGGAGATTCTTTTGAAGAATAATGGAACGTGAATGTAGGAATGATTAATTTCTGAATCTTCTAAGGGATATGAAGTGTTTAGCCATGAATTAAAATTGAGCACAAAAGAATTGAACAAAAACTATATTTGCTTCGTATGAAAAATGGATAGACTTCATGGCTAATACACAACCCAGGAGTATCCAACTTATGCTACATGGGTAATCATTAGCGTTTGTGTATATAACTCGTCAAGCAATGCCACCCCACATTTAAAAGTCCTTTTAGGCTATGTTTTTGGGGTTCGGTAACTTGAACTCATCTTTGATGAGGTGGGAAAAATCAATCCTAGTGATATTCATGAAAATTGGAAAATGTGGATTGATTTGGTTGATTTTCTGAAATTGAATCTCCTCTTGTACTTTATTGTCTATATCACCACACTTACACAAAGGGGGAGAAGTCTTGTTATGAAATTCTATGAGCCTGAATGATCTATTCTTTGGAAAACTCATGCAAATTGTACGCTACATTTAATAATGGTTTCTTTTTTCATGGAATATTTTTGTGACTTCATTAATCCATTTTTGGTGATTACAAAGGGGGAGAAAGAAAAGATTTGCAGATTGGATGTCGGAAATTATTTGTTGAAGGGGGAGCATTAAAATTAATGCTGAAAGGGGAGCTTGAGAGAAGGGGGAGCATTCTTTTATATTTGTTATAATGTTGTGCATTCTATGTTATGTCTCATTCCATGATTCGTACTGCATTACACCCTTCAACTCGTATTACACCCTTCAACACACTTCACACACCCATACTTATTGATCAAATCTTTTATGGGTTTGTCATCACCAAAAGGGGGAGATTGTTGGACGCAACGATCTAGGATCTCTTGGTTTGATGATGGCAAACGTGTCGTGATATCTAATGTGTGTGCTAGTGTGTTTCAGGATTGGCGAATCAATATATCTCTCTTCATATGGAGGAATTACTAAGTATAAAGCTTTTGGGGGGGAGAGAGAGATTGATGTGCTCAAAGCAAGTGAACTTGGTCAAGATGAAAAGATGAGGAAAGATCAATTCAAATCATGTTGAGATTAGAACAAATCAATTAAGAATATTTACTTCTATCAATCTCCTATTCAATTCCCAATTTGATCAAATCATATATCCTATTTGTGGTGCAAAGCAATAGAACCAAATCTCTAACTCCTATTAAAAATAGGATTCCCCTACAACCGCATCACCCTAGCATCTCCCTATAAAACCCTTGAATGCCGCAACGTTTCTTTGAGCCTCTCCATGTAAAAACCTAGCAGCCGAACACCTGAGAGCAGCACCCCAATTCAAGAGAGCCTGTGCATTTTTGGGAGCAAACTTTTTTGAAGGAGGCCGAATTTTCTTTGGGGTTTCTCTATTCTTCTTGTAACAAATGTTTTGATCCCCAAGCGGCCAAAATTTTTACGCAACAAAAAATTGAGAGGCCGCATTTTTTAATTGAAAGTGTCGCAAGAGCACACGTCTGCATTTTTTGTGCACACATTTTTTTCGGTCAAAAAATCTTAGAGAGATGCACTTAATTTCAAGGGGGAGGGTCACCAAATATTTTTTTGTTTGAAATTTTTTTTTCAAGAGCCGCATCATTTCTCAAGTGCCCTAATATTTTTTGAGCAGGTGGCCACATCATTTCTAAAGTGCACAAAAACCCTAATATTTTTTGTTTGAATTTCTTTAGGGGACAGCCGAATTTTTTTTTGAGGGCAAGCTGCATGTCACTCTCTTCAAAGCTAGGAGGAGAGCCAAATTAATTTGCCATGGCAATTAAGAGGCACCACGTCAACTTGCAAGAGGGGCATGCGAAATTATCATTATTGGCACCTTTTATTGCTCTCTCTTTCAATCAATAAGAGCTTTTTTTGCAGGACAAGAAGCGACTCTTTTGTTTTGCAGGGTACGGCGGCCACCAAAAATCTGAGCAGCAAAAATTGTGTTCGACTCATTCAAAGGAAGCCCACGTGAAAGAGGCAGTCGCATTAAATCAAGAGCTGCTCACGCACAGAGGAGGGTCGAGTTGTCTTTTGTTCTGTTCAAACACAAAATTGTTGAAAGGGCCGAATCATAGGAGAGAGCACAACAACTCTTTTGGGGACAGCCGCATCAAAATTTCAAGAGAGCATGCAGCCACAATAAGTCTAGGAGAAAGAGAAGGAACTTAATGAGAGATTGATATTTAAGTTTCTCCTAAATTAACTTTTGATTTTTTTTTCACAGGCACCAACCGCATCTCTCCTTGAGTAAGTAAAAGGCAGCCGCAAGCCTTTTCTTTTGGGGTTTTGTACAGAGCCGGATTTTGCAGAGGAAATTTCTCCAATAGCCAAGAGAGCACAAAAGCAAGTGGACAGCTGCAACTTGGTTCAGATCTTGACACTGAAACAACCTGCTGACAGTTAGGGACATCAGAGACTACAACTTGTCAGATTGATCTGAACCGTGATGATTGACGAGGACATCGCCGCTACACAAACTGAGATTCCTAAACTCTATTTATTATTATTTTGTGTAGTTGTGTTAGATCCTCGTAGGGGAAAACTTTACCAATATTTTGTGACTATTTTGGGACTTGTCTGGTTGGGGCTAGACAAGTGGGACCCAGCTAGTTTGGGACTAGCTGGTAGAAAGCGTTACTAGGATTGATAGTGAGAGAAAATACTATGTGTGTGTGTGGTACTGAGAGCCTGTCGATTGTAGAGACGTAGAGGGTGCTCTGAGCGTGCTCTAACTTGTGGTTTTGTACCTATTGCGCTATTCAATACTAGTATCTACTTTGGGGGTTGGAGTAGGTCGTTGGGACGACCGAACCAGGGTAAATCTGCTGTGTTCTCTGTGTCTGATTTTTATTTACCATGTTGTTGCTATAACTACGTGTGCTTATTCGTGGGTTGCACGAATTATTTTTATAAGCCAATTCACCCCCCCCCCCCCCTTTAGGCTAGGATCCAGATCCAACACACCTTGCATCCGAGCCCATCACTAGCCGTAGAAGGTTTTACTTGAGTAAATCTGCGTCGTAGAATTTCGAATCAGATTAGGACCTCCCCGTTGCCTTGCTAGGACTCGGTTGGAGGACATGAAAAATTAATAGAGAAAAAGAGTAATTTTAAGTATTGATCAAGTTTGCTCAAATCATTAGGAGCTCCTTAATCAGAGACTTGGTGCAAAAAACAATGAAGAGAGTGCACCCCTATTTATGTAGGAGGCCGGCCCATCCTTATTTACCACGAGCAATGTAGGACAATAATATGGCGTAATGGGGTTGATTTCATAAGAAGTCCAAACTTCTAAAATCCACCATAAATCCATTTCTGAGTTTCGACTTTCAAACAACCTGTCAAATTGAAGATCTCGAGACTCCAAAAACGGAATCTAATTCCGATTTCATTTGACCTCTCAATTGTCAAAAATAGACTCCAAATCTCGTTTTTGCAAAAAACAGCACAACCCAGCTATTTCCTGGCGAGTCTGACCCACCAGGTGCGAGTCAGACCCGCAAGCCTAATAAGGGCCTTTCCTCGGCTGTTTTTGCGTTTCTGGGCTCGTTAGAGCTTCGATTTGGACGCGGTTTCTTCCTATGGATTTCTCAGGAAGTCCCCTTCATTCCCATGCATCTAAGTCAATATAATACCAAGTATTAATATGTCCCAAATGCTAAAATCTTTAGATTTTCATCTCACAACTGACTTGTGAGTTTAATCATTCCATTGCATCGAATGCATTCCTTTATAACCACCTTCCTATTACTAAGACGTAAATATTACTCGGTGTGAGATCCTACAACCTGGCCCTACTACATGTTGAGACTCGAATTCTCTAGACGACAGTAACCACTAGCAGCAGGTGTCATCCCTGTTTCAGAATCATCGATTACGTGATTGACTCGTTGGCAAGAGTGTCGACGGGATCACTCTGACTGTGACCGTGATGATTTTCGTACTTTTAGTCCCTTCGTCTCAACTATGTCACTTGCCTAGCCTATGGAATGGAACTCTGTCAACCCCACTAGCTAGCAGTGGTCAGTATACGTCGGTCTCTGGTACATTCTTGTTGTACATCTTACAACATACCTTGGCCAAGGTTTTACCGAGAGCCGTACTGACCTGCGACACTAACTTTTCCATTAACGGAAGAGACGAATCCTCTATTGATCACTACTCAGGTCGTACGCTTCGAGTGTCATCCAGCCTAAGATCTTTCAGCAGGCCTTGCCTCGAAGCTAGATCTTAGACCTAAGTGATACCATTCACGTACAGCTTCGTATGTTGATCTCATGTCCTAAGGACCAACTTACCTATCATCACTTAGAGTTATTAATGACAGTTAGTTAGTGCTTAACCATTTAATAACTCTTGTTTGGGTCGTTCAGTGGACTCATTCTCTAATAAGCACCTGCACCTTGTCTCCGACTTCGCCAAGTCGTATGGTTATGCGACCAACTAACCTAAGACACAATGGTCTGTCCGATGTGCCGATATCCCTATCTCGACACATCTATGACCACGAATGATTTTTAGATTCAAGCTGCTATCGGTCAGACATTTCTCAAAATCGCAATCTACATCGTGAAACATGTGTGACCTAACTTTGAATCCAAGGAAATAATCTAAGCAATTAATAAATTGAAATTACTCAGACAATATTTTACCAAAAAGCATACTTTCACTTATTGAAGACGATGTTTACAAAGATAAATTGCCATGGGGGCATACATCTCTCTACAGGTAGGTCACTCGGTCGAGCGACTTGCTGCCTAGAAGCTCGTCTTGGACCTCCCTTTGCTCTTATCTTTTATGGCATAATCTCGGGTGAGTGGAGTAGCAGCTCGTTCGAGCGACCTGGAATTTTGCCTTGGTCATCTTCCTTCTTTGTTTTATCCTCTTTCTTTCTTCTTTGCTTTCTTTTCTTGCTCATCTTCAGTAGCATGAACTCCTAAAATACGATGTCGTTGATGCTTCGACATCGACGATTGTAACTTCCTCTCCAGTATGCTCCAAATTTCTCTATATTCCCTGTCACGACCCGCTTCCCTAAAATGGAGGCGAGACGTGAAAAGGTCCGCACGGGAGTGGAGCTGTGAAGCCCCAAACCCGATAAGCGTCAATAAAACATAAGCAGGTCCCTGTAACCACAACGGAATAACAATAATAACACAAGGAGAGACTGAAATAAAATCTCACATCTCATAAATTGTCCAACAAGAAAATAAGTCCAACATCCAGAAAAGCCACCAGGCTAAAGGAAAAGAGTCTAAGGCCCAGAACAAGGCCAACAAAAGCAACAACGACAAAACAAGGTATAGGTGCTACGCACCGATAACAAAACAACTTTCTAACAAAAGTAAAACACAACGAAGACACTAGGACTGGTCCCCAGTGTCCACGTACTCCCCGTCAAGCACAAGCTCGGGCTCGGCGTCAGCAAACACCTCGTCCTCAACAAGGTACTCAGGCTCAGGATCTAACATGTGTCACCCAAAAGAGTAAAGGGGCACATGTCAGCAAGTCTAAAAGACTTGGGCAAGGAAACTGAATGTAAGACAACTAGAAACCTAGCAGTTTAGTATGCATGACACGGCAGTTATAACATGAGTGCACAATCAAGACATGGCAAGACAATTTGTACAAGAGAACAATCATCGGGACAAGACAAGAGTAGCCAAGCTACTATCAATCTCAATCAATTCACTATTCACGTTGTTTGTAGATGTTTACGCCTTACAGCTGAATGGTTTCACATTCGCTGATTGGCCGCTTAACAACTACCCCAAAACCCAGAGTTTACGCCTTACCACTGCAGTTGCTGATCGGGCAGACTCCCAGTTGATTGGTCGCTTAACTCTTACCCCCAATACCCACACGTAAAGGAGCCAGGGTCCCCGCACATGGAGCTCAGCTAGTGAGCCTGGGGTTGCCCCGCACATGAGCTCGCATTCTAAACATTTGGCGTAGGGGTGCACCTAGCCGGAAACACGCAATTCGGGCATTGGCTATCAACCAACACATGGCCCGCTTCTGGAACACGAGCCAGGAACACAAGCATTGTAGCGAAGCTACGCAATCACAGAAACACTTAAAGAATGCAATGACATGACAATTAATTTGCGTACCGTTAATGGAAAGTAAACATGACATGGTAATTGTGCAACATGCTAAATGTCGGAACTAGGTTCGTTGTCAAGCTAGTTCCCCAATTTGCTCCTAGGCGAGTATCATTTCGTCGCCTAGCCTCTTTTACGCCTACAACAAGCAAATGGCCTAAAACATGGCCTAAACCCTAAGTGGCAAGTTTCACTTGCCTAGCACCGGGGATGACGACCACTGCGTCGCACGGATGCTAATCTACGGGGAAATCGCTGTTATGGGGAAACAAACAACAAACAACATGAAATTTTATTAGGGTTTCATAAAAATACCAATAGGCTATGAAAACATAGAGGAATCGATTTCTTACCGAGAGGAAGCGGAAGAAACACTCCGGAGAACCCTAGGATCAGATCTGGAAAAGATTGGAGAAACTTGGGAGAATTAGGGTTTTGGGGGATTTGGGGATTTTGATGGATTTGGTGAAATTTTGGGGAAGATGAGAGGTAGATAGAGTGGATGGAGGGTTTGGATGATGATTCTAGGGCTTGGAATGAAGGAATGAAGCTTGGAGGAAGATGGGGGCTCAAAGGGGAAGAATTTAGGGTTTTGGGTCGTGTTGAGGAAGAAGAAAACGTTTGGGTTGGGTTTAAATAGGATGGGCTGGCGGCTGCCCAGAAATTAGGGTTTAAACACAGGTTAGTCGGTCAAAGAGCAACCACTGACCGACTAGTTTGGAAACTAGTCGGTCGGTCGACCAACGCAGACCGACTAAGTGCAAACAGTAACTTCTGAACGAAAATAGGATTTAGAATTAGTCGGTCCATGAACAAACACTGACCGACTAGTTTAGCATCTAGTCGGTCGATGAACGTTCTTAGACCGACTAAGAGTAAACAGTAACTCAACTAAAATTAAGATGATGTGTTAGTCGGTTAAAGAAGCATTGCTGAACGACTAGTTTGCAACCTAGTCGGTCAACCAACGTTCTTAGACCGACTAACGATAAACAGTAACTCCTGAATAATTTAGAAAGACAACTAGTCGGTCCAAGAAGGATTGCCGACCGACTGGATCGTCATCTAGTCGGTCGGTGCCCCTTCTTATACCGGCTAATGAGCACCAAAAGTTCCGATATGGAGCGCGGGGCCCCGGGATCGATTCCTAAGACTCCTAGGCTTGATCTAATAGTTAGATACGACCGTTATGAAGTCCGTCACGAGTGACATACTTCGAAATCGACAATCCTAAGGAAGAAACGAGAAAACACGACGAATCGATCGAAAATGAAAGCTACGGAGATGAAAACCACACATGAGGAGAAAATCCACCAAAACATATATTATATTATATTAACCCAGATACATGAAAAGCAGTCGTTACATCCTCCCCAACTTAAGAAAAATTCCGTCCTCGGAATTTCCAAATACTTACGAGTCCGGAAACAAAAGTGGGAAACGCTCTCGCATCTCATCCTCATTCTCCCAAGTAGACTCTCCAGGTGAGCCGTGTCGCCACATCACCCTCACAAGATTGACAATCTTGTTCCGAAGCGATTTCTGACGCCTGTCCAGAATCCGCACTGGATGCTAGTCATACGTCATATCGGGGCGAACGGTAATCTCTGAAAAATCCACCGCATGAGATGGATCGCTAATGTATCGACGAAGCTGCGACACATGGAAAACATTGTGAACTCCTTCCAAAGATGGCGGCAAGGCCAAGCGATAAGCTACCTCGCCAACCCTCTCCAAAATGTCAAACGGTCCAATGTATCGCGGGCTCAACTTTCCACGCTTCCCGAAATGAATCACACCACGATTCGGGGAAATCTTAAAGAACACATGGTCGCCCGGCTGAAACTCCAAAGGATGACGTTTAGCATCTGCCCAATGCTTAAAACGGTCCTGAGCAATCCTCAACCTCTCCCGAATATTCCTGATGATATCCACGGCCTCCACGATCATTTCAGGTCCCAACAACTCCCGATCACCAACGTCATCCCAACTCAATGGCGATCGACATTTCCTCCCATAAAGAGCGGCGAAAGGCGCCATGCCAATACTCGCCTGGAAGCTGTTGTTGTAGGAAAACTCTACCAGATGTAGATGGTCCTCCCACGAACCCTTGAAATCCAACATGCACGCCCTCAGCATGTCTTCCAAAATCTGAATCGTCCTCTTGGACTGGCCATCCGTCTGTGGATGGTACGCCATGCTGAAACTCAGACGCGTACCCAAGCTCTTCTGCAAACTCTGCCAGAACTGAGATGTGAACCTCGTGTCTCTGTCCGACACGATACTCACGGGGACTCCATGAAGTCGCACAACCTCCTGCACGATTCACGTTACATCACTATCCAAACTAGGAAAAGGAAATAAAACGGAGAGTAAAAGAATTTTACCTCCATATATCTCCTCGCTAGCGCCTCAGTGGACTGTCCCACTCGGAACGGGATAAAGTGCGCAGATTTGGTCAATCGATCTACGATCACCCAAATCGCGTCATTCTGCTTCGGACTCCGAGGTAGTCCAGTCACGAAATCCATAGTGATGTGTTGCCATTTCCACCCCGGAATCGGAAGCGGTTGTAGCAACCCGGCCGTACGCTGATGCTCCGCTTCACTTGCTGGCAAACCAAGCACTTGGCTACACTCCGAGCCACGCTCCTCTTCATACCATGCCACCAATAATTCAGACGAAGATCCTGGTACATCTTGGTGCCACCAGGATGCACAGAATACGGCGAACTGTGTGCCTCCACCATCAACTCCTCTCTAATATCCCCAGCTGGCACACACAACCTGGCTCCAAACCTCAGCGAGCCATCCTCATGAATCAAAAAGTCAGTCCGCAGACCGGCTTCCACCTGCTCCTGAATCCTTACCAGCTTCGGATCCTCAGCCTGGCCAGCCTTAATCCGATCCACGATCGTCGACTGTACCTGCATGTATATCAACGACGAAGCCTCCCCAGGAAGAACAATCTCCATGCCAGACTCGCAAAAATCCTGCTGCAATCTCCACTGCGAGGTCAAAATCATCACCGCTGGAAGCCTACTCAAAGCATCCGGAACCACATTCACCTTGCCAGGGTGAAACTGCAAATCAATCTCATAATCCGCCATAAGCTCCAACCATCGACGTTGTCTCATGTTGAGCTCCTTCTGAGTGAAAATATACTTCAAGCTTTTGTGATCGGTGAAAATCTTCACTTTCTCACTCAGCAGGAAGTGCCTCCAAATCTTAAGAGCAAACACAACGGCAGCCAACTCCAAATCATGCGTCAGGTAATTCTTCTCGTGAACCTTAAGCTCACGAGACGCATACGCCACAACATGTCCATGCTGATGCAACACACAACCGAGACCCTTGCCATAAGCATCGCAAAAGATCTCAAATCCACCGCTGCGATCAGGCACAACAAGAATAGGGGCAGTCGTCAACCTCTCCTTCAGAATACCAAAAGCACTCTCACAATCACCCGACCAAACAAAAGCAACATCCTTCCGCGTCAACCTGGTCATCGGCTCAGTAATACGAGAAAAGTCCTTAATGAAACGCCGATAGTAACCAGCGAGTCCAAGGAAGCTCCGAATCTCAGATGCAGACGACGGAACAGGCCACTCTCTGATGGCCCTAATCTTCTCGGGATCCACTGAAATACCATCTCCAGTCACCACATGCCCGAGAAAAGCAAATCTATCCAGCCAAAACTCGCACTTCGAAAACTTAGCATACAAACGATGCTTCCTCAAAATCTCCAACACCGTCCTTAAGTTCGAGGCATGCTCTTCCTCCGACTTCGAGTAGATCAGAATGTCGTCAATAAAGATAACGACAAACTTATCTAAAAATTCGTAGAAAATCAGGTTCATCAGATTCATGAAAACTGCGGGCGCGTTAGTTACGCCGAAGGGCATAACCACGAACTCATAGTGTCCATACTTCGTCCTGAACGCTGTCTTCGGAACATCTCCCTTCTTCACCTTCAACTGATGGTAACCACTCCTCAAATCCAATTTAGAAAACACCCTCGAACCTCCAAGCTGATCAAAAATATCATCGATGCGAGGCAACAGGTATTTATTCTTAATGGTCACCGCATTCAACTCCCGATAGTCCACGCACATGCGACGCGAACCATCCTTCTTCTTAACCAGCAACACTGGTGCTCCCCTCGGAGACACGCTAGGATTTATATAACCCTTCTGCAAAAGCTCATCCAACTGCTTCCGCAACTCTTCCAACTCTGCAGGTGCCATACGATACGGCGCCTTCGAAATCGGCTGCGCACCTGGAACAAGATCAATAGAAAATTCCAAAGCCCGATCAGGCGGCAAACCAGACATCTCCTCGGGGAAGACATCGCCAAAATCTCGCACCATAGCTGGCCACTCCAGCTCCATCTGCATAGCCACAGCCTCCACCGGCCTGGCCCGAAATCTGACAGGACCAAGCGAACTGCTACCACGACTGAACTCAAACACTGGATGTCCGGGAATCTCGAACACCACCTTCTTCCTCCGACAGTCGATCGTAGCATAGAAGCTCGCAAGCCAGTCCATCCCAAGAACTGCATCATAGTTGATGATGTCGTGGACAATGAAATCAGCGAAAAGCTCATGTCCACAGACCACCAACGGGCAAGAATTGCAACCACGATGCACCGAGACCACGCCATTCCCTGTAACGATATTCCAATTCTTTGGAAGAGGGGACGTCGACAAGGAATGCCTCTCCACGAAGCTCCGAGAAATAATGCACATCGATGCACCAGAGTCAAAGAGGACTCGTGCAGGAAATGTGCAAACCAAAACCACACCTAACAATCAATTAACAATCAAACCCTAGTCTAGCAAACAACCATGTTCAAGCAAACAACACAATCTAACAATCAAAACCAACTAGGAAAGTAACAGTTAGATTGAGGATTACCTGCGATAACCTCATCCACAGCCTCGCTCTCCGCAGCGGTCATCAGAAAAGCCTGCCTCCTCGGCGGAACAGCCTGCTGAAAAGCCTGCCTCTGCGGAACAAGAGCTGCTCCACGGCTAACAGGAACAGACGCTCGCTGCTGCAACAGGTGCCCTCCGCAGCTGATTCACGTGCCGACAATCCTTCGCGACATGGGAAGCATCACCGCAAACCAGGCACTAGCCCAAAAACTTCCTACACTGATCCTTGTTATGGCCAGGCTTACCGCAGAAATGGCAAAACATCAGAATAGGCCCTCCTGGCCTCTTAAACTGAGCAGACTGATTAGGCCTGAATCCAGGTCTAACCACAGCTCTCTCCTGTTCCACAGGCCTCTTCCCAGCACCAACAACAGACCCCCTCCTCTGGTTCACGAGCAGCTCCTGCCTCTTGGCTGCTACTAGAACCTTCTGATAAGACTCCCGGTCAGAAGAGGTCACAAAACTCTGGAGCTCCGAAGCAAGTCCCTGCAGGAACCTCTGAGCTCTCTCCTCAGCGTCCTGCACCATCTTTGGTGCAAACCGACTCAGCCTCATGAACCCTTGGTGATAATGGTCCACCGACGAGCTCCCCTGCTTCAGATCGATAAAACGCTGCAGCATCTCCTCCCTGGCAGCTTTCAGGAAGAACTCACCCTCAAATCTGGCCTTGAAGGTAGCCCAAGCTATCATCTCCACCAACAACTTCTCTTCCGCATCCCACCAATTCCGAGCATTATCCTTGAGTTGCCTCTTCGCCAAATCAACCCATCCAGTCGGGGTGATCTTGGCCATCTTCAGATTGTCCTCAATGTTCCGAATCCACTCATCGGCAGCCAGAGGACCCTCAGACCCTTCAAAATATGCCCGACCTGGAATTTTGCCTTGGTCATCTTCCTTCTTTGTTTTATCCTCTTTCTTTCTTCTTTGCTTTCTTTTCTTGCTCATCTTCAGTAGCATGAACTCCTAAAATACGATGTCGTTGATGCTTCGACATCGACGATTGTAACTTCCTCTCCAGTATGCTCCAAATTTCTCTATATTCCTTGTCACGACCCGCTTCCCTAAAATGGAGGCGAGACGTGAAAAGGTCCGCACGGGAGTGGAGCTGTGAAGCCCCAAACCCGATAAGCGTCAATAAAACATAAGCAGGTCCCTGTAACCACAACGGAATAACAATAATAACACAAGGAGAGACTGAAATAAAATCTCACATCTCATAAATTGTCCAACAAGAAAATAAGTCCAACATCCAGAAAAGCCACCAGGCTAAAGGAAAAGAGTCTAAGGCCCAGAACAAGGCCAACAAAAGCAACAACGACAAAACAAGGTATAGGTGCTACGCACCGATAACAAAACAACTTTCTAACAAAAGTAAAACACAACGAAGACACTAGGACTGGTCCCCAGTGCCCACGTACTCCCCGTCAAGCACAAGCTCGGGCTCGGCGTCAGCAAACACCTCGTCCTCAACAAGGTACTCAGGCTCAGGATCTAACATGTGTCACCCAAAAGAGTAAAGGGGCACATGTCAGCAAGTCTAAAAGACTTGGGCAAGGAAACTGAATGTAAGGCAACTAGCAACCTAGCAGTTTAGTATGCATGACACGGCAGTTATAACATGAGTGCACAATCAAGACATGGCAAGACAATTTGTACAAGAGAACAATCATCGGGACAAGACAAGAGTAGCCAAGCTACTATCAATCTCAATCAATTCACTATTCACGTTGTTTGTAGATGTTTACGCCTTACATCTGAATGGTTTCACATTCGCTGATTGGCCGCTTAACAACTACCCCAAAACCCAGAGTTTACGCCTTACCACTGCAGTTGCTGATCGGGCAGACTCCCAGTTGATTGGTCGCTTAACTCTTACCCCCAATACCCACACGTAAAGGAGCCAGTGTCCCCGCACATGGAGCTCAGCTAGTGAGCCTGGGGTTGCCCCTCACATGAGCTCGCATTCTAAACATTTGGCGTAGGGGTGCACCTAGCCGGAAACACGCAATTCGGGCATTGGCTATCAACCAACACATGGCCCGCTTCTGGAACACGAGCCAGGAACACAAGCATTGTAGCGAAGCTACGCAATCACAGAAACACTTAAAGAATGCAATGACATGACAATTAATTTGCGTACCGTTAATGGAAAGTAAACATGACATGGTAATTGTGCAACATGCTAAATGTCGGAACTAGGTTCGTTGTCAAGCTAGTTCCCCAATTTGCTCCTAGGCGAGTATCATTTCGTCGCCTAGCCTCTTTTATGCCTACAACAAGCAAATGGCCTAAAACATGGCCTAAACCCTAAGTGGCAAGTTTCACTTGCCTAGCACCGGGGATGACGACCACTTCGTCTCACGGATGCTAATCTACGGGGAAATCGCTGTTATGGGGAAACAAACAACAAACAACATGAAATTTTATTAGGGTTTCATAAAAATACCAATAGGCTATGAAAACATAGAGGAATCGATTTCTTACCGAGAGGAAGCGGAAGAAACACTCCGGAGAACCCTAGGATCAGATCTGGAAAAGATTGGAGAAACTTGGGAGAATTAGGGTTTTGGGGGATTTGGGGATTTTGATGGATTTGGTGAGATTTTGGGGAAGATGAGAGGTAGATAGAGTGGATGGAGGGTTTGGATGATGATTCTAGGGCTTGGAATGAAGGAATGAAGCTTGGAGGAAGATGGGGGCTCAAAGGGGAAGATTTTAGGGTTTTGGGTCGTGTTGAGGAAGAAGAAAACGTTTGGGTTGGGTTTAAATAGGATGGGCTGGCGGCTACCCAGAAATTAGGGTTTAAACACAGGTTAGTCGGTCAAAGAGCAACCACTGACCGACTAGTTTGGAAACTAGTCGGTCGGTCGACCAACGCAGACCGACTAAGTGCAAACAGTAACTTCTGAACGAAAATAGGATTTAGAATTAGTCGGTCCATGAACAAACACTGATCGACTAGTTTAGCATCTAGTCGGTCGATGAACGTTCTTATACCGACTAAGAGTAAACAGTAACTCAACTAAAATTAAGATGATGTGTTAGTCGGTTAAAGAAGCATTGCTGACCGACTAGTTTGCAACCTAGTCGGTCAACCAACGTTCTTAGACCGACTAACGATAAACAGTAACTCCTGAATAATTTAGAAAGACAACTAGTCGGTCCAAGAAGGATTGCCGACCGACTGGATCGTCATCTAGTCGGTCGGTGCCCCTTCTTATACCGGCTAATGAGCACCAAAAGTTCCGATATGGAGCGCGGGGCCCCGGGATCGATTCCTAAGACTCCTAGGCTTGATCTAATAGTTAGATACGACCGTTATGAAGTCCGTCACGAGTGACATACTTCGAAATCGACAATCCTAAGGAAGAAACGAGAAAACACGACGAATCGATCGAAAATGAAAGCTACGGAGACGAAAACCACACATGAGGAGAAAATCCACCAAAACATATATTATATTATAATAACCCAGATACATGAAAAGCAGTCGTTACATTCCCTGAAATGCAACCAAATGTCTCGAAGCCAAATAGTTCGACTTATTAACATAAAAGCGTATAAAATCGGGATTTAATGAATCAATTTACGTGTAGACATATAGATAGAATGTGGAATATTATGACACATCAGTGGGGCATGATGGATTTCGTGGTAGGCAGCTTGCTGAGCCACGAAAATAGCAGGAAGAACAGATGCCTGCTCTGCTGGAGATTCTTGATCCACCTTTTCATTAGGTGCATCCTACTCCAGTGGTGTAGATAATTTTTATGCTTCCAAGATATATCGAATAAAATCCCCACCACTCGACATCGCAGGGAGAGTATTAGGATCAGTCATTTTTCATTGAATAAATCTCACCTCCATGCGACACACCCACATCTTTATAACCAAAACCCCTTTACATGCTTTAATGCCCATACTTCACATTGTTTCATATTTATACGACTCCAGCACCCCATACATTTACACCCATGTTATCATTTTATTCCTCATATTTGGGATATGCTTATATTTTTGCATAAGGGAGGTAATTTTTTGCATGTCACATTTATATTCTCTCACTTTCAAGCATTGAGGACAAAGCATGATTTAAGCTTGGAAGAGGTGCACTTCATGCATCATTTATGCATATTTCATAATTAAGAATTCAATTATGCTAAGTTTTATATGCATGGATATTTGTATGAAAATCTTCAAATTTACACTTTATTTGTTCAATTTCCAATCGATCATCATGATATATGCTTAGAGGATGTCTTCAACATTAAATCCCATTGTAATATGCTTATTATTCTTATGCTCATAATCTTTAGAATAAAATTACTCAAAATGGCATATGTTATATTTTTTATTGAGAATCCATTTAATACATGCATCTTGGAGTTTTTAGTTGAGTACGATTGTTAGTAACATGATAGGATTTGGATTAACTGCATTCCTATCTAGTATCGAGGAGTGACATTGCCTACTTTGTTCATGTTCAAAAGAAAAATAAAGAAAAAGAAAAAATAATAAAAATGCACCGTTCTTCCAACTACATTGAGTAGACGGGTTCTCGTGCCTCAGGAATCATTGGGGATTTGCGCCGAAAGATTAAGATTACATGAGTGCATAAGAATAAAGATTTTTAGTTGGTTTGAGATAGTAGGTCCGAGTGGTCCTTCTTGGCCCAATGCCATAAGGTCATCTGACTTAGGAGTCATTAACCTAACGCTCCTTACACGAACCAACTAAGAACCCAAAAGTAATGAAAATAAGAGAATGAACAAAGCTAGCGACTCCAAAAATCACAGAAAGATAGCTTGCCGTGAGTGCCACTTCCTTGATAGATTCACAACCCGTTATGTGATACTAACTCTTCCTCGATCATCGCATAATTTCGATTTTCATTGTAAAAACCTACGCAGGATAGGGGAACTATTCTAAGATTTAAGCATAACCATGATGTCGTATATTGCATGTTGATTTATATTCGAAATATTCTTCTAGGCTATGTCTTAATAGATTGACAGGAAAAAAGAATTGATATATGTGTGTGTGTGTGTGCGCGCGCGCGCGCGCTTATCATTGTGAGATTCTCAATATTTATGCCAATCTCTACTCTTTCTTTGTCTTCCTCGAGGACGAGGAAGAGTTTAGCTTGGGGGATTTTGATGAGTGATTTTTATATACATATTTCACGCTTATTTTATACCCATTTCGCCTCATTTTATTCACCATTCTATTACATTTTCCTCGTTTTTGTTTCCTTTTTACTCTCTAGGTCCCTTATGTGTGTTTCAGGTGAATATGAACGATATCGGGGCTCTAGAGCAGGAAAAAGACGAAAAAGTGCCAAAAGTGCCAAAAAGAGTCAAAAAAGTGAAAGGGGAAAACAAGGCGAGGAGATGTAATCAAAATAAGAATAATCTGGATGAAACAATCTCCACGCGACCACATGGGATTTCCCATTTGACCGTGTGGAGAAGAGCCAAGAAGCAGCCTAATACAGTAGTAAGAGCATTCAATGCGACCACGTGGAAGTATCACACAAGACCGCGTCGAACGACGCAAAAAGATGGAGAAAATGTTCAAGGGAGAAGCCAGAATGATGTGGTCGTTTGATTAAAATGACTCCGTCGTTTAAGAGTAGTCATCTCTTTGGAATTCTTCAGACAATATCGATGCAATCGCGGGGATCCCGACGCGACCGCGTAGATGGGCTTTGTTGGAATTGGGTACACCCATGGCAGGTTTAGCTCTGGGGGTAAAATAACAATTATAGTATTATTAAAGGGGGTAAATGTAAATTGAATTAGCCTTGGTGGATAATTGCAATTTACAGAAGTTCATGGTTCCTAATGCAAATTTGTTTTGTAACTACCCTTACGTTATTTGTTAACGTTAAGTTTTCCAACGGTAGAAAACTGTTCCCCTTTAATTCATATTGATACCCCATTGCCTATGAGAATTGGTCAATGGAATTGTTACGTTATTTCCTCTCTCTCCCAACACAACCCGCAAGAAGAAGAAGATCAAGAGTAATCTTGGTGGTGAAAAGATTTTGGTTTCCTTCGGGGATCCCAAATCCAATCTGAGCGTCGTTCCTTTATTCCACAACATTACATGTGAATTCTTCATCTGTCACGCCCCGCTTCCCAAAATATGGAGGCGAAGCGTGAGAAGGTCCGCTCAGACTTGAAGCTGCAAAGCTGCAAGTCCGATAAGCGTCAATCAAATTTAAAACTGCAGGCCCTTGCAACGCGAACGAAACAAAGATAATAATAATGAAATGAGACAAAAGAAGCATCTCAGAATATCCATAAAATAAGTTTCCAACATCACAGAAAAACCACCAAGCTAAAAGTAAGAGACTAAAGGCCCAAACATGGCCAACAAAAGTACAAAGTACAACCACGGTGCTACGCACCAACAAAACTAACAAAAGGCCTAAAACAACATAAAGCTCAACAAAACTCAAAGCAAGGTCACCGGTGTCCACCAAAATCCTCCTGGCAATCATGGACTCAGACTCAGCGTCAGCGACTCATCACGTACACAGCAACGATCTCTGGCTCAGGGTCTAACATGTGACACCCAAAGAGAAAGGGGCACATGTCAGCAAGTCTGGAAGACTTGTGCAAGTGAAACTGAAAGTACAAGTAAGAGCAACCTAGCAGTTCTAGCATGATGCAATGACATGGCAGTTTAGGTATGAGTGCAGCAGGTAAAGAAAACAACAAGTAGCTAGCATGGCATGGCAAGTGTGGCAAGACTAATAACATTTACAAGGATTTCTCTAGTCACGTTTTCATGTCATTTGCAGAGTTTACGCCTTACAGCTGAAATGACTTTCTTTCACACTGATTGGCCGCTTAACTCCGCCCCACCCAGAGTTTACGCCTTACAGCTGCAGTTGCTGATCAGGCAGACTCCCAGCTGATTGGCCGCTTAACTCTTACCCCATCCCACGTGTATCGAGCCAGGGCCTTACCCCCGAACGGTAATGCTCGCTTCTGGATCACGAGCCAGGAAGTGTTTTTAACAAGTATGGCGTAGGGGTGCACCTAGCCAGGACAAGCAAGTACAAGTATGTAGCGTGTGCTACGAATGCAATATTCAACTTGGATGACATGTAGAATGCAATGCATGGCAGTTAAAAGTGCGTACAGATAAGGAAAGTAAACGTGACAGTTTAGTATGCATGAACATCAAGTTTAAAGGGTGGATCTAGCTTCGTTGTCAAGCTAGATCAATTAGGTGACGGATCTAGTTTCGTTGTCAAACTAGATCAAATAGGCGTCTAGCCAGCTATCATTTCACTGGCTAGTCTCTTTTACGCTAAAAGCAAGGAAGTGGCCTAAAAACATGGCCCTACACAAGAGTTGGCAAGTTTCACTTGCCTGTAAGTACAACGTCTGAGCACAGCGTCCAATGAGTCCAAGAATCACAATTATCCTACGTGCAAAGTCCACCGGCCTAAAGTCCATATTATTAATCTTGATTAGTGATTGCTAAAACATTTAAAATACTTTAAAATACTGATTTTTAGTCTTGATTAGTCATGCAATTGGGTTGGGGGTCCTAGGGGTGCAAAGCGTTACCTCAACACGACGCGAAAGCTACACCGGCGTCAGGTAGCGACGCCGGGGGTTGGAATAATAGAACGCGCTCCAAGTCCTGATTCCAAAATATATTCCTCGCTGGAAAATTCAGAGCTTCAACCGGGGCGACGGTTCCAGATTCCAAAGCTAGCACGTGCGACGACGGGCTACGACGTGCGACGACGTCGTACGCGACGAATCCTCGAAGAGCAAGAACCTAGGTGGGGCCCATAGTAGTCCTAGGGACCTTTGGGGGACCCACAATACCTCTGGAGAACTTGGGGGGCCCACGGTGGCAAGTGGTGCGACGGATGTGGGGTTGCGACGTATGGCCATCGGTCGTACCCTAGCCTGACCGAGAGAGTCTCTCGGTCAGACACAGCGCACGGCGCTGTGCAGCGCTGCGGAGCGGTGCAGCAGCGGGTGCGAGGAAATCCATCGGTCGGAGCGGTCGGTCGTCTCGGTCGGGCGCTTGGGCGGGCGTTGCAACGTTGCAATGTTGCAACGCGGGGCGATGCGGGCGTGGGCATCGGTCAGACACAGCGGGCGGGCCGGTCGGGCGCTTGGGCTGCAGCGGAGCGGGGGAACGGGCGTGAGCGGGGGCGGCCATCGGTCTGACCGAGGGAATTCCCCGGTCGGACACAGCTTGGTGCGGGGGAACGATGCAGCGGCTGTGCGATGGCGCGGACGAAGCTTGGTGCGGAGGAAGCTGCCGGGCAGAGCGGGCGAACGGAGGCCGTTCTCTCGGTCGTGTGGTGGCTGAACGTCGCAACGTTGCGACGAATCGTCGCAACGTCCAATTTGAGTTTTGGGAGAGGCTAGGGCTAATTTCTTGCGAAAATAGGACTTGCTAGGGGTTGCTTATATAGTATAGGTGGGTTGACTTGGTCTAGGGCTAAATCTAATAGGATTAGAAGTTCAAAAAGATTTAAAATTTGAATTTAAACTTCTCCAACCCATTCTAGGATTTGACCTAGTCCAAATGAGCTGGAAATTGGCTCAAAAATTCTTTAAAACGTTTAAAACTCAAATAAATTTTATTTGGCCGAAATTAATTTAAAAATAAATTATTAAAAATATTATAAAACTTGTTAAAAATATAAAAGTGGTCAAATAAACTCCAAAAATTATAAAATAAATATCGTGGTGTTCGTGATGACGAATGTGAGCTAACTAAGAAGACAGATCTCAAATTCGACGTCGGATGACGAAACTAAAAATAGAAACGTCTCCCGTCAAGAGTGAGAATCGTCACGTCTCATCGAGCAAGTTTAAATTGTGGGAAAACGACTCGAGAAACGTCGTTCCAAATTAGTGCCATTATTTAATACTCTCAGAGACGTTCACAACGACATATCACACAAAAGTGTTCACAAACAAATATATTCTAAAATAAACACGTGCACGGCCAAAAGCACGTGCACGAAAAACGTACGACGAAAAGTGGTCGTTACATCCTCCCCACCTTAGAATAAAGTCCGTCCTCGGACTTTCTAATACATCTAGTCGCTCTAATAACTACCCCAAATCAAGTCACATCGTATTTCAAACCAAGTATAGTCATTACAAGTGCTCATATATGCACTAGGTAGTCGAACATTATTATTACCAACACGTATATATATACATTCACGTACGTATACACTTTTACCTATTATAGTCCGTCAACTTCATACATGTATTTCAATCAGGTATATAAACATACATCCCTTATATAACTGCTACTACTTACCTAAACACAAAACAATATTTCAGATACTCATATAAAGATAGCTTCACGCTCAGCCAATACAATCATCGCTCTACCTATATGTAGCTACCTATGCACAACCATCAAGGGTATACTACCCTCTAATATTCATCCAATACCAAACATCTCAACACATATAGTCACACCATACCGTTATTGAATCAAGTTCACTATATCTAATATACATTCACCACTACTATAATTTCACCATATATATAGTCATTCAATACATGCAAATAGTTCACCATATATTCACATCACGTACGGTCCTATAACTATATTTACGGCACGCCACATATACCATAGTCATCAATACCTATAACTAAGCACATACTTACCCGTGCATGGTGCACACCCATACACGCTAACATTTCATTTCATACGCCAATCATACCATTATATAACTAGCACACATACACACTTAGTTTTAGCTAATACACATACGTTCACATAACAAGTCTTTGGTAAATAACTATACCACAAGACAAACACCTATAACTATATACTGGCGTAGCGACCCACAATCATGTGCGTAGCACAACCAGGCACAAACACTCCTATCCCTATACATACATCAAGCATCGTTATATTCAAGCTACAAACATACATTCAATATACTTAGAGTTTACCTACTCAAGCTTGAGTGAGACTCAATACACACATCAGGGTATTCTATATACGTAACACGGCATTCATACATATACCAATACCACTCTTATATTTATATATATGTCTACCAATACAACCATATACATTCCATAGATCAATCCCTCTAAATATTTAGTCCGGTAATACTTACATAGTTCAATCAATTTATACACCATAATAATAATACAGACATCAGCACACGTATATTTATAATACACTCCCTAGTACATGCATACGTATTCATCGTATAGTCACCCATAAGTAATGTATATATCTACACCATGGCCTACTACCTATAATTAGTATACTAACACATCCACACATGCATAATTAGGATGTGCAATAGTCGTGTATACCTCACGGTATGCACACATGCAACATCCCGCAAAAGCTAGCAATATTAATCAAAATTATAATCCTACTACCATATGTATAACACATATATACTCAGGTAACAAAACATAACTACTTACGTCCAAGCACTATATGTATATCTACCTACGAGCACATACTCACTCATACTAGTATATAGATCACTCAATAGGCCTACTTACTTATCTATAAGTTCACACATCATCATCACACCTAGCATATACATAGCTTTACAAATCATTTTATTTCAACCATTATAAGTATCTCTTACCACATACACAACTTAGATATTCTAACGCTAATTCAAATATACACAAGCATCCCTAGTATAGTATATCTAACCACTCACAAGTCTATACATTCTAACACACAAACAACTTCCTAATATTACGAATAACTCCGAGTACATATATATATATATATCACACAATAGGCAAGCATCAATATACTATGGGGGCACGCTCATTCAAGCCCACGTACACAACTTAGGTACGTGCACAACGACACCTCACAAGGGTCCAAGGGTCTACTAACACTTAAGGGTTGGCACGGACATTGACGGACACTTAAGCCTAAGCAATAAAGAGAGGTCGAGAGCGTGACGAGGGAAGGATCGATAAGCACGAGTTCAGATAGGACGAGTACAAGGAGACAGCTTGGTTAGACGAAACATTGGCTCAATGGTGATGTTTAGGTTGAGGGAAAAGGAGGTGTAGTGATACATACATAGGATGTAGAAAAGAAGGTAGGGTAGGTGGCACAGGCTAAAATACGTGAAGTCTGAAAACTGTTGTACTTTAAAATCCTCGTCTGAGAAGGATTGTTTGGGGATCGATAAAACGAGTTGTTCAAAAGTAAATCTGAGTTGAATATTCAAAATAATAGAAAATGGCCTATTGGTTTTGAAATCATTTTGAAAGGAAGTAAAATCATTTACGCGAATATTATGGACATGGTTTAGAAAATTCTATCAGTCAGTAATTTACTAAAATGTTGACCAAAAAGTTTTGGAAAGTCAAGAATGAAATCAAGTAACGGAAAGATTTAAACTCATGTTAAATGTTTTCAAAACTTCTAGGCTATGGAAGATTTAAAATAATCAATTTTGAAACTTCTTTTAGAAAACCATGGTTTGCCAAAAATGAGAAACTGATCTACAAAAGGTTCTTAATGTACGAGCACAACAAGTCTGACACGGATATAAATATAATTGAAATTCAATTTGGTTTAGAAATATTTCTAAAACGTGTATGGTGAGCGGAAAGAAAATAGTAGTAACTTAGCATAAGAATTATCAGGGTTGAATAGCAAATCTTTAAAATCAAATCAGGGAGGGTCTAAAGCAGGAAGAGGTTATGAAAATAGTAATTTTGCAAAAATCTGAAATAGTGGGAACGGCGAGCAAAACCAACTTGCTGAAATCTGAAATTCCATGTGGCTTGAAGAGTATATTAAAAGTAAACACGATGTATTATTCAAATGGCACAAATAAGAAGGAAAATTATAAATCGAATTGGACAAACGGTTCGGAATAAAATATATGAAAAGACGACATGAGTACGAAAACATAGGCTGGGGAAAATATTATAAGCTAGAGTTCAAAATTCCGACAAACGTTTTAAAAATTTAAATCAACGAAGTAGTATGGGAAGGAGGAAATCGAAGAATACTTTCAGAAGATTCAGGTTTGTAACGGAGAGGGTCGAAAATTGACGACGATCGTCATGAGGCGATCTCGTGAATCGAGGGGAGGAAATTGGTCAGGTGGTCAAAGCATACATACGTCTAGGACATGAATCAGAAAAGTCTACGGAAACTCCTACGGTTGACCAACTAAAGATTTGAAACTAAGCACTAAGACTTCCTAAGGGGCTGGACGGTAATGAAATGCGTTCAGCTTGGTCCGAGATCAATGAACCCAAGCGAACGACAAAAGGAAATTTTAGAGGTCTAGTATGGTCAGGGTTAGGCAAGGACCACTAAGGTAACTCCTACGGCGATCAATTGCTAGAAGGGGGGTCTAACTACCAATCGGAGGCATCTAACTAGCAAGCACAGACGTCTAACTAAGTCCCTTACCACCTAGTGTCCTAAGAAATCGACTAGACTCAGGGCTTATGACTCGGATGTTGCAATTTATTTAATGGACATTCCGTTATCATCGTTGTTCCGTTAATTCGAAATGCAAGACTGGACCTGCATGGGCCACCAACAAAACCTGTCACGCCCCGCTTCCCAAAATATGGAGGCGAAGCGTGAGAAGGTCCGCTCAGACTTGAAGCTGCAAAGCTGCAAGTCCGATAAGCGTCAATCAAATTTAAAACTGCAGGCCCTTGCAACGCGAACGAAACAAAGATAATAATAATGAAATGAGACAAAAGAAGCATCTCAGAATATCCATAAAATAAGTTTCCAACATCACAGAAAAACCACCAAGCTAAAAGTAAGAGACTAAAGGCCCAAACATGGCCAACAAAAGTACAAAGTACAACCACGGTGCTACGCACCAACAAAACTAACAAAAGGCCTAAAACAACATAAAGCTCAACAAAACTCAAAGCAAGGTCACCGGTGTCCACCAAAATCCTCCTGGCAATCATGGACTCAGACTCAGCGTCAGCGACTCATCACGTACACAGCAACGATCTCTGGCTCAGGGTCTAACATGTGACACCCAAAGAGAAAGGGGCACATGTCAGCAAGTCTGGAAGACTTGTGCAAGTGAAACTGAAAGTACAAGTAAGAGCAACCTAGCAGTTCTAGCATGATGCAATGACATGGCAGTTTAGGTATGAGTGCAGCAGGTAAAGAAAACAACAAGTAGCTAGCATGGCATGGCAAGTGTGGCAAGACTAATAACATTTACAAGGATTTCTCTAGTCACGTTTTCATGTCATTTGCAGAGTTTACGCCTTACAGCTGAAATGACTTTCTTTCACACTGATTGGCCGCTTAACTCCGCCCCACCCAGAGTTTACGCCTTACAGCTGCAGTTGCTGATCAGGCAGACTCCCAGCTGATTGGCCGCTTAACTCTTACCCCATCCCACGTGTATCGAGCCAGGGCCTTACCCCCGAACGGTAATGCTCGCTTCTGGATCACGAGCCAGGAAGTGTTTTTAACAAGTATGGCGTAGGGGTGCACCTAGCCAGGACAAGCAAGTACAAGTATGTAGCGTGTGCTACGAATGCAATATTCAACTTGGATGACATGTAGAATGCAATGCATGGCAGTTAAAAGTGCGTACAGATAAGGAAAGTAAACGTGACAGTTTAGTATGCATGAACATCAAGTTTAAAGGGTGGATCTAGCTTCGTTGTCAAGCTAGATCAATTAGGTGACGGATCTAGTTTCGTTGTCAAACTAGATCAAATAGGCGTCTAGCCAGCTATCATTTCACTGGCTAGTCTCTTTTACGCTAAAAGCAAGGAAGTGGCCTAAAAACATGGCCCTACACAAGAGTTGGCAAGTTTCACTTGCCTGTAAGTACAACGTCTGAGCACAGCGTCCAATGAGTCCAAGAATCACAATTATCCTACGTGCAAAGTCCATCGGCCTAAAGTCCATATTATTAATCTTGATTAGTGATTGCTAAAACATTTAAAATACTTTAAAATACTGATTTTTAGTCTTGATTAGTCATGCAATTGGGTTGGGGGTCCTAGGGGTGCAAAGCGTTACCTCAACACGACGCGAAAGCTACACCGGCGTCGGGTAGCGACGCCGGGGGTTGGAATAATAGAACGCGCTCCAAGTCCTGATTCCAAAATATATTCCTCGCTGGAAAATTCAGAGCTTCAACCGGGGCGACGGTTCCAGATTCCAAAGCTAGCACGTGCGACGACGGGCTACGACGTGCGATGACGTCGTACGCGACGAATCCTCGAAGAGCAAGAACCTAGGTGGGGCCCACAGTAGTCCTAGGGACCTTTGGGGGACCCACAATACCTCTGGAGAACTTGGGGGGCCCACGGTGGCAAGTGGTGCGACGGATGCGGGGTTGCGACGTATGGCCATCGGTCGTACCCTAGCCTGACCGAGAGAGTCTCTCGGTCAGACACAGCGCACGGCGCTGTGCAGCGCTGCGGAGCGGTGCAGCAGAGGGTGCGAGGAAATCCATCGGTCGGAGCGGTCGGTCGTCTTGGTCGGGCGCTTGGGCGGGCGTTGCAACGTTGCAATGTTGCAACGCGGGGCGATGCGGGCGTGGGCATCGGTCAGACACAGCGGGCGGGCCGGTCGGGCGCTTGGGCTGCAGCGGAGCGGGGGAACGGGCGTGAGCGGGGGCGGCCATCGGTCTGACCGAGGGAATTCCCCGGTCGGACACAGCTTGGTGCGGGGGAACGATGCAGCGGCTGTGCGATGGCGCGGACGAAGCTTGGTGCGGAGGAAGCTGCCGGTCAGAGCGGGCGAACGGAGGCCGTTCTCTCGGTCGTGCGGTGGCTGAACGTCGCAACGTTGCGACGAATCGTCGCAACGTCCAATTTGAGTTTTGGGAGAGGCTAGGGCTAATTTCTTGCGAAAATAGGACTTGCTAGGGGTTGCTTATATAGTATAGGTGGGTTGACTTGGTCTAGGGCTAAATCTAATAGGATTAGAAGTTCAAAAAGATTTAAAATTTGAATTTAAACTTCTCCAACCCATTCTAGGATTTGACCTAGTCCAAATGAGCTGGAAATTGGCTCAAAAATTCTTTAAAACGTTTAAAACTCAAATAAATTTTATTTGGCCGAAATTAATTTAAAAATAAATTATTAAAAATATTATAAAACTTGTTAAAAATATAAAAGTGGTCAAATAAACTCCAAAAATTATAAAATAAATATCGTGGTGTTCGTGATGACGAATGTGAGCTAACTAAGAAGACAGATCTCAAATTCGACGTCGGATGACGAAACTAAAAATAGAAACGTCTCCCGTCAAGAGTGAGAATCGTCACGTCTCATCGAGCAAGTTTAAATTGTGGGAAAACGACTCGAGAAACGTCGTTCCAAATTAGTGCCATTATTTAATACTCTCAGAGACGTTCACAACGACATATCACACAAAAGTGTTCACAAACAAATATATTCTAAAATAAACACGTGCACGGCCAAAAGCACGTGCACGAAAAACGTACGACGAAAAGTGGTCGTTACATCATCCCTCATTCCTCGTCGATGAATTTCATCATGTTCAAACCAAGCCAAAGAGAATAGGAGCCACAAGGTCATTTGGGAACTCCACACGACCACATGGAGGAGATGCCACAAGAAAGTCCACAAGCCTTACAAAGACTAAAGATCTGCACACAACTCTATAGTTATCTTCACTCCATCTTATTTTTCCATCAAAGAGCGTCTTGTTTTGATTCCAACACATATTTATTTGTATATTTCAGAGAACACAGTGATTTTATACATTTTCTGGAAGACGAGGCCGCTGTGCAGAATAAACGATGCCTCCAAACAATGCGATCGTGTGAAATCAACGTGACCGTGCCGATATAGAGGCTAAAAGTGCAAAAAAAACCTGTTTTGCATCTCTGTGATGATGCGGTCGTTTGGTGCTTAAGACGGCCGCGTAGAATTGGAGTTTTTGAAGAGTTTTTGAGTTATTTTTAAGACAGAATCGACGCGACCACGTGGATCTTCCATCAGGCATTGGCATTTGACCAACACATGTAGCCTGCTTCTGGATCACGAGCCAGTAAGTGTATTTGGTATAGGGTTGTGCCTGCAACGCAGGTGCCTAACCTTGACAAGAAAGTACGTAGCGTGTGCTACGAATGCAACATTCAAGCATGGATGACATGGCATGGCAAGTTATAATTTAAGGGCGTACAGATAAGGAATTTAAACGTGACATGCATAGCACAAGTAAAGAGCATGCAGATATGAAAATTTAAACGTGACATGCAAAAATACATGAATGACATGGCAGGGTGACAGATCTAGCTTCGTTGTCAAGCTAGATCTTAAAATTGCGTCTAGGCGAGTATCATTTCGTCGCCTAGTCTCTTTTACTCCTAAAACAAGAAATGGCCTAAAGCACGGCCTAAACAAAGAAATGGCAAGTTTCACTTGCCTGATCCTGGAGTTCTTGGTGTCGACGAGTCCGTACAGAAAGCGCGTTCGTTTTTTGCGTTATCGGATTTCGATATCAGTTTAAGTGAAAATAACTTATTAATCAACTTACGTATTTATTGAAGTACGGGTACTGTTTAACTATTAGATTAAAATTACAATCTGTGTACTCCTGATTAACACATCAGATAACAATTGCTTAATATATATAAATACTGTTATTATGAAATCGGAGTTTTTTAACATTCAGGTAAACTAATTTATACCAACTAATATACCCATAGCTTATAACAGCTAGCATGATAGTATACCCTAGGAATAATATCGAGTAGGTAACCCAGTAAATGAATTTAATCATTCTGAAAACACATGCAGTACTTAAAAGTAATGTATCAGCATAAATAATGATACTAACCTAAGGTGAATTGAATCACTAACAAAATACCAATACTTTATCTCATTCTATTTTAATTACTATAAAAAGACAGTAATATAACAAACTAATTCTAAATATTAATAACTAACCCTAGCTATTAATATGAACCCTAACAGATAAGTATGTCATTCTACCTTGATGATCTTACAAGCAACGATATCATCCTAGTATTTAGAACCCTAACAACTGCAAACTAACTCATCAAATAATAAACCAACTAACCTTTAAAAAGCTATAACTCTTGGTGGTTGCAGGTGAAGGAGCGAGGAAGTCGAGCGACACGAGAGGAGGCCGTTAGGCGTGCGCGTGAGGGTGCTGCTGCACTGTCGCGCCTGGGCGGCCGCCTGGGCGAGCGGGGAGGCGGACGGCAGAAGAGGGCCACCGTCGGGTCTGAGTGCAGGTCGGAGGAGCTTTATGCGGCTGTGCGGGCTTTCAGCCTGGCTGCCTCACGGGGAGGGGAGGCGCCAGCGCAGCGAGGATGCTGGTCACAGGATGAACGCTCGGAGACGAGGGCGCATGGAGCTGAGCGCGGGGTGGAGGAGGAGACGTCGCGGAATGAGTGTGGGAGATGGCGTGTTGACGTGAGGAAGACGAGACTGGGAGGCGGCTGCGTTTGCTATAGGGTGAAAATATATAACTCTAGGGTTTTTTTCAATAATAGCTTAGGGTGTGTAGGGTTCTCGGTTTGGCCTTAGGGTATTATTAATAAGAAAAGAATAAGGGATAAGGGGGCAGCACGTGGGCTAAGGCTATGGCTTGGCTATAGCTTTAAAGTTTTGTTATTATAAATTATTAAAAGCCCACTCTCTCTCTCTCACTGATATGTGCAGCCAAGGTATATGGGCTAGGTTAAAATAATTTTAGGATGTATATTATTATTATTAACTAATTATTAGTGGGTAAAAACCATGTGAAACTTAGGGTTAAACCAATATTTAAACTGGGGCAAAAGTGAAAGTGGGTCAAACGAGACTCTAAAATTATGAAATAAATACTGGGGCGACCGTATCGACAAGAGAAACAGAATAAAGAAGACAAATCACAATTTGGACGACGAGAAACGAAACTAAAAATAGAAAGGCCTCACAACAAAAGTGAATATCGCGACGTCTCATCAAACAAAGTCAAGTCGTGGGAGAACGACCCGTGAAATGACGTTCCAAAATAATTCCACAAATTAATACTCTTCGAGAGGGTGACAACGGCATATCACACTATAAGGTTCGGATACAGACAAAGTCTAAAATAAATACGTGCACGAACAAGACTATGTGCATGTAAAACGTATAAGGATACGGGGTCCAAAGGCGACAGTAATCCCAAGTTGGGAACACGTCGGGGTTGGCTTGCTAAAGATGCAACCAAGGTGCTACAGCCCTATCGACACAACGACACGACTCACATACAAAGCAACAAAACCAATCAGGTACCCGAAAATGCTATACGCACAGCCGTTTAACGAATAGTGAGTACCGGCCATTACATCCTACCCACCTTAGAATAAAGTCCGTCCTCGGATTTTCTAACTATAAATATAACTCTAGCCAGACTAGTAGCTATCCGAGTCACATCACACTATAATTCAACCAGATATAGTCATTACAAGTGCTTATATATGCACTAGGTAGTCAAACAATAACTTTACTAACATATATATATTCACGCACATTACACACTTACAGCCATCATAGCCAGTCAAATTCATACACATATTTCAATCATTCATATAGTCACGTACCTCCCTATATAACTATTAAACACTTATTACATACCATGGTGCGCATACTCACAACCAATTAAATAGTTCACACCAGCAAATACCATCGTAACACTCCACGTTTAGATAACTACCTATGAACAAAATAATAAGGATACACTACTCCATATATCTCCTAGTGTACATCCAATGCCAATATATCAACACAAGTAATCACACCATACCATTATTAAATCAAGTTTTCTATATCTAATGTACATTCAGCATTACTAGAATTTCACAAATTTATAGTCGTTCAAATGCATGCAAATATTTCACCATATATTCACATCACATACGGTCCTATAACTATACTCACGACACGCCACACATACCATAGTCACTAATACCTATAACTAAGCACATAGTTACCCGTGCATGGTGCACACCCACACACGCTAACATTTCATTCATATATACCAATCATATCGCTATATACTCAGCACATCTACACACCTAGTTTAGCTAGCACACATACGTTCACACAGGCAAGTCCTTAGTAATTAACTATACCACAAGATCAACACATATAACTATATACTGGTATAGCGACCCACAACCATGTGCGTAACCCAACCAGGCACAAACAATCCTATCACTATATATACATCATCCATCGCTATATTCATGGTACTACACGCAAACCACAGACATATGTAACAATATACTTAGAGTATACCCACTCAAGCTTGAGTGAGACTCAAAACACATATCAGAATACTCTATATACGTAACAAGGTATCTATACTTATACCAATACCGCTCCAATGTATACACATCTACCGATATAACCATATACATACCATAATGTCAATCACACTTAATATCTAGTCAGATAACACCCACTTAGTTCAATCACTTTATATACCATAATAATATTACAGACGTCAGCACACATATAATTATAATACCCTCCCTAATACATGCATTCATCGTATAGTCACGCACATGTAGCATATCTATTCACACTATATCCTTCTACCTATAATTAGTATACCAACACATCTACTTCATACGTAGTTAAGATATGCAATAGTCGTGTATACCTCTGGTATACACGCATACAACATCCAGTAAAAGCAAGCAATACCAATCAAAATTATTATCCCACTACCATATGTATATCACATATAGACTCATGCAGCAAATACATAACTACTTACGTCTAAGCACAATACATATCTACGTACGAGCACATACTCACACGTACTAACATATAGGTCATATAAAAGGCCTACTCACTATAAACACACCTATTATCATTACACCTAACATGAACACGACTTACTAATATATACATATACATATCAAGAATTCACAAGTATCTTCAAACTACATACACTACTAGTCTATACTCCAATACAATTTCCAATATATATACAGACATTCCTAAAGTGTTATAGCTACCCACACATATATAACTAACATCACTCCTACACTTCACATATATATCACGAATAACACAAAATATACATATATAACACGAGAGACAACTATTAATATAATAAGGGTAGGACACTCAAACAGGTCTACACACTCTACCTATATTCATGCACCACGACTACATCCTAAAACCAAAGGGCCCACTACTAAACTGGTGTGACATAAACAACGGTAAGCACTAGTGGGATGACTAAGCAAGATGAAGGAAACCAAGATTAGATAGCGTAACGAAACAAGATCGGAAAGAATGGGTTCAGGCAGGGCCAGGATAAGGAGGTAAATTGATCAAGTGAAACTGGGATATAATTATGGATGTTTAGGTGGGGAAGGAAGATGTAATATTACCCTCATAAGTTACCGAAAATAGGACGTAAATGGTATAAGTTAAAACACTTAAAGTATAAAACGGTCATACTTGAAAAGTTGGAGTTCTCTTTCGACTAGGAAAATATTTAGGAGTCGGTAAAATAAGTTGTTGAATTAAACTTGTGTAGTTTATATATAGTAGAGGAGGAAACGGTATTTTGAATTATCGAAATGCCATTATATGAAAAAATTAAGATATTTACGCGAGTGTGGAAGACATAGGTTAGTAAATATGATAAGATAATAATTTTAAAGATTTCAGCGAAAAATTTCGAAATTCGGAGAATGTATGGAGTCTTGAATGCATGTTGAATGTTTCCAAATAACTTAAACCAGAAAAGAAATTCAAAATAGATAACATTGAAAATATTCATCGAATGGTCAGGATAGTAATGGAGAAGTTTCAACGATCGACGATGGTGTCATGTAGATTCACGTGATTCAAAAGGAAGGAAGTGAATCAAATAAAACGTAAATATGAAGGGAAATAATTTAGTGAAACTGCAACGATGGAGTTCAACGGTCGATAACACGAAAGTGTAATGATTAGGAAAAATGTTGGAAGCAGGGTTCTCATTACCGGGACGACTGAAGACCAAGAGAAACTTAACATTAAGACTCTCTAATGAAGAAAACTGTAATAGAGATCTCTGGAAAGGGTCCTAAGAAAAATTAAAATTACGTTCTGCTGGGCCCGAAATCGATGAACCCAAGCGAACGACTAAAGAATTTCTAGAAGTCTAATATGGTAAGAGCTAGGCAAGAACAACTAAGGTAACTCCTAAGATGATTATATCAATTTCTAGCATGGAGTCTAGCTAACAATCAGGGACCTCTAACTAGCAAGCACAGACGTCTAACTAAGTCTTACTAAAGTCCTGATCTAATGGATTCCCTACTAAGCTGAGACATATGTTCGGGCATCACGTCTACAAGCCACCAAAGACATAGGAAACGATAAAAAAAATTAGACTCAGGGTTTATGATTTGGATGTTTTAATTTATTTAATGGATGTTCTATAATTATTATCGTTGTTCCGATAATTTGTAGTTGCAGTGACCTGCATGGGCCACCAATAAAACCTGCCACGACCCGCTTCCCTAAAATGGAGGCGAGGCGTGAAAAGTCCGCTCAAACTTCGAGCTATGAGGCTCCAGTCTGTAAAGCGTCTGGAATGACCAAGTATAGCTCCTTGCAAATGTGATATAGAACAAAAAATAATAATAAAAGAAAAGAGACAGATAATATTCCGATCTCAGAATGTCCACAAATAAATTCAACATCACAGATAAGCCACCAGGCTAAAAAGAGAATCTAAAAGGCCCAAGCATGGCCAACAGAAATAACAAACGTACAGCAAAGGAAAAGTGCTACGCACCGACAAACTAATGACAACTAAGCAAAAGGCAACACAAAAACAGTCTCTACAACTGGTCACCGGTGTCCTCAAACTCCTCGACAAAAGTGGACTCAGGCTCAGCGTCAGCAAACACCTCGTCCTCAGCAACGGACTCTGGCTCAGCAACTAACATGCGACACCCAAAAGAGACGAGGGCACATATCAGCAAGTCTACGAGAGACTTGTGCAAGGAAACTAAAAAGAAATGAAACAACCTAGCAGTTCTAAAGTATGTGGTGACATGGCAGTTTAATGCATGGATGCAACAAATAAGATAATGCAACAAGTATGACATGGCAGCAAGTATAACATGGTAGCAAGTTTAACATGGCATGGATAGCAAAGATACTAAAACATTCACACAGATTTTACAAGTCAAGTAAACATGTCGTGCTCAGAGTTTACGTCTTACAGCTAAAGTGGCTGTACGGGCACACTTCTCACTACAAAAAAGTGAGTTTATTGTGACCAAACTTAGTGTCGACTTAAATTTGCTGACACTAAAAGTATACTTTTAGTGTCGGTAGAAGAAAGTCGACATTAGAAAAGCCATTTTTTGGATTCCTACATATATGCCGACACTAGAGCTCAAATCTTGTGTCGATCTTAAGCTGTCGACACAAGATGATAAATTGTCAACACTAGTAGGTGATTTTCTTGTGTCGGCTGCAGATGTCGACACTAAAATATATACTTTCTAGGGTCGACCTTGGTGGTCGACACTAGAACCACTACTACAAAAGGTTCTATACACAACGGTTGTAATTTAAACCATTACTAATGAGACCTATTAGTAATGGTTATTATCATAACCGTTGCCAATATTTTATTGGAAACGGGTTTTGTTAATAGATACGGTTGGCCTAGCATAAGCATTTTAAAATAAAAAAACAGACAATTGTTTTTAGCACAGTCACTACTACAGATTTGGGCTTGGGTAACGCCACTTAGAGAGCGTTTTTAAAAAGCGCTATCTAAGTGAGCTCTTGTATAACGCTTCTGCACTTATAGAAAATAAAAATAAATCAAAATTAAGGTAAAAATCACTTAGATAGCGCTTTTTGTTAAAGCGCTATCCAAGTAATACCTTAAATAGCGCTTTATTTTAACCCTACGGTACTAATCGTTATGTAAGCACTTTTATTTAAAAAAATACCTATATATAATCCCAAACGAGCCATAAATTTTTCAATCCCTAAATTTCCTAACCTAAGCTGGCCTCGTCCTCATCCTCTCTTTCCACTAAACTCGTCTACAATGGCAATGGTAGAAGAAGACGACGAGGACGAGGACCTCGCATTGGGCCCTTGAGGATTACAGCTGCAACATCATCATTGAAGCAAGCTGTCTCCTTCGTAATCTCCCTTCAAGATCTCCTCTCGCGCACCGCCGCGGCTGCAGATCCCTTCAGTCTTTTCCTCCTCCATCATGGTGGCGGAGGAGGAGGAGGATGAGGAGAAGGATGGATTGGCTTGCCACCCGCCGGAGGCTCTGATGGCAATTGGTTCCGCAAAGGGAGAAGGGGAATATCAAGGGTTTTGTGTGGTTGCTTTCCTTCACGATTTCTCTCGCTCCTTTGATATTCGGGGTTGGAAATAAGGCGGAGGGCTGGGGATTGGGGGTTAGGGTTTTGGTCCGGCGGTATTAGGGCTCAAGGTTACATTTTGGAGGAATTGGATTGGGATTCTGATGATCTCGGGGTCTGCATTCTATGTTTTGCTGCGGAGAAGCCAGAGTCGCCGGCGACGGTGATCTTCCCTTCCAATTTATTACTTTGTTCTCTGATTTTCCCCCCAATAATATTGTTTAAGATTGCAGAATTGTTTGGCTTCATAGATAATTGTTGACATAAATGCAAAGAAAAAAGAAGAAATTGTTGATAATAACCTTCCTGCCAATTTTGTTGTATCCTTCCGGCCAATCAAAACTATGGGCCGGCGTAGGGTGGTATCAAAAGCAATGTTCATACTTCCCATAAAAGCCCGCTACAAGATATTGCCCTCTTTTGCTTGGTTGATTTATAAAAGAAGATGAAGAAGAGAAAGAGAAGTGTGTTGTACATTTAATTGTATCAGATTTGATAGAGAGATTGAGAGAGGGTGAGAGAGATGGCAAGGCTTATGGGTCTGATGAGAAAGAGATCAGGTGTTACATTGTCTCCTTTCAGCACAGTGATCTCACCCTTCTCAACCCATCAAGCCTTGGATCACCCATCAGCTCCCCAAGTTGCTGCCAGCAGTATCAAGAGTGATGCAATCAAGGCAAGCCTCTCCCATTTTACCTAATTTTACCAAACTTCAGCTTTTGTTTATCTAAAAATTGATTTCAGCTTATTGGGAGGACACCAATTGTATATCTCAACAAGGTGACTGAGGGTTGTGAGGCCAGGATGGCAGCTAAGCTGGAGTTTATGCAACCTTCATTCAGTGTAAAGGACAGGTATATTATATATGGTATTTTTTCCCTAATTTTATTATTGCAATTGATGATCTGTATGTAGCCCATGAATATAAATCACCACCGTTCGATTTATTGTTATTTATTTATTTTATTTTATTGGGTGATCAGGCCAGCTTATGCTATGATAGAAGATGTAGAACAAAAAGGGTTGATTACTCCTGGCAAGGTCTGTATTTTCAAGCAATTTTATCCGATTCTGTGAGCAGAGTAACAAAATTAGTAATATGATGCTAAATATTCAAGATGTTCGGATTAGATATGATTGTTTAGAAAGAAACAAATCACTTGAATTGTTGTTGGATCATGTTTATCTCAACATAAACAGGAGTGCATGTAGATGTGTCTCAAAGTTGAGCAATTTCACCCTTGACCTTTTTTGTGAGAGATTTTTCTTGAAGTTAAGACTGTTTGGAGAATGCCAACTAGTCCTTGAGGATTATGGCAAGTCCCTCTTTTTTCCATAGCTATGTTGTTTGCCCAGAAGTTTATTACAAATTAAAGGATTTTTTTTATTTTTTATAGGGTGGATTATGTCCACAAATAGTTAGATGGCCAACGTCTTGCAAAATATACACCTCTATGGTAAAATAGAAATATGTCCATATTAGAGTTTGTTTGCGCCCGACATACACCGATACAAAAACCCATGCACAAAAACGTCATCGGAACTTCATGATACAATTGATATCTAGTTAATAGATTATCTCATAACTTTGTTAACACTTTGTGGAGCCTCATTCCATAGTGCTTGTACAAGAATTTATATATGGCGTCTTATTTGATCTCATAGTTTATGCATGGTCATGTGTGCTAATTCTCGGGTTGTGTCTATCATCATAACGTAAAATCTACGAGGGAATGTTTCACTAGCATTCTCCCCAGGTCAAGGCAGTACTAATGCTTATTGGTTGTTGGTTAATGTCCAACAATATTGCAGACAACTCTGATCGAGCCCACATCTGGAAACATGGGGATTGGACTAGCATTCGTGTCAGCTCTAAAAGGATACAAACTTATACTACAATGCCCTCATACACAAGCCTCGAGAGAAGAGTGACAATGAGATCCTTTGGAGAAAATTTGGTACTCACTGACCCAACCAAAGGGATGGGAGGAACAGTGAGGAAAGCCTATGAACTCATGGAGTCTCATCCCGGAGCCGTCATGCTTCAACAATTCAACAACCCAGCTAATGTTAAGGTAACTTCCATTCTTAAAAATCAATGTGATTTACAATGAATAACATATCCTTGCTTAAATTTATTTTTTCTGACATTAAGTTTGAATGTGTAGTCTTTCCTGTGATAATATATCAACACAATAATTCTGAAATAATGATGGAGATGTAGCATGGTAAAAATGACTAACATTTACTATGGAAGCAGGGTATCCTTGGAAATTGGATTCTTCTATAAAAATTGGATTCTTAAAAACCGTTACCTGCTTGCAAGCTGTCATTGCAGCTGCTAGTTTGATTTTTTAAGTTTTTAGTTTACTTTTTAATAATAACGTTGCGATTGATCTGATTTCTTTTCATGGTTGGTTATGAGTGATCCAGAATAGCTTAATCCGAGGCATATATGCAACTGAGTGCAATAAAATAAAATAAAATAACAAAAAACATGACTGAAATGTTTGAACTTCTATCTTCTCAATTGCAGACAAGCTTTTCTGGTGTAGAGGTAATGCCTCTTCTTCCAGACGATTCGCTGGATGCTGAAATACCTGAAGATGATCTGGAGATAACCTATTCAAGAGCAGGGGGAAGGGTGGGCAGAATGTCAATAAGGTCGAAACGGCGGTCCGGATAGTACATATTCCCACTGGCATTGCAGTTCGTTGCACAGGTGTGTCTTGCCCAATGGCTTACCTATCCCCTCCCACTTCTTTCTTCTTTTCTGTCTATTGATTATTAGGAATTAATCATGCTACTTCATGAAGATGGCTAAATTTTATCGAAAGAAATATGAAGTATAACATTTAATTCCAAATTTAGAGGTGATGCTTCATTAATTACATCTAACAGAACAGCAAACTCTAGGGTTTTTTTTAATAATAGCTTAGGGTGTGTAGGGTTCTCAGTTTGGCCTTAGGGTATTATTAATAAGAAAAGAATAAGGGATAAGGGGGCAGCACGCGGGCTAAAGCTATGGCCTGGGTATAGCTTTAAAGTTTTGTTATTATAAATTATTAAAAGCCCACTCTCTCTCACTGAAATGTGCGGCAAAGGTATAGGGGCTAGGTCAAAATAATTTTAGGATGTATATTATTATTATTAACTAATTATTAGTGGGTAAAAACCATGTGAAACTTAGGGTTAAACCAATATTTAAACTGGGGCTAAAGTGAAAGTGGGTCAAACGAGACTCTAAAATTATGAAATAAATACTGGGGCGACCGTATCGACGAGAGAAACAGAATAAAGAAGACGGATCACAATTTCGACGAGGAGAAACGAAACTAAAAGTAGAAAGGCCTCACAACAAAAGTGAATATCGCGACGTCTCATCAAACAAAGTCAAGTCGTGGGAGAACGACCCGTGAAATGACGTTCCAAAATAATTCCACAAATTAATACTCTTCGAGAGGGTCACAACGGCATATCACACTATAAGGTTCGGATACAGACAAAGTCTAAAATAAATACGTGCACCAACAAGACTACGTGCATGTAAAGCGTATAAGGATACGAGGTCCAAAGGCGACAGTAATCCCAAGTTGGGCACACGTCGGGGTTGGCATGATAAAGATGCAACCAAGGTGCTACGGCCCTATCGACACAACGACACGACTCAAATATAAAGCAACAAAACCAATCAGGTACCCGAAATTGCTATACGCACAGCCGTTTAACGAATAGTGAGTACCGGCCGTTACAATGGCCAACGGGAGTTGGGATTACTCTAAGGTTTCAATCCATATGTGCGATTCATGATAATTATGTCGCCAACGGGAGTTGGGGCATATTGAGAGCCCTCCTAGCATTGACCAAGTTTTGTCCCTGAAATATGGCTGAACATTGGTTAGGGAAGATGGTCCGCTTAATGCATCCGTCATGTGGTTATGCACTACGGGAGTAGGTTTAGTACATTAGGTACATTCGTGTCAAGACATTACGAGAGTACGGGGAACAAGATATCATGAGAGAAGATCGTATCATAGCATCACATAAGTGGGGGTAGGTGATTTCCTCTAGGTCAGAAAACCTCATCCTATGATGATTTCATAGCCACGCAACAAGTTTATTCCCATGTTCAATCAATATTACAATGATACCTAGCCCCAGAGCCCTTCATTGTATTTATTTCTCCATATTCTTTACATATCCCACATATCCCTTACGTAGCAAACCACGACCTAGGATTGATCAAGTACTCAATTACTTAACCTCCCTGCGAACGACCCGTTAGCGCTACGAGGATAACCGTGCACTTGCAATTTTTAAGTGTAAAACTCCTAACATGTTTTTGGCACTGTTGCCAGGGAAGTTGCGCTTAATTGATATTAGTTTAATTCTAGGTTAGTTATTCTACGTGTATATAAAAAATAAACAAAATGAGCAAAAAATTTCCCCCACCAACTCATTATTATTTGTGCTATTCTTTTGTACCACAGATGCACTTTTATCCTCTTGTTTCATCATTTGTTTTGTAGGTCCATTTTAGAGACTATGTGGATACCTAATGGATCTATGCTGTATATTTTGATGCCTCTGAACGATTTTATGGGTCCTTAGTGATATAAATTCGACGTCTAGCCCAAGTCAGTCGGACGACGAAATCAAAAATGCAGCAGAAAATAGATCTTAAAACATTTTCTAAATCAAGCCCTAAAGATACAACCCTTGCCAGAATTTCTACTATCCCGGGGTTGGGTCCGACCAACCCCTAAGGATAGATATAGCAATATATTTGCAATTATAAACGCATGATTAATTAAACTACATACCTTTCACTTTGTTTCCGTAAAATACGAAGCGTCGTATTCAGCAACCTTTCTTTAGCTCTGAAGCGATGCCCTGAGCTGCTTCTTCCGAGCTAAACCGCATCCTGAACCTAACTGCATCCCGAGGCGAGCCCAAAGCCTTGTCGCTGAGCCAATCACGCTCTCCAGAAAATTTCACTTTGAGTGGATTCTTCGTCAAGAATTTGTATCTGATCCAAACTCCTTCGTAGCTTTGCTAGAGCCCGATCAGGAGTAAGGAAGTATTATGGAGAAGCGGGAATAATTTATGTAAGGAAGTATTATGGAGAAGCGGGAATAATTTATTTAAGCTTAGATCCAAGCTTGCCCACGTTTAATGGAGATACTCAGATCTGGAGCTTAGTGTTTGTTTCAAGGAGGGGGGTTGGCCCTTATTTATATAATTGGCTTACCTCTCAACTTATCATCATATCCGATGTGGGACTAAAGGTTTTGGAGGAAAAATTAATTAAAGTTTGCCTTTCACAAAGGCCAATGTTTAGCGAATTTTTCCTCCCTCACCGTTGAGCTTCGCAAGTAATACAACCTATCAAATCGAAGAGCACTGAATGGTTATCACATAGAACAAAACAGGGCTCAATTACGTCTTCGTTTGACCCCTCAAACATAGTCTTAAAGATGTCAAAATTTTTTATTTTCGTTCAAATTCCAGCAGCCCAAACTTAATCCATTAGGGTTCGAAACCATATGTGTGGGGCCCATAAAGTGGGCCCCATGAATGTACCCAGCTCTAGCCCTAGGGCGTGTGCCAGTCATGTGCCCCAAAAGGTGCTACCAGGCACGCAGGAGCGCCTGTGCGCGTGCGGGCGGGCCAGTAGGTGGGTAGGTCCCACCCGCCCTACCTTTTAAAAAACGGGCACATCTTTGCCCGGCCCAAAGGCAGGGCCTAATATCTTTGGGCCGATTTTTAATTTAAAAACAATTTGGTCTTCATAGCTCTTTGGGTGTCTATTTAAAACACTTTTTTAAAAGACTTATTATGCTCGTTTGAAATCCGATTTGAGCGCGGTTTTCTCCCCGATTTACGTGGAAAAAATCCTTTTCATTTCTATGCCTTTAAAATATGCTCGCAAACAATTTACGACTTATTTATTTAATTGTTTTCGTTTATGTACGCATCATATGCAACATACATAATTCCCAGTTAATATTAAAATCCATTTGCATCAAATAAAAATGAACTCTGGGCATACATCCCTCAACATCTCTCACTTACACTCAGGATCATTTATCCCGAATGTAGAAGCTATCTTCAAATTGTTTGCAGTTTAATGTCTCTTGCATCAAATGCATTAACCTACATCTTTAATGTCTTAGACGTATATCGTAAACTCTTTGCGACTTAATTAATTCACATACATCATATGTATTATCTCCCTTAATTCCACTTATTACTTGATGAAGGTCTCACTTTGTGTGAGACCCTACAGCCTGACTCTACTACAGGTTGAGCTCGAAACCCTAGATGGCAGTGACCACGAGCAGCAGGTGCCGTCCATGTTTCGGTATCATACTTATGTGGTTAACTCATTGACATGAGTATTGTCGGGACCACCCTAACTGTGTTCGTAATGAATACCGTAGTTATAGTCCCTTCGTTAAAACTATGTCGCATAATCAAGCCTAGGGTACGGTCAAACAGTTAACCCTAATAGCTTGAAGTTGGTTAGTTTCCATCAATCCGTAGTCAAATAATGTTGGATTTCTTCCAACAAACTTTGGCCAAAGTTTTTCACTAAACACCAAACAAACACTTGCGATACTAACTCCCTATTATAGGAGAGGCGAATCCTTTCTTGGTCATTACTCTGCTCGCACGCTTCAAGTGTCACTCAACCAAAGCCCTTTCGATAGGCCCTGCCTCGAAGTTAGGTTAAAGATCTATGTGACACAGTTCACGTGCAGGCTCATACAATGACCTCAATTCTAAGGACCAACTAGCCTATAATCACTAAAATTTATCACTGACATATTTGTTATGTTTACCCGTGGGATAACTCTCGTTGGGTCGTTCAGTGAATTCATTCTCTAATGATCACTTGTGTCTCGTCTCCGACTTTGCCAAGTCGAACGACCATGAAATCATTGTCACCACTCCATGGTGAAGACAAAGACACAATGGTCTATCTGATGTTTCGATATCCTTTTCTCGAAACATCTACGACCACGAATGGTTTTACACTTATGCTAATAACGGTCAAACAATTCTCTATGATCGAGATCTTCATTTTGATACTTGTTTAACCTTGCATTAAGTCTTACAACTTTGCCTAAGTTCTAATGTTGACTACATTATTATTAACTTAGGTTAATTCTTACCAAACAGCTTACTGTGATTTTGAACAAGACATTTATACATGTACACAGAGATAAATTGCCTCGAGGGCATACCCATCTCAACATCTCCCACTTGCATTCAGGCTCATTTATCACGGTATCTCATACCGCATTTACACATAAATCTCTCTAAACTTTATGTGTTAGAACCTTCGTGAGTGGATTTGATAAATCATCTTTAGTTATATACTTAAGGAGTTTCTATGTTCATGTTAGACCACACATTTGAATCTCATCCAAATAGTTTCAATGGTATCTTGGAATTCATAATATTTAATTTGCCTGGATCTCATCCAGCTCATCGTACCTTACGAGAATAATCCAAAATAGCTATTGGTCAATTGCACGGTTCATAATCATTTCTGATGAAGTTTCAAACTCTTTGACCACTTTGTCAAAACATATGTTCCGGCACCTTGATGCCTTGTAAAATTTTTATTCGCTTCCACTGACCTTGAAATCTCCCTGGCTGATTCATATAAGTTTGTTCTTCTAAATCATAGTTAGAAAATAGACTATATTTGAAAACACCAGTTTTCATGGTCATCATGAGCATTTACATCGAGTCTGATCTGAATAGATCTATACACAGCTATTGATGGTAAAGTTTCATCAGAATCCATTTATAGCAGTTTTGATGATAACTTTTCTCAACCAGTATGACTTGTACTTCATTATTTTCCATCTGGACTAATCTTCGGTCTCGAAGATTCACTTGCAACCAAAGGAAACACTTTTCTTGGGCACGTAAACTAAATTCCATACTTTATTTACGTGCACGAAATTTTTTTGGATTGCATCAAGCCATTTCGTAGAGTCGCTACTCGGAATGGCACCTTGGAAGTTGTCTAGGCCATCATCAACTATGATGTCTTACTCGACTTTTTGTCTCACGAGACTCAAGTAATCCTTTAACTTCCTAACGATTAATTTGAGTTATATCATATTGATAATGTCCTCACAGAACCTTATCAAAAACCTATGCATTACTATCTGAGACTTAACCTAGAGGGAGGATTGTAACTCAAAGTCACTTGCCATGTATCGCACCATGTTTTACAAAGTACGATTCATGCTCTCCAACACACCGATGTGCTAAAAGACTTGACCTGAGAGAAAATCACATTTTCTTTTAATTACGCAAGAATTATATAGCTAAGTATTCGACTCTTCGATCTGATCGAAGCAGTTCAAATACTTCTGTCACTACGTACTCTATTTTATCAGACGTGTGTTTCATCAAGAACATGTGTCGTAATAAAATAAGTATAACTTATCTAGTCTAATATAGACTTGGGACTGAATACATACACATGTACAAGACTGTGAGTTCTCCAACTCATTCTCCCACTGTCTTACAGAAGGAGTTTCGCCATCATATCTTTTAGACAAGACTTACAAGTGTCTTTCGACTCATAATACGAGAGATCAAAAGCCCTTTCTTTATTTGACTTGTCAAGTCTGTTCTCTTCAATATGGTCTACTCTATTTTGCCATATATAATTTTTCCACGACTTGTGCATTCATGTATTACCACCTAATACAATCTCGTTATACAAATTACTCATTGCTTCAGAAGCAAAGTGACGACATTTGCCAAAGCGTGTTAGACGTCCTCTATGGTCCAAGAAACAATAATTGCTCCTTTTCCAATACGTAGGATAATCTATACCTTTTGTACAATGATTATCCCGAAACCGCGACATCAAATATGTTACATTTCAGTTCCTCCTACTTTTACCTTTACTAATGATAGAAAAATCTTTCTTTCTCAATTAACTTTCCTTAATGCCTTCTTCCTTTCTAAATCTCATTTAGATATTATACGTCTCAACACAAATAATAGACGTGCAAACATCTCATGTATCCAAACACTTGAGCTTTGCAACCTTGATTGTGCTCAACAAGTTGCTCGTCTCAAGATCCGGTTGGGATACATAGTCTTGTAGCGCTCATGCACTCATCTTCGATTCAAATAAGTTGATCGAAGTTTCGAACTTTATGGTTCAAAACCGTTTTCCATACAACCATGAGTTAACTCAACAAATTGTATGGAGAACATGTTTTGAACATCAGTATGTTCAAGCTGCCCCTCATATAGGCGAGTGACAGGTAGCGTGCATTTATTTTGTAGGACCCAGAGCTCAAGGAAATCATTGTCCTTAAGCCTGTGCTAAGAAGGACATTTTTAATGTCTGTAAGAACATAGTTTAGTCTATCAATTAGAATTTGAGCTGATATTCCTTTAACCAACCATTTTGACCCGTTAACTTATTCTCTTAGGATATTATGTTTTGGATTCCATCGGTAAACATAGAACTACCCTAGTTTAGCATATGTTCAATTTTAAATATAAATAGAATGGATTTTATCTAACTATATCCTCCCACTATTTTGGCGATCATTTTTAGCCATAATAATGAAGGATTTAAATTAATTAAATTTAGTGAGAAAGGTATCCAACCACCCTGAGCCACATAACCTTGAGTGTGCTCAACAAATTACTTGACTCTGCGATTAGTAGATGACTCTTCATCAATCATATCATATATGATTCCCTTATTGGTTTTTACCCCTAGCCACTTATGATCATGAGTGTGCTCATCCAAATCACAATGACTAGTCTAGTCGGACCCTTGTTTTCGTATCTAGCTTAACTTACACCTGTGCTCGATGTATGGGCATGACGCGACGGTTTGGGGTAAGTCTAAACTACATCACATGTAATGAGAAGTTGGTTTCTATAACGTAGCTATGATATAGCTTGAGTGTGCTCAACAACTATAACATAGAACCTATAGTTGCCAACCACTAAAACAAGGAAGGTTACGGCTAATCTTGAAGAAGATTTTAAATGTAGTTGACTAGATGACATTGATGGTTTCACATAATCATAACTCACATCCTTGCGGTTTAGCGGAACACGGCCAGGGATTTGGCTAGGCCAAGATCACTATCCTCAGTCGAGCAAGGGTGATCTGTACACTAATCAAAAAATACTAGACCGGATAATGATCCATTGAAGGATACTAATTATTCATATGTGTGACATTGACTTGAAATGGTTTCATTAAAACTAGTTAACCTATCAACAAGTTGAATCCTAAAATTCGAAAGTATTAGGATTAGTTAATAACTTTATTAATGCCCTTATCAACTATAAGGAATGAATTTCAGGGTGATATCCTAATCATGTATTAAACATTTAAACAAATTTAAATCATAGCATGTACATCAAAAATTATCTTATAATTTTCAGAAAGCTTTTAATGTCTAACCTAATAGTTCTTCTTGTATTATCATATAATTAACAATAAATATTATATAACCATTAAAGATACAAAAATTTTATCACATAAAATTTTGGCATTAACACTTGCAACTAAAATTATCTCATAATAAAGTTACAACAATAATTATCAAATAATTAATAAGATCTAAATTTTCAAACTTATCACATGATTTTTTTAAAATTAGATCTAATTTTCAAAAAACAATTTTTCGAAAAAAACACTTGAAATGACAATTTAATTGTTTAATTAAAACCTCCATCGGATGGAGAAACATGATGAATCATATACACTTTATAATTGCCAAAACTTTAGATCAAGTAAACCTGGCTCCGATACCACTGAAGGATTTGATGGGTCCTTAGAGCTATAAATTCGACGTTCGGCCCAAGTCGGTTAGATGACAAAAGCAAAAATGCAGCAGAAAACAGATCTAAAAACATTTTCTAAATCAAGCCCTAAAGATACAACCCGAGCCAGAATCTCTACTTTACCGGGGTTGGGTCCGACCAACCCATAAGGATAGATCTATCAACCTATTTGCAATTATTAACACATGTTTAATTAAAATACATACCTTTCACTTCGTTTTCGCAGAATACGAAGTATCGTTTTTAGCAACCTTTCTTTAACTTCGAAGCAATGGCCCAAGCTGCTTCACCCAAGCCAAACCGCATCCCGAAACAAACTGCATCCCGAGGCGAGCCAACACCCTTGTCGCCGAACTAACCACGCGCTCCAGAAAGTTTTGCCTTGAGTGGATCCTTTGTCAAGACTTCGGTCCGATCTAAACTCCTTCGTAGCTTTGTTAGAGCCCGATCAGAAGTAAGGAAGAATTAGGGAGAAGAGGGAATAATTTATTTAAGCTTAGATCTAGCTTGCTCATGTTTAATGGAGCTATTCAGATCTGGAGCTTGGTGTGTGTTTCAAGGAGGGGTTGGCCCCTATATAGGCGACTGACCCCTCCCCTTCTCATCATATCCGATGTACGACTAAAGGTTTTGGATGAAAAAAATTAATTAAAGTTTGCCTTTCACAAAGGCCAATCTTTAGCGAATTTTTCATCCCTCACCGTTGAGCTTCACAAGTGATACAGCATATCAAATCAAATAACACTGAACAGTGATCGCATAGAAACAAACGGGGCTCAATTCCAACTTCATTTGACCCCTCAAACGTAGTCTCAAAGATGTCAAAAATTTTGATTTTCGTTCAAAATCCACCCGCCTAAAATTTATCCATTAAGGTTCAAAACCTTACGTGTGGCCCCACGAAATGACCCAGCCCCAGCCCCGATGCGTGTACCAGGTGCCTCTCTCAAAACAATGTGAGCTTTACTCCCAAGCGTAGGAGATCGTGCAAGTAGTATCTGGAGAGTCCAGAGTCGAATCCTCGGGACAAGTCGACCTGAGATAACACGAACTCAACTAATCAAATAAAATATACGGTTAAGAAAACAACCACCTTTGTGAATGTGAAGAATAGTGTAAGGATTTGTAGCAAATGAAGTGGTTCCTAAAAGTATTACGGTATCACGAAAGTTTGGTATCCAATGAGACAAATATGCTACGGTTGTGAGTTCATTAGGAGTTTATAGTTGCTGAAATTTCACTTCTTACAATGTCACACGACGCTTCACCCGGTCAAGGCGTGAAGGCGTCGGAAGATAAATCAATGAAAACTAGTCAAAATAGCCTTAAACGTATTACTAGCAATGTTGATTTCATTAAACAATAATCGCAGCGATAAGTTCAGATTAGAGAACACAAATTGGCTAGCCTTATCAGGGCCTAGCCATAGGGCACATCAACAATATCGATAGTAAGCAAATACCCATCAAATACGTTGTAGAAATCAACAGAACTAGCAATTTGGACATGATAATAGGGCTAGAGACATGAGATTTAGCAACTACATACTCCTAACTACATCACAACCATAGCACAAAGAGATTAGCCACGCATGGTGCAATAAAAATCAGATTTGATAGCAAAATACATCGTTTAGATAGCAAAATACAAAGAAATACACCAAATACGGGGTATAAGTTCAAGAAATTATCACCAAATCTCCACTTTAGAACCCAAAACTCTCTGAGAATAGGAAGAATAGTCTCTGGAAATTTTCAGAATTTTCTCCTGGAGAAATACGCACAGTAGCCGCTCCAAAAGTCCCAAAATACGCCAGAATACCCCCCAAAACCCTAGGAATACGCTTATATAATAGCATTGCGGGTTTGGGGGCTTAACGGGTCGAAACCCGCTATCCGATACGCCTAAACCCAAACCCAATAGCCGGCGCATTTCTAGACCGTTGGATCCTTGCGGGATCTTCCCAGGAGCCGCCACGTGGTCTTTAGAATTCGTGCGCGCCCGATCCGCTATCGAATTTGAGTTCGGATCGGAGATAATCACCGTCGTTCGATTGGGATCGTGCGGTCCCCAAGGTGCCACGTCGCCGCTTCTTTCGCTTCGGGCGGGGGGGGGGGAATACGATCCGTTGGATCGAAATCCAACGCCCCAAAAACGTCCACGTCGCCCCGTCTCGCTAAGCGCTTCGAAATCGAGCGGGGCGTCTTTCGTCCGTCCGATCAAGCGGAGGCTCGTTGGATGCTCGCCACGTGGACAAGCAGCTGCCGCTTCGATTCAAATCGCGGGGAACGTACCGACCGTCGGATGAGAGCGGGGCGGAACGGATGGACGCCACGTGTCCACGGAGAAGCGCGCGCTGCTGCTGCGTTTTCTTTCGCTTCGGGCCGTTGGATCTTGATCCAACGGCTAAAAGAATTCCACGTCGTCCGCTTCCTTGCACCGTCGGATGAAGGCGGAAAGTGATCTGATGCGTCCACGCGTGCGCCAAGATTCGTGCGCATTTATTTTATTTCCAATAAATGGTATTCTGCATTCAAAAATACACAGTAATTAGCACAGATCTCAGAAAAATACAAATAAATAGTCGTTGGAATCGTGAGATCGAGACGATGCTAGGAAAAAATATAAAAATGCAGAAATACACAATCAAATTCACATTTTGTGCACAAATAGAGTAATTTCTCTAATAAATAATGGTGTACAAAATACACACATATTAGAGAGCAATTAAGTATTATATAGGCACATCATAGGACTAATTAGGGGGGTAAATATGCAATATTCAACCCGAATCACACCCCCCAACTAGCGTTTTGCTAGTCTCTAGCAAAAAAGAGCGAAATACGGTATCAAATATACACCTAGATCACCGTATCAGATCTCAATTTACTCACCACCATACTACAAGGACAAAAGAATATGATCACACACTAATGCCAAGATTTCATGCTCATTATATAATTGTACTCATGGGTTTAACGATGAAAAGCAAGTATCTCAAATGGTTATCAAATAGACTTAAATTCACTATCCATTACTTCTCAATGGCCCACATCTTTCAATCAAAGTATATAACTTGGAGCGTAGATGTATCATGCAAAGCAAGCAAAAAATAGATTGGCATCAAGACATACACACGTCAATTTTCATTCATATGAAATCACACCATATCTTGTGCTTTCTTTAAGCTTTGGAAGTTCTCTTGCCTCGCTAATGATGCACACTTTTTCTTGCTCTTCTTTTCTCATTTTATTGGTTCTGCGTAACGCGCATCAAGCAACATTTGCAGAAAAATGTATAACTTGGATTGCTCCATCAAATGATTGAGGTTCCAGTCAATGGCTCCCAAATCAGACGATAATAGGGCATTAGGCCAAGAAGGACCCCTCGGACTGTACTAATCGAGCCAACCAAGTTACTTCTTTAATGACACATTTATTCGTCCATTCATTTTTCTTCATTCATCTTATTTCATTCTTTCTTTCGTGCGTGCATAAGTAACTTAGCAAGATAGCTTCCTTTTCTTTATTCTTTCACAAGAATGGGTTATCCTAATCATTTCAAAAGACAGTGTAGACTTTCACCCAAAATTACACAAAGCATGCAAATAGCACTGAATATGAGATAAAAAGTACTGCTCCAGTCATTTTGTGATGGTGTGTTCCATTGAAAACATACGACTTGCTAATTCATAATTTCAAGATTCATTAAGTCATCATTCAATCCTACCATAGAGATATATCAAAAGAGATTCACCATGAGTACTAGCATTCATGTCGAATGAGAATGAAATATGTAACAATAGTGGTGGAGGAAAATAAATCATATGTGCAAAGTGGTGAATGGATTTCGAGAATTTTCATCACAAGAGGTTCATTTCTAGGTGTAGTAAGCATTGGTGATAAATATTGACTCAACCCCATTTTTTTTAAAAAATAAATTTTGAAAAGGGAACTACTAAAATGAAAATAAAATAAAATAAAAATAAAAATAAAAATAAAAATCCTAAAAGTTTATACCCTCCCCCCAACTTAAGATAAGCATTGTCCTCAATGTTAAGGAGAGGGAATCATGGAAAGAACACACCTGATTAGTGTCCACCCGAAGGTGGATCTGTGAGATCAATGGTGGTATCCTCTCTGGCCCAAAGCTCTTGAAAATGTTTCAGACGTTGTCCATTGACTTTGAATTCATGGCCATCCTTTTCATTCACTAAGACCACCGCTCCATGTGAAAAGACTTCTTTGACAAAGTATGGTCCCGTCCATTTTGAGCGCATCTTTCCTGGAAATATATGGAGTCTTGAATTGTACAACAATACCTTGTCTCCAATTTGGAATTCCTTTCGAAGGATCATCTTGTCGTGCACAGCTTTCATCCTTTCTTTTGCGAGCTTTGCATTTTCATATGCCTCCCGTCGTATCTCATCAAGCTCCATGATCTGCAATTTACGAGAAACATTTGATGAGTCATCAAGCAAATTAAGTGTTTTAATTGCCCAAAAATATTTATGCTCTAATTCAACAGGAAGATGGCAATTTTTTCCATAAACCAAACGAAACGGTGACATCCCTAAGATAGTCTTGTATGCTGTCCTGTAGGCCCATAGAGCTTCAGGCAAGCGAAGACTCCAATCTTTGCGTGTGGGATTCACTGTTTTCTGAAGAATGTTCTTGATTTCCTTGTTCGCCAATTCCGCTTGCCCATTTGTTTGAGGATGGTAAGGTGTTGAAACTTTATGTGTCACCCCAAATTTCTTCATTAGATTTGCAAAGAGCCTATTGCAGAAATGAGAACCTCCATCACTGATAATAGCCTTTGGCACTCCAAAGCACGAGAAGATGTTTTCTTTCAAAAATTTCAGCACAATGGAAGCGTCGTTGGACCTGCAAGGAATAGCTTCCACCTATTTAGAAACATAATCAATGGCAACCAATACAAATATATATCCAAAAGATGGTGGAAAAGACCCCATGAAATCAATACCCCAACAATCAAATAATTCTATTTCTAGCATGGGGTTCAATGGCATCATGTTTCTTTTGGTAATTCCCCCCAACTGTTGACAATGCACGCATGATTTACAATAGGCATAGGCGTCTTTAAACATACTAGGCCAATAAAAACCACTCTGTAAAATCTTGGCAACAGTCTTATGAGCTGAAAAGTGCCCCCCACATACCCCATCATGGCAAAAATGTAAAACACTATCAAACTCATGGTCGGGTACACATCTCCTTACAATTTGGTCTCCACAGTATTTAAAAAGATAAGGATCATCAAAATAGAACGATTTTACCTCATGCTTGAAGCGTTTGAAATCTAAGGAAGACCAATGTGGAGGGGTTCTACCTGTCACCAAATAATTAGCTATATCGGCATACCATGGTAGGGTAGAAATGGCGAAAAGCTGCTCATCTGGGAAAGAATCTCGCAATGGAATGGTAGGCGACTCTGTTCCCACCGTCAATCTAGAAAGGTGATCTGCGACATTTTTCTCAACTCCTTTTTTATCCTTGATCTGAATATTGAATTCCTGCAAACGGAGAATCCATCGTATAAGTCTAGGTTTCGCATCCTTTTTAGATAAAAGATATTTAAGTGCAGAATGATCTGTAAAGATGAGAATAGGAGAGCCCAATATATAGCTTCTGAATTTCTCCAATGCAAACACCACCGCCAGCAACTCCTTCTCCGTAGTAGTATAGTTCTGTTGTGCTTCATTCAAAGTTTTACTGGCATAATAGATAACACAAGGAACTTTCTCTTTCTTTTGCCCAAGCACTGCCCCCATCGCGTAGTCACTTGCATCACACATAATTTCAAATGGCATGCTCCAGTCTGGAACCTGCAAAATAGGGGAGGAAACAAGTGAGTTCTTCAATTTATCAAATGAAACTTGACACTCTTGTGTCCATATGAAATCAGCATTTAAAGTTAATAAGTGGCAGAGGGGACGGGAGATGGCGCTGAAATCCTTTATGAATCTTCGATAAAATCCTGCATGGCCTAGAAAGGATCGTATGTCCTTGACGCATTTTGGTGTAGGCAACTTCTCAATCACCTCAACTTTTGCTCTGTCTACCTGAATACCTGCTTTGGAGACAAGGTGTCCAAGAACCAAACCCTCAGTTGTCATGAAATGACATTTTTCCCAGTTTAATAACAGGTTCTTTTCCTGGCACCTGTGCAAGACAAGAGATAAGTTAGATAAACAATTTTCAAATGAAGTGCCATATACAGAGAAATCATCCATAAACACTTCCATAATCCTCTCAACCATATCGCTAAAGATACTCAACATGCAACGCTGAAAAGTAGCAGGTGCATTGCATAATCCAAAAGGCATTCTCCTAAAAGCGAAAGTTCCAAAGGGGCAAGTGAAGGTAGTCTTCTCTTGATCCTCTGGAGCTATCTCTATCTGATAATAGCCAGAATAACCATCTAGAAAACAATAAAATTCGTTACCTGCTACTCTTTCCAAGATTTGATCAATGAAAGGTAATGGAAAGTGATCTTTTCGTGTTTTAGCATTTAACTTCCTGTAATCAACACACATCCTCCAACCTGTGGTGGTCCGCATCGGTATAAGCTCATTACTCTCATTTCTTACCACTGTGAGGCCTGATTTCTTCGGAACCACCTGTATGGGGCTAACCCATCTGCTGTCTGAAATAGGATATATTATACCTGCAGCAAGTAGCTTAAGAATCTCCCCCTTAACAACCTCTTTCAACGTTGGATTTAAGCGACGTTGCATCTCACATGTAGGTTTGGCATCATCCTCAAGATAAATATGATGAGTGCAAATTAAGGGATTTATACCTGTAATGTCCGCAATAGACCATCCAATGGCCCCTTTGTGTTCCCTAAGCACATCAAGCAAAGCACTTTCTTGTTCAGGTGTGAGTTTAGAGGATATTACCACAGGGAAGGTCTCCTCCTTTCCAAGGAAAGCGTATTTCAAATAGTCTGGCAGAGGCTTCAATTCCAACTTTGGGTGCTCAATCTCTGAAGGTTGTTGTGGTGGCAATTCCACTGGCAATGTCTCGAACTTTGGCACCCATGCATCCCTTGATCTGTCATTTTTGCCCTGCACAAAATAAAATTCATCAATATCGTCGAAATTATAATCAATACAATTGGACGAACATTCATACTTAGCATCAAAATAGTCTTCGATTAAGCTCTCAATAAAGCATACCTCTTTCACGTCATCAACATTCGCAGGTAACTTACATGATTTAAAAATGTTCAGCTCAAGTTTCATGTTACCAAAGCTTATCTTCAATTGTCCATCCCTACAATTTATCATAGCATTGCAAGTTGCTAAGAAGGGACGTCCTAATATAATCGGAGTGCAATTACCTGATTTGTGGCCCATGAATATCAAGGACGATAAAGTCCACGGGATAATAGAATTTGTCAACCTGGACCAACACATCCTCCACGCATCCTCGTGGGATTTTTACCGACCTGTCTGCTAACTGTAGAACCACAGGTGTCGTCTTTAGCTCCCCCAATCCAAGCTGCACATAAACAGAGTAAGGTAAAATATTAACCCTAGATCCCAAATCAAGTAAAGCATCTCCAAATTTCTTAGTTCCTATAATGCATGGGATAGTAGGAGAACCTGGATCCTTATATTTAGGAGGAGTGTCATGTTGTACCATTGCACTTACCTGTTGTGTTAAGAATGCTTTCTTTTTCACATTTAGACTCCGCTTTACAGTGCATAGCTCCTTCAGAAATTTAGCGTATGCAGGCACTTGGTTGATTGCATCAAGTAATGGGATATTAATTTTTACCTGCTTGAAGATGTCTCTTATCTCTGCCTGATACCTGTCTTTTGATGGTGGAGCAAGTCTGTGTGGGAATGGAGCTGGAGGTACATATGGTTCTGGCTCTTTTTCTGCTACCTCTTCCTCAACCTGCAAACTTTCAGGTGCTTGTGCCTCCTCTTTCTCCTCAGCTGGTTGTTCGTGTCTAGGCATTTCTGGTTTTTCAATTTCACGTCCGCTACGCAATGTAGTCACTGCCTGACATGGTTTGACGTTGTTTCCTGAAAAAGAAGAAGAGGGATTCGTATTAGGATTTGCAATAGGCTGAGCAGGTAATTTACCTTTGTCTTGTGACGCTATAAATCTCGAAAAATTCTCAGTGAGCTGTTGTTGCATCTGAGCCATCTGTTGAACTGCAGCAGTGAGACTCTGAATTTCATTGTTCTGCTCCCTTTTTCCTTGATAATTGGAGTGATTGGGATGGTAATAGGGAGTGGATGTCTGCTGCTTCTGCTGATATGAAGCACCTCCTTGGTTTGATGGGTTCTTCCAATTGGCGTTGTAGCTTTGATTTGCCACCCAATTCACCTCTGATTCTGGATTTCTGCCCAATTCATTAATTGCTGGGATTAGTGGGCAGACGGTAGTATCATGAACTGGTTTCTCGCATATGACGCGGTATGGCTCTGATGTGACTGCCTTTGCTGCTCTGAGATCAATATTTTGTAGCTTTTGCGTCACCAATGCCTCCACTTGTGCCATCAATGCATCTTCAGGCTTCAAAGACTGCAAGCCACCTTTTGTTTGATGTGTAGTCATGGACCTGTCAAATTCTGAAGGTGGCTCCCATCTTCTTGCATTCTCTGCAATGTTCTCCAAATATGCCCAAGCCTCCGTCGGGGTCTTCTCAAAGAAAGCTCCATTGCACATCATCTCTACATATTGCTTCGTATTCGGCTGCAATCCATCGTAAAAGAATCCAATGGTGCGTCCCTTGTCAAAACCGTGATGTGGGCACGCCAACAGAAGCTCCTTAAATCTTTCCAAAGTTTGATCGTATGCTTCAGTTTCCTTCTGCGAAAAAGACATGATATGCCTCTTTAAAGCTTGAGTCCTGGCCAAAGAAAAGAATTTTTTCAGAAACTCAGTTTGCATGGTTAGCCAAGAAGTAATAGATCTAGGAGGCAATGCATTGAACCAATTCTTTGCCTTGTCTTTCAATGAGAATGGAAAAAGTTTAAGATAAACAACATCATTACTAACTTTTCCATCCAACTGTGTAGAGCATGCTTCTTCAAACGTTTTAATATGCAAGTAGGGATTTTCCCTATCCTCTCCATGGTAAGAGGGAAGGATCTGGATCACCCCAGCTTTAAGCGAAAAAGAATGAGCACCCTCAGGCAAAACAATGCATGACTCAGAAGCAACTCTAGTGGGCATATAAGTAGCACTCAATGGTAGTTCTTGTGGGTGTACAAGAGGTTGTTCGTTATTATCAGCCATGTTTTCAATTCTTATCAATCTGTGTGAAGTGGAGGTCCTATGCCACATAAACTAGCAAAGAGATATTTTTTTTTTGTTTTCAATAATAAAACTAAGCTATAAAGTGGAAGGATCTCACCGAGTACTCCTCTGAAAAGTTGAAAATGTGGATCAAAGATACCGTTGTCCCCGGGCAACGGCGCCAAAAACTTGCCTCTCTCAAAACAATGTGAGCTTTACTCCCAAGCGCAGGAGATCGTGCAAGTAGTATCTGGAGAGTCCAGAGTCAAATCCTCGGGACAAGTCGACCTGAGATAACACGAATTCAACTAATCAAATAAAATATACGGTTAAGAAAACAACCACCTTTGTGAAGGTGAAGAATAGTGTAAGGATTTGTAGCAAAGGAAGTGGTTCCTAAAAGTATTACGGTATCACGAAAGTTTGGTATCCAATGAGACAAATATGCTACGGTTGTGAGTTCATTAGGAGTTTATAGTCGCTGAAATTTCACGTCTTACAATGTCACACGACGCTTCACCCGGTCAAGGCGTGAAGGCGTCGGAAGATAAATCAATGAAAACTAGTCAAAATAGCCTTAAACGTATTACTAGCAATGTTGATTTCATTAAACAATAATCACAGCGATAAGTTCAGATTAGAGAACACAAATTGGCTAGCCTTATCAGGGCCTAGCCATAGGGCACATCAACAATATCGATAGTAAGCAAATACCCATCAAATACGTTGTAGAAATCAACAAAACTAGCAATTTGGACATGATAATAGGGCTAGAGACATGAGATTTAGCAACTACATACTCATAACTACATCACAACCATAGCACAAAGAGATTAGCCACGCATGGTGCAATAAAAATCAAATTTGATAGCAAAATACATCGTTTAGATAGCAAAATACAAAGAAATACACCAAATACGGGGTATAAGTTCAAGAAATTATCACCAAATCTCCACTTTAGAACCCAAAACTCTCTGAGAATAGGAAGAATAGTCTCTGTAAATTTTCAGAATTTTCTCCTGGAGAAATACGCACAGTAGCCGCTCCAAAAGTCCCAAAATACGCCAGAATACCCCCCAAAACCCTAGGAATACGCTTATATAATAGCATTGCGGGTTTGGGGGCTTAACGGGTCGAAACCCGCTATCCGATACGCCTAAACCCAAACCCAATAGCCGGTGCGTTTCTAGACCGTTGGATCCTTGCGGGATCTTCCCAGGAGCCGCCACGTGGTCTTTAGAATTCGTGCACGCCCGATCCGCTATCGAATTTGAGTTCGGATCGGAGATCATCACCGTCGTTCGATTGGGATCGTGCGGTCCCCAAGGTGCCATGTCGCCGCTTCTTTCGCTTCGGGTGGGGGGAATACGATCCGTTGGATCGTATTCCAACGCCCCAAAAACGTCCACGTCGCCCCGTCTCGCTGAGCGCTTCGAAATCGAGCGGGGCGTCTTTCGTCCGTACGATCAAGCGGAGGCTCGTTGTATGCTCGCCACGTGGACAAGCAGCTGCCGCTTCGATTCAAATCGCGGGGAACGTACCGACCGTCGGATGAGAGCGGGGCGGAACGGATGGACGCCACGTGTCCACGGAGAAGCGCGTGCTGCTGCTGCGTTTTCTTTCGCTTCGGGCCGTTGGATCTTGATCCAACGGCTAAAAGAATTCCACGTCGTCCGCTTCCTTGCACCGTCGGATGAAGGCGGAAAGTGATCTGATGCGTCCACGCGTGCGCCAAGATTCGTGCGCATTTATTTTATTTCCAATAAATGGTATTCTGCATTCAAAAATACACAGTAATTAGCACAGATCTCAGAAAAATACAAATAAATAGTCGTTGGAATCGTGAGATCGAGACGATGCTAGGAAAAATATAAAAATGCAGAAATACACAATCAAATTCACATTTTGTGCACAAATAGAGTAATTTCTCTAATAAATAATGGTGTACAAAATACGCACATATTAGAGAGCAATTAAGTATTATATAGGCACATCATAGGACTAATTAGGGGGTTAAATATGCAATATTCAACCCGAATCACCAGGCACGTGCCCCAAGGGTGCTATCAGGCATGCAGGCACGTACCTAGCACGTGCCTATGTGCGCGCGGGCGGGTGGGCCCGTCTGTAGCAGGCGGGCAGGTCCCACCCGCCCTGCCTTTTAAAAAACGAGCATAGCTTGCGTCCAAAAGGGCACCAGCTGCTATTGGCCCGGCCCAAAGGCCGGGTCTAATATCTTTGGGCCAGTTTTTTATTGAAAAAAAGTTGGCAAGCATATCTCTTTGGGTTTCTATTTAAAATACTTTTTTAAATAGACTTATTGGGCTCGTTTGAACTCCGATTTGAGCGCAGGTTTCTCCAGACTTTCGTGGAAAAAATCCTCTTCATTTCTATGCCTTAAAATACGCTCGCAAACAATTTACAACATATTTATTTAACTATTTCCTTTTATGTACGCATCATATGCAACATAAATAATTCCCATTTAATATTAAAATCCATTTGCATCAAATACAAATGAACTAAGGGCAAGAGAGTGCTCATATGGGATGTTACAACAACTTTTTGCAGGTTGCGAAGCGTGTGGGATACATGGCCATGTTTAGGGCTAATGCCATTATTTTATCCACCCTTACACCCCACACACATATACCTACAACCTGCCCTATGAACCCTCGCATTCATACCCCGAGACCTGCTCCACCTCCTCAAAAGTCTGACCTTGACATTCTATTGAAAAGTACCCTTTTTAACCAAGTCGACGCTTCACTTTCCCTCTCCAATATGATCGATATCTACCTTCAAGAAATTGCACAAAGTCTAAGCCATACCTCTTTATCACATGGGCAATCAAACCACATGCTGGGGATGTGACTATTGAGCCAAAATTGCAACTAGGGGGAGGACACCTGGAGAACCCAACCACCACAGCACACATCCCCATTGGTACTCCAGGTTATGGTAGACGAAGCACCACACCTACATTTGGTGATCTGGGGAGGCAACACTAAACACCAGAGGACCAGATTGCTAGCTTCACCCAGGGTGATGGAGAGACTCTCTGGCAAGCCTGGGATAGATTTAACAAATTGGTGGATGGATTTCCATAGCATGCGATTAGAATGTTTTTTCTACTCTGTTAATCCAGTGGAGGAATGCATGTTGACTTGCAGGAGTTCATGACGCAGATGAATGTAGGCCAATTCTTTGACATGCTGCCTGAAGCAACTTGGAAGTAGATGGAAGCTATTGTAGTGTCTCATGCACCATCGATCACTAACACATGATGTAATCTCTCTACACTAATTTTTGATGGTTCTGAAATAATTTCCATTCCTCCTTCAATGAGACAAAGGTTGTTAAAGGTAATATCTCATACCATAGCACTCTTGCCAATCAGAGGGATGATGAGCCATGCATGATGCCATGGGTGGAGACAATAATCCTTGGCAAGGTTGATGGCACGTATAGCACATGTGAGGGCCCTTCAGAGGTTTCCAAATACAAAAAGACCAAGCCACTCCTCCCACTTGATCACATCCCCCATTTCATGCCACGCGATAGCACCGAGGAGGCTGCAGAGCATGCCCATACTGATGAGGCAGAAGTGCATGTGGGTTTGTCTATGATGATCGAGTTAGTAGAGCATAAGGCACTTCCCTCTTCCCCATCACCTCCGCAAATCCTCCCCAATCCACTAGAGGCATCACATCCACCAGAGCTTAACGCTCCCATTTAGGGAAATATTTTTGACTCCATATCTGAATCTTTTGTTTTATTATATAATTCTTCAGATTCAAATGCTTCTGACTTAACGTACTTCTAGCAAGCCACAGGTTTGCATTCCACCGACGTATGATGGGTTATGTATGCACCAGAGGAAAACTTTGAGGAGGTGAACAAGGATTTGATTGCTTCACCTTCAGATATTAGTGCATTATTCTTAGGGAGTTTCTGCCACCTTGTTTCATATTTTCATCATTGTTTTGACGACTCTCTCTGGAATACATATATTTTGGTGACGAATTTTTCGCATCAGGCTGATGCTCTTTGTCCCTTACAGGTTACAAGTGAATGCCTACGAGGGTTGCTATGAGGAGCATTGCTGGGGCCTGATGGATTTCGTGGTAGGCATCTAACTGAGCCACAAAAATAGCAGGAAGAACAGCTGCTTACTCCGCTAGAGATTCTTGATCCACCTTTTGATTAGGTGCTTCCTACTCCAGTAATGTAGATAATTTTTGTGCTTCCTAGATATATCGAATAAACTCACCTCCACTCGACAGCAAGGGGAGCATATTAGGATCAGTTGATTTTCTTTGAATAAATCTCACTCCCATGCGGCACACCCACATTTTTATAACCAAAAACCCTTTATATGCTTTAATGCACATACATAACCTTGTTCATATTTATATGACTCCATCACCCCCCCACATTTGCACCCATCCTATCATTTTATTCTGTATATTCAGGATATGCTTATATTCTACCTTGAGGTAGGTATTTTTATGCATGCCACAGTTATATTCCCTCACTTTCAAGCATTGAGGACAATGCTTGATTTAAGCTTGGGGAGGTGCACTTCGTGCATCGTTTATGCATATTTCATAATTAAGAATTCCATTACGCTAAGATTTATATGCATGGATATTTGTGTGAAAATTCTTCAAATTTACACTTTATTTGTTCAATTTCCTAACGTTCATCAGGATATATGCGTAGGGGATGTCTTCAATGTTAAATCCCATTGTAATATGCCTACTATGCTTATGCGTATAATCATTAGAATAAAAGTACTTGAAGTAGTATATGTTATATTTTTTTTATTGAGAATCAATCTTATGCATGCATCTTGGGGTTTTTAGTTGAGTACAATGGTTAGTAACATGATAGGATTTGGATTAACGACATTCTTATCTAGTACCGAGCAGTGACATTGCAAACTTTGTTCATGTTCAAAAGAAAAAGAAAGAAAACGAAACAAAACGTGAAAAGAAAGAAGTATAAATATGCACTTTTCTTCCAGCTACATCGAGTTGTCTGGTCCTCGTTCCTCAGGAAGCATTGGGGATATGTGCCAAAAGATTTAGATTGGGGGAGTGCATAAGAATAAATATTTTTAGTTGGTTTGAGCTAGTAGGTCTGAGGAGTCATTTTGGTCCAATGCCCTAAGGTCATCAGATCTAGGAGTCATTGACCCAACGCTCCTTATACGAACCAACTATGATCCCAAAAATAATGAAAATAAGAGCATGAACAATGCTAGCGACTCCACAAATCACGAAAAGATAGTGTGTCGTGAGTGCCACTTCCTTGATAGATTCACAACCCATTATACGATACTAACTCTTCCTCGATCATTGCATAATTTCGATTCCCATTTTAATAACCTACGCGGGATAGAGGACCTATTCTATGATTTGAGCATAACAATGATGCAATATATTTTCGATGTTGATTTATATTAGAAATATTCATCTAGGCTATGTCTTGATAGATTGACAGGATTGTCATGTTTATGAATTCCATTATCTGAGAATTTCCATCTTCCATATATATATATACTACTCATAACCCGTGCCCGCGGGCACGGTTCATTTAAGATTTTCCCCCGCGAAATCTATGTTCCCCAAAAATTATTTCCTCAACCAAAATTTAGAAGAATAATAAATTAGCGTAAAGATATTTAGCGGCACGTGCCCATTCGGCGTGGAACAACAAATTCGACCCAGGCGAATTTGACACAAAACAATAAATTTGACGATGGTGCCTTCGTCGCGGAATAACAAATTAGCGAGGAACAACAAATTCGGCGAGGAAAAACAAATTAGCGTAAAAAATCCTACTTATGCCTTCGGCGCAAGCAAGGTTCATTTAATATTTTCTTCCGCAAAAATATTTGTTTTCCAAAAAATTATTTCCATAGCCAAAATTACACGGAACAACAAATTAGCGTAAAAATATTTAGCGGCACGGACACCTTCTGCGCGAAACAACAAATTCGGCGTGGGTGCCGTCTACGCAAAACAACAATTATCGTAAAAACATTTAGCGGGAGCCGGGTGCCCATTCTAATCTTGTTGCCCCTGCGTCAAGGAGACGGAGAGATCATTCGATGGTTAAAGTTTTATTTTCCAAATGCATTAATTACGTGCACTCTACTGTTCCCCAGAAACTTTCATTTCCTCAAAAACTTTCATGTCCCCAGAAATATTTTTCCCTCCAAAACTTTCCACAAAATCTCATCTCAATCATTCATTCCTAAAGATTAAATCTCAGTCGTTCTTCTATTAACCCTTTTTAGGTAGTCAACTTGTCCTAGTTAGCCATGGTATTCAAAAACAGTTCTCAAATGTAACGTAGATGTATATGTATATATATATATATGTCTATGTATGTCTACATATAGTCATTACACTTGCTCATAGTGCACGGTTCATTTAAAATATCCCCCCTTAATACCTTAGTTTACTCAAAATTAGAGCACAGTAATTGTTATTTAGTTCCCATAAAAATTTTAGCTCTACCAAAATTTACTTTCCGCTGAGAATTTAGTTCCTCCAAAATTTTTAGTTATCCCCATAATTTAGTTTCCTCTTGATTTAACATGTGTCATAAAGGGCACTGTCATTTAAAATATTCCCCTATCAATATCTTGGATATAATAATTTTAAACAAACATCAATAATCATCGGTATATCATTGGAACAATACACCTATATTTATAGATAGATAATTATAAAAAATTTAGATGGTTAAATTTATTTCAAAAATATTTTTTCGAACAATTCAGATCATAAATTATATGATTATAGCCCCAAATTGAATGATTGTATAGAATGTTATATTCCTTTTACTTATGTTATATGCAAAAAACAATTGTTAATGTTGTTGCAAGTTGCGGGTGTTTGGAAGATTCTAAAGCATGTATCATCCATACTTTGAGAATTATCAAAAGCGCGTATCATCCACACTATATTCTTTAAAATTATAAATGCAAAAGATGATTGCATATAATGTTATATTGCTTTGCTATCTATATGGCACTAAAATGTTATATTATTTTGCATGTTATATTGCTTTGCAGGTTTAAACATTTTGTAAGGTTATATGATACACTGGCATGTAAACATGTAACGACCACTTCTGGTCGTACGTATTTTGTGCGTATGTTGATTTGTGTGTGTATTTCTGTATTTGGTTTTATTATTGTAATTCCGTAGTTCTGACGCACGACCATACCCCATATTCACAATCGTCTCGAATGCGCGAACACCCCGGTATTTTCCTTTTAATTTTTGGATGCCTATGGGTGAAACTATAAAAATCGTATTATTAAGATTTATTAATGTTTTTAACTTTCCTTTCAAAGCTATGTTACAGGAGTACTCTTTGAGAATTAAAGTTTTCTTATAAACCCTTATAATTAAGTCCCTTTAAGACTAATACCCTCAGATTTTCCAACCGGTTTCCACTACAACGTTTTTTTATAAAAAACCAAAATGAAAGGGATGTTGTGAGTGGAGGAGGCCTTTGGCCTCCCCACCATTATCCCCCCATTACTCCACCACTCTAAATGTGGTGGAGACCTTTGGAATGCTAATAGTCTCTTGGAATGCCATATGAAATTATAAATAAAGAACCATGGCCATTGGCCATGGTGACTCTTCTCCATATCTCTTAACACGTTATCAGCACTTTAGCTCTTCTCTTTTGAGCTTTTCTACCCTCCAAAATCCATCCTCTAATTTGTTACGCGCAAAGGAATCTCTGGTTGCTGCTGTTCGTGGCGGATTTTCCTCTTGGGCGTGCATTGCTAAAGGAATCTCTTGGGCGTTTTCGGAGCGTAGAATTTTCTCTCTACGGATCTTCTCATCTTTTCGATCTTCCCTAGATTTTCAATCTAGAGGTAATTTCCGTCGATCACGTAGATAAACAAATTTTTATTTTAGTCATGATTTTTTACAACCTCTTTTTGGCTTGTTTAAAATCTGCTAAATACAATATCATGCCTTGATATAATACAATAAATAATAAGTAAAAAAATTTTATCAGCCCTAATCCCCCCTCCGAAGGGGGGGTCTCCCGTTCCCCCCAGGCGACGGCGGGGGGGCCTATTCCAGCGACCCCCCCCCCCCCCCCGACGGGGGGGGGGGGGGGGGGGCATTCTTCGCGACGCCCCCCGACGGGGGGGCATTCTTCGTGCCGCCGCCCCCCCCGACGGGGGTCGCTTTTCGGTCACCGCCCCCCCCAGTGGGGGGAGGGGGGTCTTCTGCGTCGCCGCCGCCTCCCCCGACGGGTGGGCCGTTTGGTCACCGCCCCCCCCAGCGGGGGTGGTCTTCTGCGTCGCCGCCCCCCACCCCCCGACGGGGGCCATTCTGTCACTACCCCCCCAGCGGGGGGGTCTTCTGCGTCTCCCCTGACGGGGGCCGTTATGTCACCCCCCATCGGGGGGGGGGGGTCTTCTGCGTCGCTGCCATCCCCCCCAGCGGGGGAGGGGGGTCTTTTTTGTGGCCGCCGACACTAGCCAAAAACAGAAACAGATGGGGTGGAATTTGAGGGGACAGACTTAGGATTTTTGGGATTCTCTGTATTCCACAACCAAAAAATGGGCTTAATGGCTGATTCGGCTTAATTTAATTAAAATTGATAGCTTTGATGTTGGGCCTACAGCCCATTTGTGCCTACCAATAACTTAATAAATTATATGGGCCTTGCAGCCCCAATTACTTAACAGTTATTATTTTTGCGTACTAAATACTGGCCTGAATGCCAATTAATTCTTATTGCAATATTCTTTTTGTTGATTTTTGGCAAATGGGCCTGCAGCCCAATTATTAATGAAATATTACACAGATTAATATTTATGGGCCTGCCGCCCCTTTAAATTATTAATCTATATCATTTCTTGGTTATGAACTTGTCACTTCATATTGCAAAATTTATAACACTATTGCATAATTATTAAATTATGGAATTTTAGGATTTTTTCAAAATATAATTATCTTAAGGATCATGCGACCGCTCTGCCGTTAGTAAACTAACCTAACGGTGTATGACATCTCCCCGTGGTCTGAGAGATTATTATATTTTATAGTCTATTTTCCAATATTTTATATGCATGTGTTATATACATGCGTGGTTGTTTTTTTTGTGCCTGTAGCATTTATAAACTGCGTGGATTTTTATGTACGCAAAATGTGATTTTTGGGATCGTGTTTATGTACGCTAAAATGTGATTTTTGGGATCGGCCAATTTGATACCCTTTAATTCCTTGCAATTTAATTTTCTTTTTTGAGAGAATTTGTAAGTGAGGATTATATGTATTTTTGCAAAAGACCGGCGTACCGACAAAATGAAGACGGCGTTGTACATTGGAAAATTTTAGGGACCCATTCTGGGTTTCCAAGTTGTATTTTTCTTTTCTTTATGGATTGTATATTCGGACTTTGGACTGTACAATTTTGGGTATCTGGCCGATCCCCACATTTTGCTTACTTTATTTGTTATGCGTGAATTTTAATTTAAATTAATTCATGCTTATTTTAAATTGCGTAGATAAATGGCTAAATTGGCAAGCGTAGATTTCGAAGTCCTTGACTATGCAGGGAAGAATTACCTGAGTTGGCGAGTGGACCTGAAGTTCCACTTACGTTCGATGGCCCTCCTTGGGTCCATTTTGGCTCCTTCCTCGGCCCCAGCAGTGGCCGAAGCTTCTGCTACATCTAGCAGCAGCTCTCCAACCACTGTATCCGATGTAGATAAGGCGAAAGCCATAATCTACATTAGGAAACATATAGATCGGACCTTAAAGGCCGAATACTTAACGGTTGAGGACCCAAAGGATCTGTGGACAGCGCTGGAAGCACGGTATAAACATCAAATTGATGTTATATTACCGCGTGCCAGTTATGAGTGGGAAATCCTCAGACTTCAGGACTATAAGTCCGTCACTGAGTATAATTCTGCACTTCATAACATCACCTCACGCCTGAAGTTGTGCGGTGAAGAAGTGACAGAACAGTGCATGTTGGAAAAGACATTTACCTCGTTTCACGAGAAAGATGCAATCCCCATGCAGCAGTATCGTGAACGCAATTTCAAGAAATTCTCCGATCTGATCTCATGTCTACTTAGGGCAGAGCAGAATCGAGACTTACTGCTTGCCACTCATAATTCACGTCCAGCTGGCACTGCCCATATCCCTGAAGCCCACCACATTTCTCCCCAGAAGTGGAAAAATAAGAGGAAGAATAAAAACACCAAAGGGAAAGCTATAATGAAGCAACCAAGAGGTGCAGCTCCCTAGACAAACAAAAACAATAAGGGAAAGAGAACCTTCACATGTAAGCGAAAGAACACCGAGCAAGTGTCACTTCCTAAGAAGAACTAGGAGGATAAATGCCATAGATGCGGCATGACTGGCCATTGGTCCAGAAACTGCCGCACTCCTCGCCACCTCCAGGGTCTATACCAGGCGAGCCAGAAGTCTCTACCTGAAACAAACTTGGCGGCTGTTCAGCCGCCAATAATGTTTACTGCAAAAGACTTCGAGAACGACGACCTTCTCAATTGAGCATCATCTTTTATCTATGCATTTAGAATTCAATGTATCTTCATCTTTTATTTGCTTTAGTACAAACTTTTATTTTTGAATGTTGTCTACATTTTGCTCAAATAAAATTTCGTTTTTGCTTATATAGATGAAGTATGAGTGCCTAGTGGACAGTGCCTCGACGCACACAATCCTTCGCGATCATTGCTATTTTAATAGCGTAAACAAATATGACGGTCATGTTATCACAATTTCAGGACTGTCCCAAATAATCGAAGGATCTGGTGAAGTAATTATATTGCTCCCAAATAACACAAGACTTCAAATAAATAATGCACTATTCTCTCCTAAATCAAATAGGAATCTCGTAAGTTTCAAGGACTTCCGTTTAAACGGATATCACTTAGAAACCAGAGATGAAAATAAGGTTGAATATCTGTATGTAACTCGTCATAAAGATGACCAGAAGATCATCTGCGAGCGATTCAAGGGACTCCCGTCGGGTCTCTACCAAACATACATTCAACCAATAGAAGCCAATATGACTGAGTACCAGACGTGCCAATCACTACCAGAGTTCCAACTCTGGCACAATAGACTTGGTCACCCTGGAACAACAATGATGTGACACATCATCACTGAATCCCGTGGACACAAATTGAAGAACATGAAGATTCTTCAAAAGGGTGAATTTCCTTGTCTCCCTTGTTTCACGGGAAAACTTATAACGAGACCATCCCTCCTGAAAGTGGGATTAGAGTCTCCTGGCTTCCTTGAGAGAATTCATGGTGACATTTGCGGGCCTATTCACCCCGCAAGTGGCCCATTTTGGTACTTCATGGTACTGATTGATGTATCAACCAAATGGTCTTATGTGTGCCTCTTGTCCACCAGCAACCTAGCTTTTCCAAAGCTATTGGCACAAATGATAAGGTTGCGTGCTCATTTCCCCGATAACCAAATCAAGAAACTACGTCTTGATAATGCGGGAGAATTTACTTCACAAGTCTTCGAAGACTATTGCTGGGCAACGGGTATTGAAGTTGAACATCATGTAGCACATGTTCACACCCAGAACGGATTAGCTGAGTCCCTTATAAAGAGACTCTAATGGATTGCACATCCATTGCTTATGCAATCCCATTTGTCGGTGGATGCTTGGTGGCATGCTATTTTACATGCCGCATTACTCATTAGGATAAGACCATCTGGAGGTCATACTTTATCCCCGATACAACTAGCATATGGCGCACCTCCGGATATCTCTCATTTGAGAGTGTTTGGTTGTGCGGTATATGTCCTAATAGCACCACCTCAGAAGACCAAAATGGGTCCTCAGCGTCGTCTAGGTATATATATTGGGTTTGATTCGCCCTCTTTTATCAGATACCTTGAACCCCTGACGGGTGACGCATTCAAGGCATGTTTTGCTGACTGTGAATTTGATGAGAAAATTTTTCCTAAACTGGGCACACAGTCTAAGAAGCCAGAAGCTACTGAGACCATTAGTTGGGACCAGAAGTCTTTGTCCCTATATGATCCGCGTACTAATCTCTGTGAAGATGAGATGCTGAAGATCCTACACATCCAGAATACAGTACATCTTTTACCGGATAAGTTCACGGACAACCAAAAGATTGTCCGTTCACACGTCCATGCTGCCAATACGCCAACTAGGATTGACATCCCTATAAATGGATGCAATCCACCGGCAGCAGAATTGGCTGTACCTCAAATGAAAAGAGGACGCCCACCAGGTTCAAAAGATAAAGTTCCTCGAAAGAGGAAGACTCCTGGAGATAATAAGATTATCCCTCCACAGGATGCTGAGCTCAGACCAGCTACTTCTCCCCTCCTGATTTTCCCGGTAGAGGAAACAATAGGAGAAACATCATTAAATTTTGTACGTACTGGAGAAGTACTGGACAGAAATAGCACAGTCGACGACGACGATTTTGCGTTCGATATTGCCGTTCACGTCACTGAATATGACGATGACGTCGAACCACGATCTCTAGCGGAATGTAAACGCAGAGATGATTGGCCAAAGTGGGACGATGCAATAAGAGTAGAGATGGACTCACTCTTGAAATGCAAAGTCTTTGGACCAGTAGTCCAAACACCAGTGGATGTAAAGCCTGTGTAATATAAGTGGGTTTTCATAAGAAAAAGAGATGAAAATAATGTGATCGTTCGCTACAAGGCACGCCTTGTAGCCCATGGTTTTTCCCAAAGACCGGGGATTGATTACGATGATATGTATTCCCCTGTCATGGATTCGATCACATTCCGATTTTTAATAAGCTTAACTTCTCTGGAAAGCCTAGACATGCAGCTCATAGACGTTGTGACTGCATATATATCTATATGGCGATATAGATAAAAATATCTGTCTGAGACTTCCTGATGGGTTTAATCTACCCCCAGAGATGAAAGAGATACCTCGGGACGTATTCTCTGTAAGGCTACATAGATCATTATATGGTCTAAAACAATCGGGCAAGATGTGGTATAACAAACTTAGTGATTTCCTTACACTGCAAGGATTCACGAATAATGAAGTCTGCCCGTTTATCTTTATCAAAAGAACAGGAACAGGATTCATCATCATAGCAGTATATGTAGATGACTTAAATCTCTTAGGATCTCCTGCAGAGATCAATGAGATATCTGATAGCCTAAAACATACTTTTGAAATGAAAGACCTAGGCAAAACAAAGTATTGTCTTGGCTTACAGATAGAACACCGAAGAGGTGGAATCCTATTACACCAGTCTAATTATACAAAGAAACTTCTACGCAAGTTTCATATGGATAAATGTCATCCTTTAGGTACTCCTATGGTCACAAGATCACTAGATGTACATAAGGACCCCTTCCGGCCACTGGAAGAGGGGGAGGAGATACTGGGTCCTGAAGTACCCTACCTCAGTGCCATTGGAGCACTTCTATATCTGGCTAACTGTACGCATCCCGATATAGCATTTACAGTTAATCTCCTAGCCACTGGAACGGAGTAAAGCATCTTCTGCGATACCTCCAGGGTTCAATTGATCTGGGACTTTACTACCAGAGAGGTGCCTCCCCCAAATTATTTGGTTATGCTGATGCATGTTATCTCTCAGATCCGCACATGGCAAAATCCCAGACAGGTTTTGTTTTTACCTACGGAGGTACTGCTATCTCTTGGAGATCGATAAAGCAAACCACAACAGCTACGTCATCCAACCATTCGGAGCTCATTGCAATCCATGAAGCAAGCAGAGAGTGTTATTGGCTACGATCTGTCGTCCAACACATTCTTCAATCTACTGGCCTGAAGACCGGTGATTTGGAGCCTACCGTCATGTTTGAAGACAACACTGCGTGCATTGCTCAACTTCAAAAGGGCTACATCAATGGCGATAGGACGAAGCACATATCTCCCAAGTTTTTCTGGACACATGAGCTAAAGGAGGACAAGCAGATTGAAGTTCAGCAGATCCAGTCCTGCACCAACTTAGCTGATCTTTTTACCAAATCTTTACCAAAATGTATTTTTGTAAAACTTGTAAAAGGAATCGATATGAGACAACTGAAAGACCTACAAGCCTGAAGCTTGTACGGATGAGGGGGAGTAACCTGTGTGTTGCACTCTTTTCCCTTAAGCTGTTGGTTTTTCCCACTGGATTTTCCGCAGCTAAGGTTTTAATGAGGTAAACACAATTACTCAGGATCCAGAAGTATCCACCCCCCCTTTTTTTAGCCGTAAACGCTAAGACCAAAGTAATGGATGGATAAGGGGGAGTGTTGTGAGTGGAGGAGGCCTTTGGCCTCCCCACCATTATCCCCACATTACTCCACCACTCTTAATGTGGTGGAGACCTTTGGTATGATAATAGTCTCTTGGAATCGATGAACGTTTTTGAAAAACTGTGGACAGATTTGCGCAACGTTTTTGAAATCGATGAACGGAGGCTCAAACGGTGTCGGATCGAGCTGAAATTTTGTGGGGAGCTGCCTAACAAGTATATCTAACTACTGCAAAAAAAAATTTCAAATAAAATATTTTTAGGTCCCCCAAAATGCGGACATCGCTGGAAAAGTTTCCAGCGCTGTCAGCTCTTCTCCATTTTTTACTAATATTTATTAGTTTTATAAAATGGTCTGTGCATCACTTGGGTTGGTTAGTTATTTGAAACAGGGTTAATTTCATAACTGATATTTTGTTACATGTGATGATCATTTCTTTGGTTAAATATGAGTATTAACTCCACATCATGTTTTTTTGCTAAGGTTAGATGTTAGTTGGTAATATTGTTAATAATATATTTAGTTCGGGTTGGTATGTTAATAGTTGGAGATTTTTCTTAATATAAAGAAAACAGTGCCCCTTATTTTTAAAAGAGCTGCATGTTTTTTTAAGTGGTGAATTCATGATGTGGGCTTTAGAAGCAGGTTGATTATTTCAACTTATAACTAAGTATAGGTTAGTGCAATATGAAGTTACATGTAAAACATTGTCATTGGAACCCCCTTCATATAGGTAATTACAGTTATGATATCAGATATCACAGTATTTAAATTCAGAACTATTAATGTCTATAAAGATACTGGAGCATAACTAATGAGATAGGGTTCTAATAATTCCTATAAGAAATTGGAAGCATTAGTGATAGAAACAATATTTTTAATTATTAGTGTATATATATATTAATTGGATGAGATAAGTTAGTTGGTTAATAGTCATTTTTCTTTTAATCTGATATCGAAATCCGATAACGCAGAAAACATCTGTGCTTTTTGTACGGACTCGTCGACACCAAGAACTCCGGAATCATGCAAGTGAAACTTGCCAGCTTTCAGTTTAGGCCACGTCTTAGGCCATTTTGTATAGTAGCGTAAAAGAGACTAGGCAGTGAAATGATAGCTGCCTAGACGACACTTTTGATCTAGCTTGACAACGAAGCTAGATCCGTCACTTTTTACCATGCTTGCATTCATACTACCATGCCATGTTTAATTTCAATTAATGGTACGCGAATTATCTGCTCATTGCCATGTCATTGCATGCATCTAATGTTTATCGTGATTGAGTAGCACGCGCTACACTTATTGTAATGATTGAGGCTAGGCACCTGCTATTGCGGGCACAACCTTATGCCAAAAACACTTCCTGGCTCGTGATCCAGAAGCAAGCTCATGTACTTGGAAAACCTTGGCTTGATACACGTGGAGGGGTAGGGTTAAGCTGCCACGCAACATAGAAGGATGCCTGATCCACTCCTTCAGCTGTAAGGAGAAAACTCTGTGCACAATGTCATAGGATAGTGATCGTGATTGTGAATTAATGTTCTTGTAATGCATGTCAACATGTCATTTTTAATTGTTGCATTCTTAATTGTCATTTCAACTCATTGCATTATTTTAGAACTGCTAGTCGTCTTTTGTTATTTGTATCCTTGCACAAAAGCTCTCCGCTTTCTTTTGGGAGACTTTTGCTGACATGTGCCCTTTTCTCTTTGGGTGTCACATGTCAGGTTCTGAGTTAGAGTTACCTGTTGATGACGAGCAGTTCATGGACGCTGAGTAGGAGGTGCCTGCAGAGACCGAGTTCGAGGACACTGGTGACCAGTCCTAGGCTCACTTGGAGTCTTTTAGTTGTCACTTCTTTTAGTAGTTGTAGTTAGTTTCCGGTGCGTAGCACCTGACTTTCTTTACTTTTGTTTCGGCCATGTTTTAGGCCTATTGTTCAGACTTATACTTTTGTGACTTTCTGCGATGTTGAATAAATTGTTGGATGTTTTTGAGCTGGTGGATGTTTCTTTATCTGCTATGTTATTATTGTTGTTGTTTCGTCGCAATGCAAAGGACCTGCTATCATTTGAATTCTTTTTCTGACGCTTATCAGACTGCAGCTTCACAGCTCCACGTCTGAGCGGACCTCCTCACGTCTCGTCTTCCATATTAGGGAAGCGGGGCGTGACAGGTTTTGTTGGTGGCCCATGCAGGTCCACTTTGCATCCGCGAATTATCGGAACAATAATAATGATAAATAACATCCAATTAATTATTTATAACATTCGAGTCATAATAAAGTCTAATCTGAACGTTTCCTTTCTTAGATGGCCGGTAGACGCGTTATTCGATGAGCTGGTAGTGGACCTGGAGCTGGTGGTGGAGCAGGACGTGCTGTGTATGCTGATAGAGAACCCACCACGGCTGAGATGAGGAGGATGATGCATCAGATGATGTAGGTTCAGCAGGGGATGCTTCAGAATGCCCCTCGCTTCGAGCCTTGAGCGAAGCAGTTTCGGGAGCTGTGCCCGACATATTTCAATGGGTCGGAAGGACCATTAGCTGCGGACGAGTGGATGAAGAATACAGAGGATAATCTGCTTCTCTTGAAGGTTAACCCGGCTGGAGGGGTTGACCTGGTGAAGAAGCAATTGAAGGATAATGCTCGTAGCTGGTGGGAGTCTGAGGAGCAGATGCTGGTGAGGCCTATCCCCTGGGCCACTTTCAAGGAGAGATTTGATGAGTAATATTTCCCTAAGGCTGCGAGGAGGGAGCAGATGCAGCAGTTTATTAATCTGAAGCATGGAAATCTGACGGTGGATCAGTAACACCAAGAGTTCATGAGGCTAAGTTGCTTTGCGTCGAAGATGGTGGAGACAGCTGAAGATCGAGCTCAGAGATTCTTACAAGGTTTATCTTTGGAGCTGCAGAGTCTGATGTCCTCTTCGGACTTGGATTCTTACCAAAAGTTGCAGACCGCTGCCAAGAGACAGGAGCTGGTTGCCAATCAGAGGAGAGGGCAGTATTCTGGTGCTGGAAAGAGGCCTATGGTGCATGCCAGAGCTGTGGTTAGGCCAGTGATGAAGACTAATCAGTCCGTGCAGTTCAAGAAGCCATGAGGGTCTGTTCAAAAGATGTGCCATTTTTGCGGCAGGACCGGCCATGTGAAGGACCAGAGCAGGAGACTTCTGGGCCAGTGCCTACTTTGTGGCGACCCTAAGCATGCAGTGAAGAATTGCCCCTTTGCTAGACAGCCGCAGAAAGCACATGTAGCCGCTGGACGTGGAGTTCCTCTCATTCCCCAGAAGCAGGCATTCCAGCAGGCTGTTCAGCCTAGGAGGCAGGCTTTCACGATGACCGAGGTAGAGGTCGAGGCTGAGGATAGCGTTATTGCAGGTAACCCTCAGACTAGTCTTTACTTTTCTTTAATTGATCTTGCATGTTAGATTAGGAATTGTTTGCTAGAATAGGTGTTGATTGCTAGTTTGCTTGTAGGTGTTATTTTGGTTTGTGCTTGTCCCGCCCGAGTTCTTTTCGACTCCGGTGCAACCATGTGCATCTTATCCCGGAGTTTTGTAGACAATCACTCTCTGACGACTTCTCCTCTTTCCAAGAGTTGGGATATCGTTATAGGGAATGGGGTGATATCGATGTCCCTTGGATGTCAATCTTGTCCCGTGGTAGTCTGTGGACTCAAGATTTATGCCGATTTTATTGTCCACAACATTACCAACTATGATGCAGTTCTTGGGATGGATTGGCTAAGTTGATTCTATTCTACGATCGACTGCCGACGGAAGAAGGTGTTGTTCGAGATTCCTGGTTATCTGACCTTCGAGTTCAGTAGCGGGAGCAGTTCGCTTAGACCGGTCAGATTTCGGCCTAAGCCAGTAGTGCAGTTTGTGGCTATGCATATGGAGGTGACTAGACCAGCTATGGTGAGAGATTTCGATGATGTTTTCCCCGAGGAGATTTCAGGACTGTCGCCCGATCGAGCTCTTGAGTTCTCGATTGATCTTATTCCGGGAGCGCAGCATATATCGAAAGCACCTTATCGTATGGCTCCGACAGAGCTGGAGGAGTTACGTAAACAGTTGGATAAACTTCTGCAGAAGGGTTACATCAATCCGAGTGTGTCTCCGTGGGGAGCACCTGTTCTATTGGTGAAAAAGACGGACGGTTCGCGTCGGATGTGCATGGACTATAGAGAGTTGAATGCTGTCACCATCAAGAACAAGTATCTGTTGCTGTGGATTGACGACATTTTCGATCAGCTGGGAGGATCGAGGGTTTTCTCCAAATTGGATCTCCGGAGCGGGTATCACCAGCTGAAGGTGAAGAAGGAAGACGTGCCGAAGACAGCGTTCAGAACGAAGTATGGACATTACGAGTTCGTGGTTATGCCTTTCGGTGTGACCAACGCACCCGCAGTTTTCATGAATCTTATGAATATGATATTTTATGATTTCTTGGATAAATTTGTCGTTATCTTTATTGACGACATCTTGATCTATTCGAAGTCAGAGGAGGAACACGCTGAGCATTTGAGGATAGTTTTGGAGATTTTGAGAAAGCATCGGTTATATGCGAAGTATTCCAAGTGCGAGTTCTGGCTGGATAGAGTGGCTTTTCTTGGGCACGTGGTGTTAGGAGATGGTATAGATGTGGATCCGGAGAAGATTAAGGCTATCAGAGAGTGGCCGGTTCCATAGTTAGCGTCTGAGATCAGGAGTTTTCTTGGGCTTGCAGGTTATTATCGGCTCTTTATCAAGGATTTCTCCCGTATTGCAGAGCCGATGACCAGACTGACGAGGAAGGATATACCATTCGTTTGGTCCGATTCTTGTGAGAAGGCCATTTCGATTCTGAAGTAGAAGTTGACGACTGCCCCTGTTCTAGCAGTGCCTGATCGGAGTGGAGGTTTCGAGATCTTTTACGGTGCTTCTGGCAAAGGTCTCGGTTGTGTTTTAAATCAGCATGGGCATGTGGTAGCGTATGCTTCTCGACAGCTTAAGGCTCACGAGAAGAATTACCCGACGCACGATTTGGAGTTGGCTGCAGTCGTTTTTGCGCTTAAGATTTGGAGGCACTTCTTGCTGAGTGAGAAGGTGAAGATCTTCACTGATCACAAAGCTTGAAGTATATCTTTATGCATAAGGAGCTCAACATGCGACAGCGTCGATGGTTGGAGGTCATGGCCGATTATGAGATTGATTTGCAGTATCACCCTGGTAAGGTGAATGTGGTTCCGGATGCGTTGAGTAGACTTCCAGTGGTGATGATGTTGACTTCGCAGTGGCGGTTGCAGCAAGATTTTTGCGAGTCTGGTATTGAGATTGTTTTTCCTGGAGAGGCTTCTTCGTTGATGTGTATGTAGATACAGTCGACGATCGTGGATCGGATCAAGGCAGGTCAGGCCGGAGATCCGAAGCTGGTGAAGATTCGGGAACAGGTAAAAGACGGTCTGCGGACTGACTTCTTGATACATGTAGATGGTTCATTGAGATTTGGAGCCAGGTTGTGTGTGCCAGCTGGAGATATTAGAGAGGAGTTATTGGTCGAGGCACACAGTTCGTCGTACTCTGTACATCCAGGAGGTACCAAGATGTACAAAGACCTTCGTCTAAACTATTGGTGGTATGGTATGAAGCGGAGTTGGCTCGGAGCGTAGCCAAGTGTTTGGTATGCCAGCAAGTAAAGGTGGAGCATCAGCATACAGCAGGGTTGCTACCGCCGCTTCCGATTCTGGAGTTGAAGTGGCAACACATCACTATGGATTTCGTGACTGGACTACCTCAGAGTCCGAAGCAGAATGACGCGATTTAGGTGATCGTGGACCGATTAACCAAATTCACACACTTTATTCCCTTCCGAGTAGGACAGTCTACTGAGATGCTAGCGAGGGATATATGGAGGTAAATTCTTTTACTCTCCGTTGTTATTTCCTTTTCCTAGTTTATATAGTGATGTAACGTGAATTGTGCAGGAGATCGTGCGACTTCACGGGATCCCCGTGAGTATCGTGTCGGACAGAGACACGAGATTCACATCTCAGTTCTGGCAGAGTCTGCAGAAGAGTCTGGGTACGAGTCTGAGTTTCAGCACGGTGTACCATCTGCAGACAGATGGCCAGTCCGAGAGGACGATTTAGATTTTGGAGGACATGCTGAGGGCGTGCATGTTGGACTTCAAGGGATATTGGGAGGATCATCTGCATCATGTGGAGTTCGCCTACAATAACAGCTACCAGGCGAGTATTAGCATGGTGCCATTCGTCGTGATATATGGAAAGAAATGTCGATCGCCACTGAGCTGGGATGACATTGGAGATAGGGATCTGTTATGACCATAGATGATCGTGGAGGCAGTGGATGTTGTGAGGAACATCCGGGAGAAGCTGAGGATCGTGCAGGATCGTTTCAAGCATTGGGTAGATGCTAAACGGAGGCCATTGGAGTTTCAGCCTGGAGATCACGTATTTCTGAAGATCTCTTCGAATCGGGGAGTTATCAGATTTGGAAAGAGAGGCAAGCTGAGTCCAAGGTACATTGGGCCGTTTGATGTCCTGGAGAGAGTTGGAGCGGTGGCTTATCACTTGGCGTTGCCGCCATCACTGGAGGGAGTTCACGACGTATTTCACGTATCTCAGTTACGTCGATATGTCAGTGATCCATCGCATGCTGTGGACTTCTCGGAGATCACAGTTTGTCTGGATCTTACCTATGATCAGCAACCAGTGGAGATTCTGGATCGACGGCAGAAGCAGCTGAGGAATAAGACCGTCGACTTGGTTAGAGTGCAGTGGCGTCATGGTTCACCTGTGGAGTCCACCTGGGAGTGCGAGGATGATATGAGAGACCGTTTCCCGCACTTATTTCCGGACCCGTTGTTGATGTAGATTCCGGGGGCGGAATCTTTTCTTAAGGTGGGTAGGATGTAACGGCCACTTCTGGTCGTACGTATTTTGTGCGTATGTTGATTTGTGTGCGTATTTCCGTATTTGGTTTTATTATTGTAATTCAGTAGTTCTGACGCACGACCAAACCCCATATTTACGATCGTCTCGAAGGCGCGAACACCCCGGTATTTTCCTTTTAATTTTTGGATGCCTAAGGGCGAAACTATAAAATCGGATTATTAAGATTTATTAATGTTTTTAACTTTCCTTTCAAAGTTATGTTACAGGAGTACTCTTTGAGAATTAAAGTTTTCTTATAAACCCTTATAATTAAGTCCCTTTTAGACTAATAACCTCAGATTTTCCAACCGGTTTCCACTACAATGTTTTTTTATTAAAAAAACCAAAATGAAAGGGAATCTTTTATAGGTTTTTGTTAACAAAACTTTAATAATCTTTCATTTTTTGAAAACCTTGACCTAGCCCACTAATTTGATACATGGCCGAACCATGTTTCCACACAAACACAGCCCATTTGTTTGGGCTTTTTTAAAAAAAACAGATTAATAAAAAAAGAAAAAGAAAAAAATGAAACAACTATTATTAAAAAATCTTAAACCTAGGAGCCCTTTTCCCACGTGACCAGCCCCTCACCTCTATTTATTTGATGACCTAGGGCTTTATTTCTCCAGCAAACATCATAGTGCCGCCCCACTCCTTTCATTCACGCACACAGATTTCCCATCGCTGCAACTTTTGCATCCACACGAAAGAATTTCCCAGCGCAACTATCACATTTCTCCTCCGACCCTAACCCTCGCACGTCGACCGATCATCACCACCCGACCCTTCATCTGGCCTCCCACGACGGCGTCCCCGTCGTGATCCGTCTCCAGTCCGCCGGATCATTCGCCGGCGTCCTCCAGGCGCAGCGACGACCATGTAGCGCCCAGAGACAACGGCAGCAGCTGCTGCTCTTCGCAGCAGCCTCCCATGGCAGCGCCATCATGCTCGTTGACACCCAGCGCATCACCTCGATCTCCTCTGCCACCCACGTCTCAGTCAACTTCTCTCCTCCCCACCTGCACCTAAGGCAGAGGTTACAGTAGAGGTTAACCTTGTTTTAAGTATTAGGATAAGTATTTTAGTTAGGGTTGATTGTTGTGATTATCACGTTAGTCAGGGTTTTGGTTATGCCATTTGTTATGGGTTATTAGTGGTTTGTTGTTTATAAAACTGTTTTTTTATATAAATTCATACCATGTTAGTTATATAATAAGTTAGCTTAATATTTATTAGTTTTATAAAATGATCTGTGCATCACTTGGGTTGGTTAGTTATTTGAAACAGGGTTAATTTCATAACTGATATTTTGTTACATGTGATGATCATTTCTTTGGTTAAATATGAGTATTAACTCCACAGCATGTTTTTTTGCTAAGGTTAGATGTTAGTTGGTAATATTGTTAATAATATATTTAGTTCGGGTTGGTATGTTAATAGTTGGAGATTTTTCTTAATATAAAGCAAACAGTGCCCCTTATTTTTAAAAGAGCTGCATGTTTTTTAAGTGGTGAATTCATGATGTGGGCTTCAGAAGCAGGTTGATTATTTCAACTTATAACTAAGTATTGGTTAGTGCAATATGAAGTTACATGTAAAACATTGTCATTGGAACCCCCTTCATGTAGGTAATTACAGTTATGATATCAGATATCACAGTATTTAATTTCAGAAATATTAATGTCTATAAAGATACTGGAGCATAACTAATGAGATAGGGTTCTAATAATTCCTATAAGAAATTGGAAGCATTAGTGATAGAAACAATATTTTTAGTTATTAGTGTATATATATATATTAATTGGATGAGATAAGTTAGTTGGTTAATAGTCATTTTTCTTTTAATCTGATATCGAAATCCGATAACGCAGAAAACGTCTGCGCTTTCTGTACGGACTCGTTAACACCAAGAACTCCGGAATGAGGCAAGTGAAATTTTCCAGCTTTCAGTTTAGGCCACGTCTTAGGCCATTTTGTACAGTAGCATAAAAGAGACTAGGCAGTGAAATGATAGCTACCTAGACGACACTTTTGATCTAGCTTGACAACGAAGCTAGATCCATCACTTTTTACCATGCTTGCATTCATACTACCATGCCATGTTTAATTTCAATTAACGATATGCGAATTATCTGCTCATTGCCATGTCATTGCATGCATCTAATGTTTATCGTGATTGAGTAGCACACGCTACACTTATTGTAATGATTGAGGCTAGGCACCTGCTATTGCGGGCACAACCCTATGCCAAAAACACTTCCTGGCTCGTGATCCTGAAGCGAGCTCATGTACTTGGGAAACCTTGGCTCGATACACGTGGAGGGGTAGGGTTAAGCTGCCACGCAGCATAGAAGGATGCCTGATCCGCTCCTTCAGCTGTAAGGAGAAAACTCTGTGCACAATGTGATAGGATAGTGATCGTGATTGTGAATTTATGTTCTTGTAATGCATGTCAACATGTCATTTTTAATTGTTGCATTCTTAATTGTCATTTCAACTCATTGCATTATTTTAGAACTGCTAGTCGTCTTTTGTTATTTGTATCCTTGCACAAAAGCTCTCCGCTTTCTTTTGGGAGACTTTTACTGACATGTGCCCTTTTCTCTTTGGGTGTCACATGTCAGGTTCTGAGTTAGAGTTACCCGTTGAGGACGAGCAGTTTGTGGACGCTGAGTAGGAGGTTCCTGCAGAGACCGAGTTCAAGAACACTGGTGACCAGTCCTAGGCTCACCTGGAGTCTTTTAGTTGTCACTTCTTTTAGTAGTTGCAGTTAGTTTCCGGTGCGTAGCACCTGACTTTCTTTACTTTTATTTCGGCCATGTTTTAGGCCTATTGTTCAGACTTATACTTTTGTGACTTTCTGCGATGTTGAATAAATTGTTGGATGTTTTTGAGCTGGTGGATGTTTCTTTATCTGCTATGTTATTATTGTTGTTGTTTCGTCGCAATGCAAAGGACCGGCTATCATTTGAATTCTTTTTCTGATGCTTATCAGACTGTAGCTTTACAGCTCCACGTCTGAGTGGACCTCCTCACGTCGCGTCTTCCATATTAGGGAAGCGGTGCGTGACAAAACATGCTCACTGGCTGGCTGATACATGAATCTTTTTTGATCAGGTTAAAGTTTTTGGAGCGAAATACTTCTCTATGTAGATATATTAAAGGGAAGTAGTGATGAATGGTGACATAAATGAGCTTGAAGAGGTAATGCTAGAGACTTGGCTTGTGCTGAAGAGCTGAGACATATACAATTGGATCATTTGTTTTTATTAATTGGTGAAAAAGGGCTGAATGACTGATTTATGTATGTAATTGTCATAACCCGTGACCATAGGTCACACTGCATTCAAAATATTTCTTCGGAAAATTTAATAATATTCAAAATCTCACTCCCTAAAAAAATTTACAGCCTCTTCAAAATATTCCTAAGGTAACTATCTATGTAACTTTCCAAGGAGTCGATTTTCATATTATTACCAACCAAATTAATAGACGATTCTTTTTATTCATCGTGATGTTCCTAATACATGTGTAAAAGAATTATGCGCTTTTAATGCTTGTTAATCAAATCGGTTAATTACAAAGTCTCACATTAATAGAACAAATGGTAGATCAATGAAAAAAGTGTGAATTAATTGTTTCTTAAATAAACAACCAATTTAAAACATGATTATTATAATAAGTGAATTTTACATGATGTTTGTCTATAATTCGATTTAAGACCGGCTCCTTGCATAATAATGTAATCCCTTTTGCATTCAATCCGTCATATCAAATCTCATATATAGATTTACCATGAATACATCGATTCCATAGTTTTTGACCCCCACCAAGAAATTTAGTTCGAATATGGGTCGGGTGGGTCCAGACCTATTTGCCACCACTGGTTTAATCAAAATTTGAACTTCATAAAATGTTGTATCAAAAATTGACACAACAAAGATGTGTGCACAAATCCATACATTTGAATTCTATATTTAACTGTACAACATTGCATTTGTAAATTTGTAATTTCTAAATACCTTCAAATCATATTATACAATTAGCATTGCTTTCCTTGGAGCCAAATTAAAATTTGAACCACACTCCATTGATGTATATTCAGAAGAACAAATACAAATGTTGTATTGCTCTAATCATACACCAAATAGTTCAAAGAATAGATATACTAATTTGAGCTAAAAAGGTTAGTATCTAGTGATGAGATGAAATAATTGTCTAATTTACTTACAAAATGGACAGAACTTTAAGAATCCAAGAGTTAGCTGCAGATAAATTTATTAAGAAGGCCAGCTAAGCTAATAAAGTTAAATGAATGTATTTATCTGTAAAAAAACAATATGGTGTGTTGGTGGGTGGGTGGACGCACGCGCACGTGTATGTGAAAGAACCACAAAAGGTAGGAGTATTTCAAAGCATTTTGCCCAAGAGCTTTAACAGATAGTCATGCACTTGGAACCAATGAAGTCATTGAATGTAAGTAAAGGATGAAAAATGAAGAAGTACAATATTTCCAACAGGAAAAAAAGGAAAAAAAGTAAAAGAAGAATTAAAAACGATAACTTCCAAAATTTTAATACATTCCTCATGAAAATAACACAAAACTATATAAAGGCACATTTGATTTTGATGGCACTTAGGATATGTAAAAATCGGGATACATTAGATATCGACGTTCACATTTAGTACAAATGTAATTTAATCTTCAAAATATTTCAATCTGTTAGAATATATGACCCAATACTGATCAGTTATGTTGAATGGAAAGAGAAAGGTGAAAAAAACATGTTCTCCTTTTTTGGCAATCTAGTTTCCAAGCAAGCGGCATCAGCGAATGTTTGCTCCTCTTACTCTGAAATTTTACGCTTATATATCACCATCCAAATGATCCGGAGCCTCGTTCTTCCTGCAATAGCCAGAAACAATGATATGATGCAAAGAGATTTAAAAACAAAGAGAAGTATGTCCATATTATTCTCTCCTAACTGATTGTAAAATGTGATGATTATTATAAACATGCATGTGAACAGCTATACATAATTTAGTGCAGAAGCAATTTAAATTGCCCATTCTGGTTTGAAGCTTATATTGTTCAATGTTACATTGATGACTAATATTCTAAAACAAAGCCTTCGTAACTAAAAAAGATCATGTTCCTTTAGGGTTATGTTTGTCGAGATTCTCCAATGATAAACTTGCATTTAAAAAAATAAAAAAATTACCAGGGCTAATCAGAATCGTGGAATAATATAAAGCAATATCGAGAATTGACCGCTCTACCTTAGAGACCATGTCAACAGCCATGATCTTTAACTCACCCACCAATTGCTCAGATCTAGAGTGCTTCCTCTTGCTTTGACTAGTCTACATGCGATTGGAAATCATTGTCTAATTTCATAAGAAGTGAAGAACCTACTTAAAACACCTAAGAAAAACTTTTTTGACATGCTTCATATTAACTAAGCTTTCAATTTGAAGGTTTTAATCTTAAAATGGACTTTATAAAGCGTGCAACTGAGCTTACAATTCTGTAGAACTAAGCTTACGACTGAGCTTACACTTACGGTATAATTGGATTATGTTTCCACTAATCTAGACACAAACAACACAAACCAAAATAGTGGAAAAATACAAAAAACAATTGGACCAACCACTTCAATCATACACACACACATTATAGGATCCCCTCATAATATAAAAGGATAACTCTACCGAAACAATTATAATGAGCATTTGTTGAGTGGACAACATAATTGTTTCTAATAAATGTAAAAATATTTAATTAAGTTGAAAAACTTGAATACCTTGGAATTAATTTTCAGAAGAACATTTGTTAAAGATTGGTCATTGATCCTAGTAGAAGCAATGCATTGAGCGACAATTCCTAAGTCGTGGAGGAATTTCTTCTTCAAGTGTCCTGGAAAACAGAAAACAATGTTTGAATTACTTAATAAAGAATTAGCAAAAAATACATCGAGAAAAAAGCAACCACACACCCTAGATATCATTTATTTTTCTCTTAGGAGGAACACATAGAAGAAATTGTGGATTACTACTTATTTAAACATTCCTTCAACTCTCGCAACTGATCCATCCCTCATAAATAGACATCTTCCTTAATTAAGGCGTGTGGACAATTAATGTTCTAAATAAAGTAGTAACAAATATCAGTGCACTAATATTTGAAATAATTCAATATGAGTGATGCAATGATGACACTTACTATTCTTTTTCTCATTCCGTAGCTAATAAGGTCCCGAGACATGTGACTCATATCACAACGTGTAGAAAAGTTTACAATAGCCCAACGCCTAATGTTGATGGGTTCGCAATCTGAAAATGTATAAGATAAAGAATAAGAGTTCATTGAACATAATAAGATAATATAGCAGATCTGTAAAAAAACCCTGTTAAGGCTCCACCTCCCATTGTGTCTGATAGAAATTAGATACATTGACAGAAACACCGGGAGAGGGACACGGATGCACAATCATAGCATAAATTCCTAAAAATTGAACAACAACATTAATAAACATATTAATTACCAAAAAACATTAATAATAAAATGCTATAAAATGCAATGCATTTCTCATCTAATTCATGGAACTTCAGATATTAAAAGAAACAACTTGACATTAGTGTAGTTTTTAATGAGTTAAATACAGGATCACATCACTATGTGTATTAAAAAATTCCAACTTTGCAGACAAAAATTCCATAATCACATATAATCTAAAAATCATAAACTTCAAACAAATAAAAATGAACAATCATAGCTCAAATCAAATTATGTAGAAGTTTTAAATTTAAGGATGCAAATCACATTATCAGCAAAAAATTGTAGAACTCATCGTTCTGAGTTGCTTTTCCTCCAAACTCTTTTTATACCGTGTCATTTCTTTTGTAGCCAAGCTGTAGAGTAAAAGTAGAAATATTAAAGATGGAAATTTCACTGTTAAAAGAAGGAATAAGAGTAGAACGATAATGCAGATCATACCTTTCTAACTGAAGCTGCAGCTCCAGACATGTTGCCTCCAATTCTTCACAACAGGTTGAACATCAAGAGAGCAGAACTTTTGGCCGTCCTCATTCATTTTAGCGCTCACAACTGTAAGGTGGGTTTCAAGATCTTCAGTGGTTAATTTCTGATTTTCAATCTAATCCTCACTCAATTTTTTGGTTGCTTGGATTAAAGAAGAGAGAAGAAATAGAGAGACAGTTAAAATTTCAAAACGACAAATTTTTTGACGGAGTTAAAGAGAGTTTTTTTTTGGGCGAGTGAGTTTTTGGTCTCAAACTTCAAATTTCAAAAGAGCCCAATATGATTTAGGGAAATGTTTGACATGAGTAAAGCATCCAAATGAAAAACAATGCTAGATTGCAAAACTTGGGAATATCCAAAAAAATGAACCTTAATATTTCAACTAATAAACCACAGAAATTTTCTAATACAAAATGCCATATTAAAAGCAAGAGATCTCTGCTAACACCCAATTTTCCTTGGAGTCTTGCAGAGACTCAAGCGTGCCCAGGACCTCGGACATCTTAGGCCTGGGCTTAGCTTCATTTCTGATGCACTGCAATGCAAGCGTAGCAATGGTGCAGGCTCCCTTCTTCGGGTATTAGCCCACTAATCTTGAGTCCATGATCCGGAGTAGCTTCCGCTTGTCTCCGAGTAAATGCCTAGCCCAGTCTACCAGGTTTTGCTCTATGCCGATTTTGTTCTTGTCGAGGGCTCTGCATCCAGAAAGCTATTCCAAACATGTTTCTTAGTTTGCATTCTAAGACATAAAGCATAGCTAGTTGTGTAAGCACTCAATAACATGGACATGATGCGTAGAAGTCCTGCTTTGATTTTACAAACAACACTCTTTAAAAATTTCATGAACATGATGCATTAAATCTTAGCAGTGAACAATTCTCTTCTAAGTTTCTTTGGACATTAGTGAAAGAAGTTTTTAGACACTCTGCACCCAAGCATCCCAAGTATATCAGTATATATTTAGGAAAAACACAGGCTATACTATTTCATATTTGAGTGATCTGAAGTTGCCAATAAATTAGGAAAAATACATGTTTCAATAAGAAGAACAATTTCTGATTGCATTAAGAAGAACCTGGAATCAACTCAAATATAACATTGCATTAAGATAAACACAGGACACAACTTATTGCATTAAGAAGAACCAATTTCTGGAATCTGGCCACAATTATTGCAGTAAGAAGAACCAAATTTTGGACTCAGGCTATACATGTGAACATAAAGAAAACAAAGGCTATACTTTGTGAAAACCTGCATTTCCCCAAAATTACGCAAACCGCAACAAAAATCCCCAACAAAAATAAATTAAAAAACCATAGCCCATGTGAAACAAATGATGGTCAGGTTGATCTTGGCTGCCAGTGGCCTTGGCCACGCACATGACTAAGCCTTGCATTACGTGATATATCAATGCAGCACCTCACTTCGTACACCGTTAGCCAATCAAACTACATGAAGCAGGAATCCAAAAATTTACATGAATCATGATTAAAAAAACTCATACATTTAGCTCTCGAAATATTATGATGATCATTAAAAAATGATTGACATGAAGCATAGAATCCAAAAATAAATCAATCACAATAAATCTCCCTGGATCAAGATAATCATGCAATAATAAATTCTGTATCTTTATTGATAACGCATATTTATTTCAGATGCATGATCTATTAAGAAAAATGTAGATAAGAGGAATCATGAGGCCAACATGTTAAATCAAGAGCCACACTCGAATATTTCCTGCTTTTGGTTCTTCTTAATGCAAATCTGGACATTAGTGAATACCTGCAAATCAGGATCTTCGACAAATCAGGATCTTCAAGCGAAAAACAAAAGCACAGGTTACCAATAAGAAAACAACAAAGGCTACAAATTAGGATCTTCGGTAAAGCAAGGTTCATGATCTTCAGGCGAAAAACGAAAACAAAAATCAGGTGAGATCAGATCAGATCAGATCAGGTGAGATCCAGAAATACTTACCTCAGCGGTTGATGATGTAGAAGTTGGGTTGAGGAAGAAGGAGGTGGCTGTGATCCCTTGCTGCTGGAAGATTCCAGTTCAATTGATCACGCCCCAGCTATGGACTACACATAATCCACTTGCAAAAGATCTTATCTTCAATTTTGAAACAAACTAGAGACAAAAGAACTTGGAAATAAAAAACGATTAAAAGGAAACAAAACTTACTCAGCAACTTCACCTATCGAGAACCCTAATCACCACTGCCAGAGCATGATCTAAATGCCTGCAACAGCTGCAGCGGTGCCACCACTTGCTGCTGGGGCTGCCGACCATCGCTCTGCAGCGAGATCATCATTTCGACCAAAATCCTTGAGCTAAAGAGTGAAAACTCTCCTACGAGACAAACCCTATACAAGAGCGCGATGCAAGGGGCTTTTGGTGTTAGGGGGAGAGATATGGAGAGAGAGAGAGAGAGAGTTCGAATTGCTTTACCTGATCGGTCCTCACCATCGACCCTACATACAATGTCGCCCACGATGCTCTCCACTGTCTGCAATACCCCATGGCAGCACATGCATCATCTCCTTTTCTTGCGATCAGGCAGGGGGCTTTTGGTGGGGGTGGGGGGGTGAGAGAGAGATTCAATTTTCAAACACAAAATAACAAATGTCCCCCCATAAATTTGGTCAGCCGAGTATTTCTCTTTCCAAAATTTTAAATTTTCAAATCAAATTTCAATTTCAAATGTCCCCCCACAAATTTCCCTCAGAAACTTATCATAGTCATCAGTTTTAGTTTGTCCCCGTCAGCATTTCTTTATCCACGTAGGACACACCTTGCCACATAGGACAAAATTCAAAAAATACTCTCCTTTATAGAATATATATATATATATATATATATATATATATGCAAGGTAAGTTAGTTTCTATATATATCAATGTACGAAATACAATGTGGTTGTTCATAGAATACAGGGTTCAATGACTAGAGGAGAGGACACAAGCGTCCTCACCCTAGATCATTTAACCCAGTACCATGTCCAAGACCACGGAAATTTACATATTCAACTCCAACAAAATAAAACACTCTAGGCAGGCCGGACCAAAGGCATCACAAAGAATGTGAGTGGACCAAAGGCCGGACCATAGGCATCAGAAAGGCATCCCAAAGGCATCACCAAAGGCCGCACAGCAAAAGCAAATTCGGCCAGACAGCAAAGCAAATTCGGCCAGATGTTACGCAAAACGCACAGGAAAATAATTCCTGCCAAAGACAACAAGCCGCCCAGGTCAACCAACATCCCAAATGCCCCAGTTTTCAAATGCTTCTTTGGCTGCGTCTTCTATGTCTTCAAATTTGCATAGTGCAATGCGGATGTCCTCAGCTATTGCATCAAACAGAACAGTTTTAGATCGGGTTTTGTTGTCAAAAACACGTTTGTTGCGCTCTTGCCATAGGAGCCAAGTTACAGCTGAAAGAACAGTTTTTGCAAGGGTTGCCAGCGCACCCTTCTTATTAAATTTAGACATGTAGTAGCTTCCAACCGAGCTCAGAGAAAGTTCAGTAAGACCGGCACTTCCAAGTTTCAACAATGCCCTCCGCATTATGTAATTTGAATAGGGGAACATAAAGAACAGATGTGCATTCGTTTCTGGACAATCATCAGCGCATAGAACACAAGTATTAGAGACATGGGGACACCAAATTTCCATCCGATCTTTAGTGAGGAGTTTGTTCTTCATAGCACGTAGCAAGGTGATCGAAAACTTTGGAATGTACTTACTGTACCAAACAATATTTGAGAGTCGAAAAGGGGGGGCTTTATTACGAACAGTATCCCAAGCCTCTTTGAAAATGAAATTCGAGCCATTCTTCCATTCCCAATAATCTGAACCCAAAGATAGTGTAATATTTTGGAGTAGAGGCTGTAAACCTTGAATTTCAATAATTCTAGTCCAAGCGGATCCATTCCAATAATCACTTACTCTCCTTTTGCTTGCACCATTATGGATAGGATAAAGAGTTTTTAGTGGGCCGTAGGGTAGCCAATTATCGTGCCAAAATAGGGTGTTTTTACCATCCCGAACCCTTCTTTTTATGATCTTTTGAGAATGAATTCTACAATGAAGCAAGAACTTCCAAATTCCAGATTGGGTGGCCGCAACTTTAGTTTCATAGAATGTAGATGTATCCTTGTACTTGCGTCGCATGTATTCTGCCCAAATGCCTTTAGACCCAAGGAATCTCTAAGTAAGCTTAATGCCCGCTGCAAGATTCAAATCATGCAACAAGCGTAGACCAACACCACCTTCCTCCTGCGGTCTACAAGAATCACTCCAGGCCCATGCCTTAGTCTGACCCCAGATGAAGCTTCTACATATAGATGTTAGAGTTCGCAAAACAGTAGCTGGAATTCTATAAACATTGATCCAATAGGCAATCATACCGTAGATTACCGATGTCACTAGCTCAATACGCCCACCAATGGATAAAAGCGAAGAAGTCCAGCCACTCAGCCATTTCCTGCACTTATCAATGAGTCGATTATATATGTACTAGTCATAACCCGTGCCAAATGGCACGTTTGATTTAAAATCTTTGTTTCCCCAAAAAATTTTACACGCTCCAAAATTTTGGGACATATAATATTTCACTTCCCAATTTAAAAGAACAAAAATTTAACGGGCGCCGATTTAATTATTCCCTCAAAATTTTTGGGGAAACAAAGATTTTAAATCAAACGTGCCATTTGGCACGGGTTATGAGTTGTCTCCAAATATTATTTCCCCCTCCAAAATTTAAACGATGGCGCGGGCGCCGGCAGTTGGGCACCTTCGGCGCCGGCATCGGCCGACGGGCGCCTTCGGCGCGGGCGCCTTCGGCGCGGGCACCTTCATTTAAGATATTCTCTCAAAATATTTGTTCTCTCTAAAAATTATTCACTCCTCCGAAATTTAAACGACGGCACACACGCCTTCGCTTGTGTGGAAAAAAATTTAAAGCAGGCCAAAAGAGAAACACACGAAAATGAAAATCGCCGAACTTTATGAGATATGAAGGTATAATAGATTTGCCAATTCAATTTTGTGTTTAAAAAAATAAAAAACAAAAACAAATTTTTTTAACAACTCAAACGTCTGTCTGCTATTGCACCCAAGGCTAATTAAAAACTAAGGATAATGGAAAAGAATGAATGGCAAACTTGTAAATTGTTTTTTTCAAAACAAAACCTATATCTATAAATAGTGTATAGCTCACAAAAACCAAATACGCCACAAAACAAATTTGTCCCTTCTTCAAAGCTGAACCTGTGGCTGTGCATCAAAATCCAAAACAATTTAACCTCTCCCAAATTTTTTATAGCAGTATTCAAAGGTGAAATAAACAGAAAGATGGAATAGAAAAATAGAAAGAGAGGGAGAGAAGGATTGATACAAAAGATTATTTAATTTCCTCTCAGCTTTGTTTGCTTTTCACAGTGTGTCAGAATTTGTACGGGACATTCAATTGTTGTGAAAATGAAGTGGGGCCATTGTTTGTTGGAATGTGTAGTATTTTCAAAATTTTGAGTTTTCCAATCAAATTGATTCCTTCAAACTTTCTCAAAACTCATCACAATCTTCCATTCTTCAAGAATAAATCCTAGCCAGTCTTTATCTTGTCCTAGTCAGCCCTAAAATTCAAAAACAGTTGTGTTTTAATATATAGATATATATATATGTGTGTGTGTGTGTGTGTGTGCGCGTGCTTATCATTGTGAGATTCTTGATATCCTTGATGAATGCATGCATACCCCACTGTGTACTCTTTCTGTGTCTTTCTCGAGGACAATGAAGTGTTTAGCTTCGGGGGATTTTGATTAGTGATTTTTATATACATATTTCACGCTCATTTCATGCGCATTTTGCCTCATTTTATCCACCATTCCATTCCATTTTCCTTTTTTTTCCTTTTTTATCTTTTGGGTCGCTTAAGTGCATTTTTGGTGAATATGAACAATATCGGTGCCCTAAAGTGGGAAAAAGGTGAAAAGTGCCAGAAAGAGTCAAAGAAGTGAACGGAGCAAAGAAGGAGAGGTGATAGAATCAAAAGAAGAAGAATGTGGAGGAAACAAGCTCCACACAACCACGTGGGATACCCCATGAGACCGCATGGAAGAGAGCCAAGAAGCATCCCAAAACATCAGCAAGAGCATTCAATGCGACCACATGGAAGTATCCCACGGGACCACGTCGAACGAAGGAAAAAGACGGAGAAAAGGTTCAAGGGAGAAGCTAAAACGACGCGGTCATTTGGCCAAAATGACGTGGTCGTTTAATAGGGGTCAACTCTCTGGAATTCTACAAATAATATCGATGAGACAGCATGGATCCCAATGTGACCATAGATGGGATAAAACTAAACTAAAGAGAAGAGTAGCCATATGGTCGTTTCGGAACTCCATGCGACCGCGTGGAGGAGATGCCACATGAAAGTGCACAAGCCTGGTAAAGACTAAAGATCTACTCATAACTCTTTAGTTATCTTCACTCCATATTATTTTTCCATCGAAGATTATCTCGTTATGATTTCAACACATATTTATTTGTATTTTTTGGAGATCGGATTGATTTTATACATTTTCTGGAAGACAATACTGCCGTGCAGAATAAACGACGCGACCATGTGATGCGACCGCATCGATACAAAGGCTGAAAGTACATAAAAAGATGTTTTGGAGATATACCATGACGCATTTGTTTGGTGCTCGACACGGTTTCGTAGAATTGGAGTTCTTGAATGGTTTTGAGCTATTTTTGAGGCAGAAGAGATGCGACCACGTGGATCTTCCACGCGGTCCTTTCGGGTCGGATTTTTTGCAAACCCACTAGGGTTTTGGAGATGTATTTAAGTATTGTAGTACCGTTTTAAGGGGGAAATCAACAATTAGACTCGTTTTTCTTCCGATTTTCTTATCTTTTCTTAGTTTTAGGAGTAGGGATAAGTTAGATTAGGTTTTGGATGCGTTCTTTGATTGGTGCAAACTTGTAATCTTCATATCTTTGTATTGCAACCATCAAGATGAGTTTCTCCTTCTTTCTTTTGATAATTTTTATTTGTTTATGCTTTCTTGTTATTCCTTTGTGATATCTTCGTGTTTCTATATATGATTTGTGGGTTGATTTTCATTTACGGTTTGGTGGATCTCTTTTGTTGATTTGAATATGGATTGATCTTGTTTTTGGCTATTGAATTAGTAATTATGTAATGTTTAGGAAAAATATTATCCACATATATTGATTTCGTTGATTGATGGCCAACGGGAGTTGGGATTACTCTAGGGTTTCAATCCATATGTGCGATTCATACTGATTACGTTGCCAACAGAAGTTGGGACGTAATGAGAGCCCTCCTAGCATTTACCGAGTTTCTATACCCGAAATTTGGTTGAATAGTGTTTGGGGAAGATTGTATGCTTAATGCATCAGTTATGTGGTTACGCGCTATGGGAGTAGGTTTAGTCATATGAGGGATAGTCGTGTCATGGCATCACGAGAGTGGGGGCAGAGATAACATGAGGGAAGATCATATCATATCATCACAGAAGTGGGGGGGTGGGTGATTTTCTCTAGGTCAAACAACCACACCCTAGGATGATTTCTTAGCCACGCTACGAGTTTATTCCCGTGTTCAATCAACATTAGAGTGATACCTAGCCATAGAGCCCTTCATTCTATTTGTTTCTCCATATTCTTTACATACCGCACATATTCCTCACGTAGCTGACTACGGCCTTGGATTGACCTAGTAATCAATTACCCTACCTCCATGGGTACTACCTGTTAGTGCTACGACGATAGATGTGCACTTGCGGTTTATAAGTGTAAAACTCCTAACAATATTTTGGTGTCATTGCCAGAGAGGTTGTGCTTGATTGATATTAGTTTAATTCTATGTTAGTTAGTCTACATGTATATAAAAAAATAAAAAAATAAGTAAAATGTTTCCCCCACCACCCCATTATAATTTGTGCTATTCTTTTGTACCACTGACGCACTTTTCTCCTCTTGTTTTCTCATTTGTTTTGCAGGTTCATTTTGGAGACTATGTGGATGCCTAATGTATTCTATGCTGCAGATTTTTATGCCTCTAGGCAATATGGTGCACAGATGGGAGGTTACAATAAATTTTTGTAGGTTACACCAATTTGCGAAGCGTGTGGGATACATGGCTATGTTTATGGCCAATGCCATTATTTTACCTACCCCTACACCCATTCACATATACCTACAACCTGCCATATGAACACTCCCATTCATACCCCGAGACCTATATGCATCCACCTTCTCAAAAGTCTGACCTTGAGATTCTCTTGGAAAATACGCTTTCTAATCAAGGTCAGCCTTCACATTCCCTCTCCACTATGATTAATACATACCTTCAAGAAATTACCCAAAATCTTAGCCATATCTCTTTATCACATGGGCAATCAGAACCACATGCTGGGGATATGACCATTGTGCGAACATTGCAGCTAGGGGGAGGACACTTGAAGAGCCCAACCACCATAGCACTCATCCCTATTGTACTCCAGGTTATGGTGGACGAATCTCCACTCATACATTTTGGGATCAGGCGAGCCGACACCAAACACCAGATGACCAGATTGCCAGCTTTACCCAGTTTGATGGAGATACTCTCTGGCAATCCTAGAATATATTCAAAAAATTAGTGGATGGATTACGACTGACGTCCCCTAGATTTGAGCATACAAATGCAATATGATTGGGGATACCAGATTTAAATATTTATATGCGCATGGTGTTGTAGTGTGGCTTGGGGGTCGAACTCAGGGAGGCGTGGTTGTGCTTGTGTCAAAGAGGAACCGGTTTACCCTATGGGTGAGCTAGCCCGAACGATCGATGTTTTGTCACAGAATATAGATACGAAGGATAAATGATATAAAAGGAAACCTAGGACTTCGGTTTCCACCCTATCATGTGCTCTCACTATTACAGTCGACGGATAGTACGATTGGATTTAGGGTTTAGTGGTGAGACGTTGCCTCTAAAAGTGATACCTAGCATCCTATGTGCCCGATATTCCGGTCGGTACCCAGGATGATACGCTAGGTCTACCCGGGTTCGGTCGGTGGGCATTCCCATGTCCATTAACACCGACCGACTCCGGGAGCACTAAGCTCGCAACGATTACTGCCAACTGTTGGAATTTCATAATTCCATATTTCTATTCCCATGTGGTTTTGATATGACAAACACATTCAGTGCTACTAACTCTATGTATGCAGATACAAATCAATGCTAAGTTCCACACAATCAGATATCTTCATGCATATTCAATCGGATATATCATTCATTGAACTGGAAAGGCAAAGGCACCTACATCCACTACTTGGATATATAATCACTTGATAAGGATCCCCTGCAAAGAAGCTTCTCAGATTCAGTTGCAGATGCAGTCTTATCTACGACTTTTTGTAATCAATGTAAAATTTACTTTTTTAGAGTTACAAAGCCTTGTGATAATATTTCTTAGTCATCTAGGTTCCATTACTCAGAGATCTACACTTCCCAATTTCGAAAATTCATACTTCTGAAATTGGCAACCAATATCCCAATTTTGGTCGACCAATTTTAAACCTTCGAATTTGACTATGAGATTACATATGCAAACTCCCCTAACCATGTAGATTCTGGATCTATCTTCCAATGGTCAAAATTCCCTCTCTAAATTTTGGTCGACCAATATGGTCATTTTGGTCGAACAATTTCAAAACTAGCCATTTTGACCCCAAATTTTCAGGGACGGTTCATGACCGTTTTCCAACGTTACTTACACTTTCCAACCGTCCCAAAACACTATAAATAAAGGCGTAGACCCTCTCTTTCAAGACACACAAATTTCCTCTTTCTCTCTTTTCTAGAATTGTTGATTCTAAGCAATCTTGCCTTAGTTGTTCTCATTCTCATTTGTAAGAAGAAATCCATAGATTTCTCTCTTCTTATGAGAACGAAAGAACTTCAAGATTCTTAATCATAGATCGTTTGAGAATTGAAGTTTTCTTCCTTAAAGCAATTTTGTCCTTTTCAACATTATCTTTGGAAAGTTGTGTGTGTTCATAATTGCAAGAAGAAATCAATTGATCTATCTCTTCTTTTATGAACTAGAGAACTTCCAAGAATTACTCTTCATTACATATCATATACATCTTGAAGTTCCTACTCTAAACACCGTCTTTCTGAATTCATATTCATTACAAGGCTATAAGGTGTTTATTGTCTTTTTATTTCAACCGGTTTGAATCTATGTTTAGAGATTGTACAAAGTTTGGGAGACAGGGAGTGTCGCCATTTTTGTAAGTTTGTACTTGCGGGGCAAGTGATTATAGTGGAAAATCTCTACTAGGAGTAGAGGACTGGACTAGGATCAAGAGGATCCGAACCAGGATATATCTCTGTGTTTGCGATTGATTTATTTTCAGTAATTGTCATTTTATTTCTGTGCCATCTTTGCAAATGTTAGTAACGTTCTATTTGCAACATTTTTATTATATACACTATTCACCCCCCTCTAGTGTATTGAACCATACAGGCTAAAATTACATTTGGTATCAGAGCAAGGTTAAGATGGCAGAATCAAGCATGAACGCTGTTCCACACAACTACAACACAAATCAGCATCCTGAAAGGCACTCTCAAGTTCGTCCTCCTCTATTTGAAGGTTCTAACTACTCATATTGGAAAATAAGAATGGAGATTCATCTTCAAAGTATGCATTATGAGATTTGGGACATCGTAGAGACATGATACTCAAAGTCAACAACACCTGTTGCTGATTGGACCGCTAACAACAAAGCTGTAAAGACTAACAACTCAAAGGCCATGAATGCTTTATTCTGTGCCATGGATAAACATGAGTTTAATTAGGTATCTCAGGCCAAAAGTGCAAAGGATATTTGGCATATACTCGAGGTAACTCATGAAGGAACCAATAAAGTAAAGGAAACCAAGATTGCCTCCTTTGTTCATAAATATGAGTTGTTCAAGATGCAAGACAAAGAGACGATTGGAGAAATGAACACCAGGTTTACTAATATTATTAATTCTCTTAATGCTCTTGGAAAAGTTTATTCTTCTCTTGATCAGGTACGCAAGATTCTAAAGGTACTCTCACCAGAATGGCGTCCAAAGATCACAGCTATTGAGGAAGCCAATGATCTTTCCACATTATCCATGGAAGATCTAATTGGTAACCTAATGGCCTATGAAGTTACTTTACAAGATCAGAAAGAAGAATCAGAACAAAGAAAGAAAGTATTTGCCATCAACGCTACATCAGAAAATGAAGACTCAGATGATGATATGGCATTCTTTGCAGAGAGCTTCAGAAAATTCTTCCAAAAAGGTAAGTTTAATAATTTCAAATCTAAGAATACTGATTCTTCTCTCTGCTTTAATTGTAATAGGCCTGGACATATGAAGAAAGATTGTCCGCTTCTCAAGGCCAAAGTCAAAACTTCCAACAACAATGATCAATCCAGAAGAGAAAGGAAGTTTGACAAGATGAAGAAAGCATTTGTAGCAACTTGGGATGATTCTTCAGATGATGAAGATGATGATCATAGTGAAAGTGCTAACATGTGCTTTATGGCACAAGATGATGAAGATGAGGTTAGTGCTTTTAATAACGAAGAATTACTAGATGCATTAAAAGATCTCTATTCTTGTTTCAAAAGATTAAATGGTCAACATAAATCTTTGAAACAGAATAATGATGACCGCCTTCTTACATACCAAAAATTATCATCTTCTAAAAACACTGCACCAGATTCCATACATATTGAGAGTACATCTTCTCAAGTTTTGGATCTTAGTAAAGAGAATGATTTTCTCAAAACTAAGAATCTAGAATTGCATACACAAATATTCGAAATGGATAAAAATATCTCATCACTAAAGATGAAATATGATGAGATGTCATCCAATGTTAATAAATTTAACAAAGGAAAGACAAATCTCGATGATTTGCTAAAAATACAATATCCAGCAAATCATAGACAAGGACTGGGATATTCTCATAAGGATGCACCCAAATCTTGTAACACTTCTTCTTCTTGTGGAAAAACAACTTTTGTTAAATCTCAAAAGAAGAATCACGCATTCATTTACACGAAGAAAGTAAACATTCCTACTTCTTCTTCACAAAGAAATGTTACTACCATTTCAAAACCATCTCCTTGGAAACCTACTACTATTAGTATATGAGTTCCTAAGAATTCATGCTTAGAAGATAGAAATTATTATATTTCTCATTATTTACATTCTATTGTTCATTCTAGTGATTACATTAAAAAGCAAAATTCCACTTGGGTTTGGCTTCCAAATATCTAATCACAAGGACCCTCAAATAAAGGGTACCAATGCTTAATGTTTTATCTTTCATGTACCTAAAAAGGAAAGATGGATTTTGGATAGTGGATGTTCAAAACATATGACGGGAAATGTCAAGTTGCTTTCAACCGTTATATATAAAGATGGAGGCACAGTTACCTTTGGTGACAACAATAAAGATAAAATCATAGGCACTGGAACAGTTGGCAATTCAAATTAGCCTATCATTGAGAATGTTCACCTGGTTGACGGTTTGAAACATAATTTACTTTCCATTAGTCAGTTATGCGATAAAAATTACAAAATTGTTTTTGAACAAAATGGTTGCATCATTTATGATTCTGATATGTCATCTATTTTATTCCGTGGTAAGCGTAAGAATAATATTTATATCTTATGCATGTCTGTTACCACTAATAATCATTGTTTAATGATTATATTAGATGATACACTTTTATGGCATAAACATTTTGGACACACTAATTTCAAAAACCTAGCACATATTTCAAAACACTATTAAATGGAATGCCAAATATTTCTTTCAAACACAAACATTTTTGTGATGCTTGTCAACAAGGAAAAATGCACAAATCTTCTTTTAAATCAAAGGACGTTATCTCAACAAAGAGACCATTAGAACTCTTACACTTGGATTTGTTTGGTCCTTCAAGAGTAGCTTCTTTGAATAGAAGTAGATATGCATTCGTCATTGTTGATGATTATTCAAGATATACTTGGGTTATATTCTTACAAAAAAGAATGATGCGTTTGAAGAATTTTCAATATTTTGTAAAAAGAAACAAAAGATCAAATCCTCTTACATTGTCACTATTCGTAGTGATCATGGAGGAGAATTTGAAAATGAATATTTTACCAAGTTTTGTTATAAAAATGGCATTACTCACAATTTTTCTTTTCTTCGTGCTCCTCCTCAGAATGGAGTAGTAGAAAGGAAAAATAGAACTTTACAAGAATGTGCAAGAACAATGCTTTGTGATAGTAAATTACCGAAATATTTTTGGGCTGAAGCTGTCGCAACTGCTTGTTACATTATGAATAAAGTTCTTATAAGGTCATTGCTTAATAAAACTTGTTTTGAATTCTTCTTTAATCGCATTCCACGTGTATCATATTTTAAAGTATTTGGAAGTAAATGTTTCATTATTAATACTAAAGATGCACTTGATAAATTTGATTCGAAATCTGATGAAGGTATTTTTGTTGGATACTCAACACGTAGCAAAGCCTACAGAGTATATAACAAAAGAACTTCAACAGTTGAAGAATCACTACATGTCATATTTGATTAGAACCCCTCAACTAATTCTTCCATCATTGATGATGAAGAGAATATGTTACCTTTATCTAATTCTTTAGATAATATTAAACTTGATGAAATTGATGCTACTAAACATTCTGTTGAGTCTATTTCAGATAATACAGATCTTCCGAAGGCATTTGCACAAATTCAAAATCATCCATCAGAGTTAATCATTGGAGATATTACAGATGGAGTTAGAACTCGTCGTCAAATTGAACAAATGGCGCATTGTGCTTTCCTTTCATCCATTGAACCAAAGAACATCAAGGATGCATGTGAAGACAGTTCATGGATTATCACTATGCAGGAAGAACTCAATCAATTTCAACGAAATGATGTTTGGAAATTAGTTCCAGGACCAACAGATCATTCAAATATTGGTACCAAGTGGGTATTCAAAATTAAATTGGATGAATCTGGTCAGGTAATTTGAAACAAGGCACGATTGGTTGCACAAGGTTATAATCAAGAAGAAGGTATTGATTATGATGAAACATATGCACCAGTTGCACGTCTTGAATCTATTAGAATGTTGTTATCATTTGCATGTTTTAAAAATTTTAAGTTATTTCAAATGGATGTCAAAAGTGCTTTTTTAAATGGTTTTCTCAAAGAGGAAGTTTATGTTGAACAACCTCCTGGTTTTATTCATGAAAATTTAGAAAATCATGTTTTCAAATTGAAGAAAGCTTTATATGGTCTCAAACAAGCACCTCGTGCTTGGTATGAAAGACTTAAAAGCTATCTTTTAAATTCTGGTTATTCTATTGGTAAAATAGATTCCACTTTATTTATTAAGAATATTAAATCTGACATAATCATTATTCAAATATACGTTGATGATATTATTTTTGGTTCTACTAATGAATCTCTTTGTCAAGATTTTTCTAAAATTATGCAGCAAGAATTTGAGATGAGTCACATGGGTGAACTCAATTACATCCTCGATCTTCAAATCAAACAATTGAAGGAAGGAATCTTCATTCACCAAAACAAGTATTCTAAAGAACTCATCAAGCATTTTGGCTTAGAAAGTTCTGCAGGAAAACGTACTCCAATGAGTACATCTACTTCTCTTGACAAAAATTTAAATGGTAAGAGTGTTGATCAACGTATTTACCAAGGTATGATTGGCTCTCTACTTTATTTAACTGCTATTAGACCAGACATTATGTTTTCAGTATGTTTATGTGCACGTTTTCAGGAAGATCCTAAAGTTTCACATCTAATTGCCGTAAAAAGGATTATTAGATATGTTAAGCACACTTCTGATTTTGGTTTATTTTACCCCAAGTCAAGCACATTTGATTTATTATCGTATAGTGATGCAGATTTTGCTGGTTGCAAATCAGATCGTAAAAGTACCAGTGGTACATGTCACTTCTTAGGACATGCTTTAGTTTCATGGTTTAGCAAAAAGAAAAACTCCGTTTTATTATCTACAACCGAGGCAGAATATATTGCCGCCGGTTTAGCATGTGCTCAAATCTTATGGATGAAACAAACTATTTCAGACTATGGTATTGATTGCTCTACTTGCCCTATTATGTGTGATAATACTAGTGCTATTAATCTTTCTAAAAATCCTCTGCGTCATTCTCGTACAAAACATATTGATGTACGTCATCATTTTCTAGATGATCATGTTCAGAAAGGAGATATTGTTCTTAAATTTATAGCTACTGAACATCAGACTGCTGATATTTTAACTTAACCATTGAAAGATGAGACTTTTATTAAGCTTCGACGGAATTTAGGGATAATTAGTGAATCAGACTTATGACACATTTTTTTTTATTTTTAGAATGTTTCTCAAATTTTTTCAAATTTTTCTAGCTATTTTTAATATTGGTCGACCAATTCACCAATATTGGTCGCCAATTGTCGATTTTTTTATTATTTCGGTAACTGCTTCGTCTTCCCGCTTATTTTTCGTTAACCGTTCCCTCCATTTTTCGTTTCCAAACTAAACCCATCCTTTCGTTTTTCAAATTTGCGTGGGTTCCGTTTTCCAACTGCTCTGCCGATTGAAATTATTTCAGTTCCCCAAACTTCCCTTAACTGAATTTATTCTCTCTATTTAATTCTTATCCTGCCTAGGAACTCTCATTCACAAAAATATCTCCCAAGGCCTTTACTTCTCTTTTCTCGCAGTGTCATCTTCCCCAAAATTCACCCAGCCCGCCTTCTTCCTAAATCATCGACGCCTTACCCCTAAATCGCCGGCTTCCACCCGAAAACTCGCCGACGCCTTCTTCAAATCACCAGCCCTGTCGCCGATCTTCCCTTTCCTCTCCTCGATCGACCCTCCACCGCCCTACATCTCAACATCCGCCGATTTCGACGGCTCCGACCACAATTTCACCGACGCCAACCCCTAAATCGACCTCTCTTCGCTGCCTTTCTCTCGTTCGGCTCCACCTACCTCAGATCGGCCCTATTTCGCCCACATTCCCATGGATCCACGGTCCCTTGACTTCGTTGCGATGGCCTCTCCCGCTTATTTCCGTTCTCCGGCGGTTACCCAGCAATTTTGCATCATGAAGAATCTTCCATTTCATCCGGAACGCCACGTGGACTTCGCTGATCACGGCTTCTCTCAGATTTTCGGCCCTCTCCAATCCGCCGGCCTCGTCTCTCTCTGGTCAATTGCAAACCGCACTCCCTACTTCCCTACTCTCGTCCGAGAATTCTATGCGAATTTGGATTCCTCCATACAGGCTGGTATGCTTTCGATCACCACCATTGTCAATGGATTTTACTTCCGGCTGACTAGCCCGATGCTTTCTTAGCTTCTAAATTTACCATCGACCCATGTCCAGCCTCTCCCCGAAACCTCACTGACCCGGCCATTAAACTCTTTCTGTCCCCCGATTTCCGCCCAAAGCGATCCGCAGTCACTCTCCATCCTCCAGCTCGGATGATGGTTAAGATCATCCTCTCTAATCTCGCCCCGAAGATAGGTTCCCTAAATTACGTAAGTACAAAGACCGCTCGTTGCTTGTATACCTTGATGGGAGAGCTTCCCGTCGATTGGGGTTCGGTTCTTTTGGATACATTGGCCAAACCTGTCCGCTCTCAAATTTTCTTGCCTTCGCTTATCACTCGGATCCTTGAGGCGTTTCAAATTCCTTTTTCGAATTCTGTCCCGCTCCTTAACCCAATAGACTTCAATTCTGAGACGCTTACCCATATGCAGTTGGTTATTTCTGACACTTCCGATCCTGACGAGGATGACGATGCCTCTCCCCATGACACCTCTCACATCCCATCTCGTCCTACTACTCGCTCCATGTCTCGCTCTCCCCGCACCCGTACCCGCTCTCCCCGACACCGTACCACTCCCAGCACCTGTACCACTCCCAGCACCCGTACCACTCCCAGCACCCGTACCCCCGGCTCATCTTCTCGTGCCCGTGGTCATGTTCATGTTAGGAAGTGTTATTCCCACTCTGGTGCTTCCCCTAGAACTCCAGTTACCCCATCCTCCTCCCATGGTGATGTTGATTTGCTTGGTGAAGTTCCTGCTCTCCGTCATTCCATCACTCGCGGTTTCACGGATATTAGCAATGAAATGCATGATGGATTCCACGGCCTTCAGTCTCATATGAGTTCCGGCAATCATACCATGCAAGCACATAACAAGATGATGGAATCGCTTCAGGTAGCCGTAGCCACGATTGCTACTCATTTTAAGTCTCTGCATTTCCGTGTCCATCGCCCCTCGTCCGACACACTGACCTCCCCTCCTGGGCCGTCATCTCGGCCTTAGATCTTCCTTGCCACTTGGTTTCTTTTGGTCTAGGACCATGTCTCAGATGTCAGTCGCTATTTTCATAGGTATCCTGGTGCTGTCTCAGATGTTGGTTTCAGTGGATCAAGATGGTTGTTGCTTGGTCTTTCTCCTATTTTGGTTATGCTTTCCACTTCTGTACTTGTGCTGTTTTAATGTTTTGTTATGTCACTTTCGGGTATGTACCCAATGTGGGTTGTAGTTGTATTGTCACACCTTTGGATATGCTGGTATGTAACCAATGTGGGTTATAGTTGTATTTTCAGAACTTTGATATGCTGGTCTGTAAACACAATGGTTTATAAACAATGTTCATTTGGTTGCTCCTTTGGTTCATTGTTTGGTGCTCACTTCCTAGTGGCTTTGTAGAAATTCTTCTGTATGTATCCTCTGTTTATGATTGGATTTTTGTTTTTGAATATTCAACTCTCTTATGTATTTATTCTCTGTTCATATTCTGCTCAATTACCATTTCTATGGCACTTCTGTTGTTCATTGCTTTTTACATGTTTTTACAGGACGTTTTTACATCTTCAATTTTTTTAACATGTCCTGTTTCTTCAATTTTACACCATCACATTACATATACTTGGGCTCATTACACATGCACTTCATTTCAATAAACAGGACTCATTCTTTTGTGTTATTCTAACATGTTCTGTCAAGAACTTTCATGTCCATATATTTCTTGTTTTCTTCACAATAGGTCCACATGTTATTTTCCTCACCCCTCACAATATCTTTTTTGGGCACTTCGCACTCCTGCCCCAAGACCTGTTTCTTATGTCCTCACTTACATATATTTTTTTTGGACACTAACACTTGCTCACTGTTTCTTTTCCCAAATCCAATCCATAAATGGCTCTTTATCTCTCTCCATTTTTAGGCCTGACTTCGTATTTATTTTGAAGTGGCCTGTCCACTCATTATTTTTAAGTGGTCTGCCAATTCTTATTTTTTCATGACCTGCTCACTAATTCGGCCTCCACAATGTATTTTTCAACAACTATTTCGGCCAATATACTATATTAGGCCTACAACTCCTCCTTTTTTCCACCAATGACCAACTTTTGTTCTTTATTTTTCCGACGAAATACTACTTCTTTTGCCGCTAATTATATTTCTCTCATGTTTTTAAACTCATTTATTATTTGCCTCTTTTTGAGGATTCCAAAGGGGGAGAATATCTTCCATCTACTCAGGGGGAGTATTTACACATTCCACATATTCTGGGGGAGTATATCAGATATATTTTCAAATTTAACGATATGTATTTTTCATGTTTGTCATCATCAAAAAGGGGGAGAATGTTGGAATTTCATAATTCCATATTTCTATTTCCATATGGTTTTGATATGACAAACACATTCAGTGCTACTAACTCTATGTATGCAGATACAAATCAATGCTGAGTTCCACACAATCAGATATCTTCATGCATATTCATTCGGATATATCATTCATGAAGCTGGAAAGGCAAAGGCACCTACATCCACTACGTGGATATATAATCACTTGATAAGAATCCACTGCAAAGAAGCTTCTCAGATTCAGTTGCAGATGCAGTCTTATCTATGGCTTTTTGTAATCAATGTAAAATTTACTTTTTTAGAGTTACAAAGCCTTGTGATAATATGTCTTAGTCATCTAGGTTCCATTACTCAGAGATCTACACTTCCCAATTTCGAAAATTCATACTTCTGAAAATTGGCAATCAATATCCCAATTTTGTTCGACCAATTTGGTCATTTTGGTCGACCAATTTCAAAACTAGCCGTTTTGACCCCAAATTTTCAAGGACGGTTCATGACCATTTTCCAACATTACTTACACTTCCAAACCGTCCCAAAACACTATAAATAAAGGGGTATACCCTCTCTTTCAAGACACACAACTTTCCTCTTTCTCTCTTTTCTAGAATTGTTGATTCTAAGCAATCCTGCCTTAGTTGTTCTCATTCTCATTTGCAAGAAGAAATCCATAGATTTCTCTCTTCTTATGAGAACGAAAGAACTTCAAGATTCTTAATCATAGATCTTTTGAGAATTGAAGTTTTCTTCCTTAAAGCAATTTTGTCCTTTTCAACATCATCTTTGGAAAGTTGTTTGTGTTCATAATTGCAAGAAGAAATCAATTGATCTCTCTCTTCTTTTATGAACCAGAAAACGTTAAGTATTACTCTTCATTACATATCATATACATCTTGAAGTTCCTACTCTAAACACCGTCTTTCTGAATTCATATTCTTTACAAGGCTATAAGGCGTTTATTGTCTTTTTATTTCAACAGGTTTGAATCTCTGTTTAGAGATTGTACAAAGTTTAGGACACAGTGAGTGTCGTCATTTTTGTATGTTTGTACTTGCGGGGCAAGTGATTATAGTGGAAAATCTCTACTGGGAGTAGAGGACTGGACTAGGATCAAGAGGATCCGAACCAGGATATATCTCTGTGTTTGCAATTGATTTATTTTAAGTATTGTCATTTTATTTCTGTGCCATCTTTGCAAATATTAGTAACGTTCTATTTGCAACATTTTTATTATATACACTATTCACCCCCCCTCTAGTGTATTTATCCATACAGGCTAAAATTACACCAACATCTCAAGGGAGTCAACCGCCAAGTTTATTCCCCCTTTGCCCGACGGTCAGAGGCGGTCTTTCTCCTACCAATGACAATGAAACACCCCGCGTAAGCATCTAAATTCCTAAACCCTATCGAAATCATAGTCCTATGGATGCATTAGGGAGAACCCACGAAGGGGTTTCCACCAAAATCCCAGATTTGGAAACTACTCACAAATCATAGCTAAAATGCAATCTAAACAAATTTCAACCGTAAAAATCATGATCAGTCAATAGGAAGTAGTTGCTAGCAATGATATTAAGAAAATATTAAAGTTTCAAAGTAATCGAAACACTTACAAAAACAGATAAAATTCCAGCCGTCGCAATACAAAAAAGACAGAAAATATTACAGTATCCATTTTCAGCAACCCTAGGTTGACTATTTATAGAAATCGATGTCACCCGATCGGTTGAAGCATCAACCGATCGGGTGAGCTGCTTGGCGCTTTTGCAATCGGCTTCAGAAGTTTCAACCGGGTGCTGAGGAGAGCGGGTGGTGCTGTCGGGTTGTTGATTTGAGAAATGCAGCTTCAGATGAACCGATCGGTTGAAGCATCAACCGATCGGGTGAGCTGCTTGGCGCTTTCGCAATCGGCTTCAGAAGTTTCAACCGGGCGCTGAGGAGAGCGGGTGGTGCTGTCGGGTCGTTGATTTGAGAAATGCCAGATGAACCGATCGGTTGAGTTATCAACCGATCGGTTGGAATTATGCCCAAAAAGACAGAGATTTCTGTCGATCTCACCCGATCAGCGAACCGATCGGGTGAGCTGCACTTCTCTTCTTCTCTTGTCCTGGTGAGATACGCGTGCATCAACCGATCGGTTGGAATTACGCCCAAAAAGACAGAGAGTTCTGTCGATCTCACCCGATCAGCGAACCGATCGGGTGAGTTGCTCTTCTCTTTTTCTCTTGTCCGGGTGAGATACGCGTGCATCAACCGATCGGTTGGGTGTGTTCAACCGATCGGTTAAGGGCTGAAATATAGAGATCTTCTTTGTTTGACCCTCTGGATTGCGCGTGACTCCTCCCGTTGCTCCGGGGACTCATGATATCTTCATTATATGTCTCCAACGCTGGCAATCTCCTGCATATACACAAAAACACAAAGAAGTGAAAGAAAACTAGAAATCACAAGAAAATGGGTACGGGACGACGGAAAACAATGGAAAAGCACAAAGAAGACGTGTGTGAATATATAAAATATAAATACACGTCAAAATCCCCCAAGCTGAACCCTTCCTCGCCCTCGAGGAAGACGAGCGAGAGTAGGAGCTCGGAGGGAAAAAATATAGAGAGAGAGAAAAAGAGAAAACGAAATCCCAAATTGCCTATCAGAGCCAACAAAATCAAACATGCCACACTAAGCAAGCAAGCGACAAATCACAACACTAAACCAAGGAATATGAGTCCAAACAAGTGTCGTGGGCCCACATGGTGACGCGTGAGTGAGTGTGGTCGTGTGCTAGCAGACGGTGTCACTATCTACATTGTGCAGTAAAGTTCCATATACACATACCCAGGGAAAAGACCCAAATATCGATTCGATTTGAAATAAGCGGTGAATAGTAGCTCAAGCATGCATGAGAAGAGTATAAGAATAGAAGCGTATCATGCATCGGGGAGTCCACAGCTAGGGACTAGGAAATCACCTCACTATCGCCTAGATAACGCTAGAAAGTTCTGATGCCAAGTGTTTTCGAAAACGATGGAGGTTGAGAAGGTGTGGAGTAGAACACTCGGTGCAAACTCTCGCCTTCCCTTTATTCTCGGTAGATATGAAAAATATTCACACTGGAATTTTTTTTGGGTTTTGGGTATTTGTATTTTTTGGATTTTTGGTTATACATATTTTTTTCTTCTCTTTTCTTTTCCTTTTTTTGGGTTTTTCTTTTTTCTCTTTTTTTGGATTTTTTGATTTTGGGATATATTGTCATGCCCCGCTTCCCATTATACTTGGGAGCGAGGACGCGAACGGGCCCGCTTGGGCTGGAGCGGTGAAGCCCCAACCCAATAAGCATCTGTGAATGACTACATTGGCAGGTTCTTGCTTACGAACAATCGGAACAACAAATAATGCCATCATTATACTTTAACTTTCGGGTTACAAGTACACAAAGAATTAAAAGGCCTAGCATGGCCCTTACAACAGTTACAAGGAAATTAAGATACACCTGAAAGAAAATACAACAACAATTATTAAAATTTTAGCAAGCTGCGCAATGTCCGCCGTCTTCAGCAGTGGATCTTGTGCTCTTGGTTCTCTTGGTCTTCCTGCTCAATCTCCAAAATGAACTCTTTGGTGAACTTTTCTCAAAACCTAACATATATTCCACAAACAAGGAAATATACGTCAGCGAGGGTCGCTCGGCAAGATTTAAAACGTTAGTAACAAAAGACCCTCGACAAGATAATAATATAATTTACAAAAATATGATTCCAACAAGATGGTACATAGCAGCGTAATGAAACATGTTAGCATAACAATATGTAATGTGTAAAGTAGTGAGCAGGCGAAGTGTAGTGTGCAAAGTGGTAAACACAACAAGGTGTAGTGTGTAAAGTAACGAGCATGAGTAGTGTAGTGTATACAGCAATAATCGTGACAGGTGTAGTGTGTACAACAATAGTCAATCCTGACAAGTGTAGTGTGTACAACAATAGTCAATCGTGACAATAATTTAGCAGTTTACTCCATAGCGTCAGCAGAGGTGAAGCGAGGGTGCATCAATCAATCAATCAATCAATCTCCTATCTAGTGACAAGCCCAGTGTCTAAGGGGGAGGTGACCAACATCACACCTAAGTCAACGGGAGCTACCCGTGATTCTATACTCACCGACCCAGCCAGGTGTCGGTCAAGTTCACCAATAGAGTGTAATCCAGCTTTCCAGCCTCTACTACACTAGACTACCACACCCAAAGTGTCCATAAGCCAATCCATAGTTCAATGTTTGACGTATGACAAACATTCTGTAAATGGCCCGCTGCCCAATATCCATAATTGCCCGAAGGCCCAATAATCCGTAATTGCCCAAAGGCACAATAGTCCGTTATTGCCCGAAGGCCCAATAATCCGTAGTTGCCCGAAGGCACAATAGTCTGTAATTGCCCTAGGGCACAATAGTCCGTAAATTTGTCCCGAGGACCCAGTATCACAAATCATCAATGGTGTACATTTCGCAAATTAAGGTATACAAGCCATGAGTGCATCTCGATAGTAGAATATTTGAAAATGAAAGCAATCAACCATGTCACTAGGTTCAATAAGATTAAGAACGTACTTTAAAGTGGTTATTAGCATTGTTTAGTAATCCGGTCACAAAATCTGAACAGTATGGTTTAAAACTTGCTAGTGATAAATACTTGCGTATTTGAAAATTAGCAGAAGATAATATATTGGTGAGGGCTAAATACTTGCTTCTCTGAAAATAGTTGCAGGAAACGGTATACTTGCCTGAAGTGATGTGAGTTTTGGGTGCCCAGCGGTCGTAAGATAGGCACAGTTTTATCTGCGAAAACGGGTTTTGATATTAAGCTAAGTTTAAGGTAAAATATTCTAGAACTAACTTGTATAACTGCTGTTCATGTACACATTCACTGTTGGTCCTAAGTATACTAATATGTGTTGATATATATATATATATAAGTTTTATACAATGTATACACATATACTTAGTACTGTTCATGGGAACAAACTCACCAACTCACTGCTTTTATATAGAATACCTATTAACATGAGATACTGTCCACAAATGAGTACCTGTAAAAATACACTCAGTGATACCTATAAATAATGATATAAGTCTGCTACTGATTTAAGCTAACCTATCGAATGGAACGTATACTTACATGAATATGAAGGCAAAGTATATAAGCATTAATATCCGAGCTCCTCGTATTATCACGTTGCCTAATGCATTGCTCGTAGGAGGTTAGTACGGGTTGTCCGCAGAACGAGGGGATCGCCGGCAGGGTGTCGCCGTGGGCTGCAGGCGGCGGTGCGAGGGCGCGGTTGAGGCAGTCGGAAGCTCGAGGGGAGGCCGGACACAGGCCGCGGGGAGCTGGGAAGAGGAGGCATGGCGTATTGCGGCGGCGATCGGACATGTGGCTTGCTGGAGACGGCAAACGGCGTACGGGGCGGATATGGCTTCGGCGGACGACGAGTGGGCTGCGGGACGTCGGAGGGTGGCGGTGCGGGTTCTGGCGGCATCGAGCTGCTGCTGTCTGGCGGTGGCGAAGTGAGGGGAGATCGGAGAGGAGACAGGGGACATGAGAACAGGGTAAGGGAAGAGGAGCAGTGAGCTCCTCGTTGGCGGGGCGGTTCTCAGGCGGCGGTTGAGGGGGAGCGGTGTCTACCGAGGGGAGGAGGCGAGGCGGATGGACGGAAGGTGGGGTTTGTTGGCAGGCTGGGTTGAAGTCGCCATGAACGGCGGGAGGAGGAGATGGCGGCGAGGTGCTTGGGGATGGTGATGCGTGGATGAAGGCAGGCAGAGGCCGGAGAGACGGCAGGAGTTGAGGCGCCTGGGCGACTCGAGGGAGATGAACGCACGAGGGAGGTTGTCGGATGTTCAACGGAGGAAGGCGTCGGCAGTTTGCATGGGCGAGGGGCGTGATGCCGTGAAGGAACGACAGGGTGACTATTTGCTTGGAGAAGAAGGTTGGGCTAGGCTATATGTTAGGCCAGCTGAGCCCTAGGGTTCAGATGCTATTTGTAGAGCTTAGGTTCACTCACGTGGAGAGGGCTCGTAGGGTTTTAAGAGTGGGTCATAGCTGTGTGTCTAGGGCTAGCTAGGTTATAGGTTTAGTTTCCTCTTCATCATTTGTTTTTTTCTGTGTTTAGTCTCTCTTACTAATAATAAAACCCAATGAATGAGATTTGAAAATGAATTGAGTTAATAGTAATTAAGAGAATTAAATCTTAAGATAACACGGAAAGAAACCAGAATTGTAATTACTATTAAAAGAGGGATTTAAATTAGGAAGTAATTTGAATTCTTATTAATAGGATTAGTATAGGAAATTAGAGCTAATTAATTAGGTTTAAATGGGATCCTAACCTGGAAAGTTTTGAAAAGAAGAATTAATATGTTTAAAAGGATCAAAAAGGAAAGCTTAATTTGAATTTCAAATCCAAATTTCGAATTTTGAAAATGTAAACTAATTTTAAAAGATATTTTAAGATAATTATTTGCAGTTTAAAATAATGACATTAATAGCTAACATACAAGAGTTAGAAGTGGGTACGATACGGGGACAGATACGTCGAACAATGGATACAGGGAAAAATATTATACGAGAGAAATACGGATAAAGGTAGCGATAAAAACGGGTTGTTACATATATACATTTGTGTACTCTCCCAAGTGGGAGAACGGTACACGACGACGGGATTTGCTCCAAGTAAAACAAAAAAGAAATCGGATTCTAAACACTTAGGCAAAGGAGATTTTTTTTGCTAATCAGAGCATAGGTTAAATGGGTTATCCTAGTCATATTTGTGGAATCCTGACACATGCGAATTGAAGTATACGATATAAATATATTCATGCATATAGAAGCAGACAGTAGAAGCAAATACCGCATATTCAAATCGAAGCATGATAATCTAGGGGTCTACCAAGGACTGGTATATAAATCAAAATCACAAAGTAGAAGCACACCAACTAGCAAGTCACGACACACGACTCACACAAAAGCAAGGTGAACCCACGATGCATGAAATGCAATAGAACTCGGCTTCCTAGGGTTAGTGAATGTGATTATCGTAGCTATGCTAGGTGTGTGTGTGTGTGTGTGTGTGTGTGTGTGTGTGTGTGTGTGTGTGTGTGTGTGTGTCAGTGGCAATTCATCATATGTGGTCATCTCTAGGAGATGGAGATAAAAAGATGAGAAGAAAAAGAAAAACACGATGAAAACGACTCAAAAACATGGTGAAAAAGACACAACTGACGCACAAAGTGCGACTCTCCCAAGCTGAAAATTTTATTGCCCTCAATGCAATAGTAGTAAGTACGGGAGAGCAATGAAAATGGGGGGGGGTACGCGCCGACACAAAAAGAATGAAAAACCAGAAAAACACACAAACGAAATAGAGAAATAAAAAGGAGGAAAAAGAAATACAGAAAATAAAAGATAAAAAACACATCCACAAGACACATATAAACAGGCACACCAAAACGAAATAACACGACAAAACACACAAAATTCGATTTCCCCCAAGCTGGATATGACAATGCTAGCAATATGATATGATCATGGTGATGCAGAAATATGCTAGGGGGAAGTCAATCAGAGCCGCTGTCGGTAGAATGGTAGGGAGAAGGTGAAGAGGGATGAGAATAGTGGACGAAAGAATCTTGTGAAGACAAAGGAGAGGGTGTGCCGACAGGAGAAGGAGGGGCAACCGGATGGAAAACTGGTGGATCGAGATTTATCGATGGATCGTGATGGATAATGATGGCATCAGGTGAACCCACACATGGGTGCCAATCGGGAGGTTCCAAGGGTGGAAAATGGACGAGTGTGGCATACCAAGGATCCGGGTAGAACTTCCATGGTAGATGTGAAACGCGAATGGGGAGTTGCTCGAAAGATGAGGGTGGGAGGATGGCAAAGGGAGTGTTGGTAGGACTGTAGAGGTAGACTGCATGCTCCTCACCAAAAGGAGTGAGCATGCCGATATCGATCAGGTATTCGCGATCGATACGGCTGCGTCCCGGTAAAATCGGTAGGTGGGGCGGCAGCCTCAAAACACAACTGACAATAAGAGTGATCATCCCACCACAGCAGATAGATCCAGAAGTTGCACGACTAACAGATAAGATCTTGTGGATGATCCAATGAGCGGTGTTTATGGGTAATGGGATACGTCCATGAATCCTGTCTTGGGACATGGAGTAAAGAAAGAAGAGCTCATCCCTAGACACCGTGGAAACATCTGCGTGGGAGAAAATGGTGTTGGCCAGGAAGCAATGGGCGAAGCGATAGCAAGGATGTATGATGTAGGAGGCAAGAGCTACCGATGGAAAGGTGATATACCGGGTGAACCATTGCCAAACACCATCATCTCGAAAGTAAAAAAAGATGTCAGACCGATCGTGAGTTGAACATTCAACATGACGATAGGGGTGAGGGAAATTCAGAATATTGTTAAGCTCGGTAAAACTCATGGAAAAATCTCAATTGAAGGAGCGGAAGGTAAAACCACAATCGAACACTTCGAGAGAACTGAGGAACTCGAGTGTGAGATTCATGTGTGTGCGCATGGGCGCGCAGAAGGAAATCACAACCAATGAAGCGAAAAAGTGTGATGACGCCCCTAAAGAGTCCCAGAGATTCGAGAGTGGGGGTATCGGTGAAAAGAGTAGGTCGCATGGGGTGATGAAGCAGGGCATACAGACGCGCAGATTGCTCTTCAGAAATTGGGTTAATGCCCAGGAATGATGGGGGAAAAGGGCCGTATAGAGGATGTCTGCGTGATGATGAGGCAATCTCTTTTCCCTTCCTAGACATGGTAATGACGTGGGGGACGAATGATAAAGTGGGGAAGGGTGATTACGATGAGGGTAAGGCCGATGAAACAGGTAGAAACAATATCAAGACATTGCATATATGGAAATAAATATAAAGAGAGGAAAGAGGTTACCCATCAATAATGCAAGACCAAGCACCCGGAAGATCCCACGCCATATTAGGGAGCGATTCTGGAAGCCGCAGCTTGCTGATCCTTCAAGAAATGAAATTTTGAAAATTGGGGACTAGGGTTAGGGTTTGGATGATTTGCAGATGAATGTGGTCGATTGGAAGGGTGTTGATGATGGGGGAGTATGGGAATAAGTGAGGGTGTGATTTTAGGGGTGTGGGGGTGATGGGTAGGATCAATTTGGAAGAAGGAGAAAAGGATCATGCAGAATGGGAATGAGGGAATCGGGGAAATGAGATCGGGTGATGGGTGGCTTATATAGAGGGGTGGGTGAACCGATCGGGTGAGATTTCACCCGATCGGGTGGGTTGTTTTCCAAAACTTCTTGCAAATCAACAACTACAGCTCAACCGATTAGGTGAGACTTCACCCGATCGGTTGGCTCCTCCACAAATCTTTCCTGTGAGCACTGTAAATTTCACCTGAACAGCCACCCGGTCACAGCTTCAGCTCAACCGATCGGTTGATTTGATCACAAAATTTCCCGAGAGCTCTGATGTGTCAACCGATCTTCCACCCGGTCAGCATCATATACCACCCGATCGGTTTGCTGATGCATCGATATGTGCCCCATCTTCGGATACGGCTCAACCGATCGGTTGATGTATCAACCGATTGGTTGTGGGTAGATTCCTGCACAAAGATAAAAATCGTCTAAGTTTTTCAACGATTAACCTCCATAGCAGTATTTATTCATCAAAAATAAGAAAACTAATCCTAATAAATAACGAAAGGATATACGTTTAGAACATGGGTTTCCTCCCATGAAGCGCTTGGTTATAGTCGGTAGGTCGACTCCTTATTTGGTGATCAATTCGGATCCGGAGGGTTTGTAGATGAGACATCGGTCGTTGAGACTCTGACCAAAGAGATTGCTGGTTCGTTGATCGCATAATGGTTTAGACGCTGCCCATTGACTTTGAACGGTTCATCTCTTCCCATTATCTCAATAGCTCTGTGCGGGAAGACCTTGGTGACTCGGTAGGGTCCCGACCACCTAGACTTGAGCTTTCCGGGAAAAAGCCTCCGTCTCGAGTTGAATAGGAGAACTAAGTCTCTTTCCTTGAATTCTTTCTTCAGAATGCGCTTATCGTGCCACTGCTTCAACTTTTCCTTGTAGATCCGGGCATTTTCATAAGCATTGAGCCGGATCTAGTCAAGCTCATTCATTTGTAGCTATTGATGGCTTCCTACCTCCTTGGCATCGAAATTCAGATTTTTGACGGCCCAAAACGCTTTGTGCTCCAATTCCATAGGTAGATGACATTCCTTCCCATAGACAAGTCGGTAGGGGGTTGTGCCGATCGGAGTCTTGAACGCAGTCCTGTAAGCCCAGAGTGCGTCAGAAAGTTTTGATGACCAATCCTTCCTAGAGTTAGCCACCGTCTTCTCAAGTATGCTCTTGATCTCTATGTTAGAAACTTCCACTTGGCCGCTCGTTTGCGGGTGATATGCACGTCTGATTCGGTGTTGCACCCTGTACTTCTTCAAGAGAGCTTCGAATTTCTTCTGTATCAAATGGCTCCCTCCATCACTGATTAAAACTCGAGGCACACCGAATCTCGGGAAGATATTGTTTTTAAAGAATTTGGTGACCACCCAAGAATCATTAGTAGGGCTGGCTATTGCTTCTACCCACTTGGACACATAATCCACGGCCACCAAGATATACTGATTTCCATAGGACGAGGGGAACGGTCCCATGAAGTTGACTCCCCACACATCGAAGATCTCGACCTCTAAAATATAGTACTGAGGCATTTCGTTCCTCTTGGAGATGTTACCCGTCCTCTGGCACTTGTCGCAAGCCTGGGCATAAGCGTAGGTGTCCTTAAAGAGGGTCAGCCAATTGAATCCACTCTGGAGGATCTTTGTCGTGGTCTTATAAGCGCTCGCATGGCCTCCACACTGCTGATCATGGCAATGAGAAATTATGGAGGTCACCTCAGTTTCGGGAATGCACCTCTGTATCACCCCATCATTACAGGTCTTGTACAAATAAGGGTCGTCCCAATAAAATTTCTAGACCTTGTGAAAGAATTTCTTTTTTTGCTGTTAGCTCATGTTGTGGGGGACGATGGCACATGTCGGATAATTGGCGATGTCGGCATACCATGGAGTCCAAGCGGAAGAGATGTAGAAGAGATGCTCGTCAGGGAGCGAGTCGTCAACGTGAGTAGCATCCGAATCGAGAGTAGGCATTCTGGACAAATGGTCAGCAACGACATTCTCCGCCCCTTTCTTGTCCTTGATCTCCAAGTCGAATTCCTGGAGGAGGAGAATCCGCCTTATGAGCTGCGGTTTATTCTCCTTTTTGCTCAAAAGGTATTTGAGAGCCGCGTGAACCGTGTGCATGATTACCTTGGCACCAACAAGATACTGTCAGAACTTGTCCATGGCATAGATGACGGCTAGCAATTCTTTCTATGTGGTTGTATAGTGCCTTTGGACTACGTCAAGGGTCTTGCTCGTATAGTATATAACATGTAGACTTTTATCCTTCCTCTGCCTGAAGACGGCTCCAACAGCATAATCGCTAGCATCGCACATTAACTAAAAAGGTAGACTCCAGTCTGGAGGCTGAATCACGGGTGCGGAAATGAGGGCTTGCTTCAGAAGGCGGAAGTCTTCCATACACTTGTCGTCGAAGATGAATGGTGCATCCTTCACAAGGAGTTGAGTCAAGGGCCTGGAAATCTTGGAGAAGTCCTTTATGAAGCGGCGGTAGAATTCCGTGTGCCCTAAAACCCCACGGACTCCCTAAAGATTAAGTGGAGGTGGAAGTTTTTCGATCACCTCAACCTTTTCCTTGTCTACTTCGATCCCCCTTGAAGAAATGACATGCCCCAATACAACTCCTTCTTGGACCATAAAATGGCATTTTTCCCAGTTCAGAACTAGCCCCTTATCTTGACACCTCTTCAGGACTTTAGTCAGGTTGCGGAGACATGAGTCAAACTCCGTTCCATAGATGGAAAAATCGTCCATGAAAACCTCCATTATATCCTGGGAGTAATAGGAGAAGATTACGGACATCAATCTTTGAAATGTAGCTGGGGCATTGCAAAGTTCAAACGGCATTCTCATGTAAGCATATGTCCCAAAAGGACAAGTAAAGGTTGTCTTCTCCTGGTCATCGTTATGGATGTAGATTTGCAGAAAATCGGAGTATCCATCCATGAAGCAGAAGTAGTTATGCTTTGCTAGCCTCTCGAGCATATGATCAATGAAAGGAAGAGGATAGTGATCCTTCCTTGTGGCCTTGTTTAGTTTCCGGTAGTCGATGCACATCCAGTACCCCGTGATGGTCTCGTGGGTATGAGCTCTTTTTCCCGTTGCGAATTACCGTCATTCCTCCTTTCTTGGGTACAACATGCACCGGGTTAACCCAGCGACTGTCGGATATAGGGTATATGATCCTGGTATGGAGGAGTCTAACAATCTCCTTCTTGACCACCTCCATCATGACAGGATTCAGTCTTCGTTATGGCTCAATTGAGGAGGTATTCTCATCTTCAAGCAGTATCCTATGTGAGCAAAGCCCCAAGCTTACTCCTTTTAAATCTTCGATTGCGTACCCGAAAACATTTTTGAATCTTCTCAAGACACCAAGCAGCTTGGTCATTTGATCTTCGGGCAGCGAGGAGTTCACTATGACTGGCAGCGTCGAATTCTCCCCCAAATATTCATACTTCAGTCCCGGAGGTAACTCTTTCATCTCAACCTCTTGGGGTGCCGATACGTATTTCTCAAGCTGAGCATCCTCCAGTGAAAGGACTTCTTCCTGGGTCTCCTGGAAGATAGCATCCAGAGCTTCACTTCTACCCGTGGTTTTGCAAGACGAAGCCTCGCAAGGGAAAGAGGGGATAACGGAGGAAGGCTCTGGGTCTTTCTCAGGTACATGACAATGATCCGGGTAGAAGGCCTCAATGCGAAAACTAGTCTCAACAGTCGATAGTTCTCCACCACTACTTTCAGCTTCCTCACTGTCCCAAGATCCAGGGTGCTCTATAGATGTCTGCAAGGGATAGATTGATTCTTGTTCGACATACTCGATAAACTTCATCTGATAGTCCTCCGGGCAAAACTCCTTATGGGTGCATAATTCTTCCCCATTGAATTCGGAACTGGGTACGTCAATATACGTCGCTTCATCTGGAGGAAAGAAAGTTGTCGTTACTGGATGCTGCTGCAGATAATGATACCTCCTCTTATTTTCTACAGCAGCTGACAGAAGGGATAGGATGTTCGAGGCGCTTAGAGATTTTGTCAAATTCTGTGCCAAACAGCTGATGTGGTATGAATGATCCCAGATATCGCCCGAAACGGCACACAACATCCTTGTCGTTGAGCAGAAAACCTGCAAGAAAAGGATAGAGAGAACTGCACGGATAGAAAGCACGTCAATAGCGCGGGTTGTATGAATGGGGAGGTGAGGAGTAGTGATGGCAGTATGGCGACTCAGGCTACCAATTCGATACAGCTAGTATATACAATATGTCCAAGTAAAATCAAAAAGTGTAGAATGCGAAGATTATCGCGAGGTAAGGATGTGAACTAGACTCTAGGTTTCACTGGGTCCTAAATAAACAAGCACGTTGCCTCCCCGGCAACGGCACCATAAAGCTTGATGTCCCCTAGATTTGAGCATACAAATGCAATATGATTGGGGATACCAGATTTAAATATTTATACCGAAAGCACACGGTGTTGTAGTGTGGTTTGGGGGTCGAACTCAGGGAGGCGTAGTTGTGCTTGTGTCAAAGAGGAACCGGTTCACCCTATGGGTGAGCTAGCCCGAACGATGGATGGTTTGTCACAGAATATAGATACGAAGGAAAAACGATATAAAAGGAAACCGAGGACTTCGATTTCCATCCTATCATGTGCTCTCACTATTACGACCGACAGATAGGAGTACGATTGGATTTAGGGTTTAGTGGTGAGACGTTGCCTCTAAAAGTGATACTTAGCGTCCCATGGGCCCGATATTCTGGTCGGTACCCAGGATGATACGCTAGGTCTACCCGAGTTTGGTCGGTGGGCATTCCCATGTTCATTAACACCGACCGACTCCGGAAGCACTAAGCTCGCAATGATTACTCCCAACATCTCATCATGTCGTTTCCACGCGCTAAGATTCGATGCCTATGCTAGAGGCGTGAGCTGTGGCTAGGGAGTCAACAGCAAAGTTTATTCCCCCTTTGTCCGACGGTCAGAGGCGGTCTTTCTCCTGCCAATGACAATGAAACACCCAGCGTAACCATCTAATTCCTAAACCCTATCGAAATCCTAGTCCTATGGACGTATTAGGGAGAACCCATGAAGGGGTTTCCACCAAAATCCCAGATTTGGGAACTACTCACAAATCATAGCTAAAATGCAATCTAAACAAATTTCAACCGTAAAAATTATGATCAGGCAATAGGAAGTAGTTGCTAGCAATGATATTATTAAAGTTTCAAAGTAATCGGAACACTTACAAAAACAGATAAAATTCCAGCCATCGCAATACAAAAAAGACAGAAAAAATTACAGGATCCGTTTTCAGCAACCCTAGGTCGACTATTCATAGAAATCGATGTCACCCGATCGGTTGAAGCATCAACCGATCGGGTGAGTGCTTTGTACTTTCGCAATCGTCTTCAAAAGTTTCAACCGGGTGCTGAGGAGAGCTGGTGGTGCCATCGGGTTGTTGATTTGAGAAATGCGGCTTCAGACGAACCGATCGGTTGAGTTATCAACCGATCGGTTGGAATTACGCCCAAAAAGACAGAGAGTTCTGTCGATCTCACCCAATCAGCGAACCGATCGAGTGAGCTGCTCTTCTCTTCTTCTCTTGTCCGGGTGGGATACGCGTGCATCAACCAATCGATTGGCTGTGTCCAACCGATCGGTTGAGGGCTGAAATATAGTGATCTACATCGTTTGACCATCTGGATCGCGCGTGACTCCTCCCTTGCTCCGGGGACTCATGATATCTTCATTATATGTCCCCAATACTGGCAATATCCTGCATATACACAAAAACACAAATAAGTGAAAGAAAACTAGAAATCACAAGAAAATGGAGACGGGACGATGGAAAACAACGGAAAAGCACAAAGAAGACGTGTGTGAATATATAAAATATAAACGCACGTCAACGACCGCACTAGATCATCACATTTTGGCTACACTGTTACTTCAGTGGATGATTACATGTTGACTTGCAGGAGTTCATGGCGAGGAAGAATGGAGGCCAATTCTTTGACATACCACTTGAAGCAGCTTGGAAGTACATGAAAGCTATTGTTGTGTCTCACGCACCATCTCACTAACACAGGAGGTAATCTGTGTACATTAATTTTTGATGATTCTGATATAATTTCAACTCCTCCTGTAGGTACCATTCATGAGACACAGGTTGTTGAAGGCCACATCCCATACCATACCTCTCCTGCCAATCAGAGGGATAATGAGCCATACGTGATGCGATGGTGGAGACAATAATCCTTGGCAAGGTTGATTGCATGCATAGATCATGTGAGGGCCCATCAAAGGTTACCAAATCTAACAAGAACAAGCCACTCCTCCCACTCGATCGCATCCCCCATTTCATGCCACGCAAGAGCACCGAGGAGGCTGTAGAGCATGCATATACTGACGAGGAAGAAGTGCATGTGGGTTTGACTATGATGATTAATTAGTAGAGCTCGAGGCACTTCCCTCCTCAGCATCACCTCTGCAGATCCTACCCACTCCACATAGGCATTACATCCACCAGAGCTTAACGCTCCTATTCAAGGAAATATTTTCGACTACATATCTGAATCTTGAATTTTATTATATAATTCTTCATATTCAGATGCTTCTGACATGACATACTTCCAGCCAGACACAGGTTTGTGTTCCATGGAGGTATGTTGGATCATCCATGCACCTGAGGAACACATTCACGAGGTGAACAAGGAGTTGATTGCTTCATCTTCAGAGATTAGCACGTTATTCTCAGGGAGTTTCCGTCACCATGTTTCATATTTTTATCATTGTTTTGATGACTCTCTCTGGAATACATTTATTATGGTGAAATTTTTTGCATCTGGCTGATGCTCTTCATCCCTTGCAAGTTACAGGTGGATGCTTACGAGGGATGCTAGGAGGAGTATTGCTGGGGCCTGATGGATTTCGTGGTCGATAGATAGCTGAGCCACGAAAATAGCATGAAGAATAGTGCCTTCTCCACTGGAGAATCTTGATCCACATTTTGATCAGGTGCATCCTACTCCAGTAGAGTAGATGATTTTTATGCTTCCTAGATATATCGAATAAACTGGCCTCTTCTCGACAGCGAAGGGAGCGTATTAGGATCAGTTGTTTTTCTTTCAATAAATCTCACCTCCAATCGACACACCCACATTTTTATAACCCAAAACCCTTTATATGCTTTAATTCCCACACTTCACATTGTTTCATATTTATATGATTCCAATACCCCCTACATTTGCTCCCACGCTATCATTTTTATGCATGCCACATTTAGCTTTCCTCACTTTCAGGCATTGTAACAATGCTTGATTTAAGCTTGGGGGAGCTTCACTTCGTGCATTATTTATGCATATTTTATAATTAAGAATTACATTACGCTAAGTTTTATATGCAAGTATATTTGTGTGAAAAATCTTCAAATTTACACTTTATTTGTTCAATTTCCTATTGTTCATCGTGATATATGGTTAGGGGATGTCTTTAATGTTAAACCCCATTGTAATATGCCTATTATGCTTATGCTCATATTCTTTAGAATAAAAGTACTCGAAACAACATTGGTTATATTTTTTTCTTGAGAATCCATCTTATGCATGCATCTTGGAGTTTTTAGTTAAGTACGATGGTTAGTAACCTAATAGGATTTGGATTAACGGCATTCCTATCGAATACAGAGGAGTGATTTTGCCTATTTTGTTCATGTTCAAAAGAAAAGGAAAGAAAAATAAAAATAAAAAAGTGAAAAGGAAAAAAGAATAAATATGCACCATTCTTCCATTTACATCAAGTAGCCGGGTCCTCGTGCCTCAGGAAGCATCGGGGATTTTTCATCGAAAGATTTAGATTGGGGGAGTGTATAAGAATATAGATTTTTAGTTGTTTTGAGCTAGTAGGTCTGAGGGGTCCTTCTTGGCCCAATGCCCTAAGGTCATCTGATAAAGGAGTAATTAACCCAACGCTCCTTACAAGAACCATCTAAGAACCCAAAAATAATGAAAATAAGAGCATGAATAAAGCTAGCAACTCCACGAATTACAAAAAGATAGCGTGCCGTGAGTGCCATTTCCTTGATAGATTCACAACCCATTATGTGATACTAACTCTTCCTCGATCATCGCATAATTTTTATTCTCATTTTAATAACCTACGCGGGATAGAGGAACTATTCTAAGATTTGAGCATTACCATGATGCAATATATTGCATGTTGATTTATATTAGAAATATTCATCTATGCTATGTCTTAATAGATAACTAAGGATTGGCATGTTTATGAATTCCATTATCTGAAAATTTCCATCTTCCATATATATATACTTATTGTTGTGAGATTCTTGATATCCTTGATGAATGCAACTATAGCCCACTCTTTACTCTTTCTTTGTCTTCCTTGAGGACGAGGAAGAGTTTAGCTTGAGGGATTTTGATAACTGATTTTTATAGATTTCACACACATTTCATACGTATTTCACCTCATTTTATCCACAATTCCATTCAGTTTTCCCCGTTTTTGTTTCCTTTTTACTTTTTAGATCCCGTAGGTTCGTTTCAGGTGAATTTGAACGATATCGGGGCCCTAGAGTGGGAAAAAGGCGAAATAGTTCCAAAAAGACTCAAAGAAGTGAAATGAGCAAACATGGCAAGTTTATGGAATTAAAAGAAGAAGAATCTGGAGGAAACAAGCTCCACATGACCACGTGGGATACCCCATGCGACCATGTGGAAGAGAGCCAAGAAGCATCCTGAAACAGCAGCAAGCACATTCAACGCAACCACATGGAAGCATCCCACATGACCGCGTCAAACGAAGCAAAAAGATGGAGAAAATGTTCAAGGGAGAAGCCAATTGGACGTGGTCGTTTGGCCAAAATGACGTAGTCGTTTAAAAGAGGTCAGTTCTCTAAAATTTTGCAGACAATATCGACGTAATGCATGGATCCCAACTCGACCAAGTAGATTGGCTCAAACATAGCCTAAGACAAGACGTTTGGGAATTCCACACGACCGCGTGAGGAGATGCCACAAGAAAGTGCATAAACATTGCAAAGACTGAAGATCTGCTCACAACTCTATGGATATCTTCACTCCATCTTATTTCTCCATCAAGTAGAGTCTAGTTATGATTCTAACCCATACTTATTTGTATTTTTTGTGGATATCAGAGTGATTTTATACATTTTCTGGAAGACAATGCTGCCATGCAGAATAAATGATGCGACCAAACAACGCGACTATGTGAAAGTGACGCGACCGCGTCGATACAGAGCTGAAAGTGTGTAAAAACTTTTTTGGAGCTCTGAGGTGATGTAGTTGTTTGGTACTTGATGCGGCCATGTGGAATTGGAGTTTTTGAAGGGGTTTGAGCTATTTTTTAGGCAGAATCGACAGGACTGCATGGATCTTCTACACGATCGTTTTGGGTCAGATTTTCTGCAAACCCACTAGGGTTTTGGAGATGTATTTAAGTATTGGGAGTGCCGTTTTGACGGGGATTGACTATTAGACTCGTTTTTCTTCCGCTTTTCATATCTTTGCATAGTTTTAGGAGTAGGGATAAGTTAGGTTAGGTTTTGGATGCATTCTTTGATTGGTGCAAGCTTGTAATCTTCATATCTTTATATTGCAACCATCAAGATAAGTTTTTCCTTCTTTGTTTTGATAATTTTTATTTGTTTATGCTTTCTAGTTATTCCTTTGTGCTGTCTCTGTGTTTCTATATATGATGTGTGAGTAGATTTTCATCTAGGGTTTGGTGGATCTCTTTTGTGGATTTGGATATGGATTGATCTTGTTGTTGGCTATTGAATTATTAATTAGGGTAATGTTTTGGAAAAATATTATCTATGTTCATTGATTTCTTAGATTGATGACCAACAGGAGTTGGGTTTACTCTAAGGTTTCAATCCATATGTGCGATTCATGCTAATTACGTCGCCAACATGAGTTAGGTCGTAATGATAGCCCTCATAGAGTTGACTGTGTGTATGTCCCCAAAAATATGGCTGAATAGTGGTTGGGGAAGATTGTCCGCTTAATTCATCCATCATGTGGCTACGTGCTATAGGAGTAGGTTTAGTCACATGAGAGATAGTCATGTCCTGGCATCACGAGAGTGGGGGGCACGAGATAGCATGAGGGAAGAATCTATTATAGCATCATGGAAGTGGGGGGAGGTGGTTTCCTCTAGGTCAGACAACCGCACCCTAGGATGATTTCATAGCCACGTAGTGAGTTTATTCACTTGTTCAATCCACATTAGAGTGATACCTAGCTCTAGAAACCTTCATTCTATTTGTTTATCCCTATTCTTTAAATATCCCACATGTCCCTTACGTATCTAACCACAACCTAGGATTGAGCGAGTACTCAATTACCTTACCTCCCTATGGACGACCCACTAGTGCTACGACGACAGCTGTGCGCTTGGGTTTATAAGTGTAAAACTCCTAACAGAGCTTATTGACGAGGTACAAGATCGAGCACTTGCAACTACTATTTGACAGAAGCATCGGATAGCCCAGTACTACAACTCCAAAGTCAAAGGCATGAGCTTTCGCTTCGGTGACCTAGTCCTAAGGAAGGCAATTTTCTCTCTAAAGATCGTCTGCCAGGGCAAACTCGCTGTAAAGTGGAAATGACCTAACAAAATCACCAAAGTGCTTAGTCCCACTATGTATAAACTATATACAATGGACGACAAAGAGCTCATCCACCCTTGGATTTCAGAACATCTATGGAAGTACTACCAATGGGGAACAAGTAAAATGAGCAAATACTTGTATAAACTTTAAATTTTTTTGGTTTCTCAATCATGCTTTATATACCTTTGAATGTATTCCAAAATTATATTAACAGGAAAAACATGTTCAAGTTTTTCCTTCACTGTTTTCTTTAGGAAAGTGTACATGTCTACAAATTAACGTAGATACCTCGACTTTTATTTCTTGGGCAGGTTACTTATACGATCGGGGGTCACTCCCTCGTGAGCCAACCTAGCTATTCGAATGAAGATTATCTTTTAAACTTTGAAACTGGTCAACCGTAAGGATGGGGGTTACTCCCCTTGCAGACCGACCCAACATTTCATCGGCTGTAAGATGGGGTCCACTCCTACATAGGTCAATCAAGCTCTTCATTGGCCATAAGACGGGGGCTACTACCCCCTGTAGGCCGATCAAGCTATTTGGTGGCTGTAAGGTGCGAGGTGACTCCCCTTATAACCTGACCTATCACTTGGTCAACTGTTAGGTAATGGGTTAATATTCTTACAAGCTGATCTATCTCTTAATCGGTCGTAAGGCACGAGGTGACTCCCCTCACTGACCAACCTATCACTTGGTCATCTGCAAGGAGAGTGGCTACTCCCTACTCATGTTGACCTATCTCTTAGTCAGATGTAAGGCATGGGGGACTCCCCTCGCAGGCTGACCTATCACTTGGTCTGTCGTTAGGGGAGGGGATACTCCCCTTGCATGCTGACTTTTCTCTTAGTCATCTATTAGGTGTGGGGCGACTGCACTCACAAACTGACCTATCACTTGCTCAGCCATAAGGCGTGGGGCGACTCCCCTCCCAGGCCGACCTATCCCTTAGTTGGCAGTAAGGCACGGGGTGACTCCCCTTACAGGATGACCTATCACTTGGTCAATCGTAAGGCAAGGGGCTACTCCCTTCATAGGCTGACATATCTCTTAGTTAGCCATATGGCACGCGACGACTCCCCTCATAAGGTGACCACTCACTAGGTCAGTCATAAGGTGGGGTGCTACTCCCTTCGCAAGCCGACATATCTCTTAGTTGGCTATAAGATGCCCTCCTTGCGTGCTGACCTATCACTTAGTTAATTGTGTAGGACGAGTGGACAATCCCCTCACAGTCTGACCTATCTTTTACTCAGTTATAATGCAAGGGCCACTCCCAAGGCAGGCCAATCAAGCTATGTGTCGGTAATCAGGCAAGGGGTTACTCCCCTTGTGTCACGCCCCAGGCACCCAAATACCTAGGAATTAGAGATAGATGTGGTAAGGGGGTCTAACAGGCCACAGTTTTGCACCAAGCATATAATTTAAAAAAATCTACAAGCAGATCACTGGGCATGCTAGAACAACACAGACAAAGAAAAGTAAAGTATCTAACATGGATCCAACATAGACAGCAAATAGTACTATACATCACAGAAATGTACACTAGCAAAAGTACAACTGGAAGGTAAGTAAAAGTAAAAAAGTAAGGACGACCGTTATATAAGTACATATAACGGTTCAAAACCCAAAAGTAGAGTACTACAACCCTCAGTGTCCACAAAATAACAACTCACACTCTAATCTAACGCTGGAAACCAGAGGGAAAAGACGCGTCTCCCATGAGGACCACACCATGATCCTGCTTCAAAGTCATTTAATCCTAAAACCACGGAAGGGAACACGTCACAGCGTAACCCAGTAGGAAACACAACTCGTGCAGAAGTAAATATTGATTGTGGATTGTTGTTGTTATTATTATTATTTGTTATTTTCTTTTCTTTTATCACAAATAGTGCAAAGCATGAAAGGAACACAGTCAGGCAAATAAAAGAGGAATCACACATTATAAATTTAAAGTACATAAATATTTAACTAAATTTCATTTGGAAATCTGAGTGTGTCATTGAATATGAGGAACTGGACTCCACCCTAGGGTGGGGCGGTAAGGAGCACCCACCAGTGGTACACGAGCATTGTTTCCTTAACGGGGCCTCTCACTCCACCCACTCCCCCACACCAGGGTTCAAGTGAGGAAAACTCCACAACACCACAACTCATTGTACCTGAAACTGAGCAAGGTACAGAAAACACCACAAGTACCCAAAACTGAGCAAGGTACATCAACATCATAAGACATAGTCCAACCCTCATACTCTACTAGTACCTAGTTCTCCCCAGCCCCCATGTTATCCTCCTTTATGAGGACTTAATCATTTATTTACTGATATAGCATATAAGCATGAATGTGTAAGAAATCAAGTTGGCATGGACATATCACTTTCCTTCTAATTTTTTCCCCTTCTTTCCTTTCCACATTTCATATACCACAACAAAACAATCATTTTATGTAACAACAACATTAGTGATTCCAATGTATATGGCACAATGAACAATTAGTTTAGGTAATGATAATACATATGCATAAGAGAGGTAAAAAAACATTTACATATAGTGCAACATCATCCAAAACATTGCAGGTTGTTGGAAATGCACATGCAGTCACACTAATGGGCAGATAACACCACATATTTGTATTGAACATGAACTTTTCATCCCAATGCAAGTTGTAGATATAGATGCTCGGATTTCACTGATCAAATTTCAAAAATATATACCAACTATGTGAAATATAGTGATTTATTTGGTGAAACAAGTCAAATTTGTTTTCAGGCAGAATCTATGTGCTCTAAACATCACAGTTTTCAGACACGTTGCAGTTAGAATCACGAAACTGTGGCCTAGGTGAAATTTTTAGAACAGGTTGTTAAATTTCTAACGAGACCAAGAACACAAAATTTCTTTAATTGAGTGGGGGAAAGGGGTATTTTCCTAAAAGGTGTCCTAAGAGGGTAAAATCTGACATGCAGGAAAGATTGAATTTTTATACCGAATTATTGTTCGAATCTAACAAATGCTTCAACATGAAAGTTGTAGATAACAGTCTTATATTTCTGCTATAAAATTTTCAGACCTTTATCTGTTCTAGTTTTAGAGGAATCATCAAAACAATGAGCACATACATCTGTCCTAATTTTAAGCAACACATCATGCATGAAATGAATTAGCTCCTAGGTGGAACTCCTACTACAATTATTACAACATCCCTTAACTTAATATTCACTATTTTGAGTAGGGAATCCTACATAAATGAAGATGTGATGAGGAATTGTGATGAACCCTCCTCTCTCTCCTTCTTCCTTTTCTTCTTCTCCTTTCTCCTTGTTGTTTCCCTTTCTTTCCTTTTATCTTTTTACCCCCTTTTTTCTTGTTTTTGCCTGGTGGAAATCCCCCCCCGGCAATTAAAAAGAAAAAGAAAATGAAAAAAAATGAGTAGAGGAAAAAGAAAGTGAAGGTTGTAGAATATGTACGATTTTATTTAAGAAAATATCTCATCTAAGGCCCAATTATTTACAAGTTTGCCTTTTCTCATACTCTCTTTGCAATTTCGCTCCAACTTGGTGATTTATTTACAAGTTTGCCATTGCTATAACCCTCTTAGTAAATACCATATCACTTTATGTTTTAATAACAAGTTTGCCATTGTATTTCGCCGCTCATTAAAAGCCCTTTGACTTGTCTCTTAATTACAAGGTTGCCATTCCACATTGGGTTTTAATTAAAAAGCATTACAAGCTAAGGGTTATTATTTGAATTAAAATGAGAATGAAATTATCCCTACACTTGTATATGTAATTACCACTCGCCATTCCAATTGCAACCACAATGGCTATCCTTACACACTACTTGGCATGGTTTACGAGTATAAAGAATGGTCTCAATATCCACATGCACGGTTCAAAGGACGTGTACCCAATAAGAGTGCATTGCGGTCGTATTACACTCTACGAGCGATTACACCCTACCCTCTTTTAAAATAAATTCCGTTTTTGAAATTACGAAAATACTATAAGAGGGTAGCCACACATCCATATAGCTTTGGAAGCTAAAAGAGTCACAAAGCAACGAGAGACAATATATAAACAAGTGAGGGTATTTCTCTCGCATCGCATCTTCACGCTCCCATGTGGACTCTCCTAGAGACTCCTGCTGTCACATGACCCGAACACGATTAATGACTTTCTTCCATATCATTTTCTATCTCCGATCCAGGAGAGCCACCGGTTGTTGCTCGTAGGTCGTGTCCGGGCACACCTCGGCATCTGAGAAATCCACAACGTGACTAGGATCCCCCTACCTATCTTCTGAGCATGGATACATGGAACACATCATGAATACCTTCGAGGGACGGAGGTAACACCAGCCGATATGCCACCTCACCAACACGCGTAGAGATCTTGAAGGGGCCACTGTATCTGGGGCTCAGTATTTCATGTCAACCAAACTATATAGTGCCCCTTGTCGGTGATATCTTAAGGAATACAAAATCACCTGGCTGGAATTCCATGGGGCACCACTTAGTATCTGCCCAGTGTTTGTTGCGATCTTGAGCAACACTGAGATTTTCATGAACTGTCAGTACCACTTCAACCGCCTCTACCATCATGTCGGCTCCCAGAAGTTCACGATCCCCAACATCATCCCAACTTAAAGGTGATCGGCACTTCCTTCTATTTAAAGTTGCAAATTGTGCCATACCAATGCTTGCTTGGTAGGTGTTATTGTAGGTAAATTCCACCTGGTGCAAATGATCTTCCCAGTGTAGGGAAATATGCCCTCAGATCATTTGTATTTGATGCAAATGATAATTTAAGCCTAGATAGGGACTATTTTGCATTTGATGCAAAAGGGATTAAATATGTTTTAAATAGTTTAAAACAATATTTAATAATATAAACGTAAGGAAAAGTTCACGGGTAAGACAGAAATGTCCCGGTCTACGCCCAGGTTCGAACGGCGTCCAATTCGGATACCAAATGACCAAGTTATGGCCAAAACAATAAAACCCAAACCCATGTTGACATCAGCCCAAGGGGCTGATTAATCAAAAGGGGGGCCAAGCGGGCGGGCGCCCCGGCCCGCCCACTATGCAGACGGGCGCCCTGACCCGCGAAGCGGGAGGATGCCCAGGCCCGCATTGCGGGCCGGCGCCCGGCCCGCTGTGTGTGCCTGGGTGCCCAGCCCGCCCGTACAGCAGGCAAGCTGTCTGCTGTATGGGCGCCCTGTAGGATCCTGTCAAAAACAACGATGTTAGGATCGAATGAAGAGGAGAGGCTTACGCTTGTGTACACGGCACCGTAATCTCTGAACTTCACCCTCGGATTCGCCACAACGGTCGGTACTTCGTCACGGAGGATCGAAGCAGCGTTTCACCTCCTAAATCTCTATTTAGAAGAGGATTTTAATGGAAGGGAGAAGAAGAACACAAGTTGCCTTATGCAAACTTATGGCATGGTAAGATTAGTGTAAATGCCTTACCCTTGGGTCCTATTTATAGGCTTTAGGGGTAGTTATTGTAGGAAATAACTAAATATAAGCTTATTAGCCTATATTAGCACATTACTTATCCTCTTCTTCATTCACTTATCAAGTGCCTTTTTGCACTTATAAAGTGACTTTTTCCACTTATCGAGTGGTCCTTTTCACACGAGAAAAGGTTCCCTTCGCGCACGCTTTCGCGCACGCGACATCTGAGGTCCGTATACCCTCATACATCCCCTCATGGGTGTATATATGTCGTCCATATCCAACATCTCCCACTCACACTTGAGGGGATTGTAAGGGAACATCTTTTCCTTTAACTCTTCTGTTTATCATACCGAGAAATAGGCCGTGTGACCGTCATGCGTATAGAGTCCGCTGTTTGTGCACTTGTTAGAGATCCACAACACTCCTCGAGGTGCAAAGTTGAGTAGATTAACGCATGCTTTACCCTAGATTATTTCTTCACATTTCTTATACTTTATATTCAACAATTGAATCCCATCTGGATTACAATTGGCTGGCCAGCTTTGAATCTCTAAAGTCCAAATGTGAATATGAAATTAATCTTCCTCTTCTTGCGATCCTTTCGATCTTGACTTGACTTGCTTTTCTAACATGCCCCGCCAGACCGAATTGACCATAGTCCATAAGCAACATGCTAAGATAGCAATCACCCAGTCAAATCTAAAGGAACGAATTAGAGTCTATAAGGGTAACGAGTTAAGACCCATGTGGTCTTTGGGTCTCACATAATAGTAAACACAATTACTATTCTAACCCAATGGTCAAATGCATACGTAGTATGAATACGTATTACAACATCACTCCTTTCCCAGGGAGCGTATGACTTAATGATGTTGTAAGGATGATGATCAGACACCACAATGTCTGATTTTGAGTCCCTTTTACTACTCAAATAATCTTCTGGACCCACATCCCGCATAAGACAGATAGGATTTAAGAATCCTCTTAGATCTTTTGTAAGCATCCATATGATGCAGATCTTTCATACGACCATTTTTGTTTAAGTCATGACTCTAAATCATCCGTCTGACGATTTTGACTTTAAATATTTCTCATCTTTATTTTATCCGTCTGATATAATAAAGGCGGTTGCTCATGTGAGAGAGTCAACCTCAATCTGTCCGACATACTAGACAATATAGCTGAGATTTTAAAATGTAGACAAACATTTTTAAGAAACTCATTTGCAATATTGAAAAGAACTTATTCTTTTATTAAATTTGATCTTTTACAGACATGGGAATTTACATTGGTACAACTCAGCTCTTACGCAATCCTTGAGATGATAAGTGTTTGTAAAACACATCTCTGGGGATCACCTTCGTAAGCGGATCCGCTATCATCTCATGCGTAGATATGTACCTTATGTCTACCTTCTTGGTCTTATCATAGTATTTTGCAAATTTGTAGCGGATATCAATGTGTTTGGTCTTACAATGGAATTTTGGATCTTTGACATAGGCTATAGATGCTTGACTGTCACTGTGTATTGGTACAGCACCTGAGTCACTTGCATCAATTAGCCTGTCTAAGAATTTCCTAAGCTAAACAGCCTCTTGAACTGCCATGCTAAATGCTACAAACTCAGCTTCCAAAGTTGAACGTGCGATGTAGGATTGTTTCTTGCTACTCCAGGATATTGCACCAGATCCGAGTCGAAAAATATATCCTGAGGTCGATCGTCGCTCATTGAGATCACCCGCCTAATCAGCTTCAGTGTAGCCTTCGAGCCTCAAGGCATCTCCTTGATAGCATAAAGCATAGTCTGCAGTTCCTTTAAGATACTGCATTATCCTCTTAACCGCTTTCCAGTGTACTTGCCCTGGATTGGATTGGTAACGACTTACCATTCCAATGGTAAAACAGATGTCCGGTCTTATACACATCATAGCGTACATAAGACTACCAACTGCACTGGAATATGGAAATTTTTCCATAATTTCCTTTTCCTTTTGGTTCTTTGGACACGATTTCAGACATAAATTATCTCATTTGCTTATAGGAGTATCAATGGACTTGCAGTCCTGCATATTAAAACGTTCTAAAACCTTCTTTATATAAGTCTCTTGTGAAAGAGAAAGAAGTTTCTTCGAACGATTCCTTGAAATCTTAACTCCAAGGATATATGCGGCTTCTCCCATGTCTTTCATCTCAAAAACGGATGAAAGCCAAGCCTTGATATCCATCACAAAGCCCTTGTCATTTCCGGCTATTAAAATATCATCTACGTATAGAGAAATAATAACATACTTACTTTTAATCCTCTTGATATATACACAGTTATCTTCATCAAGCATGGAAAACCCATTTGATAAGACAACTTCTTGAAATCGTATATACCATTGCCTCGAGGATTGTTTAAGACCATATATGGACTTACGAAGTTTACAAACCTTATGTTCGTTTCCTTCTTTTACAAACCCTGTTGGTTGTTCCATATAAATCTCCTCGTCCAATTCTCCATTGAGAAAGGCAGTCTTTACATCCATCTGATGTAATTCGAGGTCTAAGCAAGCTACCATAGCCAGAATCAGGTGAATCGAGGTAAAACGAACAACATGTGAGAAGGTCTCTTCGTAGTCTATCCCTTCCAGTTGTGTAAAACCTTTCGCGACAAGGCGAGCTTTATATCTGTTTATAGAGCCATCAGCCTTATGCTTGATCTTGAGAACCCATTTGTTCCCAATTGCTCTACGTCCTCTGGGTAAATCAACCAGGTCCCAGACTTGGTTAACTTTCATGGATTCTAACTCCTCCTTCATCGCTTCCATCCATTTGTCTTTTGCAGGGCATGATACGGCCTGTTTGAAAGTAGCAGGCTCGTTATCTACTTGTAGTAAAGTCATAAATGTTGAATATTGGACTCCCCGGATTTGGTTTTGATGATGAGCAAACATAAATAATCCATGAACTAACAATTTGTGAGCGCAGTATTGGAGATCGTCGCCAAATTCACAAGAACATTCAAAGCGACATCTCAACACTTCCCAAAGCTCGTATTCATGCCTAAAGCTTCGTTGAAGCTCTTGCGCCGTTTTGGAAGTTATGAAGATTCAATCGAAGCTCTCGAAGACCGTTTATTAAGGGTTTATTTATAGTCTTTTAGCTTCGATATATAGAATGTTAAGCCTTGAGTATATCTTACGTTTCTATCTTCATTACGCTCATTTCATAGCTCTAGGATCCTTGCACAAGTTCATTCTAACTTCCTCGAAGCGTCGCGCTTCGATTCGGACTTGTATGTGCATGTTAGTTGGTACAAGAACAAGTACTGACCGACTAGATGGTGATCTAGTCGGTCGACAACTGTTCTTGGACCGACTAGTTTGATTCCTTAATTTCTTGGACTTTACTTTTACAGTTAGTCGGTCTACGTTGACTCACCGACCGACTAGTTTATGAACTAGTCGGTCAGTGATGCTTCTTTGACCGACTAGTTGTGACTTACTGTTCATGCTAAATTTCTCCTAAGCTACTGTTTATCGTTAGTCGGTCTAAGAACGTTTGGTGACCGACTAGTTGACAATTTAGTCGGTCAACTTTTGTTCTTGGACCGACTAAGTCACTTTGTACTCAGACTAATTCTTTTTGCTCTTAGTCGGTCTACGTTCACTGACTGACCGACTAGTTGTGAAACTAGTCGGTCAGAAAGTCTTCTTGGACCGACTAGATTTCTAGGTCTGAAATTCTATCTCTTCTCAGATCTTCACTTAGTCGGTCCATGCTGTTTGACTGACCGACTAGTTGATGAACTAGTCGGTCAGTGACTGTTCTTTGACCGACTAATTCTCACAGATTTCTATCCGTTGGTGAATGACCTAACTTGTTTTTATGGGACCCTATAAATACGAACCTAGGTCATTTCTATCTAGGTTAGAGCTTCCATTCAGAGATTCATTGAGATCAAAAGAGATAGCCATTCTCACTCAAATCAAAAGCTCTCTTCCTCACAAGAAACCCATTCTCTCTCATTTCTAGATCTAGAATCCATCTAGAGAGAAGGTTGTTCTTGGTGAGCTCTTCAAGCTATTGCTTGATCCAAGTCTCCAAATCATCCCTAGGCACCGATTGCTGGTCATTTCCTTGGTGCTAGGTCTTGGTGACTTCATCTTCCTCAAATCCTTCATTTCACCATTTGGGTAAGAAAAACTCAAGGTATAGGATTTTGTGGTAAGATTGTTTATTTCATATTAAACTCTTTAATATTGCTTTGTGATTCTCTCGGTTGTGAGAGAAGGTTGTGATCCCGGGTTGTGGGATTCACGTTTGCTATTGCATGTATGATTTGATCTTGTGAAGGTTTTTCACAAGATATTCATAGTGGAAATCTTAGGTTAGGGTTTCTAACCTAAGTATCCGGAGGGGATCCGGGTGGTTGGGACGTAGGATCACCGGGAACAAGTCGGGGAGACTTGGGTGGATCCGAACCCATTAACATCGTTTGTTAGCATTGTTAATTTTGTGTTGTCATTCAATTTAAGCTTCCGCAAATTGATTTGGTAGTTGTTTGCAATTTAATTTGAAATTATACTCCTTATTATTTTAAAGTACTATTCACCCCCCCTCTAGTACTTGTGCAGTAGCTGGTAGGGCATTACATTTGGTATCAGAGCCAGATACTCAGCTATGTCTGCCAACGACAACAAGACCGTGCCTCCACCTTCCAACTATGACACCTTCAGGAACCGTGAAGGAGCATCTTCGGTGATGGAAGGACATTCCTCTACGAGGCCTCCATTCTTCAACGGTACCAACTATGGGTATTGGAAATGCCGGATGGAAACCTTCCTCCGGAGTGCATCCTTATGGAGGACTACAATGAAGGAATACATCGAACCCAAAGAAGAAGACTTTGAGAAATGGACTACCGCGGAGGTCACCGCGGAGGTAAGCAATGCCAAGGCAATGAACGCCTTGCAATGCACATTGGAGCCCGAGGATTTCAATAAGATATGCACATGTAAGAGTGCATATCAAATTTGGAACTCCCTCCTCATTCTTCATGAAGGGACGAGTAGGGTAAGAGACTCTAAAATCGTAGTCGTAAACAAAGATTACGAAATGTTTCATATGCAACAGGGCGAGAAGATGAAAGAATATTACGCTCGTTTTGTTGACATAATAAACGAGTTAGAGGCCCTCGGCAAGTCCTACACTCAAAAGGAGAAGTGCTCAAAGCTTATTGAAGGACTTCCCTCTTCTTGGGAAAAACGTACCTTCGCCATCGAGGAAGGTAATGACATGAACAAATATACCGTAGTTCAACTAATGGGTACTTTGATGTCATACGAGGTACGCAAAGATAGCAAGGTGAAGTTACAAGAAAAGATGAAGTCATATTTGACCTAGATGCGCCTAAGAAAAAGGCGATTGCATTCAAGGCGGCTTCATCCACCTCTACCGATGATGAGGACTCGGAAGAAGAAATGGACATGGAATCCATTGCACTCATGGCAAAGAAGTTCAATCGCTTCTTCCGAAAGGGTAACTTCAAACAAAAATCTAAGTTTACTTCTACTAACGCCTCTCCACCTTTGTGCTTTAAATGCAATAAGCCAGGACACATCAAAGCGGATTGTCCTCAAAACAAGCAAAAGGAGAAGTGGAAGGCGCCGAAGTTCGACAAGTCAAAGAAGTACAAAAAGGGGTACAAGAAGGGACTTGTCGGAGCAACATTCACCGACTCCGAGGATTCTTCAAGCGGAGAGTCGGACGATGAGAACGTGGAGCAAGCGCACATGTGCTTCATGGCAAGAGAGGAGCACGATCAAGGATCCTCCTCTTCCGATGATAGTGATGACGAAAGCAATGAGGTAACCATGCACGATCTTAGGAATGCTAACTCTCAACTTTGGTCAAAATACACTAAATTAGTAAATAGATATACTAAAGTAAAAGATGACCTAGCTAGCATTCAAACATCGCCTAAAACTATCATCACCAACAACGACACCGTTGTTGAAGAGTTAAGAAATGAGATTGTTAATCTCAAATCTAAACTTGAACATGTTAGCATTGAGGATGCGGAAGAACATAAGATAGCGGATTTAACTTCTCAAAACTCGACTTTGAGTATTGAGAACGAGAATCTTAAATCTCGTGTTTATGTGCTCACATCGCAAATATCCACTTTGGATATTTCTTTGCGTTCTCTCAAAGAGAAATATGAGGACACATTGGGCCGAATCAACAAATTCAACAAGGGTAAGGGCCACTTGGATAATATCCTAAAAGACTTACTTCCGGCCAAACACCACATTGGCTTGGGGTATATGATGGGAAATTCATCCAAGTCGGTCACTACTTTTGTAAGGCCAACTTCCGAAGCCTCAACGAGTGGGAGCAAACACTCTATTGGTAGTTCATCTACCAATGGTGCTTCCACCTCGTCCACACCCTCTTTTGGAAAGAAACCCACTTTGGGTGGACCTCCAAAGAAGGGGCATGCTTATATGTACACCAATACCATGCCACGTAGGAACACACATCCTACTCCACCATCTCACACATATGATGATTTCTATGCTACACGTTCACGGGCACGTGCACACCATGTGAGACACCCTCACGCACGTGTTTCCACACATGCATATGTTCACCCACCTCATCGTATGAATAATTCTCGTCATGCACCATTCCATCATGTCCCATATGCATATCCACAACATGCATCACATAGAAATCAACGTAGCATGCATGCACCCAATAGGATGAGGGCTCCCAAGATTTTCACAATTTGGAGCCCAAAGGACACAAGCATGGACGAAAAACAAATGTATATGAATGCTTATTTTTCGGATGTTGTGCAAAGTAGAGATTATGTGGGGAAGTCAAAGTCCAATTGGACTTGGCTTCCAAAGGTCTAACCTTTGAGGACCCAATGACCTTGGGTACCATGATATGAAAGTTTCTATCTTTAGGTACTCAAGGAAAAGAAAAAGAAAAGGAGCAACAAATATAAATTTAGCTCCAAAGGGAATTGGATATGATCACTCCTTATTTTACACCTTTTTTCCGCATATTTGCATGCCATTTGGATCGCCCAAATCATGTTTTTCACGATATATCGACGATATTGCAATGCTTTTCACGATTTGTTGTTTTTGTCGCATTTCAGGTGATTTGGCGCGATTTGGAGTGATCCCGAGATGCGCTTACTCTAGACGGTCACCAACAACCTCCCCGAGGGGTATTTTGATGTTGGAGAGGAGCGGAAGAAGAATGGACGTCGCAGGAGCGACGAGGAGGCCAAAATAAGCAGATTGGGCATTTTTTGTGTCCCACTCGGCCGAGTGGAGGAGCCACTCGGCCGACCAGCGAGACACTGCTCGGCCGACCAGTTCAGACACGAGTTACCTGTGCACTCGGCCGAGCACAGAAGACCCACTCGGCCGAGTGACGATACCACGTCCGCCCGAGTGGCGCCCAGACGAAGCCCTTCCAAAACATCGAAGTTTCTGTTTTTCGGCTGCCTGAACTTCAGAAGACCCACTCGGCCGAGTGGAGAATCCCGTCCGTCCGAGTACAGTGAAGTCATCGGCCGAGTGACGACAACTCACTCGGCCGAGCCGCCCCCGAACTGAAGACCCCTGAAAGCCCCGACTTACTGGAAAATTGCAGGGTTTTCACTCGGCCGAGCGACTTTTGTCACTCAGCCGAGTGCGATGCGCTGCCTGTAGCGAAAACTGCGGAAAACAGGCCGTGCAGGGGTATTTTGGTCACGATTTCTGGACGATTTTTGGGGCTATTTAAGCCCTGTTTTTACCCTAGTTTTGAGAGCTCTCTCTTAGATTTTTTGCAGCTTTTTTAGATTAATTTTTATCTTTATTATTGTGATTGGAGAAGAGGAAAAACTTGGATTTTTGTTGGATTAATTGAAGAACTACATTGGTTTGCATCTCTTTTCCCTAAAAATTCTATTTTTATTGTTTATATCATTGTTGTGATGAATTCTATTGCTTATCTCAACGATTATTTTTGTGCTATTGCTATGATTTGTGAGTAGTCTCCACGTCTTGGGGCGTGGTGATGAACCATACAAGCCCTATTTCCTATTTGTGATGAATTGGTAGAAATTGAGCTAGAATTGCTATTAGAGATTAGATTGGGATCGATTTACTACGGATAGCTAGGAATTCATATCAATTGGGATTTGCAAGAGATTGGATCCCAATTTGTTAGGAAGCCCTAGAAATCCGAATTGGGTTGGAGTCGGATTTTCGAAGTATCGGTTTGCAAGAGATTGGACCGATACCAGGATTTCCGATTGCAATTCCATGCCAATACCCGTTTGCAAGAGATTGGACGGGTAGGAACTATCCTAATTTAGATTGTGGACCGAGTTTGCAAGAGATTGGGCTCGGTGCACAATTGGACGATGATGTTGATCCTAATGCTAGCTTCCCTAGGCTAGGGTTTGCAAGAGATTGGACCCAAACCTAGGATAGCTATAGACCGGCAACAGCGCGAGAGCGTGAGCTTGGTTCTACATTCAGTTGCAACTAGTTCATCCGAATTCTCATTCTAGCAATTTTGATACCGACGAACCACATTTATGAAATACGGTGAGTAGCGGGAATTCCCCATTCCCTAGACGTTCTTTATTTGATTTGATATTTCACACATTTGTCTGACGATTGTGACAAGATCGCCCAAGGCAATTTTCTCTATTCTTAAATAGCCAGGTTGATTCGGAGCAAGCACAGTCATTTGTCCTCCCTGTGTTCGATACCCGCTCGCTGCTACACCGTGCACTTGCGGTAAAACTACAACCGTTCCTTGGGTGTATATCCGGAGCGATCAAGTTTTTGGCACCGTTGCCGGGGATGCGCGTTTAGACGGTGTTCGGCATCGACCACCCGGTTATTTCTTCTTACTTTCTTCCTTTACTTCCCTCTATATCTTATTCTAACTTTATTCGCAGCACTATTTGCATGTTCTCCCCGTATTTTGCATAAGATCTTAACAGGGAGAATGGAGGATGCAATGCCAATAATAGAACTCAGTCGGGAAGACTATGACTCCTTCACAGACCTCCTTAAGGAGCTTGTCGACGAGGTCCACGCTACCGGAGCATTTGCTATCGATATCAAGGACCCCGACGAACAGCTATTTGCTAGTTTCGTGATGGACCAGATCTCCCCGGAGGGGACTATCGGGGGCAATGTCAGAGTTGACGTGGTCGATGACAAATTGTATTTCGAAGACAATAGAGCAAGTGTCGAAGAACACTATGCTCCCGAAGAACCCTTCGAGCAAACCGACATTCAGGGAGTTACACTCTATGATGCTCACTCTTGTTTTTATGAATCGTCTGATGTGTTTCTTGATTCCAGGTACGAACAGGAGCAGAGTGAAGGTTTCGGTGATGCTAGCACTGAATCGGAGGGCGCCTATTTCGATGCCTCGTCCTCACTAAGTAGCGAATCTGACTCGTCACAAGAGAGCATGCCACCTGAACATGAGCTATACCCGGATAACAAGGAAGAAGTCGAACTCATGCGAGCCGATGAAGTGGATGGAGCAGCGCCACCTGAGGTAGAGCTTAAACAATTACCACCGAATCTAAGGTATGCCTTTTTGGGTAATAAATTAACTTTCCCGGTGATAGTCAATTCCCACCTCACACAAGATCAACTTGAAAACCTCCTAGATGTTCTTAGGAGTCACAAGGACGTCCTGGGCTACACTATCTCCGATCTAAAAGGGATAAGCCCTAGGCTTTGCACGCATAGGATCCATTTGGAGGATACCGATGCCACCTCCATTGAGCCTCAAAGGCGGTTAAACCCGAATATGAAGGAGGTGGTAAAAAAGGAAATCCTAAAATTGCTGGAAGCCGGTATTATTTATCCTATCTCTGACAGTAGATGGGTTAGCCCCGTTCACGTCGTCCCCAAGAAAGGGGGGATGACCGTTATAAAAAATGAAAAAGGTGAGCCCATATCTACGCGCACCGTCACGGGATGGCGAATGTGCATTGACTATAGGAAACTTAATAAAGCTACCCGAAAAGACCACTACCCATTGCCCTTCATTGATCAAATGCTTGAGCGCCTTGCAAAACATAAATACTTTTGCTACCTAGATGGGTATTCGGGATTCTTCCAAATCCCTTTGCCGAAGATGACCAAGAGAAGACAACTTTCACTTGTCCCTATGGCACCTATGCCTACCGCAGGATGCCGTTTGGCCTTTGTAATGCCCCCGCCACTTTTCAGAGGTGTATGGCATCCATATTTTCCGATTACATTGAAAATATTATGGAAGTTTTTATGGATGATTTCTCGGTTTACGGAAGTGAGTTTGACTCTTGCTTGGAAAATCTCACTAAAGTCCTAAAAAGGTGCCAACAAAACAATCTCACTCTCAATTGGGAGAAGTGTCACTTCATGGTCACTGAAGGTATAGTTCTCGGACATCTTGTTTCCTCGAGAGGAATTGAGGTAGATAAAGCAAAAATTGAGATAATCGAAAAACTTCCTCCTCCTATTAATGTCAAGGGCAATAGAGGCTTCCTTGGCCATGCGGGGTTTTACCGCCGCTTCATCAAGGACTTTGCCTCTATAGCCCGACCACTTACTTCCTTGCTCGCTAAAGATGTTCCTTTTGACTTTTCAGGAGAATGCTTGCAAGCTTTCAACACCTTGAAGGAAGCGCTAGTCTCCGCACCCATCATACAACCGCCGGATTGGAGCCTTCCTTTTGAACTAATGTGCGATGCTAGCGACCAAGCCATTGGAGCGGTATAGGGACAAAGGAAAGATAGGAAGCTTCATGCGATATACTACGCGAGCAAGACATTGGATGACGCGCAGAAAAACTACACAACTACCGAAAAGGAGCTTCTAGCGGTCGTCTATTCCATAGAGAAGTTTCGCTCCTACCTCCTCGGTTCCAAGGTGATTGTCCACACCGACCATGCGGCATTGAAGTATCTTTTAAACAAGAAGGAGGCCAAACCCCGGTTGATTAGGTGGATACTCTTGTTGCAAGAATTCGACCTAGAGATCAGAGATAAGAAGGGTATAGACAATGTCGTGGCGGATCATTTATCTAGGCTCATTCGCGACAAGGAGGATGAGAGCCTACCTATTGACGACACATTTGTTGATGAGAGGCTATATGCGGTAAGGACCGGTGAAGTACCTTGGTACGCGGACTTCGTCAACTACTTGGCTTTCGGAATCAAACCGCATGGGATGTCCACGCAACAAAAGAGGAGATTTATGCATGAGGTCCGTAGCTATTTTTGGGAAGATCCTTACCTTTTCAAGATATGCAAAGATAGTGTCATTCGTAGGTGTGTTTCTAAAGAGGAGGCAACATCTATCATTTTGCATTGCCACGGTCTACCATGCGGGGGACATCATGCCGCCTCTAAAACAACCGCTAAGATCTTGCAGAGCGGATTCTTCTGGCCAACAGTGTTTAGGGACACCCACACTTTTGTGAAGGGGTGCGATAGATGCCAACGGACCGGGAATATCTCCAAGAGCAATGAGATGCCGATGAGACCCATCCAAGAAATTGAGCTTTTTGATTGTTGGGGAGTAGACTTCATGGGGCCATTTCCGTCGAGCAATGGCAACAAATACATCCTATTGGCCGTTGACTATGTCTCCAAGTGGGTGGAAGCAATTGCCACCCCTACCAATGATGCAAGAGTCGTCTCCAAGTTCTTTAAGCAAAATATCTTCCCGCGCTTTGGAGTGCCGCGTACTTTGATAAGCGACGGGGGAAGCCACTTCATAGAGAACAAGTTTGAAGCTATGCTAAAGAAGTACTGGGTAAATCATAGAGTTGGCATGGCTTATCACCCCCAGACTAGCGGCCAAGTGGAAGTCTCTAATAGAGAAATTAAGCAAATTCTCGAAAAGACGGTGGATCGATCTAGAAAGGATTGGTCGACGAAGCTAAACGATGCTCTATGGGCATATCGTACGGCCTTTCGTACTCCCATAGGCACCACGCCGTTCCGACTCGTTTATGGGAAAGCTTGCCACTTACCGGTAGAGTTGGAACACCGCGCATATTGGGCCATCAAAACCTTTAATTACGATTACAAAAGTGCCGCGGTGAGGCGACTCTTGGACATCAACGAGCTTGATGAGATAAGAAGAGACGCCTACGAAAGCTCAAGAATTTACAAAGAAAGGACCAAGATTCTTCACGATGCCCGCATAACCGTCACAGACTTCAAAGTAGGAGACAAAGTCTTGCTCTATAATTCCCGGCTCCGACTATTTCCCGGTAAGTTGAGGTCACGTTGGTCCGGACCTTTCACCATCAAGCACATACAACCGGGCGGAGCTTTCGAGTTGGAAAGCAAGGACGGTTCCACATTCAAAGTAAATGGTCAAAGGCTCAAACACTATTCCGAGGGAGTCCCGACGGGCGAAACCAATAGAATATATTTGCTTAAGGGACGGTCGGAAGATCTTATGGACCTCCTTGATGAGGTTATAGAGGAGGCGATCCCTCACTCAATTGGCGCTCTTTTTGATGAAGATTTTGAAGAAGGCCCGGATTTAGGCCATGAAGAGAATAAAGATGATTCCCCCGACTTCTCCGTTGAAGAAGATGAAGGCGACGCTGATGTCGCAAGGATTCGAGAGCTCTGCAAGCTCTCGAAATTAAAGTCTCCAAAGAAAGCTCCGCCGGCACGGAGATCGACATCACCGGCAAAGCCGTTGACCGAAGCAAATGCTAGCTTGGGGGAGCCTCCCCCCAACACTATTTGAGATAGGAGACCACCGAGGGAGAACGCGCCGCCGCCACATCCAAATCCAAGCGCGCTCCCCGGAAAGTTTGATGGGTGCATCTCATATGCACCAAACATCCCGCATTGATTGAAAATTATAGGGGGTCGAGCTCACGACCTTAAACGAGCGCTTGTCGGGAGGCAACCCGACGGTTTTTGCTTTATTTTTACTTTTTCTTTATTTTCGTTTTAGAAATTTTTAGTGTTTTGAGTCGTTCGCCCAAAAATTTTGTAATAACGGGTCCTATTTTTCTTGACAGGAGAGGAGATAGGTAGATCCATCATGAGGAGGATGAACGAGTCGACGAGGATCGCCCCAAGAAGGCGCTCGACACTTAGGAGGAAGATGAAATCAATTGGAGGAAGAAAGACGGAGTTTAGAGCCAAAACGAAGACAAACAGCAGAACACAAGGCTCACTCGGCCGAGTATACTAGTCACTCGGCCGAGTACACAAGTTCGTCCGGCCGAGCCACTCACGAACGAGGGAAGTCTGATGTACCCAACTCTCTGTTTATTTTCCTGATTTCAATATAACTGCTACTCGGCCGAGTACATATTCCCACTCGGCTGAGTAAAATGGATACCCTCCTAGGGCGAGTCATGCCGAGTGGCTTGAGTCACTCGGCCGAATGGACTTACTCCACTCGGCCGAGGCTGGCAAAGCCACTCAGCCGAAGCGATGGCGGGGAGGAAATTTTCATTGGTAACGCTCGGCCGAGTGCCATGTCACTCGGCGGAGTCGTAATTTTTTTATATATAAGGGGCGAGGGGGGGCACAGTTTTCGAAATCGCAAAACCCCAAACCGCCCGCGCCCCTTCAGCTTCCCTTGCCCGATCGCTTCGCCCGACCCCTCACTCGCCCGACCAGCGCCGCCCCGCCACCGCTCGGCCCGCCACCGCCGGCCGAGCACCGCCGACGCCTCGCCCGAGTCGCCGCCGGCGGCCGCCCGTCCGATCTCCTCCGGTACCCCTGTTTTCGCCGTTTTCTCCTCTTTTCGTGTATTTCTTGAGGATCCATGTGCTAAACGCCCCCCTAACCCAAATCAATTTCTATATCTATCCTTTATACCCCTATTGCTCCATACATTTTGATTATTACTCGCTGATATCGCTTTTTCATGCGCAGGTTGCTTTTTGGAGCTTAGGGGAGCTCGGGGGAGCTTCTACGGGCTGTTTTGGACTTCGTGGAGGCGCGGACTTCGCACGCTTCCACTGCTTAGCACTCGCGGCGTGTTTGGGTATACTCTTTCCATTCTTTTTGCACACGCCACACTTTTCACGTTTTTCGGCGCGCGCTCGGGGCCGATATGCCGCCCCGGACACGGCCGCGGTCGAAGAGAGCTTCCGCCAAGCGGAAGCGGTCGGATGATGCCGGCCCCTCCCACGAGTTGGAGGACTCTCCTCCACCGTCCCCCACACACCCCGCACACCCAGCACAGCCTGCAGGCCCCGCACACCCCGCACAGCCTGCAGTGCACCCACAGCCTGCACAGCCACTCCCCGCCGTTGCACAGCCACCACCACCGGCTCCACTGGTCGGGCCGCTCGGGATTACGTTCCGAGACGACGCACACCGCGCCGTCTTCGAGCGTATTTCCCAGCGCTCGATCGTACCCTCCAGGTTTGCACACCTCGCTGACCTAGGACGCCTAGGGGTACTAGAGGGGATGCTCACGTTGTACGACAACGTGGGCTGGCGAGATTTTCTGCAGGTGTCGGCGGATACTTTTACCCGCCCGACACTTGAGGTTTTGAGTTTGATCGCCCAGACCGATGAGGGATGCTCATTCCGGTTCATGGATCGAGAGTGCCAGGTCACTCTCGATATGATGAGAGCATTCTTCTCGTGGCCCGCCGTCCCCGGAGCCGATGGCGGTTACGGCCCCACCCATATCCCCCCACCTTCCTTCGATGCCGGTGCCTTCTGGGCCCGGATTACGGGCCACCACGCCGCCTTTGACCCTAGTAGGGCCAAGGCCTCGGCCATTGTCCACCCCTGCCTACGCATTGCCCAGCGCCTCATGGCGACCACCTTTTTGGCCAGATATGAGCCGGGCACGATGTCTACGCCAGAGCTCTACATGCTCTATGCGATGACACGTCCCAGAGCTCTATCTAGGGATGGACACAAGCTTGTCCCCGCCGTCGTGATCGACATTGCGGCTTGGTTTTTAGACCGCATCATTGTATCGGTGGGCGCTCGCTCACTGATCTGCTGCGGCGGTCTGATCACCCTGCTTACCATGATGACCGGCGAGGACCTACCTGACGACTTGCGACGCGTCCCGGGCCCCACTTCTCTGTCGATAGACGTTATGGCCCGGATGAAGATGCTTCGTCAGCATGGTGAGCGTCACTGGGTCTGGTTGCACGGCCCTTACGGTGCCGACTACATGATTCTCCTGAGCCCTGCTCGGACTCAGATTGCACCAGCCCATGTCAACTGGCTCCCGGCGATGGATGTTCTCATCCCTGCCGCCTACGTGCTCGAGGCCGAGGAGGCCGAGCAGGCCCACGCTGCCCACGCTGCCCAGGCTGCCCCCGCAGACCCTGCTGCACACCCTGCCGAGCCTGCCGCCGACCCTGTTGACCCAGTGGCCCCTCAGCCCATACCAGATGTTTCCGCTGCTCCTGACACCGCTGTCGGTGTCGAGAGTACTTTTGCTGAGCCCACTTCCACCACTGTCACCACTTCCGAGGCTGTCCCCACTACTCCCACTGCCACCTCTGGCCCTCTGTCCGTGGAGCCTCTTTGCTCCGCACTCCCCGAGCGCCCGCCGACCTTTGTCGAGAGTGGAGAGCCCTCGTTTGCCGCGGTCGTGGAGACCATGGCTAGCATGATCTCCGCTGGGGTTGCGCCTTTTGGTCCACACAGTTCCGCCCCAGCGGTAGTTACCTCTGTCTCCACCCCGCCGTATTTTCTGAGAGTGTCGTGGCGTCTGTCCACACTTCTGTGCCACTGACCTCTCTGGCCGCCTCGTTGCCACCTTTGCACACTTCTTTCGCTGCCGCTGCCTCCACTTCCCACCAGCCGGTGCCCCAGCCTCACACTGAGGCCAGGCCCACATTTGCAGGCGCGGCACCTTTTGTCCCCTTCCCTGCTGAGCCCGTTACATACTCCACTCGCGTACGCCAGCCTCGCCCTGCACAGCCTAGACCGGTGCGTCCCTCTGCACCACCCCCGCCCGACACTATACTGCAGAGCATACGTGCTCTTGAGTTGGCGGTGAGTGGTCTTAGAGGTGACCTTAGGACCCTGTCCTCCACCGTCTCTGCGATGGCTGGACGCTTCGAGCTGATCCCCCAGATCCACTACTGCCTTACACAGGTCTTGGAGCGTCTCCCACGTGTACCCCCACCCACCCAGCAGGTTCCCACACACACTTCCACACACACTAGACCTGCTTCCACTTCCACGCCCACCCCAGCTCAGCAGCCTACACCACCACCACCACCTCCTCCGCCTCAGGACGGAGACGGCGCAGCACCACCTTCTTAGGCACCCTTGATGCCTTGATCCATTCCTGCCGTTGTGCTGCCTGTTTCTGCTGGGTCCTGTTGCACTTTTTGTCCAACCCCCTCCCCTCACTTATTATGGTATTCTCTTTTTTTGATCATATCTTCTTATATCTATTTTGGGAGAGAGGGAGAGTTTTTGGTGACACTTATATCTTTGTATTGCTCCTATCTGTGCATGCATCATGTCCGCATCATATTTTCATTTCTTTATTTTACCTTTTTCTTTTCATTTTTCCATGCATGCATCCTCACTGGCCCCTCCCATCGCTTGTCTCTCGGTGTGCCACACTTTGCACATTGAGGACACTGTGCCATTTAGCTTGGGGGAGTGAGTTCTCACGTTCTTTGATTTGCCACCTTTTTTTTAGTTTTTCACACCATTTTTTCGCTTTTGCACTTATTTTTCATCACTTTTCTTTTATTTTGCCATGCATCACGTTTTTCTTATTTTCCTGTGTGCCGCATTGCATAGTTTCTATTTTCCCTTTATCTTTATTTCTTTTTCATCTCATGCTAGAGATGACTTTTCTGTGATGATGATGACGTTGGATTTAGCTTATTCTATATGCATGCTATATTTGTCATGTCTTAGGTTTTATTTCAGATATCAGATGCTATGACTTGCTTTGCATTTAGAATAGTAACCCACACCTTTTTCCGCATGAAAATGGATGAAATTTTATTATTAGCTGAGTCTGAATATTCATATGTATGCTATCACAGAAAACACACCAAGATTCACGCATTGAATGCTTATATCTGGAGTACTGACTTTCTTTTCCTATATCACTTCTATATGCATGAATTGTACACTTCACTTCAGGATGATTGAATGATGTTAGCTATGATAAATCTGGATTAGTTAGCTTTTTTGTGATCGAAACTGAGTAGATTAGATTACCCTGCTGAAGTTGTCGTGCATGTCTTATAGAGTGAACCGAGAGTTATATTTATTTCTTTCTCCACAAATCTTGAACATCATTTCTCTACTTTTAAAATCATTGGTGAATCTCCCCTTAGTGATTCTATTTTATGGCATTTTCCCCCGCTACTAATTCCTAGCTCCAAATCTCTTATTCTATAAAAAAACAGAGAGAGAAAAAACATTCTTGTACATCATTATCTCTCTCTGAGTTGGGATCGTTGTGTATATATTGCTTATTGCAAAAAGAAAAAAAAACAACAAAAGAAAAAAAAAGAGAGGAAAAATCCTCAATAAAAGATCCCATCTCACTTTCTTTCTTTCTTCTTTCTTTTCGTTGCTTTTGGAGCTATATGTATAAAAAATGGGGATGTAAATATTTTTTTTATGCCACCACGCTTATAGATAAGCTTGGGGGAGGGGATCCATTGATGTGTGAGAGAGTGACTACTTGACATCGCACGACAACCTAGGCTAAGTAATATTCTATACTCGGTGAGATTATTTTAGTTTTACGAAATCCAGAAATCTAAGCCTAGCGTTCATTTCATGAAATCCATACTTTTCTATTCTCTCTACTATATAGTGTGATACTCTTATACTCCAGATAGAAAGCGTTCAATTGAAAAGTGTGTGATCTGTGATTTGTATACCGCTTTAAATGATTCAGACGACGTTAATTTTAAAATTATTCCGTTTTTCATGATTATATCGTTTTTCGTGGGTTTTCTATCTCTATTTGCATTATTATACTATGATATCAAAATAAAATCCTTTGACATGAGTTTTTCATTCGGCGCATGCTATAAGAGTAAGTGAAACCCACGTCCTGAGAAAATGATCTAGCATCCTACCTCTTCGCTTCTTTCTTTCTTCTTTATTTTCATTTCTTTTTCATTCTTCTTCGTTTTTCTTTTTTCATTTTTTCGCCGTTTTCGTTTTCCGAATCCACCGGGTTCGCCTTTTACTTATCTTCCTCGAGGACGAGTAAGAGGCAAGCTTGGGGGATTTTGATCACTCCTTATTTTACACCTTTTTTCCGCATATTTGCATGCCATTTGGATCGCCCAAATCATGTTTTTCACGATATATCGACGATATTGCGATGCTTTTCACGATTTGTTGTTTTTGTCGCATTTCAGGTGATTTGGCGCGATTTGGAGTGATCCCGAGATGCGCTTACTCTAGACGGTCAACAACAACCTCCCCGAGGGGTATTTTGCTGTTGGAGAGGAGCGGAAGAAGAATGGACGTCGCAGGAGCGACAAGGAGGCCAAAATAAGCAGATTGGGCATTTTTTGTGTCCCACTCGGCCGAGTGGAGGAGCCACTCGGCCGACCAGCGAGACACTGCTCGGCCGACCAGTTCAGACACGAGTTAACTGTGCACTCGGCCTAGCACAGAAGACCCACTCGGCCGAGTGACGATACCACGTCCGCCCGAGTGGCGCCCAGACGAAGCCCTTCCAAAACATCGAAGTTTCTGTTTTTCGGCTGCCTGAACTTCAGAAGACCCACTCGGCTGAGTGGAGAATCCCGTCCGCCCGAGTACAGTGAAGTCATCGGCCGAGTGACGACAACTCACTCGGCCGAGCCGCCCCCGAACTGAAGACCCCTGAAAGCCCCGACTTACTGGAAAATTGCAGGGTTTTCACTCGGCCGAGCGACTTTTGTCACTCGGCCGAGTGCGATGCGCTGCCTGTAGCGAAAACTGCGGAAAACAGGCTGTGCAGGGGTATTTTGGTCACGATTTTTGGACGATTTTTGGGGCTATTTAAGCCCTGTTTTTACCCTAGTTTTGAGAGCTCTCTCTTAGATTTTTTGCAGCTTTTTTTAGATTACTTTTTAGCTTTATTATTGTGATTGGAGAAGAGGAAAAACTTGGATTTTTGTTGGATTAATTGAAGAACTACATTGGTTTGCATCTCTTTTCCCTAAAAATTCTATTTTTATTGTTTATATCATTGTTGTGATGAATTCTATTGCTTATCTCAACGATTATTTTTGTGCTATTCCTATGATTTGTGAGTAGTCTCCACGTCTTGGGGCGTGTGGATGAACCCTACAAGCCCTATTTCCTATTTGTGATGAATTGGTAGAAATTGAGCTAGAATTGCTATTAGAGATTAGATTGGGATCGATTTACTACGGATAGCTAGGTATTCATATCAATTGGGATTTGCAAGAGATTGGATCCCAATTTGTTAGGAAGCCCTAGAAATCCGAATTGGGTTGGAGTCGGATTTTCGAAGTATCGGTTTGCAAGAGATTGGACCGATACCAAGATTTCCGATTGCAATTCCATGCCAATACCCGTTTGCAAGAGATTGGACGGGTAGGAACTATCCTAATTTAGATTGTGGACCGAGTTTGCAAGAGATTGGGCTCGGTGCGCAATTGGACGATGATGTTGATCCTAATGCTAGCTTCCCTAGGCTAGGGTTTGCAAGAGATTGGACCCAAACCTAGGATAGCTATAGACCGGCAACAGCGCGAGAGCATGAGCTTGGTTCTACATTCAGTTGCAACTAGTTCATCCGAATTCTCATTCTAGCAATTTTGATACCGACGAACCACATTTATGAAATACGGTGAGTAGCGGGAATTCCCCATTCCCTAGACGTTCTTTATTTGATTTGATATTTCGCACATTTGTCTGACGATTGTGACAGGATCGTCCAAGGCAATTTTCTCTATTCTCAAATAGCCAGGTTGATTCGGAGCAAGCACAGTCATTCGTCCTCCCTGTGTTCGATACCCGCTCGCTGCTACACCGTGCACTTGCGGTAAAACTACAACCGTTCCTTGGGTGTATATCCGGAGCGATCAGGATACTCGATAGCGGGTGTTCAAAACACATGACGGGTGACGCTCGATTGCTCTCCGGAGTGGTTCCCATTGCGAATGGAAACCGCGTCGTATTTGGAGGCAACGAGAGCGGAACCATCGTCGGTGTTGGTAAAGTGGGTAACCCTTCTAAACCCTTAATTAGTGATGTTTATCTAGTTGATGGTTTAAATCATAATCTTATTTCAATAAGCCAACTTTGTGACAAAGGTTACAAAGTTAGCTTTGCGAAAGGATTGTGTCATATTTCAAATGATAATAATAAATTATTATTTTCCGGCACATGCCATAAAGATATTTATATTTTGGATCTTCCTAAGTCATATGAACAATGTCTCGTTGCCAACACAAGTGAACAACACTTATGGCATCGACGCTTTGGACATGTGAACTTTGGAACACTTTATAAACTTTCGAAATTAAATTCCATTAAAGGTTTTCCGAAGCTCGTTTTCGAAAAGAAAAGTTTTTGTGATTCTTGTCAACGTGGCAAGCTTCCTAAATCTTCATTTAAACCTAAGAAAAGCATTTCTACGAAACGGCCACTAGAGCTATTACATCTAGATTTATTTGGGCCAACTAGAGTTGCTTCCTTAGGAAATGCAAGATATGGACTAGTCATCGTTGATGATTATTCAAGATTTACATGGGTATTTTTCTTATGTAATAAAAATGAAGCTTTTGAAAACTTCACAATATTTGTAAAGAAAGTACAAAATCTCATCGGAACCACCATTGTCACTATTCGTAGTGATCATGGGGGTGAATTTGAGAATGAGTCTTTCTCAAATTTTTGTGATGATCTTGGAATTACTCACACGTTTTCTTTCCCTCGCGCACCTCCTCAAAATGGTGTTGTTGAGAGGAAGAATAGAACACTTGTGGAGTGTGCTCGCACTATGCTCGAAGATAGTCAACTTGGTTATCAATTTTGGGCGGAAGCGGTACACACCGCTTGTTATGTGTTTAATAGAATACTTTTGAGGCCCGGCACCAAACAAACTTGCTATGAATTGTTGTTTGGTAGATTGCCTCAAGTTAAACATTTTCGTGTTTTCGGCGCAAAATGTTTTATTAAAAACACATATGATAATTTGGACAAGTTTGATCCGAGATCGGATGAGGGGATATTTGTTGGGTATTCCTCACGTAGCAAAGCCTACCGGATATACAACAAAAGATCCTCTACGATCGAGGAATCACTTCATGTCTCTTTTAATGAGAATTTTACTACTTCTAGAATTTCAAATGATAATGATTCTATGGATGTTTTATGTGATTCATTTGAAAATTCTAAGTCTATTGATTCAATTGATTCTATTGAGACTAACCCGACTAATGAAGTTGTTGAGAATGTGCCTAGTGATCAAGGTATTCCCAAGCGGCTTCATACCGTTCGCGACCATCCCCATGAGCAAGTTATTGGCAATATTAATGATAGTGTCAAGACAAGATCTCAAGTCCACCACTTCGCCAATTGTGCCTTTGCCTCATCGATAGAGCCAAAGAATATCGTTGAAGCGTGCGAAGATAGTGCTTGGATCCTTGCCATGGAGGAGGAACTCATTCAATTCGAGAGGAATGAGGTATGGGAGCTTGTTCCTTTGCCATCGAAGAACCACACCGTCATAGGGACAAAGTGGATCTTCAAGAACAAAACCGACGAAAATCAAGTCGTCGTCCGGAACAAAGCTCGGTTAGTAGCTCAAGGCTATCGCCAAGAGGAAGGTATCGATTTCGAAGAATCCTTCGCTCCGGTAGCTAGATTAGAATCGATTAGACTCTTATTGTCTTATGCATGCCATAAAAATTTTAAGTTATTTCAAATGGATGTTAAAAGTGCATTTTTAAACGGAGATGTCGTTGAGGAAGTTTACGTTTCTCAACCTCCGGGCTTCATAAATGAAAAATTTCCAAATCATGTTTTTAAACTAAAGAAAGCTCTTTATGGTTTGAGACAAGCTCCTCGAGCTTGGTATGATCGCCTAAAGAATTTTCTTTTGGATTTGAATTTTAAAATGGGCGAAGCCGATTCTACACTTTTCGTTAAGCATGCGAATTATGATATTTTATTAGTTCAAATTTATGTTGATGATATCATTTTCGGTGCTACTAACTTCACTCTTTGCGAAGAGTTTTCTAATGTTATGAAGGAACAATTTGAGATGAGCCACATGGGCGAACTCAAATATTTCTTAGGTCTCCAAATTCGCCAATTGAACGATGCAATCTTCATCCACCAAACGAAGTATACAGTGGAGTTGCTTAAGCGATTTGGAATGGAAAGTGCTTCCGGGAAAAAGACTCCAATGAGCACGACTACGCATCTTGACAAGGATACGGGCGGTAAGGATGTAGACATTCGTCTATATCGAGGTATGATAGGTAGTTTACTTTATCTTACCGCAAGTAGGCCCGATATTATGTTTGCCGTATGCATATGTGCTCGTTATCAGTCTCAACCTAAGGAGTCTCACTTAGTAGCGGTAAAGCGTATTTTCCGTTATCTAAGTTACACTTTAGATTTTGGATTACTTTATCCAAAATCTAGCACGTATGAGTTAGTCTCATACGGTAATGCCGATTATGCGGGATGCAAATCCGACAGGAAAAGTACTAGTGGCACTTGCCATTTTCTAGGAAATTCTCTTGTCTCTTGGTTTTCCAAGAAGCAAAATTCCGTATCACTTTCAACCACCGAGGCGGAATATATTGCCGCCGGTGCCGCTTGTGCCCAGGTTCTTTGGATGAGACACACTTTGAAAGATTTTGGTATTCACTGTGATACTAGCCCTATCATGGTGGATAACCAAAGTGCTATCTGTCTTTCAAAGAATCCGGTGCACCATTCCCGATCAAAACACATAGATGTCCGACACCATTTCTTAGATGATCATGTTACTAAGAAGGACATCATTTTAGTGTACGTTGAAACCCAAAAGCAAATCGCCGATAATTTCACGAAACCCGTAAAGGAGGACTCCTTTCTGCGGTTGCGTCGAGAATTGGGGATTATGGGTGAATCCGAGATATAGGATTCATATTTCATTCAATTATCTTGCATGCTATTCGATTTCACGATATTTTGTTCATGCTAGATTAATTGAATTTTTGGGAATTTTATGTGATATATTTGAATTTATGATCGAATTCGTATTTGAAAGTCGTATTTAAGATTTCGACGTTTTATGGGGTAATTTAGATGACTAATGAGAGTTTTAAGTTGTTTCATCCAAGTGGTTTGTGAAGAAAAATCAATTATCAAATTTTGAACTCTTCTAGTCGGTCTAAGTTCATTTGTCAACCGACTAGATGCTCATCTAGTCGGTCCGCAAGTGAACTCAGACCGACTAGATCAAGCTCTCATCCATCTCCTATCATTTTCTTTCGTTAGTCGGTCATAGTACACTTACCGACCGACTAGATTGAAAACTAGTCGGTCAGTGAATATACTGCGACCGACTAATTCTTGCCCTAGACATTCATCTGTGCCTCTGTTTCGACTTAGTCGGTTCAAGCTCATTGACCGACCGACTAGATGGTAATCTAGTCGGTCAGTGTTTGAACTGTGACCGACTAAGTGGGTTAGGGCACTTGTGTATTTTTGCTTCCAGACCGACTTAAACTCACTTTCATTCGACTAAAACTCACTTTTAGTCGGTTTGTCTCTCAGCTCAAGCCCGATAACTCCCAAACCCCGATCGAGCCCCTTCAAATTCTCGTCGACTCCGGCCATATCTCCGGCCATCCTCGCCGTCCGCCGCCGTCGCCTCCTCCTCCTAGGTATCTCCCTCCCTCTCCTAGGTCGATTCCTATCCTAGGGTTCGATTTTATCTCATCTAGCTCCTAGGGTTTCCGAATTGTTTCACTTAGGGCTTGTGCATCTAGGGTTTGTGTGTTCGGATTTTCTTTTGATCTCTAGGGCTTGTGTTGCTAGTAGTTTGTGTTGCTTGTACTCGTCGTGCCTCGACCATGGCAAAGACGAGAATTCCTATCGCCTCTTCCGGGGCTTCACCTATGTCCGTAGGGCCTTCCGACCCTAGGAATCCCCCGAAGCCTAAACGTCGTGCCAAGTCTACCCAAGCTTCCCCGTCTTCGCCTCCTCTGAAGAAGCAGAGGACGGCAACCGTCAAACCCCGCAAATCTAAATCCAAGAAGCCCATACTCCACTCACCGGCTACTCCTCCCGATTCCGACACTGAATTTGTGCCTGAGGATGAGCCTATCACAAGGGAACCCACTCCTCCACTCCGTCCTAGGACTCACCAGCCAAAGGGAAAGGGCCCAATGCCAGCGGGGGGTGTTGACATATCGTTGTGTCGCGATGACCCTATGTGTCTCGCGGCCTACAACCGTATTGAACACTGCCCGATGTTATTGGAGCACTACGTCCAGTTTTCAGATTTCCTTGGCTTAGCCGATCTCCTGTCCTATAGTGGTCTCCTTGATTATCTCCGCTATGATCCTAAGGCCAATCCCAAACCGTATCCTCGCCTCGTGAAATTGTTCTATGCCAATCGTGTTCGAGGCCAGTACGATGCCAGCCACTCCATTGAGACTACTGTCTTGGGAACTCCTATAGTTCTCACGGCAGAAATCTTGGGGGAGATTCTTGGTTGCTCGTCGTGTGGTCTCCTTCCTTCGGACATTTCCGTAGACGATATTTCCTCCTTGGATCAGTCAGTTCTTTCAGATATCTTCCAGGTTATCCCCTCCGCATTCATTGGTGTTCCATCGAAATCTTTCAAGCCGAATGCGTGGGTCCTTAACCTGATCTTGAAGTCATGTCTTCTCCCTAAGTATGGATCGTCTTCACTTCCATCCCAGCCGTTCTTGAAATTGATCTACGCTCTTTTCTTGGGGTGCGAGATTAATTGGGCTCGCGTGATACTCGATAAGATGGACTCTTTCGAGTGTATACGCAAGACCAATAAATCTGTGCACATTCCATACCCTTGCCTGTTGACCCTCGTGTTTCGTCATTTCCGAGTCCCTCTCCCTCCTTACGATGAGCGTCCCTTGGGTACTCCTCTGAACGCGACCGCCGTGAAGAAATCTCTAGCGGCGCTTCGTCACGTACAGAGGTCTACCACATCTGCTTCTCTGGTGACTCCCTCTGCTGCCGGTGCCCCCTCTCGTCCTGCTACTTTGGATGATGTCGTACTGATACTTCGTCGGCACGAGTCTCGCTTGGCTCGTACCGAGGAGGTAGTTTGTCGTATGGCTCGTCAGATGGGCATTGATCTTCCTCCGTCCGTGTCTGAGGACGAGGAGATGGACGATGAGGAGCTTGACGAGCTTGTCACTTCTTTAGCCCGTGGCGATGAGGCCACTGCTGCTGCTTCTGCCACATCTTCTGCTCCTGGAGATGGCACCACTTCCGGTGCTCCAGAGACGTCTGCTTCAGCACTTCAGACTTCTGAGCCTGCTGCTGACCCTGTTGCCGAGCCTGCTGATACTCCTGTTGACACATCTGTCGTCGAGCCCGTCGTTGACGTCTCGACTCCTGCCCCGACGATTCCATCTGTTGAGACACCTCTACTCCCTGCAGAGCCTGAGTCCACTCCGTCGACTGGACCCACGGAGACTGCAGATCCAGTCACTTCCTCGTGATCGCTGTTCCGAGGACTCTCCACTACGCTTTGGATGATATATCTTAGTGAGAGTATTTTGGGTTAGGATAGAGTATGAGGGTTATGATATTTTGATGTATTTTGGATGATGTCGATGATGTTGTTATATTTTGATGTGGATGATGATGTTGTATTTATTTTGATGTTGACGATGATGATGTATCTTTTGATGTTTATATCCATGGTCGTTTGTATTTTGATGTACTCGTTTGGATATCTCTTTGGATGTACTCATGATGTTATCATTTATATATATACATCGTCGTTCTCTTTGTCCTAATTCGTCGTGCACATTTAATATTCGTTCAATGCATATAATGTGTGAATACGTCGTTCGACGCATGAAAACTTGGTTAAATAGATTTAAATTCTATAATTGTATAGAATTGTTTTCCATGCACAAATTTAACCAAGAATATTGAATATTGAAGAGTATGTTTCTTTATTCAAGAAATGAATAATTATTTGGTATTTTTGATGATTTTGATTATTTTTTTTTGATAATGGACATTTTGGCACACCTTGATTTGATTTTCACATTTTTTCCCTTGGTGTCAATTTGGTCCATCGTCATTGTCTACGACTCCCGATGTTGGATTTTCCATTTCCTAGTTGTTGTCGTTGTATGCCCCCCATTTTTGGGATAATGCCAAAGGGGGAGAGATAATGATAATAAATAGCGCAAATGAAAATTTAACTCAATTTCCAAGAATCTAGTTTGATATGTTAGATTCAGGGGGAGTTAAGATACATATACGGATTTTCAAAATCCGATATTTCGAAAATTGATTCTATTTATTTATCTTACTCGTCTGCTTGATGCAATTCATATATATTCATTTTGGAATTAACGTGTCATCAATGCAGGGGGAGTAAGTATTTTACATTTGAATCATTATTTTTGATTATTATTTATGTTGGTTTGTCATCACCAAAAAGGGGGAGAATGTTGAATATTGGACTCCCCGGATTTGGTTTTGATGATGAGCAAACATAAATAATCCATGAACTAACAATTTGTGAGCGCAGTATTGGAGATCGTCGCCAAATTCACGAGAACATTCAAAGCGACATCTCAACACTTCCCAAAGTTCGTATTCATGCCTAAAGCTTCGTTGAAGCTCTTGCGCCGTTTTGGAAGTTATGAAGATTCAATCGAAGCTCTCGAAGACCGTTTATTAAGGTTTTATTTATAGTCTTTTAGCTTCGATATATAGAATGTTAAGCCTTGAGTATATCTTACGTTTCTATCTTCATTACGCTCAGTTCGTAGCTCTAGGATCCTTGCACAAGTTTATTCTAACTTCCTCGAAGCGTCGCGCTTCGATTCGGACTTGTATGTGCATGTTAGTTGGTACAAGAACAAGTACTGACCGACTAGATGGTGATCTAGTCGGTCGGCAACTGTTCTTGGACCGACTAGTTTGATTCCTTAATTTCTTGGACTTTACTGTTTACAGTTAGTCGGTCTACGTTGACTCACCGACCGACTAGTTTGTGAACTAGTCGGTCAGTGATGCTTCTTTGACCGACTAGTTGTGACTTACTGTTCATGCTAAATTTCTCCTAAGCTACTGTTTATCGTTAGTCGGTCTAAGAACGTTTGGTGACCGACTAGTTATCAATTTAGTCGGTCAACTTTTGTTCTTGGACCGACTAAGTCACTTTGTACTCAGACTAATTCTTTTTGCTCTTAGTCGGTCTACGTTCACTGACTGACCGACTAGTTGTGAAACTAGTCAGTCAGAAAGTCTTCTTGGACCGACTAGATTTCTAGGTCTGAAATTCTATCTCTTCTCAGATCTTCACTTAGTCGGTCCATGCTGTTTGACTACCGACTAGTTGATGAACTAGTCGGTCAGTGACTGTTCTTTGACCGACTAATTCTCACAGATTTCTATCCGTTGGTGAATGACCTAACTTGTTTTTATGGGACCCTATAAATACGAACCTAGGTCATTTCTATCTAGGTTAGAGCTTCCATTCAGAGATTCATTGAGATCAAAAGAGATAGCCATTCTCACTCAAATCAAAAGCTCTCTTCCTCACAAGAAACCCATTCTCTCTCATTTCTAGATCTAGAATCCATCTAGAGAGAAGGTTGTTCTTGGTGAGCTCTTCAAGCTATTGCTTGATCCAAGTCTCCAAATCATCCCTAGGCACCGATTGCTGGTCATTTCCTTGGTGCTAGGTCTTGGTGACTTCATCTTCCTCAAATCCTTCATTTCACCATTTGGGTAAGAAAAACTCAAGGTATAGGATTTTGTGGTAAGATTGTTTATTTCATATTAAACTCTTTAATATTGCGTTGTGATTCTCTCGGTTGTGAGAGAAGGTTGTGATCCCGGGTTGTGGGATTCACGTTTGCTATTGCATGTATGATTTGATCTTGTGAAGGTTTTTCACAAGATATTCATAGTGGAAATCTTAGGTTAGGGTTTCTAACCTAAGTATCCGGAGGGGATCCGGGTGGTTGGGACGTAGGATCACCGGGAACAAGTCGGGGAGACTTGGGTGGATCCGAACCCATTAACATCGTTTGTTAGCATTGTTAATTTTGTGTTGTCATTCAATTTACGCTTCCGCAAATTGATTTGGTAGTTGTTTGCAATTTAATTTGGAATTATACTCCTTATTATTTTAAAGTACTATTCACCCCCCCCCCCCTCTAGTACTTGTGCAGTAGCTGGTAGGGCATTACAATAAAGGTTTGCGGAAATTCATCCTCAAATCTTAGAGGAGCTAACCTTGTACGACTACTACGTCGTATTTGAGATTCCTTAAGTCCTTGACTTGAATTTAGATCAAATCTAAAATCACTCCCACTTGGAATGTCGTTAGAATTGCTCCCACTTGAATCATTATTCCCTTATGGAATAGGATCATCATCATTCGTATCATCCATTGGTGAAGGTAGAAACATATTTTCGTCTTCACCAAGAATTCTCCCACTCGAATGAGGTAATCCTTCTTGATCATTAATCTCAAATAGAGATAAGTCCTGACTTATCTCGCCCTGTCTTGGAAACTCTTTTTCCAAGAAAGTGACATCCCTCGACTCAAATTCAATTAGACCTCCATTGTCTTCCTGACCAATGAAAACATAACCTTTGGAGTTTTCTGCGTATCGTATAAAGATACATTTCCTTCCATGTGGCCCAAGTTTGCCATACTTATGGGAGGAAATATGTGCATAGGATGCACACCCCCAAGATTTCAAAATGTTTAAGTCAGGAGACCTTTGGTTCCACAACTCGTAAGGAGTGGAGCTAACTAATTTCGAGGGTACGCGGTTTAAGATGAAAGCGGCCGTCAATAATGCATCACCCCAAAAGGTGATTGGCAAGTTAGCTTGCGACATCATTGAACGGACCATTTCCATTAAAGTCCTATTACTCCTTTCTGCAACACCATTTTGTTACGGAGTATAAGGCATAGTTACCTGATGAACTATGCCCTTTTCATCACAAAGTTCTTTAAAACTTGTTGATTGATATTCACCGCCCCTATCGGTTCGCAAGACCTTAATCTTGTGATCTAATTGATTTTTCACTAAACTCATATAGTTTTTAAAGCAGGTTAATGCTTCACTTTTGTGGGATATCAAATAGATATGTCCGAATCGGGTGAAGTCATCAATAAAAGTGATGAAATAGGACTTCCCGCGTCTTGTCTTGACATTCATCGGACCACATATGTCCGAATGGATGAGCTGTAATGGAACCTCGGCCCTTGTGCCGGTTCCAAACGGCTTGCGACAAGATTTCCCTATAAGGCAATGTTCGCAAGTCGACATATCGACCTTTGAAACATTGAATAGAAGGCCACGTTTGGCAAGTCTATCCATACGCGTTAGTCCAATGTGACCAAGCCTTGCGTGCTAACAAATTATATCTGACTCATAAGTCGAAGAATTTGCAACAAGGAAATTTTCATTACAAAATGAGGAGTCATACATTGTATTTAATACAATAAATCCTTTGAAAACATACCCAGTACCAATTAAAGAATTATTACAAAACAAGTCCACTTTACAATCATGAAAAAACCAACTATAACCAAGACCCATTAAAACGACCACAGAAATAATATTCCTTCGAATATCTGGAGCGAAGAGAACATCATGAAGTAGGATAGTGCCGCCGTTGTCCAGGACGAGCTTGCACGTCCCGACGCCTTTCACTTCAACACATGTGTTGTTTCCTACATAGATCCACTTCGTTCCTTGGGGTATCCGGTGATACTCCACGAAGGACCATCTGTCCCTTGCTATGTGGTCGGTTGCACCTGAATCAATTATCCAAAAAGGATTAGATTCTACAAGAAATATTGAACTAGAAACACATATGTAACTAGTATTATTACAAGTTACCTCGTCACCTCCACTCTTACATGAACGAGCATAGTGACCTAACTTGTTGCACTTGAAACACTTGATTTTCTTCAAGTCCTTCTTCTTGTGCCACTTCTTGTGCCCACCCTTGTGTTTGGGTTTCTTGGTAGACTCAGGTTGCGTATTACATTCGTTAGTAAACTTCAAATGATCTTTCCGTTTCTTTCCCCCGTGTGAGGAACTAGCAACCATGTGCACTTCTGCACTTAGCTTGGCGGCCGCAAGCCGCTCTTCCTCTAACTCGAGGTGCTTAGAAACATCGCTGAAGTTCTTGATGCTCTCATTATGAGTGAGATGCATCTTCATTTGGTCCCACCCATTTGGTTGGAAACATATGACTGCTTGGATTTGTTGCTCATCAGTGAGCATGTGACCTGCCTCCTTTAACTCTGAGATTAGATTCGCCATATGTCGCAGATGCTTCCCCATGGAATGATCTAGATGTTTCTTGTGTGAATCGAATCTTATAGTTAAAGAACGAAGTTTGGACACCGAGGTGCCACCAAACTTCTCCTCTAGCTTGGACCATATGTCCATGGCTAGGTCATGCTCTCGGAAGATTCGCATTATGTCGTCTGCCATACTTGACAGCAACGTAATGCGAGCAATCTTGTTCTTCCGAGACCAAGCATCAAAAGCTTCCTTGTCTCTTCTGTGTTGGGCTGTAGTGCCCAACTCAGGTTCAATCATTTTGTTCTTCAGAGTTTCGAGCACGTCTTGCTCCTCTAGAACATATTGTATCTTAATAGACCATAATTTGTAATTATCGTCGTTGAGTTTTTCACCTCTGTTTAACTCAGCGACGATGTTCTTTGAAGCGGAAGACATTTTAGCTTTAAAATGCTGCAAAGGATATGAAAAGAAAGGTTTGATCAAAAACATTGCATTAATTTCATATACATAGTCATCATATTGTTACATTTTCATGATTCATTAGTCTCAGCCAGGGGACCGACCAGGGAAATGGCTAGTCCATGGTTCACTACCCTCAGACTGAGCTGAGGTGTCCCACAAACTAGTCCAAAAGACCACTAGTCGAATCATGATCCATTGAGATGCTGAATCAATCGAATGTGGAAATTTTCAGACTAGTTTAATATCACTCCCACTTGGAAAAATCCCACGTGGAATGATATTATTATATTTGATAAGTTACTTTCGAAAAATATTGAAGATGTTGTTCTAGAATCAGAAAAGTCATTATGATCCCAATCACCATATAGCACAACTTTCAATATTTCCCCATCACTTTATCAAATAGCAGTACTCTTATAGTACTTTGCAGCGAAAAAGCGTTTTTGAAAAACGTATTTTGAAAACGTAGTTTTCAAATGTATTTTTCAAACGTATTTTGCAAACGGATTTTGCAGGGCATACACCCCATTACAGGGTGACATAGCCGAAATATTTCGACAATTCTCCGGCCATTGCCGGGGTCGTGTCGTGGCCGTGCCAAGGCCGAATTCTACTTCCTTCCGAAGAGAGAGTTGCCATCGCAACTTGTCCAAGGCCGAACACCCATTGAGGGGAGTTTTCTGCAAGCCACTGACGCCGGCTCCCGTATGGATCCAGGCGCTTCCCCCCTACAGGAGAATTTTGCCGTAGACAACTGTCGCCGGCTCCGTAGAGACCGGCCATGCAAGCCACCCCCCTCCTAGTCATGCAAGCCCCCCATCAAAATACAGGTCCAACCGGGGCGTGGCCCAGGCCGAGGCCGGGGCCGGCATTGACCGTGGCCCTGGCCTGTGCCAGGGCCGGCCGCGGCCCTGGCCTCTGCCAGGGCCGGCCGTGGCCCTGGCAGAGGCCAGGGCGCCGGCCATGGCCGAGGCCAGGGCGCCGGCCATGGCCGAGGCCGGCCATGGCCGAGGCCGGCCATGGCCATGGCCGGCCTTGGCCCATATGGCCATGGCCGGGCTTGGCCCATATGGCCATGGCCGGCCTTCCCCTTGCATGGGGTTGGCCGCACACCCCCGCTGGAGGGGTGGCCGTGGTTGTTATAGGCCGTAGCCAACCCCCTCCGCATGGGGAGGGGGGATGCATAGCCTCCATGGCCCATATGGCCATAGCGATCATGCACCAAAGGGATCTTCTTCTCCAATGAGAATTTGCAACCGCCGTCTTCTTCTCCGATGAGACACCCGTTCGTCGAGAAAGTAGTTATACTTCAATGGTCGTATGCCGAAAAATTAACATACTTTCAAGTTCGCAAACTACACGCTCTACATGAAGAGAGTTTGCATTCCCTATTGAATGGAGACTCAGCATCCATGAAGAGTGTGAGTTTGGCGATATGAACGGTCAGTTCTTCCCATCACAGAGAGTTCCTGCCATATCCGTAATGACAGAAGACCCTAACGTGAAAAGAACAACTACTGCGATTCTCTCCATCACGATGCGCTCCTACCATATCCATAATGGTAGGAAACTCATTCGTGAAAAAGACAACGCCTCGTTCATCGGTTAGACCGGGGCGAACCCGTATGGCTCTGATACCAATGTAGGATCCTATCAAAAACAACGATGTTAGGATCGAATGAAGAGGAGAGGCTTACGCTTGCGTACGCGGCACCGTAATCTCTGAACTTCGCCCTCGGATTCGCCACAACGGTCGGTACTTTGTCACGGAGGATCGAAGTAGCGTTTCACCGCCTAAATCTCTATTTAGAAGAGGATTTTAATGGAAGGGAGAAGAAGAACACAAGTTGCCTTATGCAAACTTATGGCATGGTAAGATTAGTGTAAATGCCTTACCCTTGGGTCCTATTTATAGGCTTTAGGGGTAGTTATTGTAGGAAATATCTAAATATAAGCTTATTAGCCTATATTAGCACATTTACTTATCCTCTTCTTCATTCACTTATAAAGTGCCTTTTTGCACTTATAAAGTGACTTTTTCCACTTATCGAGTGGTCCTTTTCACACGAGAAAAGGTTCCCTTCGCGCACGCTTTCGTGCACGCGACATCTGAGGTCCATAGGCCCTCATACATCCCCTCATGGGTGTATATATGTCGTCCATATCCAACACGCCCGTGCCCGGTTGCAGGCTGAGTCACATGGGGCCCACTCTGTGGGCCCCACAGCTTAGGGTTTTGAACCCTATGCAGTTTTATTTTTGACGACTGGTTTTTGCGAAAAACTAGCCATAAGCTGAACTTTGAGTGGTTAATTGGAGGGTCAAATGAACTCCAATTGACGAACGGTTTTTTCCTATGCGTTCACCGTTGAACGCCCTTCGAATTGATAGGTTGTATCAATTTTGAAGTTCAACGGTGAGGGAGTTAAAATTCATAGAAGTTTGCACTTTGTGAAAGGAAAACTAAATTGAATTTGATTAACTCTAAATTAGTCCCACATCGGATTTTGAGGGAAGGGGAGCAGTCAGCCCCTATATAAATAGGGGTCTGCTCTCCTCCTCAAAACTCGTCCCAAGCTCTAGATCTGAGCGGCTCTCGTAAATGTTGGAGCACGCTCGGATTTAAGCTAAATTAATATTTCTCCTCTCCCAATAAATTTCTGCCTTGCTCCTGAGGGCTCTAGCAAAGCCACAAAGGAGTTCGGATTCAGATCCGAAATCTAGGCAGAGGTTTCACTCGCGTGAAACTTTCTTCGGCGCGTGGTTGGCTCGGCGACACGTGGATTGATCGCCTCGGGATGCGGAGCGGTTCGGGGAGCGGTTCGAGGAGCGGCTTGGCGTGGGACGGGAGCGGCTCGGAAGACGGTGCGGAACATCTCGCCTGCCCCAAGGTTGAGATTCCGGGTATGTGTTTATTAGCATTAGTTTAATTTAATCGCAGTAGGCTAGATCCTTCTTGGGATGGTCAGACCCATCCCAAGTCGGCATAGATATTGGATTAGGGTCTTGGACCTTAGGGTTAAAATATTAATTAGATTAACATGATTATTTTCCGCTGCTATTTCTGTCTATGTTCCGTCCGACTTAGGACGGGCATAGAGTTTTTGTGCCCTAAGTGTCCCAGAAAACCCTTAAGTGGTATCAGAGCGAGGTCTGCGTAACGATCTAGCCTGCGATTTCTATTAAACTATGAAATGCTTTTAAATGCTTTTAAAAATGTTTTTAAAGTTATGAGATAATTTTCAAAAATGTTTTAGATGTTCAAATATTCTATTTGATAAATTTTGAACATGGAAATGTTTAAATGACGTTTTAAAATTTATGTGATAATTTTTTAAACTAAATTTAAATCTTTTAAAATTTATGTGATAAGTTTAAAGTGCCTAAAATTTTATATGATAAATTTTTAAGCATGAAAGTTTTTTAAAATGATGTTTTAATTTTATGAGATATTTTAAAACTGATTTTAAAGGTTAAAATTTTTATGCGATAAATTTTTTAAAGTAGCATGCAAATTTGTGATTTTAAAACAAGTTTTTATGAGATAAAAATAAAATATTTTAAAATCATATTTTAAATTTAAATGTTAAATTTATGTATGCATGCTAAAATTGTTTATGCGATAAACTTAATCTATTTAATTGTTAAATAGTTGTGCACTATCTTTATGCGATAAATTAGTGTAGCTTTCTTTTAATGGCTAGTTCTTCTTGTCCCTTATTTGATAACACAAGACAACCCTTTAGGGTTGCCATTAAAAATGATTAAAATTTATTACTTGAATTTTAATGACATGCTATGTTTTAATAAAACTTTTAACAACCCTTTAAGACCTAATTCATGATTAGGGTAGTTCTTTTAATGAATCTTAATTCTAATTGTTATTATTAAATCTCATTAAAGGACTTCGCTTTTAGCGTTGGTTAATAAATTTATTAAAATCCTAATAACGATTAGGATAGCACGTGAACCTTATAGTTGATAAGGACTTAATAAAATTTATTAAACAAATCCTAAAATTTTGAATTTAAGGATTCAACTAGTTGATAGGATTAATTAGTTGTTAATAAAAGCTGTTTAGTCTATGGCATACATACAAAAATGACAAGCTTCATTCAATGGACCATGATCCTGTTAATGTGCTTGGCTATGAGTTCTGGATCAACCCTTACTAGTCTAAGGGGTAGTGATCCTGGCTTAGTCAATTCCCAGGCTGTATTCCGCTGGACCGCAATGTCGCGAATCATGATTGTATGACACCCTGGACTATATCTAAGTCAAATACGTTAATGATCTTTTTCAAGATTAGCCGTAGCCCTCCTTGTTTTAGGGGTTAGCAACTATAGGGCCCGTGTTACAGTTGTTGAGATACACTCAAGCTGTGACATGGCAACCCTGTAGAAACCAACTCCTTAAATACATAAGATGAAATCTTGACTGACCCAAACCGTCGTCTCGTACCCCGAGCGCCGGCGTAAGGAAAGTCAGTGATGTTATCTGGCGAGATGTAGTCTAAGACCTGACCCAAACCGACGTGTCGTGAATACACCGAGCAAAGGGGCAAGTCAGGCTAGACACAAAAACAAGGGTCCGACTAGACTAGACATTGTGATTTGGATGAGCACACTCATGATCACAAATGGCTAGGGGTAAAAACCGATTAAGAGAGTCATATCTGATATGATCGATGAAGAGTCATCTTCCGATCGCAGAGTCAAGCAACTTGTTGAGCTACACTCAAGGTTGTTAGGCTCAGGGCGATTGGACCTCTTACCCATTAATTTTAATTCGATTAAATCGTTCATTATTAATCTTTGAAACGTTCATAAAAATAGTGGGAGGATATAGATAGATAAAAGCCATTCTACCTATATTTAATATTGAACATATGCTAAACTAGGGCAAGACTATGTTTACCGAAGGAATCAATATGTAATATTTTAATGGAATAAGTTAACTGGTCTATTAGGTTGATTAATTGAATATCAAGTTAAATTGATAGAATTAAAACTATATTCTCGTTGACATTTAAATGACCTTCCACAGAACAGACTTAAGAAATATGATTTCATTTAAGTTCTGGGTCCAACAAATAAATTCACGCTACATGTCACTCGTCTCTATATGAGACAACTTGAACATATAGGATATTCAAAGTATGTTTCTCCCTACAACTTGTCGAGCTACCCTCAAGGTTGTATGGACAAACAATTTTGATCTGTAAAGTTCAAGAATTCGATCAAATTGTTTGAGTCGAATACGAGTGCATGAGCGATGCAAGGCTATGTATCCCAACCGGATCTTGAGATAAGCAACTTCTTGAGCTACACTCAAGATTGCAACTCTCAGGCGTTTGGATACATGAGTCGCTTGTGTAGCTATTTAGTTATGTTGGTCTATTTAAATATCTAAATGTGATTTAGAAAAGGAAGAAGGCACTCCGGAAAAGTCAATTGAGAAAGTTAGTTTAATTTATCATTAATAAAGGCATAAGTAGGAGGATATGAAAATGTGACATATTTTGATGTCACGATTTCATAATTATTGTTATACAAAAGACGTCTAACACAATTTGACGAATGTCGTCACCTTGCTTCCAAAGCAATGTTTTGTGTTAGTAATTTGTAATAACTATAATATATTAAATGTTAATATATAAATACACAAGATAGTAGCAAACTTATATGGCAAAATAGACTAGGCTGTATCGAGAGACTAAGCTTCACAAGTCACATAAAGAGGGGTCTGACCTCTCGTATTATGAAGTCTATGGACACTTGTGAGTCTTATCCTCTTAGATAAAATTGGCCGAAACCCATCTGTAAGACAGTGGGAGAATGAGTTGTCGAACTCAGTCTGGTACATACTGATGTACCCGAGTCTATATTAACCAAAATAAGTTATTCGTATATTTTATTAAGACACGTGTTTTTGATGAAACACAAGTCTGATAAAATAAAGAACGAAATGACTAAAGTATTTAAACTGGTTCGACTAAATCGAATGGTCAAATACTTAGCTATATTAAATCTTGCGTAATTAAAGAAAATGTGATTTTCTCTCAGGTCAAGTCTGTTAACACATTATGTGTTAAAAGTATGAATCACACTGAGTTAGACTTGGTGCGATCCATAGCAAGTGACTCTAAGTTAAGTCCTCCCTCTAGGTTAAGTCCCAGATAGTAATGCCTAGGTTTTGATAATGTTCTATGAGGACATATCAATAAGATATTCATAAAATCAATCATTAAGAAGTTGTATAATTACTCAAATCTCGTGAGACGAAGAGTCGAGTTAAACATCATAATTGATGATGACTTAGCCAACTTCTAGGATGAAATTCGGAGTAGTAACTCTGATTTAAAACTTGATGCAATCAGAATAGGTCCGTGTGCGTAAATAAATTTTGGAATTTAGTTTACGTGCCCAAGGAAAATGTTTCCTCACTTTCTGCAAGTAAATCTTTAAGTTGAAAGATTAGGAGCAGAAAGGAAATTGTGAAGTACAATCATGTTGGTCGAGAACGGTTTTCATCTTAATTCCTATAAAACGGATTATAATGAAACCGTTTTCCACCAGCAGATGTGTACAGATCTACTCGGACCAAACTCGTAAACGCTTAAGTTGACCATGAAAATTGGAGCATTCACTTATAAGTTCATTTTTCTAAATATGATCTAGACGGACCGACTTATATGAATTAGCCAGATAGTTTTCAAGGTCAGTGGGAGCGTTTAAATTACATGCGAGCCATCAAAGGAATGGAACATATATTTTGACAAAGAAATCAAAAATTTTGATACTTTATCAGAAATAGATATGAGCCATTTATGACCATTAACTAATTTAAGATTATTATAGTAAGGTATGATGAACTGGATGAGATCCAAGTAAATAAAATATTATAGATTCCGTAAGACCAAGTGAATTATTTGAATGAGATTCAAATGGTTGGTCTAATATGAACATAGAAACTCCTTAAGTCTATAGTGTAGACGGTTTTAGCAGATCCACTCACGAAGGCTCTACCACATGAAGTCGAGAAAACTTATGTGTCAAACCGGTATTAGATACCGAGATAAATGGGCCTGAGTGCAAGTGGGAGATGTTGAGAGATGATACTGAAGGATCCTGTCCAAAACAGAGTTAGGATCGATAATTAAAGTGGAGACTTACGCTTGCGTATGCGGAACGATAGTCTCGGAACTTTGCCTTCGGATTCGCCACGACAGATCGAGTCTTCTCACGAACGGAGTAAGGCTACTAATCCACAATCTAAATCTCTATTTTAGATTAAGAACTTGGATGGAGGGAGAGGAAATATTTCTGCAGAGCTTCGCTATGAAGAAGATGCATGCATGAATTTCATGCAAATGGTGTAAGGAAAATGGCTACCCTTGGGTCTTATTTATAGCCCCCAAGGTAGTTATTTTAGGGTAAGTTGTTCCTTTGGAACAACTTAATTAAGGTGTACCATGATACATGGCACATTATAAGCTTAAGTTGTACCATATGCATGGTACAACATAAGCTTAAGATATTCCCCCTTTATTAGCCATATGTCGCATGCACTTATGCATATATAATGCGACTTTCCCGCTCATCCAGAGATCCTCTCCGCAAGGGAACAGATTCCCTTTGCACACGACTTCGTGTACGCGACGTTCGAGGTCCGTAATCCCTCGTACATCGCCCACAAGGGTGTACAAACGTCTTCCATATCCAACATCTCCCACTCACACTTGAGGGGATTGTAAGAGAACGTCTTTCCCTTAGTTCTTTCATCTATCATACCGAGAAATAGACCGTGCGACCGTCATGCGCGTAGAGTCTGTTGTTGTGCACTTGTTAGAGATACACAACGACCTCGAAGGTGCAAAGTTGAGTAGTTCAACGCATGCTTTACCCTAGATTATTTCTTCACATTTTCTTGTACTTTATATTCAACAATTGAATCCCATCTGGATTACAATTGGCTGGCCAGCTTTGAATCACTAAAGTCCAAATGCGAATATGAAATCAATCTTCCTCTTTTTGTGAACCTTCTGATCTTGACTTGATTCGCTTTTCTAACGTGCCCCGCCGAGCCGAATTACCAAAGCCCATTAGTAACACGCTAAGATAGCGATCATCTCGTCAAATCTAAAGGAACCAATTGGAGTCCTTGAGGGTAAGGGTTAAGACCCGTATGGCCTTTGAGTCTCACATAATAGCAAACACTATTGCTACTAACTCAGTGGTCGAAATGCATACGTGGTATGAACACGTATTACAACATCACTCCTTTCCCAGGGAGAGTATGTCTTAATGATATTGTACGGATGAAAGATCAGACACCACAGTGCCTATCTTTTTGAGTCCCCTTACTACTCGTGAAATATTCACGGACTCTCATCCTGCATAAGACAGATAGGATTTAAAAAATCCAATGAGATCTTTATATCCTTGTGATACAGATCTCAGATCTTTTGTAAGCATCCGTATGATGCAGATCTTTTATTCGACTATCTTGTTTAAGTCATGACTCTAAATCATTTGTCTAATGATTTTGACTTTAAACTAGTCTCATCTCTATCTTATCCATCTGATAAGATAAGGCGGTTGCTCATGTGAGAGAGCCAACCTTAATCTGTCCGACATACACACAATAAAATAGCTGAGACTAAAACACAAATGTTTAAAATCATTTGTAATAAACTTGTATGCAATATATAAAAGAACTTCTTTCTTTTATTAAACTTTGATCTTCTATAGACATGGGAAATATTACATGATACAGCTCAGCACCTACGCATTCCCATAGATGATAAGTGTTTGAAAAACACATCTCTGGGGATCGCCTTAGTAAGGGGATCCGCTATCATCTCATGCGTGGATATGTATCCTATGTCTACTTCCTTCCGTTTGTCATAATCCTTCGCAAACTTGAATCGAATGTCAATGTGTTTGGTCTTACAATGAAATTTAGGATCTTTGACATAGGCAATCGAAGCTTGACTATCACTGTATATAGGAACAGTGCTCGAGTCAGAGGCATTCGTCAGCCTGTCTAAGAATTTCCTAAGCCAAACAGCTTCTTGGACCGCCATGCTGAATGCTACGAATTCGGCTTCCATGGTTGATAAGGCGATGCAGGTTTGCTTCTTGCTGCTCCAGGATATTGCACCATTCCCGAGCAAGTAAACAAAGCCTGAGGTAGATCTACGCTCGTCGAGATCACCCGCCCAATCAGCATCGGTATAGCCTTCGAGTCTCAAGGTATTGCCTTGATAGCATAACGCATAGTCCGCAGTCCCTTTGAGGTATCTTAATATCCTCTTCACCGCTTTCCAGTGTGCTTGTCCTGGGTTGGATTGGTAACGGCTTACCATACCAACAGCATAGCAAATGTCCGGTCTGGTACACATCATGGCGTACATCAGACTCCCGACAGCACTGGAGTATGGAACTTTTTCCATAGCTTTCTTTTCTTTTGGATCTTTGGGACACATCTCCAAACATAGACCCTCGCCTTTGCTTATTGGAGTATCAATTTGCTTGCAGTCCTGCATATTAAACCGTTCCAAAACTTTCTTTATATATGACTCTTGAGAGAGAGAAAGAAGTTTCTTGGAACGATTCCTTGAGATCTTAACCCCAAGGATATATGCAGCTTCACCCATGTCTTTCATCTCAAAGACGGATGAAAGCCAAGCTTTGATATCCACGACAAGACGCTTATCATTTCCGGCTATAAGTATGTCATCTACATAAAGAGACATAATTACATACTTGTTTTTAATCCTCTTAATATATACGCAGTTGTCTTCGTTGAGCATGGAGAATCCATATGACAAAACAACTTCTTGAAAGCGCATGTACCACTGCCTTGAGGATTGTTTAAGACCATATATGGATTTACGAAGTTTACAAACCTTATGTTTGTTTTCTTCTTGTACGAACCCGTTTGGTTGTTCCATGTAGATCTCCTCATCTAGTTCTCTGTTAAGAAAGGCAGTCTTTACATCCATCTGATGTAATTCGAGGTCCAAACAAGCCACCATTGCCAGAATTAAGCGAATCGAGGTAAAACGCACGACAGGAGAGAAAGTCTCTTCGTAGTCTATTCCTTCCTGTTGCGTAAAACCTTTCGCAACAAGGCGAGCTTTATATTTCTCGATGGAGCCATCAGCCTTATGCTTGATTTTGAGAACCCACTTGTTCCCAATGGCTCTACGTCCCTTAGGTAAATTAACCAAGTCCCAGACTTGGTTTGTTTTCATGGATTGAAGTTCTTCTTCCATTGCCGCTATCCATTTATCTTTAGCAGGGCATGTGACGGCATGTTTGAAATTTGCAGGTTCGTCATCATCTTGTAGTAATGTCATGAATGTTTGAGGAAATTCATCCTCAAATCTCAGAGGTGTTAGCCTCGTTCGATTACTACGTCTTGTTTGAGTTTGATCACTCCCACTTGGAATGACATCACTCCCACTTGGAATAACATCACTCCCACTCGGAATAGGATTGGTATCGTTCGTATCATCCATTGGTGAAGTTTGAAACGTATTTTCTTCTTCACCAAGAATTCTCCCACTCGAACGTTCCGATCCTTCTTGATCCCAAGTCTCAAACAAGGATAAGTCTTGACTTATCTCACCCTGTCTTGGAAACTCTTTTTCCAAGAAGACAACATCCCTCGATTTGAATTCTATTAGACCCCCATTGTCCTCTTGACCGACGAAAACATATCCTTTGGAGTTTTCAGCGTATCGGATGAAGATACACTTCCTCCCACGTGGCCCAAGTTTGCCATATTTGTGAGAGGATAAATGTGCGTAAGAGGCACAACCCCAAGGTTTTAGAATGTTTAAGTCTGGAGTTCTATTGTTCCACAACTCATAAGGAGTGGAACTTACCGACTTCGAGGGTACACGGTTTAAGATGAATGCTGCCGTCAATAATGCGTCACCCCAAAAGGTGATAGGCAAATTTGCCTGAGACATCATTGATCGGACCATTTCCATCAATGTCCTATTTCTTCTTTCCGCAACACCGTTTTGTTGTGGAGTGTAAGGCATAGTTACCTGATGTACTATGCCTTTTTCATCACAAAGTTCCTTAAAACTTATTGATTGATATTCACCACCCCTATCGGTTTGCAAAACCTTAATCTTGCGATCTAATTGATTCTCCACTAAACTCATATAGTTTTTAAAGCAAGCCAAAGCTTCACTTTTGTGGGATATCAAATAGATATGTCCGAAACGGGTGAAGTCATCAATGAATGTGATGAAATAGGACTTCCCGCGTCTTGTCTTAACATTCATTGGACCGCAAATGTCCGAATGGATAAGCTGTAATGGAACTTCGGCCCTTGTGCCAGTTCCAAACGGCTTGCGACAAGTTTTCCCTACAAGACAATGTTCGCAAGTTGACATTTCAACTTTTGAAACATTAGATAGCAAGCCACTTTTGGCAAGTCTATCCATTCTAGTTGGTCCAATATGACCAAGTCTTGCATGCCAACAAATGATTTCAGACTCAGAGTTAGAAGCATTTGTCAAATGAAAACTTTCATTAATGGAAGAAGCATCATCATACATTGTATTTAAAACAATTAATCCATTACAAACATTACCAGAACCAATCAAAGAATTATTACGAACAAGGTCAACATATTGTTTATAGAACCTCCACTCATAATCTAAAGACATTAACATGACCACGGAAACGATATTCCTTCTAATATCTGGAGCAAAGAGGACGTCGTGCAATAACAAAGTCCGGCCGTTGTCGAGAACTAGCTTGCATGTTCCGACGCCTTTGACTTCAACACGTGTGTTGTTGCCGACGTATATCCACTTTGTTCCTTGAGTTATCTTTCGATACTCTACGAAGAACCTTCTGTCCTTCGCTACGTGGTCTGTGGCCCCTGAATCAATCAACCAAAAATAGTTAGATTCAGCAAGAAACATGGAACTAGAAACACATATGTAACTAGCCCTACAAGTTACCTTATCACTTCCATCCGTACATGTACGGGCGAAGTGACCGTACTTGTTGCACTTAAAGCACTTGATCTTCTTCAAGTTTTTCTTCTTTGAGTGCACGTTCTTTTGCCACTTTTTGTTCTTTGTCTTCTTTGAGGTCTCCGGTTCTTGCTTACGTTCGTTCACAAACCTTAAGCGTTTATTCTTCCGCTTATTTCCTCCATGTGAGGAACTAGCGGCCACGTGCACTTCTGCACTTGGTTTTGCGGCTTGAATCCGCTCTTCCTCGAGTTCGAGGTGTTTCGAAACATCGCTTAAAGTTTTAATGCACTCATTATGAGTGAGGTGCATTTTCATGTTATCCTAGCTATCTGGGAGTGAACGAATGACCGCTTGGATCTGCTGTTCGTCAGACAGCGTAACACCCGCATCCTTTAATTCAGATATAAGATTCGCCATGTGGCGGAGATGCTTTTGCATAGAATGATCTCGCCGCATCTTGTACGAATCAAATTGAATATTCAAGGAGCGGAGTTTGGTAACCGAAGTTCCACCAAACTTTACTTCTAGCTCAGACCATATGTCTTTGGCTAGATCGAATTCCCGAAATAGACGCATTATGTCATTGTCCATCACGGACAGTAACGTAATACGTGCTATTTTGTTCTTTCGAGTCCAAGTGTCATAAGCTTCCCGGTCCCTCTTGTGTTGGGCCGTATTGCCCAACTCAGGTTCTACCATTATGTTTTGGAGTGTTTCGAGCACATCTTGCTCCTCCAAAACATATTGGATCTTTATTGACCAAAGTTTATAATTGTCGCCGTTGAGCTTTTCACCTTTGTTAAGCTCTGCGACAATATTCTTAGAAGCGGTAGACATTTTCGATTCAAAAAACTGCAAAGAGAATGAAAAACACGATCAAAATTCTATGCATAAAGTTTCGATTCTTTAAACACTTGATAAGTTCCTTGGATGCGTTGAAATGTTACTCTAGAATCGAGAAGTTCACTACGTTCCCAACTACCATCTAGTAGTAACTTTCAAAGTATCCCTCTTACTTATCTCAAGTAAAAAGAAATCAGAAATAATACCCGTATGGTATTAGCAGCGGAAAATCACTTTGAAAAACTTATCTTTCAAAATAGAATAGGTGAGAATTAGCGCAAAGAATTTTAACGCAACAATTGCCAAGCCACGAGACCTGTTCTACACACCCATGGGTTAGATAACCATGGCCGGATCGTGGTAGGACTTGGAATTCTAAATTGCGCTATCCCGATTTAAGGACGGGACATAACCTATTTGAAAAACATCTTTTTCAAAATTTGAAAGCACGTTGGCTAGTCTCCGTAGAGTAGAGCACAACGTCACAAGTACATTGGCTAATCTCCGTAGAGTAGAGCACAATGACATGGCTAATCTCGCATAAAGTAGAGCACTATGGCTAATCTTCAAGGAGTAGAGCCCAATGAAAACTTCATTAAAACGTTAGTTCCGTATGAACTAGTCGGCACTGTGGTTAGCCCCGTATGGACTAATCGACACATTCGAGTTTGACCAAGGCCATTTGTTACCCCGTATGGGTCATCTGGCAAGTTTGCAATCAACCCAGACCATTTGTCGGATTGGTCGACCAAAAACACAAAATTGGTCGACCAATTTTTGAATTCAACTTCTTCCCGGTCAGGGCCTCTGCCCTGACCCGGGCTTGGCCAAAGGCCGGCCAGGGCCTCTGCCCTGGCCGGCCAGGGGGCCTGGCCCCCTCGGCCAGGGCCGGCCAGGCCCTGGCCTCTGCCAGGGCCGGCCGGCCAGGCCCTGGCCACTGCCAGGGCCTGCCGGCCAGGCCACTGGCGGGGGCCAGGGCTCCTGCCCTGGCCTCGGCCAGGGCTCCTGCCCTGGCCTCGGCCAGGCCCTGGCCTGAGGCCAGGGCACCGGCCCTGGCCTCTGCCAGAGCCGGCAGGCCGCTGGCCGGGGCCAGGGCTCCTGCCCTGGCCTCGGCCAGGCCCTGGCCTGAGGCCAGGGCACCGGCCCTGGCCTCTGCCAGGGCCGGCCTGGCCGGCAAGGCTCTGCCAAGGCCGGCCACTGCCGGCCTGGCCCTTGGCCGGCCACTGCCGGCCTGGTCAGAGCCGGCCATGGCTTGGCCATGGCCGGTCATGGCCAAGGCCATTCGGCGTTGGCCGGCCATGGCCCCTTTGGCCATGGCCGGCCACCCCCTTTAAACGAGGTTGCCGCACTCATTCCTCCCCCTTGATGGGGTGGTCGCCGGTGGTTATTGGCCGTAGCCAACCCCCTCCGCATGGGGAGAGGGGATGCATGGCCTTCATAGCCCATTTGGCCATGGTGCACATGCACCAAATTTTCCTCTTACCCGATGGAAATAACTTCCATCATCTTCCTCGATGAAGCACCCGTTCGTCGATGAAGTTAGTTATTGCCTAATGGCCGTGTGCCAAAAATGACTAACGTACTACGTGAACGGTCGGTTCTTCCCGTCACGGAGAGTTCCTACCATATCTGTAATGATAGGAGACCCTAACGTGAAAAGAACAACCGTTGCGTTCTCTCCGTCACGAAGCGTTCCTACTATATCCGTAATAGTAGGAGACCCATTCGTGAAAAAGACAACGACTCGTTCGTAGTTTCGACGGGGCGGTGGATTGACCGGGGCGAACCCATATGGCTCTGATACCAATGAAGGATCCTGTCCAAAACAGAGTTAGGATCGATAATTAAAGTGGAGACTTACGCTTGCGTATGCGGAACGATAGTCTCGGAACTTTGCCTTCGGATTCGCCACGACGGATCGAGTCTTCTCACGAACGGAGTAAGGCTACTAATCCACAATCTAAATCTCTATTTTAGATTAAGAACTTGGATGGAGGGAGAGGAAATATTTCTGCAGAGCTTCGCTATGAAGAAGATGCATGCATGAATTTCATGCAAATGGTGTAAGGAAAATGGCTACCCTTGGGTCTTATTTATAGCCCCCAAGGTAGTTATTTTAGGGTAAGTTGTTCCTTTGGAACAACTTAATTAAGGTGTACCATGATACATGGAACATTATAAGCTTAAGTTGTACCATATGCATGGTACAACATAAGCTTAAGATATTCCCCCTTTATTAGCCATATGTCGCATGCACTTATGCATATATAATGCGACTTTCCCGCTCATCCAGAGATCCTCTCCGCAAGGGAACAGATTCCCTTTGCACACGACTTCGTGTACGCGACGTTCGAGGTCCGTAATCCCTCGTACATCCCCCACAAGGGTGTACAAACGTCTTCCATATCCAACAGATACCCTCGAGGCTATCTATCTTCATGTGTGAATAGCACAAACATCTTGTTCGAAATAACAGTAAGCTGTTTGGTAATAATTTATCTAAAGTTATGTTATAATGTAGTTAACATTAGATATTAACTTAGGTAAAGTCCTGAGAATTTATGCAAGGTCAAACATGTATCGAGATGAGTATCTCGATCATGGAGAAATGTTTGACCGTCTGTAGCATAAGTCTAAAAGGGTTCGTGGTCGTAGATGTTTCGAGACAAGGATATTGAAACTTCGGATAGACCATTGTGTCTTAGTCTTCACCGTTCAGCGGTGGTGATGATCTCATGATCGTTTGACTTGGCGAAGTCGAAGACGAGACACAGGTGCTCATTAGAGAATGAGTTCACTGAACGATCCACAAGAGTTATCATATGGTTACATTAACCAATCTGTCAATAATAACTCTTAGTGATGATAGGCTAGTTGGTCTTTTGACTTGAGGTCATTTTGACGAACCTGTGCGTGAACAGTGCCACTTAGATCACTGACCTGACTTCAAGGCTAGGCCTGTTGAAAGGTCTTTGATTGGGTGTCACTTGAAGCGTACGAGAAGAGTAATGACCAAGAGAGGATTCGTCTCTCCCGGTCAATGGGAGTTAGTGTCGTAGGGTTAGTTCGGTCTTTAGTAAAATCTCTGGCCAGAGTTTGTTAGAAGAAGTCCAACATTATTTGACTAAAGATTGATAGAAACTAACCGGAGTCAAGTTATTGGGATTGGCAGTTTTACCGTACCCTAGACTTGACTTACACGACATAGTTTAGACGAAAAGACTATAACTACGGAATTCATCACGGAAACAGTCAGGGTGGTCTCGACAATACTCATGTCAATGAGTTAACCACATAATGATGATTTCTGAAGCAAGGACGGAAACCACTGCTCATGTTCACTGCCGTATAGGGCTTCGAGCCCAACCTGTTGTAAGGGTCAGGCTGTAGGGTCTCACACAGAGTGCGATCTTCGTCTTGTAATAGGTAGAAATTAGTTAGGGAGAAAAATTTGCATTTGATGCAAGGGATAAAATATTGCAAAAGTTGTTTGCAATAATCTCCAGTATACTGGATAAATGATCCTGAGTGCAAGTGGGAGATGTAGGGAAATATGCCCTCAGATCATTTGTATTTGATGCAAATGATAATTTAAGCCTAGATAGGGACTATTTTGCATTTGATGTAAAAGGGATTAAATATATTATAAATAGTTTAAGACAATATTTAATAATATAAACGTAAGGAAAAGTTCACGGGTAAGACGGGAATGTCTCGGTCTACGCCCAAGTTCGAACGACGTCCAATTCGGATACCAAATGACCAAGTTATGGCCAAAACAATAAAACCCAAACCCATGTTGACATCAGCCCAAGGGGCTGATTAATCAAAAGGGGGACCAAGCGGGCGGGTGCCCCGGCCCGCCCACTGTGCGGACGGGCGCCCTGACCCGCGAAGCGGGCGGGCGCCCGGCCCGCACAGCGGGCCGGGCGCCCAGCCTGCCCGTACATCGGGTGGGCTGCCTGCTGTACGGGTGCCCGTGCCCGGTTGCGGGCTGAGTCACATGGGGCCCACTCTGTGGGCCCCACAGCTTAGGATTTTGAACCCTATGCAGTTTTATTTTTGACGGCTCGTTTTTGCGAAAAACTAGCCATAAGCTGAACTTTGAGCGGTCAATTGGATGGTCAAATGAAATCCGATTGACGAACTGTTTTTTCCTATGCGTTCACCGTTGAACACCCTTCGAATTGATAGGTTGTATCTATTATGAAGTTCAATGGTGAGGGAGTTAAAATTCACGGAAGTTTGCACTTTGTGAAAGGCAAACTAAATTGAATTTGATTAACTCTAAATTAGTCCCACATCGGATTTTGAGGGAAGGGGAGCAGTCAGCCGCCTATATAAATAGGGGTCTGCTCTCCTCCTCAAAACTCGTCCCAAGATCTAGATCTGAGCGGCTCTCGTAAATGTTGGAGCACGCTCGGATCTAAGCTAAATTAATATTTCTCCTCTCCCTATAAATTTCTACCTTGCTCCTGAGGGCTCTAGCAAAGCCACAAAGGAGTTCAGATTCAGATCCGAAATCTAGGCGGAGGTTTCACTCGCGTGAAACTTTCTTCGACGCGTGGTTGGCTCGGTGACACGGGGATTGATCGCCTCAGGATGCGGAGCGGTTCGAGGAGCGGTTCGGGGAGCGGTTCGAGGAGCGGCTCGGCGTGGGACGGGAGCGGCTCGGAAGACGGTGCAGAACATCTCGCCTGCCCCCGGGTTGAGATTCCGGGTATGTGTTTATTAGCATTAGTTTAATTTAATCGCAGTAGGCTAGATCCTTCTTGGGATGGTCAGTCCCATCCCAAGTCGGCATAGATCTTGGATTAGGGTCTTGGACCTTAGGGTTAAAATGTTAATTAGATTAACATGATTATTTTCCACTGCTATTTTTGTCTATGTTCCGTCCGACTTAGGACGGGCATAGAGTTTTTGTGCCCTAAGGGTCCCAACTATTCCCTTCACCCAGGACCCCTTTAACTCTAGTATGTAGGCCTTCAACATGTCTTCTAGAATTTTAATGGTGCGCTCAGATTGCCTATCTGTCTAGGGATGATACGCACTGCTGAAGCTGAGATATGTTCCCAAACTGTCTTTTAAACTTCTCCAAAAGAGAGATGTAAATCTGTTGTCCCGATCAGAAACTATACATACAGGGACACCATGAAGTCTCATGATCTCCTGGGTAAAAAGTTTTTATCATAACATGTAAAAGAGACAACTAGAGATACCATAAATGTCGTGAGAATCATACCTCCATGTATCTTCTTGCCAAAGCTTCTGTAGACTGACCCACCCAGAAAGGAATGAAATGTGCTGATTTGGTTAATCATTCAACGATCTCCCAAATCGCATCATGACCTTTGGGAGTTTGGGAAAGACCAGTCACAAAATCCATCGTCACATGTCGCCATTTCCACTCAAGAATGGGGAGGGGTTGTAACAGACTTGGACCTCTTTGGTATTCGGCTTTCACTTGCTGGCAAACTATACACGAGGTGACACTCCTGCCACACTACGTTTCATACCATGCCACCAGTAAAGTTGTCTCAAGTCATGATATATCTTTGTCCCACCTGGCTGGATAGAATATGGCAAGCTGTGAGCTTCCTTCAGTAGCTCCTCCCGTACATCATCGGACGGCACACAAATTCGGTTCCCAAACCTTAATGAGCCATCCTCATGAATACGAAAATCCGTCTGAAGCCTAGCTTCTACTTGTTCAAGTATCCTTCTCAACTTTGCATCTCTCAGTTGCGCAGCTTTAATACAGTCCACCAAGTCAGACCGAACTTGCAAGCCAAGCATAATGGTCTTCTCACCCAGAAGCACAACCTCAATCTCAATCTGTCGCAATGCTCAACGGAATTGTGGTTGAGAGGTCAATTGCAACACAGTAGGAAGTCGACTGAGAGAATCTGGAAATACATTCACTTTCCCAGGGTGATACTGGAGATCAATATCATATTCTGCCATCAGCTTCAGCCACCTACGCTGTCTCAGGTTGAGTTCCTTCTGTATGAAGACATACTTCAGGCTTTTATGGTTGATGTATAACTTCACACGCTCTCCAGGAAAATAGTGCCTACATAAATTCAAGGCAAAGATCACTGCCGCTAACTCCAAATCATGGGTAGGATAATTCTGTTCTTGCACTTTCAGCAATCGAGATGCATAAGCCACCACTTGACCATGTTGATGAAGAACACAGCCAAGGCCTCTACCAAATGCATCACAGAAAACCTCAAAACCTCCCGACCGATCGCGAATAGTTAAGACTAGAGCGGTTGTCAACCTCTGCTTCAATTCCTCAAATGCACGCTGACACTTATCAGACCATACATAAACAACCTCGTTCTTGGTAAGATGTGTCAGTGGAGTGGCAATCTTGGAGAAGTCTCGAATGGACTTTCGATAATAACTTGCAAAGCCCAAGAAGCTCCTAATCTTAGTAACCGTCAGGTGAACAGGCCACTTCTTCACTACAGCAACCTTTTCTGGATCAACCGATATTCCTTCTCCAGATACTACATGCCCAAGAAAAGCAACCTTATATAACCATAATTGGCACTTGCTATGCTTGGCATATAAGCGGTGTTTTCTTAGGGTCCCCAACAGAATTCTCAAATGTCCACCATGCTCATCTTCTCCTTTGAATATACCAAAATGTCATCAATGAAGACCACTACAAATTTATCCAAGTAGTCAAAGAAGACTTGATTCATCAGTCTCAAGAAGGAGGCTGGTGCATTGGTCACTCCAAAAGGCATCACCAAAAATTCATAATGACCATAACAAGGTCTTGAAAGCCGTCTTCGAAACATCGGATCCCCGAACCTTCACTTGGTGATATCCACTATGCAAATCCAACTTCGAATACACTCGGAATCCGCCCGGCTGATCAAAGATATCATCAATACGGGGGAGATAACACTTATCTTTCACAGTTATCTTGTTCAACTCCCTATAGTCAGTACACATTCTTCGAGACACATCCTTCTTATTTACCAGAAGCACTGGTGCTCCCCACAGAGATACACTAGGGCGGATCAAGCCACGTTCAGATAGGTCCGTCAACTGATTACGAAGCTCATCTAACTCAGGTTCGTAATCGGCTGTGTGCCTGGTATCAAATCTATGGTGAAGTGAACTCAAAGGATCTCTCTGGGGGTAGTCTATAAATGTCATCAGGGAACACATCAGGAAAATCTTGGACGACCCTTGGTAGAACTAAGTCTGCCTCCATAGTCAACATCTGAGCTTCTATTCGCACTGCCCTAAACTTCACAGGTTCAAGGGTGCTACTTCCACTATGAAACTCAAACTCTAAGTGAACCGAAATCCGAAAGACTACCCTCCTTAGTCTAGAATCAATGGTGGCATAAAATATCTCCAACCAATCCATCCTAAATACAGCCTCTAAACTAGGCATCTTAATAATCAAAAAGTCTGCATATAACTCTCTCCCACCAATCTCAACAGGACAGTTTCGATAACCCGAGGTGCTACATGTCACACCGTTCCATGTATGAACATTACAACTAACAGTAAAAGAATCTACCCTTATCGCGTGCTTGGTCACAAACTCTTCAGACATAAAATAGTGGGATGCCCCAGAATCAAAAAGTGATAAGGCAGGAAAAGAGGCTATTCTAACGGTGCCTAAAGGCATATCAAATAAGAGCTACTAAACATGTACACAAAGAACAAGACAGGAGCATACAGAACTGATGTAAAAGAGTAGGGACTCATCGGTAATAACCTGGCCAGTGCCCTCTGCCTTTACTTTAGTCGTCATGAAGGTCTGGGGCCTTTGGGGAGTCTGGGTCACCCTCCAAAAAGGCCACTGCTGTGAAACAAGGGGAGGTCCTCTCGGCGCCACAGTACCGGGTCTGGGTGGTGCTAGAAGTGGGAGCATATGAGGTGCCAGTGGAAGAGCCTGCTACTGAATCGGTCTGGCCGCTATAGGTGCTCCCGATAGTTAGGGACGACCCTAATGCCGGCAAAACCTGCTAATGTGTCCTCCTCCTCTGCACATGAAGCACCGTCTGGATGCCCATAGCCGACATTCCTTTCCCTTGTGTCCTGCATTGCCACAGTTATAGCATGACACTTGTCTCGAATCAGTAGTAGAACTCCTGGCCTCTTGAATTGAGTAGTCTGCACTGGTCGAGAAGGAGTCCTCTGCTGTCCAGGTGGTCGTCTGTCTCCTGCGGGTATCTTCCCTATGCACTGGTCGACATGGTAACGAGATATCTGGGACTGGGTCCGACATGGGAATCAAGCCCTAAAGATACAACCCTATCCAGAATCTCTACTATCCCGGGGTTGGGTCCGACCAACCCATAAAGATATATCTATCAACCTATTTGCAATTATTAACACATGTTTAATAAAAAATACATACCTTTCACTTCATTTCTGCAGAATACGAAGTGTCGTTTTCAGCAACCTTTCTTTAGCTCCGAAGCGATGGCCCGAGCTGCTTCTCCCGAGCCAAACTGCATCCTGAAACGAACTGCATCACGAGGCAAGCCAACACCCTTGTCGCCGAACCAACCACGCGCTTCAAAAAGTTTCACCTTGAGTGGATCCTTCGTCAATACTTCGGATCCGATCTGAACTCCTTCGTAGCTTTGTTAAAGCCCGATCAGGAGTAAGTAAGAATTAAGGAGAAGATGGAATAATTTATTTAAGCTTAGATCCCAGCTTGCTCACGTCTAATGGAGCTACTCAGATCTGGAGCTTGGTGTGTGTTTCAAGGAGGGGGGTTGGCCCCAATTTATTTAGGTGTCTGATCCCTCTACTTCTCATCATATCCGATGTACGACGAAAGGTTATGGAGGAAAAAATAATTAAAGTTTGCCTTTCACAAATACCAATCTTTAGCGAATTTTCCTCCCTCACCGTTGAGCTTCACAAGTGATACAACATATCAAATCGAAGAGCACTGAACAGTGATCGCATAGAAACAAACGGGGCTCAATTCCAACATCATTTGACCCCTCAAATGTAGTCTCAAAGATGTCAAAAATTTTGATTTTCGTTCAAAATCCACCCGCCTAAAATTAATCCATTAATGTTCAAAACCCTACGTGTGGGGCCACAAAGTGGGCCCCATGAAAAGACCCAGCTTTAGCCTCAGTGTGCGTACCAGGCACGTGCCCCAAGGGTGCTGTCAGGTATGTAGGCATGTACCTGGCACGTGCATGTGTGCGCGCGGGCGGGTGGGCCCGTCTGCAGCAGGCGGGCGGGTCCTACCCGCCCTGACTTTTATAAAACAAGCACAGCTTGCGCCCAAAGGGCACCAGCTGCAATTGGCCCATCCTAAAGGCCGGGTCTAATATCTTTGGGCCAGTTTTTTTATTGAAAAAAAGTTGGCATGCATATCTCTTTGTGTTTCTATTTAAAACACTTTTTTAAATAGACTTATTGGGATCGTTTGAACTCCGATTTGAGCGCAGTTTTCTCCCGACTTTCGTGAAAAAATCCTCTTCATTTCTATGCCTTTAAAATATGCTCGCAAACAATTTACGACATATTTATTTAATTATTTCCTTTTATGTACACATCATATGCAACATAAATAATTCCCATTTAATATTAAATCCATTTGCATCAAATACAAATGAACTAAGGGCATACATCCCTCAATATCCTCTAAGCAAGACAGTGCTCATATGGGAGGTTACAACAACTTTTTGCAGGTTGCGAAGCATGTAGGATACATGGCCATGTTTATGGCCAATGCCATTATTTTATCCACCCTTACACCCCACACCCATATACCTACAACCTACCAATGCGAGGCTTCACTTTCTCTCTCCACTATGATCAATACCTACCTTCAAGAAATTGCCCAAAATCTAAGCCATATCTCTTTATCACATGGGCAATAGAACCCACATGCTGGGGATTTGACCATTGAGCCAACATTGCAGCTAGGGGGGAGGACACCTGGAGAACCCAACCACCACAGCACCCATCCCCATTGGTACTCCAGGTTATGGTAGACGAAGCACCATACCTACATTTGGGGATCTGGTGAGGCAACGCCAAACACCAGAGGACCAGATTGCTAGCTTCACCCAGCGTGATGGAGAGACTCTCTGGCAAGCCTAGGATAGATTTAACAAATTGGAGGATGGATTTCCACAGCATGGGATCAGAATGTTTTTGCTACTCTGTTAATTCAGTGGAGGATTGCATATTGACTTGCAGGAGTTCATGACGAGGATGAATATAGGCCAATTCTTTGATATGACGTCTGAAGCAACTTGGAAGTAGATGGAAGCTATTGTAGTGTCTCATGCACCATCGATCACTAACACAGGATGTAATCTCTCTACACTAATTTTTGATGGTTCTGAAATAATTTCCACGCCTCCTACAATAAGACAAAGGTTGTTGAAGGCAATATCTCATATCATACCACTCCTGCCAATCAGAGGGATGATGAGCCATGCGTGATGCTATGGGTGGAGACAATAATCCTAGTCAAGGTTGATGGCATGTATAGTGCATGTGAGGGCCCTTCAGAGGTTTCCAAATCCAAAAAGCCCAAGCCACTCCTTCCACTTGATCACATGCCCCATTTCGTGCCACATGATAACCTCGAGGAGGCTGCGGAGCATGCCTATATTGATGAGGAAGAAGTGCAAGTGGGTTTGTCTATGATGATCGAGTTAGTAGAGCATGAGGCACTTCCCTCCTCACCATCACCTCCACAGATCCTCCCTAATCCACTAGAGGCATCACATCCACCAGAGCTTAACGCTCCCATTTAGGGAAATATTTTTGACTCCATATCTGAATCTTTTGTTTTATTATATAATTCTTCAGATTCAGATGCTTCTGACTTAATGTCCTTCTAGCATGCCACAGGTTTGCGTTCCACGGACGTATGATGGGTCATGTATGCACCAGAGGAACACATTGAGGAGGTGAACAAGGAGTTGATTGCTTCACTTATGATATTAGTGCATTATTCTTAGGGAGTTTCCATCAACTTGTTTCATATTTTCATCGTTGTTTTGATGACTTTATCCGGAATACATTTATTTTGGTGACGAATTTTTCGCATCAGGCTGATGCTCTTTGTCCCTTGCAGGTTACAGGTGGATTCCTACGAGGGTTGCTAGGAGAAGTATTGCTGGGGCCTGATGGATTTCGTGGTAGGCATCTAGCTGAGCCACGAAAATAGCAGGAAGTACAGCTGCCTACTCCGCTGGAGATTCTTGATCCACCTTTTGATTAGGTGCTTACTACTCCAGTTTTGTAGATAATTTTTATGCTTCCTAGATATATCGAATAAACTCACCTCCACTCGATAGTGAGGGGAGCATATTAGGATCAGTTGATTTTCTTTGAATAAATCTCACTCCCATGTGGCACACCCACTTTTTTATAACCAAAAACCCTTTATATGCTTTAATGCACATACTTAACCTTGTTTCATATTTATATGACTCCATCACGCCCCACATTTTCACCCATGCTATCATTTTATTCCTTTTATTCGGGATATGCTTATATTCTACCATGAGGTAGGTATTTTTATGCATGCCACATTTATATTCCCTCACTTTCAAGCATTGAGGACAATGCTTGATTTAAGCTTGGGAAGGTGCACTTCGTGCATCATTTATGCATATTTCATAATTAAGAATTCCATTACGCTAAGTTTTATATGCATGGATATTTGTGTGAAAATTCTTCAAATTTACACTTTATTTGTTCAATTTCCTAACGTTCATCAGGATATATGCTTAAGGGATGTCTTTAATGTTAAATCCCATTGTAATATGCCTACTATGCTTATGCTTATAATCATTAGAATAAAAGTACTTGAAAGGGTATATGTTATATTTTTATTAAGAATCAATCTTATGCATGCATCTTGGAGTTTTTAGTTGAGTACAATGGTTAGTAACATGATAGGATTTGGATTAACGACATTCTTATCTAGTACCGAGGAGTGATATTGCCTACTTTGTTCATGTTCAAAAGAAAACAAAACAAAACGAAACAAATTGTGAAAAGAAAAAAGTATAAATATGCACTTTTCTTCCAGCTACATCGAGTAGTTCGGTCCTTGTGCCTCAGGAAGCATTGGGGATTTGTGCCAAAAGATTTAGATTGGGGGAGTGCATAAGATTAAATATTTTTAGTTGGTTTGAGCTAGTAGGCCTGAGGAGTCTTTTTTGGCCCAATGCCCTAAGGTCATCAGATCTAGGAGTCATTGACCCAACGCTCCTTATACCAACCAACTAAGTACCCAAAAATAATGAAAATAAGAGCATGAACAATGCTAGCGACTCCAAAAATCACGGAAAGATAGTGTGTTGTGAGTGCCACTTCCTTGATAGATTCACAACCCATTATGCGATACTAACTCTTCCTCGATCATCGCATAATTTTGATTTTCGTTTTAAGAACCTACGCTGGATAGAGGACCTATTCTAAGATTTGAGCATAACAATGATGCAGTATATTACATGTTGATTTATATTAGAAATATTCATCTAGGCTATGTCTTGATAGATTGACAGGATTGTCATGTTTATGAATTCCATTATCTGAAAATTTCCATCTTCCACATATTTGTGTGTGTGTGCGCGCACGCGCGCACTTATCATTGTGAGATTCTTGATATCCTTGATGAATGCCTGCATACCCCACTCTATACTCTTTCTGTGTCTTCCTCGAGGACAATGAAGTGTTTAGCTTCGGGAGATTTTGATTAGTGATTTTTATATACATATTCACGCTCATTTCATACGCTTTTCGCCTCATTTTATTCACCATTCCATTCCATTTTCCCTTTTTTTCCTTTTTACTTTTTGAGTCGCTTAAGTGCATTTTAGGTGAATATGAACAATATCGGTGCCCTGAAGCGGGAAAAAGGCGAAAAAAGTGCCACAAAGAGCCAAAGAAGTGAACGGAGCAAAGAAGGAGAGGTGATAGAATCAAAAGAAGAAGAATCTGGAGGAAACAAGCTCCACGCAAGCACGTGGGATACCCCATGAGACCGCATGGAAGAGAGCCAAGAAGCATCCCAAAACAGCAGCAAGAGCATTCAATGCGACCACATGGAAGTATCCCACACGACCACGTCGAACGAAGCAAAAAGACGGAGAAAAGGTTCAATGGAGAAGCTAAAACGACACGGTCATTTGGCCAAAATGACGTGGTCATTTAAGAGGGGGTCAACTCTCTGGAATCAAATCAAACCAAAGAGAAGAGGAGCCACAAGGTCGTTTAGGAACCCCACGTGACTGCGTGAAGGAGATGGCACATGAAAGTGCACAAGCCTGGAAAGACTGAAGATCTGCTCATAACTCTTTAGTTATCTTCACTCCATATTATTTTTCCATCGAAGAGTATCTCGTTATGATTCCAACGCATATGTATTTGTATTTTTTGGAGATCGGAGTGATTTTATACATTTTCTGGAAGACAATACTGCCGTGCAAAGTAAACGACGTGACCAAACGATGCGACCGTGTGAAATTGATGTGACCGCATCGATACAAAGGCTGAAAGTACATAAAAAGATGTTTTGGAGCTATGCGATGACGCATTCGTTTGGTGCTCGACACGGCCGCGTGGAATGGAGTTCTTGAAGGGTTTTGAGCTATTTTTGAGGCAGAATCGATGCGACCGCGTGGATCTTCCACATGGTCGTTGCGGGTCAGATTTTCTGCGAACCCACTGGGGTTTTGGAGATGTATTTAAGTATTGGAGTACCTTTTTGAGGGGGGAATCAACAATTAGACTTGTTTTTATACCTCTTTTCTTATCTTTTCTTAGTTTTAGTAGTATGGATAAGTTAGATTAGGTTTTGGATGCGTTCTTTGATTGGTGCAAACTTGTAATCTTTATATCTTTGTATTGCAACCATCAAGCTAATTTTCTCCTTCGTTGTTTTGATAATTTTTATTTTTTTTATGCTTTCTTGTTATTCCTTTGTGATATCTCCGTGTTTCTATATATGATTTGTGGGTAGATTTTCATCTAGGGTTTGGTGGATCTCTTTTGTTGATTTGAATATGGATTGATCTTGTTTTTTGCTATTGAATTATTAATTATGGTAATGTTTAGGAAAAATATTATCCATATACATTGATTTCTTTTATTGATGGCCAACGGGAGTTGGGATTACTCTAGGGTTTCAATCTCTATGTGCGATTCATACTGATTACGTTGCCAACAGAAGTTGGGACGTATTGAGAGCCCTCCTAGCATTTACCGAGTTTCTATCCCCCAAATTTGGTTGAACAGTGGTTGGGGAAGATTGTCCGCTTAATGCATCAGTCATGTGGTTACGTGCTATAGGAGTAGGTTTAGTCACATGAGGGATATTCGTTTCATGGCATCATGAGATAACATGATGGAAGATCCTATCATTGCATCATGGAAGTGGGGGGTAGGTGATTTTCTCTAGGTCAGACAACCACACCCTAGGATGATTTCTTAGCCACGCAACGAGTTTATTCCCGTGTTCAATCCACATTAGAGTGATGCCTAGCCATAGAGCCCTTCATTCTATTTGTTTCTCCCTATTCTTTACATACCCCACAAATCACTCACGTAGCTGACTATGACCTTGGATTGAGCTAGTACTCAATTACCCTACCTCCCTGGGTACGACCCGTTAGCACTACGATGATAGATGTGCACTTGCAGTTTATAAGTGTAAAAATCCTAACAATTTTTTGGTGTCTTTGCCGGGGAGGTTGCGCTTGATTGATATTAGTTTAATTCTAGGTTAGTTAGTCTACATGTATATAAAAAAATAAAAAATAGGCAAAAAATTTCCCCCACCACACCATTATAATTTGTGCTATTCTTTGGTACCACTGACGCACTTTTCTCCTCTTGTTTTCTCATTTGTTTTGCAGGTTCATTTTGGAGACTATGTGGATGCCTAATGGATTCTATGCTGGATATTTTTATGCCTCTAGGCAAGAGGGTGCACAGATGGGAGGTTACAATAACTTTTTGCAGGTTACATCAATTTGCGAAGCGTGTGGGATACATGGCTATGTTTATGGCCAATGCCATTATTTTACCTACCCCTACACCCACTCACATATACCTACTACCTGCCATATGAACCCTCCCATTCATACTCCAAGACCTATATGCATCCACCTTCTCAAAATCCGACCTTGAGATTCTCTTAGAAAATACCCTTTCTAATCAAGGTCAGACTTCACATTCCCTCTCCACTATGATCAATACATACCTTCAAGAAATTACCCAAAATCTAAGCCATATCTCTTTATCACATGGGCAATTAGAAGCACATGCTGGGGATATGACCATTGTGGCAACATTGCAGCTAGGGGGAGGACACCTGAAGAGCCCAACCACCATAGCACCCATCCATATTTGTACTCCAGGTAATAGTGGACGAATCTCGACTCCTACATTTTGGATTCAGGCAAGGCGACACCAAACACCAGATGACCAGATTGCTAGCTTTACCCAGTTTGATAGAGAGACTCTCTGGCAAGCCTGGAATATATTCAACAAGTTGGTGGATGGATTACGACCGCATTAGATCATCACATTTTGGCTACACTGTTACTTCAGTGGATGATTGCATGTTGACTTGCAGGAGTTCATGACGAGGAAGAATGGAGGCCAATTCTTTGACATGCCGCCTGAAGCAGCTTGGAAGTACATGAAAGCTATTGATGTGTCTCACGCACCATCATTCACTAACACAGGAGGTAATCTGTCTACACTAATTTTTGATGGTTCTGATATAATTTCCACTCCTCCTGTAGGTACCATTCATGAGACACATGTTTTCGAAGGCCACATCCCATACCATACCTCTCCTGCCAATCAGAGGGATAATGAGCCACACGTGATGCGATGGTGGAGATAATAATCCTTGGCAAGGTTGATTGCACACATAGAGCATGCAAGGGCCCATTAAAGGTTACCAAATCTAAAAAGCTCAAGCCACTCCTCCCACTCGATCGCATCCCCCATTTCATGCCACGCAAGAGCACCGAGGAGGCCGCAGAGCCTGCACATACTGACGAGGAAGAAGTGCATGTGGGTTTTGGCTATGATGATTAATTAGTAGAGCCCGAGGGACTTCCCTCCTTACTATCAACTCTGCAGATCTTACCCACTCCACTAGAGGCATAACATCCACCAGAGCTTAACGCTCCTATTCAAGGAAATATTTTCTACTACATATCTGAATCTTGAATTTTATTATATAATTCTTATATTTAGATGCTTCTTACATGACATACTTCCAGCCAGACACAGGTTTGTGTTCCACAGAGGTATGTTGGATCATGCATGCACCTGAGGAACACATTCACGAGGTGAACAAGGAGTTGATTGCTTCATCTTCATAGATTAGCACGTTTTTCTCAGGGAGTTTCCGTCACCATGTTTCATATTTTCATCATTGTTTTGACGACTCTCTCTAGGATACATTTATTTTGGTGACGAATTTTTTGCATCAGGCTGATGCTCTTCATCCCTTACAAGTTACAGGTGGATGCTTATGAGGGATGCTAGCAGGAGTATTGCTGGGGCCTGATGGATTTCGTGGTCGACAGCTAGCTGAGCCACGAAAATAACATGAAGAATAGATGCCTTCTCCACTGGAGATTCTTGATCCACATTTTGATCAGGTGATCCTACTCCAGTAGAGTAGATGATTTTTATGCTTCCTAGATATATCGAATAAAATGGCCTCTTCTCGACAGCGAAGGGAGCGTATTAGGATCAGTTGTTTTTCTTTAAATAAATCTCACCTCCAATCGGCACACCCACATTTTTATAACCCAAAACCCTTTATATGCTTTAATTCCCACACTTCACCTTGTTTCATATTTTCATATTTATATGATTCCAATACCCCACCTACATTTGCTCCCATGCTACTATTTTATTCCTCATATTCAAGATATGCTTATATTCTAGCTTGAGGGATGTATTTTTATGCATGCCACATTTAGCTTTCCTCACTGTCAAGCATTGTGACAATGCTTGATTTAAGCTCGGGGGAGGTGCACTTCGTGCATCATTTATGCATATTTCATAATTAAGAATTCCATTACGCGAATTTTTATATGCAAGTATATTTATGTGAAAAGTCTTCAAATTTACACTTTATTTGTTCAATTTCCTATTGTTCATCGTGATATATGGTTAGGGGATGTCTTTAATGTTAAATCCCATTGTAATATGCATATTATGCTTATGCTCATAATCTTTAGAATAAAAGTACTCGAAACGGCAGAGGTTATATTGTTTTCTTGAGAATCCATCTTATGCATGCATCTTGGAGTTTTAAGTTGAGTACGATGGTTAGTAACCTAATAGGATTTGGATTAACGACATTCCTATCTAGTACTCAGGAGTGTGCCTATTTTGTTCATGTTCAAAAGAAAAAGAAAGAAAAATAAAAATTAAAAAAGTGAAAAGGAAAAAAGAATAAATTTGCACCATTCTTCCATCTACATCGAGTAGCCGGGTCCTCGTGCCTCAGGAAGCATTTGGGATTTTGCATCGAAAGATTTAGATTGGGGGAGTGCAAAAGAATAAAGATTTTTAGTTGGTTTGAGCTAGTAGGTCCGAGGGATTCTTCTTGGCCAATTGTCCTTAGGTCATCTGATCTAGGAGTAATTAACCAAATGCTCCTTACAAGAACCAACTAAGAACCCAAAAATAATGAAAATAAGAGCATGAATAAAGCTAGCGACTCCACGAATTACAAAAAGATAGTGTGCCGTGGGTTCCAGTTCCTTGATAGATTCACAACCCATTATGTGATACTAACTCTTCCTCGATCATCACATAATTTTGATTCTCATTTTAATAACCTACGCTGGATAGAGGAACTATTCTAAGATTTGAGCATTACCATGACGCAATATATTACATGTTGATTTATATTAGAAATATTCATTTAGGCTATGTCTTGATAGATTACTAAGGATTGGCATGTTTATGAATTCCATTATCTGAAAATTTCCATCGTCCATTTATATATACTTATCGTTGTGAGATTCTTGATATCCTTGATGAATGCAACTATACCCCACTCCTTACTCTTTCTGTGTCTTCCTCGAGGACGGGAAAGAGTTTAGCTTGAGGGATTTTGATAAGTGATTTTTATATACATATTTTACACTCATTTCATAAGCATTTCACCTCATTTTATCCACCATTCCATTCCATTTTCCCTGTTTTTGTTTCCTTTTAACTTTTTAGATCCCGTAGGTACGTTTTAGGTGAATGTGAACGATATCGGGGCCCTATAGTGGCAAAAAGGCGAAATAGTTCCAAAAAGAGTCAAAGAAGTGAAATGAGAAAACATGGCGAGGTGATGGAATCAAAAGAAGAAGAATCTGGAGGGAATAAGCTCCACACGACCACGTGGGATACCGCATGCAACCACGTGGAAGAGAGACAAGAAGCATCCCGAAACAGTAGCAAGAGCATTCAACGCGACCACATGGAAGTATCCCACGTGACCGCGTCGAACGAAGCAAAAGGATGGAGAAAATGTTCAAGGGAGAAGCCAATTGGACGTGGTCGTTTGGCCAAAATGACGTGGTCATTTAAAAGAGGTCAGCTCTCTGAAATTCTGCAGACAATATCGACGTGATGCGTGGATCCTGACACGACCAAGTAGATTGGCTCAAACATAGCCTAAGAGAAGATGAATCACGCGGTCGTTTGGGAATTCCACACGACCGCGTTGAGGAGATGCCACAAGGAAGTGCATCAACATTGCAAAGACTGCAGATTTGCTCACAACTCTATGGATATCTTCACTCCATCTTATTTTTCCATCAAATAGAATCTAGTTATGATTCTAACCCATATTTATTTGTATTTTTTGTGGATATCGGTGTGATTTTGAACATTTTCTGGAAGACAATGCTGCCAGGCAGAATAAATGATGCGACCAAACAACGCGACTATGTGAAAGTGACGAGACCGAGTCGATACAGAGCTGAAAGTGCATAAAAATTGTTTTGGTTATTTTTCCATCAAATAGAGTCTAGTTATAATTCTAACCCATATTTATTTGTATTTTTTGTGGATATCGGTGTGATTTTGTATATTTTCTGGAAGACAATGTTGCCACGCAGAATAAATGATGCGACCAAATAATGCGACTATGTTAAAGTGACGCGACCGCGTCGATACAGAGTTGAAAGTGCGTAAAAACTGTTTTGGAGCTCTACGGTGATGCGGTTGTTTGGTACTTGATGCGGCCAAGTGGAATTGGCGTTTTTGAAGGGGTTTGAGATATTTTTTAGGCAGAATCAACACGACGCGTGGATCTTCCACATGGTCGTTTTGGGTCAGATTTTCTGCAAACCCACTAGGGTTTTGGAGATGTATTTAAGTATTGGGAGTGCCATTTTGAGGGGGATCGACTATTAGACTTGTTTTTCTTGCGCTTTTCATATCTTTGCTTAGTTTTAGGAGTATGGATAAGTTAGGTTAGGTTTTGGATGCATTCTTTGATTGGTGCAAGCTTGTAATCTTTATATCTTTGTATTGCAACCATCAAGATAAGTTTCTCCTTCTTTGTTTTGATAATTTTTATTTGTTTGTGCTTTCTAGTTATTCCTTTGTGCTATCTCTGTATTTCTATATATGATGTGTGAGTAGATTTTCATTTAGGGTTTGGTGGATCTCTTTTGTGGATTTGGATATGGATTGATCTTGTTGTTGGCTATTGAATTATTAATTAGGGTAATGTTTTGGAAAAATATTATCCACGTACATTGATTTCTTAGATTAATGGCCAACAGGAGTTGGGTTTACTCTAGGATTTCAATCCATATGTGTGATTCATGCTAATTACGTCGCCAACAGGAGTTGTGGCATAATGATAGCCCTCGTAGCAATGACTGAGTTTCTGTCCCCAAAATATGGCAGAACAGTGGTTGGGGAAGATTGTCCGCTTAATTCATCCATCATGTGGCTACGTGCTACAGGAGTAGGTTTAGTCAGATGAGGGATAGTCATGCCATGGCATCACAAGAGTGGGGGGCACGAGATAGCATGAGGGAAGAATCTATTATAGCATCATGGAAGTAGGGGAGGTGATTTCCTCTAGGTCAGACAACCTCACCCTAGGATGATTTCATAGCCACGTAACGAGTTTATTCTCGTGTTCAATCCACATTAGAGTGATACCTAGCTCTAAAGCCCTTCATTCTATTTGTTTCTCCCTATTCTTTACATATCCCATATGTCCCTTACGTATCTAATTACAACCTAGTATTGAGCAAGTACTCAATTACCTTACCTCCCTGTGGACGACCCATTAGTGCTACGATGACAGCTATGCGCTTGGGTTTATAAGTGTAAAACTCCTATATGAGCTCATTGACGAGGTACAAGATCGAGCACTTGCAACTACTATTTGACAGAAGCATCGGATAGCCCAGTACTACAACTCCAAAGTCAAAGGCAGTAGCTTTTGCTTCGGTGACCTAGTCTTAAGGAATGCTGATTTCTCTCTGAATATCGTCTGCCAGGGAAAACTCGCTGCAAAGTGGAACTGACCTTACAAAATCACCAAATTGCTTACTCCCACTATGTACAAACTATCAACAATGGACGACAAAGAGCTCATCCACCCTTGGAATTCAGAACATCTACGGAATACTACCAATGAGGAACAAGTAACATGAGCAAATACTTGTATAAAATTTAAAAATTTTTTGGTTTCTCAATCATACTTTATATACATTTGAATGTATTCCAAAAATATATTAACAGGAAAAACATATTCAAGTTTTTCCTTCACTGTTTTCTTTAGGAAACTGTACAGGTCTACAAAGTAACGTAGATACCTGACGTGCGTTTATATTTCATATATTTGCGCACGTTTTCTTCCGTGTTTTTCCGTATTTAACCACCGTCTTATATTCGTTTTCTCGTGTTTTCTTGTTTTCTTTCACTTTTCCGAGTTTTCTGTATTTTGCAGGAGTTTACTGGCATATGGGGCATAAAACGATGATATCATGTGTCCCCGGAGCAATGGGAGGAGTCACACGTGATCCAGGGGGTCAAACGACGAAGATTGCATCTTTCAGCCCCTCACCCGGTCGGTTGGTCATCTTCAATTAATCGGGTGATGCACGCGTGCATCACCCGGACGCAGCTTGGAGCTCACAAGAAGTCACCCGGCCGGTTCAGTGACTGGGTCAAAAGCTCAAACTCTCTGGAAATCGAAGCTGATTACCAACCGATCGGGTGACCTTCACCCGATCGATTCACCTGTAGCTGAATTTCAACAGCCAAGACACGAAGATCCAACCGGTCTTCTCACCCGGTCCACACCAAGATCCAACCGACCGCATCCATGTTTCAACCGACCGGTTCATCCTGACCGGGTGAAGTTCCGCATCGCGCTGTAATTCTGTGAAGCGGTTCACCCGACCGGTTGACTTGTCAACCGATTGGGTGATGTTGTTTTCTATATATAGAACCCTAGGTTTCCCAGATTCGGGAGTTGGTTATTTTTTGCTGTTTTCTTCATTTTGTGACGGCTGTAATTTTCCAGTTTTTGTAAGTTTTCAGATCTTTGTCAAACTTTAGTATTATCTTAATTGCTTTACTACCATTGCATTTCTATTTTCTGATCATGATTTTTACGGTCGATTTCTGTTTAGATCGCTTTTTACTAAATATGTGTGAGTAGTTCCCAAATCTGGGATTTTGGCAGAAACCCCTTCGTGGGCTCTTCCCGATGCGTCCATAGGGCTAGGAAATCGATAGGGATTAGGAATCTAACGGTTACGTGGGGTGTTTTATTGTCATCGGCGGGAAAAAGACCGCCTTTGACCGTTGGGCCAAGGGGGAATAAACTTGGCGGTTGACTCCCTAGCCATAGCTCACGCCCTTAGCATAGACGTCGAATCCTAGCGCGCGGGAGCAGCAGGATGAGACGTTGGGAGTTATCGTTGCGAGCTTAGTGCTCCCAGAGTCGATCAGTGTTAATGGACACGGGAGTGCCCACTAATAGAACCCGGGAAGTCCGGCATATCATCCTGGGCACCGACCGGAATATCGGGCCCATGGGATGCCGGTACCACTTTCAGAGGTAACGTCTCACCTTTAGACCCTAATTCTGATCGCTACCCTACCAGTAGGACGTATCGGCGAGAGTCGCTCGATAGGGTGGAAGCCAAAGTCCCGGGTTTTTCATTCATATTGTCTATACCTTGCATTCCTTTACCGTGACAACCATCATTCGATCTGGGCTAGCTCGCCCATGGTGTGATTTTGATCCTCTTTGACACAAGCACATCCACGCCTCCCTGAGTTCGACCCCCAAGCCACACTACAACACCGTGCACTTGCGGTTACAAATATTTAAATCTCACGCCCCCAATCGTATCATTGCACACATCTAGCGCGCAGCCGCCGGGGGGCGGGTCAAGTTTATGGCGCCGTTGCTGGGGATTAGGGTTGATTTAGGGGAAGAACGAGGTCAGGTGCAAGAGGGGGAGTCAAAGCGTCGGTCTGTGATTTGAAAATGGGCGAGGGTGGATCGAACGGGCGGGTGCGGCCATTTATAGGGATTTAAGTCGACCCGGTCGGGTGAGTCGTCACCCGATCGGTTGACTTCTTGGTCGAAGACTTTGGCTGAAGAGTTGCTACAGGTGAACCGGTCCGGTGAGTTGTCACCCGATCGATTGACCGCTCCATACATTTTCTCGAAAGTTTAGGGTTTCTCACCCGGTCCCACAACCGGTCTCGCTTCTTGTCACCCGGTCGGTTGACAAATCCCTGAAATTTTCCCGAGAGTTTCCCCAAGTCACCCGTTCTGGTCACCCGGTCTCATCTTTCCTCACCTGGTCAGTTCATTTAGTTACTGATACGGCTGTTAGCTGATACATCCCAACCGATCGGGTGAGTTATCACCCGATCGGTTGGGGCCTTGTTTTCTGCAAAAACCCAAAATTCACCTAAGTTCCACGACGGAAGTTCTTGCGGCTGGATTTATTTATAAAAATAGATAAAATAAAGCTAAAAATAATCCTAAAAATTGAAACAAAAGTTTAGAGCATGGGTTGCCTCCCATGAAGCGCTTTTGTTTAACGTCGTTCGCTCGACGCCTCAAGCGATGGTCAATTAGGATCCGAAGGGTTCGAGGAAGAGTTGTCGGTCGTTGAGAATCCGACTGGAGAGAATTCTGGTTCTCCTACTGCATAGTGTTTTAGACGCTGTCCGTTGACTTTGAACGGCTCATCCCTTCCCATTATCTCAATAGTCCCATGCGGGAAAACCTTGGTGATGCGGAATGGTCCCGACCACCTTGACTTGAGCTTTCCAGGAAAGAGCTTCAGCTTTGAGTTGAATATGAGAACTAAGTCCCCTTCTTTGAATTCACTCTTCAAGATTCGCTTATTGTGCCACCGCTTCAGCTTCTCCTTGTAAATCTTGGCATTTTCATCGGCATTGAGCCGGATCTCGTCGAGCTCGTTGAGTTGTAACTGCCGGTGCCCACCTACGTCCTTGGCGTCGAAGTTCAGATTCTTAATTGCCCAAAATGCCTTATGCTCCAATTCCACAGGTAGATGGCAAGCCTTCCCATAGACAAGCCGGTAGGGGGTTGTGCCGATCAGAGTTTTAAATGCCGTCCTGTAGGCCCAAAGCGTGTCTGGAAATTTTGATGACCAATCATTCCTAGAGTTGGCCACCGTCTTTTCTAGTATGCTTTTATTCTCTCGGTTAGAGACTTCCACCTGACCGCTGGTCTGCGGGTGGTAGGCACGCCCCACCCGATGTTGTACCCCGTACTTTTTCAAGAGAGCCTTGAATTTCTTCTCTATAAAGTGGCTCCCTCCGTCACTGATCAGGACACGAGGTACACCGAACCGCGGGAAGATGTTGTTTTTAAAAAACTTGGCTACCACTCTGGAATCATTGGTTGGACTGGCTATTGCTTCAACCCATTTCGATACGTAGTCCACAGCCACCAAGATATACTGGTTCCCTGAAGAGGAAGGGAACGGTCCCATGAAGTCCACTCCCCACACATCGAAGATTTCTACCTCCAGGATGTAGTGTTGAGGCATCTCATTCCTTTTGGAGATATTCCCCGTCCTTTGGCATTTGTCACAGGCCTGGACATAAGCATGTGTGTCCTTGAAGAGGGTTGGCCAGTAGAATCCGCTCTGGAGAATTTTCGATGTGGTTTTGTAGGTGCTCGCATGCCCTCCACATTGCTGACCGTGGCAGTGGGAAATAATGGAGGTTGCCTCAGTTTCAGGGATGCATCTTCGTATCACCCCATCATTGCAGGTTTTGTACAGATGGGGGTCATCCCAATAAAATTTGCGGACCTCATGGAAAAATTTCTTCTTCTACTGGTAGCTCACATTGTGGGGGACGATGGCACAAGCCAGATAATTTGCGATGTCGGCGTACCAGGGGGTCCAGGAGGAAGATACGGAGAAAAGATGCTCGTCAGGGAGCGAATCATCGATCGGCGTAGCATTTAAATTGAGGGTAGACATCCTGGACAGGTGATCGGCAACAACATTCTCCGCCCCCTTCTTGTCTCTGATTTCCAGGTCAAATTCCTGGAGGAGAAGAATCCACCTAATGAGCCGCGGCTTAGCTTCCTTCTTGCTCAATAGGTATTTAAGAGCAGCGTGATCTGTGTGCACGATCACCTTGGCACCAACGAGATATTGACGGAACTTGTCCATGGCGTAGATGACCGCTATTAATTCTTTTTCCGTGGTAGTATAATTCCTTTGGGCGGCATCAAGGGTCTTGCTCGTATAATATATGACATGCAGATTTTTATCCTTCCTCTGCCCCAAGACGGCACCGACCGCATAATCACTAGCGTCGCACATCAGCTCAAAGGGTAGATTCCAGTCTGGTGTCTCCGAGCTTCACATCCCACCCCCCACCACTACTGGTCCCCTGCACAGGCCCCCATCACCACCCCCAGAGGGTGGTGCCTCTGCTTGATATTTTCACATCCTGCTTTTGTCCCCCCTATTTCTAGTGCCCATCTGTCTTTTCGGGGCCCTGCTTTACCACTGCTAGGGGGAGGACTCATTCACGTGTCGAACCGCTTCCTTTTTATTTCTATTTTCCTTTCACTTTGTTTTTTTGACATCCCCCTTGCATATCTCTGCACTTTCACGTTCATATCTCATTGCTAGCATTGTCATGTCTAGCTTGGGGGAAGTCTATTTTGCTGTGTTGTCGTGTTTTGTTTTCTTTGTGTGTGTGTGTGCTTGTTTCACTTTTTGCGTGTCGTGCCATCTTTCTCTTTTTTCTTTCTTTCCTTTCTATTTTTAATGTCGTGTGGTTTGATCGTGATTTTCCATTTATTCTCATTTTCGTATCTGTGTTTTTCTTGTTTTTCGTGTCTTTTTGTGTCTGTGCGTATTCCCCCCATTTTCATTGCCCTCACGTACTCACTTTTACTGCATTGAGGGCAATGCAAGCTTCAACTTGGGGGAGTCGCACTTTGTGTGTCGTTTGAGTCTTTCTTTTTCGTTTTTGTGCCGTTTTCATCGTGTTTTAATTTTTCTTTTCATCTTTTTATCTCTTTCTCCTAGAGATGAACCCTATGATGAATTACCGCAAAATCACACACACCTAGCATAGCATCGATAATCACACTCACAAACCCTATGATATCGAGTCCTCTTGGATTTCACGCATCGTGGGTCCACTTAGCTTTTTGTGAGTCGTGCGTCGTGCCTAGCTGTTTGGTGTGTTTCTGCTTTATATACATGTCCAGGAATGACCCCTAGATTGTCACGCTTCGATATGAATAATGCGGTATTTGCTTCTCTTGTCTGTTTCTGTATGCATGATTATATATTATCGTATGCTTCATTTCGCATGTGTCGAGATTCCACAATTAAGGACTAGGATAACCCATTTAGCTCATGCTCTATTTAGCGAGAATAGTTTCCTTTGCCCAAGTGTTTAGATTCTGATCTCTTTTTTGTTTTACTTGGTGCAAATCCCCTCGTCGTGTACTGTTCTCCCACTTGGGCGAGTACACATGTGTATAGACAATATCCCAAAAATCCAAAAAAAAAGGAGAAAAGAAAAGAAAAACCCAAAAAGAAATGAAAGAAAAAGATTGTATAGCCAAAAATCCAAAAAATTTTACAAATACCCAAAACCCAAAAAAAAAATTTCACGTGTGAATATCTTTTCCTACTTGCCGAGAATAAAGAGAAGGCGAGAATTTGCACAGAGTGTTCTTCTCCACATCATCTCAACCCCCATCGGTTTTGAAAACACTTGGCTTAGTAACTTTTTAGCTATTATCTTGGCTTTAGTGTGGTAATTTCCTTAACCCTAGTTGTGGAGTCCCCGACGCATGATATGTTTCGATTCTCTCTCTATTCCCATGCATGCTTGAACTACATATATTCACCGCCTTATTCAATTCGAATTGATATTTGGGTCATTACGTGGATTTGTGTATATCGAGCTTTATCACACATCGTAGATAGAGATACGGACTGCTAGCGCACGACCACACTCACTCGCGCTTCACCGCGTGGGCCCACGGCACTTGTCTGGACTCGTACTCCTTGGTTTAGTGATGTGATTTGGCGTTTTCTTGCTTGGTGTGTCGTTTTTGATTTTGTTGGCCCTGACAGGTGATCTAGGATATAGAGTTTTCTTTTTCTCTCTTTCTCTCTATTTTTCCCCTCCGAGCTCCTACTCTCACTCGTCTTCCTCGAGGACGAGGAAGAGTTCAGCTTGTGGGATTTTGACATGCGTTTATATTTCATATATTTGCGCACGTTTTCTTCCGTGTTTTTTTGTATTTTACCGCCGTCTTATATTCGTTTTCTTGTGTTTTCTTGTTTTCTTTCACTTTTCCGTGTTTTCCGTATTTTGCAGGAGTTTACTGGCATATGGGGCATAAAACGATGATATCATGTGTCCCCGGAGCAACGGGAGGAGTTACACATGATCCAGGGGGTCAAACGACGAAGATTGCATCTTTCAGCCCCTCACCCGATCGGTTGGTCAACTTCAACCGATCGGGTGATGCACGCGTGCATCACCCGGACGCAGCTTGGAGCTCACAAGAAGTCACCCGGCCGTTTCAGTGACCGGGTCAAAAGCTCAAACTCTCTGGAAATCGAAGCTGTTTACCAACTGATCGGGTGACCTTCACCCGATCGGTTCACCTGTAGCTGAATTTCAACAGCCAAGACACGAAGATCCAACCGGTCTCCTCACCCGGTCGGCACCAAGATCCAACCGACCGCATCCATGTTTCAACCGACCGGTTCATCCTGACCGGGTGAAGTTCCGCATCGTGCTGTAATTCTGTGAAGCGGTTCACCCGATCGGTTGACTTGTCAACCGATCGGGTGATGTCGGTTTCTATATATAGAACCCTAGGTTTCCCAGATTCGGGAGTTGGTTATTTTTTGCTGTTTTCTTCATTTTGCGACGGCTGTAATTTTCCAGTTTTTGTAAGTTTTCAGATCTTTGTCAAACTTTAGTATTATCTTAATTGCTTTACTACCATTGCATTTCTATTTTCTGATCATGATTTTTACGGTCGATTTCTGTTTAGATCGCTCTTTACTAAATATGTGTGAGTAGTTCCCAAATCTGGGATTTTGGCGGAAACCCCTTCGTGGGCTCTTCCCGATGCGTCCATAGGACTAGGAAATCGATAGGGATTAGGAATCTAACGGTTACGTGGGGTGTTTTATTGTCATCGGCGGGAAAAAGACCGCCTTTGACCGTTGGGCCAAGGGGAATAAACTTGGCGGTTGACTCCCTAGCCATAGCTCATGCCCTTAGCGTAGACGTCGAATCCTAGCGTAGGGGAGTGGAGGGATGAGACGTTGGGAGTTATCGTTGCGAGCTTAGTGCTCCCGGAGTCGATCAGTGTTAATGGACACGGGAGTGCCCACTGATCGAACCCAGGAAGTCCGGCGTATCATCCTGGGCACCGACCGGAATATCGGGCCCATGGGATGCCGGTACCACTTTCAGAGGCAACGTCTAACTTTTAGACCCTAATTCCGATCGCTACCCTACCCGTAGGCCGTATCGGCGAGAGTCGCTCGATAGGGTGGAAGCCAAAGTCCCGGGTTTTTCCTTCATATTGTTTATACCTTGCATTCCTTTACCGTGACAACCCATCATTCGATCTGGGCTAGCTCGCCCATGGGGTGATTTTGATCCTCTTTGACACAAGCACATCCACGCCTCCCTGAGTTTGACCCCCAAGCCACACTACAACACCGTGCGCTTGCGGTTACAAATATTTAAATCTCACGCCCCCAATCGTATCATTGCACACATCTAGCGCGCAGCCGCCGGTGGGCGGGTCAATACCTCAAATTTTATTTCTTAGGCATGTTATTTATACGATCGGGGCTCACTCCCTCGTGAGCCAACCTTCGAATGAAGATTATCTTTTAAACTTTGAAACTGGTCAACCGTATGGATGGGTTTACTCCCCTCACAGACCGACCCAACATTTCATCGGCGGTAAGACGGGGGCCACTCATACATAGGTCTATCAAGCTCTTCATTGGCCGTAAGGCAGTGGGCAACTCCCCCCTACAGGCCGATCAAGCTATTTGGCGGCTGCAAGGTGCAAGGAGACTCCCCTCGTAACCTGACCTATCACTTAGTCAGCGGTAAGGCAATCGGTTAATCTTCTTACAAGTGAACTTATCTCTTAATCGGTCGTAAGGCACGGGGTGACTTCCCTCACTGGCCAACCTATCACTTGGTTAGTTACAAGGAGAGTGGCTACTCCCTGCTCATGTTGACCTATCTCTTAGTCAGCTATAAGGCATGGGGGACTCCCCTCGTTGGCTGACCTATCACTTGATCAGTCGTTAGGGGAGGGGATACTCCCCTCGCATGCTAACTTTTATATTAGTCAGTCGTAAGGTGTGCGGCGACTGCCCTCGCAAGCTGACCTTTCACTTGCTCAGCCATAAGGCATGGGGGAGACTCCCCTCACAAGATGACCTATCTCTTAGTTGGCAGTAAGGCACGGGGTGACTCCCCTCACAGGATGACCTATCACTTGGTCAACCGTAATGCAAGGGGCTACTCTCCTCGTAGGCTGACATATCTCTTAGTTAGCCATATGGCATGCGACGACTCCCCTCACAGGGTGACCTATCACTAGGTCAGTCATAAGGTGAGGTGCTACTCCCTTCGCAGGCTGACCTATCTCTTAGTTGGCTATAAGATGCCCTCCTTGCATACTGACCTATCACTTAGTTAATTGTGTAAGACGAGTGGACAATCCCCTCACAGTCTGGCCTATCTTTTACTCAGTTATAATGCAAGGGCCGCTCCCAATGCAGGCTAATCAAGCTATGTATCGGCAATCAGGCGAGGGGTTACTCCCCTTGTGTCACGCCCCACGCACCCTAATACCTCGGAATTAGAGATAGACGTGGTAAGGGGGTCTAACTGGCCACGGTTTTGAACCAAGCGTAGAAATTAAAAAATGCTACAAGCAGGTCACTGCGCATGCTAGAACAACACAGACAGAGAAAAGTAAAGTATCTAACAGTGCTCCAACACAGACAGCAAATAGTACTATACATCACAGAAATGTACACTGGCAAAAGTACAACTAGAAGGTAAGTACAAGTACAAAAGTAAGCACGACCCTCATATAACTACATATAACGTTCAAAACCCAAAAGTAAAGTACTACAACCCTCAGTGTCCACAAAATTACAACTCACACTCTAATTAACACTGGAGACTAGAGGGAAAAGACGTGTCTCCCATGAGGACCACACCCTGATCCTTCTTCGAAGCCACCTGCTCTGATCCTAAAACCACGGAAGGAAACACGTCACAGCGTGACTTTGTAGGAAAACCAACTCGTGCAGAAGTAAATATTGATTGGGGATTGTTGTTGTTATTATTATTATTGGTTATTTTCTTTTCTTTTATCACAAATAGTGCAAAGCATGAAAGGAACACAGTCAGGCACATAAAAGAGGAATCACACATTATAAATTTAAAGTATATAAATATTTAAGTAAATTTCATTTGGAAATCTGAGTGTGTTGTTGAATATGAGGAACTAGACTCCACCTTAAGGTGGGGCGGTAAGGAGCACCCGCCAGTGGTACACGAGCATTGTTTCCTTAACATGGCCTCTCATTCCATCCACTCCCACACACTGGGGTTCAAGTGAGGAAAACTCCACAACACTACAACTCATGTCACCCTCCTTTAAGAGGACTTAATCATTTATTTATTGATATAGCATATATACATGAATATTATAAGACACAAGTACCTGAAACTGAGCAAGGTACATCAATATTATAAGACATAGTCCAGCCCTCATACCCATTTCACCCTCCTTTAAGAGGACTTAATCATTTATTTATTGATATAGCATATATGCATGAATGTGTAAGAAATCAAGTTGGCATGGACATATCACTTTCCTTCCAATTTTTTCGCCTTCTTTCCTTTCCACATTTCATATACCACAACAAAACAATCATTTTATGTAACAACAACATTAGTGATTCCACAAGTATATGGCACAATGACCAATTAGTTCAGGTAATGATAATACATATGCATAAGAGAGGTAAAATGAACATTTACACATAGTGCAACATCATCCAAAACATTGCAGGTTGTTGGAAATGCATCTGCAGTCACACTAATGGGCAGATAACACCACATATTTGAACTGAACATGAACTTTTCACCCGAAAGCAAGTTGTAGATATAGATGCTGGGATTTCACGGATCAAATTTCAATCATAAATACCAACTGTGTGAAATATAGTGATTTATTTGGTGAAACAGGTCAAATTTGTTTTCAGGCAGAATCTGTGTGCTCTAAACATCACAGTTTTCAGACATGTTGAAGTTAGAATCACGAAACTGTGGCCAAGGTGAAATTTGTAGAACAGGCTGTTAAATTTCTAACAAGATCAAGAACACGAAATTTCTTTAACTGAGCAGGGGGAAAGGGGTATTTATCTGAAAGGTGTCCTAAGAGGGTAAAATCTGACATGCAGGAAAGATTGAATTTTTATACTGAATTACTGTTCGAATCTAAAAAATGCTTCAACATGAAAGTTGTAGATAACAGTCTTATATTTCTGCCATAAAATTTTCAGACCTTTATCAATTCTAGTTTAAGAGGAATCATCGTTTCCCTTTCTTTCTTTCTTTTTCTTTTCCCCCCTTTTTTGTTTTTGTTTATTGCCGGGTGGAAATCCCCCAAAATTAAAAAGGAAAGAAAATAAAAAAATGAGTGGATGAGAAAGAAAGAGAAGGTGTAGAATATGTGAGATTTTATTTAAGAAAATATCTAATATAAGGCCCCATTATTTACAAGTTTGCCATTACTCATACTCTCTTTGCAATTGCCCTCCAACTTGGTGATTTATTTACAAGTTTACCATTGCTATAACCCACTTAGTAAATACCATCTCACTTTGTGTTTAATTACAAGTTTGCCATTGTATTTCGCCCCTCATTAAAAGCTCTTTGACTTGGTCTCTTAATTACAAGGTTGCCATTCCATATGGGGTTTTAATTAAAAAGCATTACAAGTTAAGGGTTATTATTTGAATTAAAATGAGAATGAAATTAGCCCTACGCTTGTATATGTAATTACCACTCGCCATTCCACTTGCAACCACAATGGCCATCCTCGCACACTACTTGGCATGGTTTACAAGTATAAAGAATGGTCTCAATATCCACATGCACGGTTCAAAGGACGCGTACCCAATAAGAGTGCATTGTGGTCGTATTACACTCTACAAGGGGTTACACCCTACCCTCCTTAAAATAAATTCCGTCCCGGGAATTACAAAAATACTATAAGAGGGTAGCCATACATCCATATAGCTTTGGAAGCTAAAAGAGTCACAAATCTACGAGAGACACTATATAAACAAGTGAGTGTACTTCTCTCGCATCGCATCTTCACACTCCCATGTGTACTCTCCTGGAAACTCTTGCTGCCACATGACTCTAACAGGATTAATGACGTTCTTCCATAGCATTTTCTGTCTCCGATCCATGATAGATATCGGTTGCTGCTCGTAGATCATGTTCGGGCACACCTCAACTTCTGAGAAATCCACAACGTGACTGGGATCCCCATACGTATCTTCTGAGCAGGGATACATGGAACACATCATAAATACCTTCGAGGGACAGAGGTAAAACCAGCCGATAAGCCACTTCACCAACACGCGCAGAGATCTTGAAGGGGCGAATGTATCTGGGGCTCAGTTTTTCATGTCGACCAAACCGTATAGTGCCATGTGTCTGTGATATCTTAAGGAATACAAAATCACCTGGATGGAATTCCATGGGGCACCGCTTAGTTTCTGCCCAGTGTTTGTAGCGATCTTGAGCAACACGGAGATTTTCACGAACTGTCCGTACCACTTCAACCGCCTCTACCACCATTTCAGGTCCCAGACGTTCATGATCCCTAACATTATCCCAACTTAAAGGTGATCGGTACTTCCTTCCATTTAAAGTTGCAAATGGTGCCATACCAATGCTTGCTTGGTAGTTGTTGTTGTAGGAAAATTCCACCTGGTGCAAATGATCTTCCCAGGACCCCTTTAACTCTAATATGCAGGCCTTCAACATGTCTTCTAGAATTTGAATGATGCGCTAAGATTGCCCGTCTGTCTGGGGATGATATGCATTGCTGAAGCTGAGATAAGTTTCCAGACTGTCTTGTAAACTTCTACAAAGTGAGATGTAAATCTGGTGTCCCGATCAGAAACTATACATACAAGGACACCATGAAGTCTTACGATCTCCTGGGTAAAAAATTTTCATCATAACATGTTAAAGAGACAACTAGAGATAACATAAATGTCATGAGCATCATACCTCCATGTATCTTCTTGCCAAAGCTTCTGTAAACTGACCCACCCGGAGAGGAATGAAATGTGCTGATTTGGTTAATTGGTCAATGATCACCCAAATCACATCATGACCTTTGGGAGTTGGGAAAGACCAGTCACAAAATCCATCGTCACATGTCGACATTTCCACTCACGAATGGGGAGGGGTTGTAACAGACTTGCAACTCTTTGGTGTTCGGCTTTCAATTGCTGGCAAACTATACATGAGGTAACACTCCTGGCCATACTACGTTTCATACCATGCCACCAGTAATGTTGTCTCAGGTCACGATATATCTTTATCCCTCCTGGGTGGATAGAATATGGCGAACTGTAAGCTTCCTTCAACAGCTCCTCTCGTACATCATCAGACGGCACACAAATTCTGTTCCCAAACCTTAATGAGCCATCCTCATGAATGCGAAAATCTGTCTGAAGCCTAGCTTCTACTTGTTCGTGTATCCTTCTCAACTTCACATCTCTCAGTTACGCATCCTTAATGCAGTCCACCAAGTCAGACCGAACTTGCAAGCCAAGCATAATGGTCTTCTCACCCGGAAGCAAAACCTTAATCTCCATCTGTCGCAACGCTCAACGGAATTGTGGTTGAGTGTTCAATCGCAACACAGCAGGGATTCGATTGAGAGCATATGGAACTACATTCACTTTTCCAGGGTGATACTGGAGATCATTATCATATTCTACCGTCAGCTCCAGCAACCTACACTGTCTCAGGTTGAGTTCCTTCTGTGTGAAGACATACTTCAGGCTCTTATGGTCGGTGTATATCTTCACATGCTCTCCAGGAAAATAGTGCCTAAATAACTTCAAGGAAAGATCACTGCCGCTAACTCCAAATCATGGGTGGGATAATTCTGTTCATGCTCTTTCAGCAATCGGGAGGCATAAGCCACCACACAACCATGTTGATGAAGAACACAGCCAAGGCCTCTACCAGATGCATCACAGAAAACCTCAAAACCTCTCGACCGATCGAGAATAGTTAAGACCAGAGCGGTTGTCAACCTCTGCTTCAACTCCTCAAATGCACGCTGACATTTAGCAGACCATACATAAACAACCTCCTTCTTGGTGAGATGTGTCAGTGGAGTGGAAATCTTGGAGAAGTCTCGAATGAACTTTTGATAATAACCTGCAAAGCCCAAGAAGCTCCTAATCTCAATAATCGTCGGGGGAACATGCCACTTCTTCACTACTACAACCTTTTCTGGATCAACCGATATTCCTTCTCCAAAGACTACATGCCCAAGAAAAGCAACCTTATATAACCAAAATTTGCACTTGCTATACTTGGCAAATAAGCGGTGTTTTCTCAGGGTCCCCAACACAATTCTCAAATGTCCAACATGCTCCTCTTCATCCTTTGAATATACCAAAATGTCATCAATGAAGACCGCTACAAACTTATCCAAGTAGTCAAAGAAGACTTGATTCATCAGTCTCATGAAGGAGGTTGGTGCATTGGTAACTCCAAAAGGCATCACCAAAAATACATAATGACCATAACTGGTCTTGCAAGTCGTCTTCGGAACATCGGATCCCCGAACCGTCACTTGGTTGTAACGACCAGTTTTCATGCTACGTTTTATCTGTAATCTTCCGTGTGTTTATTCTTCTTCGTATTCGTAGTTATGGCTTATCACATCCCGTACCCGTATCCATTCCTTTTCATACTTATCATCAATATTACTATTATTATCCTTTCGAGTAATTATTCTAAAAATCTTCTCTTAAAAAATTGTTTTGAATTTTTGATTCAACATTCAAATTTGAATTTAAACTTTTTATATAAAAAACGTTTGAACTCTTTCCTTATTAGACCCATTTAAACCCATATTGATTGGCACTTATTTCCCCTTGATTAAACCAATTAATTTCAATCATATTTATAATATTTCGAATCCTATTTCCTAATATAACTCAAGCTATTTTTGGACTCTAGGCCGAACCCATCTAGCCGCACCAACTGGCAACTCACGCACCCAGTTTAGTCTTTTTGCACACTTTGCACTCAACACATCATGCACAAGAGACCCATTCTTTTGAACCACAGCCACAAAAATTTAAACCCAATGTTGAAAGCTCTAAGGCTACAACAAGCCTTCACGTGTTGCTCCTTTCAAATCCCCCCACAACAAGCTAACCTATAAAGTGTGCCTAGGGTAACAGCAACCAACCTATCCCTTTATATTTTAAAACCCTAAGGATTAAAGTACAGAGCCCTACCCTCTATAAAACAAAAACACATACCCTCTCTACTCTTATATAATAAGATAAACACTAAGCACTCACGTGCTACCCCTTAGCACACGAGTACCCTACTGCCTTTACAAAAGGGAACCCTCGGGTATTTCTTTTTATTATTTCTTCTCCCTAACACAAAGCTGCAGCCGCATCTACCCTAAGCCCGTTCTCTCCTACCCTAGCTCCTCTCCCTTCACCGCTGTCTCCCCCATCCATCAGCCTCCGGTAACCAAACGCCCCGCCTTCAACCCACTACACATCCCGAAGCCGCCGCCGTACACTCCTCCCCGACCATCCCCGAGGTGCCCTCCGATCAGCCTCCCCTGAACCTCGATCACGCCCAGCCCACAGGCGACCCCACAGCCTCCCACAGCACCGTGAACCTCTCACGGCAACACCCCCGCGACCCCTGACGCCGGAGCAACCCCCACAGGCCGCCGGTAAGCCATCCCCCCGCCCAAACATCCACGGCCTCCTCCCTCTACATGCACAGTCCGCCCTCGAGACAACAACGGCCCAGCTCCTCGCCATCACACCCACAAGTCCGCGGCGACTCCTCCTCACTGCTGCCTCGCCCAGAGCAGCCGGGAACGCTCCGTATGGCCCGTTGACTGCCGCACGGACCCAACGCCGCAGCTCTCGCTCTCCTCCCGAGGCTCAACATCGCTGTCAGGGGTCACACGCGTCGCCACTTTTCATCTCAGCATTCCGATTCTTCTCTGCACTACCGGTTAGTAGATCTAACGCTAAACAACTCTTAACCCACACCGTAAAGTAGAGAACCTAATAAAACCGGTTGATTAGACGTCGTACGGGCTCGTTATAATGCTGTTTTTTACATTTTGTCAAACCAGCGAACCGTCTTCTTCGTAGCGTAGTACTCATCGAGACATTTCCAATGACACCAAGAATGTCATAATCAGGCAAGTATATGATTTGATATGATTTTTAGAAGTTTCGGCGCTTTTACGCCGCCTTCATGTATTGCTGGATAACTTAAAAATTTGACGTGAAATGACGTAAGAACGTGACACCATAATGATCAGGACGAAATTTGGGATCCAACGGTATATCATATGATATACCTTAATTTAAAACAATTAAGAGAAAAAAATGTTTTCTGTAGCATGTCCAAAGAAAATACGTGTTCGTTATTATTTTGAGAATGCCATAAAATTGTTCAACCCACTTTTGTTGTGTAGAACCGTCACAAGTGGGTATTAATGATGATAACAGTAAAATTCAGTGAGTCTTGACATGCCTAAAAAAATGGACATCGTGAAAATCATGCGCCTCGAAGGCGGTATCGTGATATCGTGATGTCGTGTGAGTCGACTAGGCCGGCTCGTGTTTCGGCAAACTTTTGGATGGGGTTAGGGTTGAGCAGCCACTGGGCGTATGAAGGGTACTCTCCTCAAGAGCACCACCCATACGCGGTGGGTTAGCGTCAATCACGGTAAGCCCCCGTGAGAGGAACGACCTTCTCATCACGACCTAAAGGCGAGAACCCTAGATTAGATGTGAACTCTTGACATGGAAATTGCAACGCTAACTTTGGTCTCTTGGAAAATTGTCATGCTAATGAACTCAGAGAAAATCTTAACTTTAATCTTGCAACCGTCTAGAACTGCATGTTAGGGATGCTCGTTTCTGTTTCAATAAAATTGTTAAATGTTAAATTGCTGCAGTCGTTTCTTTAAAATATTAAATGCTTCTCAATTTCATATCTGTCATATATCTTGTCTTGGTTTTCTAACCTTTTCTTGCTGACCCCTTGCTGACATACATTCATGTTTGTGGATGTATATCAGATTCTGAGCTTGAGTACCCAGAGGATCCGTTCGTGATGCCTGACTTAGAGAGCCAGAGTTTACCGTAGACGCCGAGCCACTTTCTGCGGAAGACTAGAGCCCCTTTTTCGTCACTACTTGGAGTTTTAGCTTTAGTACCTTGTAGTAGGATTAGTGTCTTGTTGTAGTTCTTTTTGGCCATGTTGAGGCTTGTTGTTTAATTTCGTGTACGAATATTTTAACTCTGGATGTGGCTTCATCTTTTGAAATGTTTCTGATTGTTCTAAAACGTAAATGCAAGGACCTCTTCTGTGTTTTTATCACAGACGCTTATTGAACTCGAGCTTCACCGCTCCAGTTCAAGCGGACCGCGTAACGCTCTCACTTCCGGTGTTTTAGGAAGCGGGGCGTTACAGGTTTTAGTGGTGGCACATGCAGGTCCTGCAACTGCAAAATTCAGAACAATGAGAACACTTTTCATTAACTAAAACATCCAGAATTAGTTCGTACGCAAAATTACTCGAATGCCTTGTCTCAGCACGATAGGAACCCAGTATCAAAATAATAGGAAGAGTTCGTTAGACGCTCGTGCTCGTTAGTTAAACACCCCTACCATGACATAGTATTATCATCCTAGGAGCCACCCTAGCGATTGGTCATCCAGCTCTGACCATATTAGACCTTTGAGTTCCGTTCGCTTAGATTTATCAAATCTAGGGCCTAACCGAACGTAGCGATCGTCGCCGTGCAAGTCGAACCTGAGACGCCTGTAATGAGTAGACTTTGAAGCGTAGGATTTTCCAGATCTATAGATAAGATCTCGATCTCAATCCTCAACGAACCCTTACATCGGTTTTTCCTGTCGCAAGTGTAATACGTCGGAGAACCTTAGTGCTAAACCTTAATCGACCCAATGATTATTTTCCCCTGATTTTACTATTTTCCTAATCATTATACTTTCAAATTGATGATCGTAGGAAGCCGTCGTGGCGTATTCACTGAGTTATTTCTTAGCCGTCCTTACATTTCGATCGTCAAACCTATTCCTGGTTCTCGATACACATAAACTCTTCAGGTCCGCCATCTTTAACCTTTGAACTTCCCCATTGCAGATCCAGTGTCTTTAAAAAAAGGTTATTTTTGTATTTTATTTTATTAAATTCTTCGCTAAGTTTGAAATCCTTTCGAAAACTTTTGCTTAGATTTTCTACACTTCAGTCGGCTTAAACCCAATCTTGATTATGAAACTCTCCTGACGCGATCTTTAGTTATTATCTTATAGCGACTTTCTAACAGACACCTTCCGCACTTATACTTCACATAGCCTTATATAGCTACTCTATTTTCCTCATGTAATGAACTTTTTAAAACGTTATTTCTATTTCGCTAGCTCGGAACATTATCACCTTTTCTTACCAATATATTTCAAAAACAGTCATTCCTTTATACAAAAAAATACCTTCCTAAGTTAAATAGAACTTCAAAATATTGTGTGTCAGTTTTAAAATCATTGTCTTCACTTTTAAAAAAAATTCCATTTTTCAAACCCATTTCCCTTTGCTAAACTAGCACTACATCACTTGGCCCGTATTACTCTTCACCTATTATTTGATTGATCACGTTTTACGTTCTAACTTATATCATATGTTCACTATCTTACGATATTATTATTTTACACATATCATTATCTTCTTAATTATTTAATTATTCATAAATATTTTTATATCACACAACCAAACTACTTTCTTATCCATACCACCTCCTGAACCGTCCTTTCCAACATTAGTTCGTTGCATCATTCAACTCTGAATCCTACACTTGCTTAGTTATCACTTTAGAGCTTATCATTGCTTAGTGAGACCTTAGCCTTGATTGAGGTGTTATTATGGTGCACGTAAATAGATAGTGAGTATGGACCCGTGTGTGTGAATCTCGATATGCCACCCACGTATGAATGTGCTTACCCTTAGTATATTAGTATAAGTGTGATTATCTACCGTGTTGTATGAGTATGTACGGTAATACGTGATATATATGTATATAGTCGAGTATAGAGTAGTAAATGCTATACTTATATCTAGGCGAGTGACTAGCTATATCACTATAGGAATGTCTGTGCGTATTAGATTTAGTATTGACTAGTTACTGGGAGTATATGTACCTTAGTTGTACTTGTTAATGGTTGTAATTGTATGCTGGTACAGTGATATGCGTGTTAGGTGTAATGATAATAGGTGTACGTATAGTGGTGTGTGCAGATTTATTATGTGATTGGTATGATAGTGTGTATGGCGTGTGCTTGTGCGTATATATGTATGTGACTAGTTATAGGTATTTGTATGTATATATATAATGTATGAATTAGTATCTTTTATGTACAGTAAGATTATAATATTACCCCTACGGATGATGTATGAGCATGTGTATACCAGGAAGTATGTATAGTCGTATGTTTGTGACTACGTATATATGGATGTATGTAATAGTATACTAGCCCTATGTAAATTACCATGATTGTGTATACTGGCGTGTGTATATATCTATCCTATATGGATACGAGATAGGCGTGTAGTAGTGTAAGTATGTATATGTATGTGAAATGAACGTATGTATAAGTATTTGAAGGTGTGTGATATATGAGTAAGTATTTGCATATGGATGTATATTGTTTCATTATAATGTATGTATGACTGGGATAGGATGACCTTAGTGTCTAAGTCCGCTCACCCCTATGTCGGCCCATTTAAGGAAGTCTGAGGATGTACTTGATCTTAAGGTGGGTAGATTACGTTGACCCTAGTGCTAGGAGTAAGGCTTATATAAATCTCTGTATGGTGTAAGGTATTACATACATGTATATTCGTGAAGTGATTTGTATTATAATGTGTATATGGTATTACGCGGTATGTAAAAGTGGTTGTACAATTGAAGTGTTAATAGACTAGAATGATTGTATTTATATGTTAGAGGTATGTTTAATTGACATGTGGAACTATATCATTATAGATTGTGAGTGTATAAGATATATGGTAATATATTGTGTATTAATAATAATATGAGCGTGCATGGTGATGGCACACTTACTACTAGTAAATTGATGTGGTTGTGCGGTAGCGTGTTACTATACGCCCGAGTATAATATTGGTTGGATTGTATTTGTAGGATGGTATTACATTAAACGTGTTATGTTAATACGTTGTTAGTAATGTGTGAATGTGTATTGTTACTACTAATAGCATGGACTTTGATTAGTATCATCCGTGGTATTACTATCGGGGTCGATGTAGTATTAGAAATAGTATTTGGATATGTCATGATGATTATTTAGGGCGTGTATACGTTAGAAGAAGTGGTGCGAGCGCTACCCTTATGTTTTTCCGATGCCTTAGCCGATGAGATTCCGAGGACGGAATCGTTCTTAAGGTGGATATGATGTAACGACCAGTTTTCACGCTGCGTTTTATCCGTAATCTTCCGTGTGTTTATTCTTCTTCATAACCGTAGTTATGGCTTATCACATCCCGTACCCGTATCCATTCCTTTTCATACTTATCATCAATATTACTATTATTATCCTTTCTAGTAATTATTCTAAAAATCTTCTCTTAAAAAAAATTTTTGAATTTTCGATTCAACATTCAAATTTGAATTTAAACTTTTTATATATAAAAAACGTTTGAAACTCTTTCCTTATTAGACCCATTTAAACCCATATTGATTGGCACTTATTTCCCCTTGATTAAACCTATTAATTGCAATCCTATTTATAATATTTCGAATCCTATTTCCTAATATAACTCTAGCTATTTTTGGACTCTAGGCCGAACCCATCTAGCTGAACCAACTGGCAACTCACGCACCCAGTTTAGTCTTTTTGCACACTTTGCACTCAACACATCATGCACAAGAGACCCATTCTTTTGAACCTCAGCCACAATAATTTAAACCCAATATTAAATCTCTAAGGCTACAACAAGCCTTCACGTGTTGCTCCTTTCAAATCCCCCCACAACAAGCTAACCTATAAAGTGTGCCTAGGGTAACAGCAACAAACCTATCCCTTTATATTTTAAAACCCTAAGGATTAAAGTACAGAGCCCTACCCTCTATAAAACAAAAACACATACCCTCTCTACTCTTATATAATAAGATAAACACTAAGCACTCACGTGCTACCCCTTAGCACACGAGTACCCTACTGCCTTTACAAAAGGGAACCCTCGGGTATTTCTTTTTATTATTTCTTCTCCCTAACACAAAGCTGCAGCCGCATCTACCCTAAGCCCGTTCTCTCCTACCCTAGCTCCTCTCCCTTCACCGCTGTCTCCCCCATCCATCAGCCTCCGGTAACCAAACGCCCCGCCTTCAACCCACTACACATCCCGAAGCCGCCGCCGTACACTCCTCCCCGACCATCCCCGAGGTGCCCTCCGATCAGTCTCCCCTGAACCTCGATCACGCCCAGCCCACAGGCGACCCCACAGCCTCCCACAGCACCGTGAACCTCTCACGGCAACACCCCCGTGACCCCTGACGCCGGAGCAACCCCCACAGGCCGCCGGTAAGCCATCCCCCCGCCCAAACATCCACGGCCTCCTCCCTCTACATGCGCAGTCCGCCCTCGAGACAACAACGGCCCAGCTCCTCGCCATCACACCCACAAGTCCGCGGCGACTCCTCCTCGCTGCTGCCTCGCCCAGAGCAGCCGGGAACGCTCCGTATGGCCCGTTGACTGCCGCACGGACCCAACGCCGCAGCTCTCGCTCTCCTCCCGAGGCTCAACATCGCTGTCAGGGGTCACACGCGTCGCCACTTTTCATCGCAGCATTCCGATTCTTCTCTGCACTACCGGTTAGTAGATCTAACGCTAAACAACTCTTAACCCACACCGTAAAGTAGAGAACCTAATAAAACTGGTTGATTAGACGTCGTACGGGCTCGTTATAATGCTGTTTTTTACGTTTTGTCAAACCAGCGAACCGTCTTCTCCGTAGCGTAGTACTCATCGAGACATTTCCAATGACACCAAGAATGTCATAATCAGGCAAGTATATGATTTGATATGATTTTTAGAAGTTTCGGCGCTTTTACGCCGCCTTCATGTATTGCTGGATAACTTAAAAATTTGACGTGAAATGACGTAAGAACGTGACACCATAATGATCAGGACGAAATTTGGGATCCAACGGTATATCATATGATATACCTTAATTTAAAACAATTAAGAGAAAAAAATGTTTTCTGTAGCATGTCCAAAGAAAATACGTGTTCGTTATTATTTTGAGAATGCCATAAAATTGTTCAACCCACTTTTGTTGTGTAGAACCGTCACAAGTGGGTATTAATGATGATAACAGTAAAATTCAGTGAGTCTTGACATGCCTAAAAAAATGGACATCGTGAAAATCATGCGCCTCGAAGGCGGTATCGTGATATCGTGATGTCGTGTGAGTCGACTAGGCCGGCTCGTGTTTCGGTAAACTTTTGGATGGGGTTAGGGTTGAGCGGCCACTGGGCGTATGAAGGGTACTCTCCTCAAGAGCACCACCCATACGCGGTGGGTTAGCGTCAATCACGGTAAGCCCCCGTGAGAGGAACGACCTTCTCATCACGACCTAAAGGCGAGAACCCTAGATTAGATGTGAACTCTTGACATGGAAATTGCAACGCTAACTTTGGTCTCTTGGAAAATTGTCATGCTAATGAACTCAGAGAAAATCTTAACTTTAATCTTGCAACCGTCTAGAACTGCATGTTAGGGATGCTCGTTTCTGTTTCAATAAAATTGTTAAATGTTAAATTGCTGCAGTCGTTTCTTTAAAATATTAAATGCTTCTCAATTTCATATCTGTCATATATCTTGTCTTGGTTTTCTAACCTTTTCTTGCTGACCCCTTGCTGACATACATTCATGTTTGTGGATGTATATCAGATTCTGAGCTTGAGTACCCAGAGGATCCGTTCGTGATGCCTGACTTAGAGAGCCAGAGTTTACCGTAGACGCCGAGCCACTTTCTGCGGAAGACTAGAGCCCCTTTTTCGTCACTACTTGGAGTTTTAGCTTTAGTACCTTGTAGTAGGATTAGTGTCTTGTTGTAGTTCTTTTTGGCCATGTTGAGGCTTGTTGTTTAATTTCGTGTACGAATATTTTAACTCTGGATGTGGCTTCATCTTTTGAAATGTTTCTGATTGTTCTAAAACGTAAATGCAAGGACCTCTTCTGTGTTTTTATCACAGACGCTTATTGAACTCGAGCTTCACCGCTCCAGTTCAAGCGGACCGCGTAACGCTCTCACTTCCGGTGTTTTAGGAAGCGGGGCGTTACAGGTTTTAGTGGTGGCACATGCAGGTCCTGCAACTGCAAAATTCAGAACAATGAGAACACTTTTCATTAACTAAAACATCCAGAATTAGTTCGTACGCAAAATTACTCGAATGCCTTGTCTCAGCACGATAGGAACCCAGTATCAAAATAATAGGAAGAGTTCGTTAGACGCTCGTGCTCGTTAGTTAAACACCCCTACCATGACATAGTATTATCATCCTAGGAGCCACCCTAGCGATTGGTCATCCAGCTCTGACCATATTAGACCTTTGAGTTCCGTTCGCTTAGATTTATCAAATCTAGGGCCTAACCGAACGTAGCGATCGTCGCCGTGCAAGTCGAACCTGAGACGCCTGTAATGAGTAGACTTTGAAGCGTAGGATTTTCCAGATCTATAGATAAGATCTCGATCTCAATCCTCAACGAACCCTTACATCGGTTTTTCCTGTCGCAAGTGTAATACGTCGGAGAACCTTAGTGCTAAACCTTAATCGACCCAATGATTATTTTCCCCTGATTTTACTATTTTCCTAATCATTATACTTTCAAATTGATGATCGTAGGAAGCCGTCGTGGCGTATTCACTGAGTTATTTCTTAGCCGTCCTTACATTTCGATCGTCAAACCTATTCCTGGTTCTCGATACACATAAACTCTTCAGGTCCGCCATCTTTAACCTTTGAACTTCCCCATTGCAGATCCAGTGTCTTTAAAAAAAGGTTATTTTTGTATTTTATTTTATTAAATTCTTCGCTAAGTTTGAAATCCTTTCGAAAACTTTTGCTTAGATTTTCTACACTTCAGTCGGCTTAAACCCAATCTTGATTATGAAACTCTCCTGACGCGATCTTTAGTTATTATCTTATAGCGACTTTCTAACAGACACCTTCCGCACTTATACTTCACATAGCCTTATATAGCTACTCTATTTTCCTCATGTAATGAACTTTTTAAAACGTTATTTCTATTTCGCTAGCTCGGAACATTATCACCTTTTCTTACCAATATATTTCAAAAACAGTCATTCCTTTATACAAAAAAATACCTTCCTAAGTTAAATAGAACTTCAAAATATTGTGTGTCAGTTTTAAAATCATTGTCTTCACTTTTAAAAAAAATTCCATTTTTCAAACCCATTTCCCTTTGCTAAACTAGCACTACATCACTTGGCCCGTATTACTCTTCACCTATTATTTGATTGATCACGTTTTACGTTCTAACTTATATCATATGTTCACTATCTTACGATATTATTATTTTACACATATCATTATCTTCTTAATTATTTAATTATTCATAAATATTTTTATATCACACAACCAAACTACTTTCTTATCCATACCACCTCCTGAACCGTCCTTTCCAACATTAGTTCGTTGCATCATTCAACTCTGAATCCTACACTTGCTTAGTTATCACTTTAGAGCTTATCATTGCTTAGTGAGACCTTAGCCTTGATTGAGGTGTTATTATGGTGCACGTAAATAGATAGTGAGTATGGACCCGTGTGTGTGAATCTCGATATGCCACCCACGTATGAATGTGCTTACCCTTAGTATATTAGTATAAGTGTGATTATCTACCGTGTTGTATGAGTATGTACGGTAATACGTGATATATATGTATATAGTCGAGTATAGAGTAGTAAATGCTATACTTATATCTAGACGAGTGACTAGCTATATCACTATAGGAATGTCTGTGCGTATTAGATTTAGTATTGACTAGTTACTGGGAGTATATGTACCTTAGTTGTACTTGTTAATGGTTGTAATTGTATGCTGGTACAGTGATATGCGTGTTAGGTGTAATGATAATAGGTGTACGTATAGTGGTGTGTGCAGATTTATTATGTGATTGGTATGATAGTGTGTATGGCGTGTGCTTGTGCGTATATATGTATGTGACTAGTTATAGGTATTTGTATGTATATATATAATGTATGAATTAGTATCTTTTATGTACAGTAAGATTATAATATTACCCCTACGGATGATGTATGAGCATGTGTATACCAGGAAGTATGTATAGTCGTATGTTTGTGACTACGTATATATGGATGTATGTAATAGTATACTAGCCCTATGTAAATTACCATGATTGTGTATACTGGCGTGTGTATATATCTATCCTATATGGATACGAGATAGGCGTGTAGTAGTGTAAGTATGTATATGTATGTGAAATGAACGTATGTATAAGTATTTGAAGGTGTGTGATATATGAGTAAGTATTTGCATATGGATGTATATTGTTTCATTATAATGTATGTATGACTGGGATAGGATGACCTTAGTGTCTAAGTCCGCTCACCCCTATGTCGGCCCATTTAAGGAAGTCTGAGGATGTACTTGATCTTAAGGTGGGTAGATTACGTTGACCCTAGTGCTAGGAGTAAGGCTTATATAAATCTCTGTATGGTGTAAGGTATTACATACATGTATATTCGTGAAGTGATTTGTATTATAATGTGTATATGGTATTACGCGGTATGTAAAAGTGGTTGTACAATTGAAGTGTTAATAGACTAGAATGATTGTATTTATATGTTAGAGGTATGTTTAATTGACATGTGGAACTATATCATTATAGATTGTGAGTGTATAAGATATATGGTAATATATTGTGTATTAATAATAATATGAGCGTGCATGGTGATGGCACACTTACTACTAGTAAATTGATGTGGTTGTGCGGTAGCGTGTTACTATACGCCCGAGTATAATATTGGTTGGATTGTATTTGTAGGATGGTATTACATTAAACGTGTTATGTTAATACGTTGTTAGTAATGTGTGAATGTGTATTGTTACTACTAATAGCATGGACTTTGATTAGTATCATCCGTGGTATTACTATCGGGGTCGATGTAGTATTAGAAATAGTATTTGGATATGTCATGATGATTATTTAGGGCGTGTATACGTTAGAAGAAGTGGTGCGAGCGCTACCCTTATGTTTTTCCGATGCCTTAGCCGATGAGATTCCGAGGACGGAATCGTTCTTAAGGTGGATATGATGTAACGACCAGTTTTCACGCTGCGTTTTATCCGTAATCTTCCGTGTGTTTATTCTTCTTCATAACCGTAGTTATGGCTTATCACATCCCGTACCCGTATCCATTCCTTTTCATACTTATCATCAATATTACTATTATTATCCTTTCTAGTAATTATTCTAAAAATCTTCTCTTAAAAAATTTTTTTGAATTTTCGATTCAACATTCAAATTTGAATTTAAACTTTTTATATATAAAAAACGTTTGAAACTCTTTCCTTATTAGACCCATTTAAACCCATATTGATTGGCACTTATTTCCCCTTGATTAAACCTATTAATTGCAATCCTATTTATAATATTTCGAATCCTATTTCCTAATATAACTCTAGCTATTTTTGGACTCTAGGCCGAACCCATCTAGCTGAACCAACTGGCAACTCACGCACCAAGTTTAGTCTTTTTGCACACTTTGCACTCAACACATCATGCACAAGAGACCCATTCTTTTGAACCTCAGCCACAAAAATTTAAACCCAATATTAAAGCTCTAAGGCTACAACAAGCCTTCACGTGTTGCTCCTTTCAAATCCCCCCACAACAAGCTAACCTATAAAGTGTGCCTAGGGTAACAGCAACCAACCTATCCCTTTATATTTTAAAACCCTAAGGATTAAAGTACATAGCCCTACCCTCTATAAAACAAAAACGCAGACCCTCTCTACTCTTATATAATAAGATAAACACTAAGCACTCACGTGCTACCCCTTAGCACACGAAAACCCTACTGCCTTTACAAAAGGGAACCCTCGGGTATTTCTTTTTATTATTTCTTCTCCCTAACACAAAGCTGCAACCGTCTCTACCCTAAGCCCGTTCTCTCCTACCCTAGCTCCTCTCCCTTCGCTGCTGTCTCCCCCATCCATCAGCCTCCGGTAACCAAACGCCCTGCCTTCAGCCCACTACACATCCTGAAGCCGCCGCCGTGCACTCCTCTCCGACCATCCCTGAGGCGCCATCCGATCAGCCTCCCTTCGAACCTCGATCACGCCCAGCCCACAGGCGACCCCACGGCCTCCCAAAGTGCCGTGAACCTCTCACGGCAACACCCCCGTGACCCCTGACGCCGGAGCAACCCCCACAGGCCACCGGCAAGCCATCCCCCTGCCCAAACATCCACGGCCTCCTCCCTCTACACGCGCAGCCCGCCCTCGAGACAACAACGGCCCAGCTCCTCGCCAACACACCCACAAGTCCGTGGTGACTCCTCCTCACTGCTGCCTCGTCCAGAGCAGCCAGGAATGCTCTGCAGGGCCCGTTGATAGCCGCACGGACCCGACGCCGCAGCTCTCGCTCTCCTCCCGAGGCTCAAAATCGCTGTCAGGGGTCACACGCGTCGCCACTTTTCATCGCAGCGTTCCGATTCTTCTCTGCACTACCGGTTAGTAGATCTAACCCTAAACAACTCTTAACCCACACCGTAAAGTAGAGAACCTAATAAAACAGGTTGATTAGACGTCGTACGGGCTTGTTATAATACTTTTTTGATCGAAAACGCCTATTCTGATTTTACATTTTGTCAAACCCATGAACAGTCTTCTCCATAGCATAGTACTCGTCGAGACGTTTCAAACGACACCAAGAACGTCAAAATCAGGCAAGTATATGATTTGATATGATTTTTAGAAGTTTCGGCGCTTTTACGCCGCCATCATGTATTGCTGGATAACTTAAAAATTTGACGTGAAATGACGTAAGAACGTGACACCATAATGATCAGGAAGAAATTTGGGATCCAATGATATATCATATGATATACCTTAATTTAAAACAATTAAGAGAAAAGAATGTTTTCTGTAGCAAGTCCAAAGAAAATACGTGTTCGTTATTATTTTGAGAATGCCATAAAATTGTTCAACTCACTTTTGTTGTGTAGAACCGTCACAAGTGGGTATTAATGATGATAATAGTAAAATTCAGTGAGTCTTGATATGCCTAACAAAAATGGACATCGTGAAAATCGTGCGCCTCGAAGGCGGTATCGTGATATCGTGATGTCGTGTGAGTCGACTAGGCCGGCTCGTGTTCCGACAAACTTTTGGGTGGGGTTAGGGTTGAGCGGCCCCTGGGCGTATGAAGGGTACTCTCCTGAAGAGCACCACCCGCATGCGGTGGGTTAGCGTCAATCACGGTAAGCCCCCGTGAGAGGAACGACCTTCTCATCACGACCTAAAGGCGAGAACCCTATATTAGATGTGAACTCTTGACATGGAAATTACAACGCTAACTTTGGTCTCTTGGAAAATTGTCATGCTAATGAACTCAGAGAAAATCTTAACTTTAATCTTGCAATCGTCTAGAACTGCATGTTAGGTAAGCTAGTTTCTGTTTCTATAAAATTGTTAAATGTTAAATTGATGCAGTCGTTTCTTTAAAATATTAAATTCTTCTCAATTTCATATCTGTCAGATATCTTTTCTTGGTTTGCTAACCTTTTCTTGCAGACTCCTTGCTAACATACATTCATGTTTATGGATATATGTCAGATTCTGAGCTTGAGTACCTAGAGGATCCGTTCGTGACGACTGACTTAGAGAGCCAGAGTTTACCGTAAACGCCGAGCCGCTTTCTGTGGAAGACTAGAGCCCCTTTTTCGTCACTACTTGGAGTTTTAGTTTTAGTACCTTGTAGTATGATTAGTGTCTTGTTGTAGTTCTTTTTGGCCATTCTGAGGCTTGTTGTTTAATTTTGTGTACGAACATTTTAACTCTGGATGTGGCTTCATCTTTTGAAATGTTTCTGATTGTTCTGAAATGCAAATGCAAGGACCTCTTCTGTGTCTTTATCATAGACACTTATTGAACTCGAGCTTCACCGCTCCAGTTCAAGCGGACCGCGTAACGCTCTCGCTTTCGGTGTCTTTTGGGAAGCGGGGCGTTACATTGGTGACATCCACTATGCAAATCCAACTTCGAATACACTCGGTATCTGCCCAACTGATCAAAGATATCATCTATATGGGGGAGATGACACTTATCTTTCATAGTTACCTTTTTCAACTCCCTATAGTCAATACACATTCTTCGAGACCCATCCTTCTTATTTACCAGAAGCACTGGTGCTCCCCACGGAGATACACTAGGACGGATAAAACCACGTTCAGATATGTCTGTCAACTGATTATGAAGCTCATCTAACTCAGGTTGGGCCATACGATATGGAGCTTTTGCAATCGGCTGTGCGCCTGGTATCAAATCTATGGTGAACTCTAAGGATCTATCTGAGGGTAGTCCATAAATGTCATCAGGGAACACATCAGGAAAATCTTGGACAACCCTTGGTAGAACTAAGTCTGCCTCCATGGTCATCATCTAGCTTCTACTCGCAATGCCCTAAACGAAACAGGTTCAAGGGTGCTACTTCCACTATGAAACTCAAACTCTGAGTGAACCGAAATCCGAAAGACTACCCTCCTTAGTCTAGAATCAATGGTGGCATAAAATATCTCCAGACAATCCATCCCAAATACAGCCTCAAAAGTAGGCATTTTAATAATCATAAAGTCTGCATATAACTCTCTTCCACCAATCTCAACATGACAGTTTCAATAACCCGAGGTGCTACATATCACACTGTTCCCTGTATGAACATTACAACTAACAGCAAAAGAATCTACCCTTATCGTGTGCTTGGTCACAAACTCTTCAAACATGAAACAGTGGGATGTCCCAGAATCAAAAAGTGACAGGGTAGGAAAAGAGGCTATTCTAACGGTGCCTAAAGGCATATCAAATAAGAGCAACTAAACATCTACACAAAGAACAAGAAAGGAACATACAAAATGATGTAAAAGAGTAGGGACTCACCAGTAATAACCTGGCCAATGCCTTCTGCCTCTACTACAGTCATCATGAAGGTCTGCGGCCTTTGGAGAGTCTGGGTCGCCCTCCGAAAAGGCCGCTGCTGTGACACGAGGGGAGGTCCTCTCGGTGCCACAGTACCGGGTCTGGGTGGTGCTGGAAGTAGGAGCCTCTGAGGTGCAAGTGGAAGAGCCTGCTACTGAATCGATCTGGCCGCTACAGGTGCTACTGACACTTAGGGACGACCCTGATGCAGGCAAAACCTGCTAATGTGTCCTCCTCCTTCGCACGTGAAGCACCGTCCGGATGCCCAAAGCCGACAATCCTTTCCCTTGTGTCCTGCCTTGCCACAGTGATGGCAGGACACTTGTCTCGAATCGGTGGTAGAACTCCTGGCCTCTTAAATTGAGTAGTCTGCACTAGTCGAGAAGGAGTCCTCTGCTGTCCAGGTGGACGTCTGTCTCCAACGAGTATCCTCCCTATACCCTATGAAGAGAAAGCAAAATGGTTCAAATTAGCATCATATGCTGTAGTATCAGAACATTGTCTGTGTTATCCATACGCATGTGCAGTGTTAGTGGACCTGTATGGGCCGCCACAAAACCTGTCACGCCCCAGGCACCCAAATACCTCGGAATTAGAGATAGATGGGGAAAGGGTGTCTAACAGGCCACGGTTTTGCAGTAAGCGTAGAATTTAAAAATGCTACAAGCATGTCACTGCGCATGCTAGAACAACACAGACAGAGAAAAGTAAAGTATATAACAATGCTCTAACACAGACATCAAATAGTATTATACATCACAGAAATGTACACTGGTAAAAGTACAACTGGAAGGTAAGTACAAGTACAAAAGTAAGCACGACCCTCATATAAGTACATATAACGTGCAAAACCCAAAAGTAAAGTACTACAACCCTCAGTGTCCATAAAATTACAACTCACACTCTAATCTAACGCTGGAGACCAGAGGGAAAAGACATGTCTCCTGTGGGGATCACACCCCGCTCCTGCTCCGAAGTCACCTGCTTTGATATTAAAACCATAGAAGAGAACACATCACATCGTGACCCAGTATGAAACTCAACTCGTGCAGAAGTAAATATTGATTGGGGATTGTTGTTATTATTATTATTTATTTTCTTTTCTTTTATCACAAATAGTGCAAAGCATGAAAGGAACACAGTCAGGCAAGTAAAATAGGAATCATACATTATAAATTTAAAGTACATAAATATTTAACTAGATTTTTTTGGAAACCTGAGTGTGTAGTTGAATATGAGGAACTGGACTCTGATGTGTCATTATATTCCACGTTTTATCTATATGATTACACGTTAAAATGATTGCTCAATTACATATTTCATACGCTTTTACGCTATTATTTGGAACAATATGACTTTCGGAGCGTTTATGTCCATTTCAGGGATTTGGAGCGATATTAGAGCAATTTGGAGTCAATAAGACGATCGACGACATGAGAGCACCAAGAAGACTCATGATGACATGCTTGAGGTGCCAAAGAAGAAGACTAGAGGAAGAGAAAGAGAAAGGAGAAGCCAAGAAGAAATCAGCTTCAGTTTCCCAGGCGACTCGACCGAGTAGCATCAGCTACTTGGTCGAGCTGACATGCAATTCTCGCAGAGGAAACAGGTACACCCTACGTGACCGAGTAGGGTGGATACTTGACCCTAGTCGTCAATTTCTAGAGCCACTACTTTTAGCTTCTCCACAAGGCATCTAGCTCGACCGAGCACGAAGGCTACTCGGTCGATTAAGGCGAACCCTCAGATTTTCAAACATCCGTGTACTCTTTTCAAATCTGCTATCACTTAGGATTTTTCAGTATTTTTCTGATATTTTTTCTAGATAGTAGACTTCAATAAGGTTCCAACTCCACTAAAAACATGCCAATCGGAGGTCGGATGAGCTCTGGAGAATTATTGCAAGTTGATGATGCAGTGCTGAAATCTATACTCGACCACCTACTCGACCAAGCAGCTACCTACTCGATCCAAGCAGACGGAGCAGTGTTTTTGAAGGAATTCCTGCCCTACTACTGATTCGACCGAGTCAGCTGGGGCCCATAACTTAGGTTGAGTCCGGATTTGGCTTTGGGCACGAATTTCAGAGGGTTTCTTGGGCTCTTTGCTAGGGTTTTGAGGGGATTATATTTATGAATTATAGCCTTCATTAGAGGGGGACTTTTAGGGAGCTTAGACCCTTTTTAGAGAGTTTTGGAGATGATCTTTTGGGATTTAGGTTATGCCCTAGGCCCCTCCCTTTTATTAAGATAAGTATTTTTTGTTCTCTTTAATTCTATTTTAGTTCTTCTTATTGATTACTTATTGAATATCTCTTTGATGCATGCAATGAAGTTTTCTATCATTCTTAATCTATATCTATGATGCATGCGTAGTCTTTTCTAGGGCTAATGGATTAGCCCTAGGATTTTAGAATTTAGATGCGAAGTTGGGATTTTTAGGTTGCATTGGATATAAAGGGCGCGTGTTTTGGTTGATCGTGCAAAATCCCTAGGAGAACTCGTACTGAGATCGTGCACACGGTCGTTGGAATTGATTAGCTTAAAAAGTATCTTATGGATTTAATTAGGGAGTTAGTGGATTCAACCAAGGCTCGTGACCATGCACGGCTCATGTCTTGATGGGATCCACTGACAAACTATATCACTAATTGACGGCTACCGCCATTGCATCAATAAGAGCCACCAAAATACCACCAAGCTCTAACCCCACGAGAGTGGTATGAGTTGTGAGCGTTCGACCCACTAGAGTGGTGCGATTATTGTAGATCATTAATGCACGTATCGTATCGCCTATCGCGAGAGCGAGGTTAATGTGATATGTTAGATTCATAATGCCCAGACGCATGAATTCACTTCCGAGATGCTACAACCACCAATGAAACCAATGCAACATAGAATTCCTAACCTAGCATCAACATCCAACAATCCTAGTGGTGAGTCCTAAAGCCCTAGGCTTTTATTTCTTTCTTTGTGTGGAGTCCTTTGTTTGTAACATCGAGTGACACGACTTTCGCATCCATCACCATTACGACACTCCACAATCCACATCCACCAATAAATCCACAAGTCTAACTCAACCTAGGAGTAGATAGGTAGTATAGCACCGCTTCCCCATGTTCGATACCCGCTTGCCACTATACCGTGCTCTTTCGGTTAGACGACATCGTTTCGGAGTTAATTTTGGATCGATCAGACTCCACCCAAGGTGGGGTGGTAAGGAGCATCCACCAGTGGTACATGAGCACTGTTTCCTTAACGGGGCCTCTCACTCCACCCACTTCCTTACACCAGGGTGCAAGTAAGGAAAACTCCACAACACCACAACTCATCGTACCCGAAGCTGAGCAAGGTACGGAAAACACAACAAGTACCCAAAACTGAGGAAGGTACATCAACTTCATAACACATAGTCCAGCCCCCATACTCTACTAGTACCCAGTTCTCCCAGCCCCCATATCACCATCCTTTAAGAGGAATTAATCATTTATTTACTGATATAGCATATATGCATGAATGTGTAAGAAATCAAGTTGGCATGGACATGTCACTTTCCTTCCAATTTTTTTTCCCTTCTTTCCTTTCCACATTTCATATATCATAACAAAACAATCATTTTATCTAACAACATTATTGATTCCACAAGTATATGGCACAATGACCAATTAGTTCAGGTAATAACAATACATATGCATAAGAGAGGTAAAATGAACATTTACACATAGTGCAACATCACCCAAAACATTGTAGGTTGCTGGAAATGCACATGCAGTCACACTTATGGGTAGATAACACCACATATTTTTACTGAACATGAACTTTTAATCCAAGTGAAAGTTTTAGATATAGATGCTTGGATTTCACTGATCAAATTTCAAGCATAAATACTAACTGTGTAACATATGGTGATTTATTTGGTGAAACAGGTCAAATTTGTTTTCAGGCAAAATCTGTGTGCTCTAAACATCACAGTTTTCGGACATGATTCAGTTAAACTCACGAAACTGTGGCCTAGGTGAAAGTTTTAGAATATGTTGTTAAATTTCTAACGAGACCAAGAACACGAAATTTCATTAACTGAGTAGGGGGATATGAATATTTTCTGAAAGGTGTCCTAAGAGGGTAAAATCTGACATGCAGGAAAGATTGAATTTTTATCCCACAGTAAAGTTCGAATCTAACAAATGCTTCAACTAGTAAACAATCTTATATTCATGCCATAAAATATTCAGACCTTTCTCAGTTCTAGTTTAACATGAATCATCAAAACAATAAGCACATAAATATGTCCTAATTTCCAGCAACACATCATGCATGAAATGAATTAGCTCCTAGGTGGAAATGGACTCCTACAATTATTACAACATCCCTTAACTTAATATTCACTATGTTGAGTAGGGAATCCGACCTAAATGAAGATGTGATGAGGAATTGTGATGAACCCTGCTCTTTATCCTTCTTCCTTTTCTTCTTCTCCTTTCTCATTGTTGTTTCCCTTTCTTCCTTTTTTCCCCACTTTTTGGTTTTTGTTTGTTGCCTGGTGGAAATCGCCCCCCCCCCCCCAATTAAAAAGAAAAATAAAATAAAAAAATCAGCGGAGGAGCAAGAAAGAGAAGGTTGTAGAATATGTGAGATTTTATTTAAGAAAATATCTCATCTAAGGCCCCATTATTTACAAGTTTGCCACTACTCATACTCTCTTTGCAATTGCCCTCCAACTTGGGGATTTATTTACAAGTTTGCCATTGATATAACCCTCTTAATAAATACCCTCTCACTTTGTGTTTTAATCACAAGTTTGCCATTGTATTTCGCCCCTCATTAAAAGCTCGTTCTTCGTCTCTTAATTACAAGGTTTCCATTCGGGTTTTAATTAAAAAGCATTACAAGCTAAGGGTTATTATTTGAATTAAAATGAGAATGAAATTACCCCTACACTTGTATATGTAATTACCACTCGCCATTCCACTTGCAACCACAATGACCATCCTTACTCACTACTTGGCATGGTTTCCGAGTATAAAGAATGGTCTCAACATCCACATGCACGGTTCAAAGGATGTGTACCGAATAAGAGTGCATTGTGGTCGTATTACACTCTACGAGGGGTTACACCTTGCACGCCAACCTAAATCTTAGTCCATCGTAAGGCGAGGGGCTACTCCCCTCATAGGTGGACCCATCCATTCGTCGGTTGTACGGCAGTGGATCACTTCCCTTGTAGACGGACCTAAATTTTTTTTGGTTGTAAGTCAGTATGCCAAACCCCTCACATGTCAGCTAAGTTCATCATTGGCTATTATTCAAGGGAACGCTCCTCTTGCAAGGAACATAATATTCCACACCTCGTGTTTTCTACTTTCTTCCTTTGCAAGCCCAAGGTGTGGAAGGGGCATATATAACACTAGGGCCAAAATCGGTCATCAATGTTCTAACTTCTATGATCTGATTGGGAGATTCTAGCTCTAACTTCTATGATCTAATGAGGAGATTTTATTACTCTTGGGAGCCATCTATGGCAAGCTCTCTACACAAGTTTCAAGTTCTCCGAGATGTCCTTTAGAACGAGCTAAGATTCATTCTTTAACAAAAGTTGTTTTATTAATTAAGGGAAAGCTCAGCTCGTACAAAGAAAACAGCAAGAAAAAAATACAAGATACAAGCTTCGATATTTGAGCTGTAGGAGGAGTCAGGGCATCAAGAGTGGCAGCCTTTACAATCACAGGCTCGGCAGTCGGTGCCCTTGACAGCGGGATGATCAACATCTTTATCTTCATCAAAAATCATCTCGAGCTGTTCAAAAATGATCCCTGATTAGGAAATTTTCACTCAATCTCTTGCCAACAACAAAGAAATCCAGAGCTAAACAATTGAGACATTTAAGGAGCGAAAAAGTCTATGGATAACCTTTCCACAGCCTTCGTAGCAATCTTAGTCAGGTCCATCTTTTTTAGCTTAATGATCTAAGTCTGGAGGTTGGCAATCTGATCCTAAAAGTTGGCCCTCTCCATCTCCCTCTTCAGCTGCTCTTCGGTCAGTCTGGAGGTAAGCTCTCTCCACTTTCCTATTCTCATCCTCTACGATAAACCATTTATTAGCTTGCTTCCAAAGATTTAATTCGGCTTCCATGTTTTCATCGACGGTCAAGCGGGCTGCCTTCTCCTCGACCAATGCTTTCTTGAGCCTTTCCCCTGAGACATGAGCTCAATGACTTTAAGTGGCATGCCCTCAGTTGAGCCTTTGTTTCCTTGATGACATCTTCTGTAGCATTCATCTTTATTATCTTCAGCGCAAGACTTGCCTCAACATTGGCAACTTTCACTGCTCAGTAACGTAACTCAAGGCCCACCAAGGACATATACATTGAAGGAAAATAAGAGGTTAGACTTAACACTCTATGGCCATGGAGAAGTAAAAGGATTAGAAAGAGCTTCAACCTATTGACTGTGCCACACTACAAAGTTGGCCATTCTCTCTGTTTCAATCGTCTGCAAAACTAAGTGATCCTATGGAAGATAGGACTTCTCGACGAGCTGAGTTGCAACACCATAATATGAGAAGATATAATCGTTGATCCCCACCTGCTAGGTATGTTTGAAAAGATTTTTCCTGGAATGTTGAAGGTCTGCTTCGGTTGACCTAAATGTCCACATAGTCTGCTTGTATTCAAGAGGAATCAGGTCAGGCACCGATTTTGGAGGAAGGATGCCACTTCATGGCCATATGCCTTGATAGCCCTTATGTCTAGGGAGTGTAAGCCGGGCTTCTTATGTTGCGACTTGGGTGGCGGGGCAATACTTAGAAGTTGAGCTCGGAAGCTTGACCTCATCTTTCTTCCTCTTTTTCTCAGCTATGTCAGATTCAGCTAAAGATCGGTCTCTCCTCTTCCATGAACCACTTGTAGTTGTTGACCAACTACCTGCAACCTGGGCTGAGCTCCTGACAATCTTGATCGAGCTCTCTCTAGCTGGGGCTGAACTTCTAGCTACTCTGGCATTGCTCCCTCCAGCTGGGGCCAACTCCCAGCTACCCTGCCAAAGCTTTCTCTAGCCAGGGCCGAGCTCTCACTAACTTTAGCAACGCTTCCTGTAGCTGTTACCGAGCTATGCCCCTTATTCACCGATGTAGATACCTTTAATTGAGCAAATGAGATTCCCCTGAACTTTTTAAGTCCAAGTCGAATAAGGGATGTCTTTTTGAGGGTCCAACTACTGCTGGTGTCCAGACATATTTGCAGCAAGAAAAAGGATTACGGTGAGCAAGCATGAATACAAGATCTGAGGGTTGACCATACCTTCTGTCCACATGGGTTTTCTCAATATCCCATCTGACTGAAGAAATGTGACAGACCCCTCAAAGTTTGGCTATGTTATCAGTCTCTTGGCTGTCCCAATTTATACGTTAGACTTGTGCTGTTAGCGGTCGAAACACTTCTCTATGATCGAGATCCACATCTTGATATATGTTCGACCTCGCACTTAGTCTCAGGACTTTATCTAAGTATAAAATGGAGATAAACATTATCATTATACTTAGATAAACATTACCAGATAGCATATTATCATTTTGAATAAGATGTCCCAATTATAAATAATTGGCCTTGAGGGCACACATTTCCCAACACGGATTGAAGCCGGTGACTTTTGGCACTATTGATCAAGCCAAAAATGTGCTATCAAGACCTAAAATCCTAGGGCTACCAAACGACACCTGATCCTAGTCATGTCGAGTCTAGCCACTAGCTTAAGATGAGGCCCTGCTGGTTCGACCTCAGTGTCCCAGCGTTATTATTTCCCTTTGTCTTTGGATGATTTGGTTTGTCCCTTTCAAGAATCTCAATTTGGTAAATGGGCCATTGACCTATCATCGGAATTGGGGCTGAACCATCGCCAGAACAAGGTCGCACTACCTTCGCAGGCTGAGCCCCAGTTCATGCTGGGGGCCCTGCTGACATCATATTCAATATAGACTACATCGCCTCTAGGTTCAGCTACCCAGCCAGCCTTACTCAACCTCACAAGTGCTGATCAAGTCTAAACACTTCATGAAATTAGAACACTAAGGTCTACCATGGACATTCCACATATAAGAACATAACATAACAGACAAGATTGGGGCAAAAAGCAAACTTCCATTCATCCTTCCAAAGAACTAACAAAAGACGCCACCTTATGGCTCAAAGGAACAAAGCAAGGATTACATAGCAGGCCTTGCATCAGGCTTGTTCTCTCCTGAAGCCTCTCCCACACCTGGAGCCCCATGGCCGAGGTACTAGCTCCGTCATCAAGGGCCCCTCTTGGTGCATCCTCGACAGCGGCTGCAGTAATAACACCCGTCTCCAGGAATGCAAGCATGGGGCCATGTTTTGGAAACATCCCTAGGAACATATTCTTCATAAATCTAATGGTGGACCTGGGCCTCCAAGGCATCTTCCTCCTTCAGTTCATACCTATCGTCCTCAGCTCGATGTAGATTAGTCCTCAGATCCACCACTTCCGCATTCAGCATGTGAAGCTAGTCCTGAGGCAAGCAAGGTAGTCTCCAGTTCCTCCACTTTGTACATGCACAGCTCAGACTGTGATGGTAGCAGCACACCTCTACTGCTCCCTGCACAAAAGAAAATCTAAGAGGGTAAGCAATAACGAATCCGGGTATTCGGAGTTATGAAGGTGTGGCAGGGGCACATATTGTGTTTTCCAGCTTGTGCTTTTTGGTGGCCATCTGGCATTGGGTGTATTGGGACTTAGAAATATTCTGTGATGAATGTACATGAAAGCCCTCTTTGGATTTGCCCAAGATCTTTAGAATTCATTTATTTCTCTCAAGGTTGGCTTGCTTTGGCTTTGGCGCATTTCATGTAAAAGGCTTATACGGTCCTGGAATATGGGTGTCCGATCCTTATGGACTAACTGGAAAAGTCCGATCTGTAAGTCCAGCATGGGGCACGGGAGTTTTTGATCCTTTTGTTCCAGGAGGAATCACCTCTCATCATATTGCAGCACGTACACTGGTGGAGCAAGGGACATGGGCTACAATGAGGCATTCTTGATTGACCGGATGGATGGCTAGCATGAATCCATCCATGTCTAGCATGGGCAGGTCTACTAGATCCACAGCTTCTCCCAGCATATATTCAAGCACTCAAGCACTAAGATTCTCAATGTCACCCTCGACAAGATACCAGGATAGGAGGCCTCCCCTGGCCCAATACGGAATCGTAATCTTTTTAGGCAGCATGAGGTTAGCCATCCCCTCTCCTTCATTTCCCTTCCTCTTCTGCATATGATGCTACAAGGCACGACGATGAAGCTCGACCCCTTCGGCCGAATCATCTTGACCTATTAGAGGAGGCTAACTAACTTTGACACCCGTCTAGTGAGCCTCGAACCACATAGCCCTAGCACCACTTCGATAGAACCACTACCTCCCTACCACGGCAACAGGACTTCCAATCTCCTCAAGCCAGTCCTTCCTCCTACCTCGCTGGAGATGATTGATCCTCCAATGACAAAGGTAAGTGGATAACCATCTGCCTTGAAGGAAAAAGTCAGTATAACGCATGAGCAAGCAAAGAAAGGGGTGAGAGGCAAAGTGTAGGTACAGAACCGCAAGCTTTTCTCCTCCTTTAACCTAATTTCTAAGGGATTGGCAAGAGATCTTGATGACCGTTTGATCTACTTAATGCCAATCATGGCTGTCCAAGATTGATGCAACCAGTCAGCTTTCATATGGCATACAGGTGGACCGTCTCCCTCCACGTTAGCATCCTTTGGGGAGTGGACCCATCCTTTCAGGATTTACATAAATGTGGGTCTCTTTGATGCCATCATCTTGCATTCCAAGGGTGATTACTTACTTCATTCAGAATGTCGGGACTTCTCTTTCTGAGATACAGCCCGTGGATTTATTCTTTACTATGGCAAATGACCATGCGGGTCTTTATCCATGCTCCCAGCTCAAGCCCTACAGGTCCTTTCTTCAAATGCCCGAGCACAACTACCTATATGGTCTCCTGACTTGGAAGACCAATTCTAACGCTTGACCAAGAAGTTCAAACTTGAGGCCCCTCCAGACCCAACGAAGGCATTCCAGTACGAGTCTCCTAGGCTTGACACAATACAACTCCTAAATTGGTAAACTTACACATGCACAGAGAATAAGCGCTCATTGATCAAGGATTACAAAATTGGCTAACTAAATGGTATACATTCAACAAAAAAATAGGGGAGGAAATGAGCATATTAATGCAACTGGCCACATGCAATGATAGTTGGGCTCGTCATCAACAGGTGCTCCCCCTCTGCTCGAACCGCTGACAGACCCACGGCAACCCTCCTTTTCTGTTCTTTTTAGCTCTCTCTCTCTCTCCCCCTCCCTCTCTCTCTCTCTCCCCCTCCCTCTCTCTCTCTCTCTCTGCCCTCATCCTGTCAACTAGACTATGAAGGACGGCATTCGACTCCTCTAAGTCAATCCTCCGCTTCCAACAATGGCACAGCTCAGTCAAGACATCATGTCGGGACTCTACCTCCTCCTCCACTACTGGAGGCCTCTACTCGGCCTCGGAGGCAAGTGTGATGGCAGCAAATTGTACTGCCCACACACACACCTCTCATCCTCGAGCTGACCCTCGACCTCGAAGAGGTGCATATGATCCATATGCTCCATGTCCACCAACTCCTCCTTCAACGGAGCCTTGACGAATAAGACACTAGAACTGATGACAATGGTGTGGGCAATGAAAGCGTAACCTGGGAATTGGTGGCCTCGGTGCAGTTTGGGAACTTTGACATTTTTCTCAAATAAGAAAAAGAAAGAAAGAAAGACTCGAAGTGCAGAAGCAAGCTGCTTCCCCCTCCTTTTATAAACTAAAGGAGCGGTGGGAATCAACACCAACCATTGGATCAAAGCACTCTAAGCCATCTTACTGCCACGACAGGATAGCTTCCACCTAGCACGAATTAAGCAATGCCACATCATCAGCTCCTCGGAAAGCAGCGCTGCTCACATTCAAGATGGGTCAGTCCCATAGATCTTCCTTCAATACCCAACACTTCTATTCGTGAGGCATGATGGCCACGACTGCATGCATGTAACCTAGAGCAACCTAGTTATGGCAGGAATTACACGGAGATAAATCCCCGGCAATGGCGCCATAAACTTGATCGGCCCGAATTAAATCCGAAACGATGTCATTTACCGCAAGCGCACGGTATAGTGGCAAGTGGGTATCGAACACGGGGAAGCGGTGCTATACTACATATCTACTCCTAGGTTGAGTTAGACTTGCGGGTTTATTGGTAGATTAGTCATAACCCGTGCCCGCGGGCACGGTTCATTTAAGATTTTCCCCTGCGAAATCTGTGTTCCCCAAAAAGTATTTCCACATCCAAAATTTAAAAGAACAAATTAGCATAAAAATATTTCGTGGCACTGGCACCTTCGACACGGAACAACAAATACGACGCGGATGCCTTCGGCGTGGAACAAAAAATACGGTGCGGGCGCCTTCGACGCGGAACAACAAATTCGGCGCGAGCGTCTTCGGCACGGAACAACAAATTAATGTAAAAAATTTAGCGGAACAACAAATTCGGCACGGAACAATGCACGAGAACATTCGGCGCGGAACAACAAATTCGGCGCGGGCGCCTTTTGTGTGGAACAACAAATTAGCGTAAAAAATGCTCAGGCCGTTTGTTGGCACGGAACAACGTGCGAGCATATGCGATGCGAAAGAACAAATTCGACGCGAAACAAGAAATTAGCATAAAAGTTTAGTAGGACACCAAATTCGACGCATAACATTGTGAGAGCGCATTTGGCGCGGAACAACAAATTCGGCGCGGACGCCTTTGGCGCGAAACAACAAATTAGCGTAAAAAATTGTGTGTGCACCCTTGACGCGAAACAACAAAGTATTAACATATGGAACCTAAGCCGAAAAAAGACTTTCAATGATCAATGACTCAAGACACTCTTAATCCATCATCAACTGGCTGAATGCCTTTGTTATGTTTTGTTATCTCATCATTTGGATCCTTCGATTTTGCGACTATGTGATATCCACTAAAATAGTTCCCATGGATGGTTCATAACAATATTGTGGATGGAGGCTGTTCCTCTAACTCTTTTTGCAGTATCTCTACTGAAACCTTTGTTTTTTCCAGCTTTTACTATATTTACATTTGAACTCAAATCACTGCAAACCTTATACAAATTGTCTGGGTCTGTATTTACTCAAAGCTTAAGAAATTCTCACCATTGATCAGATTCGGTAGATAAAAGCTTCATGAATTTAACATCTTATTTGGAGGCTATTAACAAAACTACCCCAAACCATGCTCATTTGGAGGATATTAACAAAATGCACAGTGATCAAGTATGCACAGTGATAACAAATAGTGCACCATTTTGGTCTGCTCAATAACTGATATTTGTGCACAATATTTTGAACTGATATTTTCCAGTTCTAATATATTGATTCTAACTAAAAATACATACATTTGGCAAACTGCAGTTGCAATATTTTTGGATAAAGACTAAAGCTAAAACATCATGGATTCTAACTGAAAATACATACATTTGACAAACTGCAGTTGCAGTTCTCCCCTCCTGTGCAAGATAATGCAAGCAACCACGAACTGAGAGCAGTCCATCCCAGCAGGCTGAAATCATTCCGACGAAGGTCAAATCTCTTCATCATATATGCATCTTGAACAGCCTCATTCTAGACATATCGAGAGCTGCCAAATTGCAGAGAAGGAAAGAAGCTGGTGAAATAGAAGCAAAGTCGAAACGGACCTAACTCTATCCTTGTTCAATACAACCATGATCATTCTGGAGTACTTGCTGGATTCTGGTGGTCTTCCATCAAGATAGAAGAGTACTTCAGATCAGCTCAATTTACGTCGAGGTAACCTGATCTTGTGCTTCTTTATCCTTCTCAATGTGCTTCTCTATCCTTCTCAATGTCATTATCCTTCCCAAGATGGCTATGTGTGATGTATATACCTACAGTAACCCTGAAAACAAAGCAATAGCATGGCATCAATCATTCTTAATACCATCAAAGAAAATTGATTCAAAAGAGAACCAGTTTCCCAAAGAAAACCTAATGATTAATCAAGAACTTGCATATTATATAGCAAAGAGAAAATAAGAAAGATAGTATTCTTTCAAACCCATGAGGAATTCCAGGACCACCAGATAGCTCAGGATCCCTCCCTTAACGTTTGGATCGGGCTCCAGTTCGGATCGGGCTCCAGCTACCAAATTGAGGTTTAACAAAAATATGATAATGCTCAAACTACATCATTCACACCATCAACGCATCAACAATCATGAAAAAAGAAAATGTAAAAATCATGATTCTAATAAGATCCTTCTGAACCGACTAACTATTGAATCTAACAGAGGTAAGACTGCATTGCCCATCAAGATATAATTTAGGTCCCCAACCCCTAACATATAATGAGAAGCGATTCAGTATGCATTCTGTAAGAAAGAAAAGGACTTACTAAATAGTTCTTTCAGATGTCCTCCATTGATGTTCCTAGATAGATAGTCAATGTGAAGAGCCACAGACTTAGGAACATGTGATGTTTTCCTGGGATGGGGAGCAATGTGGGGGGAAATTAGCAGAAAGCTTATGGACTCTCGGATATGTAGGGACCAAACCAAAACTGAAAACAAAAATATATAGTGATAAAAACAGAAAGGAAAAAAATTAATAATAATACTGACTTTGGTGGTGAGGCCCTTTTAGGTGTGATAATGGGGAGCTAGCTCTCCTGGCAGCTCCAGTCGGACTGAAAGAATAAATAATTTTAGACAGTAAGCATTCTATAACAACTGATAGAAACATCAAAGACATAAATTCCCAGATAACCATAGAAATGATAAAATAGTGCTGGAGTAAAAAAAACTCAATGGAAGCAGCTCTAATGCATGAATAGTGAAATAAACACACCTTGATACCATATGCCATATAGTGTAGCAACATGTAAAATGCAATAGAAAAATGGCATAAGACACAAAATATGCCAGCAATTCAGACAGATGTGTAAGGATGAAGCAAGACAAAGTATGAACAAAGTAACAAAAAAAGAAACATGGCATCCACTGGACAGAAAGAATGAAACACAACATCCATAAGATTCATCTGGGGAATGAACAAATGAACACATAAAATTAATGTAAAAAGGATTACAACATTAATCGTCATATCAAATTTAAAAAAAGCACACATTATGTCAGATCATGACATACAATGTCAGGTGTCGACATTAGGTATGCTATGCACCGACAGCCCATCATTGATTTTAAAAAGCAAAGTAGAGTTTGCAAAGAAAATAAGAGAGATTGAGATACCCAATTGTTAACACAAAATTTTATTATACATTTCTATTATTCCTCAAACTCACTAGACACTGATTTGATGATTAGCCTGATCTTTGTATCTCCCTAAAAACAAACCATTCCAAGTATATTGCAAGGACACATATATCAAAAGCATGGTCTAGTCTTTATATCTCCCTATAACAGACATGCATATATAGACACTACATAAATTACACATAAGAACATGCCATCAATAGGAACCTCATCAAACTTGGAGCATTTCACCTATGATTGCCAACTTACAGTAATGGGTATTAGAAAAATTAGAACATTCAAACCTAAGTAACAATACATAACTTTGTTGAATATACCTCAACTATGGTCTTCTCACGTAGTTATTTGGTCAATTTCTTCTCCTATATGGAAAGAAAAATAAAGAATAAAAACTATACGAACAACAATTCATGAAAGTTAATAATACTTCATAGTGTGATGTGACTATCACTTGGAGGTTGGACTTACATCCAATACTGAGTTCTTTAACTTAAGAACTGCCATGGTGCATCCAAGCTCATGTTGCAATACCATGAGCTGCATTCCAAAAAAAATCCAAGTATATTGCAAGGACTTTTATATTAATGGCCATTCTTTGTTTCTTCCTAATACAGGCATGCATATAGAGACACTACAAAAATTACCCATAAGAATATGGCATGTAATATCAATTCTAATGTCTAGCTGAAACCATTTCAACCATTATGCCTGAAATAACATAACATGATTAAAAAGCAAATACCATTTGTTTGAAGCTGCAAGGGAACTTTTCCTCTTCTTGATGATGGTTCCCTCTACATGCTTGCATTTTGTTTAAAGAATCAGATAATGATTCAAGAATAGATTTAGAAAAAAGAAAAATAAAAGTACTCTCACCATTCTTTTGGCAATGAATTTTAAAAGAAATGCTAAAGTTCATAGCAGCACTATCAACTTCCTCTCTTTTGTATTCTCACTTCTGGGCCACTTCCTCCCATTCTTGTTTCGGCTCGCTGTTAGTGACCATATAATGCATATGTGTGTAGTGAAGCCATCACCAACCTTCTATTGATGCTTGTGTATTCAACATCATTTGCTTGCCTCTCTTACCTTGCAAAATTTTCTCTATGAGCCACCCATCTTGATAATTACATCATGTTTTACCCAACTGGTTCAACTCAATGCCTGAGTATTATTAACTAAATATGACTCATTCAGATCAAGTGTTGTTTTGACTTGAAAATGCACAACAATTACCTTTTTAACCACAGTTTTTGCCATTTTCCCCTAGATCTGCTACACTTAGTTGATGCTCTCTCCGCTATTACGGATTGACCAAGTCCTTGGAAATAAAGTCTGCATATGGCCCTAGGAAATAAAGTCTGCATCAAAAATAAAGTTTGAAAAAGGAAAAAGAAAAGAAAATTAGTTGCACTTTACAATAAATCTTTCAGCAAATTAGTTGGAAATGAACTAAATCGTATCCATCTATTAGCGAACTCCAGAATTAGTTGCATGCAGAAAGATAAATAAAAAAAGAAGTTGTATGAAGAAAGATAATTCTAAATAAATAAAAAGTCGTATACAGACAACTTTGATGGTCTGTAATAGTATCTACATATACTATTAAAGATGCAAATAGTTCCAAGTTAACAAACCTGGCTTTTGATGTTCAGGTCTGAAAAAATCGAGAAAAAAACAGAGAGTTTATGTTGAGGGAACGTTGTGTTGAAGAGGATTAAACCCAAATGAGCAAAACTCAAAAAAAACATAGAGATTAGGTTTAAACCTTGCTGTTGAGAGAACCAGAAAAAATACTCAAAAAACCCCAAATGAGATAACAAAACATGGCTTTGTTCAGGGCTGAAAAAAACAAAAATAACAGAGTTTAAATTACCTGAGGAGAGTGTGATGAGAAAGATTTCTGCAAGTTCTCAATGTGATGAAAAAGATTTCTGCAAGCTGAGAGTTTGTGATTTGCAAGCTCTCACCGATTTATAAAGTGATTATACAAATGAGGGAACCCAATCCATACAATACTTCATTTTATGAGAAACTGTATGAGGAAAAAATTCACTTATACAAACTCTACCCACATTGTAAACTAATAAATCATTAGGCCAAGAAAATAGCAGAAACACCAAAAGAAAGCAAGAGGGAGCAGAGATCTTACATGAACATGACAGAAAAAATAAGGACCAGCTTCAGCCACATGCCGTGGAATCCATATCTGGTGATAGGACAGAGACCTGCATCAACCACATGAACCGAAATTTTATCCTCATGTTGCAATGGTTTCTATCCTACTTGTACTATCGAAGATTCCCACAATCTCAATCAAAAATCCCAACCCACAATTTCTAACAATGTAGTGTGAAACCCACAAGTAAACAATTAATCAAAAATGTTCCCCACAATTTCTAACAATGTAGTGTGAAACCAACATGTAAACAATTAATCAAAAAATTTCATGCATCCAAAGAAAATCATAAGCTGAGAAAGACGAAGACATTATTACTGGGCTCATCATACTGAGGTCACAAACTCTCTCCAGCTCTAACCGAAAGGAAACGATTAACAAAGCAAAACACCATCAAATTCTTCAAAGACCAAGATGAGAAATTTCCACTCTAATAAAAATCAGGAAAAAAAGTGATATGGATTTGAGAGAAATAGAGGGGATCACAGATTACAAATAAAGGCGCTTTATCCCCTACAAATTCAATCATAAAACGATCAAAACAACTACTTTTTAAATGCAAATACTAAAGAAATAGATTCAACTGATTCTAATGGCAAGGTTCATTTAAAATATTCCCCCTCAAAATATTGAATCCCCTTATTGTTTTAACCCAAAAACATCATATTCTTCCAAGTTCTGAAAACTATATTATAGTAGCATCTAATGTCTCAATTCCATAACCATGTTCTCAGATTAAGTAGTCATCAAAACATGTTAGCATTAAAGCATATATATGTGTTAATTTTATAAAATATAAACGCTTATTTGCCAACTTAACAGGATCGATATCTTCCTCATATCTTTTCACCAGAGAGATCAATGATGTAACAGATAATCACCAAATAAAGATATTGAGGAACTGGAAAAAAAAGTTTAGTGTACATCAATACCATAAAGTCAAAAAGTTAAGATGATAAGTCCATCACTGCGATGTACCGACACTAAACTTGCACCAATCCAATTCATCCTCGCTAAAATGTTTACTTACAATACAGCCTTCAGGTATTGTTGCCAATATAGTCAAATATCGTTGCCTATGTAGGCACATAGAATGTAATGACTGCTTTTTCATGTATTTGGATTATCTATATTATATATATGTTTTGGTGGATTATCTCCTTATGTGTGATTTTCCATCTCCGTAGCTTTCATTTTCGTTCGTTTCGTTGTGATTCTTTAGCTTCTTCCTTAGATCGTTGAGTTTGGAGTGAGTCATTCGTGACGAGCTTCATATCGCTCATATCTTAGAGATAGGTTGATCTTAGAAGCCGTAGGAATCTTCATGGAGCTTCGCGCTTCGATTCGAGACTTTTCGTGCACTTTAGTTGGTTCAAGAGGGGGGACCAACCGACTAGATTCCAATCTAGTCGGTCAGGTACTCTACTGGAACCGACTAGTTCTTTAAATCAATTATTCAGGAGTTACTGTTTACTCTTAGTCGGTCTAAGAACAACCACCGACCGACTAGATGTGAAACTAGTCGGTCAGAACTTGCTCTCAGACCGACTAGTTCCTTTGATTAATTTCACCTAAGTTACTGTTTATCGTTAGTCGGTCTAAGAACATTTTTTGACCGACTATGTTGCAAACTAGTCGGTCAGCCATTGTTCTTTAACCGACTAGTTCGTTGACCATTTTGACGACCGAGTTACTGTTTGCTCTTAGTCGGTCACAGTTGGTCGACCGACCGACTGGTTCTTAAACTAGTCGGTCAGCAGCTCTTCTTTGACCGACTAAATGACCCCGTAACCCTAGGTTCCATTTCTGCCGCCGTTTCATTTCCTATTTAAACCATTCGATCCTTTTACTCTTTCTTCATTCTTCTGAGCCCATTTCTTCCCCAAATCATCCTCCAACATTCCCCAAGCCATTTCTTCTTCCCCGGAGCTTCCCTCTCGCCATTCTTGCACCGGCCACCTCCCTTAGGCCGTCGGCCAACCCCAAAACCTTCCAAATCCCAATTTCTCCAGATTGTCCCCCATTTCCAGATCTGAGCCATAGATCTTCGGATCGTTCTTCCGTTGTCGTGCTTGCTCGGCATCGTTCTTCCGCTACGATACGGTTAGTGAATCGATCCTTTAATATTCTCTTAACCCACATGGTGATTTTTGGTTAAACCCAAATAAAACGGGATTGGATGTTGTTCTGATATTGTTTTTCCATGGCAGCGATTCCATCTCCGTAGTTAACATTTTGTGACGTGCCTCGTTGATCGTCATCCTTGGTGCCAGGCAAGTGAAACTTGCCACTTAGGGTTTTAGGCCATGCCTTAGGCCATTTGCTTGTTGTAGGCGTAAAAGGGACTAGGCGATGAAATGATACTCGCCTAGGCGCATATTTCAGGATCTAGCTTGACAACAAAGCTAGATCAGACTCCTTTTAATTATTTGCATCTTATCTGCCATGTTTAAATTCAATTAACGGTACGTAAATTATCTGTACATGCCATGCTATCCATGTTGATTGTTGCATTCGTAGCACACGCTACATTACTTGTACTACTTGATCCGGCTAGGCACCTGCTTTTAGCGGGCACAACCCTATGCCAAATACACTTCCTGGCTCGTGATCCAGAAGCGAGCATTACGCGTTCGGGGGTAATGCCCTGGCTCGATACACGTGGAGGGGTAGGGATAAGCGATCACCTGAGTGTACGAGTTGGCCCGATCAGCCACTCTAGCCAGAAGACGTAATCTCTGTGCACGACGTGTTTACTTGACGTGATTAACTTGGCTTGTACTTGTCCGTGTTTATACTTGTAAAACTTGTCATCCATGCCATACTTGCTACTTGCTACTTGTTACTTGCACTTTACCTTACTTGTTACTTCCATCCTATACTTGCCATGCTATGCATCATACTATAACTTCTAGGTTGTTAGTTTACATTCCTTTCAGTTTCCTTGCCCAAGTCTTTTAGACTTGCTGACATGTGCCCTCTACTCTTTTGGGTGACACATGTTAGATCCTGAGCCTGAGGTTGCTGCTGAGGACGTGGTGTTCGCTGACGCTGAGTCAGAGCCCGCGTTCACCGAGGAGTTTGAGGACACGGGAGATCAGTCGTAGAGACTGTTTGTGTTGTTGTTTAGACTGCTTTAGTTGTCGGTGCATAGCACCAATACTTTGTTCGTGTTGGCTTTTGTTGGCCATGTAGGGCCTAGACTCTTCCTTTTAGCCTGGTGGCTTTTCTGTGATGTTGAATATTGTTGTGGACAAATTCTAAGATTGGTTAACTTTTATCAGTCTCCTTGCCATTTTATTATTATTATCTTTGTTCCGTTTGCATTTACAGGGACCTGCATATATTCAGATTTGACGCTTATCAGGCGTGTAGCTTCACAACTCCACATCTGTGCGGACCTTCTCACGTCTCGCCTTCACTTTTGGGAAGCGGGGCGTGACATAGAACATCTGGTATTTAACTAAACTTGAATCATTTTGATTGGCTATACATCTAGTTATAACGTTATGTGCAACATTTCATTTTGTAAGAATAGCACAAACTAAATCAATTTCTTAATGTCGTAAACACATTTATTATTATATAATATTTTAAAATAAGCCATGGGTTGGGATCTTTGGATGTACTGTAAGTTTTTTGAATTGTGATAGCAACCCAACTTAATAGAAAGAAAAAATTTAAGGAAGAAAAGGAGAAGCAAGCAATTATAAGCTATAATGCTCCGACTTGCGTCTAACATGAACACAAAATTCAGGTTCCAACTTTCAAATGAATGTACCAAACACAAAAAACAAGGATGATCTCCAATACAACAAATACACCGTAATGCTCTGACATGGTCAAAATCTAATATGTTAGGCATGAGATAGACTGACTAACGGGAAGGAGAGTGAATGCGAGAGACAGATCAACGACACAGGGGTGGCAGCTTTGTCGGAGACATGGGGAGCTCTAATGTTGGTCAGAAGCAAGAAGAAGAAGAAGAAGCTCATGAACCAATCAAATCATAAAAAGCATCAGAAAAAATAGCCTTTTGTGAAACTGATCAGAAAAAGTTTCAAGAATTCTAAATCACAAATATCCAACTCACCTTTTACTCTAATCTGATGAAGGAATATGGTTCATTAATAACAAAAAAGATTTTGACTAAAATTTTGACTAATAGATTTTGACTAAAATTTTGACTAATAAGTTTATGGAACAACCCAGCTAACATTTCTCTTAGCTTACCTTTCTGCTGAAATCTGATGTAGAAAATTGTCCATTAGTCAAAATTGTTTAGAGAAGAACCCAGCTAGCCAGATCATAACCCAGGGAACTGTATTAGAAAAATTCATCAGATCAAAAAAAAACTCTCCCTTACAGCAGAGCAGTAAAAAAAATTTAAAGGGGGAAGAGGAAGACTTCAGCTTAACAAAAAATTAACAGAAATATTCATTAGATCATATCAGAGCAAAAAAATTAACCTTTACATCAAAGCAGGAAAAAACTTCTTCTTGTCAACCTGTTTCTAATTGATGCGATTTAGGTTCCCCACATCAGGGAAGATGAAGACTTTGGCTTTGGGGATGATTCTGACAGCGATATATGCAGAGGGGTATTAGTCCTTGCAATTGTAGGATTTTTAACATGAATTTAACAGAAAAATGCATCAGATCATATCGCTCACCTTTACATCAGAGCACACAAATAATAGCAGAAAACTAAAGCTGAGGTTTTTGAGCAGAGCAGAAAATGCAATTTAAGTCAATTATCTCATTTAGGTGGATTCAACTATCATATTCATCATTTTCTGTTACTTAGTCTAATTGACTTCAGTTCAGGCCCAAACACGTATATAATGCTATTCTAATATGAGAATTTGAGCATACATTTTATCATTTCAACAAAAAAGCATCACTTATCTCACTAATTTAAGAAAAATTAAGAAACAGATGTGGGAAGTAGCATACATTAATCTGCGACATGCTACTCATTTGATTGTTCTTGAATTAAATAAGCTCAATTTAGGCAAAAAAATAAAAATAAGAACAAAAGGAAAAATAAATAAGCTCATACTCACCAGCTGACCAGAAAAGTTTTTATGGGAAGCTCTCACGCCGCCTGAACCAGCTAAGATTCATACATATAGTCATGGGACATTGACATTGATACACGATATGCGACACATAATTTCATAAATAGCATGACATGATACCACAATGGCATGACTAAAAATGCATATATATACAAACACACATAAACATGTACATGCATGTAAAAGTCTAGATACATTTCTAATAATATAATCACACAAATTATTATAACCTATCGTGCATTATAATGACTTCACAAAAAGAAAATGTCATTTGCTTTCTAATTTTCTCTGGGATAGATCAGTGCATCTCACTTCTAAACATGACGGTTCTTACATTTGATCATCCCAATAATAAATTGATAACTTTTGACTGAAAACTCACCCTACAAAATCATTCTAAAACTCACCCTGAATGATTTCTGCATGGCGCTGCCCCCAACACCTGATCACGGAGAAGGATCCATCACTGCTCTCCGCCTAGAGTGGGATGGCATACTACTTAGACCAAAAACAATTACAATAGAAGAAAAACCATACACACACAAAAGGACGCAAGCATCAAAACTTAAAAGCACGACCACAAACCAATAGCTGATTCAGTATCTTTGATGAAGTTGGGATGACTGCTTAAGTTGTTGAAAAGGTGAATTGAAGGATGTGTAAGAGGCACTGAAATTGGCAGAAAAATGCACAATTAAAAAATATCATCACATAATAGGCATAACAAAACAATATTGTTTGCAATAGAAAACGTCAAAAGCGATGCATTAACTGAGTTACTTTAGAAATAAAAATTACCATCAAATACACCAAAAATGCAACCAGCTGACCAATCAACTTCAAATAATCGTCGTCCAAAAGAAATCTTCCATTGAAGCCCGTTTTCACTTAAGAGTAGAATATCCATAGCTGAACCCCCTTCCATTTTTATTACCAGTAACAAAGCTACAAAGAGAGAATATGCATTTAGGAACTCACTGATTATTTTAAAAAAAGATGGTAATTAACATATGACACAAAACGTAAACGACAAAACTGGCAAGATAGAATATATTTTGACTTGCAAAACGCACTGGATGATATATTCACATTAATTCTACTGTTGTTGTGCCTTTTAAAAAGAATGAGACTACCAAATATAATGCTAAGTATATATAATAGAAAATATGTATATACTATGCTATTCTTTTCTTACTTTAAAAAGAACAAACCAAGGGTAGAGCATAATTTGAAAGAATAAAAACACATGGACTTTAGCAATATAAAAAATACATATGATGAGGAATTATGAGCAATCTAGGATGCAATGTGAATTTAAAAATCTTCAGTCAGATTTTTAACCATCAAAAGCAAGCAATGAAAACATATTATACAATTCCTTTGTATATCAACATGTTTACAATTATATGGTATATCAAGCATTATCCCAAGAATTTTTGTTTAACACATTTTCTTTTTTAATCATTTACAAATAAAGAGTGGAATCCCCCATTTCAAAATATCAACCCTTACTTACGGTTACACATATATAATTCTCACCCAATACATAATAAGTTCCCAAATTCCTCTATGCTACATAGTAAACCATCATCTAAGAGGCTAGAAGCCCAATATTCCATATCAAGTCGTGGTACTTTCCACTATATGATCACTCCTTATTTTACACTTTTTTCCCGCATGATGGCATGCCATTTAGATCTCCCAAATCATGTTTTTCACGATATATCGACGATATTGCGATGCTTTTCACGATTTGTTGTTTTTGTCGCATTTCATGTGATTTGGCGCGATTTGGAGTGATCTTGAGATGCGCTTATTCCAGAGGGTCACCGACGACCTCCCCAAGGGGTATTTTGCTGTTGGAGAGGAGCGGAAGAAGAACGGACATCGCAGGAGCGACGAGGAGGCCAAAACAAGCTGTTTGGGCATTTTTGGTGTCTCACTCGGCCGAGTGAAGGAGTCACTCGGCCGACCAGCGAGACACCGCTCGGCCGACCAGATCAGACACGATTCATATGTGCACTCGGCCGAGCGACGGAGACCACATCGGCCGAGTGACGAGATCCCGTCCGCCCGAGTGGCGCCCAGACGAAGCCATTCAAAAATCGCCAACTTACTGTTTTTCGGCTGCCTGAGCTTCAGAAGACTCACTCGGCCGAGTGGATAATCCCACCACCCGAGTACCAAGAAGCCATCGGCCGAGTGACGACAACTCACTCGGCCGAGCCGCCCCCGAAGTGAAGACCCCTGAAGATCAAGACTTACTGGAAATTTACAGGGTTTCTCACTCGGCCGAGCGACTTTTGTCACTCGGCCGAGTGCGACGCGCTGCCTGTAGCGAAAATTGCGGATTTCAGGCTGCGCAGGGGTATTTTGGTCACAGTTTTTGGACGATTTTGGGGGGTATTTAACCCCTGTTTTTACCCTAGTTTGGAGAGCTTTTCTCTTAGATTTTTTGCAGCTTTTTAGATTAAATTTTTAGCTTTATTCTTGTGATTGGAGAGGAGACAAAAGTTGATTTTTGTTGGATTATTTGAAGAACTCCATTGGTTTGTGTCTCTCTCTCCTAAAAATTCTATTTTTATTGCTTATCTCAATATTGTGATGAATTCTCTTGTTTATTTCATTGATTATTTCTGTGTTTGTGCTATGAATTATGAGTAGTCTCCACGTCTTGGGGCGTGGGGATGAACCCTACAAGCCCAATTTCATATTTGTGATGAATTGGTAGAAATTTTGCTAGAATTGTTATTAGGGATTAGTTTGGGAGCGATTTACTACGGATAGCTAGGAGTTCATATCGATTGGGATTTGCAAGAGATTGGATCCCAACTCGATAAGAAACCCTAGAAATCCGAATTGGGTTGGAATCGAATTTCCGTAGTATCGGTTTGCAAGAGATTGGACCGATACTAGGGTTCCCGGTTGCAATTCCGTGCCGATACCCGTTTGCAAGAGATTGGACGGGTAGGAACTATCCCAACCTAGGTCGTGGGCCGAGTTTGCAAGAGATTGGGCTCGGTGCGTTATTGAACGATGATGTTGATCCTAATGCTAGCTTCCCTAGGCTAGGGTTTGCAAGAGATTGGTCCCAAACCTAGGATAGCTATAGACCGGCAACAGCGCGAGAGCGTGAGCTTGGTTCTACATTCAGTTGCAACTAGTTCATCCAAAATCTTATTCTAGCAATTTTGATACCGATGAACCACATTGACGAGATACGGTGAGTAGTGGGAATTCTCCATTCCCTAGACGTTCTTTATTTGATTTGATATTTCCGTACTTTGTCTGACGATTGTGACAGGATCGCCAAAGGCAAATTTCTCTCTTCTTAAATAGCCAGGTTGATTAGAACAAGCATGGTCATTCGTCCTCCCTGTGTTCGATAACCCGCTCGCCGCTATACCGTGCGCTTGCGGTAAAACTACAACCGTTCTTTGGATTACATTCCGGAGCGATCAAGTTTTTGGCGCCGTTGCCGGGGAGGCGATTGCGTTTGATCTTACCACCCTAGATATTATTTTTATTATTATTTTATTTCTTTATTTTTTTACCTAACCCTTCCATTGTGCTAATCACTTCTTTGAAACTTTGTTCTCCTGTGCATGTACACGCGATCTACGGCGGACCCTGAAGCTATATTATTTGATCCCGAGATCGAACGTACCGCGCGGAGAATTAGAGCGGAGAGGAGACAAAATCCGGAAGGGAGGTATATGACCAACCCGGAAACTGCGGACCAATTAGCGGCAAGAATGGCAAGGATAATTTCTATTCGCGATAGGCTCCGGCCTAAGACCTCTTCTACGACCTCATCCATTGCCATGCCGGAGTTGGCGGCTGACAAGAACTTTGAGCTGAAGACTAGACTAGTGGTTCTGATGCAGCAGGATCCATTTCATGGGAATGCCCATGAAAATCCCCACTACCACATCCAATTATTCTTGTCGAAGTGCGCCACATTTCAGATGCCGGGGGTCTCCATCGATGCCATCAGACTGCGTCTCTTCCCCTTCACGCTAAAAGACAAGGCACTCTATTGGTTGAGGACGCAAGCTGATGGAGTCTTTACCACTTGGGACGAGTTGGCGAGTGCATTCATTGATAAGTTCTATCCGCCCTCCAAGACGGTGAAGATTCGGAGCGCTCTTATGTCCTTCAAGCAAGGACCCCAAGAGACGCTCTATGAGGCTTGGGAGAGTTTTAAAGATCTGCAGCATCAATGCCCGCACCATAGCATTGAAGATTGGGAGCTAGTTCATAGCTTCTACAACGGTCTCCAACCGGCGACCAAACAAATTATTGATGCCGCGGTGAATGGTGCTATCTTATCAAAGACTCCCGAAGAAGCTACGTCCCTAATTGAGGAGATGGCCTCAAACAATCAACAATGGGGCGATGAGCGAGGACACTCTACGTCCTCCTTGAAGCCAACTAGTATCTATGAGGCGAAGGCCATAGTGGAGAGACTGGAGAAGTTTATCACGGAGCCCCAAGGAACCCCTTCCACCTCCGTGCCATCGAACCAAATGTGTGATTGGCAAGACCAATCTCAAGCCATGTATTCGGGAGGAGAGCAAGGAGAAGGATCCTTGGAGCAAGTACAATATGTTACGGGGAACCAAGGGTATTGGGCCAATCCGGCCACAAGAAATCATCCCGGTTTCTCTTACGCCAACAATGAAGGAGCTTTGAACCCGCCCCAACAACCACCTCAACAAGCTCGACCACCGCCACCCCAACAACAACACTATCCGCCGAGGGGGCCTCCACAAAAAAATCTCCAACTGAAGCAACAAGTTCCACCTTATAGGCCGCCCGGATACAATCAAGGGTGTAGAAATCAAAATCAAAACCCTCCACAAGCTCAACAACAATCCGACTTCGAAGCTAGAGTGGAGGCGTTTATGGTCGAGCAAAAGAAGGTCAATGCTACCTTGAAGGTGGGGCAAGACTCCCTTACAACCGTTGTGGCCCAAATATCGGAACAATTGGCGTTGCTCAATCGGAACACTCAACATTTACCAGCGCAACCCGAGCAAAACCCACGGGGCAACACCGGCCACATCAATGCTGTAGTTGCCGTCACTACTAGAGGCGGGAAGGACACCACCCCCGCCATGATTCCTACCGAGGAGCCCGTGGAGGAAAGTTTAGAGCCAATTGAGCCGGTAGTTGAAGTTGAGAAGGAAAAAGAGCCGCAAGAGAAGGAGAAATCTAGAGCGGATTAATTGATTGAGGAAAGGCGCTTCATGCCACCGGTCCCATTCCCCCAAAGGCTTGCTAGAGCGAAAATGGAGAAATGGCTAGCAAAGTTTCTCGAGTATCTGAGAGGGGTTAGCCTCAACATTCCCTTCCTCGACGCCATCGTGGAGATCCCCACATATGCTAAATTCTTAAAGGATTTGATTTCGGGGAGAAAGAGAAAGGAGAAGATTATGCTAGCCGAGGAGGGCTCTTGGTTCACCAAGAGAGAGAAGGAGCCGACCAAATTCAAATATCCGGGGAGCTTTCGAATTCCTTGCACCTTGGGCGGCGTCCCTCTTCAAAAGGCGTTGGTAGATTTAGGGGCTAGTGTGAGCCTCATGCCTCTCTCCATGTTCTTAAGGCTAAACACCGGGACGAAGTTGAAACCTACCGACATGTGGATACAATTGGCCGATGGGCGGATAACAAGGCCGGTAGGGATCGTCGAAGACATCCCGCTACAAGTCCCGGGGGGAATATGCTTTCCATGTGACTTCGTGATCATGGACGTTAAGGAGGAGGGAGATACGTCATTGATACTTGGACGCCCTTTCCTCGCCACCGCCGGTGTGATTGTCGACGTGCGAGAAGGTACCCTAACTTTGAACGTAGGCAACATCGAGGTGGAGCTCCACATTCCTAAGGTTATGAAACACATGCCTTACCACGAGGAGCTTGACTACATGGACCTCCTTGATGAGGTAATTGAGGAGGCAATCCCCCACTCCATTGGCGCTCTATTCGATGAGGATTTCAAGGAAGGCCCGGATTTAGGCCAAGATGAGAAGAAAATTGATTCCCTCGACCTCTCCGCTGAAAATGAAGAAGGCGACGCTGATGTCGTAAGGATTCGAGAGCTCTGCAAGCTCTCGAAATTGAAGTCTCCGAAGAAAGCTCCGCCGATACGAAAATCGGCGTCACCGGTGAAGCCGTTGACCGGAGCAAACGCTAGCTTGGGGGAGCCTCCCCCCAACACTATTCGAGACGGGAGACCACCGAGGGAGAACACGCCGCCGCAACTTCCGAATCCAAGCGTTCTCCCCGGAAAGTTTGATGGGTGCATCTCATATGCACCAAACATCCCGCATTAATTGAAAATCATAGGGGGTCGAGCTCACGACCTTAAACGAGCGCTTGTCGGGAGGCAACCCGACGGTTATTGCTTTATTTTTACTTTTTCTTTATTTTTGATTTAGAAATTTTTAGTGTTTTGAGTCGTTCGCCCAAAAATTTTGTGATAACGGGTCCTATTTTTCTTGACAGGAGAGGAGATAGGTAAATCCATCATGAGGAGGATGAACGAGGTGATAAGGAGCGCCCCAGGAAGGCGCTCGATGCTTAGGAGGAAGATGAAATCGACTAGAGGAAGAAAGACGGAGTTTAGAGCCCAAACGAAGACAAACAGCAGAAGACAAGGCTCACTCGGCCGAGTATACTAGTCACTCGGCCGTGCACACAAGTTCGTCCGGCCGAGCCGCTCACGAACGAGGGAAGTCTGCTGTACCCAACTATCTGTTTATTTTCCTGATTTCAGTATAACTGCTACTCGACCGAGTATATATTTTCACTCAGCCGAGTAAAACGGATACGCTCCTAAGGCCACTCGGCCGAGGCGTTAGCGAGTAGGGATTTTCCATTGATCTCACTCGGCCGAGTGACCCAGTCACTCGGCTGAGTCGTAACTTTTCCTATAAAAGGGGGCGGGGTCGGGCTCGTTTTTCAAAACGACACAAACCGCAGCTCGCCCGACGCTTCAGCTCCCTCGCCCGAACTCACCCCCTACTCGCCCGACCGACGTCGCCGCGCCGCCGCTCGGCCTGCCACCGCCGGTCGAGCCGCCGCCGCTCCTCGCCCGAGTCGCCGGCGGCGGCCACGTCTCCGGCCACCTCCGGTATCGCCTATTTAGCCTATTTCTCGTCTTTTTGCGTATTTTTCGAGGATCCATGCGTTAAACGAACCCCAAACCCAAATCGATTTCTATATCTATCTATTATACCCCTAATGCTCCATACGTTTTGAATATTACTCGCTGATATCTCCATTTCATGCGCAGGTTGTTTCTGGGAGCTTAGGGGAGCCCAGGGGAGCTTCTCGGGACTGATTTGGGCTGCGTGGAGGCGTCGTCTTTGCACGCTTCCATTGCTTTGCACTCGCGGCGTGTCGTGGTACACTCTTTCCTTTATTTTACGCACGTCGCACTTTTTACGTTTTTCGGCGCGCGCTCGGGGCCCATATGCCGCCCCGGACACGGCCGCGGTCGAAGAGAGCTTCCGCCAAGCGGAAGCGGTCGGATGACGCCAGCCCCTCCCACGAGCTGGAGGACTCTCCTCCGCCTTCTCCCACACACCCCGTCCACCCAGCACAGCCTGCAGGCCCCGCACACCCCGCACAGCCTGCAGAGCCCGCACAGCCCATACACCCCTCACAGTCGCCCCCTGCCGCTCCACAGCCACCACCTCCGGCTCCACTTATCGGGCCGCTCGGGATCACGTTCTGAGACGACGGACACCGCGTCGCTTTCGAGCGTATCTCCCAGCGCTCGATCGTACCCTCCAGGTTTGCACACCTTGCCGACTTAGGACGCCTGGGGGTACTAGAGGGGATGCTCACGTTGTACAACAATGTGGGCTGGCGAGATTTCTTTCAGGTGTCGGCGGACACATTTATCCGTCCGACACTTGAGGTACTTAGTTCGATCGCCCGGACCGACGAGGGATGCTCGTTTCGGTTCATGGACCGGGAGTGCCAGGTCACTCTCAGTATGATGAGAGCCTTTTTCTCGTGGCCCGATGTCCCCGGGGCCGATCGAGGTTACGCCCCCACCCATATCCCCCCACCTTCCTTCGACGCCGGTGCCTTCTGGGCCCGGATTACGGGTCTTCACGCTGCATTTGACCCTAGTAGGGCCAAGGCCTCGGCCATTGTCCACCCCTGCCTCCGTATAGCTCAGCGCCATATGGCGACGACCTTTTTGGCCAAATATGAGCCGGGCACGATGTCCACGCAAGAGCTCTACATGCTCTACGTGATGACACGGCCCAGAGCTCTATCTAGGGATGGCGATGAGCTGGTCCCCGCCGTCGTGATTAATGTCGCGGCTTGGTTTTTGGACCGCATCATTGTATCGGTGGGCGCTCGCCACCGATATGCTGCGACGGCCTGATCACCTTGCTTGCCCTTATGACCGGCGAGGACTTCCCTGACGACCTGCGACGAGCACCGGGCCCCACTTCTCTGTTGATTGATGTTATGGCCCGGATGAAGATGATTCGTCCGCACGGTGAGCGACACTGGGTCTGGCTGCACGGCCCTTACGGTGCCGATTACATGCTTCTTCCGAGCCCAGCTCGGACTCAGATTGCACCGGCCCATGTGGACTGGCTCCCTGCGATGGATGTTCTCATCCCAGCCGCTTACGTGCTCGAGGCCGAGGAGGCCGAGCAGGCCCACGCTGCCCACGCTGCCCCCGCAGACCCTGTTGCACCTACCAAGCCTGCTGCCCCTGTTGACCTCGTGTCCCCTCAGCCTATCCCCGATGTTTCCGATGCTCCAGACACCTCTGTCCACACTGCTATCGGTGTCGGGAGTACCTTAGCTGAGCCCACTTCCACTGCTTCCGAGCCTGTCCCCACCACCACTGGCCCTCTGTATGCTGAGCCCGTTTCTTCTGCCCCACCCGAGCACACCTCGTCGACCATAGTTGAGTGCGGAGAGCCCTCTGTCCCCACTGCTGTTGTATTTTCTGAGAGTGTCCTGGCGTCTTTCCACACTTCTGTGCCACCGACCTCTCTGGCCGCCTCGCTGCCACTTTTGTATTCTTCTTTCGCCGCGGCTGCCTCCACTTCTCACCGTCCTACCCAGCCTCGCACTGAGGCCAGGCCCCCACTTGCGAGCGCAGCCCCTTTTGTTCCCTTGCCTGCTGAGCCCGTCACCTACGCCACCAGAGTACGCCAGCCCCAACCTGCCCAGCCCCGACCGGTGCGTCCCTCTGCACCACCTCCCCCTGACACTGTACTTCAGAGCATTCGTGCTCTTGAGGGGGCGGTGAGTGGCCTCAGAGGCGACCTTAGGACCCTGTCCTCCACCGTCTCCGCGATGGCTGGCCGCTTTGACCTACTCCCGCAGATTCACTACTGCCTTACCCAGGTCCTGGAGCGTCTCCCCCGCGTACCCGTACCCACCCAGCAGGTTCCCACCCACACTTCCACACACACTCAGCCTGCTTCCACTCCCACACCCACCCCCGCTCAGCAGCCACCTCCTCCTCCTCCTCCGCCTCAGGACGGAGACGGCGCAGCCCCACCTTCTTAGGCACTCTTGATTACATCGCTTCTTTTTGCCGTTGTGCTGCCCGTCTCTGCTGGGTCCTGATGCACTTTTGTCCACCCCCCTCCCCTCACTGTTTCTCTGATACGCATTTTCTATATATATCTTTTTATATCTTTTTTGGGAGAGAGGGAGAGTTTTTGGTGCCACACCTATATATCTGTATCACTCCTATATCTGCATGCATCATGTCCGCATCATCTTTTCCGTTTCATTATTTTCTTATTTTTCATCATGCATGCATCCTCACTTGCCCCTCCCATTACTTGTCTCTCGGTGTGCCACACTTTGCACATTGAGGACACTGTGCCATTTAGCTTGGGGGAGTGAGTTCTCACGTTCTTTTTCGATTTGCCACCTTTATTTTTAGTTTTTTTTTTCACGCCGTTTTCCGCTTTTACACTTATTTTCATCATTTTTCTTTTTATTTTACCATGCATCACGTTTTTCTTATTTTTCTGTGTGCCGCATTGTAAATAGTTCTATTTTCCCTTTATCCTTATTTCCTTTTTTATTTTTTTCATCTCATGCTAGAGATGACTTTTCTATGATGATGATGACGTGGAGTTAGCTTACTCTATTTGCATGCTTTATTTGTCATGTCTTAGACTTTATTCTGATATCATATGCTATGACTTGCCTTGCATCTAGAGATAGTAACCTACACTTTTTCGACATGAAAATGGATGAAATTTTATTATTAGCTGAGTCTGAATATTCATATGTATGCTATCGCAGAAAACACACCAAGATTCACGCATTGAATGCTTATATCTGGAGTACCGATTTCTTTTTCTATATCACTTCTATATGCATGAATTGTACATTTCACTTCAGGATTATTGAATGATGTTAGCTATGATAAATCTGGATTAGTTAGCTTTTTTGTGATCGAAACTGAGTAGATTAGATTACCCTGCTGAAGTTGTCGTGCATGTCTTATAGAGTGAACCGAGAGATATATTTATTTCTTTCTCCACAAATCTTGAACATCATTTCTCTACTTTTATAATCATTGGTGAATCTCCCCTTAGCGATTCTATTATATGGCATTTCCCCCGCTATTAATTCCTAGCTCCAAATTTCCCGAATTCAAAAAAAAGATAAAAGAGAAAATATTCTTGTATATCATTATCTCTCTTTGAGTTAGGATCGTTGTGTATGTATGCTATATTAAAAAAAACAAAAGGAAAAAAAGAGAAATAGAAAAAGAAAAGAGGAAAAATCCTCAATAAAAGATCCCATCTCACTTTCTTTCTTTCTTCTCTCTTTTCGTGTCCATTTTCATTGCTTTTGGAGCTTTATAAAAATGGGGATGTGAATATTTTTTATGCCACCATGCTTATAGATAAGCTTGGGGGAGGGAATCCATTGATGTGTGAGAGAGTGACTACTTGACGTTGCACGACAACCTAGGCTAAGTAATATTCTATACTCGGTGAGATTATTTTTAGCTTTACGAAGTCCAGAAATCTAAGCCTAGCATTCATATCATGAAATCCACACTTTTCTATTCTCTCTATCATATTGTGTGATACTCTTATACTCCTCATAGAAAGCATTCAATTGAAAAGTGTGTGATCTGCGATGTGTATACCGCTTTAAATGATTCAGACGATGTTAATTCTAAAATTATTCCGTTTTTCATGATTATATCGTTGTTCGTGGGTTTTCTATTTCTATTTGCATTATTATACTATGATATCAAAATAAAACTCTTTGACATGTATTTCTCATTCAGTGCATGCTATTTGAGTAAGCGGAACCCACGTCCTGAGAAAATGATCTAGCAGCTTACCTCTTCGCTTCTTTCTTTCTTCTTTATTTTTATTTCGTTTTTCATTCTTCTCTGTTTTTCATTTTTCATTTTTTTCGCCGTTTTCGTTTTCCGAATCCACCGGGTTCGCCTTTTACATATCTTCCTCGAGGACAAGTAAGAGGTAAGCTTGGGGGATTTTGATCACTCCTTATTTTACACTTTTTTCCCGCATGTTGGCATGCCATTTAGATCGCCCAAATCATGTTTTTTCACGATATATCGACGATATTGCGATGCTTTCCATGATTTGTTGTTTTTGTCGCATTTCAAGTGATTTGGCGCGATTTGGAGTGATCTCGAGATGCGCTTACTCCAGAGGGTCACCGACGACCTCCCCAAGGGGTATTTTACTGTTGGAGAGGAGCGGAAGAAGAACAGACGTCGCAGGAGCGACGAGGAGGCTAAAACAAGCTGTTTGGGAATTTTTGGTGTCTCACTCGGCCGAGTGAAGGAGTCACTCGGCCGACCAGCGAGACACCGCTCGGCCGACCAGATCAGACACGATTCATATGTGCACTCGGCCGAGCGACGGAGACCACATCGGCCGAGTGACGAGATCCCGTCTGCCCGAGTGGCGCCCAGACAAAGCCATTCAAAAATCACCAACTTACTGTTTTTCGGCTGCCTAAGCTTCAGAAGACTCACTCGGCTGAGTGGATAATCCCGACCGCCCGAGTACCAAGAAGCCATCGGCCGAGTGACGACAACTCACTCGGCCGAGCCGCCCCCGAAGTGAAGACCCCTGAAGATCAAGACTTACTGGAAATTTACAGGGTTTCTCACTCGGCCGAGCGACTTTTGTCACTCGGCCGAGTGCGACGCGCTGCCTGTAGCGAAAATTGCGGATTTCAGGCTGCGCAGTGGTATTTTGGTCACAGTTTTTGGACGATTTTGGGGGGTATTTAACCCCTGTTTTACCCTAGTTTGGAGAGCTTTTCTCTTAGATTTTTTGCAGCTTTTTAGATTAAATTTTTAGCTTTATTCTTGTGATTGGAGAGGAGACAAAAGTTGATTTTTGTTGGATTATTTGAAGAACTCCATTGGTTTGTGTCTCTCTCTCCTAAAAATTCTATTTTTATTGCTTATCTCAATATTGTGATGAATTCTCTTGTTTATTTCATTGATTATTTCTGTGTTTGTGCTATGAATTATGAGTAGTCTCCACGTCTTGGGGCGTGGGGATGAACCCTACAAGCCCAATTTCATATTTGTGATGAATTGGTAGAAATTTTGCTAGAATTGTTATAAGGGATTAGTTTGGGAGCGATTTACTACGGATAGCTAGGAGTTCATATCGATTGGGATTTGCAAGAGATTGGATCCCAACTCGATAAGAAACCCTAGAAATCCGAATTGGGTTGGAATCGAATTTCCGTAGTATCGGTTTGCAAGAGATTGGACCGATACTAGGGTTCCCGGTTGCAATTCCGTGCCGATACCCGTTTGCAAGAGATTGGACGGGTAGGAACTATCCCAACCTAGGTCGTGGGCCGAGTTTGCAAGAGATTGGGCTCGGTACGCGATTGAACGATGATGTTGATCCTAATGCTAGCTTCCCTAGGCTAGGGTTTGCAAGAGATTGGACCCGAACCTAGGATAGCTATAGACCGGCAACAGCGCGAGAGCGTGAGCTTGGTTCTACATTCAGTTGCAACTAGTTCATCCAAAATCTTATTCTAGCAATTTTGATACCGATGAACCACATTGACGAGATACGGTGAGTAGCGGGAATTCCCCATTCCCTAGACGTTCTTTATTTGATTTGATATTTTCGTACTTTGTCTGACGATTGTTACAGGATCGCTAAAGGCAAATTTCTCTCTTCTTAAATAGCCATGTTGATTAGAACAAGCACGGTCATTCGTCCTCCCTGTGTTCGATAACCCGCTCGCCGCTATACCGTGCGCTTGCGGTAAAACTACAACCGTTCTTTGGATTACATTCCAGAGCGATCACTATACCTATAAAAATGCCTGCTACAGACATGCATCAAGATGAATTATGGAGAATAAATTTCATAGTTTACTTTGTCCTAGAATAGAAGGCAAAAAAAGATGCCCACCAACCACAAAAGTGTTGTTCCCAAGTTATCGTTATTTCTCTTCTCCCATTTCATGTTCTCTGTAAACAATCTCACGTAGCAGGCAAATCTTATCAAAAAGCATGATAATAACTGAATATATGCACTCATAGCATCATTTCATTTCTAAAAAGAGTATAATTTTCTGCGGAGACTCAATGAAATTTTCTTACCCAAACTCTGAGGATTATAAGATCATCATCCTTTCCCAAATTGGGGACCTCGTTCGACTCCCCAACAGCAATTGTTTTTCATTATGATGGCAAGCACTCAAAACCGAAAAAATTCTGAGACCCATGCCAAACTCATTGCACTAGCTCGGGATATTCTGCACCCCAAGAATTTGATACCCAACCTTCAGCTTGGCACCTCCAAGGCTAAACTTTGCCTTCTTCCCTTCATTCATCTTAGAAAGTTGCCCAATCCATCAGTCATAATCCCTAAAAGACTGCAAAATATGAGCACCAAATTCAGAGATAAAAAGTTGAGATTTTTATTAGGGATTTTACCTTCAGAGTTGGTGTTTCATTTGACGATCTAGCCCTCTCAAACTATTTTGGAGATCGTCAAATTCGACAGCCGTTGGAGCGTGGCATCCTTTGGAGATCGTCACGCATTGAGAGGGCTGACAGCCTTTAGAGATGGCATCGATTTCACCTTCGGCGTTGAGAGGGCTGGAAAGCTTCGATTTCACGCATCAATGGCAGAGAAAAAAGGATAGAAAGCTTCAAACTTTTATATGAAGCAAGTGAGGTTTTTTGGCGGGGGGAGAGAGATCGGAACTTGTACCTTCTTCTTCTTCCCTTCCTCTTCTTCCTCTTCTTCTTCCCTTCAGGAGAGAGAGAGAGAGAGAGAGAGAGAGAGAGAGAGAGAGAGAGAGAGAGAGAGATCGGAACATTTTTAGGGCGGACCGCAGGGAGGCAGGGAGAGAGAGAGAGAGAGAGAGAGAGAGAGAGAGAGAGAGAGAGAGAGAGAGAGAGCAACTTGTACCTTCTCCCTCTTCCCTTCCTCTTCTTCCTCTTCTTCTTCCCTTCAGGAGAGAGAGCGAGAGATCGGAACATTTTTAGGGCAGGCCGCATGGAGGCAGGGAGAGAGCAAGAGAGAGAGAGAGAGAGAGAGAGAGAGAGAGAGAGAGAGAGAGAGAGAGAGATATATATATATATATATATATATATATATATATATATATATATATATATATATATATATATATATATATCAACTTGTACCTTCTTCTTCTTCCCTTCCTCTTCTTCCTCTTCTTCTTCCCTTCAGGGGAGAGAGAGAGAGAGAGAAAGAGAGAGAGAGAGAGAGATCGGAACATTTTTAGGGCAGGCCGCAGGGAGGCAGGGAGAGAGCAAGAGAGAGAGAGAGAGAGATAGCCCAGTTTTGGGGCGGCCAAATGGGAGAGAGAGAGAGAAGAAGACAGGTCAAATTTGGGAAGATGCGTGACGATACCCCACGTTTCAAATTTCAATAACAAAGTTGGGCAGTCGTTTTGAAATACAAATTTCAAATTGAAAATTTCATACTTTTGGTTGTCCTAGTCAGCATATGACTGTACTTATGACTGGGACAAAATTCAAAAAAGTCCTCTTTTATTGAATAGATGTGGAATATGGAATGTTGTAATGGTGATGGAAGCGAAGGTCGTGTCACTCGATATCGCAAACAAGGGATTCCACACAATATAAGAGAATAAAATATAAAAATACTAAGGCTTTGGGAATCGCCACTAGGACCGTCGGATGTCGATGCTAGGCAAGGACTCTTATGTTGCATTGGTTTTATTGGGGGATTGTAGCATCTAGAAAGTGAATTCATGCATCTGGGCATCATGAATCTAACGTATCGCATTAACCCCGCTCTCGCGATAGGCGCATATGATACGTGCATTAAGGATCTACAAAGTTCTCACCACTCTCGTGGTTCGAATGCTCTCAACTCGTACCAATCTCGTGGGTTAGAGCTTCGAGGTATTTTGGTGGCTCTTATTAGCGCAATAGCGGTAGCCGTCAATTAGTGATATAGTTCGTCGGTGGATCCCATCAAGGCACGAGCTAGGCGTGGTCATGAGCCTCGGTTGAATCCACTAACTCCCTAATTAAATCCGTAGGATACTCCTTAAGCTAATCGATTCCATCGACCGTGGGCACGATCTCAGTACGAGTTCTCTGAGGGATTTTGCTAGATCAACCAAAATACAACCCCTTTTACACCCAACGCATCATAAAAATCCTATCTTTGCATGTAGATCCTAAAATCCTAGGGCTAATCTATTAGCCCTAGATAGAAATACGCATGCATCATAGGAAAAGCAATAGAAGATTCGATAATAGTAAGAGAATTCATCATAACATGCATCAAAGAGATATTCAATAAGAAATCACAAAGAAATAACAATAGAATTCAAGAGGACAAAAGTACTTATCTTGATACAATGGAGGGGCCTAGGGCATAGCCTAACTCCCAAAAGATCGTCTCCAAAACTCTCTAAAAAGGTATAAGCTCTCTTAAAATCCCTCCCTAAAAGTCCCCCTCCAACGACGGCTACCATTCATATTTATCTCTCCCTCAAAACCCTAGCAAACAGCCTGAAAATCCCCCTCAAAATCGTGCCCAAAACCAAATCCGAACGTAACTTAAATTCTGGGCCCGCGGCAACTTGGGTCGAGTAGCCCCCCTGCTCGGTCGAGTCGTCAAGAAGTCTGTATTCTCCCAAAAATGCTTCTCTGCCTGCTCGAACCAAGTAGGGTCTGCTCGGTCGAGTAGGTAGCTGCCTGATCGAGTCGTCAGGAAGTCCGGATGCTTCCCCAAAACCACGCTCTGTCTGCTCGGACCGAGTAGGATCTGCTCGGTCGAGTAGGTAGCTGCTCGGTCAAGTAGGTAGCTGCTTGGTCGAGTTGTCACTCTGCTCGGTCGAGTAGGTTGATTCTCGATCGAGTAGGGGTCGAAAACAGATTTCAACAGCATTTGTCACTCTGCCATGTCGAGTAGGTGGCTGCTCGGTTGAGTAGGTGGTCGAAAACAGATTTCAGCACTGCAGCATCAGCTTGCAGAAATTCCCCAGAGCTCATCCGACCTCCGATTCGCGCATTCTTGGTGGCGTTGGAACAGTCCTGAAGTCTACTATCTGGAAAAAATATCAGAAAAATACTGAAAAGTCCCAGGTGATATCAGATTTAAAAAGAGTGCACGGCTGTCCTGTTTTGAGCACTTAGAGTCGCTCGATTCCTTCTCCGCATCATAGCTCGATCGAGTGACTTGGAATCCAAGAGTCATGGTATTATAGAACCATGCTTTCTTCATTATCTTCTTCTTCACTCCTTCTCGCTTGCCCCTTCCTTGCTCCCCAGCTGCTTTGAGTCACCAAACACGGTGCCTCAGGAGTTCTGGTGTCGAAGCTTGCGCTCTCTCCTCCAATATACTTCAAATCGCTTGATATTCCCTCAAATGCAGCCAAACGCTCTTAAAGTAAAATAGTTTCAATTATGAGCGTAAAAGCGTATGAAATATGTAATTGAGCAATCATTTTGACGTGTAATCATATAGATAAAACGTGGAATATAATGACACATCAAAATCCCCCAAGTTTGCCTCTTACTCGTCCTCGAGGAAGACTAGTAAGAAGCTAACACGGGAGAGGGATACAATGGAGCTGTGAGGCGGTGGCGTGTAATGTAGACAAGGGGTTCAATCTTAAATTCAGAAAATATAAGAGCCCAAGGTGTGCAAGATCTCGTGAACGCACATCAAAATGAAGTTAGAACGCATATACACAACAAATACTTAAATCTCGCTCAAATTAAAATAGCGTGGATTTCAATAAATGTAATGAACTTGATAAGTGAGGAAAATGAGAGTAGAGTTCTATCATATCATAGTTTATCATGTAATATACTAAGTTCCAAGAAATGAAACCAATGTCCACAACTCATTCGATTAATAGTATAATATGTCATGATCAAACGTTTTCAAGCATGTGTGGTATTTTGTTATGCTTCATGGAATGAATTTAGCAAATTCAATCAAGGAAAGGCATCACCATGCTACCGACCATTTCAAGACTCCTAGAACCCATAAACTTTGCCATATCTTTGTTCTATATAGAAATGGAGATAATGATATGTGATTTTTGTACTTTTATATTGTTTGTGCTATATGAATATTTCATATACATTTTTCTTTCTTTTTATACACGAGATAACTCAATATAGACAAAAAGCGGCATATGCATCCCAGACCAGACGGTCTTAGGGCATTGGATTACGAAGAACCCCTAGGGCCTTTTATTCAGGATATTTGTTTAATTTTTGCATCATTGGGATTTTTGCAAGCTCACGTAAACGCGATGGAATGCAAAACATGATCAAAGATCATTTATTGGCTATTCACAAAAGAAAAAGAAAAAGCATAAAATTTAGACATGGCTCAGTTTCAAGAATCCTAGTCATCACTACTTTGATTGTCGTGGGGTTATCATATCTCTTTAGAATCACTAAACATCCATGAAGCAATAGAATTATCAATCAAATAACGCAGGAGTCAAATGATTTTTAGATTTGATTCATTCATTTTTAGCTTAACTGTTTCGAGAATATGGTTGTGAAACTATGGATTCTACTATGAAAAAGAAAATTAACAAAGATACACTAATCAAGGAATCGAACTCTAATCTAACAGATATCAAAGTTCATAAAAAAATAAATCTATGATATTTCATAGAAAATGAAGCATATGAGACATAAATGTATAGGTGAACATGGTTCAAATGGAAATTTCGAAGTGTGTTTCACGATGAAGTAAAGTGCGTGCACTATGCACTCCCCCAAGCTTAAACTTCAGTTTTCCTCAATGTGTATATGATATAAATAGATGAGAACGACAAGATAGGGGGGGGCCACTCAACAAGATATTTTCTCTTCTCCAAGCTTAAACATCACATAAAAATTGGGGAGAGAGGCGAAATAAGCGCCGAATACAAGGGTGGGCATAGATGATAAATAGTGGGTTGGGTGCAGAAGATAATTGAGCCATCATATGGGGTGAATTTATTAAACTAATTAAGCATATAAAATCATATACGGTCCTCTCGCTATCGAGAGGATTCGTGATTATTTAAAGCATAAAATTCTACTTTATATCTACATTACTAGATTGGTACCACCTGTATCAAAAGGTGGGTCCAATATCTTTGCTGGTGCAGGTAGCTGCTCTATCTGCACTTTCTGTGGCTCTGCCAGGTGTGTATCTCCATGAACTCCATTAGATTCCAGCAATGCGACTCCCAGCATCTCTCCAAGGACTCCACCTATACCTTGCAAGAGATAAGCTGCATCAATCTGATGTGGATAATTCTTTTCCAAAATAAATGCATTCCAAAGAGGGTCATCAACATAAGTATTTAAGATTAAGGATGGTTGACAACACTTACCTGGAAATAAATCTCTATTCTCGTGCACTACGTCGATCAACTCCTCGTTGTTTTCCTCTGGTTCCTCAGGCAACTCTGGCATAATAGTGTGGGTCAAGTCAGGATGCTCCTTCTCATTGTCAGACTCATCCCAACGCACCTCTTGATCATATTCATATGCGTCCATGGGTGCTAACTCCTTGCTCTCCTCCTCGTATACGTCCCACTATACCTTTTGTTCATATGTATGTGTATCCTGTAAAAGGCATGATGAGTCGTCAAATTTTGAATCATAAAAAACATCATACACGGGAGGGGAATCAAATGTAGGAGATGAGGGGGTGAAGATATCTCCCTGAAGGGGACTAGTAAGCTCTGGTGGGTGGTCTGCAGAGTCAGTGGAAGGATTAGGTGGCTGCGGAAGCTCTGAAGGAGGAGGGTGATGCTCTGGATCCTCATGAATGGCTGTGTCCTCATCCTGACGCACGACCTCATTGGCGAAAGTCTATGGCTCAGCGTGTAATATGTAAAATAAATATAGCTCGGCCTCCTCGCGATGCACTGCTTCAGCCTCCTCCTCGGGTTCCTCTGATATAGTAGGTAAAGTGAATTCCATCTTCTCCTTTTTACGCCTATGTCTTCGTTTCCGTCCTGGAACTTGAGGCACCAGATGGTGTGCCTTGGCCCTTTCCACGGTAGGCGCAGGTGACACTGTGGGCTCAGGCATCTCCTCCACGGTATGAAAATATATATGTCCCCCTCAACTCGAGCATGGACACTATCATCAATTGTGCCTGTGGAAGAGATACGATGAGTAATGAAGTTTTGAAATCCAAGCTCAAAAGGATCACCTGCCGTTATTGTTAATGGACCGGTGTATCGAACTGTGTCCACGATGCTTCTCAATAGGTCCACGTATGTGTCCTCCTCTGACAGCTCAGATGTCTCTATTTGTGGAGTGTTAATAGTGTAAAGGTGGATACGATCACCTTTAAGTGAAACATGCACGCCGTCTACGATAGTACCTGCATCAGAGACATTAGCCATAACAAAATCAATGAATACTTGGTTGGATGGTTTACCTGCCATAACGGTTAGCGAACCGGTAGATCGAGCATCATCTATCATTTGCTCCAAAGTTGCTGCCAACTACAGATCACTGAACTTTTCTACTTGCATCATCTTCATAAACTCACGTGAGGGTCCCTTTAGCCTTCTAGCGAAGATATCAAATAGCTTGGAACCATCCCACTCATGGTCTGACTCTGTCTGGAACATTCCTAACATTCTTTCGAACTTGCACAAGGCTTCTCAGAAGGATTCGCCATCAGCCTGATAGAATATAGCGAGATATGTATATGATCGTATAGAACTCGGTCGCATCTTTGGAAGCACCATCACTGCATCAACTGTACTTGATCAAGCAAAGTAGACAACCTGGAAAAGACGTCAGTGGTACAAAGAGAGATAAAGATAATAATGGTAGCAGGTGGTGGGGAAAAAAATCTCTCTCTGTTTTTTTTGTTTGTTTTTTGTTTTTTGTTTTTGTTTTTGTTTTTTAACGTAGTTTAATCAACCAAATTGTGGTAAATAGGTAATATGACAGAACGCCTCCCTGGTAACTGCGCCATAAACTTGATGCGTCCGAAATGTAACTCTAGAGCAATCTAGTTATGGCGCGAATTACACGGAGATAAATCCCCGACAATGGCGCCATAAACTTGATCGGCCCGAAATTAACTCCGAAACGATGTCATTTACCGCTAGTGCACGGTATAGTGGCAAGCGGGTATCGAACACGGGGAAGCGATGCTATACTACCTATCTACTCCTAGGTTGAGTTAGACTTGAAGGTTTATTGGTGGATGTGAAATATGGAATGTTGTAATGGTGATGGATGCGAAGGTCGTGTCACTCGATATCGCAAACAAGCGATTCCACACATTATAAAAGAATAAAATATAAAAACACTAAGGCTTTAGGACTCACCAATAGGACCGCCGGATGTCGACGCTAGGCTAGGACTCTTACGTTGCATTGGTTTTATTGGGGGATTGTAGCATCTAGAAAGTGAATTCATGCGTCTGGGCATCATGAATCAAACGTATCGCATTAACCCCGCTCTCGCGATAGGCACATATGATAAGTGCATTAAGGATCTATAAAGTTCTCACCACTCTCGTGGTTCAAATGCTCTCAACTCGTACCACTCTCGTGGATGAGAGCTTCGAGGTATTTTGGTGGCTCTTATTGACGCAATGGCGGTAGCCGTCAATTAGTGATATAGTTCGTCAGTGGATCTCATCAAGGCACGAGCCGGGCATGGTCACGAGCCGCGGTTGAATCCACTAACTCCCTAATTAAATCCGTAGGATACTCCTTAAGCTAATCGATTCCACCGACTGTGTGCACCATCTCAGTATGAGTTCTCCTAGATATTTTGCTAGATCAACCAAAATACAACTCATTTTATACCCAACGCATCAAAAAAATCCTATCTTTGCATCTATATCCTAAAACCCTAGGGCTAATCCATTAGCCCTAGACAGAACTACGCATGCATCATAGGAAAAGCAATAGAAGATTCGATAATAGCAAGAGAATTCATCATATCATGCATCAAAGAGATATTCAATAAGAAATCACAAAGAAATAACAATGAAATTCAAGAGGACAAAAGTACTTATCTTAATACAAGGGAGGGGCCTAGGGCATAGCCTAACTCCCAAAAGATCATCTCCAAAACACTCTAAAAAGGTCTAAGCTCTCTAAAAATCCCGCTCTAAAAGGCCCCCTCTAACGACGGCTACCATTCATATTTATCTCCCCCTCAAAACCCTAGCAAACAACCTGAAAATCCCCCTCAAAATCGTGCCCAAAACCAAATCCGGACGCAACTTAAATTCTGGCCCCGCGGCGACTCGGGCCGAGTAGCCCCCTGCTCGGTCGAGTCGTCAGGAAGTCTGGATTCTACCAAAAATGCTGCTCTGCCTGATTGGACCGAGTAGGGTCTGCTCGGTCGAGTAGGTAGCTGCTTGGTCGAGTCGTCAGGAAGTCCGGATGCTTCCCAAAAACCACTCTCTGCCTGCTCGGACCGAGTAGGGTCTGCTCGGTCGAGTTGTCACTCTGCTCGATCCAGTAGGTTGATGCTCGGTCGAGTAAGTGGTTGAAAATAGATTTCAGCAGCATTTAACAGATTTTAGCAGCATTTGTCACTCTGCTCGGTCGAGGAGGTGGCTGCTCGGTCGAGTAAGTGGTCGAAAACTTATTTCAGCACTACAGCATCAGCTTTCAGAAATTCCCCAGAGCGCATCCGACCTCCGATTGGTGCATTCTTGGTGGCATTGGAACCGTCTGGAAGTTTACTATCTGGAAAAAATATCAGAAAAATACTGAAAAATTCCAAATGATAGAAAATTTGAAAAGAGAGCACTGCTATCCTCTTTTCAGCATTTAGGGTCGCTCGATTAATTCGCCGCATCATAACTCGATCGAGTGACCTGGAATTCATGAGTCATGGTATTATGGAACCATGATTTCTTCATTCTCTTCTTCTTCACTTATTCTCTCTTACCCTTGCCTTGCTCCCCAGCAGCTTTGTGTCGACGAACACGACGCCTCAGGAGTTCTGCTATCAAAGCGTGTGCTGATCTCTCCTCCAATATACTCCAAATCGCCCGGTATTCCCTGAAATGCAACCAAACGCTCTTAAAGTAAAATAGTTTCAATTATGAGCGTAAAAGCATATGAAATATGTAATTAAGCAATCATTTTGACGTGTAATCATATAGATAAAACGTGGAATATAATGACACATCAACCCTCGACCTTGAAGAGATGCATATGATCCATATACTACAAGTCCACCAACTCCTCCTTCAACGGAGCCTTGACGAAGGAAGACACTAGCACTGATGACAATGGTGTGGGCGATGAAGTCATAACCTGGGAATTGGTGGCCTCAGTGGAGTTTGGGCACTTTGACATTTTTCTCAAATAAGAAAAAGAAAGAAAGAAAGACTCTAAGTGCAGAAGCAAGCTGCTTTCCCCTCCTTTTATAAACTAAAGGAGCGGTGGGAATCAACACCAACCATTGGATCGAAGCTCTCTAAGCCATCTTATTGCCACGACGGGATAGCTTCCACCTAGCACGAATTAAGCAATGCCACATCATCAGCTCCTCGGAAAGCAGTGCTGCTCACATTCAATATGGGTCAGTCCCATAGATCTTCCTTCAATACCCAACACTTCTGTTCGTAAGGCATGATGGCCACAACTGCATGCCATCATGAGCACTCGACCCTTTAAAAGAGATGTTCCTTCATTTTCTTGTTCCTGAAGAAAGATCGAGCGAAGCCAGCACAATCAACCGTCAATTCTTCTCCTTATCTCTCTACCGCTGTCCTCGTAGCATTGGCCCAGATCTGGGATACATAGCCGAGAAGACGAGGGGCCATTGTAAATACCGATTCCACCAATTCGGTTCGGCTCACTAGCCGTGAAGCATAACCCAATGTGACGGATGGGACCTGTCAGCGGTGACCTCCCGACATGTCGGATGTGACCCCTCAGCGGTGACCTCCCGACCTAGCCCGATGGGTTGGCAGACCTAACCTCAGCATATAACCCCCTAGGGACACCCGACCTCAGGGTCTGTGGATTGCTCCCGCACCTCCTCAGAATGTCTTTTCTGCTCAAGGCCAGCCATCAGCAGCTCAGCCTAGCCAACATCGTCCACGTGGCATGGTCTCAGGTACTAGACCAACATTCTCTCTCCAATGCAACCAACATTTAATGTCAGTCTTAGCTGTCAACACTGTTGGCAGTCTCTCGCGTACGAAATCAGTTATGCCTAGAAACCTGCAGCTTTACATAGGACAAGTATCCATTGGCTTGTAGCCTCCTATATAATCAAGAGAGAACCCCCTCCGGAAAGTAGGCTCTCCTGGAGACCAAAAGACCATAGCAAGCATCTCAATCTCTACAACACCCCCAACGGCCATGTGCACAACCACACTCAACTCATGTGCAGTCACATATGTACTATCTTACGCCTATTACGTCCTTTCCTCCTACAATCTCGCCTGACTTAAAGGACGAAGGCCCGACGAAACCGGGCTGTCCAGGCCCAACATGTTACGGGATTGATCATCCTCGCAGACCGGCTCAGGCGCCCGGTGGTGACCCGATCCAGCCCAGCAAGAATCCATCCATCAACATCATTGCTTACCTAAACAAAAATTAAATGAAGGATTAGTATATAGAGCTTTTCATTCCGTCAATGTGAAACCGCTGAACTTTTCGTTTTTGCGGATTCTTTCTCACTTCCATCCACCCAAAAATTCGCACTTCATTTTTCCTGGCCGAACGAAGGAACCAACAGCTCCTGTCAGTTGCCGCGGCAAACGACAAATGCCAGCATATGCGATAAACCAGCACCTGATTCCTAGTTACATTAACAAGAGTGCAAAACTCTGACGACGTCGCTTCACGGTTGAACTAGTCGCTGTGATGGAGACTTGCATGAAGAATGGAAGAGCAAATTGTGGGAGAGAGTATTTAACTTTATTTTCTCCGTTGAGAGCTGTGGTGAAAGCCTGCGAACATTTCTTCAACAATTAAAAAAGAAAAAATAAATATGTTTTAATGATTTCGAAACAAACAAATCACGAGGTCTTGTGACCGAACAAATGGACGGCATTTGGCTTCGACACAGATTGCGTGATGAAAATTGTTAATAGAACATTTGGCCTGCAACACAAAACGAAGAAATTTGTTGATTTTTAAATTGAACAAGTCATCTTCAGCCCGAACAGTGTCAAGCGCAATTTGCGTCCCTTCTTTAACCGTAAGCTAATGTAACTGCTTGCATTAAGATATTTAAAGGAAATGACAAAATTCTAGCATTCAATTATTTTTAACTAGTTAAAAAATTTGCTAGAGATGGATCGAACTAGCCAACTAGGATCCAGCTCTTCTGCGTGTTTGTTTTGGCGCAAAAAAGGCGCGGGATCGCGGTCACAATTGTTGCATGTTGTTTTAATACAGCGCCCATACTTACAATACGACTGCACATCTGAAATAATAAATATAGTTCGCACTTACAATCTGTATGTTTGCCTACACAAGACCCACATGATCTTGGTATCACAATCTACCCTACTTACTCTGACCCCCCTCAAATATATGAAGGTTTAATTTGAGCGGCAGAAAGTTTTAGGTCAGGAGACATCCTAACCTTCACTAGTTTGCTATTCGCGTGTGTAGGCACCCAAAACAATCCTCCTCCTCATTAATTAGTTGTTGAGTCTGGTAAGTTGATCAACCGAGTATCTCTCCAACCAAATTTTCGCATGCACATATGTGAAACATGTTGAAACATTTGGCATTGTTTATAAGATTCCTAGAAGACACGAGTAGCGACTCCATCCAAAGGATGAAGGTCAACCAACCCAACAACATCGACGTTCAAGTAAAGCCAGACTACATCATCAATGCCCTATTTGTGGAGAAGTTGGCTCGATTTGATGTATAAGAAGCAGTTGTATGACAGCCGAGTTATCTTGTGCAGAGGTAACTCGACAGCGCCTGGATTCGACCTACCTGACTCTGCACAAGTCAGATACAAGGACGATGGTCATGTGGCTTCGTCAGCGCGGTTTGGTCATTCGGTCGTCAGTTCGAGTCTGAGGGTCGAACGCTTGGCATTGGGTCGATGGGTCGTAACGAGGTTAGAGTCCGTGTTCGGTCGATCGGTCGTTTAGAGGCTCGAAGGATGAAAGCTCGTATGCAAGGCTCGGTACTTGGGTCGGTCGACACAGAAGGAAGGTCGATCGGTCGAAGGGAGCCCATTGGGATGCGGCCCACTAGAGAGCGACGATGGGCCCACTAGGGCGTGGCAACATCAATTGCGTAGAGCGGCGATTGGGTCGGATGTCGTAATTGTCGGGATTCGTATCCTTAGGAATTCCTAGCCAATGATGACACCTATTGTAGACTAGGGTTATAAATAGGAGTTTTAGGTTAGGGTATCAGTAGAACACTAGTGTATCCTTTGAGAGAACTGACATATGTGAGAGTCAACTTTGAGAGATTATATTGTGAGCTTTTAGAGAGATATTGTGTGCTTCTTCGTCGTTGGACGAAGAGAAGACTTGTGTTGTTCTCCGCTTTCGTAATAAATCTCATTTGTGTTCCCCCTTGGCTGCCTACGGCTTAAAAGCAATCTTGTTTGTGCTCTATTTATTTGCTGCTGATCTTTCGTCCTCGATCCCCATGCTCTTGAGTATTTCGCTGTGTTTATGCTGGTAGAGCTGGGCTTTGCCGCACCACAAATTGGCATCAGAGCTGTACGGTGTTGGCAATCAATGTACAAGACGAAGATGAGTAACGGTGGCGATGATGGTTCACCAAAGGCGTCGACTTCTACGTATTCTTCATTTTTTCGGACTATTGTGTGTAACACAAAGTTTGAAATTGAGAAGTTTGATTGCAAGATCAACTTCAGTATGTGGAGATGCAAAGTCGTGGATATTTTGAACCAACTTGGTCAAGATATTGCATTGGACGCAAAGCCGACGTGCATATCCGATCAGGAGTGGAGAACTCTGAATCGAAGTGCATGTGGTACTATCCGCATGTATTTGTTAAAGGAGAAGAAATACCCATATATGGAGAAGACAAGTGCAAGCAAGTTCTGGAAGGAGCTCGACGACAAGTACATGAAGAAGAATATCCAGAACTGGCTACACTTGAAGAAGAAGCTTTTCGGTTTGAAGTTAGCCGCGGTGGTTTCTATGGAGGAACACCTCGACTACTACTACAAGCTTCTTACCGACCTGAGGAAAAGTCGATGTGAAAGTCGATGATGAAGACAAGGCAATGAATCTCCTCAACTCTCTATCCATCGAGTATGTGTACTTGATGTAGGTTCTTACTTATGGTAAGGAATCAATCATATTTGAAGAGGTGTCCAATGCTCTAACGAGCAACGAGTTCAGGAAGAACGATGGAAACACCTGCAACCAAGCTTCGAGCGATGCTCTTACAGTCGTAAGGGGTCGTAGTGGTGAGAAGAGAGGCGATATAAGGGGGTATTTCAGATCCAAGTCCAAAGACAAGACAAGAGGCCCCCAGTGCACGGTGGCAAAGGACCAATGTGCTTTCTATAACTAAAGAGGATATTGGGTCAGAGACTGCCCAAAGGCAAAGAAGAAGCATGACGCAACTGCCAACGTCACGAAAGGCATTGAGGTCGAGGAGTATGTATTGATCGATGCTTCGGAGGGCATGACGTCAAATGGTTGGGTGGTCGACTCTGGGTGCTCGTTCCATATGACGCCACATAAAGAGTACTTTACAACCTTCAGGGAAGGTGGTAGGTGTATGGTCTTGATGGACGATGACCGAGCTTGTATTATAGTAGGTGTCGGGGCAGTGCGGATGAGAATGGGCGAAGGTGTTGCATGAGACATCAAGGAGGTGCGCTTTGTTCCCGAACTAAGGCATAATCTCTTATCGCTTGGCTCACTCGAAGCCAAGGGTTATCAAGTGACTATGGAGAATGGAGCTCTGAGTGTAACCATATGAGCAATGATCGTGATGAAGGAGAGTCGCCAAGGCAACCTCTATTGCATGGATGATTTGGTCATAGCTGACATAACGTCTCTGACTCGTGAGGCTGAGAAGGACGACTCAATGCTATGGCACATACGACTAGGTCATATGGTCGAGAAAGCTCTGCAGAAGCTTATCGTTGGGGGTTGTCTAAAGGGATCAAAGACTGGGAAGATCGAGTTCTGCGAGCACTGTGTGTTTGGTAAATAGACACGTGCTTCATTTGGGACGACCATCTACAGTATTAAGGCAGTGCTCGACTATGTACACACCGACGAATGGGGTCCGTCTAGGATGGCCTCATGGGGAGGGAAACACTACTTTGTGTCGTTCGTCGATAATTTCTCACACATGGTGTGGGTGTTTTTGCTGAAGTCGAAGGATCAAGTTCTTAGCACTTTCGTCGAGTGGAAGAAGCTGGTTGAGACTCAGACTGGTCGACGTGTCAAGCGTCTGTGAAGTGATAATAGTGGTGAGTACAAGTCAGATCTATTCGAGAAGTTCTACAGATCAGAAGGGATACAACGACACTACACCGTTGTTGGTACACCGTAGCAGAATGGGGTAGGGGAGAGGATGAATTGGACATTGTTGGAGAAAGTTCGATGCATACTATTAACAACTGACCTATCGAATGAGTTTTGGGCAGAGGCACTGGCGTATGCAATTTGGTCAATCGGCTACTGATGTGTCCATATTTTCCATGTATTTACTGTTAGGATCGCCTTACCCTTGCAATACTAACAACACACACTAGAGGGAGGGTGAATAGTGTAATGGCAATAAAATTGTTCAATTAAAATTAAACTTGCAAATGCGGAATTATAAATGCAAGAGGAATTAAATGACACAATTAATCCAAACGCAAACACAAGATTTTACCCTAGTTCCCCAAACTTGGGTACGTCCAGTCACACCAAGTTTCACTATATTCCGACACAGAGAAGTGAATACAAATCTCACAAGGAGATGCCCCACAAAGAAGATTTATGCCCTACACAAGGACCCAACCAACCTTACACGAGGATCAAGACTCCCACATAGAGAATCACTAACTCCCACTCAGAGAATTAGGGTTAGCCCTACACTAGGACACTAAACTCCCACAAAGAGAGTTACTCTCACAAAGAGAGTTATTCCCACTAAGAGAATATCTTAGTCCCACAAAGCGACACACTCCCACAAAGAGAGAAAGACTAATTCCCCCAAAGAGAATTAGTTATACAAATAAACCAAGTAAAATAAATACTCTTACCTATGCCTTGATATACTTACTCATGAATGGATGCAAGACATGGAAGAGGATCTCCAAGTGTTGAGATATGCTTGAGAGAACTTGAATGATTTTCCTTGAGCTGGACTTCAATGCATGAAGAGGAATGAATGCTCAATAGAGGGAAATGAGGGAGCTTGAGAGTTGCTTATAAATCTCTTGAGATTTTCAATAGCATCAAGAAGTATAAGAGATGGCAGCACACCCATATATATATGAAACCTATATCAAACCCCAAAACCCAAGAAAACAGCCAAAGAATCAATTTTGCAACGGCTAGAAACTGGGCGAAAACGACAGGAACAGTCGACAGATGATCAAAAGACAGTCTACTGATCAACTGCTAGAAAATATCCAACGGCTATAATCTGAGCCGGGATAGTCGACTGATGAATTCGATACAGTCGACTGTAAACAGGATAGGCGCCTGTTAATCCTTCAGCAGGCGACTGCTGCAGGGGATGGAATGAAACAGAGAGCTGCACTCTTTCTCCAGATAAGGACATAGGCGACTGATGTCAATAATACAGTCGATTGGCTATTAGTCAGGCGACTGTAAAATCTTAATCAGCCGTCTGCAACATAAGATGAAGAAAAACATAGAGAAGCAGAGATTGCACTTACGCTACTCAGGCGACTGATGAGCAATCTACAGGCCACTGTAAATATACAGATGACTGTAAACTGACCAGTAATCGACTATATGTAAAGCTCAAGTTTGAGTCAATTGAAATGTTGACTTAAGCTGTGCATATCAGGCGACTGTAGAAGGATCTACAGGCGACTGGAAATTACCAAGTCGACTGTGTTTCCCTCAGCAGGCGGCTGATGGAAAGCCAGAGACTCCAAATGAGTCTTTGGACAAAGTGAACCTATTAGGTGAGATTCTATGATAATCCTAAGACTCACTAAGATGGTTAGATGCAAATGCATGTATGAGTAAACCATCTAACAAGGCATTACATTAACCTAGACTCAAAAGAGAGAGAAAGCAATAAAGTAAATATTACATGGATTACATTACTTTCCTTAGAGTCTAAGTCTTCAATCTTGATGCCTTGAAGCTCTCCATCATCTCCAAGCTTTGGCACTCCTTGAGTCCAAGCTATGGCCCTTCTCCACTTGATGTCCATTCTTATACCAAGTGATTAGTCTCCAAGAAAGATATTCTAGGAATGAAACTGTGAGACTAAAACACGAGAGTCATTAGCAACAACATAATGTTGTGATCATCATCAAAATAAGATTGGTATGAAACACCAATACTCAACAATCTCCGCCTTTTTGATGATGACACACATTATGTAAAATACAAAGTATTAAAGCACAATGCTAATTAGCCCCCCTACTTATATGCACCAATTAAACAATGAGCTACACAATGGTAAATACTTATAATACCAACAAAAAATCATGGTGACATATAATAGGCATGGATTGTATAAACCAATTGTAATAGATAATATCATGCAAACATGAATGGTTTATACAATCACATAAATCTCTCCCCATATGCACATGTTTATAAGTCTCCCCTATAAGGTTACATAATGCATATAACTCTCCCCCTTGACATCGTCAAAAAGGTGGACATCAAATATATCCCCCTTTGTCATCTTAACAAAGATGTGACAACAACAAGAAATAAGGAGATGTATGATACCACATTTGAAAATTTTAGTGGGTATCAATTCACTATCGTATGCTCCCCCTAGATCATAGAAATGGTCAACATTTGACTTCTAGTATCTAATACCAATTGTAAAGAAGGAAATTAATACTCTTTGAAATTAATCATCTTTACAAATTGATATACAAAATAATGGAGCCATGGGCCTAAAGTGTATCAAGCATTAGATAAGGAAAAATCAAGCTTCAAGGATACACAAAGATATTGCCAAAACAAATAAAACATGAAACATGTTGGCAATAGACAAGAGGTTTGGTTTGAGACCAAAAAAACCAATTGTGAATAATGATCTCAAACAACCCCGAAAAATGAGAGTTAAAATATGTCTTAAAATAATTTAAACATATAATATATTAACTCCCCCATTGATATACACATGAATCAAAAATTCAAGCATGTCAATATAACCCCCAAGGTCCCCATTTTCATGAAAAAATAAGTTTGAAAATATTTTCAAAATCATGAAACACACACAATCAATGGGTATGCTAAAATAAACATTGAAGCACAATACCCATTCAATATGCATATGTGTGAGGAACCTAAACATTAGGTAACCAAACCCAAGAGGAGTTTGATTTCCTAACGTAATCACACGAGGTGATCACATCCCTAACTAGAGAGTTGATGAAACTATCTCTCTCTTGCATACTAACCTTAGTGGGAATCCATAATCTCAAGGATTTCCTAAGCAATGGTTTTGCCTTTGCAAGAGGGATGGATGTGGCATGCTTAGGTGTAGAAATGAATTTCTTGGCATGCAAAGAATGAGGATTTTGCTTCTTAGCAAAAAATGAAAGTTTTTCATTCTTCATCATTACCTCGTGATCTATATGCTTCGTGTTGGTGTTATTGTTGTACAAGAAAGCATTGTGATTCTTCTTAGGTGCTTTAGCAATATTTCTTATATTTGCACCATAAGAGGAATTAGAGGTGGGTTTGGGCACCACATTTTGAATATAACCCAAACCTCCTCTATGATTTGCCGCATGTTGTTTTTCCAAAAAATCGTGGAGTGAATCCCTAGAATACACAAAGCTTATGAGCTTACGTGATTCCTCTTTACATTTCAACGTAAGTTGTTTAATGTGAGTATCTAAGCTAAGGTTTTGAGCAACAAGATTTTTGTAACGACTGGTTTTCATGTATTTGGATTATTATATTATATATATGTTTTGGTGAATTTTCTCCTTATGTGTTGTTTTCGTCTCCGTAGCTTTCATTTTCGATCGTTCGTCGTGATTTTCTAGCTTCTTCCTTAGAATCGTCGATTTTGGAATGAGTCATTCGTGACGGGCTTCATATCGGTCATATCTTATTGTTAGATCAAGCCTAGGGGTCTTAGGAATCGATCCCGGAGCTTCGCGCTCCATTTTGGAACTTTTTGTGCACGTTAGCCGGTACAAGAATGGGAACCGACCGACTAGATGACGATTTAGTCGATCGGCAAACCTTCATGGACCAACTAGTGGGCTTTGTAAATTACTCAGGAGTTACTGTTTATCGTTAGTCGGTCTAAGAACATTTGTCGACCGACTAGGTTGCAAACTAGTCAGTCAGCAATCGTTCTTTAACCGACTAGCTATATGATAATTTTGATACCAAGTACTATTCATTCTTAGTCGGTCTAAGAACGTTCATCGACCGACTAGATGAGAAACTAGTCGGTCAGTAGTTGTTCTTTGACCGACTAAATCTACATCCTATTTTTGTACAGGAGTTACTGTTTGGACTTAGTCGGTCTGCGTTGGTCAACCGACCGACTAGTTCCCAAACTAGTCGGTCAGTGGTTGCTCTTTGACCGACTAATCTGTGTCGAAACCCTAATTTCTGGGCAGCCGCCAGCACTCCCTATTTAAACCCCACCCACGATTTCTTTCATCCCTCTTTCATTCTCCTGAGCCATTTTCTCCCCCAAATCACCCTCCAACATTTCATCAAGCCATTCCTTCTCCCTTGGAGCTTCCCTCTCCATTTTGGCCGGCCACCACCTCTTGATCGCCGGAAAAACCCCCAAAATCCCCCAAAATCCCCTGGAGAGTCTACTTGGGAGAACGAGGATGAGATGCGAGAGCGTTACCCACTTTTGTTCTGGGACACGTGAGTGTTGGGAAATTCCGAGGACGGAATTTTTCTTAAGTTGGGGAGGATGTAACGACTGGTTTTCATGTATTTGGATTATTATATTATATATATATTTTTTGGTGGATTTTCTCCTTATGTGTGGTTTTCGTCTCCGTAGCTTTCATTTTCGATCATTCGTCGTGGTTTTCTAGCTTCTTCCTTGGAATCGTCGATTTTGGAGTAAGTCATTCGTGACGGGCTTCATATCGGTCATATCTTATTGTTAGATCAAGCTTAGGAGTCTTAGGAATCGATCACGGAGCTTCGAGCTCCATTTCGGAACTTTTTGTGCACGTTAGCCGGTACAAGAAGGGGAACCGACCGACTAGATGACGATTTAGTGGTCGGCAAACCTTCATGGACCAACTAGTGGGCTTTGTAAATTACTCAGGAGTTACTGTTTATCGTTAGTCGGTCTAAGAACATTTGTCGACCGACTAGGTTGCAAACTAGTCGGTCAGCAATCATTCTTTAACCGACTAGCTATATGATCATTTTGATACCAAGTACTATTCATTCTTAGTCGGTCTAAGAACGTTCATCGACCGACTAGATGAGAAACTAGTCGGTCAGTAGTTGTTCTTTGACCGACTAAATCTAAATCCTATTTTTTTACAAGAGTTACTGTTTGGACTTAGTCGTTCTGCGTTGGTCAACCGACCGACTAGTTCCCAAACTAGTCGGTCAGTGGTTGCTCTTTGACCGACTAATCTGTGTCGAAACCCTAATTTCTGGGCAGCCGCCAGTACTCCCTATTTAAACCCCACCCACGATTTCTTTCATCCCTCTTTCATTCTCCTGAGCCATTTTCTCCCCCAAATCACCCTCCAACATTTCCCCAAGCCATTCCTTCTCCCTTGGAGCTTCCCTCTCCATTTTGGCCGGCCACCACCTCTTGATCGCCGGAAAAACCCCCAAAATCCCCCAAAACCCCATTTCTCCAGATTTTTCCCATCCATTCCAGATCTGAACCCTAGGTTCCCCGGATCGTTTCTTCCGTTGCCGTGCTTGCTCGGCATCATTCTTCCGCTCCGATACGGTAATAAATCGATCTCTTAATGTTTTCATAACCCATTGTGTTTTTGTGAAACCCTAATAGAACTAGGTTGGATGTTGTTCTAATATTGTTTTGCCATGGCAGCGATCTCATCTCCGTAGTTAGCATTTGTGTGACGGCCTCGTTGATCGTCATCCTCGGTGCTAGGCAAGTGAAACTTGCCACTTAGGGTTTTGGGCCATGTCTTAGGCCATTTGCTTGTTGTAGGCGTAAAAGAGACTAGGCGACGAAATGATACTCGCCTAGGCGCAATTTCAGGAACTAGCTTGACAACGAAGCTAGATCCGACCTTTATCATGTTGCATAACTACCATGTCATGTTTAAATTCCAATAACGGTACGCAAATTAATTGTCATGTCATTGCATTCTTTAAGTGTTCCTGTGATTGTGTAGCTCCGCTACACCTTGTGAAATGATTGAGGCTAGGTGCACCCCTATGCCAAATGAAATACGCTCCTGGTTTGTGATCCAGGAAACGAGCTCTTGTGTGGGGCAACCCTGGCTTATTTACTGAGCTCGTGTACGGGGACCCTGGCTCGTTTACACGTGGGTTTTGGGGTAAGAGTTAAGCGGCCATTCAACTGGGAGTCTGCCCGATCAGCAACTGGAGTTGTAAGGCGTAAACTCTGGGTTCTGGGGTAGTGTTAAGCGGCCAATCAGTGTGAATGTCCAACAGTTCAGCTGTAAGGCGTAAACATATACAAATAACTTGAAACGTGACTAGTGAAAAGATTGAGATTGTTAGTAGCTTGGCTACTCTTGACATGTCCTGATAAATTGTCTCTTGTACTTATTGTTTCACCATGTCTTACTTGTGCACTCATACCATAACTTCCATGTCATGCATACTATAACTGCTAGGTTGCTAGTTTGCCTTCCTTTTTAGTTTCCTTGCCCAAGTCTTTTAGACTTACTGACATGTGTCCCTTTACATTTTTGGGTGACACATGTTAGATCCTGAGCCTGAGTTCGTTGTTGAGGACGAGGTGTTTGCGGACGCCGAGCCCGAGCCTGTCTTTGGCGAGGAGTACATGGACACTGGGAACCAGTCCTAGTGTCTTCGTTGAGCTTTCCCCTTTTGTTTTAGACTGTTGTAGTTGTCGGTGCGCAGCACCTATACTTTGTTATGTTTGTCCTTGTTGGCCTTGTTCTGGGCCTTTAGACTCTTTCTTTTAGCCTGGTGGCTTTTCTGGATGTTGAACTTAACTTTCATGTTGGACAAATTCTGAGATTTGAGATTTTATTTCTGTCTCTCCTTGTGTTATTATTGTTGTTCCGTTTGTGGTTACAGGGACCTGCTTATGTTTTATTGACGCTTATCAGGTTTGGGGCTTCGCAGCTCCACTCTCGTGCGGACCTTTTCACGTCCCGCCTCCATTTTAGGGAAGCGGGGCGTGACAGGTTTTTTTGGTGGCCCATGCAGGTCTCTTCTGTAATTGCGATTATCGGAATGACGATAATAATATTAGAATGTCCAATAAACTAAGTTCGACATCCGAGTCATAAGCTATGAGTCTAATCTGCTTCGTTTTCTGTGTCATTAGATGGCAGGAAGGTGATTCACCCGTGGTGGAGGTAGTGGTGCGCCCCCTCATGACGAGGAGCCTGAGTGGGAACCTGTAGGATCCTGTCAAAACAGAGTTAGGATCGATAAATGAAGTTGAGACTTACGCTTGCGTATGCGGCACAGTAGTCACGGAACTTCGCCTTCGGATTCGCCACGACGGATCGAGTCTTCTCACGAACGGAGTAAGGCTACTAAATCCACAATCTAAAATTCAACTTTTAGATAAAGAACTTGGATAAAGAGAGAGCAAGGATTTCGGCAGAGCTTCGCTAGAATGAAATGCAAGGCAAAATACAATGCAAAAGTGTAAGGAAATGGCTAACCCTTGGGTCTTATTTATAGCCCCCAAGGTAGTTATTTTAGGAGTAATTGTTCCTTTGGAACAATTTAACTAAAGTGTACCATCATACATGGCATATTATAAGCTTAAGTTGTACCATATGCATGGTACAACATAAGCTTAAGATATTACCCCTTTATTAGCCATATGTCGCATGCACTTATGCACATATAATGCGACTTTCCCATTAATCTAGAGATCCTCTCCGCAAGGGAATAGATTCCCTTTGCACACGACTTTATGTGTGCGACGTTCGAGGTCCGTGTTCCCTCGTACATCCCCTACAAGGGTGTACAAACGTCATCCATATCCAACATCTCCCACTCACACTTGAGGGGATTGTAAGAGAACGTCTTTCTCTTAGTTCTTTCATCTATCATACCGAGAAATAGTCCGTGCGACCATCATGCGCGTAGAGTCTGTTGTTGTGCACTTGTTAGAGATACACAACGACCTCGAAGGTGCAAAGTTGAGTAGTTCAACGCATGCTTTACCCTAGATTATTTCTTCACATTTCTTATACTTTATATTCAACAATTGAATCCCATCTGGATTACAATTGGCTGGCCAGCTTTGAATCAATTAAAGTCCAAATGCGAATATGAAATCAATCTTCCTCTTCTTGCGAACCTTCTGATCTTGACTTGATTCGCTTTTCTAACGTGCCCCGCCGAGCCGAATTATCATAGCACATTAGCAACACGCTAAGATAGCGATCATCTCGTCAAATCTAAAGGAACCAATTGGAGTCCTTGAGGGTAAGAGTTAAGACCCATATGGCCTTTGAGTCTCACATAATAGCAAACACTATTGCTACTAACTCAGTGGTCGAAATGCATACGTGGTATGAACACGTATTACAACATCACTCATTTCCCAGGGAGAGTATGTCTTAATGATGTTGTACGGATGAAAGATCAGACACCACAGTGCCTATCTTTTGAGTCCCCTTACTACTCGTGAAATATTCCCAGACTCTCATCCTGCATAAGACAGATAGGATTTAAAAAATCCTATGAGATCTCTTTTAAATATCCTTGTGATACAGATCTCAGATCTTTTGTAAGCATCCATATGATGCAGATCTTTCATTCGACTATCTTGTTTAAGTCATGACTCTAAATCATTCGTCTAATGATTTTGACTTTAAACTAGTCTCATCTCTATCTTATCCATCTGATAAGATAAGGCGGTTGCTCATGTGAGAGAGCCAACCTTAATCTGTCCGACATACACACAATAAAATAGCTGAGACTTAAACACAAATGTATAAAATCATTTGTAAGAAACTTGTATGCAATATATAAAAGAACTTCTTCCTTTTATTAAACTTTGATCTTCTATAGACATGGGAAATATTACATGATACAGCTCAGCACCTACGCATTCCCATAGATGATAAGTGTTTGAAGAACACATCTCTGGGGATCGCCTTAGTAAGGGGATCCGCTATCATCTTATGCGTGGATATGTATTCTAGGTCTTCTTCCTTCCGTTTGTCATAGTCCTTCGCAAACTTGAATCGAATATCAATGTGTTTGGTCTTACAATGAAATTTTGGATCTTTGACATAGGCAATCGAAGCTTGACTATCACTGTATATAGGAACAGTGCTCGAGTCAGTGGCATTCGTCAGCCTGTCTAAGAATTTCCTAAGCCAAACAGCTTCTTGGACCGCCATGCTGAATGCTACGAATTCGGCTCCCATGGTTGATAGGGCGATGTAGGTTTGCTTCTTGCTGCTCCAGGATATTGCACCATTCCCGAGCAAGAAAACAAAGCCTGAGGTAGATCTTCGCTCGTCGAGATCACCTGCCCAATCAGCATCGGTATAGCCTTCGAGTCTCAAGGTATTGCCTTGATAGCACAACACATAGTCCGCAGTCCCTTTGAGGTACCTTAATATCCTCTTCACCGCTTTCCAGTGTGCCTGTCCTGGGTTGGATTGGTAACGGCTTACCATACCAACAGCATAGCAAATGTCCGGTCTGGTACACATCATGGCGTACATTAGACTCCCGACAGCACTGGAGTATGGAACCTTTTCCATTGCTTTCTTTTCTTTTGGATCTTTGGGACACATCTCCAAACATAGACCCTCGCCTTTGCTTATTGGAGTATCAATTGGCTTGCAGTCCTGCATATTAAACTGTTCTAAAACTTTCTTTATATATGTCTCTTGAGAGAGAGAGAGAGAAGTTTCTTGGAACGATTCCTTGGGATCTTAACCCCAAGGATATATGCAGCTTCACCCATGTCTTTCATTTCAAAGACGGATGAAAGCCAAGCTTTGATATCCATGATAAGATGCTTATCATTTTCGGCTATAAGTATGTCATCTACATAAAGAGACATAATTACATACTTGTTCTTAATCCTCTTAATGTATACGCAGTAGTCTTCGTCGAGCATGGAGAAACCATACGACAAAACGACTTCTTGAAAGCGCATATACCACTGCCTTGAGGATTGTTTAAGACCATATATGGATTTACGAAATTTACAAACCTTATGTTTGTTTTCTTCTTGTACGAACCCGTTTGGTTGTTCCATGTAGATCTCCTCATCTAGTTCTCCGTTAAGAAAAGCAGTCTTTACATCCATCTGATGTAACTCGAGGTCCAAACAAGCCACCATTGCCAGAATTAAGCGAATGGAGGTAAAACGCACGACAGGAGAGAAAGTCTCTTCGTAGTCTATTCCTTCCTGTTGCGTGAAACCTTTCGCAACAAGGCGAGCTTTATATTTCTCGATGGAGCCATCAGCCTTATGCTTGATTTTGAGAACCCACTTGTTCCCAATGGCTCTACGTCCCTTAGGTAAATCAACCAAGTCCCAGACTTGGTTTGTTTTCATGGATTGAAGTTCTTCTTCCATCGCCGCTATCCATTTATCTTTAGCAGGGCATGTGACGGCCTGTTTGAAATTTGCAGGTTCGTCATCATCTTGTAGTAATGTCATGAATGTTTGAGGAAATTCATCCTCAAATCTCAGAGGTGTTAGCCTCGTTCGATTACTACGTCTTGCTTGAGTTTGATCACTCCCACTTGGAATGACATCACTCCCACTTGGAATAACATCACTCCCACTCGGAATAGGATTGGTATCGTTCGTATCATCCATTGGTGAAGTTTGAAACGTATTTTCTTCTTCACCAAGGATTCTCCCACTCGAACGTTCCGATCCTTCTTGATCCCAAGTCTCAAACAAGGACAAGTCTTGACTTATCTCACCCAGTCTTGGAAAATCGTTTTCCAAGAAGACAACATTCCTCGATTCGAATTCTATTAGACCCCCATTGTCCTCTTGATCGACGAAAACATATCCTTTGGAGTTTTCAGCGTATCGGATGAAGATACACTTCCTCCCACGTGGCCCAAGTTTGCCATATTTGTGAGAGGATAAATGTGCATAAGAGGCACAACCCCAAGGTTTTAGAATTCTTATGTCTGGAGTTCTATTGTTCCACAACTCATAAGGAGTAGAACTTACCGACTTCGAGGGTACACGGTTTAAGATGAATGCTGCCGTCAATAATGCATCACCCCAAAAGGTGATGGGCAAATTTGCCTGAGACATCATTGATCGGACCATTTCCATCAATGTCCTATTTCTTCTTTCCGCAACACCGTTTTGTTGTGGAGTATAAGGCATAGTTATTTGATGAACTATGCCTTTTTCATCACAGAGTTCCTTAAAACTCGTTGATTGATATTCTCCACCCCGATCGGTCCGCAAGACCTTTATCTTGCGATCTAGTTGATTTTCCACTAAACTCATATAGTTTTTGAAGAAAGATAAAGCTTCATGTTTGTGGGAAATCAAATAAATGTGACCGAAACGGGTGAAGTCATCAATGAAGGTGATGAAATAGGACTTCCCGCGTCTTGTCTTAACATTCATTAGACCGCAAATGTCCGAATGAAAAAGCTGTAATGGAACTTCGGCCCTTGTGCCAGTTCCAAACGGCTTGCGACAAGTTTTCCCTACAAGACAATGTTCACAAGTTGACATTTCAACTTTTGAAAGATTAGATAGCAAGCCACTTTTGGCAAGTCTATCCATTCTAGTTGGTCCAATGTGACCAAGTCTTGCATGCCAACAAATGATCTCAGATTCAGAATTAGAAGCATTTGTCAAATGGAAACTTTCAGTAATAGAAGAAGAATCATCATACATAGTGTTTAAAACAATCAATCCATTACAAACATTACCCGACCCAACTAAAGAACTATTAAAAACAAGGTCAACATTTTGTTCATAGAACCTCCATTCATAACCTAAAGACATTAACATGACCACAGATACGATATTCCTTCGAATAGCTGGAGCAAAGAGGACATCGTGCAATAATAGAGTCCGGCCGTTGTCGAGAAGTAGCTTGCATGTTCCGACGCCTTTGATTTCAACACGAGTGTTGTTGCCGACGTATATCCACTTTGTTCCTTGAGTTATCCTTCGATACTCTACGAAGAACCTTATGTCCTTCGCTACGTGGTCCGTGGCCCCTGAATCAATCAACCAAAAATAGTTAGATTCAGCAAGAAACATGGAACTAGAAACACATATGTAACTAGCCCTACAAGTTACCTTATCACTTCCATCCGTACACGTACGGGCGAAGTGACCGTACTTGTTGCACTTAAAGCACTTGATCTTCTTCAAGTTTTTCTTCTTTGAGTGCATATTCTTTTGCCACTTTTTGTTCTTAGTCTTCTTTGAGGTTTTCGGTTCTTGCTTTCGTTCGTTCATAAACCTTAAGCGTTTATCCTTCCGCTTCTTTCCTCCATGTGAGGAACTAGCGGCCATGTGCACTTCGGCACTAGATTTTGCGGCCTGAATCCGCTCTTCCTCGAGTTCGAGGTGTTTGGATACATCGCTTAAAGTTTTAATGCACTCATTATGAGTGAGGTGCATTTTCATGTTATCCCAGCTATCTGGGAGTGAACGAATGACTGCTTGGATCTGCTATTCGTCAGACAGCGTAAGACCCGCATCCTTCAATTCAGCTATGAGATTCGCCATGTGGCGAAGTTGCTTTTTCATAGATTGATCTCGTCGCATTTTGTACGAGTCAAATTGAATATTTAAGAAGCGGAGTTTGGTTACCGAAGTTCCACCAAACTTTATTTCTAGCCCAGACCATATGTCTTTGGCTAGGTCGAATTCCCGAAATAGACGCATTATGTCATTGTCCATTGCGGACAATAACGTAATACGTGCTATTTTGTTCTTTCGAGTCCAAGTCTCATAAGCTTCTCGGTCCCTCTTGTGTTGGGCCGTATTGCCCAATTCAGGTTCTTCCATTATGTTTTGGAGTGTTTCAAGCACATCTTGCTCCTCCAAAACATATTGGATTTTTATTGACCATAGTTTATAATTGTCGCCGTTGAGCTTCTCACCTTTGTTAAGCTCGGCGACAATGTTCTTAGAAGCGGTAGACATATTCGAATCAAAAAACTGCAAAGAAAATGAAAAACACGATCAAAATTCTATGCATAAAGCTTCGATTCTTTAAACACTTGATAAGTTCCTTGGATAAGCTGAAATGTTACTCTAGAATCGAGAAGTTCACTACGTTCCCAACTACCATCTAGAAGTAACTTTCAAATTATCCCTCTTGTCTCATGTAAAAAGAAATCAGAAATAATACCCGTATGGTACCAGCAGCGAAAAAATACTTTTGAAAAACATATCTTTCAAAATGGAATAGGTGAGAGTTTGCGCAAAGAATTTTAGCGCAACAATTGCCAAGCCACAAGACCTGTTCTACACACCCATGGGTTAGATAACCATGGCCGGATCGTGGTAGGACTTGGAATTCTAAATTGCGCTATCCCGATTAAGGACGGGACATAACCTATTTGAAAACACCTTTTTCAAAAATTTGAAATACATTGGCTAATCTCCGTAGAGTAGAGCACAATGTCATAAGTACATTGGCTAATCTCCGTAGAGTAGAGCACAATGACATGGCTAATCTCGCATGAAGTAGAGCACTATGGCTAATCTTCAAGGAGTAGAGCCCAAAAAAAATTTTATAAAACAAGAGTAGACGACTGTCGTTAGCCCCGTATGGACTAGTCGGCACATTCATGTTTGACCAAGGCCTTTTGTCACCCCGTATGGGTTAGTCAGCAAGTTCGTGATCGACCAAGACCTTCTGCCGGATTGGTCGACCAAAACACCCAAATTGGTCGACCAAAAAAATTTGGTCTGAAACTTCTCCCGGCCAGGGCCTCTGCCCTGGCCGAGGCTGGCCAAGGGCCAGCCAGGGCCGGCCAGGGCATTAGCCCTGGCCTCTGCCAGGGCCGGCCAGGCCCTGGCCGAGGCCAGGGCGCCGGCCCTGGCCTCTGCCAGGGCCGGTCAGGCCTGCCCTGGCCACTGCCAGGGCCTGCCCTGGCCTCTGCCAGGGCCGGCCAGGCCGGCCCCTGGCCTTGGCCGAGGCCGGCCACTGCCGGCCTGGCCTTGGCCGGCCACTGCCGGCCTGGCCATGGCTGGTCATGGCCAAGGCCATTTTGGCATTGGCCGGCCATGGCCCATATGGCCATGGCCTTCCACCCCCTTTGAATGGGGTTGCCGCACACCCCGTCGGAGGGGTGGTCGTGGTGGTTATTGGCCGTAGCCATCCCCCTCCGCATGGGGGGGTGCATGGCCTTCGTAGCCCATTTGGCCATGGTGCACATGCACTAAAATTCATCTTCCCCGATGGGAATAACCACCATCTTCTTCTCCGGTGAAGCACCCGTTCGTCGATGAAGCACCCGTTCGTCGAGAAAGTAGTTATTTTCTAATTGCCGTGTGTCAAAAATGAAAAATAACATACTACGTGAACGGTCGGTTCTTCCTGTCACGGAGAGTTCCTGCCATATCCGTAATGACAGAAGACCCCAACGTGAAAAGAGCAACCGCTGTGTTCTCTCTGTCACGAAGCGTTCCTACCATATCCATAATGGTAGGATACCCATTCGTGAAAAAGACAATGCCTCGTTCATCGGTTCGACGTGACGGTGGTTTTGACCGGGGCGAACCCGTATGGCTCTGATACCAATGTAGGAACCTATCAAAACAGAGTTAGGATCGATAAATGAAGTTGAGACTTACGCTTGCGTATGCGGCACGGTAGTCACGGAACTTCGCCTTCGGATTCACCACGACGGATCGAGTCTTCTCACGAACGGAGTAAGGCTACTAAATCCACAATCTAAATCTCTACTTTTAGATAAAGAACTTGGATAAAGAGAGAGGAAGGATTTCGGCAGAGCTTCGCTAGAATGAAATGCAAGGCAAGAATACCATGCAAAAGTGTAAGGAAATGGCTAACCCTTGGGTCTTATTTATAGCCCCCAAGGTAGTTATTTTAGGAGTAATTGTTCCTTTGGAACAATTTAACTAAGGTGTACCATCATACATGGCACATTATAAGCTTAAGTTGTACCATATGCATGGTACAACATAAGCTTAAGATATTACCCCTTTATTAGCCATATGTCGCATGCACTTATGCACATATAATGCGACTTTCCCATTAATCTAGAGATCCTCTCCGCAAGGGAATAGATTCCCTTTGCACACGACTTTGTGTGTGTGACGTTCGAGGTCCGTGTTCCCTTATACATCCCCTACAAGGGTGTACAAACGTCATCCATATCCAACAGAACCCACCAATGGAGAGATGATGCGGATGATGCTTCAGATGATGCAAGTGCAGCAGGGCATGCTCCTGTAAGTCCAGAATTCTCCAGTTGTTCGAGCTGGTCGGGCAATCCAGGATGCCCCTCGCTCCGAGCCGGGAGCGAAGCAATTTCAGGAGCTGGGTCCCGCATATTTTGATGAGTCTGAGGGTCCTCTGGCTGCCGATGAGTGGATTTGGAACATTGAGGATAACTTGAAGATGGCCAAGATCACCCCGGTTGGATGGGTTGATTTGGCGAAGAGGCAACTCAAGGATAATGCTCGGAACTGGTGGGATGCAGAAGAGAAGATGCTGGTGGAGCCGATAGCTTGGGCTACCTTTAAGTCCATGTTTGATGAGGAGTTCTTTCCGAAGGCTGCTAGGAAGGAGATGCTGCAGCACTTTATTTATCTGAAGCAAGGGAGCTTGACGGTGGACCTGTACCACCAAGAGTTCACTAGGCTGAGTCGGTTCGCACCGAAGATGGTGTAGGATGCTGATGAGAGGGCTCAGAGGTTCCTGCAGGGACTTGCTTTGGAGCTCCAGAGTTTTGTGTCTTCCTCTCATCTGGACTCTTATCAGAAGGTTCTGGTCGCTGCGAGGAGGCAGGAGCTGAACCTGAGTCAGAGGAGAGGACATGTTTCTGGTGCTGGGAAGAGGCCTATGGAGCAGGCCAGGGCGGTGGTTAGGCCCGGTTTCAAGCCTAATCAGCCAGCTCAGTTTAAGAGGCCAGGAGGGCGCAATCAGAAGACTTGCCATTTCTGCGGCAAGCCTGGCCACATCAAGGATCAGTGTAGGAAGTTTTTGGGCCAGTGTTTGGTTTGTGGTGATGCTTCTCATGTCGCGAAGGATTGTCGGCATGTGAATCAGATGCGGAGGGCACCTGTTGCAGCACAGACATTGCAGCAGAGAGTGCCTGTTCCTGCCGGTCGTGGAGCAGCTATTGTCCCTCAGAGGCAGGCCTTTCAGCAGGCTTTTCCGCCAAGGAGACATGCTTTTCTGATGACCGATGTGGAGAGCGAGGCTGTGGATGAGGTTATCGCAGGTAATCCTCAATCTAGCCGTTACTTTCCTAGCTAGTTTTAATTGTTAGATTATGTTGTTTGCTTGAACATGATTGGTTGCTAGACTAGGGCTTGATTGTTAGACTGTTTGTAGGTGTGATTTTGGTGTGCACATTTCCTGCACGAGTTCTCTTTGACTCTGGTGCATCGATGTGCATTATTTCTCGGAGCTTCGTGGAGAAGCATTTCTTGTCGACGTCCCCTCTTCCCAAGAGTTGGAATATAGTTACAGGGATTGGTGTGGTCTCGGTGCATCGTGGTTGCAATTCTTGCTCGTTGGTGGTATGTGGACATGAGCTTTACGATGATTTCATTGTCCACGACATTATCAACTATGATGCGGTCCTTGGGATGGATTGGCTTGCGAGCTTCTATGCTACGATCGACTGTCGAAGGAAGAAGGTGGTGTTCGAGATTCCCGGACATCCAGTATTTGAGTTCAGCCGAGGTAGCAGCTCGCTTGGTCCTGTCAGGTTTCGGGCCAGGCTGGTGGAGATTGTGGCTATGCAGATGGAGCTGGAGAGGCCAGATGTGGTGCGAGACTTTGATGACGTCTTCCCCGAGGAGATGTTTGGATTGCCACCCGACCGAGCTTTAGAATTTTCTATTGATCTTGTTTCGGGAGCGCAGCCGATTTCGAAGGCGCCGTATCGTATTGCACCCGCTGAGTTGGAGGAATTGCGAAGGCAGCTGGATGAGCTTTTGCAGAAGTGTTATATCAATCCTAGTGTGTCTCCGTGGGGAGCACCGGTGCTGCTGGTGAAGAAGAAGGATGCTTCGCGTCGCATGTGCGTGGACTATCGGGAGCTGAATGCGGTAACCATCAAGAATAAATACCCATTGCCTCGCATTGATGATATTTTTGATCAGCTTGGAGGTTTGAGGGTGTTTTCGAAGTTGGATCTGAGGAGTGGTTATCATCAGCTGAAGGTGAAGAAGGAAGATGTTCCGAAGACAGCATTCAGGACGAAGTATGGACACTACGAGTTTGTGGTTATGCCCTTCGGTGTAACCAATGCACCCGCAGTTTTCATGAATCTGATGAACCTGATTTTCTACGACTTTTTGGATAAGTTTGTCGTTATCTTTATTGACGACATTCTAATCTATTCAAAGTCGGAGGAGGAGCATGCATCGCACTTGAGGACGGTGTTGGAGATTTTGAGGAAGCATTGGCTGTATGCTAAGTTTTCGAAGTGCGAGTTTTGGCTGGACAGAGTCGCTTTTCTCGGGCATGTGGTGACTGGAGATGGTATTTCAGTGGATCCCAAGAAGATCAGGGCCATCAGGGAGTGGCCTGTTCCGCAGTCGGCGTCTGAGATTCGGAGTTTCCTTGGACTTGCTGGTTACTATCGGCGCTTCATCAAGGACTTTTCCCGTATTACTGAGCCGATGACCAGATTGACGCAAGAGGATGTACCTTTTGTTTGGTCGGGTGATTGTGAGAATGCTTTTGGTGTTTTGAGGGAGAGATTGACGACTGCCCCTATTCTTGTTGTGCCTGGTCGCAGCGGTGGATTCGAGATCTTTTGCGATGCTTCTGGCAAGGGTCTCGGTTGCGTTTTGCATCAGCATGGACATGTTGTGGCGTATGCTTCGTGTCAGCTCAAGGCTCATGAGAAGAATTACCCGACGCGTGACTTGGAGTTGGCTGCTGTTGTGTTTGCGCGCAAGATTTGGAGTCACTTCGTGCTGAGTGAGAAAGTGAAGATCTTCACCGATCACAAAAGCTTGAAGTATATTTTCACTCAGAAGGAGCTCAACATGCGACAGCGTCGATGGTTGGAGCTCATGGCGGATTATGAGATTGATTTGTAGTATCACCCTGACAAGGTGAATGTGGTTCCTGATGCGCTGAGTAGGCTTCCAGCGGTGATGATTTTGACTTCACAGTGGAGATTGCAGCAGGATTTTTGCGAGTCTGGTATGGAGATTGTTCTTCCTGGGGAGGCTTCTTCGTTGATGTGTATGCAGATACAGTCGATGATCGTGGATCGGATTAAGGCTGGCCAGGCTGAGGATCCGAAGCTGGTGAAGATTCGGGAGCAGGTGGAAGCCGGTCTGCGGACTGACTTTTTGATTCATGAGGATGGCTCGCTGAGGTTTGGAGCCAGATTGTGTGTGCCAGCTGGGGATATTAGAGAGGAGTTGATGGTGGAGGCACATAGTTCGCCATATTCTGTGCATCTTGGTGGGACCAAGATGTACAAGGATCTTCGTCTGAACTATTGGTGGCATGGTATGAAGAGGAGCGTGACTCGGAGTGTAGCCAAGTGCTTGGTTTACCAGCAAGTGAAGGCGGAGCATCAGCGTACGGCAAGGTTGCTACAATCGCTTCCGATTCCGGAGTGGAAGTGGCAACACATCACTATGGATTTCGTGATTGGACTACCTCGGAGTCCGAAGCAGAATGACGCGATTTGGGTGATCGTAGATCGATTGACCAAATCCGCGCACTTTATTCCATTCCGAGTGGGACAGTCCACTGAGGTGCTAGCGAGGAGATATTTGGAGGTAAATTCTTTTACTCTCCGTTTTTATTTCCTTTTCCTAGTTTAGATAGTGATGTAATGTGAATCGTGCAGGAGGTCGTGCGACTTCATGGAGTCCCCGTGAGCATTGTGTCGGAAGAGACACGAGGTTCACATCTCAGTTCTGGCAGAGTTTGCAGAAGAGTTTGGGTACGCGTCTGAGTTTCAGCACGGTGTACCATCCGCAGACGGATGGCCAGTCCGAGAGGACGATTCAGATCTTGGAGGACATGCTGAGGGCGTGCATGTTGGATTTCAAGGGTACGTGGGAGGACCATCTACATCTGGTAGAGTTTTCTTACAACAACAGCTTCCAGGTGAGTATTGGCATGTCGCCTTTCGCCGCTCTTTATGGGAGGAAATGTCGATCGCCATTGAGTTTGGATGACGTTGGTGATCGGGAACTGTTGGGACCTGAGATGATTATGGAGGCCGTGGATGTTGTCAGGAACATTCAGGAGAGGTTGAGGATTGCTCAGGGCCGTTTTAAGCATTGGACGGATGCTAAACGGCGTCCTTTGGAGTTTCAGCCAGGCGACCATGTGTTCTTGAGGATTTCCCCGAATCGTGGTGTGATTCGCTTTGGGAAGCGAGGAAAGTTGAGCCCGCGATACATTGGACCGTTTGACATTCTGGAGAAAGTTGGCGAGGTAGCCTACCGCTTAGCCTTTTCGCCATCTTTGGAAGGAGTTCACAATGTTTTCCATGTGTCGCAGCTTCGTCGATACATTAGTGATTCATCTCATGCTGTGGATTTCTCGGAGATTATCGTTCGCCCTGATATGACGTATGACCAGCAGCCAGTGCTGATTCTAGACAGGCATCAAAAGTCACTTCGGAACAAGGTTGTCAATCTTGTGAGGGTGATGTGGCGACACGGCTCGCCTGGAGAGTCTACTTGGGAGAACGAGGATGAGATGCGAGAGCGTTACCCACTTTTGTTCCGGGACACGTGAGTGTTGGGAAATTCCGAGGACGGAATTTTTCTTAAATTGGGGAGGATGTAACGACTGGTTTTCATGTATTTGGATTATTATATTATATATATATATATTTTGGTGGATTTTCTCCTTATGTGTGGTTTTCATCTCCGTAGCTTTCATTTTCGATCGTTCGTCGTGGTTTTCTAGCTTCTTCCTTGGAATCGTCGATTTTGGAGTAAGTCATTCGTGACGGGCTTCATATCGGTCATATCTTATTGTTAGATCAAGCCTAGGGGTGTTAGGAATCGATCCCGGAGCTTCGCGCTCCATTTCGGAACTTTTTGTGCACGTTAGCCGGTACAAGAAGGGGAACCGACCGACTAGAGGACGATTTAGTCGGTCGGCAAACCTTCATGGACCAACTAGTGGGCTTTGTAAATTACTCAGGAGTTACTATTTATCGTTAGTCGGTCTAAGAACATTTGTCGATCGACTAGGTTACAAACTAGTCGGTCAGCAATCGTTCTTTAACCGACTAGCTATATGATCATTTCGATACAAAGTACTATTCATTCTTAGTCGGTCTAAGAACGTTCATCGACCGACTAGATGAGAAACTAGTCGGTCAGTAGTTGTTCTTTGACCGACTAAATCTAAATCCTATTTTTTTACAGGAGTTACTGTTTGGACTTAGTCGTTCTGCGTTGGTCAACCGACCGACTAGTTCCCAAACTAGTCGGTCAGTGGTTGCTCTTTGACCGACTAATCTGTGTCGAAACCCTAATTTCTGGGCAGCCGCCAGCACTCCCTATTTAAACCCCACCCACGATTTCTTTCATCCCTCTTTCATTCTCCTGAGCCATTTTCTCCCCCAAATCACCCTCCAACATTTCCCCAAGCCATTCCTTCTCCCTTGGAGCTTCCCTCTCCATTTTGGCCGGCCACCACCTCTTGATCGCCGGAAAACCCCCCAAAATCCCCCAAAACCCCATTTCTCCAGATTTTTCCCATCCATTCCAGATCTGAACCCTAGGTTCCCCGGATCCTTTCTTCCGTTGCCGTGCTTTCTCGGCATCATTCTTCCGCTTCGATACGGTAATAAATCGATCTCTTAATGTTTTCATAACCCATTGTGTTTTTTTGAAACCCTAATAAAACTAGGTTGGATGTTGTTCTAATATTGTTTTGCAATGGCAGTGATCTCATCTCCGTAGTTAGCATTTGTGTGACGGCCTCGTTGATCTTCATCCTCGGTGCTAGGCAAGTGAAACTTGCCACTTAGGGTTTTGGGCCATGTCTTAGGCCATTTGCTTGTTGTAGGTGTAAAAGAGACTAGGCGACGAAATGATACTCGCCTAGGCGCAATTTCAGGAACTAGCTTGACAACGAAGCTAGATCCGACCTTTATCATGTTGCACAACTACCATGTCATGTTTAAATTCCATTAACGGTACGCAAATTAATTGTCATGTCATTGCATTCTTTAAGTGTTCCTGTGATTGTGTAGCTCCGCTACACCTTGTGAAATGATTGAGGCTAGGTGCACCCCTATGCCAAATGAAATACGCTCCTGGTTTGTGATCCAGGAAACGAGCTCTTGTGCGGGGCAACCCTGGCTCATTTACTGAGCTCGTGTACGGGGACCCTGGCTCGTTTACACGTGGATTTTGGGGTAAGAGTTAAGCAGCCATTCAACTGGGAGTCTGCCCGATCAGCAACTGCAGTTGTAAGGCGTAAACTCTGAGTTTTGGGGTAGTGTTAAGCGGCCAATCAGTGTGAATGTCCAACAGTTCAGCTGTAAGGCGTAAACATCTACAAATAACTTGAAACGTGACTAGTGAAAAGATTGAGATTGTTAGTAGCTTGGCTACTCTTGACATGCCCTGATAAATTGTCTCTTGTACTTATTGTTTCACCATGTCTTACTTGTGCACTCATACCATAACTGTCATGTCATGCATACTATAACTGCTAGGTTGCTAGTTTGCCTTCCTTTTTAGTTTCCTTGCCCAAGTCTTTTAGACTTGCTGACATGTGCCCATTTACTCTTTTGGGTGACACATGTTAGATCCTGAGCCTGAGTTCGTTGTTGAGGACGAGGTGTTTGCGGACGCCGAGCTCGAGCCTGTCTTTGGCGAGGAGTACGTGGACAATGGGAACCAGTCCTAGTGTCTTCGTTGAGCTTTCCCCTTTTGTTTTAGACTGTTGTAGTTGTCGGTGCGCAGCACCTATACTTTGTTATGTTTGTCCTTGTTGGCCTTGTTCTGGGCCTTTAGACTCTTTCTTTTAGCCTGGTGGCTTTTCTGGATGTTGAACTTGACTTTCATGTTGGACAAATTCTGAGATTTGAGATTTTAATTCTGTCTCTCCTTGTGTTATTATTTTTGTTCCGTTTGTGGTTACAGGGACATGCTTATGTTTTATTGACGCTTATCGGGTTTGGGGCTTCGCAGCTCCACTCTCGTGCGGACCTTTTCACGTCTCGCCTCCATTTTAGGGAAGCGGGGCGTGACAATTTTCATTTGTAAGGCTCAATTCCTTAACTTGAGAGAGAAGTGTCTCTCTCTCACTAGTGTCATAAGCATGCTTTTCATCATGAATATTTGCACTAGATGATTATAAATCATGCACCCTACTCATAGCATTATCAAGTTTAACTTTCATTTTGTCATATGAGTCGATGCACTTACTTGCTAAGTTGGAGGCCACATTTAAGAGGTATTCGAGTTCCTCGTAGGATAACTTTTCCTCCTCAACTTCCTCATCACTTTCCTCCCCGCTTGAGCTTGACGAAGACTCTTTCCCATTAGCCATGAAGCAACAGTCTTCTTTAGAGTTGAGCCATGCCTCTATCTCTTCATCGCTTGAGTTTGAGGAAGTTAATGACGACTCATCAAAGGCAACGAAACACCTGTGATTGTGCTCCTTGTCATCCTCTTATTCATCATTAGATGTGCCCCCATCGGAATCATCAAATGTGCCAATAAGTCCATTCTTTTGTTTTTTGACCTCGGACTTGGCTTTCCCATGTTCCTTCCCTTTACCCTTGTAGGTATCTATGGTGGGTTTGGAAGGGCATTCGGTAGTCACATGACCTTTTCCACTGCAGTTGAAACAAACCAACTTGTTAGACTGAGAGGCAAACTTTGACGAAGATATACCTTGTTTGTCCTTGAGGAATGCCTTGAATTTCTTGAATTTCTTGGCAAGCTCGATGTAGTCATCGTCACTAAAATCTTCTTCTTCATCTTCACTTGGAGCTTCTTGTTGGAACTTATTTTTTCACTTGAAAGACTCCTTCTCAACATGAAGAGCAACCCCCTTTTATTTTCGGGCTTGGTTGACTGAATCTCTTCCTTATACTGAAGTAACACTTCATGAGAAATCTCCAATGTATGCCAAATACTGTTGGCCGATTTACACATGGAGATGCGACCGAACTCATCTGGAGTGAGGGCACAATGGAGTACACACATAGCCCTAGCATTGATTCTGATCAAATCCTTCTCCGCTTTAGTTCTTGAGGCTGCGGGTGAAGTAGGCTCCTCAAAAGGTGACTCTATGATGTCCCAAAGGTTGTGACCCTTCAAGTATACCATCATCCGGATCTTCTAACTTGGGTAGTTGGTTTCGTTGAAGAGCGGGGGTCGGACGGTTGAGTGACCTTCTTCATAAGACGCGATGAGGCGTTGAATGCCATAGTTGCAGTATGTTATAACCTCGCTCTGATAACAATTGTAAGTATTGCCTTACCCTTGCAATACTAACAACACACACTAGAGGGGGGTGAATAGTGCAATGGAAAGAAAATTGTTGAATTAAAATTAAACTTGCAAATGCGGAATTATAAATGCAAGAGGAATTAAATGACACAATTAATCCAAACAAAAACATAAGATTTTACCATGGTTCCCCAAACTTGGGTACGTCCAGCCACACCAAGATTCACTATATTCCCACAGAGAGAAGTGAATACAAACATCACAAGGAGATACCCCACAACGGGGATTTATGCCCTACACAAGGACCCAACCAACCCTACACGAGGATCAAGACTCCCATACAAAGAATCACTAGCTCCCACTCAGAGAATTAGGGTTAGCTCTACACTAGGACACTAAACTCCCACAAAGAGAGTTACTCTCACAAAGAGAGTTATTCCCACTAAGAGAATATCCTAGTCTCACAAAGAGACACACTCCCACAAAGAGAGAAAGACTAATTCCCACAAAGAGAATTAGTGATACAAATACACCAAGTAAAATAAATACTCTTACATATGCCTTGATATGCTTACTCATGAATGGATGCAAGGCATTGAAGAGGATCTCCAAGTGTTAAGATATGCTTGAGAGCACTTGGATGATTTCTTTTGAGCTGGACTTCAATGCATGAAGATGAATGAATGCTCAATAGAGGGAAATGAGGGAGCTTGAGAGTTGCTTATAAATCTCTTAAGATTTTCAATAGCATCAAGAAGTATAAGAGATGACAACACACTCATATATAAAGGAACCCTATATCAAACCCCAAAACCTAAGAAAACAGCCAAAGAATCAATTCTGCAACGGCTAGAAACTGGGCAAAAATGACAGGAACAGTCGACTAAAGATCAAAAGACAGTCGACTGATCAACGGCTAGAAAATATCCAACGGCTATAATCTAAGCCAGGACAGTCGACTGATGAATTCGATACAGTCGACTGTAAACAGGACAGGCGCCTGTTAATCCTTCAGCTGGCGACTGCTACAGGAGATGGAATGAAACAGAGAGCTGCACTCTTTCTACAGATAAGCACACAGTGTTGGATCCTGTCAAAACAGAGTTAGGATCGATAAATGAAGTTGAGACTTACGCTTGCGTATGCGGCACGGTAGTCACGGAACTTCGCCTTCGGATTCGCCATGACGGATCGAGTCTTCTCACGAACGGAGTAAGGCTACTAAATCCACAATCTAAATATCTACTTTTAGATTAAGAACTTGGATAAAGAGAGAGGAAGGATTTCGGCAGAGCTTCGCTAGAATGAAATGCAAGGCAAGAATGCCATGCAAAAAGTGTTAGGAAATGGCTAACCCTTGGGTCTTATTTATAGCCCCCAAGGTAGTTATTTTAGGAGTAATTGTTCCTTTGGAACAATTTAACTAAGGTGTACCATCATACATGGCACATTATAAGCTTAAGTTGTACCATATGCATGGTACAACATAAGCTTAAGATATTACCCCTTTATTAGCCATATGTCGCATGCACTTAAGCACATATAATGCGACTTTCCCATTAATCTAGAGATCCTCTCCGCAAGGGAACAGATTCCCTTTGCACACGACTTTGTGTGTGCGACGTTCGAGGTCCGTGTTCCCTCGTACATCCCCTACAAGGGTGTACAAACGTCATCCATATCCAACATCTCCCACTCACACTTGAGGGGATTGTAAGAGAACGTCTTTCTCTTAGTTCTTTCATCTATCATACCGAGAAATAGACCGTGTGACCGTCATGCGCGTAGAGTCTGTTGTTGTGCACTTGTTAGAGATACACAACGACCTCGAAGGTGCAAAGTTGAGTAGTTCAACGCATGCTTTACCCTAGATTATTTCTTCACATTTCTTATACTTTATATTCAACAATTGAGTCCCATCTGGATCACAATTGGCTGGCCAGCTTTGAATCATTAAAGTCCAAATGCGAATATGAAATCAATCTTCCTCTTCTTGCGAACCTTCTGATCTTGACTTGATTCGCTTTTCTAACGTGCCCCGCCGAGCCGAATTATCATAGCCCATTAGCAACACGCTAAGATAGCGATCATCTCATCAAATCTAAAGGAACCAATTGGAGTCCTTGAGGGTAAGAGTTAAGACCCATATGGCCTTTGAGTCTCACATAATAGCAAACACTATTGCTACTAACTCAGTGGTCGAAATGCATACGTGGTATGAACACGTATTACAACATCACTCCTTTCCTAGGGAGAGTATATCTTAATGATGTTATGCGGATGAAAGATCAGACACCACAGTGCCTATCTTTTGAGTCCCCTTACTACCCATGAAATATTCCCGGACTCTCATCCTGCATAAGACAGATAAGATTTAAAAAATCCTATGAGATCTCTTTTAAATATCCTTGTGATACAGATCTCAGATCTTTTGCAAGCATCCATATGATGCAGATCTTTCATTCGACTATCTTGTTTAAGTCACAACTCTAAATCATTTGTCTAATGATTTTGACTTTAAACTAGTCTCATCTCTATCTTATCCATCTGATAAGATAAGGCGGTTGCTCATGTGAGAGAGCCAACCTTAATCTGTCCGACATACACACAATAAAATAGCTGAGACTTAAACACAAATGTATAAAATCATTTGTAAGAAACTTGTATGCAATATATAAAAGAACTTCTTCCTTTTATTAAACTTTGATCTTCTATAGACATGGGAAATATTACATGATACAGCTCAGCACCTACGCATTCCCATAGATGATAAGTGTTTGTAGAACACATCTCTGGGGATCTCCTTAGTAAGGGGATCCGCTATCATCTCATGCGTGGATATGTATCCTATGTCTACTTCCTTCAGTTTGTCATAGTCCTTCGCAAACTTGAATCGAATATCAATGTGTTTGGTCTTACAATGAAATTTAGGATCTTTGACATAGGCAATCGAGGATTGACTATCACTGTATATAGGAACAGTGCTCGAGTCAGTGGCATTCGTCAGCCTGTCTAAGAATTTCCTAAGCCAAACAGCTTCTTGGACCGCCATGCTGAATGCTTCGAATTCGGCTTCCATGGTTGATAGGGCGATGCAGGTTTGCTTCTTGCTGCTCCAGGATATTGCACCATTCCCGACCAAGAAAACAAAGCCTGAGGTAGATCTTCGCTCGTCGAGATCACCTGCCTAATCAGCATCGGTATAGCCTTCGAGTCTCAAGGTATTGCCTTGATAGCACAACGCATAGTCCGCAGTCCCTTTGAGGTACCTTAATATCCTCTTCACCGCTTTCCAGTGTGCCTGTCCTGGGTTGGATTGGTAACGGCTTACCATACCAACAGCATAGCAAATGTCCAGTCTGGTACACATCATGGCGTACATCAGACTCCCGACAGCACTGGAGTATGGAACCTTTTCCATAGCTTTCTTTTCTTTTGGATCTTTGGGACACATCTCCAAACATAGACCATCGCCTTTGCTTATTGGAGTATCAATTGGCTTGCAGTCCTGCATATTAAACAGTTCTAAAACTTTCTTTATATATGTCTCTTGAGAGAGAGAAAGAAGTTTCTTGGAACGATTCCTTGAGATCTTAACCCCAAGGATATATGCAGCTTCACCAATGTCTTTCATTTCAAAGACAGATGAAATCCAAGCTTTGATATCCATGATAAGACGCTTATCATTTCCGGTTATAAGTATGGCATCTACATAAAGAGACATAATTACATTCTTGTTCTTTATCCTCTTGATGTATACGCAGTTGTCTTCGTCGAGCATGGAGAAACCATACGACAAAACGACTTCTTGAAAGCGCATATACCACTGCCTTGAGGATTGTTTAAGACCATATATGGATTTACGAAGTTTACAAACCTTATGTTTGTTTTCTTCTTGTATGAACCCGTTTGGTTGTTCCATGTAGATCTCCTCATCTAGTTCTCCGTTAAGAAAAACAGTCTTTACATCCATCTGATGTAACTCAAGGTCCAAACAAGCCACCATTGCCAGAATTAAGCGAATGGAGGTAAAACGCATGACAGGAGAGAAAGTCTCTTCGTAGTCTATTCTTTCCTGTTGCGTGAAACCTTTCGCAACAAGGAGAGCTTTATATTTCTCGATGGAGCCATCAGCCTTATGCTTGATTTTGAGAACCCACTTGTTCCCAATGGCTCTACGTCCCTTAGGTAAATCAACCAAGTCCCAGACTTGGTTTGTTTTCATGGATTGAAGTTCTTCTTCCATCGCCGCTATCCATTTATCTTTAGCAGGGCATGTGACGGCCTGTTTGAAATCTGCAGGTTTGTCATCATCTTGTAGTAATGTCATGAATGTTTGAGGAAATTCATCCTCAAATCTCAGAGGTGTTAGCCTCGTTCGATTACTACGTCTTTCTTGAGTTTGATCACTCCCACTTGGAATGACATCACTCCCACTTGGAATAACATCACTCCCACTCGGAATAGGATTGGTATCGTTCGTATCATCCATTGGTGAAGTTTGAAACGTATTTTCTTCTTCACCAAGGATTCTCCCACTCGAACGTTCCGATCCTTCTTGATCCCAAGTCTCAAATAAGGATAAGTCTTGACTTATCTCACCCTGTCTTGGAAACTCGTTTTCCAAGAAGACAACATTCCTCGATTCGAATTCTATTAGACCCCCATTGTCCTCTTGACCGACGAAAACATATCCTTTGGAGTTTTCAGCGTATCGGATGAAGATACACTTCCTCCCACGTGGCCCAAGTTTGCCATATTTGTGAGAGGATAAATGTGCGTAAGAGGCACAACCCCAAGGTTTTAGAATGCTTAAGTCTGGAGTTCTATTGTTCCACAACTCATAAGGAGTAGAATTTACCGACTTCGAGGGTACACGGTTTAAGATGAATGCTGCCGTCAATAATGCATCACTTCAAAAGGTGATGGGCAAATTTGCCTGAGACATCATTGATCGGACCATTTCCATCAATGTCCTATTTCTTCTTTCTGCAACACCGTTTTGTTGCGGAGTATAAGGCATATTTATTTGATGAACTATGCCTTTTTCATCACAGAGTTCCTTAATACTCGTTGATTGATATTCTCCACCCCGATCGGTTCGCAAGACCTTTATCTTACGATCTAGTTGATTTTCCACTAAACTCATATAGTTTTTGAAGCAAGATAAAGCTTCATGTTTGTGGGAAATCAAATAAATGTGACCGAAACGGGTGAAGTCATCAATGAAGGTGATGAAATAGGACTTCCCGCGTCTTGTCTTAACATTCATTGGACCGCAAATGTCCGAATGGATAAGCTGTAATGGAACTTCGGCCCTTGTGCCAGTTCCAAACGGCTTGCGACAAGTTTTCCCTACAAGACAATGTTCGCAAGTTGACATTTCAACTTTTGAAACATTAGATAGCAAGCCACTTTTGGCAAGTCTATCCATTCTAGTTGGTTCAATATGACCAAGTCTTGCATGCCAACAAATGATCTCAGATTCAGAATTAGAAGCATTTGTCAAATGGAAACTTTCATTAATAGAAGAAGAATCATCATACATAGTGTTCAAAACAATCAATCCATTACAAACATTACCCGACCCAATTAAAGAACTATTACAAACAAGGTCAACCTTTTGTTCATAGAACCTCCATTCATAACCTAAAGACATTAACATGACCACAGATACGATATTCCTTCGAATATCTGGAGCAAAGAGGACGTCGTGCAATAATAGAGTCCGGCCGTTGTCGAGAAATAGCTTGCATGTTCCGACGCCTTTGACTTCAACACGAGTGTTATTGCCGACGTACATCCACTTTGTTCCTTGAGTTATCCTTCGATACTCTACGAAGAACCTTCTGTCCTTCGCTACGTGGTCTGTGGCCCCTGAATCAATCAACCAAAAATAGTTAGATTCGACAAGAAACATGGAACTAGAAACACATATGTAACTAGTCCTACAAGTTACCTTATCACTTCCATCCGTACATGTACGGGTGAAGTGACCGTACTTGTTGCACTTAAAGCACTTGATCTTCTTCAAGTTTTTCTTCTTTGAGTGCACATTCTTTTGCCACTTTTTGTTCTTAGTCTTCTTTGAGGTTTCCGGTTCTTGCTTTCGTTCGTTCACAAACCTTAAGCGTTTATCCTTTCGCTTCTTTCCTCCATGTGAGGAACTAGCGGCCATGTGCACTTCGGCACTAGGTTTTGCGGCTTGAATCCGCTCTTCCTCGAGTTCGAGGTGTTTGGATACATCGCTTAAAGTTTTACTGCACTCATTATGAATGAGGTGCATTTTCATGTTATCCCAGCTATCTGGGAGTGAACGAATGACTGCTTGGATCTGCTGTTCGACAGACAGCGTAAGACCTGCATCCTTTAATTCAGCTATGAGATTCGCCATGTGGCGAAGATGCTTTTTCATAGATTGATCTCGTCGCATTTTGTACGAGTCAAATTGAATATTTAAGGAGCGGAGTTTGGTTACCGAAGTTCCACCAAAATTTATTTCTAGCCCAGACCATATGTCTTTGGCTAGGTCGAATTCCCGAAATAAACGCATTATGTCATTGTCCATTGCGGACAGTAACGTAATACGTGCTATTTTGTTCTTTTGAGTCCAAGTCTCATAAGCTTCTCGGTCCCTCTTGTGTTGGGCCGTATTGCCCAACTCATGTTCTTCCATTATGTTTTGGAGTGTTTCAAGCACATCTTGCTCCTCCAAAACATATTGGATTTTTATTGACCATAGTTTATAATTGTCGCCGTTGAGCTTCTCACCTTTGTTAAGCTCGACGACAATGTTCTTAGAAGCGGTAGACATATTCGAATCAAAAAACTGCAAAGAAAATGAAAAACACGATCAAAATTCTATGCATAAAGTTTCGATTCTATAAACACTTGATAAGTTCCTTGGATAAGCTGAAATGTTACTCTAGAATCGAGAAGTTCACTACGTTCCCAACTACCATCTAGAAGTAACTTTCAAATTATCCCTCTTACTTGTCTCATGTAAAAAGAAATCAGAAATAATACCCGTATGGTACTAGCAGCGGAAAAATACTTTTGAAAAACATATCTTTCAAAATGGAATAGTTGAGAGTTTGCACAAAGAATTTTAGCGCAATAATTTCCAGGCCACGAGACCTGTTCTACACACCCATGGGTTAGATAACCATGGCCGGATCGTGGTAGGACTTGGAATTCTAAATTGCGCTATCCCGATTAAGGACGGGACATAACCTATTTGAAAACACCTTTTTCAAAAATTTTAAATACATTGGCTAATCTCCGTAGAGTAGAGCACAATGTCATAAGTACATTGGCTAATCTCCGTAGAGTAGAGCACAATGACATGGCTAATCTCGCATGAAGTAGAGCACTATGGCTAATCTTCAAGGAGTAGAGCCCAAGAAAAAACTTTATAAAATGTTAGCCCCGTATGGGCTAGTCGGCACATTCGTGTTTGACCAAGGCCTTTTGACATCCCGTATGGGCTAGTCGGCAAGTTCGTGATCGACCAAGACCTTATGCCGGATTGGTCGACCAAAACACCCAAATTGGTCGACCAAAAAATTGGTCTTCATCACTCCCGGCCAGGGCCCCTGCCCTGGCCGAGGCTGGCCAAGGGCCTCTGCCCTGGCCGGCCAGGGGCGGCCTGCGGCAGCCCTGGCCACTGCCAGGGCCGGCCGGGCCACTGGCCTGGCCTCGGCGAGAGGCCGGCCAGGCCTCTGCCTGGCCTGGCCTAGGCCAGAGGCCCCTGGCCTCGGCCAGGGCGGCCAGGCCCTGGCCAGGCCGCAGCCAGGGCCTTCTGGCCCTGGCCGCAGCCGGCCAGGGCCGGCCCTGGCCTGGCCAGGCCGCGGCCAGGGCTCTTTGGCCATGGCCGGTCTCCCCCCTTCATGGGGTTACCGCACACCCCGTCGGAGGGGTGGCCGTGGTGGTTATTGGCCGTAGCCAACCCCCTCCGCATGGGGAGGGGGGTGCATGGCCTTCATAGCCCATTTGGCTATGGTGCACATGCACTAAAATTCATCTTCCCCGATGGGAATAACCACCATCTTCTTCTCCGGTGAAGCACCCGTTCGTCGAGGAAGTAGTTAGCCTCCAATGGCCGTATGCCAAAAAATTAACCCACTTCAAAAATTCGTAAACTACGCGCTCCACATGAAGAGAGCGTACATTCCCTATGAATGGATACTCAGCATCCATGAAGAGAGCGAGTTTGACGATATGAACGGTCGGTTCTTCCCGTCACGAAGAGTTCCTGCCATATCCGTAATGACAGAAGACCCTAACGTGAAAAGAACAACCGCTGCGTTCTCTCCGTCACGAAGCGTTCCTACCATATCCATAATGGTAGGATACCCATTCGTGAAAAAGACAACGACTCGTTCATAGTTTCAAAGGGGCGACGGTTTGACCGGAGCGAATCCGTATGGCTCTGATACCAATGTTGGATCCTGTCAAAACAGAGTTAGGATCGATAAATGAAGTTGAGACTTACGCTTGCGTATGCGGCACGGTAGTCACGGAACTTCGCCTTCGGATTCGCCACGACGGATCGAGTCTTCTCACGAACGGAGTAAGGCTACTAAATCCACAATCTAAATCTCTACTTTTAGATTAAGAACTTGGATAAAGAGAGAGGAAGGATTTCGGCAGAGCTTCGCTAGAATGAAATGCAAGGCAAGAATGCCATGCAAAAAGTGTTAGGAAATGGCTAACCCTTGGGTCTTATTTATAGCCCCCAAGGTAGTTATTTTAGGAGTAATTGTTCCTTTGGAACAATTTAACTAAGGTGTACCATCATACATGGCACATTATAAGCTTAAGTTGTACCATATGCATGGTACAACATAAGCTTAAGATATTACCCCTTTATTAGCCATATGTCGCATGCACTTAAGCACATATAATGCGACTTTCCCATTAATCTAGAGATCCTCTCCGCAAGGGAACAGATTCCCTTTGCACACGACTTTGTGTGTGCGACGTTCGAGGTCCGTGTTCCCTCGTACATCCCCTACAAGGGTGTACAAACGTCATCCATATCCAACACACAGGCGACTGATGTCAATAATACAGTCGACTGGCTATTAGTCAGATGACTGTAAAACCTTAGTCAGTCGTCTGCAACATAAGATGGAGAAAAACAGAGAGAGGCAGAGATTGCACTTACGCTACTCAAGCGATTGATGAGCAATCTACAGGCGACTGTAAATATACAGGCGACTGTAAACTGACCAGTAATCGACTGTGCGTAAAGCTCAAGTTTGAGTCAATTGAAATGTTGACTTGAGCTGTGCATAGCAGGCGACTTAGAAGGATCTACAGGCGACTGGAAATCACCCAATCGACTGTGTTTCCCTCAGCAGGCGACTGATGGAGAGCTAGAGACTCCAAATGAGTCTTTGGACAAAGTGAACCTATTAGGTTGGATTTATGATAATCCTAAGACTCACTAAGATGGTTAGATGCAAATGCATGTATGAGTAAACCATCTAACAAGGCATTACATTAACCTAGACTCAAAAGAGAGAGAAAGCAATAAAGTAAATATTACATGGATTACATTACTTTCCTTAGAGTCTAAGTCTTCAATCTTGATGGCTTGAAGCTCTCCATCATCTCCAAGCTTTGGCACTCCTTGAGTCTAAGCTTTGGCCCTTCTCCACTTGATGTCCATCCTTACACCAAGTGACTAGTCTCCAAGAAAGATATTCTAGGAATGAAACTGTGAGACTAAAATATGAGAGTTATTAACAACAACATAATGTTGTGATCATCATCAAAATAAGATTGGTATGAAACACCAATACTCAACATTTACTGCATCATTTCATATCATTTTCGCAATTCGAAGATCATATTTATATATATTATCGTGCCTCTAACGATATTTACTAGTTTCGTGTTGAATTGTAGATTTTCAGGAACTTTTGAGTGAATTGGAGAAATTATAGTATATGGACACATCCGAGCCATCTGGAACATCATTGGCAAGGTTTACTAAGTGTTCGCCGAGGTGAAGAAGAAGATTGGAGGAAAAGAGGAGAAGAGGAGAAAAGAAGGAGAGTTAAGAGCTCTAGAGGCCAAGAGAGCTGTTTGCCAGGCAGCTTGGTCGAGCTGCTCAGCACTCGACCGAGATAACACTCATATGGCTCAAGTAGATCAGATACGCCTCGCTCGACTGAGCAGACATGTCACTCGGTCAGACCGACTCGACAGCTACCAACACTTAGCAGATTTTCAAGAGCCCAATGCCACTCGATCAAGCAGACCAGTTGCTCGACCGAGTGGAATCAAAACAGAGTGAAGATTTCGAGGGTTTCTCATCCATTGTAGCTCGACCGAGTAATCATGGCGACTCGACTGAGCAATCATGGCGACTCGACCGAGCAGAGCTTCTACTCGACCGAGCACAATCAAAATAGTACGCTGATTCTGAAGACCTTTCAAGCCCACTGTTGCTTGACCGAGTGGAGGGGCTGCTCGACCGAGTAGATTGGCAACTCGACCGAGTAGATGGGCTACTTGACCGAGTATCCCGTATCAGCCCAGAGCCAAAGAAGTAGCAAAGCGGGACCGCATATCTAGCTCGACCAAGTGGCCCGCTACTCGACCGAGTAGGGCGCCGTGACCTGACTAGATGGTGGGCCCAATTGCCCATATCTTGAGATTTTTGAGGGGTCCACCCTTATTGTATATAAGCACAATTTTTACCCTAGATTAGAGAGCTTGTTATTTTCCTTAGTTGTAATTTTAGTTTAGTTTTCTTAGAGAGATTTCATAGCCGTCGCTATTTTGTAGAAGACAAAGATTGGATTTTTATTAATTGCTTTTTCTTGGAATCTTGAGTTTTTAATTCTCTGCAATTGTCTATCGATCTACGACGTTTTGGTAACGATTTTCAACCTTCTATTTTAATGTCTTCTATTGCGATGATGATCTCTCTTGATTTTACTAAATATTCCAGTGTTACTTCTATGATCCTTGAGTAGTCTTATCTATGGCAAATGGATTAGCCCTAGGATCTTAGGATTTAGATATTAAGTTAGGATTTTTTATGTTGTTTTGGTATAAAGGGATGTGTTTTGGTTGATCCATCCAAGTTTGTAGGAGATACCATATAGGGTTTGTGACCACGACAGTGGCGCATAATTCTTGGACGGATATCATATGAACGTAATTCGGTATGTTAGTAAATCCAATTAGCGTTCATGACCACGACAGTGGTGTGCACTTTGATGGGATCGACCGACATCCTTGTTGGAATTTCATAATTCCATATTTCTATTCCCATACGGTTTTGATATGAAAACACATACAGTGCTACTAACTCTATGTATGTAGATACAAATCAATGCTAAGTTCCACACAATCAGATATCTTCATGCGTATTCAAACGGATATATCATAGTTCATGAAGCTGAAAAGGCAAAGGCACCTAATCCACGACTTGGATATATAATCACTTGATAAGGATCCCCAGCAAAGAAGCTTCTCAGATTCAGTTGCAGATGCAGTCCTATCTACGGCTTTAAGTAATCAATGTAAAATTTACTTTATTAGAGTCACAAAGCCTTGTGATAATATGTCGTAGTCATCTAGGTTCCATTACTCAGATATCTACACTTCCCAATTTCGAAAATTCGCAACTTTGAAAATTGGCAACCAATAACCCCATTTTGGTCGACCAATTTTAAACCTTCGAATTTGAATATAGGATTACATATGCAAACTCCCATAACCGTATAGATTCTAGAACTGTCTTCCAACGGTCAAAATTTTCTCTCTAAATTTTGGTCGACCAATTTGTCCTTTTGGTCAACCAATTTCAAAACTAGCCGTTTTGATCCCAAATTTTCAGGGACGGTTCTTGCCCATTTTCCAACGTTAACTACAGTCCCCAACCGTCCCTAAACACTATAAATAGAGGGGTAGACACTCTCTTTCTCTTCACTCACTTTCCTCTTCTTTACTCTCTTATTTGTTGAAATCAAGTCTTTCATTTTCTAAAGCTTTAGGCCATTAGTTGTTCTTTTCTTATTAGTAAGAAGAAATCATTAGATTTCTTTCTTCATTTAAGAACGTAAGAACTTGGATTTTCAACATCATTTTGGAAATTTGTTTGTGTTCATAATTGCAAGAAGAAATCGATTGATCTCTCTCTTCTTTTATGAACCAGAGAACTTCAAGTATTGCTCTTCATTACATATCTTATACATCTTGAAGTTCATCTTATAAATACCATCCTTGAATTCATTCTCTGAAATTCATAACAAGGCTATAGGTGTTTTTCTATTTCATTATTTAACAGGTTTGAATCTCTGTTTAAAGATTGTACAAAGTTTGGGACATGTGGAGTGTCGCCATTTTTGTAAGTTTGTGCTTGCGGGGCAAGTGATTATAGTGGATTGAAAATCTCTACTGGGAGTAGAGGACTGGAGTAGGATCAAGAGGATCCGAACCAGGATAAATCTCTGTGTTTGCGATTGATTTATTTTTCAGTACTTATCATTTTATTTCTGTGCCATCTTTGCAAATATCAGTAAAGTTTTATTTGCAACATTTTTATTATATACACTATTCACCCCCCCCCCCCTCTAGTGTATTGATCCATACAGGCTAAAATTACATTTGGTATCAGAGCAAGGCTAAGATGGCAGCAAGTTCCTCAGCATCAAACATGAACGCCGTTCCACACAACTACAATCAGCATCCTGAAGGGCACTCTCAAGTTCGTCCTCCTCTATTTGATGGTTCTAATTACTCATATTGGAAAATACGAATGGAGATTCATCTCCAAAGTATGCATTATGAGATTTGGGACATCGTAGAGACAGGATACACAAAGCCAACAACACCTGTTGCTAATTGGACCGCCAACGACAAATCTGCAAAGACCAATAACTCAAAGGCCATGAATGCTTTATTCTGTGCCATGGATAAACATGAGTTTAATCGAGTATCTCAGGCCAAAAGTGCAAAGGAAATTTGGCATATACTCGAGGTAACTCATGAAGGAACCAATAAAGTGAAGGAAACCAAGATTGCCTCTGTGGTTCATCAATATAAGTTGTTCAAGATGCAAGACAAAGAGACGATTGGAGAACTGAATACCAGGTTCACTAACATTATTAATTCTCTTAATGCTCTTGGAAAAGTTTACTCTTCTCTTGATCAGGTACGCACGATTCTTAAGGTACTCTCCCCAGAATGGCGTCCAAAGATCACTGCTATTGAGGAAGAGAATGATCTTTCCACATTATCCATGGAAGATCTAATTGGTAACTTAATGGCACATGAAGTCACATTACAAGATGTAAAAGAGGAATCAGATCAAAAGAAGAAAGTACTCGCCTTCAACATAACATCAGATAATGAAGATTCAGATGATGACATGGCATTCTTTGCCAAGAACTTCAGAAAGTTCTTTCAAAAAGGTAAGTATAATAATAAATCTAAAAATACTGATTCTTCTCTTTGTTTCAATTGTAATAGGCCAGGACATATGAAGAAATATTGTACACTTCTCAAAGCAAAGTTCAAAACTTCCAACAACAACGATCAATCTAGAAGAGAAAGGAAGTTTGACAAGATGAAGAAAGCATTTGCAACAACTTGGGATGAATCTTCAGATGATGAAGATGACCATGATGAAAGTGCTAATATGTGCTTTATGGCATAAGATAATGAAGATGAGGTAAGTGCTTTTAGTAATGAAGAATTATTAGATGCATTGAAAGATCACTATTCTCGTTTCAAAAATTTAAATAGTCAACATAAATCTTTGAAACAGAATAATGACAATCTCCTTATTAAATATCAAAAATTATCTTCTTCTAAGAACACTACACCAAATTCCATACATATTGAGAATACATCTTCTCAAAATTTAGATCTTAGTAAAGAGAATGATATTCTCAAAACTAAGAATCTACAACTTCATACACACATATCTGAAATGGATAAAAATATTTCATCACTAAAGATGAAATACGATGAGATGTCTTCCAATATTAATAAATTTAACAAAGGAAAGACAAATCTCGCTGATTTGCTAAAAATTCAATATCCAGCAAATCATAGACTAGGACTGGGATATTCTCATAAGGATGCACTCAAGTCTTATAATACTTCTTCCTCTGGTAACAAAACAATTTTTGTTAAACCACAAAAGAAGAATCACGCATTCATTTACACGAAGAAAGTAAACATTCCTACTTCTTCTTCACAAAGAGATGTTACTAACATCTCAAAACCTTCTCCTAAGAAACCTACTACAATTAGTATATGAGTTCCTAAGGATTCATGTTTAAAAGGTATAAATAATTATATTTCTCATTATGTTCATTCTATTGTTCATTCTGGCGATTACATTAGAAAGCCAAATTCCACTTGGGTTTGGCTTCCAAAAATCTAATCCCAAGGACCCTCAAATAAAGGGTACCAATGCTTAATGTTTATCTTTCAGGTACCTAAAAAGGAAAGATGGATTTTGGATAGTGGATATTCAAAACATATGACGGGAAATGTCAACTTGCTTTCAAGCGTTAAATATAAAGATGGAGGCACAGTTACCTTTGGTGACAACAAGAAAGGAAAAATCATAGGCACCGGAACCGTTGGTAATTCAAATCAGCCTATCATTGAGAATGTTCACCTAGTTGACGGTTTGAAACACAACTTACTTTCCATTAGTCAGTTATGCAATAAAAATTACAAAATAGTTTTTGAACAAAATGATTGCATCATTTATAATTCCGATATGTCATCTGTTTTATTCTGTGGTAAGCGTAAAAATAACATTTATATCTTATGCATGTCTATTACCACTCACAATCACTATTTAATGATTACTTCAGATGAAACACTATTATGACATAAACGTTTTGGACACACTAATTTCAAAAATCTAGCACATATTTCAAAACACAATTTAGTAAATGGAATGCCAAATATTTCTTTCAAACACAAACATTTCTGTGATGCGTGTCGACAAGGAAAAATGCACAAATCCTCTTTTAAATCAAAGGACGTTATCTCAACAAAGAGACCATTAGAACTCCTACATTTGGATTTGTTTGGTCCTTCAAGAGTAACCTCTTTGAATAGAAGTAGATATGCATTTGTCATTGTTGATGACTATTCAAGATACACTTGGGTTATATTCTTACAAAATAAGAATGATGCTTTTCAAGGATTTTCAATATTTTGTAAAAAGATACAAAAGATCAAATCCTCTAACATTGTCACTATTCGTAGTGATCATGGGGGAGAATTTGAAAATGAATCCTTTACCAAGTTTTGTAATGATAATGGCATTACTCACAATTTTTCTTTTCCTCGTGCTCCTACTCAGAATGGAGTAGTAGAAAGGAAAAATAGAACTTTACGAGAATGTGCAAGAACAATGCTTTGTGATAGTAATCTACCAAAATATTTTTGGGCAGAAGCTGTCGCAACTGCTTGTTACATTATGAATAAAGTTCTCATAAGACCATTGCTTAATAAAACTTGTTTTGAATTATTCTTTGATCGCATTCCTCGTGTATCATATTTTAAAGTGTTTGGATGTAAATGTTTCATTCTAAATACTAAAGATGCACTCGACAAATTTGATTCAAAGTCTGACGAAGGTATTTTTGTTGGACACTCAACGCGTAGCAAAGCCTACAGAGTATATAACAAAAGAACATCAACAGTTGAAGAATCACTGCATGTCATATTTGATGAAAACCCCTCATCTAATTCTCCCATCATTGATGAAGAAGAAAATATGTTACCTTTATCTAATTATTTAGATAATATTAAACTTGATGAAATTGATGCTACTAAACATTCTGTTGAGTTTATTTCAGATAATACAGATCTTCACAAGGCATTTGCACAAGTTCCAAACCATCCATCAGAATTAATCATTAGAGATATTACAGATGGAGTTAGAACTCGTCGTCAAATTGAACAAATGGCGCATTGTGCTTTCCTTTCATCCATTGAACCTAAGAACATCAAAGATGCATGTGAAGACAGTTCATGGATTATCGCTATGCAGGAAGAACTCAATCAATTTCAACGAAATGATGTTTGGGAATTAGTTCCCAGACCAATAGATCATTCAATTATTGGTACCAAGTGGGTATTCAAAAATAAATTGGATGAATCTGGTCAGGTAATTAGAAACAAGGCACGATTGGTTGCACAAGGTTATAATCAAGAAGAAGATTTTTCTAAGATTATGCAGAAATAATTTGAGATGAGTCACATTGGTGAACTCAATTACTTCATCAGTCTTCAAATCAAACAATTAAGGGAAGGAAGCTTCATTCACCAAAGCAAGTATTCTAAGGAACTCATCAAGCGTTTTGGTTTAGAAAGTTCTGCAGAAAAACGTACTCCAATGAGTACATCTACTTATCTCGACAAAGATTTAAATGGTAAGAGTGTTGATCAACGTCTTTACAGAGGTATGATTGGCTCTCTACTTTATCTAACTGCTAGTAGACCAGACATTATGTTTTCAGTATGTTTATGTGCACGTTTTCAGGCAGATCCTAAAGTTTCACATTTAACTGCCGTAAAAAGGATTATTAGATATTTTAAGCACACTTCTGATTTTGGTTTATTTTATCCCAAGTCAAGCACATTTGATTTATTATCATATAGTGATGCAAACTTTGCTGGTTGCAAATCTGATTGTAAAAGTACCAGCGGTACATGCCACTTTTTAGGTCATGCTTTAGTTTCTTGGTTTAGCAAGAAGCAAAACTCTGTTTCATTATCTACAACCGAGGTAGAATATATTGCCGCCGGTTTAGCATGTGCTTAAATCTTATGGATGAAACAAACTATTTCAGATTATGGTATTGATTGCTCTACTTGTCCTATTATGTGTGCTAATACTAGTGCTATTAATCTTTCTAAAAATCCAGTGCATCATTCTCGTACAAAACATATTGATGTACGTCATCATTTTCTAGATGATCATGTTCAGAAAGGAGATATTGTTCTTAAATTTATAGCTAATGAACATCAGACTGCTGATATTTTGACTAAACCTTTGAAAGAAGAGACTTTTATTAAGCTTCATAGGAATTTAGGAAGTATTAGTGAATCAGACTTATGACACAATTTTATTTTTATTTTTAGAAGTTTTTCAAATTTTTTCAAAATTTTTGGATGTTTTTTAAAATTGGTCGACCAATTCACCAATCTTGGTCGCCAATTGTCGATTTTTTTTTTCATTTTTCGGTAACTGTTTCGTCTTCCCGCTTATTTTCAGTTAACAATTGTTTCCAACTATTTTTTCTTTCCAACGAAACCCATCATTTCATTTTTAAATTAATATTATTTCAGTTTTTCAAACGGTTACTTTCAAACTGCTACTGCCGATTGGAAATATTCCCGTTCTCAAAAACTTCCCCAACTTTCAATAACTGAATTATTCTCTGCCTTATTTAATTCCCTTAAAATTCACTAAGGCATCTCCTTTCTTCGTTTTCCAACGCACCATCCCCTCATTTCATTTTCCAAGGCCATGTCCTTTCTTCCCCCCATGTTTGTCTTATGCTATGTACCCTTTGCCTTGGATTTCTAATCCCCTTGTGTTTTCTTGTCCACTTCATAGCAGGATGGTATTAATGTCCTGAAGCTATATTTGGCTTTTATATTAAAATAATAGCACCTTTGCTACTTTCTAGGCTACGAATTTGATAAGTCTAATGAAATTTCCTCTATCTTAGTTACTGTATGTCCCCACTCTCATTATGACAATTTGATTCTGTGGTTATAAGTTTGTAAATACCAATACTTATTCCTTATGTTAAAAACTCCACTATCTTACAAAATCCAGGTGATTTCATTATGAGTGTTGCCTAAGAACATTTTTTTCCTCAATGATTAAAATCAGTTCTGTCTGTTTCTGTTTGAATCACAAGTGATTCTGTTTTTATTAACTCTAGGCATGGTGTCATAATTAATAAATTCATTTAGGTCTTTTCTGTCATAAAGGAGATTTCAATTTGTTCATACTGTGTGTCACAATTATTTTGTAGACCGCACTTGGATCCTCCCTTCATATCCTATCTGTAATGCCACTCACCATTCTATTTTGTTTTGGTTTTTTAATTTTTTTTGGGGTTTACCAGTTGATTCCTTTGCTAACAAAAATGACAGATCCACCTGAGTATCCACTTGCAGAGCATGAGCATTTTTTTTCAAAAATACAACTTAGTTTATTAGTTTATTATACTCACATGTCTCATTTTCAACTTATACATTCTTTATTTAGCCTCACATATTCAATTTTTTTTCAACACGCAATGATATCATGCAAATGCAACAGAATTTTAAGGCCCATATATTGCATGTTTGCTTCACTCCATGCCCACATGATATTTTCTTAACAGCAGTTTCGACATTTTGGTTCCCATTATCAAAGGATGTTCCATCCACTCGCATGTCTCGCTTTATTTCTCTACAAGAAATACTCAACTGCACACACATTTTTTTAATACAAGTTATACTCTGTTAGTACACACCTCAGATTGTATACATTGGGCATTTCGCACTAATATCATCCGTCGTGCCTATTGTGTTGTTATTCACAATTTTTTGCCCCATTGATTCTGGTTATTTTTTTATTTTTGCACTAATCCAATGAGGTCCGTGGCTATATATATACCGCTCTACAGACTTAAACCTCACTCCTTGATGGTACAAGACATAAAATTGGCTCTTGTTGTTTTTTTTTCATGTACCATTCATTATTTTAATGACCTGCTCATTATTCGGCCACTTCACTCGTAATTTATTTATATTTGGCCGACATATCATGGCATGTTCATTTTCGGGCTCTACACTCCATATTTGGCCTACACATGTCTTCACACAAACATTTATAGCTTCTTTTTAGGCTAACTCTTATTTCCCTCTTTTTGAGGATTCCAAAGGGGGAGAATATATTTCAGTTACTTAGTGGGAGTATTCACAAACTCCACATACTCAGGGGGAGTATACCATATTTGTTCATTTTTAACAATATATATCTACATGTTTATCATCATCAAAAGGGGGGAGAATGTTGGAATTTCATAATTCCATATTTCTATTCCCATATGGTTTTGATATGACAAACACATACAGTGCTACTAACTCTATGTATGCAGATACAAATCAATGCTAAGTTCCACACAATCAGATATCTTCTTGCGTATTCAAACGGATATATCATAGTTCATGAAGCTGGAAAGACAAAGGCACCTAATCCACGACTTGGATATATAATCACTTGATAAGGATCCCCTGCAAAGAAGCTTCTCAAATTCAGTTGCAGATGCAGTCCTATCTACGGCTTTATGTAATCAATGTAAAATTTACTTTATTAGAGTCACAAAGCCTTATGATAATATGTCTTAGTCATCTAGGTTACATTACTCAAAGATCTACACTTCTCAATTTCGAAAATTCGCAACTTTGAAAATTGGCAACCAATAACCCCATTTTGGTCGACCAATTTTAAACCTTCGAATGTTATTATGGGATTACATATGCAAACTCACAAAATAGTGTAGATTCTAGAACTGGCTTCCAACGGTCAAAATTTTCTCTCTAAATTTTGGTCGACCAATTTGTCCTTTTGGTCGACCAATTTCAAAACTAGCCGTTTTAATTCCAAATTTTCAGGGACGGTTTTTGCCCGTTTTCCAACGTTAACTACAGTCCCCAATCATCCCTAAACACTATAAATAGAGGGGTAGATCCCCTCTTTCTCTTCATTCACTTTCCTCTTCTTTACTCTCTTATTTGTTGAAATCAAGTCTTTCATTTTCTAAAGCTTTAGGCCATTAGTTGTTCTTTTCTTACTTGTAAGAAGAAATCATTAGATTTCTTTCTTCGTTTAAGAACGGAAGAACTTGGATTTTCAACATCATTTTGGAAAGTTGTTTGTGTTCATAATTGCAAGAAGAAATCGATTGATCTCTCTCTTCTTTTATGAACCAGAGAACTTCAAGTATTGCTCTTCATTACATATCGTATACATCTTGAAGTTCATCTTCTAAACACCATCCTTGAATTCATTCTATGAAATTCATAACAAGGCTATAGGTGTTTTTTTATTTCATTATTTAACATGTTTGAATCTCTGTTTAGAGATTGTACAAAGTTTGGGACACGGGGAGTGTCGCCATTTTTGTAAGTTTGTGCTTGCGGGGCAAGTGATTATAGTGGATTGAAAATCTCTACAGGGAGTAGAGGACTGGAGTAGGATCAAGAGGATCTAAACCAGGATAAATTTCTGTGTTTGCGATTGATTTATTTTTCAGTACTTATCATTTTATTTCTGTGTCATCTTTGCAAATATCAGTAACGTTTTATTTGCAACATTTTTATTATATACACTATTCACCCCCCTCTAGTGTATTGATCCATACAGGCTAAAATTACAATCCTATATTACTAATTGATGACATATGACAGTAGCATCAATTAGATCCACCAACACACAGATTAAAGCTCTAATCCACGACATTTGTGTTAGTAGAGATTGGGAATAGTTGTCGATCGTAACGCACGGATCGTATGTGAGGCTATCCACAATGGTAGGGCTAAACACGAGATACGTTAGAATAGTGGCACAACGACAGATGGTCATGAGTTCTACATTCTAGATGCGACAATCTCTCCCTAATAAAGCCAATTCGACATAAGAATTCTTACCTAGCATCGACATCCGACGATCTTAGTGGTGACTCCTATTGCCCTAGTCTCTTTATATTAATTATAACCCTGTTAGGAGATAATCGTGACAACCATCCTTGAATATGCCTGTTGACACTATTCTGAGATCTAGAAAATACGTAAGACTATATAGCCTCACATCCCTATGGGATCGACATTTTTCTATATTACAAAGCTCTGACACCGTGCACTTGCGGTAGTTTCCGGGTGTGAATCCGGAGCACACCTAGATGTTGGCGTCGTTGCCGCCGTTGCAGGGAGGTAACGGTTTATACTTGGGTTTATTTCTTTATTGAAGAAATTGTTAGCTATTCTTACCATATCCCCTATTTCCATATTTTTATTCTTTTTATTCCATTGCTACTGACAATTTTCTCTGAGTTGTTGCTCGTGCATGAACATTTGCCTCGGTGGTTCTGATGATCCATTATTTTTTGACCCTGAGATTGAAAGAACAGAAAGGCGGCTCAGAGCAGATAAGAGGAAACATATTTTTCAGGATTCAATGGCAAAAGCTACTAAAACACCTCTGCATGCAGGCAACATCCGGGATCACTTGCAGCCCAACTTATACAGTATATCCTCTATCTTGAGACCACAGCTGGTGGCTGGAAATTTTGAATTAAAGACGGGGCTGATAAATCTGATGCAGCAGGACCCTTTTCATGGGCATAAAAACGAGAATCCCAACCATCACATAGACCTCTTCTTGGCAAAGTGTGACACTTTCCAAGTAAAGGATGTGAGCAGTGATGCGATTAAGCTCGGACTATTTTCGTTCACTCTGCAGCACAATGCCGCTTATTGGTTGAGGGCACACCACATGCATACTTTCACGACTTGGGAACAGTTGGCCTTGGCCTTCATCAACAAGTTCTATCCATCGTCCAAAATGGTGAGAATCAGAAGGGCGACCACCAGCTTTAAGTAGCTTCCACATGAGTCATTATATGAAGCTTGGGAGCGATTTAAGGATCTGCAATATCAGTGCCTACACCATGGCGTGCCGAATTGGGGCCTTATTCAGAGCTTTTACAATGGTCTCAAGCCCGACACGAAAATGATCATCGACGCCTATGCACAAGGCGCACTGTTATCCAAGCCACCAGAGGAGGCCACCTGATTGCTAGAACAAATGGCCTCCAACAACCAACAATGGAGAGATGAACACTGGACACTTAGATGTACAAGTTCATAGGTGAAGAAAGCTACACAGCTTGAGGGCCAGCTTGAGACTCTTTGCAAGCAGGTTGAATGAATTGAGCAGTGGTTGGACACTATCGCTACTACTTCCAGAGCTCCAGTTTATGCTACACATAAGGACTACACTGAGCAAGGGTACGCTCCAATAGAAGGGTCCTGTTAAGTAACAGGTGTGCTGGTGGAGCAAGTCAATTATATAGCAAGTGAGGGGAGACCTCAGTGGTCAAATTCGGCGTTGAGATCACATCCAGGATTTTCATACAGCAAGCCCAATGGAGCATTACAACCACCGTCACAACCGAGGCCACCACAACCTACTCAGCAGCAAGAGCCACCTCCACAGCAGCAGCAACAATATGGATTCAGGTCATCTGGGCCTTCCAGACCGTCGGGTTACTATAATCGCCACCCTTATCAGCAACAGCAAAAGTATCAGCAACCTCCAGCACAAAATCAAAATCTGGAGGCGACCTTGGATGCCTTTATTAGTGGCCAAACTAAGTTTATTGCAGAAATATCAGCCAACCATAAGAATCTCCAAGTCATCGTTGATGGATTGTCCGCCCAAATGACGCAACTTCTGAAGGCTTGACATCCCCAGATTTGGTGCATACAAGTGGGCAATAAGATAGGGGATACCAGATTTAAACATTTATACCGCAAGCGCACGGTGTTGTAGTGTGGCTTGGGGGTCGAACTCAGGGAGGCATGGTTGTGCTTGTCTAAGGAAGGAACCGGTTCACCCTTGGGGTGAGGTAGCCCGTACAATCGAATGGTTGTCACGGAATATAGAGATGCGATGGATAAACAATATAAAAAGAAACCTAGGACTTCGGTTTCCATCCTATCATGTGTTCTCGCCCTAACGACCGACGGATAGGAAATCGATTGGACTTAGGGTTTAGCGGTGAGACGTTTCCTCTAAGAGTGATACCAGCGTCCCATGGGCCCGATATTGCGGTAGGTGCCCAGGATGATACGATGGACTACCCGGATTCGGTCGATGGGCATTCCATGTCCATTAACACCGACCGACTCCGGGAGCACTAAGCTCGCAACGATGACTCCCGACATCTCATCCTGACGTTCCCACGCGCTAGGATTCGATGCCTACGCTAAGGGCGTGAGCTATGGCTAGGGGGTCAACCGCCAAGTTTATTCCCCCTTGGCCCGACGGTCAAAGGCGGTCTTTTTCCCGTCGATGACAATAAAACACCCCGCCTAACCGGCTAAATTCCTAATCCCTATCGAAATCCTAGACCTATGGACCCATTAGGGAGAACCCACGAAGGGGTTTCCACCAAAATCCCAGATTTGGGAACTACTCACACATTATAGCTAAAAAGCAATCTAAATGAAAATCGACCGTTAGAATCATGATCAGGCGATTGAAATGGAGTAATAGCAATGCAATTAACACTATATTAAAGTTTGATAAAGATCAGAGAACTTACAGATAAGAATAAAATTCCAGCCGTCACAAATAGAGGAAAAAAGACAGAAAAAATTACAAGCTGCGTTTTCTAAAAACCTAGGCAACTATATATAGAAAATAACTTCACCCGATCGGTTGATGTATCAACCGATCGGGTGAGCTGCTTGATTCTTCGGCTGCAGTCTTCAGAAACTTCAACCGGACGCTTGGAACGATCGGGTGAAGCAAGCGTGTCGTCGTTTGAGGAGATGCGATCATCGGGTGAACCGATCGGTTGAGAATTCAACCGATCAGTTGGAAAAATGCCCCAAAAGACAGAGAATTCAGACGATTTGGCACGGTCAGCGGGCCGCCGGTTGAGCTCTCCGGGTCGTCTGTTGGAAGAAACGGCTACAGATGAACCGATCGGGTGAGCTATCACCCGATCGGTTGAAATTTAGCTCCAAATTCCCGAGAACTCTGTTGTGTTCAACCGGTCGTCGAACCGGTCGGTTGGGCTGCACTTCACTTCAGCTTGCGTCCGGGTCAGATACGCATGCATCACCCGATCAGTTGGCTGTGTCCAACCGATCGGGTGGGGGCTAGAAAATGGCAATCTTCCTCGTTTGGCCCCCTGGATCGTGCGTGACTCCTCCCGTTGCTCCGGGGACTCATGATATCTTTGTTATATGTCCCCTACGCTTGCAATCTCCTGTAAACACACAAAAACCTAATGGACATGGGAATTCCCACCGACCGAATCCAGGTAGTCCAGCGTATCATCCTGGGCACCGACCGCAATATCGGGCCCATGGGACGCTGGTATCACTCTTAGAGGCAACGTCTCACCGCTAAACCCTAAGTCCAATCGATTTCCTATCCATCGGTCGTTATGGCGAGAACACATGATAGGGTGGAAACCGAAGTCCTAGGTTTCCTTTTATATTATTTATCCATCGCATCTCTATATTCCGTGACAACCATTCGATTGTACGGGCTAGCTCACCCCTAAGGTGAACCGGTTCCTTCCTTAGACAAGCACAACCACGTCTCCCTGAGTTCGACCCCCAAGCCACACTACAACAACGTGCGCTTGCGGTATAAATATTTAAATCTGGTATCCCCTATCTCATTGCCCACTTGTATGCACCAAATCTGGGGACGTCAAGCTTTATGGCGCCGTTGCCGGGGAGGATTTTAGGAATCTTTGAACCCTTGAGTCTAGCTCACATCCCTACCTCGCGATAATTTTCGCATTCTACACTTTTTGATTTTACTTGGACATACTGTATATATCAGTTGTATAGAATTTTTAGACTGTTTCGCCATACTACTGTCACTACTCTTCACCTCTCCATTCATACAACCCGTGCTATTAACGTGCTCTCTATCCGTGCAGTTCTCCCTCTTCCCTTTTTCTCACAGGATTCCTGCTCCATGACGAAGATGTTGAGTGCCGTTCTGGGCGATATCTGGGATCATTCACACCATGTCAGCTGTTTAGCATAGCATTTGACAGAATCTCTAAACGCCACGAACATCCTATCCCGTCTGACAGCTGCTGCAGAAAATCAGAGGAGATATCATGATGTGCAGCAGCTTCCTGTCATGACCACTTTCTTTCCTCCAGATGAAGCGACGTGTATTGACGTTCCGGGTCCCGAATTCTATGGCGGAGAATTATGCACCTATGAGGAGTATTGTCCAGGGGGCTATCAGGCAGAGTCTATCGAGTACGTTGAACAGGAACCAATCTATCCCCTGCAGACATCTACAGAGCATCCTGGATCTTGGGATAATGGGGAGACTTACAGTAGCATCGGGGAACTATCAGTTGTTGGGACTTGTTTTCTCTTTGAAGCCTTCTTCCCGACTGAATATCACGAATTCGAGAAAGCCCAGAGCCTTCCTCCGTGGCCCCCTCATTACCTTGCGAAGCTTTGCCATGCGAAACCCCGACTGAGAGTGGAGTGTCGGACGCTAGCTTTCAGGAGATCCACGAAGAAGTTCTATCACTGGAGGATGCTCAGCTTGAAAGATACACATCGGGACCTAAAGAAGTCGAGATGACAGAGTTACCTCCGGGGTTGAAATATGAATATCTAGGAGAGAATTCGATGCTGCCAGTCATAGTGAACTCCTCGCCTCCCGAAGATCAAATGACGAGACTACTTTGTGCTTTGAAAAGATTTGAGAATGTGTTCGGGTATGCAATCGAAGATTTGAAGGGAGTGAGCTTGGGGCTTTGCTCACATAGGATACTGTTGGAAGATGAGCAGGCCTCCTCAATTGAGCCACAACGAAGACTAAATCCCATTATGATGAAGGTGGTCAAGAAGGAGATCGTTAGACTCCTCCATGTCGGGATCATATACCATATCTCCGATAGTTACTGGGTCAGCCCAGTGCACATTGTACCCAAGAAAGGAGGAATGACGGTGATACGTAACGAGAAAAACGAGCTCATACCCACTAGGACCGTCACCGGGTACAGGATGTGCATCGACTACCGGAAATTGAACAAGGCTACAAGGAAGGATCATTATCCTCATCCTTTCATCGATCAGATGCTCGAGAGACTGGCAAAGCATAACTACTTCTGATTTATGGATGGGTACTCCGGTTTTCTGCAGATCCCCATCCATAATGATGACCAGGAGAAGACAACATTTACTTGTCCTTTTGGGACGTATGCTTACAGGAGAATGCCGTTTGGGATTTGCAACGCCCCGGCTACATTTCAAAGATTAATGTCTGCAATCTTCTCCGACTACTCCCAGGATATAATAAAGGTCTTCATGGACGATTTCTCCGTCTATGGAATGGAGTTTGACTCATATCTCCGTAATCTGACCAAAGTCCTGGAGAGGTGTCAAGATAAAGGACTTGTTCTGAACTGGGAAAAATGTCATTTTATGGTCCAAGAAGGAGTCGTGTTGGGGCATGTTATTTCTTCAAGAGGGATCGAAGTAGACAAGGCTAAGGTTGATGTGATCGAGAAGCTTCCGCCTCCACTTAATCTCAAGGGAGTTCATGGTTTCTTGGGGCACGCGGGATTTTACCACCGATTCATAAAGGACTTCTCCAAAATTTCGAGGCCCTTGACTCAACTCCTTGTGAAGGATGCACCCTTCGTCTTCGACAACGAGTGTATGGAGGCATTCCGCCTTTTGAAGCAAGCCCTCGTTTCCGCACCTGTGATTCAGCCATCGGACTGGAGCTTACCTTTCGAGCTGATGTACGATGCTAGCGACTATGCTGTTGGGGCCGTCTTGGGGCAAAGGAAGGATAAAAATTTACATGTCATATACTATACGAGCAAGACCCTCGACGTAGCCCAAAGGAATTATACGACTAGAGTTGCTAGCTGTTATCTACACCATGGACAAGTTCCGGCAATATCTTGTTGGTGCCAAGGTCATCGTGCACACGGATCACGTGGCCCTCAAATACCTATTAAGCAAGAAGGAAGCCAAGCCGCGGCTCATAAGGTGGTTTCTCCTCCTCTAGGAATTCGACTTGGAGATCAGGAACAAGAAGGGAGCAGAGAATGTCATTGCTGATCACCTGTCTAGGTTTTCCACTCTCGATCCGAAAGCCACTCCAATTGACGACTCGCTCCCTAACGAGCATCTCTTCTCTATATCCTCTGCTTGGACCCCATGGTATGCCGACATCGCCAATTATCTGACATGCGCCATCGTCCCCCACAATGTGAGTTACCAGCAGAGAAAGAAATTCTTTCATGAGGTCCGAAAATTTTACTAGGACGACCCCTATTTTTACAAGACCTGCAATGATGGGGTGACACAAAGGTGCATATCTGAGACAGAAGCGACCTCCATAATTTTCCATTGTCATGATCAACAGTGTGGGGGCCATGCGAGTGCTTGCAAGACTACGGCGAAGATCCTACAGAGCAGATTCTATTGGCCGACTCTCTTCAAGGACACGTACGCTTATGTCCAGGCTTGCGATAAGTGTCAGAGGACGGGGAACATCTCAAAGAGGAACGAGATGCCTCAGCTCTACATTTTAGAAGTCGAGATCTTCGACATCTGGGGAGTCGATTTCATGGGGCCGTTTCCCTTGTCCTCGGGAAATCAATACATCTTGGTGGCAGTGGATTACGTGTCCAAATGGGTCAAAGCGATAGCTAGCCCTACTAATGATTCCCGAGTGGTGGCCAAATTCTTTAAGAACAATATTTTTCCGAGATTTGGCATACCTCGAGTTTTAATCAGCGACGGAGGGAGCCACTTCATAGAGAAGAAATTTGAAGCTCTCCTGAAGAAGTACGGGGTGCAACATAGAATCGAACGTGCCTATCACCCGTAGATTAGCAGCCAAGTGGAAGTTTCCAACAGAGAGATCAAGAGCATACTGGAGAAGACGGTGGCCAACTCTAGGAAGGATTGGTCATCAAAACTTTCTGACGCACTCTGGGCCTACAGGACGGCGTTCAAGACTCCGATCGGCACAACCTCCTATCGGCTTGTCTACGGGAAGGCATCCATCTGCCTGTGAAATTGGAGCACAAGGCATTTTGGGCAATCAAGAACCTGAATTTTGATGCCAATGAAGTTGGAGGCCACCGACAGCTACAACTGAGCGAGCTTGACGAGATCCGACTTAATGCTTATGAAAATGCCTGGATCTACAAGAAAAAGTTGAAGCGGTGGCACGATAAACGCATCCTGAAGAGGGAATTCAAGGAAGGAGACTTAGTTCTCCTATTCAACTCGAGGCTGAAGCTTTTTCCTGGAAAGCTAAAATCGAGGTGGTCGGGACCCTTCCGCATCACCAAGGTCTTCCCGCACGGGGCAATTGAGATAGTGGGAAGAGATGAGCCCTTCAAAGTCAATGGGTAGCATCTAAAACATTATGCGGTTGGAGAACCAGCATTCTCTCCTGTCGGAATCTCAACGACCGATGGCTCGTCTTCAAACCCTCCGGATCCGAATTGACCACTAAATGAGGCGTCGAGAAAATGATGTTAAACAAAAGCGCTTCATGGGAGGCAACCCATGTTCTAAACTTTCACCTTTATTTTTAGGCTTATTTTTCTTATTTTGATGAATTAATTCAGCAACAGAAACTTTCGTCGTGGGATTTAGGCTACTTGTGAACTTTTGCAGGGAAGGAGCCCCCAACCGATCGGTTGATCTCTCAACCGATCGGGTGGGACGTATCCGAAGATGGCTTGTGTCAGTGCAACAGTGAACCGATCAGGTGGTACACGAGTCTGACCGGGTGAAAGATCGGGTGACACTGAAGAGCTCTCGGGAAATTCGAGGATTAAATCAACCGATCGGGTGAAAAGAAGCTGAGATCGGGTGGCTGCCCGGGTGAAAAGCACAGTGGCCTCAGGAATATTTGGAAATCGGTCAACCGATCGGGTGAAAACTCACCCGATCGGTTCACGTGTAGCTGTTGACCGACGGAAAATTTTCGAAACTTACCCAACCGATCGGGTGAATCATCCCCCGATCGGTTCGCCTTCGCCCCTATACATACCCCACCTCACCCAGCTTCATTCATCTGACCTCCACGCTTCCGTTCGCACGTTCTCTCTCTCTCCCCCCTTCTTCCAAACCAATCTCCTCCGTAAACCCCTCCACCCCTACATCCACACCCTCACTCATTCCCATACTCCCCCACCATCAACAACCTTCCCATCGACAGATTCACCCGCAAATCATCCAAACCCTAACCCTAGCCCCACTTTTCGAAAAACTCGTTTCTTGTCGGATCAACGAGCGGCGGCTTCCCAAATCGCTTCCTCATGCGGCGTGGGGTCTTTCGGGTGCTTGATCACACAACGTTGATGGATAACCTCCTTCCACTCTTGGTATTTATTTCCCTATATGCACTGTCTGGATATTGAGTCTACCTATTTCTTCGGCATTATCCTCATCATAATAACCCTCCCCCGCTTTATCGTTCCTACCCACGTCGTTACCATGTCTAGGAAAGGAAAAGAGATTGCCACTTCTTCACACAGAAATCCTCTTTATGGCACCTTCTCACCTTCTTTCCTCAGCATCAATCCTTCTACTGAAGAGCAATCTGAACGTTTGCGAGCCCTTCTTCATCACCCGATGCGACCCACACTCTTTGCTGATCGCCCCACACTCGAGTCTCTCGGACTCTCGAGGGGCATAGCCAAACTTTTCGACTGCATCGGGTGCTATACCCTTTCTCATATCCATGCTCACACACATCGGAACCTCACACTAGAGTTCCTCAGTTCTCTTGAGGTGTTTAATTGGGGTTTCTCCTTCCGTGCTTTCAATGGAGATTATACTATGAATTTTGCCAAGTTAAACAATATCATGAATCTCCGTCACCCTGATCGTACTGTTGAATATTCAACTCATGATCGGACTGACATCTTTTCTCAATTTCGGGTCAAGGGTGTTTGGCAAAGATTTACCCGATACACCACCTTTCCATCGGTGGCACTTGCCTCCTATATTATACATCCGTGTTATCGCTTCGCTCATTGCCTCTTTGCCAACACTATCTTTTCCCGCGTGGATGTATCCACGGTTTCCAGGGATGAGCTTTTCTTCCTTTATGCCATGTCCCACGACAGGGTCCATGGACATATCCCCATGCCCATAAACACCGACCATTGGATCATCCACGAGATTTTAGCTGTTAGCCGCGCCGCTTCTGGGTCCATCTGTTGTGGTGGGATGATCACTCTTATTGTCAGTTGTATTTTGAGGGTACCACCCGACCTCCCGATTTTACGTGGACGTAGCCGTATCAATCACGATTACTTGATCGAAATCGATATGCTCACTCCCTTCGGTGAGGACCGTGCGGTCTACCTCTATAGCCCTGCATGTGCTCCATTTGACATCCTACCACCATCATCATCTGAATGGATTCCCGTTCACATTTCTCATTTGCCATGGGAGTTCTACCCGGACCCTTGGTATTCTCGGCTAGTACGTCTTCCACCTTTGGATCCTCCCGATTGGCACCCTAGTGTGGGTTCACCCGGCGCCTTTATTATCCATCACACCCCATTGGTACATTTTGATCCACCGGTGATCCAGCCTGTTGCCCCTCCTACTCCCGTCGGCACACCCTCTTCGACCTCTGAAGATTCGTTTCTCCACTATTCCCCACCTTCCTCACCTTCTCCCTACCATTCTACCGCCAGCAGCTCTGATTGATTTTCCCTAGCATATATCTATGTTGCATTGATCATATCATATTACTAGCTTTGCCATGTCTAGCTTGGGGGAAGTCGACTTTTGTGTGCTTTGTCGTGTGATGTCATTGGGTGTCCGTTTATGTGTGTCATTTGGATGTGTCTTTTTGTTTCTTTTATTCATGTGTTTCTTTTTATTTTTCTTTATTTTTCAGTTTCGTATGTGTGTTCTTCTTGTTTTTCATTTCTCTTTGAGTCGGTGTGCCCCCCCCCATTTTCGTTGCCCTCCCATACTTACTTTTATTGCATTGAGGGCAATGCAAGTTTCAGCTTGAGGGAGTCGCACTTCGTGCGTCATTTCTGTCTTTTTCTTTATTTTTGAGTCGTTTTTGCCGTGTTTTTCTTTTTCTTTCCTTCCTTTTTCTCCTCTCTCTCTCTCTCTCTCTCTCTCTCTCTCTCTCTCTCTCTCTCTCTCCCTCTCTCTCTCTCTCTCCCTCTCTCCTAGAGATGACCACATATGATGAATTGTTACGGAATCACGCACTCACCTAGCATGGCTTCGATGACCACATTCACTAACCTTAGAAAGCTGAGTCCTCTTGCATTTCATGCATCGTGGGCCCATTTCGCTTTTTTGTAAGTCGTGTCTAGCTTACGGTGTGCTTCTACTTTGTGATTTTGTTTTATATACCTATCCTGGGATGACCCCTAGATTGCCTTGCTTTGATTTCTCCTGTCTGCTTCTATTTGCATGCTATATTTATATCGTATACTTCATTTTGCATGTGTCGGGATTCCACAGTTAGGACTAGGATAACCCATTTAGCCTATGCTCTGGTTAGCGAAGAAAATCTCCTTTGCCCAAGAGTTTAGAATCTGAGTTCTTTTTTATTTTACTTGGTGCAAATCCCCTCGTCGTGTACCATTCTCCCACTTGGGAGAGTACACACATGTATATACCCAAAAATCCAAAAATCCAAAAAAAGGAGAGAAAAGAAAAACCCAAAAAAAGAGAAAAGAAATATATATATATATGTATAGCCAAAAACCCAAAAAATACATATATCCAAAACCCAAAAAAATTCTTGTGTGAATATTTTCCTACCTACCGAGAATAAAGGGAAGGCGAGAATTTGCACCGAGTGTTATACTCCACATCTTCTCAACCTCCATCGTTTTCGAAAATACTTGGAATAGGAATTTCTTAGCTATTATCTAGGCGATAGTGTGGTGATTTCCTAGTCCCTAGCTGTGGAGTCCCTGACGCATGATATGTTTCGATTCTTACTCTGTTCTCATGCATGCTTGAGCTATATATTCATTGTTTATTTCAAATCGAATCGATATTTGGGTCTTTTCTTGGATATGTGTATATGGAACTTTACTGCACATTGTAGATAGTAAAACCGTCTGCTAGCACGCGACCACACTCACTCGCGGTTCACCTTGTGGGCCCACGACACTTGGTTGGACTCATATTTCCTCGGTTTAGTGATGTGTTTTGTCGCATGTTTGTTTAGCATGGGTGTCTAATTTTGTTGGCCCTGACGGGCGATTTAGGATTTTGACCTCTCTCTCTCTCTCTCTCTCTCTCTCTCTCTCTCTCTCTCTCTCTCTCTCTCTCTCTCTCTCTCTCTCTCTCTCTCTCTCTCTCTCTGTTTTCTCCCTCCGAGCTCCTACTCTCACTCGTCTTCCTCTAGGACGAGGAAGGGTTCAGCTTCGGGGATTTTGACGTGTGTGTATATTTTGTATATTCACGCACGTCTTCTTTGTATTTTTCCGTTATTTTCCGCCGTCCGTATCCATTTTCTCGTGTTTTCTAGTTTTCTTTCACTTCTCCGTATTTTTGTGTGTTTGCAGGAGATTGCCAACGTAGGGGGACATATAACAAATATATCATGAGTCCCTGGAGCAATGGGAGGAGTCATGATATCTTTGTTATATGTCCCCTACACTGGCAATCTCCTGCAAACACACAAAACCACGGAGAAGTGAAAGGAAACTAGAAAACACGAGAAAATGGATACTGGACGGCCGAAAATAACGGAAAAACACAAAGAAGACGTGCATGAATATATAAAATATACACACACGTCAAGGCTCGAGGGAGATTGCCATCCCAACGTGAGCTAAATGCTAAGGGCCAAGTCAACGCGGTGGTAGCGGTCAAGACGAGAGGAGGAAAGAGTATCGACGTTGTGATGGTACCGGTCTCTAAGAAAGTGGATCAACAGGCTTCGATGCCTATTCAAGAGGAAGATACCACCATCAAGCCTATTGTCTCTGAGGACGAGGAGAGAATTATTGATGAGCCACATGCCACTGCAGAGAAGGAGGCTTCGCCCACCACATCGCCCACTCCCATCACTGCAACACCCTCGGATGTTCCTACTTCTGATGAATCCACGCCGACAGATGCCGCCAAGGACAAGGGAAGCCGACCTCCACCACCTTACCCACAGAGATTGGCCATAGCAAAACTTGAGAAAAAGTATGCCAAGTTTACAAAGCTCCTCAAAGGGATTCACTTGAATATCCCCTTCATGAACGCGCTCACAGAGATCCCTACGTATGCTAAATTCTTGAAGGATCTAATAGCAGGGAAGAGGAAGCAAGAAACGGTTAAGCTAGCAGATAGTTGCACTTCCGTCATCATGAACACCCTACCTAAGAAGTTACCAGATTCCGGAAGCTTCACGATGTCGTGCTCCATTGGCGGCATCCCATTGATAGATCTTTGATTGACTTAGGAGCGAGCATTAGTTTGATGCCGCTCACTATTTTTAAGAGACTAAATACGGGATCAGAGCTTGAGCCCACTGGCATGAGTATTCAACTAGCGGATCAATCAATAACATACCTAGTTGGCATCGCACGCGACATCATTCTACAGATGCCAAGTGGGATATGCGTGCCGGTGGACTTCGTTATCATGGACATGTCTGAGAAAGGTAGTTCTCAGATTATTCTGGGGCATCCCTTCATGGCCACAGCTGGAGTCTTGATCAACATCTGTGAGGGGACACTATCTATGAACGTTGGCAACATTGAGATCGAGTTCCAACTCCAAAAGCCAATGAAGGAGCACTTCTCGTGCGAGGATGCAAGCTATCTTGAGCTCCTAGAGGATGACGCCACAGAGGAATATGCTACAGAGGAATTTACAAGAGATCCCATGAGGAAGAGCTTAGATGATGACGGCGCCGTCATACACTACAAGGTGTTGGCTGCCTATTGGAGAGTCTTGGATGAGGAGCCGTAGGTTATACCATTACATGATTAACAACCGGAGGCTACGATATTCATGGCCACTGAGGGCTGACAAAGAGAGGCATGCCAACTCCCTCCACATGGGCTCGTTGGAAAGCACAACGGGCGCATCTCACATGCGCCCAACATTAAGAAGTGTCACTAAAAAACTTAAGGGAGTCGAGCTTACGACTTTAAACAAGCACTTATCGGGAGGCAACCCGAATTTTATTTTATTTATTTCTTTTTGTTCTTATTTTCATTCAAAACCCAAAATAAAAACATTTTTTATTCGTTAGAAAATCATAAAATATAAAAATATAAAATTTTTCGACGTGTTCTTCCTTGCACAGGTGAACAATAGGGAGAGGGCGCAAAACGATGGAAAAGAGGAGAAGGAACCAAGAGGAGATGATTAATGGAGTCATACTTAGCTTGGAAAGCAAGAGGAGACTACTTGACCGATCAGCTACCTAGCTCAGTCGACCTACAGTCATCTGAAGGGAAGAACCAAAAGGGCACTCCGGAAATCAATTCGACTCAACCGAGTAGCTACCCTACTCGGTCGAGCTATAGTTGGAGCAAGATGAGCTGAAAATCACTACTCTCTAATTAATTTATCTCGACCGAGCTGAATAAGCAGCTCGGTCGAGCAGCTGGGCGACAATTTGGGGATCAAATTTTAATTTTCATAACTCTTGAGCTCGATCGAGCAGTCTGTGCTGCTCGACCGAGCAGCGATTAATAGAGGGAGCCAACATAACTTAAACCGAACCCGATTCAAATCTATTTAAGCCCAGCTAGAGCCACCCCTAATTCACCCCAAATTCGCAATCAACCTCAGCCCGAGTGCCCAAGAGCCCTAACCCCTACCCCGCTCGTTTCGATCTCTTCGCCGGACAGCCGCCGCACCTGCCGCCCGAGCATCGCTGTTTCTTCTGCTTGGTCTGACCCATAGTACCTACTTCCACCCCCCTCTTCTCCCCCTCTCTCTCCACACTCCCCTCTCTCCATTTCTCCTAAATTGAACCCCTAATTATAATTTTTCCTATTTTAGAACCCTAAACAAAAATTAATTCCATTACCCGTTTTTAATACTATCTTATCTATCTATTGCAGGTACATTTGGAGTGTCGCGAGGAGACGCTTGGTTTGGGATAGCTTGGGGGCGTCTTGCTTTGAGGCTTCGTGTGTACATCCGTTCTTTGCGACCTCTTCGCTTCGCGATATCGGTACACCCGTCCCTTGTTTTATAATTTATATCGTATATCGTGTCGCACCCGTTCGCTCACGACACACACCGTGATGCCTCCTAGACTTCGAGCTAAGAAACCCCCTGCTAAGAAGAGGAAGGCCGGTGACCCCGGTCCCTCCTCTTCTCGGCCTGCATGCCACCGTCGCCGATCACCCTCACCTGCTGAGCATTTGGACGTCACCATGTCCTGACCCCTATCTTCACACTCACCATCCCCCACACCTCTAGCACTCGAGGTTCCAACACCACAGCCACTTCCATTCCCACACATGCTCCTCTACCTCCATCCCAACCCCCTGACACCCACCAACACTTTAAGGACATATGACATTGTCTTCAGGGATATCGCTCACCGCGCATAATTCGAGATCGTATCGCGTCGCTCCATCATCCACACCTGCTTTGCATCCATCACTGCACTCACGAGTTTGGGCATCCTTTAGGGTGTCCAGCGAATCTACCAAACCATGGGCTGGGACCACTTCTTGACGATGCATGCGTCCACATACACTTGCCTCACCTATGAGGCAATGAGTTCTATCATCAAGGAGGGGACGGTATTCATTTTCGGCTTCTAGATGGTGATGTTATCGTCACATATGCCATGATCCATACATACTTCAATTTCCCACCTATCCCATACCCAGACCAGGCCTACGCACCTGATGTAGAGCTTCCCTCTTTTGATGCCGAGAGTTTCTGGCATCGTATCTTCGGTCTCTGTGGCTTCAACCCTAGTAAGGCGAAGTCATCCTCTATTATCCACCCCTACCTCCGATACGTCCAATGCCACATCGCCACCACCATCTATTCTAGGCCTGAGGTCGGGACCCTCTTATTCCCTGAGTTTGTACACCTCAGTGGGATGACCTGCCCGATCAGATGGGCAGCGGACAACACACTCCGCCCATTCATTCTGTCTGACAAAGCCCGCTGGCTGTGCCACTGCCTTCTTCTCACTGCCTCCACTGCCACAGAGATCTGTTGTGGTGGTTTCTTTACCATTTTTGCCATGATGCACGGCCTTGCTCTTCCAACCGATCTAGTGGTAGCATCCAGGCCTACCAGACTTCACACAGATGTACTTGCTCGCATGTACATCATCAGGCCCCATAATGAGCCCACTGGATTCATCCTTTAGGCACCCGCCACGAGCATCATATTATCTGCCCTGCCCAGATCTTACACAGATAGAGCCAGTCATGCTTGATTGGCTCCTTCTTGGCATTCATCCCATCCTACCCATCCACGTCATTGAGCATCCCGACTAGCCAACCGCGCAGCCAGCCCTCGAGGAGGGCGATAACGATTGGGAGCTTAGCTCCCTGATGATAAGCCTGCCAGCACTCCCATTCCTTTCACTACCACCACCACACCAATGGTGAGCACTTCTGTTCTTTCTTCTGTCAGTGCCACCACCCCTACCTGAGACCTCCGGGGCTGTCCACACCTCTACCCCTTAGGTCACTGCCACACTATCCTCCGTGCCTGTATCTGAGGGCACGTCTATTTCTTTTTCCCATGTGCCTACCACCTCACCCATTTTGGAGCTTATCCCTACCAGTTTTGTCCCCACCCCACCAGTTTCTACTAGCACACTATCTGCATATGTGGACCCCACTCCTTCCGAGCCAATCTTTTTGGAGTCCACAGCTACTCTTCCTAGCACCACTACTGTATTCACCGAGAGAGTCGTGGTTTCTGTCACCACATCTATAGCCACGATGACTCCGGTTTCTGATGTCACTGCTTCGACCACTGCACCAGATCTCGGATCCATTCCATTCCCATCTTCTGTCGAGATCCCCTCTAGGCCAGCCTCTCCCGATTTGTCTTTCAGGACTCGTGCATCACATGCATGAGCCCATTCTGAGAGAGGTGTTTCTAGAGATGCATGTCCACCACCCAACTCCAGACATACTGACGCATGCTTGATAGCGATGGAGGACAAGATCGTTGGCTTGAGGCGTGACTTTTCCCCCTCACCAGCATGGTCGCCACCAACCATGAGTCAGTGAGCAGGTATATTAGGGATATTTTAGACATTTTGAGGATGCAGCATGCACCACCTGTCATACTAGCACATGCTCCTCCAGTCACACATGCATCGCTCGCCGACCCGATTTCACAGGCTTCTGCATGGCCTATCACCCTTTCTGTTGAGCCGACTGCATCATTAGTTGACCCACCTGTTGACCCACCTCTTGTTCCATCTTCTGGTCCTCAGCAGCGGGACCCATCACCCCCTCCAGAAGGTGGTGCCCTTACTTGATTATTATTTTTGCTCATGTTCTCCCCCTCATCTATATTTTAGTGCCCATCTGTCCTTTTGGAGCCTTACACATACTTAGCTTGGGGGAGGACCCATCATCATCCATTTGTATATCCTTCATTTTATCATTGTATCATCTGCATCATCTTCTTGCTTGTACATATTCTAGGCATTAGGACATGCACCTGCATTTTTCTTTTTCATTTGTATAATTTCATTTGGTTAGTTTTCCTTTTTTATTATTACCCACCCGTCCCACCTAGCATCATTTCCCGCCTTGCATGCATGTTCTCAGCAATGAGGACACTGATGTGTTTAGCTTGCGGGATGAGCGCTATCACTTTTTATTTTTTATTCTTATCTTTTTCCTTTCATTTTACCCTTTTTCATTTTTATTTTCCACCCATTTTCCACCATTTTATTTTTTTCCTTTTAGCATCATATTTTCCATCTTTTGGTATGTTTGCATGCTTGTTTTATTTTATTTTTCCACTTCTCTTTTCCTTCATATGCTAAATATATTCTCTATGATGATATCTCTTATATCTTTAGCTACTTAGAGTATTTCAGTATCTTTAGCTACTTCGACTCCCTGACGCATGATGTCGCGATGCTTACTCTTCACTGCCATGCTACTTAGAGTATTTCAGTATCTTACCATCATGTACTTGCATATCTTTTTCTTTTGATGACTCCTCTAAGTGAATGCTGGAAATTAATTGAAGCTGAATGTATGGATTAGTGTTTAGTATGCTTTTTTGGAAATGCACCAAGATTCACGTAACGTTAGTATATCTGAAGCATCAGTTTTATTGTCTTATTAACCTCCTGATGCATGCTTGATATGATTGTAAACTTTACTGCTTGACTTCACTATTTTTTGAAATACATTGAGAATATCCATGCTCATATACGAGTTTTTGTTGATGTATTATCTTATTGAACCATTTGTGCACATCTTAGAGTGAACCGAGTGTTACATTATATTTCTTTCTCCACATATATTTTTAGTTCTCTACTTGTCATTTGAGTTCACCCCTTGCAGCTACGTATAATGCATCTATTCCCAAAAATCCATTGCAAAAGAAAAAGTTAGCTCCAAAAAGTACAAAAAGCCAAAAAGGAGCCAAAAACCAAAAATACAAATCATATTGATCCTACAAAGATCAAATAAGAAAAAATGGGAAACAAAAGGGAAAAAATGTTTCTCTATCTCATTATTGGAGCCACCTTTATACTTGGGAAAACCAAGGCAAAAATCCCATTTTCCCCTATCATTTTCCTTTGGATGCGATATCCAAAGCTAAGCTTGGGGGGTGAATTCATTTAACCATATGAGTGAGTACGACATTAGAGTGGAATTGTGCACGAATGAGAATATTTGATAATGCTGAAACTTAGCGAAATAGTTTAGCTATGTAGATTTCTTATGATTTGATATGAATATGTGAATGCCATGAATTTTTTTTGCTCTATTGCATGCTTGGTGTGATTCTTATATGCTTCAGTTATAACTCTTGATTGAAAAGTGCATCGCCAATGATTTGCATATTGAATTTTATGAATTGCATGAAGTGAATACGAGTTGATTGCATGAATTTAGAGAGTCCCTTTTTGTTGATCTTAAAAGCTTGCAAGTATCATGTTTAAGAATGATATGAAATCTTTATAGCATGTGATTCATATTTTCTGATTTATCGTGATGTGTAGCTTATAGCTTGAGATCTGAGTGAATAATCTAGCGACCCCCTCCATTTTTCATTCTCTTTCTATTTCTTATTTTCATCTCCCGGTGAGCTTCGTATTCGTCTTCCTCGAGGACGAGTAAGAGGTAAGCTTGGGGATTTTGATGTGTCCATATTTTCCATGCATTTACTGCATCATTTCATATCATTTTTGCCATTCAAAGTTCATATTTATCTATATTATTGAGCTTCTAACGATATGTTCGAGTTTTGGGTAGAATTGTGGATTTTCAGGAACTTTGGAGTGAATTGGAGAAATTATATGACATGGACACATCCGAGCCGTCTGGAATATCATTGGCAAGGTTTAACAAGTGTTTGCCGAGGTGAAGAAGAAGATTGGAGGATAAGAGGAGAAGAGAAGGAGAGTTGAGAGCTCTAGAGGTCAAGATAGCCATTTTCCCAGGGAGCTCGGTCAAGCTACTCAGCACTCGATCAAGAAGACACTCATATAGCTCCAGCAGATCGGATACGCCTCGCTCGATCGAGCAGACATGTCACTGGGTCAGACCGACTCGACAGCTACGAACACTTAGCAGATTTTCGAGAGCCCAAGGCCACTCGATTGAGCAGACCAGCTGCTCGACCGAGTGGAATCAAAACAGAGTGAAGATTTCGATGGCTTCTATCCACTGTAGCTCGACCGAGTAAGCATGGCGACTCGACCGAGCAGAGCTTCTACTCGATCGAGCATAATCAAAACAGTACACTGATTCTGAAGATCTTTCAAGCCCACTGTAGCTTGATCGAGTGGAGAGGCTACTCGACCGAGTGGAGATGCTACTCGATTGAGTTGCCCGTATCAGCACAGCGCCAAAGAAGCAGCAAAGTGGAGCCGCATATCCAGCTCAACCGAGCGGTGCCGCTACTCGACCAAGTAGGGCGTCGTGATCTAACTAGTTGGTGGGCCCAATTGCCTATATCTTGAGATTTTGGAGGGGTCCACCCCTATTGTATATAAGCACAATTTTTACCCTATATTAGAGAGCTTGTTATTTTCCTCAGTTTTAATTTTAGTTTAGTTTTCTTAGAGAGCTTTCATAGCCATCGCTATTTTGTAGAAGACAAAGATTTGATTTTTATTATTTTCTTTTACTTGGAATCTTGGTTTCTTAATTATCTGTGATTGTCTATCGATTTACGATGTTTTGGTAACGATTTCCAACCTTCTATTGCTTGCTTTAATGTCTTCTATTGCGATGATGATCTCAATTGCTTTTATTGAATATTCCATTGTTACTTCTATGATCCATGAGTAGTCTTATATAGTGCTAATGGATTAGCCCTAGGATCTTATGATTTAGATGTAAAGTTAGGATTTTTATGTTGTTTTGGTATAAAAGGGATGCATTTTGGTTGATCCTGCCAAGTTTGTAGAAGATTCATTTAGGGTTTGTGACAGCGACAGTTGTGTATACTTCTTGGAACGAATATCCTATAAACTTAATTAGGTATGTTAGTGAATCCAATTAGGGTTCGTGACCACGACAGTGGCGTGCACTTTGATGGGATCTACCGACATCCTATATTACTAATTGATGACATACGACAGTAGCATCAATGAGAGCTACCAATACACAGATCAAAGCTATAATCCATGAAAGTGGCATGAGTAGAGATTGAGAATAGTTGTCGATCGTAATACACTGATCGTGTGTAAGGCTATCCACGACGGTGTGGCTGAACACATGATACGTTAGACGAGTGGCACAACGACAGTTCATCATGAGTTCTACATTCTAGATGCGACAATCTCTCCCTAATAAAGCCAATTCGACGTAAGAATTCTAACCTAGCATCGACATCTGACGATCTTAGTGGTGACTCCTATTGCCCTAGTCCCTTTATATTGTTGATAACCTCGTTAGGATATAATCGTGACAATCATCCTTGAATACACCTGCAGACATTATTCTGATATCTAGAAAATACCCAAGACTATATAAGCATCACCTCCCTATGGGATCGACATTTTTCTATATTACAAAGCTCTGACACCGTGCACTTGCGGTAGTTTTCGGGTGTGAATCCGGAGCGCACCAGCTACCATCTGCTCCATTGGAAGGAAGACATCCTTTGGATGTATGGTCGGTAAAGCCAGTTTCCGACTATGGTCACTTCGAGTTTGGGGATGTCCAAGTTATTATGCCGTGAAGGAAGACAAACTCGATGCTCGAGCCAAGAAAGCCATCTTCTTGGGCTTCAGCAGTGGTGTCAAGGGATATCGACTATGGTGTCCGACACAGAGGAAGGTGATCTTGAGCTGAGACGTAATGTTTGATGAGTCGACGGTACTGAAGAAGGAGAATGAGCCGAATGTGGAGGTCGAACGGACAAAATTGAAGCAGGTTTTCAACAACGTGTTTGATACTCCACAACGATCGATCGAATACTCAGATTGACCCACACCAGATGTAGCAGACGTCGGGTTCCAGGCCACTGATGGTGTAGTTGGTGGCTCAAATTTAGTTGGTGGAGATATCTCGTCTCCAAGGGTCATTCAACCGAAGGATTGCATAGCAGTATCAAGGCCAAGGCGTGAGAAAAGGAAACCTGTAAGGTACTCGAAGTTGGTTTCATTTGCCTTTCCTGCAGTATGTATCGATGTTCCCAACTCATTCAGTGAGGTGGAGCAATCCGAAGACCCGAAGCGATGGAGAAGTGCGATGGATGAAGAGATGGAATCACTGGCAAAGAACGACACATGGGATCTCGTGAAGCTTCCGAATGGCAAGAAGGAAATTGGGTGTAAATGGGTCTACACCAAGAAGAAATGGGTCAAATCAGGAGATGTTTGCTACAAAGCTCACCTCATAGCGAAGGTATTTGCACAGAGAGAAGGTATCGACTACAATGAAGCGTTCTCTCCTGTGGTGAAGCATTGCACGATTCGGATCTTGTTGGCATTAGTTGCATAGTTTGACCTTGAACTGGTGCAACTGGATGTCAAGACGACATTCTTGCATAAAGAGCTCAAAGAGGAGCAAGTTTCCCCCAACAAATTTCAACGTTCCCCCCAAAATTTCAAGTCCCCCTCAAACAAATTTCAAGTTCCCCAAATTTCAAGTTTTCCCCCATAATTTCAAGTTTTCCCCAAAATTTCATGTTTTCCCCCAAATTTAAGTTTTCCCTCAAAATTTAAGTCCTGCCAAAATTGTCATTGCCACCTAGGACAAACTTGCCACGTAGGACAAAGCTTTGTCCTAGTAGGATAAGATTCAAAATCTTCATCCTTTATAGAATAGATATTAGCATGCTTAAGCAAGATTTAATTAAGCTCGAAACCGAAAAGGATTATATGATTAGAGAGCTTAATGATAAAATGTGCATGTTAAATAATGATCTTAAAAGGAAAATGGTTGAATTTGAAAAGGAGGAGGAGGAAAACAAGAGAGCTTTTATAAGTAAATGTACTTTGCTTGTGGATGAAAATAAATTATTAAAATCCAAATTTTCTAATCTAGAATTGTCATTAAGAAAATTTTCAATTGGTAAACATTCGTTAGATGCCATACTTGAAAATCAATTATACGGCAATAATAGAAGAGGACTTGGATTTGGTTTGAAAACGTTGAAAAGCCCAAATTTAAGAAATTTCGCAATGTGCCTTCTATTGTGAAAAATATGCAAGAAAAGTGCTTTACTTGTGATAGTGTTGGTCACACATCCTATTATTGTAAGTTTAGGAACACGAACATAAAGTTCAAACAAGTGTGGGTTCCTAAAACTTTAATGACTAACACTAGTGGACCTTGTTGGATTTCAAGGTCACACTTAACACCTTTCATGTAGGTGGGATGGAGATTTGGCGAGGAGCACTGAATTGAAAGTCTCATTCTTTTAGCTCCTTAGTCAAATAGCGACGCGAATGTATATTTCTTTTCCCTCTTTGCATTCATTGCATACCTTCATAGTTTTTGTGTGTGCTTGATTTAATCTTTGTTTGTGTGCTTGTTTGTTTGCTTTTTAGGTTTGTTTTTAGTTCCTTATAGAAGAAAAACAAAAAAAATGAAAAACCAAAAATAAAAAAATTGTACTTAATGAATACCTCTTTATAATTCCTTATAAGTGGTATTTCTTGAATGTTCATTCATATCCTTGTAGAAATCATTGTATTACTGTTATAGCTACATGTACATTTTAGAATGTATTTTGTAGCCATGACATGCTTTGAAATGATTAATTTGATTTCTACACCTACATATGCACTTCCACGAATATTAAACTTGTTGTACTTTTGGAGATTCTTTTGATGAATGTTGGAAAGTGAATGTAGGATGAATAAAAACTGAATTATCCAAGGGATATGATGTGTATTGCCATGAATAAAAATTGAGCACAAAAGAATTATAAATGAAAAAAATATACATGAAAATTGCTCCGTATGAAAAATGGATACAATTCATAGCAAGTACACTACCCACGAGTATCCAACATATGCTTTATCGGTAATCTTGGGGATTGGTGTATTTTTACTCGTCAAGCAATGCTAATCTCACATCTAAGAGTCCTTATATGCAATGTTTTGGGGTTTGGTATCTTGAACTCATTTTTGATGAGGTGGAAAAAATCAATCCTAGTGATATTCATGTTAAATGGAAAATATGGATTGATTTGGTTTGTGTTCTAAATTGAATCTCCCTTTGTACTTTAATTTTATATTATCACACTTACAAAATGGTGGTGAAGTCTAAATTATGATTTTCTTTGAACTTGAATTGCCTACTTTATGGAAAATGACATGCAAGTGATGGTTATACTCAATAATACTCTATTTATGCATGTGATATTTGATGACTTCATTAATCCACTTTTGATGATAACAAAAGGGGGAGAAAAGTGTTGGAAAGATTTGGTACAATTGTTGAAGGGGGAGCTTGGAAAGAGGGGGAGCATGCCTATCTACTTGCCACATTTATTATGCATGCTTGTAATGCCTGAATGTCTCAATGTATACATCATATTGCATTACATCCTCCATCATACTTCACACACGTGCATTTATTTGCTCAAATCTTTTATGGGTTTGTCATCATCAAAAGGGGAAGATTGTTGAAAGCAATGATAGGATCTTTGGTTTGATGATGACAAATGTGTTGTTATATTTAATATGTGTGCTAAGTGTTTGCAGGATTGGCGAAGGTGTAACTCCTTATACATTGACTAAGCCAAGTGATGGAGAAACTGCTAGACACAAAGTAATTCGACTTGGTCAAGAAGCTATACACATAGCAATGGGACTTGGTCAAAGATGAAAGATATGAGGAGATTAATTCAAATCAATTAGAGAATAATTCAAATCCTACTTGATTACCTATTCCAATCACATATCCAATTCGTATTGCACCAAAGATCAAATCAAATCCCAATTTCAATTTCCAAACTCATAGTTTTGAGGGATTCTCTCCGAGCATATCATCTCTTCACATCATTATATTAACCCCCTCAAAGTGGTGAGAAAGAATGCGGCTGATACAAAGAAAAAAATAAAATCCTCAAGCTACAAACCCTAGCCTATCATCCAAAGGGTAAGGAACCACGTCCAACTTCATGTCCTAAAACATTAGGGCTTGTGGCAAACAAAAAGGAGAGCGGGCAAATACAAATACACACGCAAGTTTAAACTCCCATCAACATCCAAGCTGCAACTTTTGACATTCTATAACATCTCCAAGCCAAGAAACCTCCTTGCCTCCGTGAACGCATGTTTCCTTGAGGATCCAACTAGCCGCCGAGAACGTCGCTACCGTGCTTCGTCATCTACCTCTATTATCGAGTCTTCATGCTTGTTGCCATGGGAATCCTACAACACGATGTCGCTGTCGACTTTGTGCTGCCGAGAACACTTCTTCTTGTTGCCAGCTACTTTGCTACCAAGGAGAGCTAGCGTTCAAGCTTCAATTCTTCATCATCTTGACTCCTCCATCAAAAACTCCTTGCCACCGTGATCTTGGAGTAGCCAACCTCTTTCTTATGCTGCCGCTACTTGCCGTCGAAGAGAAGCCTTCGGAGAGGTTCAAAGTTGCCCACAATTCATCGCCGTCGAAGAGTCGCTAACGAAGCCCGCCACTGAAGCGATCATCGCTGCCATCGCTATCAAAGCATGTCGTCGAAGTTGCTGTACCATTTCTGTTCGAAGCCCACATCTTCTCGCTGAGCTGTGTCGACGTCGCAGCTAGTCACTAAAGTTGGAAAAGTCGAACTAGCCGCTACAGGTCGCTGTCGGAGTTGCGAAAAAGTCGCTGTCGTCGAAGAGAGTCAGTCGAAGAGAAACGACGCCCACGTATGCAATTGCTGTCGTCGGAGAAGTTGAGAGCTCTCTAGTTATCGTCGTCGACGCTGCCGTGAACCCTCAACTTGTCGTCGAGCTTACGCCGTCGCCGTTCGAAGAGGAGCGTTGCATGCCCTAAGTCGAGACAGAGAGAACGCTTATGCTGATGTGGAGAAGCCCACGTGACGACGAGATAGAAGAGAAACGAACGGGATAGAGAGCTGACATGGACAACGAAATTATTTGGGTTTGCTATGCGCACAGACCGAAGATTAATTAAGTTGAACTGAGATTTCTATACACACATACCAGAGTGCTTTCAAAGTTTGACGAGACACAGATTGAGATACAGACATCAGATCGAGACACCGTTTGCATCAGACTGGAGCCGACGACGTGCTGATTGACAGAGACGACTACACGGACACGAACTGAGCATTTCTAAACCCTTTACTCCTTATATTCGTGTCTTAGTGTGTTGATATCTGTAGGACAAAATTTACCGTTATTTTGTGTCTATTTTTGGACTTGTCTGTTTGGGGCTAGACAAGAGGGTCTTGACGTGTTGGTGCAGTCAAGATACACATTTACTAAGTTGATAGAGTTCTGCACTTTGTTGAGTATGGTACAGTCTAGGTGGGGAGTGGAGCTATGACCACATTGTAGATGTATAGAAGGAACTTATTAATGCTAGTAGTTGCTTGGGGCTGGACGTAGGTCGTTGATCTGACCGAACCAGGGTAAATCTGTGCGTACTCTGTGATTGTCTCTTATTTACTCTGCTTGAGATTTTAACTGTGTATAATTTCTAGTGGGTTGCGCAAGAATATTTTTATTAGCATATTTACCCCCTCCCTTTAGGCTAGGATCCAGATCCAACATTGATCCCTTGGTGTTTCGCCTTTCTGGCCTCTTATATGAGTTCGCATGTCAACGCCTTTATGGCGTCCCATCATCTCGCCCTTCATGCACGCCCGCTTTGATGGTCTCTTCAAGGGGCATGAAGGCGATCGTGATGGCGTATTGACTGGTGTTCATGGCGGGCATGATCTGTGGAGTGGTTTCTACAATCGTGGAGGGTCAGCAGTTTCCCCCGACGTGGGCTTTAGGCCTCCGCGATTCGATACGCTCGCGAGGTCTTCAATTTTGGGCCCAACCCCCCCTCTGGGCCGTGGGCTTGGCCCGCTCCGTTTTGGGGGGTTGTATCAGATTCTTTTGAAGAGAGAGTTTAAAATCAAGAATCAAGGAATATATTTATAGATTTGCTTCTCTTTGAAATAGAAGATTAAAACAATAGAGAATCAAATCTTTTACATACCAAGAATTTTCTTAAAATATTTTTGTAAGAACAGAATTTTTCTTGGCTTAAAAATGAGAGAGAATGCTTGGAAAATAGATTTGAATGATTGGAATTCTTTAAAAATATTGAACATTCATTACAGTAATAAATTCTGCACATCCCCCTATTTATAAGACTCATTACCCTTTACAGATAATCCCAAAAAATACCCTTACCACGGCTCTCCAATGCATAGAAAACAAAATTCCGTAAAATCTGGAAGTCTGTCTGGTAATTCAAAGTAGTCGACCGCAATAGACAAAGTAGTCGACTCTTTTGTGAACTGCGGTCGGCTACTTTTCCTACGACGACTGACTCCTTTTCAACCATGGCAGTATACTTCCAATCCCATTTAAATTAGTCGACTTCTATGAAAAAGTAATCGGCTGATTTTCATACATATGGGTTTTGAGCTTTTAAAACTTTAAGAAATTATTTCATGTTAAATAAACTTAAAGAAGGAGTAACCATGGCTCATAGCCATGGTTCTCTATATATTCATATCCATGAAATACCAAAGGTCACATTACTAAGTAGTGGGGAGTAATGGAGGGATAGAGAGGTGGGGAGGCCAAAAGCCTCCCTCACTCATAACACTCCCCCTTATCCATCCATTTCTTTGGTCTTAGCGTATAAAGCTAAGTGGGTGGATACTTCTGGATCCAGAGTAATCGTGTTTGCCTCGTTAAAACCTTAGCTGTGGAAAACCCAGTGGGAAAAACCAACAGCTTAAGGGAAAAAGAGTACAACCCACAGGTTACTCCCCCTGAACCATACAAGCTTCAGGCTTGTAGATATCCTATGTATCTATACACCAATATCCTAAGTATCTATACATCTTCCACGAAATTCCAAAAAGAAAAACAAAATACAATAATCACTCATCTATACAAGTTGCACTCATATCTGGAAGCCGCTGAAACAAAAGGGGGCTCTGACGTGGTATGCTCTGCGAAACTTGGCAGATGGCTACATGTCTGTAGACTTTGACCCAGTCGTCACTGTATCTGCAAGGTACTGTAGGACCTGGTTGTGCATATATTCGATTTGATTCTTCGATGATGAGCTTCTCGGAATATAAATTTGATGTAGACTTAGGATGATGCTGTGTATATCTTCAGGAAATGGCTGTTCATTTTGTGCGTAGTCATCGCAATGATCTTTAACCTGCATATGCAAATATATTTCCATGGTTTCTGATCCTTGACCCTTGGAGAGCGCAGAAGATATGTATCCATGGTCCAGTGTTGTGCTATAGGCACTGCACTGTATCTGGCTAACAGCTTTACTACAAACATTCTATAAAGACACGTGTAGTTGGCCAGATAAAGGAGTTGGGTACTTCAGGACCTAGGATATTCTCCCCCTCTTCCAGCTAGGGGAAAAGGTCTTCAATATGCATCCAGACACCCAGTTGGTGTATATAGTGGAATGCAATTGTCCATGTTTCTTCATCAACTTCGGGTTAATGAAGTTCTCATCTGCAGGATGATGAGTCATCTTCAGGATGATGTTTTCATCTTCTGGTTGATTATTCATCTTCTGGCTGATTATTTCATCTTCAGTATGATGGTATAATCATAAGGATTATATTTTCACATTCGAGATGTACAGTCATCTTCAGGATGATGTTATCGTGTACAGAATAAGTATTTCATCTTTAGGATGATAGTTTCATCTTCAGGATGATGGTATCATCTTCAGGATGTACATTCATATTCAGGATGATGGTATCATCTACAGAATGAGTATTTCATCTTCAGGATGATGGTATCATCTTCAGGATGATGGTTTCATCTTCAGGATGATGGTTTCATCTTCGGGATGATGGTTTCATCTTCGGGATGATAATTCATCTTCAGGATGATAGTCTCATCTTCAGTATGATGGTCTCATCTTTAGGATGATGGTTTCATCTTCGGGATGATGGTTTCATCTTCAGGATGATAGTCTCATCTTCAAGATGATGATTTCATCTTCAGGATGGTAATTCGTAAGGGTATGTTGTCACAACATCCATAGCAACATAGCCTAAAATTTTCTTTGCCAATCGTGTGGTTTTCGCCATATGACCAGAGAGCCTGATGCATCAGTTTAAATAATTTTGTAAGTGAGTTAAGCTCATCTTACATGGTTACTTCCTGGTTTCTGCGAAATAAACCTTTAAGCTATAGCGTTTTGCTTATAGCATACGATTTTATTTATTTATACAATACTCGGCAACCCACAGGTTTGATATCTTTTGATATCAGGACTTCAGGTCCAAACACTTCACATTTCATAAGTGAGTCCAGCTCAACTTATTATTGCCTCGTTCCACATAATTTGGCCAAATTTCTGCGTTTGCTTCAGGAAACGGAGATTGGGAACAGTATCAATGGCAAAATGAAATGTGAGTAATTGTCGACAAGTGTGTTTTATCCAAATACCTCTCCGTATACGTACATTATTCAATTTATTCCAGATTCATCTCTTCTGGAGGTTCTGGAAAGGAAGAGGATATGGAGATGAGCTCACTTTCCTGTGGTGGTATTGTTTTAGGGTCTCCAGGAGTTATTTCTTGTTTTGGAGCCTCGTGGTATGTCCTCTCATCCGTTGAGGATATCCACTTCTGCTACTGGTGGATTGCATCCATTATATTTGGTATGTCAATCCTAGCTGGATTTTTAGTAGCAGGGATGTGTGAATTTGACAATATTTATATTGTCAGTAGCTATGTCTGATAACTGTTTAACAGTTTCATAAGTGTGGATCTTCAGGATCTCATCACTATTCATGATAATCAGATCATAGGTATTAATATTTTAAATGGTCAAATTGAGCTTTAGGCTCATGGATGATTATAGTATTTTTGTTAAACCTAATACTGGGGAATTAAGGTTATGAAGGATCTTCAGGATCACATCAAGTCTTTAAAAGAGGGCCCATCAATGCACGTCTTAGGAGAAGTGATTTTAAATGCTTCCCCTGTTTAGAGTGCTCAGAATCTATTTATCTGGGGTAATTACTTTCGATAAATAGTTCTGTATTATGATGGTCCATAGTGGTGATATGTGGATGTATACTCATCATGGCGCCATCGATAAGATGTGCTCTAAACGCTTCCCCGGTTAGGGGTTCTCGGAAACTGTTTATATGAGGTGATCAGGCTCATATAAAAAGGTTCTAAGGAGGCGTTGTGATGGTTTGCATGTTCCCACACGATCACCTACAACTGGATTTTTAATGGATAAGTAATCCGTTTGAATCATTTTGATGATTTATATATAACCCATTTCTGGGTGTGAACACAAAACTTCAGGGTGTTCAATTTTCTTCCAGTTGTTAAATATAATTGATTTCCCAGTGTTATCCACAAAAAATCCGCAATAAGCTCGACTTCAATGTAGTCGAGCATAGAACTGGAGATATGAACCCGCCAAGGCACAATCTATAAGATGTGCAGTAATGCCTCCCCCGTTTGGGGATCTCAGAATATATTCATACAGGATGCTTAATCCCGATGAATAAGTTCCACTGTGTCATTTTTGAGGGTTGTATGAGGGTAAGTAACAGCCCAACCAATATCCCAGTAAGGTAACATGTCCGTTGTGATTAATAATAATCTGTACTGCGATTGGATAACAAAGGTTTGATTATGACCATTTTAAGAGGATATATAGATGAGTACACTAATGTACATCATCGGCCCTATTAGGGAGTGAAAAAGTTTAACTTTTATCCCTAAAATACTCTCAAGAGACCAAGAGGTCTTCATAATTTAATGATGATAGTAAAATATATCATATAAATTCTATCAGAGGAAGTATTGAGATTCAATATCCACGTGAAGTGGAGATGTTCTCGTAATCATTTTTCCCGTTTAATGGGATAATGAAAATGTCACCATATTTGAAGAAACTTATAGTTCTTTGTTTATATAAGATTGGTAAATGATGTTTTGCATCAATAACAATCTAAGGTGGCATATTATATCGTGCCAAAAGTAAGATTTGGACGAAAGAGAGCACTACAGGTGTTCCTTTATCTTCCTATGTTTGAATTTATTTGGGAAAAAGCTTCTGGCTTTATTGATTTTTAATATTTGAGAGTACGGGCGTATCCTTATATAGAGTATTCAGGCTTTGTAAAGCTTGAACCTCAAGTAGACGTCCCAAAAAATAATTATCTTCTGGATAAAATTAAGGGTGAAATGCTTTTTAAAGCATACGTCCGATGCTATTTTTGAAAAATACTCACTAATAACTATGGTCTGGTACTAGATTAAATTTTATTTTCATAAATTTATTTGTCCTCGTAGAATATCTATGTATACAAAATAGGTAGATCGACAAACGTCGTCTAGACTACATATGTACATATATTTTCAATGGCATAATCTAATGACCTATCATATTACAAAAGCAATATGTGACTTTTCAGAACTTCTGGGTCTGATATAGGTCTGCCATTGATTATTCCAAGTAGAGGTATATCATATCTTCCCTTCTATATTTATGTCCAGGACATTATAAGTCATGGTCTTCCCCTTTTTAAGTATTCCACTAATCTAATTTATGATAGACTTTTCAAAGTTCATATGAATGTTCTAGTATGGTCTTCAGGCCATGTTATTGAGTCATTCTGGATTTATGTGGATAGAGGAACATGAATACTGTGAGTTAAGATACGTTGGTGCGAAAAATTTAGTTCTCACTTTTATGCATGCACGACTTTAGGCGCGTGCATTATGCAAGGCTAGATTCAAGAATCTTACCTAGTAATGTGAGTGTACTCAATAAATTAGCGGATTTATGGCATCTTCGGGTGCGCCTAATATTATATATTAAAATAGATATGATATATCTATTTACTGCGAAGTACGCATCATTTAGACATATGTCCAGAAGATGGAAGCATTAATGGTCGCATAATTCCAACGTATTTTATTTGGTTAGAAGGGTATTGACATTCTACTTGAACTTCAGGTTCATTTGTCAATGTAGATATGATTTATAAAATTTTTATTTTGAAAAATTATTATTGTACCAGAATCATAGTTTGAGTACAAAAGCATGAATAAATCATGCAAATAGCAATTAAACATGTAGTTCATATATATTACAAGCAACAACATATGAAAAAATTATGAAACTACTAGATATAACATGCATACGATGTATTTTCAACATAACAAGCAATTTATATAAAAATTACATTTAATAATTACATGGACCACGGGGAAACGTCATTACCCGTTAGGTTAGGTAACTAACGACAGAGCGGTCTCTGTGTATTTGTAATTAAATCGTGAAGAATGAAAATTAAATCCAATTTTTATATAATTTGCATTTTTGTTGAATTTAACATAATATTAAACAAATAATTAATTTTATGAACCAAATCAACTAAAAAGTTGTCAAAACTAATCATTTGATGTTTCCTCATTTTTACAAAATTTTCCAGCAATATTCTGGATTTTTTCTGCTAATTTTAAGAAAATTATAGTGGAAAACTGATATAAAATCCGTTTTTAATTATTTTAAAAGCCTATTGGGCTTATGTTAGAGCTTCAGGCCCAAAACATCCAATAACACTTAAATATTTTAGTATTGGGCTGCAGGCCCATGGGCCCAAGCAGCTCCCCCCGCCCTTACCTTTTTCCGGATAGACAGAGTGTAAGGGGGAGGCGGCGGCCTGAGAAGACAAAGTTACATCTGGGACCCGAAAAAATCTTTTCACTGAAGCAGATTTTACAAGACCGAAAAGAGTCACCATTAGAAAAGTTATAGCATCAGCAGATCATAGTCTAGAGTAATCATATAAATCATGCACAATTTCTTATGTTCTGGCATTTGTTAACTTCTCGGTCTACCAGAAATAAATAATTCTTGAAAGAACTAATTATTAGGGAATCAAAAGCACAGATTACATCAAATGGCAAATACCTCAAACAATGCTGCTAGCCCAAGATTGTGGCAGATTATGGTCATATATTTGATAACAAGATCAGGCAACACAATAGCAATTAAAAGAATTGCATCTGCACCTTTTGACCGAGCATAATAAATTTGCCACACATCAATATCCCCATCGGGTCGCGGCCAGGGCAGGGGAGGGCCGTACATCGACTCCACATGCCCCATCTTTGTACAGGCAGGAGACGGCCATGCTTCAGGCATGCCAATCGCCGCTGCAGGGGCGCCGATCAATGTCCTTCGGGTACGATCTAAGCCAATCGGAATCCGTGCCAGATTCTGATCTAGCGGCGTCAGAATCACGGGCTTCAGGCCGACACAAATGGCCTCAGATTCCATTCAAATAAACCCATAAAAATAGCTTAGACATTTTTCTATATTAAATATATGAAGGGTAAGAGTTAAGTGTATGGCTTTTGCTCATAGATCCGATATTACAGTAACACAAAGGTTACGTCGTACACAAGTCCATACATGAAGAATTATGCAACAATGTTGAAGATTTTAAACTTCATACCAACAGTGCATAAGATAGATGCATGCTCACAATTGATCATGCCTTAAAATTGTTTCAATGATTTTTAAAGCATCAAAAGAACAAATTTCTCTGAAACTAAAAGCAAAACATGTCGCCACATAACAAACATTACAAATCAAACAAAAAGAAATCCATCCCAAAATTAGGGACACCACAATTTAACTTTGATATGATAATATTATTGGTCCAATAATATTAGATCTAAACACATTCATTCTAATCTAGTTTTAGATCTAAAAATTTATTATGGATCGATGAATTACCTCTAACCGGAAAAATCTGGAAAAAGAGATCCGAAGAGAATAATATGATCCACATCCTTGCGACGTCGGCGAAAGAGCCGCCAACGAGAATAGATTCCATAGCACAACCTCCATGCGATGATGGCTATCAAAATAGCCAAGAAATTGATTCCTTCGCTTTTAGAAGAGAAGAAAATTTGATGTGTAGAAATTTTTCTTAGAGCAAGGTGCTGGTAACGTGTTAAATAAACTTAAAGAAGGAGTAACCATGGCTCATAGCCATGGTTCTCTATATATTCATATCCATGAAATACCAAAGGTCCACACTACTAAGTAGTGGGGAGTAATGGAGGGATAGAGAGGTGGGGAGGCCAAAAGCCTCCCTCACTCATAACATTTCAAATAATTTTGAAACATTTTAAAACATTTAATAAGTATTAATAAGCCATGTGAGTGTGTATAGCTCTAATTTCTAAGGCCTACAAATAATCAAAGAAATGAGAAGATAAATTACATCAAAATACCCTTCTTGGTTTTCTTGATGCTCTTGAATATTCTTCACTTCATTTCTTTGTCTTTCCATAGCATTTGGCATTGGCTTGGGCTATCACACCAACCTTCCAAGCCTTTCTCTTTGAATTTTCCTTCTCCTTGGCTTCATTTGACTATTGTTGACTTTATCACATAGAATTCCATTTTGGATGACATCATAAGGTCTTCACATTTAGAAGAGATGGAGTAGTAATATTAATCACTTGTTGATCACCACCAAAAATTCATTAGGGAAGTTCAATACTCAACAATCTTCCCCTTTTTTATGATGACAACAAGGTGATATAAAATTCACTAAATAATATGAATTTAACGTAATTTACTTACGCCCCCTACAACATTGCATATTAGGATAAGTGTATGAAGCATAATTTCATATTCCATCAAAAATATATATGACTAAGGTTGTTTCAAGTCAATTTCCAATAAATTGATATAGATTAAAGTCCAATATGTATCATGACACATCATAATTTTATATGCACACTAATTTCTCACCCTTTGTCTCAATCAAAAAGAACTAAATAGAGAGTAATAGTTGCTTGATGGAAATTATAACAATTGGTGTCAAGAATGAGATAGAGCATGAGATATTCATAAGATCAATTTAAATTATATTCACAATTAGCATAGGATGCTCATCTGGTTTTAAACACATACATAAAGTGTGAAACATGATAAAATAAAAGCTCAATGGATAGTCGGCTAATTTTGAGAAGTAGTCGGCTACATGCCCAAGAGTCATGAAATCTATTTTATTTTTATAACCTTATCAAAGACTATAAAATAAAAATTTCTATTTTTTAGTTAATATCGACAATATTTATCTACACATAGACAAGAGTACTTTGAACATATAGAATGAAATATCACAAAAATAATCACAAGAATTTAAAAAAAAGGATATCCATAATATGAAATATAAGCTCAAATTCTCTTCAATTAATGATCTACAAATTTTAACAAGTAACAAGCATGGTATGATCATATGAATCAACAAGAGTGCCATATATATTCAACAAGGTCTAAGAATTGTCCACATCATTAAATGTAAAACTAAGGCATAAATAATGACATAATCCATAACTTGAGCCAATATAAGTATCCATAAGATATTAAACTCAAATTAACCAACATAAATCCACACCCATGGTATAAAAAGTAAAGCATACCATGCACATAACCAAAAAGTGTGTGATCAACACACAATGTATCAAATATTACAATGTAGCATATTGTCCATACCTAATTAAACATTCATCGAATTAACATTGTTTAAGACATAAATACTAAAAACCAAACTGTCTATGCCATAAAGATAAAATAAACCAAAAAACATAACATAATCCATAACTAGAGCCATAGAAACATCTAACTAGATGTCCTTCTTCTCCTCCTCTTCTTCCTCTAAGCAATTATTTTATCTATTCAATCTCATTGTGTAGGCCATCAATCTTGTCACAAACCTTCTTGGCAAGCCTCTTAAAAGCTTGATCCATTTCTTCCTTTAATTCCATCTTCAACTTTTGAAGCTTGGAAGTAAAAGTAGATTAGTCTGAGGGTTGAGCAATGGGATAAGGGGGTGAAGCTTCATCTTCAAAGTCATCATCTGAATCATCACTTTCATCTTCTTCCTCCTCCTCTTCTTCTTCTTTAGGATTGAGGGTAAGTCTCATCCTAGTAAGAGCATTCTTATCAAAGGGTTTAATGGGCTCAATGTGGTTGGTTTCAAGGTTAAAGTTGACTCCATGATCTTTGAGGATGATTGTAAAGAAGTGTCCATGATGCAGTGATTATGATGTAGTATGGGTCAAATTTTCAAAAATCAATTCTGCCCAATTCATTTTTATTCCAGCCGCTAGAGCGTAAACAATTTTTGCTTGGCTCTCATTGAATATGGAATATCTACCTGACTTCTGACAGATATTGTATGCTAAAATGAGTTCTATAATCCTAGCCCAAGGTTGAAAAGAACTAGTTCCTATGTGAGATTTATATGTCTCGTCAGGAAGAAACATTTTCTTAAGGATTTTCTTATCATTCTTAAAGATTTCCTTAAGTGATGCTCCAGTGCTAGGAATGCCTAAAGTCTCTTCTAAGTTTTTGATATTAATTCTAATGGGTTGACCAAACACATTGGTGACAAGCCTAGAAATCTTAGAGTTAACAACCATATTAGTGTAGAATAAGTACACCAATCTAGGGTAGCACCTGCATGAGTTCTCAAAAGAAAACAAATTGGTGAGTCCTTGGTAATCTAAAAGTTCTCCCATATCCTCCTAGATCATTAATTATCACAAATCTTTCACTGAGGATATTCTTGCTAGTAATTTTCTGAAATTTATTTAGCAAGTGAGGGCTTTCCAAATGAGGTAGTATTAACTCCGTCTTAGTTATAATCTATGATGAAGAGGGTTCTAGTTGAGACAACCCTCTTGTTCTCTTGGAAGCCACTCTTCTACTCATAATGCAATGCAAAAGTAGATGCAACTACTAATTATGATGAAAAATGAAGTGTGAATGAGATTGTATACCAATACAAGAACAAATCTTCACCAAACTCCTCTTAATCTCCAAGATTTCGCAGATCATGAACTCAAGGCTAGAGACTCTGAAATTTTTGGTTCAATAAAATCTGCTTTGGGTCAAAAGCTAGGTTTAAAGTGTTTTAAACAAATCTAGACCATAGATCAACTTATGAATGGTTGAGATCTTCTCAAATGGGTGAGTCAAAGTCGGGCGCACCCAATAGAGATCCGGTTAAGATCCATTAAGCCTAAGTCGATCGAAAAAGTTTCAAAATAGATTAGAATTTGAAAAACAAAAAACCGAGAATTAGTCCAATCTTTCTTGAGTGGCGGTCGACTATTTTCAAACCACTTTTAAATTAGTCGACTCCCGTTCAAAAATCAGTCGGCTCTACTTCAATATAACTCCATTTCGAATTCTTAATCAAATCTCTTCAACTCTCAATCTAACCTAGGGGAATTCTATCTTATCATGCACATTCATAATCAAGCATATACAAGCATTAATATTTCCTATTAAAATGTGAACCTAATCTAGTCACCTTGGAAACCAAATCCAATTGGATTTGGATTTCCCATATTTTACAAACTTGTAATTAGGAAATTTATAAATCTCTTGCATAAAGTTAGTTACATAAGCATTAAATATATTATGATCTAAAGATTTTGGAATCCAAATTTTAACCATTTTTCCTTTATTATTGTTAGAAGTTGAAGGGGTTGTCTTTTTAACAAATGTTTAATTAATGTGATTTTAGGGGTCCTAAAATTACTATGAGTATCATTTAGTCAACTAACAATTACCTAGTCCACTAATATAGACTGCTACTTTTGAGACTACTTCAATTAGACGACTAATACTTCTTTTTAATCCATTAATATAGACTGATTTTTCTAGTGGGATAATCCTTCTACAAGTTGACTAATGTAGACTGCTTCTTTTGTTCTTTTAGCTGATTAGTCAAGTAATAATACTACTAGTCGATTAATTAGAGCAGTTTTTTTGGTTTAGCCATTCAAAATTTGTCCCTTGAGGTAGTTGCAACAGCTATATTTTTAAAAGTTTTGAACATTGGATGACACGTCTATATATAACATTCTGATCCCTTTTGAGACTACTAATTAGAATTCTTCCAATATCTTTTGTTCTCTTGAAAAAGTACTCAAAAAGTTCTTCATTATTTTCTTATGTTCTTCAAGCTCTTCAATCTCAAATAGAAATAAACTCACTTAACCTTTAATTGATTCACTCGCACATTTGCTCAAGGCTTTAAGAGTTCTATACTTCTCAATTTATGCAAAGACTCTCTCAGGTGCTTAAGAGAGTGGTTGTATAATTGGCAACGATGTTGTCAAGTTGATGGGGTTGTTTCTTGTGGTTCACAAAAGATGATAGTGGAAAATCTTAAGCGGAGAGGCTTGGAGACGGGAGTAGAACTTTAGGATCGAATCAGGATTAATCCTTGGTGTTTGCAATCACTACAATTATCTGGTTTGATTATTTGTTACAATTTTACTATCATTAAAAAATTTGAAAGTGTAATAAACAGGCTTTTGGAGGCCCAACTAGGTATTGGTATCCACCCATTGTGTAACCCTATTACTATAAATACAGGGCTACGGGTTCCGTAGCCATCAAGTTTACAACACATTATCAGCACGCTCGAGGCTGAGCCGAACCTCTGGCGATGGACGAACGCGACGCGAATGGGCTTCCTTCACCGAACGTTGCTAGATCCGGCGGGTATGATCTAGAGGTAATTCTTATTCCCTAGATCTAAATTTATATGCGCATATGATTAGATCCAAATGCTAGGATCGATGTTTTGATTAGTATAGATCGGTTTTTTTACCCCGGGTCTATATGCTAACTCAACCTTTTTATGTAAATCGAAGTGTTTTTACGATAAAGAACGCCGTTTTGAAGACTAAAAATAGTTTTTTTTTCATAAAAATCATGTTTTTACATCTTCTTCTCCAAAAATCTTCAAACCCTATGGGGATTTCTTCTTCTCTACGAGGCTGAAAGCTGCACACACGAAACCCCCCTCGATCACGCACCGTTGCTACCGCCCACAACGGTCGCCGTCACCGCTTAAAGCGGCATCATCCGGCGCCTGCAGCGGCGAGCGGCCCCGTCGCCTGCAGCAGCGAGCGGCCCTGTCGCCTGCAGACGTCGAGTAGAACCCGTCGCCTGCAGACGTCAGGCAGAACCCGCTGCCTGCAGCGGTGGCATCCGTCGCCGCCTGCAGCGGCGAGCGACACCCGTCGCCTGCAGACGGCAGGCGGCACCCGCCGCTGCCTGCAGCAGCGGGCGGCACCCGTCGCCTGCAACGGCGGGCAGGCAGCGGCGGCCCCACTGCCGCCTGCAGTGACGGTTCCCCCGCCGCCGCCAGCAGCGGTGGACGGGCCCCATCGCCTGCCGCGGTGCTCCCCTGTGCGCTCGCAAGTCCGAAACCCTTGTCGCTAGAAGCGGTAACACACGCGACTGAAACCCTAACCGGTTACACGGGGTCACACGGCAGATCAAACCGAAAAGCCATAACTAGGGTTTGTCCACAAAAAATTTTCCAAATTATTTTTTAGATTTAATTACGATTTTATTTCGTTAAAATCTGGATTATTACACACTTTTTAATTCATCGCATTCTTTTTGGATTATCTTATTATCATACGTTTAATAATTAGGAAGATCATGCGACCGCTCTGCCGTTAGTCAACTAACCTAACGGTGTATGACGTTGCCCAGTGGTCCAATAATTATTAAACGAAAAATTTTCATTTCCATTATAAAATGCATGTGATGATTAATTGCCTGTGATGATTAATTTTCTGCAATGTAATAAAATGCATGCTGCATTTTTCTGCGACGTATGTGTATATTTGTTGTGGTTTTGGATTGGCTAGCTATCACCATTATTTCCCTCGCATTCTTTTCTTTTTTGTGAGAAAGTGTAGTGAGGATATTATTGTATAAATTCCAAGACCGGAGGACGTCCCACGAAGATGGAGATCTATTCCAGAAGAATAGGGTCCCCATATGGGTTCCCGAGTTGTATTTTCAATTTTATGGGACTGTATGGACTTTATTTAAAATGATGATTAGCCGATCCACACAACAAATATCTGTTTGTGGTGACATAAGTCCCTCCCTACAACTCATGAATTAAGAATTCTCACAACAACAAGGTCTGCTCGATATGGATTAGGCGTGAATGAAACCTTTGTGCTTTCTACATCACAATTATTGTGAAGAGACATCCACAATAATTAGCATTGGACAATTTATTTGTGAAAATATATGCCTATTTAAATATGGACCTCCCAGAATTACTACAAGCACTTTTAGAAAAAGGTGGGTTAACTAAAGAAAGATGGAACCATATGCATTCTTAAAAGAAAGCGTGATCAATTCCAATTCTTTCTTTTTCTATTTTTTCCGATCGAGATGTATGGATCCCCGGTTAGGAGTATTTCAACAAGTATGAGAAAGAAATTTCCTTGAGCCCTTAACTCTGAAGCTCCGATTCTTACATCTAGGAAAAAGGCACGTACGCGGGAAATTAATCTCAGTAAGGCGATAGATTCGCAGGAATGAACGATGAAAAAGCGTTAAGAAAGTTCAATTCAACATCTTTGATTTATGTTAGAAGGTTAGAAGCAAGTGGGCCTCTGGCCACCCTCCCTACGGTCGCCCTTTGAAATGCTTAATTATTTGTTTTAGTTTAAAATATCTAATTATTGCTCATTTTGAACATGCTAGAGATAATGGCTAAATTTGCGAGCGTCGACTTTAACGTATTGATGCTACAGGCACAAATTATCTGAGCTGGCAGTTGGATATAAAATTCCATCTGCGCTCACAAGGACTGAGCCATGCCATCGCTGCAGGCAATAAGGTTTCTGATATAGAAAATGCGAAAGCAATTATCTATATTAGACGCTATATCGATCGAACCATTAAGGCCGAGTACCTCACGGTGGAAGACTCTTATGAGTTATGAACCACCTTCGAGGATAGATATAAACATCAAGAGATGTTATACTTCTCTAAGCGCGATATGAATAAGAGAACCTACATCTCCAAGACTTTAAGTCTATCGCCGAGTACAACTCGGCACTTTTCAGTATCACCTCACGCCTGGAGTTGTGTGGTGAGAAAGTGACGGAGGAGCACATGTTAGAGAAGACATATACATCCTTCCACGAGAAGGATGTTATACTAATGCAGCAGTATCGTGAACGAAAGTTCACGAAATGCTCGGAGCTTCTCTCATGCCTTCTGATGGCAAAGTAGAATAGAGACCTCCTTCTGGCCACCCATAACTCACGCCCTGCCGGCACTGCTCCTGCACCTGAAGTGCATCACAGCTCCTCCCAGAAGAAGAGGACCAACTTCAAAGGCAAACCCCAGAAGGGCAAGGCAATGAAGAAGCAGGCTAGAGGATCCCCTCCAAGAACCAACAATGAGGGAAAGAAGAAAAATGTGTGGAAGAGAAAAGACAACGGCCAGACATCTGCCCCCAGAAAAGACTGGAAGATAAATGCCACAGGTGTGGCATGACTGGACACTGGTCCAGGAATTGTCGGACTCCACGCCACCTACAGGATTTGTACCAAGCTAGCCAGAAACCAGCCGAGACAAACCTGGTGGAACATGAAGACCTGGCACCAATCAGGTTCATCGCTGAGGACTTCTCAAACGATGACCTGCTCGACTGAAGCATTATTTACTTTCTGCTCTGCATTGTAATTTGAAAAACAATTTACTTTCTAGTTATCTTGTTTCTAGCATGTTGAATGATTTTTCAGACGATGATTGATTTTCAGTAATCTTTTTGTGCCTTATATTGCTATGTTTTCTATCTTAATTTAGATGGATAATAAATGCCTATGGAAAGTGCCTTTACGCACACGATCCTCCAAGACATTTGCTTTTTTCAAAGCATACATAAATACGATGGAACCGTGAATACAATCTTCGATCCATCAGGAATTATTGAAGGATCAGGGGAAGCACATTTTATGCTCCCCAACAAAACACAACTACTAATAAAAGATGTGTTTTTCTCCCATAGCTCTCATAGAAATCTGTTAAGTTTTAAAGCTATCTGTTTAAACGGATACCACCTAGAGACGGTAAACAAACAAAACAGAGAATTCTTGTATGTAATGACTCATAAAACGGTACTAAAACCACCGTCGAGCGTTTTGAGTGACTCTCGTCGGGTCCCTACCATACAAAGATAAGAGTAATGGAAGCAAACACACTTGAGCACCAGAAGTGCGATAATCAACCAGAATTCCAACTCTGGCACAATAGACTCGGACACCCAGGAAGGAACATGATGCGTCGCATCATATCCCAATCCCATGGAATTAACTCGAAAAGCCTGAAGCTACTTCAAAAGGGTGCATCTCCTTGTCCCCCTTGTCACAAAGAGAAATTGATTACGAGACCATCCCCCCTGAAGGTGGACTCAGAGTCTCCAAGCTTCCTAGAGAGAATACATGGAGACATTTGCGGGCCTATTCACCCTGCAAGTGGCCCATTTCGGTACTACATGGTACTGATTGACGCATCTTCCAAATGGTCATACGTGTGCCTCCTGTCCACCCGCAACGTAGCCTTTGCAAAGCTACTGGCACAAATCATAAAGTTGTAGGCACATTTTCCAGACAACCAGATCAAGAAATTGTGTCTGGACAACGCTGGGAAATTCACATCACATGTCTTCCTAGACTACTGCCAAGCAACCGGCATAGAAGTTGAACATCATGTAGCTCATGTTCACACGTAAAACGGATTAGCCGAATCTCTTATAAAGAGACTACAATGGATTGCTCGTCCATTGTTGATGCAATGCAAGTTGCTGGTGAACGCATGGGGACATACCATCTTGCATGCTACATCGCTAATAAGATTACGACCGTCAGGAAGTCAATCTTATTCTCCGATGCAACTTGCATATGTGAACCCACCGGATATCTCTCACCTGAGGATATTTGGATGCGCTGTCTATGTCCCCATAGCACCACTGCAGAGGACCAAGATGGGTCCTTAACGTCGACTGGGTATCTACATAAGATTCGATTCACCATCGATCATTAGATACCTGGAACCCATAACGGATGACACCTTTAAGGAACGTCTAGCAGATTGTGAGTTTGACGAAAGCATTTTTCCCAAACTAGGCATTAACACAGAGAAGCCAGAAGCTTCAAAGACCATTTCATGGGATACCAAAACTTTATCCCACTTTGATCCGTGTACAAACCAATGTGAAGACGAGATCCTGAAGATTCTTCAAATACAAAATACAACTCACATTTTACTGGACAAATTCACTGACAAGCAGAAGATTATCAGATCACACGTCCCTGCTGCCAACACGCCAGCTAGGATTGACATACCTAAAGATGGATGCAATCCATCTACAGCAGAAGCGGCCATACCTCAACAAAAGAGAAGACGACCCCTAAGCTCCAAATATACAAACCCTCGAAAGAGGAAAAATCCTGGAGCAATGACAACGATACCACCACAGGATACTGAGCTCAGCCCAGATACATCTCCCCTCCTAAAAACCCCTGAAGAGGAAAATGTAGGAGAAATATATTTAAACTATGTACGTACTGGGGAGGTACTGGACAGAAAAAGCACAATCATCGATGATAACTTCGCGCTCATTATTGCCAATCACGTCATTGAATACGACGATGAGACCGATCCATGCTCTCTAACAGAATGTAAACGTAGAGATGATTGTACAAAGTGGAACGAGGCAATAGGAGTAGAGCTGGACTCACTCTCGAAGCGCAAAGTTTTTGGACTTGTAGTCCTAACACCAAAGGGTGTTAAACCTGTGGGATATAAATGGGTATTCGTAAGAAAAAGAAACGAAAACAATGAGATCGTACGCTACAAAGCGCGCCTTGTTGCACAATGTAATGCCCTGGGAAGCTACTGCACATGTACTAGAGGGGGGTGAATAGTACTTTAAAATAATTAAGAGTGTTATTCCTAACTATTGTGCAAAACACAAACGACAATGCGGAATAAACAACAATCGACAAGAATTAACAAACGCAAACAAATGATGTAACGGGTTCGGATCCACCCAAGTCTCCCCGACTAGTTACCGGTGATCCTACGTCCCAACCAACCAGATTCCCTCCGGATACTTGAGTTAGAAACCACTAAACCAAGATTTAGCACTATGAAATTCTTGTAGAAACCTCTACAAGACCAAATCATACACAATGAAAATGTGACTCACACAACCCGGGATCACACACTTCTCTCACAACCGAGAGAATAATTCAAATATCAAATGCGATGAAATAATGAAACACTTACCACAAAATCCTATGCCTTGAGTATACTTAACAAATTAGGGCAAAGAGGGATTTTGAGGAAGAAGATGTCACCAAACCGAAGCTCCACCAATATGATCAGCGATCGAAGGCTAGGATGGAGGATGGTGACTAGAATCAAGCTCTTGGCTTCGAAGACTCGCAATGGAGAGAATCTCTCTTGAGGAATTTGGCTCAAAGAGTGAAGGAGAGATTCTTGGTGAGAAGAGAGAGCTTTGGAATAAAGTTGAATGGCTCCTCTTTGATTTCTCTAAACCTCTAAAATGGCAGCCTTGAATACTAGGAAAGAACCCCTCCAAGTATATATATGATAGAGGAAAGAGAGAGACAAAAACGTTTCAATTAATGCTCCAACGGCTCTATTCTGAAGCAGACTAGTCGATCAAAGAAGGATCACTGACCGACTAGTTTCTCAACTAGTCGGTCGGTGATTCAACATGAACCAACTAACAGGTGAACAGCCAAAAGAGAAGTTCAGACAATAGGGAACTAGTCGGTCCAAGAATACTTGCCAACTGACTAATTTCACAACTAGTCGATCGGTGAGTCTTCTTTGACCGACTAAGAGATGAAATCAAAGTGGCTGAATTCAAAGACAGCTAGTCGGTTTAAGAACAACTTCCAACAGACTAGTTTCTCAACTAGTCGGTTGGTCGTTGTGCTTTGACCGACTAACTGTAAACAGTAAGATAGGCTGTACAGAGGCAATAATAACTAGTCGGTCTGAGAAGGATTCCTAACCGACTAGATCGTCATCTAGTCGGTCGGTGACTCTTCTTGGACCGACTAATTGATCAACAGTGCCAGGCTGAATTGAGCAAGGACATCTAGTCGGTTCAAGAGGAATTGCCGACCGACTAGATCGTCATCTAGTCGGTTGGTTCTTCTACTTGAACCAACTAAGATGCACTAGAAGCCGAGGGAAGAAGCGATAGACTTCGGGAAAGTTTCTAATGTCTTCTAAGATAACCCTAGCTCTAAGATATGAGCAAATTGAAGATTATAATGTAAGTCCTACTCAAGGCTTAACATTCTATTCTATGAAGCTAGAAGACAATAAATTAAACATGACGAACCGTCTTCAAAGCTTCAATCTTCATTCTTGACTTCAATAAAAACTCATTGAGCTTCAACGAAGCTTCAGGCACATGATCACACGTATTGAGACGTCTTGAGACGTCGCTTTTGATGTACATAGTGTTTTGGCGACGATCTCCATAACTGCACTCACAAAGAGTTAGTACACGATATTTATGTTTGCTCATCATCCAAAACCAAATCCGGGGAATCAATACTCAACACACAAGGCTTTTTCCAACGACCAGGAATAGACTATGATGATACATATTTTCCGATCATGGATGCGATCACTTTCCGTTTCATTATTGACCTAACTGCGCAGGAAGGCCTGGATATGCTGCTCATGGACGTTGTACTACATATATATACGGAAATATAGATAAGGATATCTATATGAGAATCCCGGACGGATATAAACTACCGACGAAAATGACAAAAAGACCTCGGGACGTCTATTGTGCCAAACTCTAAAGATCACTGTATGGTCTAAAATAATCGGGGAGAATGTGGTACAACAGACTCAGTGAGTTCCTAGTGCAACAAGGATTCACAACAAATGAAGTCTGCCCTTGCATCTTTATAAGAGCAAAGGAAACATGATTCATAATCATCGCCGTCTATGTAGACGACCTAAACATCATCGGATCTCCTGAAGAGATAGCTGAGATATCCAAGAGTCTCACACAGACTTTTGAGATGAAAGACCTTGGAAAGACGAAGTTCTGCCTAGGCTTACAAATTGAACACCTAAGCAGAGGAATCCTGTTACACCAATCCACATACACAAAAAAGTTGCTGAAAAACTCCCTAATGGACAAATGTCATCCGCTTAGTACACCAATGGTTGTCAGATCATTGAAAGTTAATACGGACCCCTTCCGACCGCTGAAAGAGGAGGAGGAAGCACTGGGTCCTGAAGTACCCTACCTGAGTGCAATAGGAGCATTCCTTTACCTGCAAACTGGACGCGTCCCCATATAGCGTTCGCAGTTAACCTACTAGCCAGATACAGTTCAGCACCCTCAAAGCGCCATTTGAACGGAGTAAAGCACCTTCTGCGCTACCTCCAAGGGTCTGTGGACCTGAGACTATACTTCAAGAAAGGTGTATCCTCCGACTTAGTGAGTTATGCAGACACAGGATACAGGTCTGACCCACACACCGCAAAGTCCCAGACTGGTTTCGTATTCACATATGGTGGGACATCCATCTCATGGAGATCTGTGAAGCAGACTTCAACAGCGACCTCATCTAACCACTCCGAGCTCATTGCGATCCACGAAGCTAGTAGAGAATGCTTTTGGCTTCGATCAGTCATCCACCACATCCTCGTGACTACCGGCCTAAAGATGGGAGATCTTGGACCAACTACCATGTACGAAGACAATGCTGCTTGCATAGCTTAACTACGAGGTGGCTACATCAAATGTGACAGGACGAAGCACATTTCCCACAAGCTCTTCTGGACACATGAACAACAAGTAGACAACCAGATCGATATCTAGCAGATCCAGTCTTGCAACAACTTGGCAGATCTATTTACTAAATATTTACCTCGCATTATCTTTAGAAAACTTGTATTAGGGATTGGGATGAGACAGTTGAGAGATCTACAAGTCTGAAGCTTGTACACTTCAGGGAGAGTTAATGTTAGGTTGTACTATTTTTCACTTGGCTATTGGTTTTTCCCACTGGTTTTTTCATAGCCAAAGGTTTTAACGAGGCAACCACATCAACTCTGGATCCAGAAGTATCCACCTCTGATGATATCCATCGATCAGAGGAAGTTTCAAAGACTTGTACTCTTTTCCCTTAACCACTGGTTTTTCCCACTGGGTTTTCCGTGGCAAAGTTTAAAGGTGCTAGGCAGGATGGGTGGGGCAGCAAAGTCGTAGGGCGGTAGTGAACGAGGCAAGAGCTCTTAACTTATGATCTAGAAGTATCCATAGACCCATGGTCAGATAAGCTCTACGAACCCTGAAGCGTTCATTACGGCTTACAACAATGGATGGATAATTGGAAGTGTTATAAACGGTCTTTTGGATGCCCAACTAGGTATTGAGTATCCACCCATTATGTAACCCTATTACTATAATACAGGGCTACGGGTTCTGTAGCCATCAAGTTTACAACAGAAAGTAACTATTGAAATGTCTTCATTCTTGGTATAAAATATTATTCACCCCTCTAGCGTTTTGTAATGATTATTTATGGATCCAATAAGAAACAGTGATAAAAGAAAATTCAAAATACGAATCAAAGGTCACAAGAGGCGTATAAATATACGAAGCCCATTGCTAGGAGGAGTCCAAGTCTTACAAAGAAACATATGGAGAAGTTTACAAAAAGGTCAAGTAATAAATCCAATTCCATGTGAATTTGAAATTGGACTCAATGAAGGACTGGCGGTAGTATAATTATACAACTGCTCATATTCCCCAGTCAACAAAAATCCCATATACCCAATCTCAAGTCATGCCTATTCAAGGAAAGTCATATACCTGACATGGCAAAAAATGTCACCTCTGTATAAAGCCATCTAGGAGATGAGTTAACTCATTCTATTTATAGTTTTCTTCCATTTAAAGTTCTATTTTACATTTCTATCAGGTCCTAACTTAAGAGTCGGAGGAGCCGATGCCATGATAACTATCCCCAATTTCGACTCGCTAATATTTTGATTGGATGTCTTGTACAGATCACAGCCATCAATATAATTTCTTGTTCTCTGTAAAAAGAGATATATTTCCTTTGTTAATCTAGTATTAGTTATGTGGTACACGGATCAGAGAGAACAAACATGATAAGAACAAAAATTTCCAGGTTGAAATTTATGCGATTCGAATATTGATTTTAACCCTATGCTAGTTTGGACGGATAAGGAGCAAAGGATGTTGATTTTTATAATGTATTAAATATAAAAATAAAGACGTAAAATAAAACAAATATCGTCGTCGTCGTCGTCATCCTCGCTTTCAGCACGCAGCCGATTTAAGGTCCCTCAGCGAGTGACTGAATGCCCTAAAAACTCCAAATCCCCACCCAATCAAAAGATAGGGATAAATCCATCCCGAGATTCACCATTCCCGAGGCTGATCCCCTTCTTAAAACGCGATTCCCAAATCAAGATCACCCAATCAATACTCCAAAATGGGTTTCGGATCCAGCGACGGGAACCGAGACCCGAATGCTCCTCCTCCTCCCTCATCCCTGTCCTCTCCGTACCGCTACAACTCGCCGCTGGTCCAGATCGTCCTTATCGGCTTGGTGTGCTTCTGCTGCCCTGGGATGTTCAACGCCCTCTCCGGCATGGGCGGCGGCGGCCAGGTCGACCACACCGCCGCCAACAACGCCAACACCGCCCTTTACAGCGCCTTTGCCGTCTTCGGCGTCCTCGGCGGCGGCATCTACAACCTCCTCGGCCCCCGCCTCACCCTCTTCGCCGGCTGCCTCACCTACGTCCTCTACGCCGGCTCCTTCCTCTACTACAACCACTACCACCACCAGCTCTTCGCCATCATCGCCGGCGCCGTCCTCGGCGTCGGCGCCGGCCTCCTCTGGGCCGGCCAGGGCGCCATCATGACATCCTACCCTCCCGCCGGCCGCAAGGGCACCTACATCTCCATCTTCTGGAGCATCTTCAACCTGGGCGGCGTCTTCGGCGGCCTCATCCCCTTCGTCCTCAACTACCACCGCACCACCGCCGCCTCCGTCAACGACGCCACCTACATTGCCTTCATGTGCTTCATGGCGGTCGGCGCCGTCCTCTCCCTCGGCATCCTCCCCCCCTCCAAGGTCGTTCGCGACGACGGCACCCGCGCCACCGACGTCACCTACTCCAAAGCGTCGACCGAGGCCGTCGAGGTCCTCAGGCTGTTCACCAACTGGAAGATGCTACTGATCCTGCCGGCGGCGTGGGCGAGCAACTTCTTCTACAGCTACCAGTTCAACAACGTCAACGGCTTGCTCTTCAATTTGAGGACCAAAGGCCTCAACAACGTGTTCTACTGGGGAGCGCAGATGATCGGGTCTGTGGGGATCGGATACGTTCTTGATTTCAGCTTCAAGAGCAGGAGGACGAGGGGGTTCGTCGGGATCGGATTCGTCGCCGTTCTCAGCACTGGGATATGGGCCGGCGGGCTGGCGAATCAGCTGAGGTACAAGAACGGCACGTGGCCGTACCCCGAGCTCGATTTCAAGGACTCCGGCTCGCGCTTCGCCGGGCCGTTTGTTCTGTACTTCAGCTATGGATTGCTGGACGCCATGTATCAGAGCTTGTGCTACTGGGTGATTGGGGCCCTGGCCGACGATTCCGAGACCCTCAGCAGGTAAAGTTGCTCTCGATTTAAACAATTTTATATTCGTGGCGGCGGAGAGATTAATTGATCATTGTTGATGGCGATCGCAGGTACAGTGGATTCTACAAGGGTGTGCAGAGCGCGGGGGCCGCTGTCGCTTGGCAAATCGACACGCGCAAGACGCCGCTGCTAACGCAGCTGATCATCAGCTGGGGGCTCACGACGATAAGTTACCCGCTGCTGGTGGTGTTGATCGTGCTGGCGGTTAAGGACGGCGACTCGAAGACGGAGGACGATGCGGAGGGCAAGACGCCATCCGCCGCCGCGGCGGCCGACGGCGGCAACGCGAGAGAGATTGAGATTAATGGAAAATCTGCCTAGTTTCAGATAGATTTATGGCTACGAACACGAGAAAGTTTGTAAGAATGATTGGTGTTCGTATTTCAATTACGGGGACATGTAATTTGTCAAATCTTTCCCTTATGTTACAAAATTTTAGCATCATAATCTGAACCCAGCATCAAAGTCCAAACACGCACCATATTACCTCACCTTTGAATTGAAAGTCCGCCGTCGATATGTGAACAATTGCGAGTCCACGGTACCGGCTGCAACGCCGTATCCATTAGACGACAGTGAAAGGCGGACCCACCGAATTTATATGGAAAGCCAAGTAACCAAGAGGGGAGAGATTCTCTTGCGTCCCACACAAGAGGGGAGAGATTCTCTTTGACAGCTGTTGTTCATAAGTTGAATGTTGATATTAGGAACGGCGATTGTGACACTGAAAATAACGGGCTTCGTGCACTGTGCCATTGGCGAGATGCCGTTTATGCCGTGTAACACATTCGAAACTCGGAATAAATCCGCACATCAGTGGCTTATTATGCTTTTTGGGTGGTAATTTGGCTGGAGTAGCTCGGATGCACAGTTAACGTGCGATTCGACTAGCTGATTCTGAGGTGATTGTGTAGAAACTAAAGGTCTAGATTAATCATTAAGCAAGACCATACAAATAATAATCTAGATATATAACATGCGGAATCTTAAATCATTGCATACTCTGATTTAGCGGAAGCGTACCTGAGTCCATCGCTAATAATCTGAAAGATCCTGACAACAGCACAACGGACGATCTTCCAGAATAGCACGAATCAACCGTTTGTAGAATCCCTTAAGCCTTCTCCCGGTTTCTCTCCTAGCGACAGCTCAACTTTGTTCGTGTATTCCGGGGACCATGACCGCTAACATTTATAGGCTAGCCTCCATAGCCCTAGGGTTTCCAACTCGGCCCATCAACGAGTTGAAGCCCAATAGTCACCACACATAAATGCCCACAACCTATATGACTCATTTAAGCACACTTAACTTAATAAATGAGATCACTTATACATTGGGCTTTAATATGACAGTTAGCACCATATAATTATTTATCGCATATAAGCCCAATGTTGGATTAGGATCCAACATTAGTTGGATAAGTTCCAACAATCTCCCACTTGGGCTATATGCTAAACTTTATAATTATATTTCGTTGTGCATACAACCGAATAAGATCTTAACTTACGGTCATTTATTTAATGAGTCAAAAAACCAATCCGGTCCATCAATTATATTAGCAAGGGATAAAAGAGATCTTCGCCGCAGCAATTGCAGCTCGACCCATCAGTGGTCACTGTGCTAATACAAAAGAATGACATGGATTATGAAGTGGATGTGTAGCATGGAAATTACTTGTAATGTGATCTAACATGTCTATTTCCAACTGATCCTCCTTAACCTTAGTGAGATCATCAACAAAACAAAATCGTAGTGAAGCCGAACTGAAACCAAAAAACTTTATTTCTGATCAGAAAATAAACTCAAGCTTAAGCTGGAGACTTAATCTTGTCTATCATATGAGCACCCAAAAGAACAAACTCCCACAAAACTGAATGTTCTTAATGAAATGACATCCATATGAGTAGATAGCTCATAAAACCTTTTGGATGACATTTCCTTATTATAACGGATCCGTAATTATATGACTTGTTCCGATGTGCTCATTAGACAATTATACACTCCTATTAATCAACAATCTAGGAACTTGACCTCTGAATATCTAAACTTTGTCGTGTTCTTGTTGTTGCTGGAATATAAAACTGCAGACTTCATTGTCACTAAATAAACTGTGTGGTGTTTCAACACCATCCCTAATTTGCAGCATAGTGACAAAATATGCAGATATATTTCATGATTTGGATGTCACATAATGTGATATGAAATCTAAAGCCATGTCAGAAGAGACTATATAACGGGACCATTTAGATCTCTTCTAGTAGATAGCGCCTAACATATATTTTCATACATTCTTTGCATCCAATAAATGATCAGAGTCAGTATACAAAAATGATCTCAAACTCTTTTGACTACTGATCCTTGAACATGTAACCCATTTGTTCTCCATAAATACCGTAAGACACATTTGGCTGCTATCAAATGGTCAACTCCTGAATTTAACAATCTGTCCAACACGCTTGTAATATATGCAATAACCAAATGCATATAAAACTGAGCATACTTTAGACTCCCTATTGGTGAGATATAGGAAATCTTCTGAAGATTATTCTCAGGGCAATTATTGAGACTAAACTTGTCTCCCACAGAACTTAGCATTCATTACCACATAGATATTATATAAATTACATGCTCCCACAGAACTTAGACAACATCATTAAATATCATTTCAAAATCGAACGAGGTGATCACTTATTGAAATTTAATATATCAGTAACGATATTGAAATGCTCTACTAATGTCATTATAAACCTTATAGAGTCTTTCATGAAAAGCCCAATAGAAAGTCTCTTTACACATTAATGCATTCTTTTCCGTATAAAGTCTTTGAGTGATACGCTTTAAATCTTTTCTTAATATCCTTTTGAATTCCCTTTTGATTGTAAAAGACTATTTACAATCAATAGGTTTCAAACCTTATGGCAATGAGAAAAATATTTTAAGTATCATTTAAAGACTTTCTTAATTAATGCAATAATCAATTTTAGAGATGTAGAATTTTTATGACTTGATGTAAGTCGAACTTCCATCATCCTAATGTCAACAGTGAGATTGTCATCTCTTTAATGGATTTCCTGAATGACAATTAGTGCTTTGAGGGTGCTAGAGTTTGTCCTTATGAACAATTTCCAGAGTAGGAGGAATTGCAACATTATCTTGAATTTATTGTGTCTTGAACAATGTCAGGAATACCATCCCGAACAATGCCAACAACACCTGTGTGGATATAATCCTCTTCAAGAGTAATGTCACTAACTAAATTTCCCCCCTCAAACTCAGCATCCTCAAATAGTTGTGCATTTTCTAATTCGTAAACTAACTAAATAGTGGGATTATGTAAAACCTTACAAAATAATATCAACTTTAAAATTATTCAACAAAATTAGAAAATCAATAGCATTATGTCCTATTACTTTACTAGGCTTATAAAGCCTTACTTTAGTTGGACATATCCAAACATGCAATTGATTCATGTATTGAAACTTTATTATGGATATAAGCTGCAATCAAAATATAACTGAATTCTAAACTATTAATTCTTTCATTACAACACATGTACTTAAACTGCAGGAATCTTAGAAATAAAGCAACATTTCCAAATAAATGAAGATTATAATGATCTTTTAAAGAACTAGAATAAACTAATTTTGAATTAAGAGATAACCTAATTTTCCATTCAAAATTGAACACTTATAACCAAATTTGTTCAAAATAGAAATGGAAATCCAAATTACGTTTAAAAACGGTACATAATAGTCTCATAAAATTCAAATACATTCTAGCATTTAAAAGAAATAATCTAAATTTAATGTGCCTCTACTTGAACCATCTTGCCATTGCCCATATCGATGTATCTTTCACCATCATTTGGCTCTTTGCATCTAAGGCAATCCTGCATAGACACAATGATGTGAATGGTTACACCAAAATCTTTCCATCACGTGTCTATAAGTACCAAATGTTGCATGAGAAGAAATTAACTTAGAATCAAACCAAATTAAAGAAACATACACTTTTTAGCACGCCAAGCATGATAATTTGAGCAATTCTTCTTTACATGCCCTTCAGCTCCACAGAAGAAACAACCATGACCTTCTGAACTTTTCAGTTCCCTTTGTTGTTTCTTTTGAGAAGCTGTATCTACAGCTTCAGTATCCTTCTTCCTTTTGGTGAAGGTGGATGTCAGGAGAGGGCAAACTGTCATTTCTTGCTTAAGCCTTTCATCTTCCTTTACATAGTTTGAGATGAGCTCATCCAGAGACCAAGTCTCATCCTTCATATTGTAGCTCATCTTAAACTAGTCAAACTGAGATGGAAGAGATATCTAAACAAAATGCACTAGCAGAGCCTCAGAGAGGTCTAGCTCAAGTGCTTTCAACATTGAAGCAATATTAGACATCTTCATTATATGCTCCCTGATGTTTCCTTTACCTTCATATTTCATTGAAGATAGGTTTGTCAAGAGTGTATTAATCTCACCCTTCTCATTCTTGACAAACTTCTTTTCAAGCTCAATAAGGAACCATTTAGCTGTGGAAATTTTCTCTGAAAGAGAACCCCTGAGATATTCTGGAATGACATTCTTTATAAGCATTAGGCACATGCGATTTGATCTCTTCCACTCCTTCATCTCCCTCTGTTCAACAGAGGTACTCTCATCAGTGAGTGGTGGAGGACTATGAGTCCTCAATGCCAGATCAAGATCCATGACTCCGAGTATTATCAAAAGATTCTACTTCCATGCCTTGAAGTTAGTTCCATTAAGTACTGGAATAGATTTGAGGTTTGCAGAAAAATTTTCCGGAATAATAGCTGAAAAAGAGAACAAGCAAAAAAAACAATTTTAACATGTTCATATGAGTATTAAATACACCAACAACAAATTCAAATTAATGCTATTTTCCCATCTCAAGACATCCCCCACTAGACCAATATTTATCTTTGGATAATCTATTGACTAGTCACTGACATCTTGTTGTAGCAATCAGACAATGACAATAATAACATGCCAAATATAAAACTTCCTTTGGGCCGAATTAAATTTGCATGCATTGAACTCACTAATCATCACCTTGTCTATTGCCACATGTGCGCATGAAATGGTATAGAACGGTAATCTTCCTTTGGGCGGATTTAGCATTCTTACGCAAATCACGGGCACATTTGATTCTTTTTATATTCATGAAATGAAATAATGCAAATCAACAGAGCCCACTTTGGCGAGGTGATTGATTGCACGAAATCATTTCATAAATATATACCTTTGCAAAATTTGAATCTAAGTCGCAATTTAATACATGAATATACTTTAAGTGGAGCTATTCAAGTCCACTTTTCTTCAAAATCAAATTTAAGGCAACCAAAATTTTCATACAAAAGTATGTATGTCACGCCCCGCTTCCCTAAAATGGAGGTGAGACGTGAGGAGGTCCGCACGAGAGTGGAGCCCCAAACTCGATAATCGTCAATAAAACATAAGCAGGTCCATGTAACCACAACGGAGCAACAATAATAATAAAAGGAGAGACAGAAATAAAATTCTCATATCTCATAAATTGTCCAACATGAAAATAAGTCCAACATCCAGAAAAGCCACCAGGCTAAAGAAAGAGTCTAAGGCCCAGAACAAGGCCAACAAAACCAACAACATAACAAAGTATAGGTGCCACGCACCGACAACAAAACATCAGTCTAAATAAAAAGGGAAACACAACGAAAACACTAGGACTGGTCCCCAGTGTCCACGTACTCCCCGGCAAACACAAGCTCGGGCTCGGCGTCAGCAAACACCTCGTCCTCAACAAGGTACTCAGGCTCAGGATCTAACATGTGTCACCCAAAAGAGTAAAGGGGCACATGTCAGAAAGTCTAAAAGACTTGGGCAAGGAAACTGAAAGTAAGGCAACTAGCAACCTAGCAGTTATAGTATGCATGACATGACAGTTATAACATGAGTGCACAAGTACGACATGGTGAACAATAAGTACAAGAGAACAATTATCGGTACAAGACAAGAGTAGCCAAGCTACTAACAATCTCAATCAATTCACTATTCACGTTTCACGTTGTTTGTAGATGTTTACGCCCTTCAGCTGAATGGTACAACATTCACACCGATCGGCACTAAACACTACCCCACCCCAGAGTTTACGCCTTACAACTGCAGTTGCTGATCAGGCAGACTCCCAGTTGAATGGCCGCTTAACCCTTACCCCATCCCACACGTAAACAAGCCAGGGTCCCTGTACATGAGCCCAGCAAGTGAGCCAGGGTTGCCCCTCACGGGAGCTTGTTTTCCTAGTTCACAATTCAATATCGAGCGTTGGGGTTAGCAACTCATTATGCTCGCTTCTGGTCACGAGCCAGGAAACACAAGTATTGTAGCGATGCTACGCAATCACGGGATCACTTAAAGAAAGCAATGACATGACAATTAATTTGCGTACCGTTAATGGAATTTAAACATGTCATGGTAATTGTGCAACATGATGAATGTCGAATCTAGCTTCGTTGTCAAGCTAGTTTCTAAGTTTTGCGCCTAGGCGAGTATCATTTCGTCGCCTAGCCTCTTTTACGCCTACAACAAGCAAAATGGCCTAAAACATGGCCTAAACCCTAAGTGGCAAGTTTCACTTGCCTAGCACCGGGGATGACGATCACGAAGGTTCGTCTCGCGGATGCTAATCTACGGGGAAATCGCTGTTATGGGGAAACAATCATCAAAACAACATTCATTCATTAGGGTTTCATAAAAATACAAATAGGTTATGAAAACATCCAGAGATCGATTTCTTACCGAGAGGAGGCGGAAGAAACACTCCGGAGAACCTAGGAACTAGATCTGGAAACCAATGGAGAAGTTTTGGGAAACTAGGGTTTTTGGGGGATTTTGGGGATTTGATGAGATTTTGGGGAAGATGAGAGGTATAATGAGTTGATGGAGGGTTTAGATGATGGATTTAGGGCTTGGAATGAAGGAATAAGGGTTTGAGGAAGATGGGGGGCTCAAAGGGGGAGAAACTAGGGTTTTGGGTCGAGTGGAGGAAGAAGAAAACGTTTGGGGAGGGGTTTAAATAGGATGGGCTGGCGGCTGCCCAGAAATTAGGGTTTTAACACAGACTAGTCGGTCAAAGAGCAACCACTGACCGACTAGTTTGGCAACTAGTCGGTCGGTCGACCAACGCAGACCGACTAAGTGTAAACAGTAACTTCTGAACGAAAATAGGATTTGGATTTAGTCGGTCGATGAACAAATACTGACCGACTAGTTTGACAACTAGTCGGTCGAGAGATGAACTTAGACCGACTAAGAGTGAATAGTATTGATACCAAAAATAAGATGATGTGTTAGTCGGTCAAAGAAGCATTGCCGACCAACTAGTTTGCAACCTAGTCGGTCAACCAACGTTCTTAGACCGACTAACGATAAACAGTAACTCCTGAGAAATTTAGAAAGATAACTAGTCGGTCCAAGAAGGATTGCCGACCGACTGGATCGTCATCTAGTCGGTCGGTGCCCCTTCTTACACCGGCTAATAAGCACCAAAAGTTCCGATACGGAGCGCGGAGCTCCGGGATCGATTCCTATGACTCCTAGGCTTGATCTAATAGTAAGATACGACCGTTATGAAGCCTGTCACGAATGACATACTTCGAAATCGACGATCCTAAAGAAGAAACGAGAAAACACGACGAAACGATCGAAAACGAAAATTACGGAGACGAAAACCACACACGAGGAGAAAATCCACCAAAACATATATTATATTATAATAAATCCAGATACATGAAAACTAGTCGTTACATCCTCCCCAACTTAAGAAAAATTCCGTCCTCGGAATTTCCAAACACTCACGTGTCCGGAAACAAAAGTGGGAAACGCTCTCGCATCTCATCCTCATTCTCCCAAGTAGACTCTCCAGGTGAGCCGTGTCGCCACATCACCCTCACAAGATTGACAATCTTGTTCCGAAGCGATTTCCGACGCCTGTCTAGAATCTGCACTGGATGCTGGTCATACGTCAAATCGGGGCGAACGGTAATCTCCGAAAAATCCACAACATGAGATGGATCGCTAATGTATCGACGAAGCTGCGACACATGGAAAACATTGTGAACTCCTTCCAAAGATGGCGGCAAGGCTAAGCGATAAGCTACCTCGCCAACCCTCTCCAAAATGTCAAACGGTCCAATGTATCGCGGGCTCAACTTCCCTCGCTTCCCAAAACGAATCACACCACGATTCGGGGAAATCTTCAAGAACACATGGTCGCCCGGCTGAAAATCCAAAGGACGACGTTTAGCATCCGCCCAATGCTTAAAACGGTCCTGAGCAATTCTCAACCTCTCCCGAATATTCCTGACGATATCCACGGCCTCCACAATCATCTCGGGTCCCAACAACTCCCGATCACCAATGTCATCCCAACTCAATGGCGATCGACATTTCCTCCCATAAAGAGCGGTGAAAGGCGCCATGCCAATACTCGCCTGGAAGCTGTTTTTGTAAGAAAACTCTACCAGATGTAGATGGTCCTCCCACGAACCCTTGAAATCCAACATGCACGCCCTCAGCATGTCTTCCAAAATCTGAATCGTCCTCTCGGACTGGCCATCCGTCTGCGGATGGTACGCCGTGCTGAAACTCAGACGCGTACCCAAACTCTTTTGCAAACTCTACCAGAACTGAGATGTGAACCTCGTGTCTCTGTCTGACACGATACTCACGGGGACTCCATGAAGTCGCACGACTTCCTGCACGATTCACGTTACATCACTATCCAAACTAGGAAAAGGAAATAAAACGGAGAGTAAAAGAATTTTAACTCCATATATCTCCTCGCTAGCGCCTCAGTGGACTGTCCCACTCGGAACGGAATAAAGTGCGCAGATTTGGTCAATCGATCTACGATCACCCAAATCGCGTCATTCTGCTTCGGACTCCGAGGTAGTCCAGTCACGAAATCCATAGTGATGTGTTGCCACTTCCACTCCAGAATCGAAAGCGGTTGTAGCAACCCGGCCGTACGCTGATGCTCCGCCTTCACTTGCTGGCAAACCAAGCACTTGGCTACACTCCGAGCCACACTCCTCTTCATACCATGCCACCAATAATTCAGACGAAGATCCTGGTACATCTTGGTGCCACCAGGATGCGCAGAATACGGCGAACTGTGTGCCTCCACCATCAATTCCTCTCTAATGTCCCCAGCTGGCACACACAACCTGGCTCCAAACCTCAGCGAGCCATCCTCATGAATCAAAAAGTCAGTCCGCAGACCGGCTTCCACCTGCTCCCGAATCTTTACCAGCTTCGGATCCTCAGCCTGGCCCGCCTTAATCCGATCCACGATCGTCGACTGTACCTGCATGTACATCAACGATGAAGCCGCCCCAGGAAGAATAATCTCAACACCAGACTCGCAAAAATCCTGCTGTAATCTCCACTGCGAGGTCAAAATCATCACCGCTGGAAGCCTACTCAGCGCATCGGGAACCACATTCACCTTGCCAGGGTGAAACTGCAAATCAATCTCATAATCCGCCATGAGCTCCAACCATCGACGCTGTCGCATGTTGAGCTCCTTCTGAGTAAAAATATACTTCAAGCTTTTGTGATCGGTGAAAATCTTCACTTTCTCACTCAGCAAGAAGTGCCTCCAAATCTTAAGAGCAAACACAACGGCAGCCAACTCCAAATCATGCGTCGGGTAATTCTTCTCATGAACCTTAAGCTGACGAGACGCATAAGCCACAACGTGCCCGTGCTGATGCAACACACAACCGAGACCCTTGCCAGAAGCATCGCAAAAGATCTCAAATCCACCGCTGCGATCAGGCACAACAAGAATAGGGGCAGTCGTCAACCTCTCCTTCAGAACGCCAAAAGCACTATCACAATCACCTGACCAAACAAAAGGTACATCCTTCCGCGTCAACCTGGTCATCGGCTCCGCAATACGAGAAAAGTCCTTAATGAATCACCGATAATAACTAGCAAGTCCAAGGAAACTCCGAATCTCAGACGCAGATGACGGAACAGGCCACTCTCTGATGACCCTAATCTTCTCGAGATCCACTGAAATACCATCTCCAGTCACCACATGCCCGAGAAAAGCAACTCTATCCAGCCAAAACTCGCACTTCAAAAACTTGGCATACAAACGATGCTTCCTCAAGATCTCCAATACCGTCCTTAAGTGCGAGGCATGCTCTTCCTCCGACTTCGAATAGATCAGAATGTCGTCAATAAAGATAACGACAAACTTATCCAGAAAGTCGTAGAAAATCAGGTTCATTAGATTCATGAAAACTGCGGGCACGTTAGTTACACCGAAAGGCATAACCACAAACTCGTAGTGTCCATACTTCGTCCTGAACGTTGTCTTCGGAACATCATCCTTCTTCACCTTCAACTGATGGTAACCACTCCTCAAATCCAATTTAGAAAACACCCTCGAACCTCCAAGCTGATCAAAAATATCATCGATGCGAGGCAACGGGTATTTATTCCTAATGGTCACCGCATTCAACTCCCGATAGTCCACGCACATGCGATGCGAACCATCCTTCTTCTTCACCAGTAACACTGGTGCTCCCCACGGAGACACATTGGGATTGATATAACCCTTCTGCAAGAGCTCATCCAACTGCTTCCGCAACTCTTCCAATTCAGCAGGTGCCATACGATACGGCGCCTTCGAAATCGGATGCGCACCCGGAACAAGATCAATAGAAAATTCTAGAGCTCAATCAGGTGGCAAACCAGACATCTCCTCGGGGAAGACGTCGCCAAAATCATGCACCACAGCTGGCCACTCCAGCTCCATCTGCATAGCCACAACCTCCACCGGCCTAGCCCGAAATCTGACAGGACCAAGCGAACTGCTACCACGACTGAACTCAAACACTGGATGTCCGGGAATCTCGAACACCACCTTCTTCCTCCTGCAGTCAATCGTAGCATAGAAGCTCGCAAGCCAGTCCATCCCAAGAACTGCATCATAGTTGATGATGTCGTGGACAATGAAATCAGCAAAAAGCTCATGTCCACAGACCACCAACGAGCAAGAATTGCAACCACGATGCACCGAGACCACGCCATTCCCTGTAACGATATTCCAACTCTTGGGAAGAGGGGACGTCGACAAGGAATGCCTCTCCACGAAGCTCCGAGAAATAATGCATATCGATGCACCAGAGTCAAAGAGGACTCGTGCAGGAAATGTGCACACCAAAACCACACCTAACAAGCAATTAACAATCAACCCTAGTCTAGCAAACAACCATGTTCAAGCAAACAACACAATCTAATCAATCAAAACCAACTAGAAAATTAACAGCTAGATTGAGGATTACCTGCGATAACCTCATCCACAGCCTCTCTCTCCACAGCGGTCATCAGAAAAGCCTGCCTCCTCGGCGGAACAGCCTGCTGAAAAGCCTGTTTCTGTGGAACAAGAGCTGCTCCACGTCCAGCAGGAACAGACCCTCGCTGCTGCAACGGTTGCGCTGCAACAGGTGCCCTCCGCAGCGGACCCGCATGCCGACAATCCCTCGCGACATGGGAAGCATCACCACAAACCAGACACTGGCCCAAAAACTTCCGACACTGATCCTTGATGTGGCCAGGCTTGCCGCAGAAATTGCAACCAGGCCTAACCACCGCTCTAGCCTGCTCTATAGGCCTCTTTCCAGCACCAACAATAGACCCCCTCCTCTGACTCAGGTTCAGCTCCTGCCTCCTCACAGCGACCAGAACCTTCTGATAAGAGTCCAGATCGGAGGAAGACACAAAACTCTGGAGCTCCAAAGCAAGTCCCTGCAGGAACCTCTGAGCCCTCTCATCAGCATCCTGCACCATCTTTGGCGCGAACGGACTCAGCCTAGTGAACTCCTGGTGGTACTGGTCCACCGTCAAGCTCCCTTGCTTCAGATCAATGAAGCGCTGCAGCATCTCCTTCTTCGCAGCCTTTGGAAAGAACTCCTCATCAAACCTGGACTTAAAGGTAGCCCAAGCTATCGGCTCCACCAACATCTTTTCTTCCGCATCCCACCAGTTCCGAGCATTATCCTTGAGTTGCCTCTTCGCCAAATCAACCCATCCAGCCGGGGTGATCTTGGCCATTTTCAGATTGTCCTCGATGTTCCGAATCCACTCATCGGCAGCCAGAGGACCCTCAGACCCATCAAAATATGCGGGACCCAGCTCCCGAAATTGCTTCGCTCCCAGCTCAGAGCGAGGGGCATCCGGAAGAGCCCGGGCAGCTCGAGCAAGTGGAGCATTCTGGACTTGCAGGAGCACGCCCTACTGCACTTGCATCATCTGCAACATCATCCGCATCATCTCACCGTTGGTGGGTTCCCGCTCAGGCTCCTCATCATGAGGGAGCGCACCACTACCCCCACCACGGGTGAATCGTCTTCCTGCCATCTAGTGACACAGAAAACGAAGCAGATTAGACTCATAGCTTATGACTCGGATGTCGAACTTAGTTTATTGGACATTGTAATATTATTATCGTCATTCCAAAAATCGCAGTTACAGAAGGACCTGCATGGGCCACCAACAAAACCTGTCACGCCCCGCTTCCCTAAAATGGAGACGAGACGTGAGGAGGTCCGCACGAGAGTGGAGCCCCAAACTCGATAAGCGTCAATAAAACATAAGCAGGTCCCTGTAACCACAACGGAGCAACAATAATAATAAAAGGAGAGACATAAATAAAATTCTCATATCTCATAAATTGTCCAACATGAAAATAAGTCCAACATCCAGAAAAGCCACCAGGCTAAAGAAAGAGTCTAAGGCCCAGAACAAGGCCAACAAAACCAACAGCATAACAAAGTATAGGTGCCACGCACCGACAACAAAACATCAGTCTAAATAAAAAGGGAAATACAACGAAAACACTAGGACTGGTCCCCAGTGTCCACGTACTCCCCGTCAAACACAAGCTCGGGCTCGGCGTCAGTAAACACCTCGTCCTCAACAAGGTACTCAGGCTCAGGATCTAACATGTGTCACCCAAAAGAGTAAAGGGGCACATGTCAGAAAGTCTAAAAGACTTGGGCAAGGAAACTGAAAGTAAGGCAACTAGCAACCTAGCAGTTATAGTATGCATGACATGGCAGTTATAACATGAGTGCACAAGTACGACATGGTGAACAATAAGTACAAGAGAACAATTATCGGTACAAGACAAGAGTAGCCAAGCTACTAACAATATCAATCAATTCACTATTCATGTTTCACGTTGTTTGTAGATGTTTACGCCCTTCAGCTGAATGGTACAACATTCACGCTGATCGGCACTAAACACTACCCCACCCCAGAGTTTACGCCTTACAACTGCAGTTGCTGATCAGGCAGACTCCCAGTTGAATGGCCGCTTAACCCTTACCCCATCCCACACGTAAACAAGCCAGGGTCCCTGTACATGAGCCCAGCAAGTGAGCCAGGGTTGCCCCGCACGGGAGCTTGTTTTCCTAGTTCACAATTCAATATCGAGCGTTGGGGTTAGCAACTCATTATGCTCGCTTCTGGTCACGAGCCAGGAAACACAAGTATTGTAGCGATGCTACGCAATCACGGGATCACTTAAAGAAAGCAATGACATGACAATTAATTTGCGTACCGTTAATGGAATTTAAACATGACATGGTAATTGTGCAACACGATGAATGTCGAATCTAGCTTTGTTGTCAAGTTAGTTTCTAAGTTTTGCGCCTAGGCGAGTATCATTTCGTCGTCTAGCCTCTTTTACGCCTACAACAAGCAAAATGGCCTAAAACATGGCCTAAACCCTAAGTGGCAAGTTTCACTTGCCTAGCACCGGGGATGACGATCACGAAGGTTCGTCTCGCGGATGCTAATCTACGGGGAAATCGCTGTTATGGGGAAACAATAATCAAAACAACATTCATTCATTAGGGTTTCATAAAAATACAAATAGGTTATGAAAACATCCAGAGATCGATTTCTTACCGAGAGGAGGCGGAAGAAACACTCCGGAGAACCTAGGAACCAGATCTGGAAACCAATGGAGAAGTTTTGGGAAACTAGGGTTTTTGGGGGATTTTGGGGATTTGATGAGATTTTGGGGAAGATGAGAGGTAGAATGAGTTGATGGAGGGTTTAGATGATGGATTTAGGGCTTGGAATGAAGGAATAAGGGTTTGAGGAAGATGGGGGCTCAAAGGGGGAGAAACTAGGGTTTTGGGTCGAGTGGAGGAAGAAGAAAACGTTTGGGGAGGGGTTTAAATAGGATGGGCTGGCGGCTGCCCAGAAATTAGGGTTTTAACACAGACTAGTCGGTCAAAGAGCAACCACTGACCGACTAGTTTGGCAACTAGTCGGTCGGTCGACCAACGCAGACCGACTAAGTGTAAACAGTAACTTCTGAACGAAAATAGGATTTGGATTTAGTCGGTCGATGAACAAATACTAACCGACTAGTTTGACAACTAGTTGGTCGAGAGATGAACTTGGACCGACTAAGAGTGAATAGTATTGATACCAAAAATAAGATGATGTGTTAGTCGGTCAAAGAAGCATTGCCGACCGACTAGTTTGTAACCTAGTCGGTCAACCAACGTTCTTAGACCGACTAACGATAAACAGTAACTCCTGAGAAATTTAGAAAGCTAACTAGTCGGTCCAAGAAGGATTGCCGACCGACTGGATTGTCATCTAGTCGGTCGGTGCCCCTTCTTACACCGGCTAATGAGCACCAAAAGTTCCGATACGGAGCGCGGAGCTCCGGGATCGATTCCTATGACTCCTAGGCTTGATATAATAGTAAGATACGACCGTTATGAAGCCCGTCACGAATGACATACTTCGAAATCGACGATCCTAAAGAAGAAACGAGAAAACACGACGAAACGATCGAAAATGAAAATTACGGAGACGAAAACCACACACGAGGAGAAAATCCACCAAAACATATATTATATTATAATAAATCCAGTTACATGAAAACCAGTCGTTACAATGTATTTAACTGTTTATATTTCGAGATTAAAACCAATCTTCACAAGAAAACCCACTTTGGTGAGTTGATGATCCAATCAATCTATATTCGAAATATATAATTAATTGTGCCAAAAATTGAATTTGAAACTAAACTGAATTTAACACAAAAAAATGATTACACTAAGTGGAAATATATAAAAGAACCTTTTATTCCACCCTTCAAATCATTTATATTGAGTTAAAAAAAATCCATAGATTCAACACAAATTTTCTTCTTAAAAATGGGGTATATATGTGTACTAATGTGTATATGAACATACATAGAAAGATATATATATATATATATACACCCTATCCCATTTTATATATACTATAAAGTGTGTCAAAATTCCTTAAGGCCATTTACTTGATGGTTAGTGCACAAAAAAACTTTAAGGCCTTTTAAATTTATTCTTGAGGAGAAATATATGTTAAAGCTTTTTATTTGCTCCCGAAGAAAACACCTGAATTTTGTGTCTTAATTTAAATCGAATTTTAGGCAAACTAAATTTTCATACCAATGTATGAAGTCAACTTGTTATATACCGAAGTATATATATATATATATGTATGTATGTATATATGTATGTATATATATATGTATGTATGTATATATATGTATGTATATATATATGTATGTATGTATATATATGTATGTATATATATATGTATGTATATATATATATGTATGTATGTATGTATGTATGTATGTATATGTATGTATGTATGTATATGTATGTATGTATGTATGTATGTATATATATGTGTGTATATATATATATATATATATATATATTGTTTTATGCCATAAACTTCGAATTTAAATTTATTTTGCACAATTAACACAAAATTTATCTTTGAGGAGAAATATACATTTAAACGTCTTATTTCCTCCTTCAACCCAAATTAAATTCAATATCGGGCAACCAATCATACAAAAGTATGTATTTAACCATTTATGTTACGAAATAATAATAATTTAACAGTAAAGCCCACTTTGGTGGGATCCCGTAATAATTAAAATTATTTTGAAACATATAATTTAATGCGCCCAAAAATTGAATTTAAATGAAACTGAACTTAAATTTAATTATATAGGAAAGCCTTTTATTTACTCCTTCGATCCGTTTAAAATTCATCCAGGCAACTGATCATACTAAGTATGTATTTTTAATCCGTTTACATTCCGAAATAATAAAAATTTTAATAGTGAAACCCACTTTGGTGAAATTTCACAAAAATTAGAGTTATTTCGAAATGTATATTTAACTGAAACTTTGCCTAAAGAATTAAAAAATCGGAATGAACTTAATTTAACACACAAAATTGGGCCTAAAGGAAATATATATACACAACCATTTATTTCCCCTTCAACGAATTTAAATTCAAGATTTTTGGCACCAAATTTACATACAAAGTATGTCCATAACCTTTTATATATCGAAATAAGAGTAATCGTCACGATAAAGCCCACTTTAGTGGGGTTTTGATTTAATTACAATCATTTCGAAATATATATTGTAGCATGCCAAACAAATAAATTTAAAATTAAAGCTGCATTTTAACACAAAAAAAATTCACTTAAGGGAAATATACAAAGTCCTTTTTATTCCCTCCTTTAACTTGTGTTAAAATATCCCAAAATATGCACAAATTTGTGTCCAAATGACCCAAAATTGGGTCCAAAATTAGCCATGAGGGTGCCCAAAACTGTTTTGCAATAAGCCTAAAAGAAGGCTAAAAAATTTGTTTGCAATAATAGGCCCAAAACAACCAAATAACCCAAACAGGCCCAAATGTAACAGCCCAGTACTGTTTTAAATTTTTTTTAAACTGTTGTGGGCCGGCCCAAGAGACCGGCCCACGAGGCTGAGCCTACAAACGCAAAGGGGGTAGGGTTAGTAAGGGGGGCGGCGGTGGCGGCCGCCGCCGCTGCCCCCCCTTAAGCTTGACGGGGGGCGGCGGGGTGCCGCCCCCCCGGGATCAACTGCGGCAGGCCCCACTACGGGGCCTGCTCTTCGCCGACGGGGGGCAGATTCCGCCGCCCCCCTCAGATCTCGACGGGGGCGGCAGAAGCCGCCCCCCTTGTCGCCAACGGGGGCGGTTTCCGCCGCCCCATTCTGTTCTCGACGGGGGCGGCGGAAGCCGCCCCCTCTATCGCCAACGGGGGCGGCAGAAGCCGCCCCCTCTGTCGCCAATGGGGGCGGCTTACGCCGCCCCCTTCTGAACTCGACGGGGGCGGCATCAGCCGTCCCCTTTGTCGCCGACGGGGGCGACTGATGCTGCCCCCCCTCTTTGTGATTCATCCTACAGGGGCGGTTTTGCCGCCCCTTTCTTGTTCTGTGTCGACGCCGACGCGGCCGGCGTCGATCTTCCGATGGGGCGGGAGAGCCACCCCCTTCTTTCGCCGTGTCGGTCGGCGGCCGGCGGGCCGCCCCCGATCTAGGGTTTGTAAAACCAAAATTTTTTTTTGGAAAAAATAATCAAAAACCAAATGTTTGCATAGATCCGAATATTATAACTGATAAAAAATGAATTTTTAACAGATCCGAAACTTTAAACAGATTAAAAATCTGATTTTTATCAGATCTACTACGAGCAGACAAAAATTTAAGATCCACAGCATGTGGGCTCTGATACCACTTGTAGAAACTAAAGATCTAGATTAATCATTAAGCAAGACCATGCAAATAATAATCTAGATATATAACATGCGGAATCTTAAATCATTGCATACTCTGATTTAGCGGAAGCGTACCTGAGTCCATCGCTAATAATCTGAAAGATCCTGACAACAGCACAACAGACGATCTTCCAGAATAGCACGAATCAACCGTTTGGAGAATCCCTTTAGCCTTCTCCTGGTTTCTCTCCTAGCGACGGGACGTAGAAAAGACGGCTCAACTTTGTTCGTGTATTCCGGGGACCATGACCGCTAATATTTATAGGCTAGCCTCCATAGCCCTAGGGTTTCCAACTCGGCCCATCAACGAGTTGAAGCCCAATAGTCACCACACATAAAGGCCCACAACCTATATGACTCATTTAAGCCCACTTAACTTAATAAATGAGATCACTTATACATTGGGCTTTAATATGACAGTTAGCACCATATAATTATTTATCGCATATAAGCCCAATGTTGGATTAGGATCCAACATTAGTTGGATAAGTTCCAACAGATTGGACCATCATCCGAGCTATAAAAATCATGTTTGAGCTGTATCTTCCGAGGCCGAGTTATATGTGGAGAAATTGGCTCGATTCGATGCAGGAGAAGTAGTCGTACTACAGACGAGTTACCTTGTACATAGAGTTAAGGCTATGCTCGGATTCGACCTCTCTGACTCTGCATAAGTCAAATACGAGGATACTAGGCATTTGTCTTTTACAACGCAGATGGCCGTCGGTCGTCAGTTCGAGTCTGAGGGTCGAACGCTCGGCATTGGGTCGTAACGCGGTTAGAGTCCGTATTCGGTCAAACAGTCGTATGGAGACTCGAAGAGTGGAAGGCTCAGACGCATGGCTCGGCACTTCGGTGTTTCGACACAGAAGGAAGGTCGTTTGGTCAAATGGAACCCATTGGGATGCGGCATACTAAGATGCGGCAGAGGCCCACTAGGGTGCGGCAACATTAATTGTGTAGAGCAGCGATTGGATTGGATGCCATAAGTATCTGGGGTTATATGTTTTAGGTTAGGGTTTGTGAGGACACCATTGTATCCTTTGAGAGAGTTGCCATTTGTGAGAGCCAACTTTGCTAGATTGTATTGTAAGCTTTTGGAGAGATCTTGTGTGATTCTTCTTCGTTAGACAAAGAGAAGATTTGTATTGTTCACTCCTTTCATAATTAAGCTCATCGGTGTTCCCCCTTGTCCATCCACGGCCTAAAAATAATCTTAACTGTGCTATGTTATGTTGCTGATCTTTCGTCCTCTGTCTCCACGATCCTGTGTATTCCGTTGTGCTGTGTTGTTTGAGCTAGGCCCCGTCGCATAACAAATTGGTATCAGAGCTATACGGTATTGAAGATCAACGTAGAAGACGAAGATGAGTTGCGGTGGCAATGACTGTTCTCCAGAGGCGTCGACTTCTGGGTATTCTTCATCTTCTCGGACTATTGTGTCTAACACAAAGTTTGAAATTGAGAAGTTTGATGGAAACATCAACTTTAGTATGTGGAGATGCGAAGTCATGGATATCTTGAACCAACTTGGTCAAGATATCGCATTGGACGAGAAGTCGACGGGCATATCCAATCAGGAGTGGAGAACTCTGAATCGGAGTGCATGTCGTACCATCCGCTTGTATCTGTCAAAAGATAAGAAATACACATACATGAAGGAGACAAGTGCAAGCAAGTTCTGGAAGGAGCTCGGCGACAAGTACATGCAGAAGAATATCCAGAACCAGCTAAACTTGAAGAAGAAGCTTTTCGGTTTGAAGTTAGCCGAGGAGGTTTCTATGGAGAAACACCTTGACTACTACAACAAGCTTCTTACCGACCCGAGAAACGTCGACGCGAAGGTTGACGATGAAGACAATGCGATGATTCTCCTCAACTCTCTGCACATCGAGTATGAGCACTTGGATTAGGTTCTTACCTATGCTAAGGAATCGATTACATTTGAAGAGGTGTCCAACACTCTGACGAGCAACGAGTTCAGGAAGAATGATGGGGACATCTGCAGCCGAGCTTCAAGGACGCTCTTACAGTCGTAAGGGGTCGTAGTGGTGAGAAGGGTGAAGATAGAAGGGGGTATTTCAGATCCAAGTCCAGAGACAAGACAAGAGGCCCCCAGCGCAAGATGGCAAAGGACCAATGTGTTTTCTGTAAAGAAAAAGAATATTGGGTAAGAGACTGACCAAAAGTGAAGAGGAAGCACGACACAACTACCAACGTTGTTAGGGGCATTGAGGTCGATGACTATGTATTGGTCGGTGCTTCGGAGGGCGTGACGTCAGATGGTTGGGTTCTCGACTCTGGGTGCTCGTTCCATTTAACACCACATCAAGAGTACTTTACGACCTTCATGGAAGGTGGTAAGTGTACAGTCTTACTAGGCGATGACCGAGCCTGTAGCACAGCAGGCATCAAGACAATGCGGATGAGGATAAGCGACGATGTTACACGAGACATCGAAGAGGTACATTTTGTTCCTGACCTAAGGCGTAATCTCATATTGCTCGGCTCACTCGAATCCAAGGGATGTCGAGTGAGCATGGAGAATGGAGCTCTGAGAGTGACTCAAGGAGCAATGATCGTGATGAAAGGGAAGCGACGAGGCAACCTCTATTACTTGGATGGCTCGGTCGTAGATGGCACATCGGCTCTGACTCGTGCGACTGAGGAGGATGACTCAATGTTATGGCACATGCAACTGGGTCATGTGGACGATAAAGCATTGCAGAAGCTTATCCTTGGGGGTCTTCTAAAAGGAGCCAAGACCAGGAAGGTCGAGTTCGACGAGCACTGTGTGTTTGGAAAACAGACACGTGTTTCATTTGGGACGAACATCCACAATAAGAAGGCAACGCTCGACTATGTACACACCTATGTATGGGGCCCGTCTAGGGCGGCCTCATGGGAAGGAAAACACTACTTTGTATCATTATCGATGACTTCTTACGCATGGTGTCGGTGTTTGCGCTGAAGTCGAATGACCAAGTTCTTAGCACTTTCATCGAGTGAAAGAAGTTGGTCGAGACTTAGATTGGTCGGCATGTCAAGCGTCTGCGAAGTGACAATGATGGTGAGTATATGTCAGATCTCTTCGAGAAGTTCTACAGATCGGAAGGGATCCAAAGAGACTTCACCGTTGCTGGTATACCTTAGTAGAATGTGGTAGCATAGAGGATGAATCAGACTTTGCTAGAGAAATTTAGATGCATGTTGTCAACTTCTGACCTATCGAAGGTGTTTTGGACAGAGGCCCTGGCGTATGCGACTAATTTGGACAATGGGCTATCATCTGATGTATTGGAAGGAACACCTCCTTTGGAGTTATGGTCGGAAAAGCCAACTTTCGACTATGGATCACTTCGAGTTTGGGGCTATCCAAGTTACTATGCCGTGAAGGAAAACAAACTCGATGCTCGAGCCAAGAAAGCCATCTTCTTGGGCTTCAGTAGTGTTGTCAAGGGATACCGACTATGGTGTCAGACATATATGAAGGTGATCCTGAGCAGAGACGTAACGTTTGATGAGTCGGCGTTACTGAAGAAGGAGAATGAGCCAAAGGTGGAGGTCGAACAGACATAATTAAAGTAGGTTTTCGACAACATGTCTAGTACTCCACAACAGTCGATCGACAACTTAGATCTGTAGGAAAACGTATGCCCTTGAGGCATTTATCCTAAGATAATCATCTCGTTCTAATAATAATATGGTATTAATTATTCTAAGTATGAATTCGTTGAATCATATACTTAGATAATTTCCTTAGACTTATAGTTAGGTCATTACATATCCAGATGTAGATCTCGATTATGAGAAGTTAGTGACCGTTTTGAAACTTAAGTCTTAAATGGTTCATGGTCATAGATGTGTCGAGAACAAGGTTCTAAAAAACTCGCCACGGCGACGCCATGGCCCGCCATGGCGGTAAGGCACGACCCCCACGCCCCGTTAATGCCCATGTAGGCTGTTTGAGGCGGCACGCCGCCATGGCGACACAAGGCGCGCCACAAAAATATAAGGCGCTCCACAAAAAACGAAAAAAATAAAAATATGGTATCGAGTCCGCATTATAGGGCTAAGAGAACCCGACCCATTCTTCATCGACAGCTTATTTTTGCGCCCACGCCCAAACACTCGATTCGAAGTCCGATCGGTGAGGCAGTCGCCGGTGTTGAAGTCGAAGAAATCGATGGCATTTGGGCACTAATTACAAACATCAACGGTTAGTTTGGTTCATAATTCGTAATTCATGTCACAATTTTCGATTTTAATTTTAGCAATTCCTTAAAACGAGGATTAATTGTATGAACTAAGAAGAAAATTTTGGGGTTAGTTTTATGAGCGCCCCAGCCTCCCACCTGACAAGAAAAAATCGATTGCTCCTTCAAGTATCAGCAAATTTCATTCAGATCCAATTATCCAAATAGCTTTAACAACTGTGTTAATCGATTGCTTTGATATTGATGACATATAGAGGTCACGTGCTTTTTAGTTATGTAAACAATTGCTTTTTAGTAAAGTAACACTTTAGTTAATTGTAAGCACACATCTCAATATAGATGGAAGGCTAAGGATTTGGTAGAATTTGGAAACTAATCCATCTAAGTGGAGCATATTCTATTGTGTGTGTGTGTGTGTGTATATATATATATATATATATAATATACACACACATTTGCCGCCTTAAGCCACACCTTGAAAAACACCGTGGCTCTGCCAAGGCTCCTAAGGCTTGAGGCTTAACCCCACCGCCACGCCATGCCATGCCTCACGCCATTTAGAATCTTGGTCGAGAATAGGATATCGGCACATCGGTTAGACCATTGTGTCTTTGTCTTACCTTAGGTTAATGATGATCTCATAGTCATTCGATATGGCAAAGTCGGAGACGAGATACAGGTGCTCATTAGAGAATAAGTTCACTGAACGACCAACTTAGAGTTATTAAATGGTTAAGCTTTAACTGAACTGTCAATAATAACTCTAGAGTGATGATAGGCAAGGTGGTCCTTAAGACCCGAGTCATTAGTACGAACCTGTGAGTGGATAGTGTCACTTAGATCTATGATCTAGCTTCGAGGCACGGCCTGGTGAAAGATCTTAGGTTAGGTGACACCTGAAGCTCACGAGGAAAGTAGATGACTATGATGAGATTCGTCTCTTCCGTTAAAGGGAAGTTAGTGTCACTGGATAAGTACGGTTTTTGTGTTAATCCTCAGCCGGGATACGTTGTAGGATATACAACGTGAATACACCAAAGACCGTTGTATACTGACCGATGCTGGCTAGTGGGGTTGACGGTAAACAATACCCTAGGCCATGCAGAGACACAATCTTGACAAAGGGACTAAAACTGCGGAATTCATCACTGACACAATCAGAGTGATCCCGACGACACATTCGTTAATGGGTTGATCACGTAAGTATGATTCTGAAACAAGGACGACGCTTGCTGCTCGTGGTTACCGTCATCTATGGGTTTCGAGCCCCAACTTGTAGTAGGGTCAGGCTGTAGGGTCACACACCGAGTAGTATCCATGTCTTAGTAATAGAAAGAACGTTAAGAGGAATTCATTCGATGAAATGGAATAATTAAGTCCACAAGTTAGTTGTGAGTTCAAGTCTAATAGGGGACAAACTTTGCATGTGATGCAAACTAGACTAAATGTTTCGTAAATTATTTACGAATATATTTTATGGAATAAATGCGTCGGAAAGGTTACCTGGATGACGGGATCGTCCCGGTCTAATTGCAGGTTCAAACCGCGTCGAAAACGGAGCTCAAACGAGCCTAGAAAGTCGAAAACACCAGGAAAGGACCAAATGGGTCAGCCCGACTTGGAAAAGAGGCCACCCGCTAAAAGGGGCGGGCATTCCCGCTTCTGAAGCCAGCCCGCTCAGACCAAGCGGGCTGGGCACTCGGTAAGGCAGGCGGGTGCGCCCGCCTCAGAAGTGGGCACACCAGCCTGCTTGGCCCAAGCAGGCACCGGCCCGCTCAGCGGGCCAGGCGCTCGCTGAGGGCATAGAGGGCATGCCCGCTAAGCGGGCAGGCGCATCCGCTGCAGGCGCCCGCCCGCAATAAGTGCGGGCACACCTGCGACTTAAAGCTGTTTTAACTAGGGTTTTTTGAAACCCTTAACGGCTACGAAAGTGTGACTTTTTGCCCGACTTTGGGCAATTGTTTGAGGGTCAAACGAAGTCGGAATTAATTGTCGTTCGCTCCTACGCATTCACCATTCGAAGATCTTCGACATGACAACTTGTTTCGTCTCTAAGCTCAATGGCAAGGGAGATTTAATTGGTTGAAGTTGGGACTTTGTGAAAGGCTTACTAAACTTCATTAACTTAATTAAAATCCCTCCTTTTTAAGTTTATCCCACATTGCTCGTGACGAAAGTGGAGGGGTCGACTCCCTATATAAATGGGGTGCACCCTCTTCGTTGTAGAGTGCACCAAGTGATCGGTTCGAGAAGCTCTGAATTTTTGAGCACGCTCGATCGTGAACTTAAATATTCCTATTCTCTCTCTTCCTATCCTCCCGTCGGGTCCTAACAAGACTACGAGGAAGTTTGGATCGGATCCAGACGTCTTTGACGCGGGTCTGCTCAAGTGAAACTTTCTTCGACAAGTGATCAGCTCGGAGGCGGCTCGGGTAGATCAGTTCGAGGTCGCAAGGCGGCTCGACTACGAGGAGCGAAAGAAGTTGGTGCAGTACATCTCGCCTGTCCCAATGCCAAAATTCCAGGTATGTTAGTTAGTAGCTTTTTAGAATAGTTTTTAATAATGTCGCAGTAGGCTAGATCCTTCCTAGGGTGGTCAGATCCACACCAAGTCGGCATAGATCTTGGCGAGGTTCTAGCTTGCCTTAGGGCCTTAGCTAAAATGTTTAGCTTTGTGTTTTTCCGCTGCGATTTTTATTCCCTCTGTTGTCCGTCCGACATAGGAAGGGCATAAAACTGAGCCCTAAGGGTCTGCCAAAACCCTTCAGTGGTATCAGAGCCTAGGTTTGCATGATCTTAGACTGCAATGTTATTTTAATTATTAAACTGCTTACTATCAGTTCATAAAGATTTTAAATTTATTTGATAACGTTAAAATAAGTATGAACCCTTCTTTTAAATGTTTTAAAAAATTGTTTTTACAGCATGGAAATTTTTAAGAGACATTTTAAAATGTTATGTGATAAAGTTTACATAAGACTCTTATGATTAAATGCTTTTAAAGATTATTTTATGGGATAAAATACTTTTCGTAAACATACAAAAATGTTTTAATGTTTTAAAACACATATGTTTAATATTAAAAATTATTTGATGATTTTTATGAAATCAACATTTTATTAGATAAAATGTTTTAAGTTTTTAAAATCATATCCTTTTAATTTAAATGTAAATTTTAGCATATTAATTATTTATATGATAGATATTTAACATGTATGCTCTTTCTTTTATGTCACATTATTGAACCCTTATTTTATGCGATTAAATTAGTGTTGGTTGATATTAATGGACATGATGTATGATTATTTAATTATTCATGAACCCCTTTAGGTCAGCCATTAATTTATTAAATGTTATGATTTGTAGAAAAAGGAGTAACCATGGCAATGTGCCATGGTGCTATATTTATAATCTCATATGGTATCTCAAGAGTCATAGAAGCCAAAGGGTCCCCATTACTCCAATAAGTTGGGAGTAATGGAGGGATAAAGTAGTGGGGAGGCCAAAGGCCTCCCTCACTTACAACACTCCTCCTTATCCATCCATTACTTTGGTCTTAGCTTATAAAGCTAAGGGGGTGGATACTTCTGGATCCTAAGTAATCGTGTTAGCCTCATTAAAACCTTAGCTGTGGAAAACCCAGTGGGAAAAACCAACAGGTTAAGAAAAAAGAGTGCAACTCACAGGTTACTCCCCCTGATCCTGTACAAGCCTTATGCTTGTAGGTCTTTCAGCTTTCATTAGAGGTGGACACTTCAGGGTTCAGAGTTAAATGAGGTTGCCTCATTAAAACCTTTGGCTATGGAAAACCCAATGGGAAAACTCATCGCTAAAGGAAAAAGAGTACAACTCTACTATCAACTCCCCCTGATTTGTACAAGCTTCAGGCTTGGAGATCTCCTATATATCTATACAATCATTTCTTATTCGTCTATACATCCATCATGTTCTGAATATAATCATCACTCATCTATACAAGTTTCACTCATATCTAGCGGCTAATGGAAAACAGTGGCGCTCAGGAGTGATACGCTCTACGAAGTTTGGTAGATGGATCCACGTATGTATTCCTTCACTCAGTCTTCACTGTGTCTGCAAGGTACTGTTGGACCTGGATGAGCGTATTTTAGATATGCTTTTTGGATGATGAGCTTCTCAGAAGATGTAGACTTTTGGAGGATGATGCGTAGATCTTTAGGAGGTGGTCGACCATTTGTGCTTAGTCATCGCGATGGTCTGTAAACCTGCATATGCGATATTTATTCCTTGGATGCTGATCCTTGACCCTTAGAAGTTACGGAGAAGCAGCTTATCCTTGGTCCAGTGGTGCTCTCCAGGGCAGCACTGTATCTGACTAACATCTTTACTACATACGTTCTATTAGAGACACATGTAGTTGGTCAGATAAAGGAGTGTAACTAGTACACTAGAGCTAGGTTCTTCAGGACCTAGGATGTCCTCCCCCTCTTCCAGCGACGGGAAGGCGTCATAAATATGCATCCATTTTTAATAGATTGCAAATAGACATCTTTCTTCATAAACTCCTGGTGTATGAGAAATATGATAGGTATAAAAGGATTCCACCACGAAAGTGTTTAATCTGTAAGCCGAGACAATACCTTGTTTTTCCTAGGTATTTCATTTCGAAGGTATGCTTAAGGCTATCAGATATATCAATGGTCTCTGCACGAGATCCTATTAGATTTAAGTCGTCCACATAGACGCGACTAATACAAATCCTGTCCATGTTCCTTTGATAAAGATACATGGGAGATTTCATTATTTAGGGAATCCTTGTTCAGCAAGGAATTTGCTAAATCTGTTATACCATATTTTTCGTGATTGCGTAAGATCATTTAATGATCTTTGAAGCCTTTATAGAGGAGACGTTCATACATCTCTCTTTCATCTCTGGTGGTAGAGTATACCCTTCTGGAAGTTTCATATAGATCTCTATATCTATATAGCCGTAAGATATGCAGTCACAACGTCCATGAGTTGCATTTCTTGGATTTTCCAGAAACGTTTAGGCTTAGTATGAAAATAGGAAAATGATCACATTTCCTTCATTTCTTATTCTTATGAAAACCCAACTTATATTCCACAGGTTTTACACATTCAGGTGTTGGGACTACTGGTCCAAAGACTTTGCTTTTCAAGAGTGAGTCCAGCTCTACTCTTATTGCCTCGTCCCACTTTGGCCAATCTATGCGTTTACGCTATAGAAAAGTGGGTTGAACGTCATTGTCGTATTCAGCGACGTGAACGGAAATAGCGAAAACAAAATCATCGTCGACGACTGTGCTATTTCTGTCCAATACCTCTCCAGTACGTACGTAATTTAATGATGTTTCTCCTATTGTTTCCTCTACAGGGGAAATAAGGAGAGGAGAGGTCGCTGGTCTGACTCAGCATTCTATGGAGGGATCATCTAATTATCACCAGGAATTTTCCTCTTTCGAGGAATTTTATATTTTGAACCTGGCGGGCGTTTTATTTTTAATTGAGGTATAGCCTATTCTGCTGCCGGTGGATTGCATCCATCTATGAGGATGTCAATCCTAGCTGACGTGTTAGCAGCAGGGACGTGTGAACGAACAATCTTATGGTTGTCCGTGAATTTATCCGCCAATTGATATACTTTAGTCTGAATGTGAAGGATCTTTTGGATCTCATCTTCACACAAAAATAGTATGCGGATCATAACGAGATTAGGACTTTTGTGTCCCATGATATGGTCTCAGAAGCTATAGGCTTCTTTAGACTGCGTGCCTATTATAATGAGAATTTGCTCATCAAAATCACAGTTATCAAGACGTGGTGATATGGGGACATATATGAGCACTTCCAAACACTCTCAAATGAGATATGTTTGGAGGTGAACCATAAGCAAGCGGCATCAGCAATAAGATATGGCCACAAGAAGGCCGTATCGTGATAAGCGATGCGGAATGCAGTATGACGTATCCCTAAAAATCCACATGCAACTGGGATTTAACAATGGACGTGAAATCCATTGGAGTCTCTTTATCAGAGACTGTTGATAACCCATTCTGAGTATGAACATGCTACATGATGTTCAATTTCAATGCCAGTTGCTTGGCAGTAGTTTTGAAAGACCCGTGTAGTGAATTCACCCACATTATCAGCTTTTGATAAAGCTAGGTTGCGGGCGAACAAAAAGGCATACATAAGACCATCTATTAGATGCATCTATCAGTATATTGAAGTAGGCCGGCAAAGGTCACCATGTATTCTCTCAATGAAGCCAGGAGACTCTAATCCTATTTTCAGGAGGGAAGGTCTCTCTATATGTTTTCCCTTATGACAAATGGGGACAAGGAAACTCAACCATTTGAAGAATCTTCAGGTTCTCCAAAGGATTCATTTGATGATGCGTCCATCATCGCAGATCCAGGATGACCAAGTCTATTGTGCCAGAGTTAAAAACTCTGGCAATGAAAGGCACTTCTGGTGCTCAGTCAAGTTGACTTTATATAGGATGAATATCTGTAATGATAGGGACCCGACGGGGGTCCAATAAAATCGTGCGTAGATGGTCTTCTGGCCATCCTCTTGACGAGTTACATAAAGATATTCACTATTTATTATCCACAGTTTCCAAGTTATGTTCGTTTAAACGAAATATACTTGAAACTTGGGAGATTACTCTATGAATTAGGAGAGAAAAATGCATCTTTTAGTCTCGTTGTATGTGGGAGAAATTTTAATGCTTTACTAGTGCATCGATGCACTGCCCACAATATATCACATTTCATCTATATTAATGCAAAGAGGAAATTTATTTGAGTAATTCAAAATAAAGTTCATTCAAAGCAAACTACAGATGAAGCTATATAGATTTAAATGCATAGATATAAAGATAGGGCTCAATCGAGTAGATCGTCATTATCAAAGTCTTGTGCAGTGAACTTGGTCAGATCTTGAATATCTGCCAGGTTTGTTTCAAGGGGAGGCTTCAGGCTCGCCTGATACAGGTCCTGGAGGTGTCGAGGAGTGCGACAGTTTCTGGACCAATGTCCAGTCATGCCACATCTATAGCATATTTCCTCCCAGTTCTTATTTGGAATTGGCACTGGACAAGTGTTCTTATTATTCCATTTGAAGTTTTTCTTCCCACTGTTGTTGATGTTGGTCTGGGGAGGTGATCCTCGTGCTGGCTTCATTACAGCTTTCCCTTTGTTATTTCTAGCCTTCTTGTTTTTCCACTTCTGGGGAGAAACATGGTGGGCTTCTGGGATAGGGGCAGTACCAGCAGGGCGCAAATTATGAGTGGCAAGCAGTAAATCTCTATTCTGCTTTGTCCTAAGAAGGCAAGAGATCAAATCAGAGAACTTCGTGAAGTTGCGTTCACGATACTGCTGCATGAGGATTGCATCTTTCTCGTGAAACGAGGTAAATGTCTTTTCCAACATGTGATGCTCAGTCACTTTTTCACCGCACAACTTCAGGCGTGAGGTAATATTATGAAGTGCAGAGTTATAAGCAGCAACGGACTTATAGTCCTGAAGTCTGAGGTTTTCCCACTCATAACTGGCATGTGGTAATATTACATCGATTTGATATTTATAACGTGCCTCCAGCGCTTGCCACAACTCCAACGGGTCTTCCACCGTTAAGTATTCGGCCTTTAAGGTCCGATCTATGTGTCTCCTGATATAGATAACGGCTTTCGCCTTATCTATGTCGGAGACAACAGTTGGAGAACTGCTAGATGGTTGTGCCTCTTCAGGGGCACTGCTAGCAGGTGTCTCGGCCACTGTAGGGGCCAGAATAGAGTGGAGAAGTACCATCGAACGCAAGTGGAACTTCAGGTCAACTCGCCAGCTAAGATAGTTGTTTCCCACTGCATCAAGAACTTCGAAATTGACGCTTGCCAATTTTGCCATTATAATCTATGCAATTTAAATAAGCATGTATTAATAATTAAACATCATGCTAAAAAGAAATAAATAAGAAAAAAATGCGGGGATCGGCCAGATACCCAAAACATAAAATGTCCAAAGTCCATATTACAGTCCATAAAGAAGAAAAAGAAAAATACAAGTTGGAAACCCTATCTGGGTCCCAGATAAATGCAATCTTCTCCATCTTCATAGGTAGTAAAACCGGTCTTTGGCATGATACATTAATTCCTCACTGCAAATTTCTCTCAGAAAAGAAAACGAAATTACAAAGAGAAGGAATATAATTAAAAGGGTATCTAAAAATTGGCTGATCCCTAAAAACGCATTTTGACTTATTTAAACAACCACACAGTTATATATGCAACAGGCATGCTAATAATAGCGTAGCATCACAGACATTACAAAAATCATCAAGCCCAAATATTGGATAAAATAATTTAATTTAAGTTAAAAGGATTAGTTGGACCTCGGGGAAACGTCATTCATATTTAGATTAGTTTATTAAAGACAGAGCGGTCTCAGGATCAGTTTAATCAATTTAAATTAAATAAATGTTTTATCCAATGCTTAAGATATTTACTAATTAAAAGGTAGCAGATAAAATATGTCCTGTGGGCTAGAGGCGGGCAGCAGGCCCGATAGCAAAAATAATAATCATATTAATTTGCAATTTAATTATCTGGGCTTCTGGCCCGAATAAGCAGACAAAATAAATTAATGTTGTAATATGGACTGCAGGTCCATAAGCAAAATTAAACTCATTTTAATTGTCATTGTTATGAACTGGGCTTCAGGCCCAATAAACAGCCCAACTAATTTATTAAACAGTTTTGGGTTGTAAAATTTAAAATCAAATTTAACACAAACCCAAAAATCCCCCAACCCCTCATCTTCCAGATTTGTCCCCCCTCTCCACTATCCACAAAGAAACCTCCCCCGTCCGGGGGTAGCGCCTAGAGGACCCCCCCTACCGGGGGGGAGCAAGGCCCCCCTGCCGGGGGCCAGGGGGCATGGCGGTCAGAGGCCCCCCCCGCCGGGGGGGGCGTGCGGCACAGAGGCAGATTTGTTTTCTAATTGAAGTAAAATTTCTGGTGCTCGATACAAGCGAGTGGATACATATTCTGTGTATGGTGGCTGTGAAGAAACTTCACGAGCAACACCAAAGTCAGCTAGCTTGATAACATCCTTCGTGCAGAGCAAATTCTCAGGCTTAAGGTCACGATGGAAGTAGCCTCGTTGGTGTACATATGTTAGGGCTTGAAATATTTGAAAGCACCAGTTCCTTATTTCAGATTCTGAGAAGAGTTTATCTCTATCTTTCATGAGCTAATAGAGATTGCATTCCATATATTCAAAGATGAAGAATAATACATCATTCTCTCTAATAACCACCTTGAGCCTCACTATATTAGGATGGTTCATCCTACGTAAAGACTTCACTTCACGAATATTCATACATTCCTCCCAGGAATAATACTTTTTCTTCATTTTCTTAATTGCAACAACTTCACCGTTCTGTTTATTGACTGCTCGCCACACCCTCCCAAAGGTTCCATCACCTACCTCCTTAAATACCGGGAACTTATCCATTATTTTGAACTTTACAGAGAGCCCCCCTTCGGGGGGAGCTGAAGGGTTGTTCTTGGGGGTTTTTTGGTTAAATTTGATAGTAAACAGAATTTATTTGATTTATACAAGCTTATAGGAAAGCATAATAAAATCATAGCAAACTCTATTTTATAATTGTCTACGGGATTGGGAAAAAAATTACCTCTAGATCAAAGATCTAGGGATGATCGTGATAAGAAAAATCCGTAGATAGTAATCCCGCTCCCGATACGCCAAAAAAAATCCCCGCAACGGTTCCCCGCAACGGTTTGCCACAAGCCGGATCGCCGCAACAAATAGATTCCTTAGCGTGTAGAGGATTAAATTTGAGGGGATACGAGAGAAAAAAACTCAAAGAATTGAGAGCTGAAGTGCTGATAACGTGTTATGATTTGTAGAAAAAGGAGTAACCATGGAAATGTGCCATGGTGCTATATTTATAATCTCATATGGTATCTCAAGATTTATGGAAGCCAAAGGGTCCCCATTACACCAATAAGTGGGGAGTAATGGAGGGATAAAGTAGTGGGAAGGCCAAAGGCCTCCCTCACTTACAACATTAAAAAATTTATAAGATGAATTTTTTAAAAATGTGACATGCTATGTTTAAATGAACACTTACAACATTTAAACCTAATTCCCGATTAGGATAGTCCTCTTTAATCGACGATTATTATTTTAATCGTTTCAATAATAATTCTCTTTTAATGATTACTATTTTAAATGTTGTAATTGATTTATTAAAAGCCTAATAAAGATTAGGGTAGCATGATGAACGAACAAACCTTATAGTTAATAAGGATCTAATAAAAGTTATTGAACAAATCCATAAAATTTCGAATTTTAAGGATCCACTAGTTGATAAGGATTAACTTGTATTATTAAAAAAGCCCTTTTAGTTGATGGACGAACATAAGATTGATAAGTCTCCTTCAATGGATTATGATGTCGGTCAATGTGCTTGGCTAAGTTTGCTGGATTACCCTAGCTAGACAATGGGTTAAGTGGTCCTGGCTTAGTCAATTCACTGGCCGCATCCGCTGTATTGCAAGGAGTCGAATCATGACTGTGTAAGTCCATCGACTATACCTTAGTCAAATACGATAATAATCTTGTTCAAGATACATCGTAACCCTCCTTGTTTTAGGAATTGGTAACTGTAGGACCCAGGTTCCAGTTGTTGAGCTGCACTCAAGCTGTAACATGGCAACCTTATAGAAACCGACTTCTTAAATACATATGACGAGATCTTGACTTGACCCAAACCGTCGTGTCGTGAATACACCGAGCGCCGACGTAAGTTGAGCCAATGATGCAGTCTAGACTTAAACCCAAACCGTCGTGTCGTGAATACACCGAGCAATGACATAAGTTGAGCCAATGATGTAAGTTTAGTCCTGACCCAAACCGACGTGTCTTGAATACACCAATCGGCAGCGTAAGTTAGGCTAGACGTGAAAACAAGGGTCTGACTCGGCTAGTCATTGTTATTTGGATGAGCATACTCATGATCATAAATGACTAGGGGTAAAACTCATAAGGAATCATATTTTATATGATTGCTGAAGAGTTCGTCTACCGACTACAGGGTCAGACAACTTGTTGAGCTACACTCAAGTTGTCAGACTCGGGGTAGTCGGATCCCTCTCCCACAAATATTTTAATATAATAAATTGTTCATTATTGTGGCTTTAATTCTTAAAATTAGTGGGAGAATATAGTTTAATAAAAACCATTTAAACTGTACAACGAACATATGCTAGTTAAATATCTATTTAAATGCAGAATGGAGTTGGGTATGAAGTACATGATTGAAAAGAACGTGCTAGACAGGACCAAATATAAAGATTGGCTAAGGAATATTAAGTTAGTCCTCTCACTTGCTGGGATATGATACGTGCTGCTCGAGGACGCTCCGGACAAGCCTGACGTAGATGTAACCTATGAAGAAAAGGAAGTCTATAAGAAAATACCATAGGGATGCCGAGAAGGCCATGTGCCTTACTCTGGCTTCAATGAACAACGACCTGCAAAGGTGACGTGCGTTTATATTTCATATATTTGCGCACGTTTTCTTCCGTGTTTCTCCGTATTTTCCACCGTCTTTTATTCGTTTTCTCGTGTTTTCTTGTATTTTTTTGTTTTCTTTCACTTTTCCATGTTTTTTTGTATATTTGCAGGAATTTACAGCATTTGGGACATAAAACGACGATATTCTGAGTCCCCGGAGCAACGGGAGGAGTCACGCGTGATCCAGGGGGTCAAACGACCAAGATTGCCACTTTTCAGCCCCCACCCGATCGGTTGGACACAGCCAACCGATCGGGTGATGCATGCGTGTCTGACCCGGACTGAAGCTGGAGCGAAGCGCAAGGTCAACGGATCGGTTCGCCGACCGGTTCATCCTAACAGAGTTCCCGGGAAAATGGAGCTGAATTCCAACCGATCGGGTGACCTTCACCCGATCGGTTCATCTGTAGCCGATTCCTCCGAAGGATGACCTAATCATGCCACCCGCTCTCCTCTACACCCGGTTGATGCTCCCGAAGGCAACGGCTGAAGCAACAAGCCGCTCACCCGATCGGTTGACATTTCAACCGATCGGGTGGCCTTTTCGTCCCCTTTCACACACCGCTGCTCATTCATTGAAGGTCTGCTATCATTCCAGAAGGATTTTGGGTGATCTCTTATTTTTCTAGCGTCGGCATCGTCGTTAGCTTTCCAACGATAGGTCGCGTGCCCAAATCCAATTTTTCTAGATTTTTCTGGAATTTTCTAAGCGCAGCTATGTGCTGAAACTGGCTGCAGTCTGTAATTTCATTTCACCCGATCGGTTGACTTGTCAACCGACCGGGTGAGATCTGTTTCTGCGAATCTGAGCTCTCTGTTTATTCCACCTGATCGGGTGAGTTTCCACCCGATCGGGTGGGCCTTTTTTGACAGTTCTGAACCTGACCCAAGAGGGTTTTGAGGGGTTTATAAATAGAGGTTGGGGGCACGACTTGGGGGGGGGATTCCTCTTCAGTTTTTCTAGGGCTTTTGCCCCTTTCTCTTGTGAGTTTTAGGTTAGATTAGATTAGGATTTATCTTCCAATAAATCTTGTAATGGATTGAAGATTCAAACTGAAGATAAGTATTTCTTTCTCTTGTTTTCCATTGTTTTGTATTGTGTTTATTTTGCTTGATGGTGAACGTTTGTATGTCATTTCTATTGCTTGTTTTTATGTTATTCACCATTGAGTAGTGTCGATGAACCCTAATACGGGTTAGGGTAGGATTGATGCTTGAGGTTGTTTCATTTGACTTGGTTGCATGGCATGTGTTCGATGAAATGCGTCAATGGGGATTTCTAGCAATCTGGGTCCAATTCGTACGACGACACACTAGTTGTGTTGGGGGTTGGGGTCCGGTGCTTGTCCAGTTAAGATCCGCTTCGATGTATTGCTAGAAATCACATTTGACCTATTTGGCCATTAGGGTTACGCGGGGGTGTTTCATTGTCATTGGCGGGAGAAAGACCGCCTCTGACCGTCGGGCCAAGGGGGAATAAACTTGGCGGTTGACTCCCTAGCCACAGCTCACGCCCCTAGTATAGACATCGAGTCCTCGCGCGTGGGAACGGCTTGGACGAAGTGTTGGGAGTTATCATTGTGGCCTTAATGCTCCCAGTTGCGGAAGGTGTTAATGGACATGGGAATGCCCACCGTCCGGAACCGGGTAGGCCTAGCGTGCTTGGCACCGACCGGAATATCGGGCCATGGACGCTAGGTACCACCTTTTGGGGCAATGTCTCACCCTAGGTCAAGTCAAATGTCAAGTGTCATGAATGCTCTAGCCCGTGTTAGCGGGGATTCATTTTGTGTCATTTTCATTTCTTTCTTTTATTTCTACACTTCACCCACATTATCCGCGTAGCTAGCACATGACCTAGGCGAGGCTAGTAGCCATTCAAGTCATCCACCTCCCTGAGTTCGATAAATCCGCACCCTACACTAACCGTGCACTTGCGGTAAAACGATACCGCGCCAATACCGTAAACGGGGCGCCGGTCAAGTTTTTGGTGCCGTTGCCGGGGAGGCGTTCGGTTTGATATTAGCTTAGCTTGGGTTCGTTAGACAACGCAAAAAAAAAATAAAAAAAATAAAAAAAAATATTAAAAATAATAATAAAAATACAATAACCAAGAAATTTTTCCCCCACCATTATATTATCTTTTTGTTATTTTCTTGTACTATTGACGCTCCTCTCTAGTTGTCTTATTTTTGTTATCCAGGTATCTTTGGTATAATCATGTGGAGATCAAATTTTGATGCTCAGATGGGAGGATATGATCCTTATTCGGTTGTGGTTTGTGAGACTTGTGGGATGGCGGGACACATGTATTATGATTGCCCATTTACGCTTGAGAGCCTCCCCCTACATCAAAGCCAAACATTTCCCCACAACCATTACCCAAACACCTCCCATCCATTTCCTCAACCTTATATCCCTCCACCAACACAAGAAGAATCAAACCTCGTGTCTCTCCTTGAAAGTGCCATGTTTAACCAAGGCCAAACATTACGAAACTTGATGGTACCAATCATCGAGCCTATACCGAGGAGAGGGGATGAAGGAGAGGATATACCTACTTTCATGGTTGAGACTACCATGCCGTCGGCCACCATAGACACATCTCATGCCGATCCCCCATTTTTCCATCACTACCACTTGGATGACGAAGCATTTTTTGATGATGATAGTGAGGATGGGGAGATTTCACTAGGATCTGTGGGAGAGACTTTTTGTCTTGATTTAGATACCCCACATGAGTCCTATGAGAGGACCGAGGAGTTTACAGAGCTTATGCATAAGGGCGAGGAGGATGTACGTGAGGACGAGGACGCGATGACCACATACGAGGGGTCCGCTCCACATCCACCTCCACAGCCATCTCTGTCACAGCTTCCTCCTTGGTCGGTGGTCAACCATGAGGATGTCATTCAGGACATCGGGCAGATGGAGGAGCATGAGCATATCTTCGAGGAGAATGTGCACGAGGGACTGGATACGATGGTCCACTTCATGGAGCCCGAGCCACATCTACCTCTACCGTCACGCTCCACTTCTTCTGCGGCTGAGCATCTACTTGAGCATATTGCCCTTATTCAGGGAGATTTTCATACTCACTCTCACTCCACATTTAAGTCTCGCTTTTCACGTCCTATTCCTTTAGACTTATATATTTTTGACACACCATATCTCTCGCAGGACACATGATCGACTTCCCTTGAGGTATGCTACGGTGTGTCACCACCTGGAGAGCAACTTCACATGGAGAGCGGGGATTTGATCGTCGCTAGCACAGAGGATATCATACCATTTCCAGGGAGTGTTCGCCACATTTCATATATTTTACCATCATTTACCGGCGACAATCTCTGGGATACATTTATTTTGGGAAATAATTTCTTGCCATGGACTGATGCACCTCGTCCTTTACAGGTCACAGGTGGGTACCTACTAAGGATGCTTGGAGGTGCATTACTTGGGTCCATTGGCACTCGTGGCACAGCGCTTCTGGCGGAGCCACAGAAGGAGCAGTTAGAGCAGCTACCTGCCCCACTTCAGATCTTGGATCCGCCTATGCTCAGGTGTATCCTAATCCAGTAGTGTAAAAATTTACCGCTTTCTAGTTTAGATTTGAATAATCTCGTCTCCTCTCATTAGCGAGGGGAGCGTATCTAGGATTTGCTTTTGCATCTTAATAACCCTTCATGTCGTGCCATTCTATCATTTCACCCTCATCCTCTTCCGAGGAGAATGAGCACACCGTCTCTCCTGCATTTTGATTTCTTTCTTTTCTTTTCCGATCTTCCCCTTGCATATTTCTGCATCACATTGATCATATCGTTTCGCTGGCATTGTCATGTTCAGCTTGGGGGAAATCGACTTTTGTGTGCATGTTTTCGTGTGTCGTTGTCGTGTGTTTGTGTCTTTGAGTCCTTCGTTGCGTTTTATATCTTTTATTTTGTATGTTTCTTTCTCTTTATTTTCCAGTTTCGTTCGCGTGTTTTTCGTGTTTTTCTTTTTTTGTGTCCGTGCACCCCCCCATTTTCATTGCCCTCCCGTATTCACTACTATTGCATTGAGGACAATGCAAGTTTCAGCTTGGGGGAGTCGCACTTCGTGCGTCATTTGTCTCTTTTTCTTCGTTATTTGAGTCGTTTTTCTCCGTCTTTTTCTTTTTCTTTTTCTTTTCTTCTTTTGTTCTCTCTCACCTAGAGATGACCCCATATGATGAATTGCCACAAAATCACACACACACACCTAGCACGGCTTCGATAATCACATTCACTAACCTCAGGAAGCCGAGTCCTCTTGCATTTAATGCATCGTGGGTCCACTTAGCTTTCTTGTGAGTCGTGTGTCGTGACTAGCTTATTGTGTGCTTCTACTTTGTGATGTTGATTTATATACCTATCCTTGGTTGGCCCCTAGATTATCATGCTTCGATTTGAATATGCGGTATTTGCTTCTACTGTCTGCTTCTATATGCATGTTATATGTTTATATCGTATGTTTCAATTCGCATGTGTCGGGATTCCACATACAAGGACTAGGATAACCCATTTAGCCTATGCTCTGATTAACAAGAAATATCTCATTTGCCCAAGTATTTAGAATCCGATTTCATTTTTATTTTACTTGGCGCAAATCCCCTCGTCGTGTACCGTTCTCCCACTTGGGAGAGTACACATGTATATATCCCAATACCCAAAAATCCAAAAAAAGGAGAAAAGAAAAGAAAAGAAAAAAAGAAAAAAAATATGTGTAGCCAAAAATCCAAAAAAAAATACAAATACCCAAAACCCAGAAATTCTCGTGTGAATATTTTTTCCTACTTGCCGAGAATAAAGGGAAGGCGAGAATTTGCACCAAGTGTTCTACTCCACATCATCTCAACCCCCATCGTTTTCGAAAACACTTGGCATAGGGACCTTCTAGCGATTATCTAGGCTATAGTATGGTGATTTCCTTGTCCCTAGCTGTGGAGTCCCCGATGCATGATACACTTCGATTCTCGCTCTATTCTCATACATGCTTGAGCTATATATTCATCGCTTAATTCGAATCGAATCGATATTTGGGTCATTTCTTGGATTTGTGTATATCGAGCTTTATTACACAATGTAGATAGTGACACCGTCTGCTAGCACACGACCACACTCACTCGCGCTTCACCGCGTGGGCCCATGACATTTGTCTGGACTCGTATTCCTTAGTTTAGTGATGTGATTTGGTGTTTGCTTGCTTGGTGTGTCGTTTTTGACTTTGTTGGCCCTGACAGGCGATCTAGGATATAGAGTTTTCTTTTTCTCTCTTTCTCTCTATTTTCTCCCTCTGAGCTCCTACTCTCACTCGTCTTTCTCGAGGACGAGGAAGAGTTCAGCTTGGGGGATTTTGACGTGCGTTTATATTTCATATATTTACGCACGTTTTCTTCCGTGTTTCTCCGTATTTTCCGCCGTCTTTTATTCGTTTTCTCGTGTTTTCTTGTATTTTCTTGTTTTCTTTCACTTTTCCATGTTTTTTGTATATTTTCAGGAATTTACAGCATTTGGGACATAAAACGACGATATTCTGAGTCCCCGGAGCAACGGGAGGAGTCACGCATGATCCAGGGGGTCAAACGACCAAGATTGCCACTTTTCAGCCCCCACCCGATCGGTTGGACACAGCCAACCGATCGGGTGATGAATGCGTGTCCGACCCGGACTGAAGCTGGAGCGAAGCGCAAGGTCAACCGATAGGTTCGCCGACCGGTTCATCCCAACAGAATTCTCGGGAAAATGGAGCTGAATTCCAACCGATCGGGTGACCTTCACCCGATCGGTTCATCTGTAGCCGATTCCTCCGAAGGACGACCCGATCACGCCACCCGCTCTCCTCTGCGCCCGGTTGATGCTCCCGAAGGCGACGGCCGAAGCAACAAGCCGCTCACCCGATCGGTTGACATTTCAACCGATCGGGTGGCCTTTTCGTCCCCTTTCGCTCATCGCTGCTCATTCATTGAAGGTCTGCTATCATTCCAGAAGGATTTTGGGTGATCTCTTATTTTTATAGCGTCGGAATCGTCGTTATCTTTCCAACGATAGGTCGCATGCCCAAATCCGATTTTTCTAGATTTTTCTGGAATTTTCTGAGCGCAGCTATGTGCTGAAACTGGCTGCAGTCTGTAATTTCATTTCACCCGATCGGTTGACTTGTCAACCGACCGGGTGAGATCTGTTTCTGCGAATCTGAGCTCTCTGTTTATTCCACCCGATCGGGTGAGTTTTCACCCGATCGGGTGGGCCTTTTTTGACAGTTCTGAACCCGACCCAAGAGGGTTTTTGAGGGGTTTATAAATAGAGGTTGGGGGCACGACTTGGGGGGGATTCCTCTTCAGTTTTTCTAGGGCTTTTGCCCCTTTCTCTTGTGAGTTTTAGGTTAGATTAGATTAGGATTTATCTTCCAATAAATCTTGTAATGGATTGAAGATTCAAACTGAAGATAAGTATTTCTTTCTCTTGTTTTCCATTGTTTTGTATTGTGTTTATTTTGCTTGATGGTGAACGTTTGTATGCCATTTCTATTGCTTGTTTTTATGTTATTCACCATTGAGTAGTGTCGATGAACCCTAATACGGGTTAGGGTAGGATTGATGCTTGAGGTTGTTTCATTTGACTTGGTTGCATGGCATGTGTTCGATGAAATGCGTCAATGGGGATTTCTAGCAATCTGGGTCCAATTCGTACGACGACACACTAGTTGTGTTGGGGGTTGGGGTCTGGTGCTTGTCCAATTAAGATCCGCTTCGATGTATTGCTAGAAATCACATTTGACCTATTTGGCCATTAGGGTTACGCGGGGGTGTTTCATTGTCATTGGCGGGAGAAAGACCGCCTCTGACCGTCGGGCCAAGGGGGAATAAACTTGGCGGTTGACTCCCTAGCAACAGCTCACGCCCCTAGTGTAGACATCGAGTCCTCGCGCGTGGGAATGTCTTGGACGAAGTGTTGGGAGTTATCATTGTGGCCTTAATGCTCCCAGTTGCGGAAGGTGTTAATGGACATGGGAATGCCCACTGTCCGGAACTGGGTAGGCCTAGCGTGCTTGGCACCGACCGGAATATCGGGCCATGGACGCTAGGTACCGCCTTTTGGGGCAATGTCTCACCCTGGGTCAAGTCAAATGTCAAGTGTCATGAATGCTCTAGCCCGTGTTAGCGGGGATTCATTTTGTGTCATTTTCATTTCTTTCTTTTATTTCTACACTTCACCCACATTATCCGCGTAGCTAGCACACGACCTAGGCGAGGCTAGTAGCCATTCAAGTCATCCACCTCCCTGAGTTCGATAAACCCGCACCCTACACTAACCATGCACTTGCGGTAAAACAACACCGCGCTAATACCGTAAACGGGGCGCCGGTCAAATGGAAGCACGAAAATTTGGATGTTTAAAGCATGCTTCTGAATGCAGAGGAGTTGTATGGCAAGCAGTCAAGAGCTTCCAAGTTTGAAGCCACGAGCAACCTTTGGAGAACTAAGATGGAGACGGGCCCCGTGCAAGATCATGTCATTAAGATGATCAGGTACGTGAAAGATGCTGCCCAGTTGGGTTTTGTCCTCGATAATGAGATGGCCATGGACATCATCCTAAAATCTTTAACCCCGGACTTCAAACAATTCATTAGTGGTTTCATCATGAATAGTATTGAAACAGATCTTCCTGGTCTCTTCAACATGCTTAGGCAGTTTGAGGAGATCGAGAAAAAACCGACTGTGTTGGTTGTTGGCTCTGCTTCTTCAGACCAGCCAAAAGGCAAAGGTAAGAAGAGGCAGGTCCCATACCCAGCCAAGGTGAAGAAGGGGAAGAAGACAAATGGGGGCTTCGTCGATATCTGAATGCTTTCACTACCACAAGATAGGCCACTAGAAGAGGAACTGCAAGGTGTACCTTGCAGAAAAGAAAAAGGGGCATACTGATGCCTCTACCTCAGGTACAAAAATTCTTTTTTAATAAAGCATAAAATTTCCTTAAATGCTTTGTTACATGGTATGAGATACTAAGACATCTGTGTATTGTATACATGTGGCTGATAGCGAAGCAGAGGATGGAAGAAGTTCTATGGACGGTCGGCATCGGAGTAATCGTTGCTGCTGGGACCGTACAAGGACTTTGGAAGATATGAAGATGAAGCGATCGATATTTTTCTTATTTTGAATAAAATGTATCGATGCTTGGTTTAAAACAATGATGGAGTGTTAATCACTCAAAGTTTATATTTTGATAAATAAGTCTGATTCATTTTTAATGAATCCATTGTTTAATAATATCTTGAAAATGTGCATTGATAAAATTGTGATTTATTGCGAATGGCTGATTGTTGTGGATAAGACTTCTATGTTGGTGTGCAGAAATTCTTGAGGTGTCATGCAGATCTTCTGACTCAATTTGATTGTTTTGGAGTTGACATTATATTATAGCCTATCAATAGTTACATGTAGGTTCCAAGAGCGTAAAATTGGATATGATCCAAATTACACGCAAGTTAAGATTAATTCTTAATCAAACTACATTTGATACTTTAAAAGAAAAAGATTAAATGTAGTAAAAGGAAAGTACAGTGTAGGATGTTTGACTGAGTAAGTCAGCATCAAGACTCCTATAAACGGGTCTTGATATGACTCATTCGTCAAACCAACCTGACACTGGTATATTCCTATTCAGCACTTATGAACTGGTTATACTTAATAAATAGTCTAAATATGATTTAGATACTTAAGTGAAAGTAGTTAACCTGATAGTTCTCAAAGTCAGTGGGAGCTATCATATAACTTAGTCCTGTCTCGGACTAAGTAAAAGGTTTCCAACTTATTAAATCGTCTATATGCAACATTAAATCAAAATAGTTTTGATTATGTCAAGCATATAGAGACTTATGGTGTCACTTATGTACTAGACATAATTGACACAAAAATATTGGAATGAGCCTTGATTGACTTATAGAAACGACTAACACTACATCACATTGTATGAGCTAATCGTTTGCCATACAAAAGGGAAAAATGTTGGATAGGATCCAAAACTATTTTCAAAGGATCAACCTGTTGTGATCAAGTGATGTATATATAAGACTCCATTAAAATGAAAAATAGATACACATTAACGAATCCATTCTTAGGTTTGACATATGAATGTCTAGTGTGACTGATATGCTATAGCTGTATGAGATACCGAGATAAATAGCTTAAGTGCAAGTAGGAGATGCAGGAAGACGTATGCCCTTGAGGCATTTATCCTAAGATAATCATCTCGTTCTAATAATAATATGGTATTAATTATTCTAAGTATGAATTCGTTGAATCATATACGTAGATAATTTCCTTAGACTTATAGTCAGGTCATTACGTATCCAGATGTAGATCTCGATTATGAGAAGTTAGTGACCGATTTGAAACTTAAGTCTTAAACGGTTTCATGGTCATAGATGTGTCGAGAATAGGATATCGGCACATCGGTTAGACCATTATGTCATTGTCTTACCTTAGGGTAATGATGATCTCATAGTCATTCGACTTGGCGAAGTCAGAGACGAGACACAGGTGCTCATTAGAGAATGAGTTCACTGAACGACCAACTTAGAGTTATTAAATGGTTAAGCTTTAACTAAACTGTCAATAATAACTCTAGAGTTATGATAGGCAAGCCGGTCCTTAAGACCTGAAGTCATTAGTACGAACCTGTGAGTGGATAGGGTCACTTAGATTAATGATCTAGCTTCGAGGCAGGGCCTGCTGAAAGATCTTAGGTTGGGTGACACCTGAAGCTCACGAGGGAAGTAGATGACTAAGATGAGATTCGTCTCTTTCGTTAAAGGGAAGTTAGTGTCACTGGATCAGTACGATCTTTGTGTTAATCCTCGGCCGGGGTACATTGTAGGATGTACAACGTGAATACACCAAAGACCGATGTATACTGACCGATGCTGGCTAGTGGGGTTGACGGTAAACCATACCCTAAGCCATGCTGAGACACAGTCTTGATGAAGGGAGTAAAACTACGGAATTCATCACTGACACAGTCAGAGTGTCCCGACGACACGTTTGTTAATGGGTCGATCACGTAAGTATGATTTTGAAACAGGGACGACGCCTGCTGCTTGTGGTTACCGTCGGCTAGGGGTTTCGATCCCCAACCTGTGTAGGGTCTCACACCGAGTAGTATCCATGTCTTACTAATAGGACGAACGTTAAGAGGAATTCATTCGATGAAATGGAATAATTAAGTCCACAAGTTAGTTGTGAGTTCAAGTCTAATAGGGGACAAACTTTGCATGTGATGCAAACTAGATTAAATGTTTCGTAAATTGTTTACAACTATATTTAATGGAATAAACGCGTCGAAAATGTTACCTGTATGACGGGATCGTCTCAGTCTAATCGTAGGTTCAAACCGCGTCGAAAACGGAGCTCAAACGAGCCCAGAAAGTCGAAAATAGCAGAAAAGGACCAAGTGGGTCAGACCCACTTGGAAAAGAGGCCGCCTGCTAAAGGGGGCGGGTGTGCCTGCTTCTGAAGTGGGTGCACCCGCTTTCGCAAGCAGGGCCAGCCTGATTTGTAGGCTGGCAGCCCGCTCAGACCAAGCGGGCGCCAACCTGCTGAGCGGGCAGGGCACCCGCTAAGGCGGGCGGGTGCGCCCGCCTCAGAAGCGGGCGCACCAGCCCGCTTGGCCTAAGCCGGCGCCAGGCCGCTCAGCGGGCCGGGCGCCCGCTGAGGGCCCAGCGGGCCTGCCCGCTAAGCGCGCAGGCGAGCCCGCTACGGGCGCCCGCCCGCAATAAGTGCAGGCACGCCCGCTAAGCTTAGCGGGCGCGCCCGAAACTTAAAGTTGTTTTAACTAGGGTTTTTTGAAACCCTTGACGGCTACGAAAGTGTTACTTTTTGCCCGACTTTGGGCAATTGTTGGAGGGTCAAACGAAGTCGGAATTTGTTGCCGTTTTTTCCTACGCGTTCATCATTCGAAGCTCTTCGAAATGAGAACTTGTATCGTCTCTAAAGCTCAATGGCAAGGGAGATTTAATTGGTTGAAGTTGGGACTTTGTGAAAGTCTTACTAAACTTCGTTAACTTAATTAAAATCCCTCCTTTTTAAGTTTGTCCCACATTGCTCGTGACGAAAGTGGAGGAGCCGACTCCATATATAAATAGGGGTGCCCCCTCTTTGTTGTAGAGTGCAACAAGTGATCGATTCGAGAAGCGCCTAATTTTTGAGCACGCTCGATCATGAACTTAAATATTCCTCTCCTCTTTCTCTTCCTATCCTCCCGTCGGGTCCAAGCAAGACTACAAAGAGCGAAAGAAGGTGGTGCGGTACATCTTGCCTGTCCCAAGGCCAAGATTACGGGTATGTTAGTTAGTAGCTTTTTAGAATAATTTTTAATAATGTCGCAGTAGGCTAGATCCTTCTTGGGGTGGTCAGATCTACCCCAAGTCGGCATAGATCTTGGCGAGGTTCTGTTTTGCCTTAGTGTTAGTTCTTGGGTTCAAGACTAACGTTGTTTTGATGATGATCAATACATTATGTTAGTGTGCTAATCAATCTTATGTTTTAGTCTCAGTTTTTCTTAATGATTATATGTTGATGAGACAAAGCATAATGCTTGGAGGATATTACAAGGAATATCTTAAAGACCTCCAAGGGTGATGGTGTGCTCAAGCTTGGATGAAGTCATGAAGATCATCTAATGAAGCAAAAGCTTGGAGCATGATGATGTATGGACATCTAGAGAATCATTGCCAAAGCTTGGAGCTTGATGAAGGGAAGCTTGTCAAGGAGTGCCAAATCTTGGAGATGATGGGGAGCATCAAGGTATCGTGAGCTTGAAGACTTAGACTCTAGGAGATGCAATATGTAATCCATGTAATTTCTATTACTTGCGTTTCTCTTTTTGTGTTTACGATTATTTTAATGCCTTGATACATGGTCATACTCTCATGCATATGCATTTCACCATCTTAGTGAGCCTTAGGATTATTGTAGATTCCAACCCAATAGGTCCATCTAGCCTAAAGACTCAATTGGAGTCTCTGGCTCTCCTGCAGTCGCCTGCCGAAGGTTTTACAGTCGACTGGGTGATTCCAGTCGACTGTCAAGCCTTCTACAGTTGACTGTGATGCATATCTCAAGTCAACATTTTTATTGACTCTTCTTGGGATTTTTTGCATCAGTCGACTGATGTTCAATTTACAGTCGCCTGTGAATTGGTCGACAGTCGACTGTGCGCATCTTGCATTTTCTGGGCTTTATCCCAATTTTCAAGACAGTTGCCTGTTGCTGTTTTTACATTCGCTTGTATATTTACAGTCGCATGTGAAATGGCCATCAGTCGTCTGAAAGGCATAAGTGCAAAAATTGCATCTCTCTCTGTTTTACTTCCATCCTCTGCTGCAGTCGATTGATGAAGTATATACAGTCGACTTTCTGTTTTATATTCGACTGTAGTTTGGTCATCAGTCGCCTGTATGCATACTGGTAGTAAGTTGCATCTCTCTGTTTCATTTCCATCCTTGCAGCAGTCGCCTGATGAAGGATATACAGTCGACTGTCTGTTTTACAGTCGCCTGTGTAGTCTTCTACAGTCAACTGTCCTGGCTCAGATTATAGCCGTTGGGATTTTTCTAGCCGTTGAACAGTCGACTGTTATTTGTTCATTAGTCGACTGTCTGTGCCATAAACTGCCAAAATCTAGCAGTTGCAGATTTCTTCCCTTTGGGTTTTTGGCTGGTTTTATGGGTTCCTTTGGGCTTCATATATATATGAGTTGGCTTAGTTCATTTAGAACTCTTGAAAGGGTTAGGAAATCATAGAAGATCATTTAATCTCTTCTCTAAGACACTCCTCCCACATTCCCTAATTAGAGCTTCATACTTATGCTATAGCATCTAAGCTCTACAGAATTTCTCCAAGGGATTTCAATCTCATTCCTTTTCTTGGAGAACATTTTTCTTCTCTTCATTTCATACACTCAAGTGAGAAGTGTTAGGATTCATTCCTAGAAGAGAGAAAGGTCATCAGTGCAATCAAAGCTAATCTCAAACACTTGGTCATTCACTTGCATGCCTTCTTCTTCATATTGGTAAGATCATATCAAGGCATAGATAAGTGTTGTTTCGTTTTGTTTTTTTTTCGAAACCCTAATTCTTTTTATGAGAATTAGTTACTCTTTTTGTGGGAGTTACTCTCTTTGTGAGAGTTTGGTTCTTTCTGTGTGAGAGAACAAAATCCTTTGTGTGAGGTCTCTCTGTGTGAGAGTAAGGATATCTCTTTGTGGGAATCCTAAATCCTCTGTGTGAGGTATCTCTGTGTGAGATTTTGTATTCACTTCTCTGTGTGGGAATATAGTGAATACTAGTGTGGCTGGACGTACCCAAGTTTTGGGGAACCAGGGTAAAATCCTTGTGTTTGCGATTGTTGTTGTTGAGCACTCTGTTTATTTTCTGCTGCTTATTGTGCTTTAATTTCAGTTACTTTTAATTAAGCACTTTGCTTGCCATTACACTATTCACCCCCCCTCTAGTGTGTGTGTAGCCCTGCATGGTCCTTACAATTGGTATCAGAGCCTTTGTTTGGTGGCTTTTGCAAGCATGACTTCTAAGTCTCAACAACCCCTCTCCCTTCCTCTCACTTCTCAAAATGGAGGAAGAACATGTTCCACTGGCTTGATGTGCATGAGGAGTCAGGGTATATTACCTCGGATGCTCGAGTTTGTAATTCATTGCTTAATGCTCTCTATCTGAATATTGCTAGTTCTTGGTTTCAAGACTAACGTTGTTTTGATGATGATCAATACATTATGTTAGTGTACTAATCAATCTTATGTTTTAGTCTCAGTTTATCTTAATGATTATATGTTGATGAGACAAAGAATAATGCTTGGAGGATATTACAAGGGATATCTTAAAGACCTCCAACAGTGATGGTGTGCTCAAGCTTGGATGAAATCATGAAGATCATCTAATGAAGACCAAGCTTGGAGCATGATGATGGATGGTCATCTAGAGAAGCTTGGAGCTTGATGAAGGGAAGCTCATCAAGGAGTGCCAAAGCTTGGAGATGATGGGGAGCATCAAGGTATCATGAGCTTGAAGACTTAGACTCTAGGAGATCCAATATGTAATCCATGTAATTTCTTTTACTTGCATTACTCTTTATGAGTCTAGGATTATTGTAATGCCTTGATAGATGGTCATACTCTCATGCATTTGCATTTCACCATCTTAGTGAGCCTTAGGATCATCATAGAATCCAACCCAATAGGTTCATCTAGCCCAAAGACTCATTTGGAGTCTCTGGCTCTCCTAAAGTCGACTGCTGAAGGTTTTACACTTGACTGGGTGATTCCAGTCGCCTGGCGAGCCATCTACAGTCGACTGTGATGCATAGCTCAAGTAAACATTTCAATTGACTCTTCTTGAGCTTTTCCAATAAGTCGACTGATGTTCAATTTACAGTCGCATGTATTCTTACAGTCGCCTGTGAATTGGTTGACAGTCGACTGTGCGCATCTTGCATTTTCTGGTCTTTATCCCAATTTGCAAGACAGTTGCATGTTGCTATTTTTATAGTCGTCTGTATATTTACAGTCGCCTGTGAAATGGCCATCAGTCCTCTAAAAGGCGTAAGTGCGAAAATTGTATCTCTCTCTGTTTTACTTCCATCTTATGCAGCAGTCGACTGATGATGTATATACAGTCGACTGTCTTCTACAGTTGACTGTCTTGGCTCAGATTATAGCCGTTGGGATTTTTCTAGCCGTTGAACAGTCGACTGTCATTTGTTCATCAATCGACTGTTTGTGCCGTAAACTGCCAAAATCTAGCCGTTGCAGATTTCTTCCCTTTGGGTATTTGGCTGGTTTTATGGGTTCCTTTGGGCTTCATATATATATGAGTTGGCTTAGTTCATTTATAACTCTTGGTTATTATTGAATATCTTAGAGAACCAATAGCCACTCCTAATCTCTCCCATTTCCCTCTCATGAGCACATTCCTCTTCATGCATTGAAGCTAGCTCATAGGGAAATTCTCCAAGGGGTCTAATTCACATTCCTTTCTTGGAGATCATCTTTCTTCTCTTCATTTTCATACACTCAAGTGAGAAGCGTTAGTATTCATTCCTAGAAGAGAGAAAGATCATCAAGTGCAATCAAAGCCTCATCTCAATCACTTGGTCATTCACTTGCATGCCTTCTTCTTCACATTGATAAGATCATATCAATGCATAGGTAAGTGTTGTTTCGTTTTGTTTTTGTTTCGAAACCCTAATTCTTTGTGTGGAAATTAGTTACTCTCTTTGTTGGAGTTACTCTCTATGTGAGAGTTTGGTTCTTTCTGTGTGAGAGAACAAAATCCTCTGTGTGAGGTCTCTCTGTGTGAGAGTAAGGATATCTCTTTGTGGGAATCCTAAATCCTCTGTGTGAGGTATCTCTTTGTGGGATTTGTATTCACTTCTCTCTGTGGGAATATAGTGAATATTGGTGTGGCTGGACGTACCCAAGTTTTGGGGAACCATGGTAAAATCATTGTGTTTGCGATTGTTGTTGTTGAGCACTCTGATTATTTTCCGCTGCTTATTGTGCTTTAATTTTAGTAACTTTTAATTAAGCACTTTGCTTGCAATTACACTATTCACCCCCCCTCTAGTGTGTGTAGCCCCGCAGGGTCCCTTACAGTTAGAAATAGGTTATGTTAAAATATACCTTATGCTTGTTTATGCATTATTATCATTTGGTATGTTTTTGCACAACAACCATCAATTTGATTTGTGCTTTGCATGTTTATATTTAATGCACATTTGGATATTGATTGTGAGAGTTTGTTAGCACACATTGTTTATTTCAATGTTTATTATATTTTGACATAATGGATTGTCATCATCAAAAAGGGGGAGATCGTTAGTTCTTGGGTTCAAGACTAACGTTGTTTTGATGATGATAAATACATTATGTTAGTGTGCTAATCAATCTTATGTTTTAGTCTCAGTTTTTCTTAATGATTATATGTTGATGAGACAAAGCATAATTCTTGGAGGATATTACAAGGAATATCTTAGAGACCTCAAAGGGTGATGGTGTGCTCAAGCTTGGATGAAGTCATGAATATCATATAATGAAGCCAAAGTTTGGAGCATGATGATGTATGGACATCTAGAGAAGCATTGCCAAAGCTTGGAGCTTGATGAAGGGAAGCTCATCAAGGAGTGCCAAAGCTTGGAGATGATGGGGAGCATCAAGGTATCGTGAGCTTGAAGACTTAGACTCTAGGAGATGCAATATGTAATCCATGTAATTTCTATTACTTGCATTTCTCTTTTTAAGTCTACGATTATTGTAATGGCTTGATAGATGGTTATACTCTCATGCATATGCATTTCACCATCTTAGTGAGCCTTATGATTATCATAGAATCCAACCCAGTAGGTTCATCTAGCCCAAAGACTCATTTGGAGTCTCTGGCTCTCCTAAAGTCGACTGCTGAAGGTTTTACAGTCGACTGGGTGATTCCAGTCGACTGTCAAGCCTTCTACAGTCGACTGTGATGCATATCTCAAGTCAACATTTTTATTGACTCTTCTTGGGATTTTTACATCAGTCGACTGATGTTCAATTTACAGTTGCCTGTGTTTCTACAGTCGCCTGTGAATTGGTCGACAGTCGACTGTGCGCATCTTGCATTTTCTGGGCTTCATCCCAATTTGCAAGACAGTTGCATGTTGCTGTTTTTACAGTCGCCTGTATATTTACAGTCGCATGTGAAATGGCCATCAGTCGTCTGAAAGGCGTAAGTGCAAAAATTGCATCTCTCTCTGTTTTACTTCCATCCTATGCAGTAGTCGACTGATGAAGTATATACAGTCGACTGTCTATTTTACAGTCGCCTGTGTTGTCTTCTACAGTTGATTGTCTTGGCTCAGATTATAGCCGCTGGCCGTTGAACATTCGACTGTCATTTGTTCATCAGTCGACTGTCTGTGCCGTAAACTGCCAAAATCTAGCCGTTGTAGATTTCTTTCCCTTTGGGTTTTGGCTGGTTTTATGGGTTCCTTTGGGCTTCCTATACATAGGAGTTGGCTTAGTTCATTTAGAACTCTTGGTTATTATTAAATATCTTAGAGAATCAATAGCCACTCCTAATCTCTCCCATTTCACTCTCATGAGCACATTCCTCTTCATGCATTGAAGCTAGCTCATAAGGAAATTCTCCAAGGGGTCTAATTCTCATTCCTTTCTTGGAGATCATCTATCTTCTCTTCATTTTCATACACTCACGTGAGAAGTGTTAGTATTCATTCCTAGAAGAGAGAAAGATCATCAAGTGCAATCAAAGCCTCATCTCAAGCACTTGAGTTCCACTTGCATGCCTTCTTCTTCACATTGGTAAGATCATATCAAGGCATAGGTAAGTGTTGTTTCGTTTTGTTTTTTGTTCGAAACCCTAATTCTCTTTGTGGGAATTAGTTACTCTCTTTGTGGGAGTTACTCTTTTTGTTAGACTTTGGTTCTTTCTGTGTGAAAGAACAAAATCCTCTGTGTGAGAGTAAGGATATCTCTTTGTGAAAATCCTAAATCCTCTGTGTGAGGTATCCCTTTGTGGGATTTTGTATTCACTTCTCTGTGTAGGAATTATAGTGAATACTGGTGTGGCTGGACGTACCCAAGTTTTGGGGAACTAGGGTAAAATCATTGTGTTTGCGATTGTTGTTGTTGAGCACTCTGTTTATTTTCCGCTTATTATTGTGCTTTAATTTCAGTAACTTTTAATTAAGCACTTTGCTTGCCATTACAATATTCACCCCCCCCTCTAGTGTGTGTGTAGCCCTGCAGTGTCCCTTACACTTAGGGCCTTAGCTAAAATGTTTAGCTTTGTGTTTTTCCACTGCGATTTTTAATCCCTCTGTTGTCTGTTTGACCTAGGAAGGGCACAGAACTGAGCCCTAAGGGTCTGCCAAAACCATTCAAGATCGACCCACACCAGATGTAGCAGAAGGCGGGCTCCATGCCGTCGATGGTGTAGTTGGTGGCTCAAGCTCAGTTGGTGGAGATAGCTTGTCTCCAAGGGTCGCTCAGCCGAAGAATTCCATAGCAGTATCAAGACCGAGGCGTGAGATAAGAAAACCTGCAAGGTACTCGGAGTTGGTCTCATTTTCCTTTCCCACCGTATATATCGATGTTTCCAACTCATTCGGTAAGGTGAAGCAATCCGAAGACCCGAAGCGGTGGAGAAGTACGATGGACGAAGAGATGAAATCATTGGCAAAAAAAGACACATGGGATCCCGTAGAGATTTCGAAGGGCAAGAAGGCAATTCGGTGTAAATGGGTTTACACCAAGAAGCAAGGAGTCGAATCAGGAGATATTCGCTACAAAGCTTACCTAGTAGCGAAGGGCTACGCACAGAGAGAAGGTATAGATTACAACGAAGTGTTCTCTCCTATGATAAAGCATTGCTCGATTCGGATCCTGTTGGCTTTGGTTGCACAGTTTGACCTTAAACTGGTGCAGCTGGATGTCAAGACGGTATTCTTACATGGAGAGCTTGAAGAAGAGATCTATATGGCTCAGCCCGATGGCTATAGGGGTGATGAAGGTCGTGCAAGTCGATTGAAGAAGTCACTCTACGGGTTGAGCAATCACCACGACAGTGGTATAAGAATTTTGAACGTTTTATGGCGGATGATCAATGGTATGTTCGTAGTCCCTATGAATATTGTGTGTTCTATCAGAAGTTGGATGATGTGTCGTTCATCTATCTTCTGCTTTATGTCGATGATATGCTCATTGCTTCATCGAATAAAGAGAGATTCAGAGATTGAAAGTCTCAATTGAGTTCTGCATTTGAGTTGAAGGATCTGGGCGAGGCACAAAGGATTCTTGGGATGAAGATTACACGAGATCGAAGTAGAGGTACTGTTCATCTTTCACAGAGTCGCTATCTGAAGTCTATTATACAGAAGTTTGGCTGTAAGAAGAAGAATACAATAGTTACTCCGCTTGCACCTCACTTCAAGCTTAGTGTCAAGCAGTGTCCGAGGAACAAAGAGGAGAAGAAGCTCATGACGAGCACACCATATGCCAATGAGGAAGGGGCCTTGATGTACGCAATGGTATGTACTCGACCGGATCTATCACATGCAGTTAGCATGGTGAGTAGATATATGCACAACCCAGGAAGAGAGCACTAGCGAGCAGTGCAGTGGATCCTGCATTACATCAATGGCACAGTCGACGTCGGACTAACATACAGTCGAAGTGTTCATGGTCTGCACACTGTCGGGTATGTCGATTCTGACTATACAGGCGATTTGGATGGGAGACAGTCGACGAAAGGCTATGTCTTCACCCTTTTTGATGCTCTAATATGTTGGTTGAGTATCCTTCAGTCTATGATGGCCTTGTCTACTATCGAGGCAGAGTAAATGGCATTGACTGAAGTGGTAAAGGAGACGATATGGCTGATGGGTGATGGATGATCTGGGAGTCTACCAAGAGAGGTACGATGTCCATTGTGATAGCCAGAGTGCAATGCACTTGGCTAAGAATCAGGTCTTCCATGCTCGTACGAAGCATATCGACGTTATATTCCACTTTGTCAAGGACTATGTGGGAGAAGAAGACGACGACATCAACTTGTTGAAGATCAGAACAAATTACAACCCGACGGGCATGCTTGATGAAGGTTGTATCGGGTGTCAAGTTCAAGCATTGTTTGGACTTGCTCAATGTGGTTCCTAGAAGAAGTTGATGTCTACCCCAGGAGGGGGCATTGAGGCTCGGTTGAGCCATTTGAGACTCGAACCAGTCAGCCAGTCTCAGGAGGAGACAGTCGTAGCTCTGGCAAAGAATTTGGTCCTTCAGGACATTTGGTTCTTCAGAACAAAATAGTGGGGGAACACCATTCGATGCTCAACTAAGGTCAGTAAGGGTCGTCTGTTGGATGGAGGCTCGAATCTTGCCAAGGTGGAGATTTGTGGAGAAATTGGCTCGATTTGGCACAAGAGAAGCAGTCGTATTGCAGACGAGTTACCTTATGCAGAGATAACTCAATTGTGCTCGGATTTGACCTATCTGACTCTGCACAAGTCAGATACGAGGATACTGAGCATTCGGCTTCTACAACACAGATGGTCGTTCAGTCGTCAGTTCGAGTTCGAGGGTAGAATGTTCGGCATTTGGTCGTTGGGTCGAAACACGGTTAGAGTCTGTGTTCGGTCGATCGGTTGTTTGGAGACTCGAAGGGAGGAAGGCTTGGACACATGGCTCGACACTTTGGTTGTTTGACACAAAAGGAAGGTCGTTTGGTCGAAGGGAGCCCATTATGATGTGGCCTACTAAGATGCGACAGAGGCCCACTAGGGTGCGGTAGCATTAATTGCATAGAGCGGTGATTGGATTGGATGCCGTAATTGTCGGGATCCAAATCCTATGAATTCCTAGCCAATGATGACACATATTGTAACCTAGGGCTACATATATATGGAGTTTTAGGTTACGGTTTGTGAGGACACCATTGTATCCTTTGAGAGAGCCAACTTTGTGAGATTGTATTATGAGCTTTTGGATAGATCTTGTGTGCTCCTTCTTCATTAGATGAAGAGAAGATTTGCATTGTTCTCTCCTTTCATAATAAAGCTCATCGGTGTTCCCCTTGGCCGTCCATGGTCAAAAAAATTCTTAACTGTGCTCTATTGTGTTGCTGATCTTTCGTCCTTGGTCTCCATGATCCTGTGTATTCCATTGTGCTGTATTGTTAGAGCTAGGCTCCGTCGCATAACATTATCTCATGGTTGCCTTCAACTTCCTACAACATAAAGAATCATTAGGGGTGGTGGGATGTGGGATTCGACCTAATCCCCTCCGATATTTAAGTTAGATGATGACTCAAATGAGGCTCAATATGGTCAATCTGTTAGAGAGACTCACCAATAGCTTACGTGCCGAGCTATAGAAAGAATGTAGAAAAAGCGAAGTAAGGTCAGAGGAAGCCAGATCCTGTTTAGAGAATACCTGACTCTTGTCGGAGATCAATGTTGCTCTCCACTTGTGGAGTTGGAGTTGGAGTAGTTTGGATTGTGCTTGGAATTTCGACTGTCCTCCCCTCATCGCCCCCAAAGACTTCTTATAGGCGGACTATTGCATCGTAACATCCGGGATAATAATGCTTCTTTATTACTGGCATTGATGAGGAGGCACTGATGAGGATATTAGGGTTTCTATCATTCATAACAAGTTTATACTCAATGGAAAAATAGAAACCTACCAAGATCTATGCGTTTCAAATTGATTTGATCAGATTACTAAACTTTGTTGACGATTCGAATGTATCAGACTGCAGGTGCTGATCTACGAACAACCACCCACTACCAGTATCCACACGCGAACGCCACGAACGAGAATTGCAAGGGTGCTATCTCCTTCTCCGTAACTAGGGTTTCTCTCTCGCTCTTCGCTTTTCTCAAAAACGGGAGATATTGATTGAATTCGTAACCCTCTGAAAAATCCTCTCCATATCATATATAGAGTCACACATTAATCCTTTAACGTGTTTCAGTTACACAAATATATCTTTAGGGATAATATCTTAACATGATATATTATCCGTTAACTCTTTAACACATTTTAGTTACGCAGCGATATCTTAGGGATAATATCTTATCAAGATACAATATCTGACAGTAAAATATATACTTATTTCGAATTTCAAATGAGATTCGAAATCTCGTTTAAAACCATATCCCATCCATTACGCTCTTTGTATGCAACCAAATAGGCTCATATTAAATTAGCACTGGGCCTAATCCCATTAGAAGCCCATGATGTGTCCATATTTTCCATGCATTTATCGCATCATTTCATATCATTTTCGCCTTCCAAAGTGTAACGCCCTGCTCCCCAGGATACCTGACAACTACGAATCCGTATCAGGTATTCCTGAAGAGGCAGGTGCTACGAAGGGAAATACGAAAAAAACTCAAGCATGTCCACTGCGCACTACTGGGATAGTACCTGTGACATTCCAGACAACAGCAAAAACATGAAGAGAACCAACAACTCAATCACTGATGTATATAAATACAAATTGGTTTTACAACGTCCATATACATTCACATATACAACAAGAACTCTCATCCCTCCAAGTAGAAAAACATACACCCAAATCTCTCACACACTCACACAAAACCCGCAACTCCAACCACCTGGGCTAATTGGCCTCCAACTCCATGAACCAACCTGAAAAGTCAACAGGGACACGTCACAGCGTGACCCAGTAGGATATCCCAAATCAAGCAGGTAAATATTAATTTAGGGAATGTTGTTTTTAATCATAAAGGAAGGAACCATAAGTACAACATGCCAATAAAAGAAAGGAACAACAAATACAACAGACGAAGGGTATAATAATGGTATACAACATAAGAGAGCTGCAAGAAAAGAACACACAAGTAGACAATATTTACCATGCTACAAAAAGTAATAAAGGTTATCATGTAGTGGTTTGGACTCGAAGTAGTGGGTAGACCTTCTTGGGACTGGACCTCACCCCCAGTTAGGGTGACACAGGCAAACTCCCCCAGCTAGCTGTGGCACTCGGCCCAGTGTGCAATGCTGTTAACAAAGGAGCCATGTTTTCTCCTTATTTCCCCTTCCATACTTCAACAATTCACCTCACTTCTGCCACTTCCCGCCACTCAGGCAAGAACAGGATGGCCACCAACCATTGCAAACTGTCCAACCCCTCATATTTTCCCCACAACTTAGTGTCCCCCAATCCCCATGTCACCCTCATTTAAGAGGACTTAATCTTTTATTTGAATTTATGTTAAGTAACTAACATACAATGCTTAAAAGGTGGACTACCATATTAAAGAGTGTGAACTACATTAACTACGAGACTAGCATGCATTATTAAGGTTAACATAAAAGGAAATAACAAGAACTGACATGTATTAAAATGGAAAGACTAGCCTACAACATGAATCATTGTCAAATTCAAAGATTAGTAAGCAACATAAACTAACCCCCCACCATCATGAACCTTCCAACATAAGGCTCCCTTCATTCTCCATTATGCAACAACATAAATCAATCTCCATTACACATCCTTATGAGACATAACCCATTCGCCATGAACATCAAGCTTAAGTAATTAGCATGCAACATAACATTTCAACATGAACCATCCACCCAAAACATAAAATCAACTTCATTAGTAGGAACTTGCAACATGAACCATTTCCATATAACATCATTAACCATTTCCCATGGAACATTTAGTTACTAATTCATGAATTTCTTCATCAAGGATTCAACACAAAAAGGTTACTAGCTTTGATTTTAAAGCAAGCTAAAGGAACTACCAACATAGGATGCTACATTAGAATACAACATTAGATACAAGTTTAGGCCTACATTGAAAAGCTACTAATTTTATGGAGAATGAAAAGCTACTAAATTTTAATCAAAGTTACACCAAATTTGCCACCATCTTTAACTAAGAATGCAATCACATAAAGTGCAACCAATTAAATGCAACTAATTATTTGGCATGCTACCTCAACAACCAATTAGAACCAAATGGCATGGAGATATAACAAAGTTAACATCAAAAATGCTAACTTTAATGAAGAAAGCCATGCAAGTTACTATCTTTAGCACAAATTTGACACAAGGCTTATGAAAGATGCTAACTTTAATTAGTAAAACATAAAGACATTATCTTTGGCACAATTATAACATGGGAATTAAGAAAAAAATAATAACTTGCATTGGAATCTTATGTATAACTACAATTTTCTCAACAATTTGTGCTACAAGCTGTACCACAATCCCAAATTAAGATTTAATTGCACAAGTGGGGATTCCTACCTAATATGAAGCTTGATTCTTCTCCTCCAAACTTCCTCTTTAATTAAGCTCCATTTATTCATCCTTCAATCAGGGCCTTTAGGTCCTCTTTTCATCTTCTTCTCTTTCCTTTACAAGCTTCTCCTTAATTCTCCCTCCATCACTCCTCTTTCCTTCTTTCTCTCCTTCCTTTTCTTGTTTCCTTTTTTTTTTGTAGGAGAAGAATTCGGCCCCCCATAAGGAAAGAAGAAAGTGAAAAGGAAAATGAATAGAAAAGGAAAAGGAAAGAATGAGAAGAATGTAGAAGAATGAGAAATAATTAATGGAAGAGATATTTCTTCTAAGCATCCCTATATTTACAAGTTTGCTATTCCTACACATGTCATCTTACTATACACACCCCCCACACATAATTACAAGTGTGCCATTACTTACACACACACTCCCAACTAATTACAAAAATGCCACTAACCATAACCCTTTTCACACTAAGCCACATACACTAACCATACCCTCTTCTAATTAATAAGGAACCTTCACTCCAAACACACCCATACCTTACGTAACTAATCACAATTATGCCATCCATATATAGCAAGTACAAATGTTAATACAATTACACACTAACATGGTATTCAATACAAACACTTAATACAACTAACAATACGTAATACAAATACGAATACAACCAATATATTTAAACTAATATGTCACACAAAAATATACACTCAATTACTAGTCACACAAGCAACTAATTACAACAATGCCATCCATCATTACCATATACATATATAATCAATCATGCCATCCATCATTACATAGTAATGCAATATGACTACTAAACACACTACATATTTACTATGCACACCACCTCACTAGAAACAACAATTCCATACATACAAGAGGGGCATCCAATACTATAACAACAATAAGAATAATAATACTAACAATACACAATTAATAATAATACACAATATTAATCAAGGATTACTATATACACCACATTACTATAGACACTACTACATAACCAAGCAACCATATACACCTTCATGTAAACAATCATATGCACCCAATTAAGCACCCATATCATATTATATTCCTCTATATAAGGATCCACATAGTCAACCAAATAGGGCATGTACTATACACACTTCATAGGCTACAATACACATCACACGTATATACAAGCATAGATACACTATATAGCACACAAAAATATCTGCCCTAGCGTACATGGCACTATGGGTCATTACATTCTACCCACCTTAAAATCAAGTCCGTCCTCGGACTTCCTTGACTAAGAGCCAACTTAAGGATAAACAGATCTAGACATCAAAGGTCACTCTACCCCAGTCTTACATACGCTATAACAGAACTCAAAACATCCTCATATACCTACACTTACACAAATACTAATCTATGCACATACACCTATTATATGTGCATAACATCTTACATACACATAACCATACTAGCATACCTATACTTAAATAAGTACATCCTAACACATACATATATAGTATGCACACTCACACTTAAGCGGCATACATAGAACTACACACCATGCATTCACCACATATATCTCAACATATGCAATAGTTCAACTACACAGACACCTCGAAGTTCAACCAAATACTAATACAGATATATATAACAATAAACATAAAATACTTGTACACCTATGCAAACACATAACCATACATAGATATACAACCGACTATCCATGTCTACCCTCAGGGACTCTACACATTGGCTCCTAATGTCAGAACTCCATCATAAGGATTGACACCTACCCACGTGACCGGCGCCCCGCTTGAGTCGCAGCGGCGCGGTGTCGTTTACCGCAAGTTTCACGGTTAGTGTAGGGTGCGGGAATATCGAACTCAGGGAGGCGAGGTTGTGCTTGGGTCAGGTAGGACCTAAATCACCCCGAGGGGCGAGCTAGCCCGAATCGGTGGATGGTTGTCACGAAAGGAAATAAAAGCGTATGAACAAAAAGAAAGTAAACCCGGGACTTCGGTTTCCAACCCGACGAGAGACTCTCACCGATACGGCCTACGGGTATGGATAGAGATCGGGATTAGGGTCTAATGGTGAGACGTTGCCTCTGAAAGTGGTACCGACGTCCCATGGGCCCGATATTCCGGTCGGTGCCCAGGATGATATACCGGACTTTCCGGATTCGATCAGTGGGCACTCCTGTGTCCATTAACACTGATCGATCCCGGGAGCACTAAGCCCGCAACGATATCTCCCAACGTCTCATCCTGCCGCTCCCGCGTGCTAAGATTCGGCGTCTACGCTAAGGGCGTGAGCTATGGCTAGGGAGTCAACCGCCAAGTTTATTCCCCCTTGGCCCAATGGTCAAAGGCGGTCTTTTTCCCGCCGATGACAATGAAACGCCCCACGTAACCGTTAGATTCCTACTCCCTATCGATTTCCTAACCCTATGGATGCATCGGGAAGAGCCCCCGAAGGGGTTTCCACCAAAATCCCAGATTTGGGAACTACTCACAAAAATTCATGAAAAAGCGATCTAAATGAAATTTAACCTTTGAAATCATAATCAGACAATTGCAATGCGGAAGTAAAGGAGTAATAAAGACAATACTAAAATTTTAGAAAGATCTGAAAACTTACTAAAGAGTAACAATTACAGCCGTCACAAGGAGATAAAACAGTAAAAAATACAACAGCTCTCGTTTCTGGAACCCTAAGGGTTCTATATATAGACCTACGCATCAACCGATCGGTTGACAAGTCAACCGATCGGTTGACCCGTTACAGATAAATGACAGAAAACAGCGAGTTTTCACCCGATCTCATGAACCGATCGGGTGAGTTCTTGAGCGACCGGTTGGATCTTGGAGCAGTCGGGTGAACCGATCGGTTCAACGCCCGTGTCTTCAGCTCTTCTTCTTCAGCTACAGATGAACCGATCAGGTGAGAGTCACCCGATCGGTTGGAATTCCACTCGAAAATACAGAGAACAGCCGCCCGCAGAACCGGTCTGTGACCCTGTTGGGTGACTTCTTTGTGAGCTGCGGTAGAGACCGGGTGGTGCATGCGTGCATCACCCGATCGGTTGAAGATGACCAACCGACCGGGTGAGGGGCTGAAAGATGAATTCTTCGACGTTTGACCCCCTGGATCACGCGTGACTTCTCCCGTTGCTCTGGGGACTTGGGATATCATCGTTAAACGTCCCCTACGTGGTCGAACTCCTGCAATCATGGATAAACAAAGAAAAGTGAAAGAAAATGGGAAAATATACGAAAACGAATAAGAGACGGCGGAAAAACACGGAGAAACACAAAAGAAAACGTGCATGAATATATGAAATATAAACGCACGTCAAAATCCCCCAAGCTGAACTCTTCCTTGTCCTCGAGGAAGACGAGTGAGAGTAGGAGCTCGGAAGGGAAAAATAGAGAGGAAGAAAGAAAAAGAAAACTCTAAACCCTAGATCGTCCATCAGAGCCACCAAAATCGAAAACGACACACCAAGCAAGCAAACACCAAATCACACCACTAAACCTAGGAAAGCGAGTCCAAATAAGTGTCGTGGGTCCACACGGTGAGGCGCAAGTGAGTGTCGTCGTGTGCTAGCAAATGGTGATGCTTTCTACGATGTGCTATGAGGCTCGATATACACAAATCCAAGATATGACCCAAAATATCGATCCGAATTGAAATAAGCGGCGAATATAAGTTCAAGCATGCATAAGAAGAGTTAGAATAGAAGCGTATCATGCATCGGGGACTCCACGACTAGGGTTAAGGAAATCACGCCACTATAGCCTAGATACTAGCTAAAAAGTTCCTAAGCCAAGTGTTTTCGATAACGACGGGGGTTGAGATGATGTGGAGAAGAACACTCGGTGCAAATTCTCGCCTTCCCTTTATTCTTGGCAAGTATGAAAAAATATTCACACGGAAATTTTTTTGGGTTTTGGGTTTTTGTATTTTTTTTTGGATTTTGGGCTATACAAGATTTTTCTTTTCTTTTCTTTTTGGGTTTTTCTTTTATTTTCTCTTTTTTTTGGATTTTTGGGATATTGGCTATACACATGTGTACTCTCCCAAGTGGGAGAACGGTACACGACGATGGGATTTGCACCAAGTAAAACAAAAAAGAAGTCGAAATCTAAACACTTGGGCAAAGGAAACTATTCTCGCTAAATAGAGCGTAGGCTAAATGGGTTATCCTAGTCCTTAGTAGTGGAATCCCGACGCATGCGAATTGAAGTATACGATGTAAATATAGCATGCTAACAGTGGAAACATATACCGCATATTCAAATCGGAGCATGATAATCTAGGGGTCATTCCTGGACAGGCATATAAAGTAAAATCACAAAGCAGAAGCACACCAAATGCTAGTCACGACTCACGACTCACAAAAAGCTAAGTGGACCCACGATGCGTGAAATGCAAGAGGACTCGAAATCCTAGGGTTAGTGAGTGTGATTATCGATGCAATGCTAGGTGTGTGTGACTTTGTGGCGATTCATCATAGGAGTCATTTCTAGGAGAAAGAGCTAAAAAGAAAAAATAAGAAAAAATAAAAACACGATGAAAACGACACGAAAAAACGAAAAAGAAGGACTCAAATGACGCACACAGTGCGACTCCCCCAAGCTGAAATTTGCATTGCCCTCAATGCAATATGAGTGAGTACGGGAGGGCAATGAAAATGGGGGGGAAAAACGCACTGACACAAAAAGGAATGAAAACGAGGAAAAAACATAGATAAAACTGAAAAAGAAAGAAAGATCAAAATCAAAATCAAACAATACGAAAAATAAAAATAAAACCACACGACACGATACTCAAAAATGAAAAACAAGCACACACACAAAAAATGAGAAAAACAAACAAGACACGACAGCACGCCAAAATGGACTTCCCCCAAGCTAGACCAGAAAGTGCTAGCGAAATGATGTGATCAATAAAATGCAGAGATGTGCAAGGGGGAGTCAAAAACAAAAGAGGTGAAGTCAGAAATCAGGAGGAGCTGAGTCCTCGTCCTCCTCGGAAGAGGGTGTGGATGGGTGGTCGGGGGAGGCTGGGGGTGTGCTGAGAAGTGGGGAAAGAGGCGAAGGAGTAGGGGCAGTGGTGGTGTGAACAATGGGAGGAGTGTCGGTGGTGGTGGGTGGTGGTGGTAGGAAGGCGATCAAGGCTGTGGTGAGAGGAATAGAAGTGGAGGAAGTAGATGCGGTGGTGACGGTAGTGGGAGGTGGTGGGAGGGATCTGGAGCGCACCGGCAATTTCCTCTGGCGCATGTATGGAGTGACGGAGGAAGAGTGAGGTAGCGTGGGTGCAGTGGAAGTGGTAGGAAGGGGCGAAGTGGATGCCGGGATTGGATGTGAAGAGGGAGGAGAAGAATGTGGTGAGGGGGGTGATGGGTGTGGGGAAGTGTGGGTGGGTGGAGGAGAAGATCGCCGGGGTGGTGAAGGTGGAGGTGGTGAAGGTGGAGGTGGTCCGTGGATATGGGTAAGAAGGCGGAGAATGGCGGCCACGTTCCTCTCAAGTGCGAGGAAACGTGGGTGAGTAAGAAAGGAGGATGGCGATGGGTCCGAGGAAGCAGAGGACATGGCGAGCTCACGAAGGGCAGCGACCTCCCTCTCAAGCCCCAGACGGGCAGATACCTGACGGCGACCAAAAGATGTAGACTGACGTGAGGCAGAGGTGGTGCCGCCATGTAAGGTCGAAGAGGTGCCGGTGGCAGTGGTCATGCCGGCACAGGAGACAAGGCCAGAAATGGCCGCAAAGGGGTGCTCAGACGTGATCGGTCCCGGAGCAGAAACAGGACGACTCGGGCCAGCCCCTAAATCTCCCCCAGACGCAGGGATATCCTGTTCGCCTAAGTGGGCGGCAGGGGACGGTGGTCTGTGGGTGTCTGCGGGAAGGAAAGGACGATTCAACCCCGCAAAGAAGTCGGGATCAGGTGGGAAAGTCCAATCTCCCACGAGAGCAATGGTCATGCGGGCTGGGTTGGGGAGAATGGTGTAAGGGGCTGGGGGATGGCCATAATTGAAAATGAAGCGGCCAGCCGAGTGGGGTCTAATCATGTGAATGTGCCGCAGGACGTCAATATCTAGACGTGATGGTCCTGCAGCAACGTGAAGATTATTGGGGAGGGGAATATTGAATTGGGGGTAAGAGCAAATGATAGTGATGATGCCCCCACAACAAAACTTTCCCTTACCGGCCCGGCTGATCTCGAGAAGCTTGTAAACAAGCTAATCGCCGCCATGGATGGGGACGGTAGGGGCCCTGAAGCTAACTCCATCATCATCCCGGACATAAGGGAAAGTCATGGCCCAAAGGATAAAAAGGTCAGGGATAGTCACAGTGCCTGACTCGTCCCTAGGAAAGAAAGCAGATGAAATGATCCTGTGGGCCAATCGAAACACGGGATGAATGATGGAGGATGCCTTTTGTAACGGCCACTTTTCGACTATGCGTATTCTAGCGCGTAGCTATGTTTCATGTGTGTTTTGTGAATTTAATTTTTATTACCGCCTTCCGTAATTCAGACGCTTGACTGGACCCCGTATTCACGATCCTCTCGAAGGCGCGATCACCCCGGTATCTTGTTTATAATTTTTGGGTGTCCAGGGATGAAATTGCAATAATATGATCAAACCTATTAACCATTGCATAACTTTTAATTAAGGTATATTCCCAGGCTGTAAAATTTGTATGCTACTGAAATGAAAACGTTTTAATATCAAACCCCTTTTAAAAAATATATATAATACTTTAAAACTTCAAAATACAAATCTGATAAATTAAATCTTATAAAATCATAACCTGTTACTTCATATCCTACTATCCTACCCCATCAAATCCCAACAAACCCCCCCATATCTCAACCCACGTGAGCCCTATTTTTCCCCTAACCCTACTCTACAAAAGCAACACAGCAGGGCATCACTTCTCTCGATTTTTAAAACCCTAATATCACATCCACGTGACATATAACTTAGGGCAAGCACGATATCTCAGCCGCCATACACAAGAAAAAGCCCCGAGCATCTCTCCCTCTCGCCCTTGACCTAAACCCACCAGCGTTCATCGCCGTCGACCGGCCAACCCTTCGCCCACGTGCACCTCTCTCTCCGCGGCGGCCATCCCGACGCCCGACCACCCAGAACCGCTCGCCGGCGGCTTCGCTTCGCGGCGGCAGCAGCGCTGTCGCCGTCTCCGTTCGCTGCACGCCTGCAGTCGTCGCCGGAGGCCCTCCCCGATCGTCGTCGACTCCCCGCGACACCAACGCAGGCCGCCCAACTCCGACCAAGAGCTGCTGCGCCTCCCTCCGGTGCTGCACAGCCGCGAGAGCCACCGCCCCGTCCCCGATTCCGACGCCGGAGCCTCCACCTTCGATCTGCGAACACGAGAGGTCTAAGCGAGTAAGCTTTTAAAGTATTGCCCGGTTACACAGTAGATTTATTTGATTATAATCCTTGTTTTGGTTTTGGTTGGTGTCAGTGTAAAGCTTGGAATAGTATAACATCAAGTGTTGTCAGTACGTGTGTTGTAAAAGATGGACAGTAGCTAAAAATATATATATGAGTTAATGCTGTATGACCAAATAGCAAGTAAAATATGTTAGGATGTTAGCCACAGCTAGAGCTAGTACTGTCACAGTTTTGTAATAAGTATTCTTCATGAAAGATTGTTTATTATATTATATCAAAAGTGAGATATACATATATCAATGTTTATAACCAAGGCTATATAAGTTAAGTGCACTTTTTATAATTGTGTAACAGAACTTGGTCTTAGTTTTAATTAGTTTTATAAGGTAGGTTAGTTGTTATAATTACATAAGGAATTAATCAGTAAGTTAAACCTTACTAATAGGTGTTAGAGTTAATCATTATTAGTTATCGTCTTAACTCAATATTGAAATCTTATGACGCAGAGACAGCCACTCTTTCCGTTCGACCATGTGAACACTAAAGAAAAGTGACGAGACGTTTCGGAATTCGGAGTCGCGACGCGATCATCGACCGTTGCCAGACCCGACGTTGGATCCACGCACGATCGTTATACAGGTTGGTCCCTCTAACTCGTAGCACAACCCACGCCGTAGCGAAACCGAAAACCTAATCAAAACTGGACAACAATAATTAAATTTACTTTTCCGCACCAGTAAAACGCTGCTCACCGTAGAAAGATCGATAGTCGGACAACTTTTTCTGTGCACATAGGGTAGTGGTCAATCTAGGTTGAACAAACATCAAAATGTGACTTTGACGAATAGGATCGTCCCGCAACCTAGACACAAACCCTAATAGGACTTGATGAAAATCGTGACCTGACACCGTTGCCGTGACCTGTTTCAGACGGACGACCGCAGACGCGACGCCTGGACGAGACGCCCCGGACGGACGACACACTCGCCACCGCAGGCAAGTGTATCCACTTGCACTTTTGGCCATGCTTAGGCCTTAGTTGGTTAGAACTGATAACTGTGAACAAATAGAACCGGACGTGAAATGATAGCGTCCGGGACGATCCTGACGGCTCAGGCTTGACGACGAAGTCTGAGCCCGACAACAACAATTTTTGACATCGTAGGGCTATCATGTGTGTGCGTGTGTGTGGACACCCTAGAATAACTCTTCCCGTCTTGACACGTCCCGTCTCGTCTTGCACAGCCTGCGGGCAATATGGCACTCTCCAAGCTAGAGAGAGTGATCCCTTGTACTGATTCACAGCCTACGGGAAGCTCGGCGCCCACCTAGCAGAGTGAGTGTCCCAGCAGACCGAGAGGATAGAGACTCTCACCTAGCAGAGTGAGTGGTCCTATACAGATGTACGGTTTCACCTACGAGGCGTTCGTCGCTCACCTAGCAGAGTGAGCGATACGCTACCGACCGTGGGGATAGAGGCACTCACCTAGCAGAGTGAGTGGCCCTATATTGTCTTGTCCTGAGTTCTGGGGTTTGGGGTAGGGTTGAGCGTGCGCACGGCAAGAGGGTCTGATCCCCCTCGAACCGTAAGGCGTGAACCCTTCATGTCACCATTGTCTTGTCTTGTCTTGTCCTGTCCTGTCACGTTTCGTCTTGCCATGTCTTGTCTTGACACCGGTTAGGCTAGTCCCGTAGTTGGTGGCACACGCTACGACTACTGCTTGTCCCGTTTTACTTTCCTGTTGCGTTTACTTTCTGTTGTCACTCTGTTATAACCCCAGCATGCTAATCAACCAGTAAACCATTGTTAATAGTTCGGTACACTTGTAGTAGAGTCTGACCTCTTTTGTAGACTTTACCTGACGTACAGATCCCTTCTTTTGGTGCTGTACGTCAGGTGTGGAGCCAGAGTACGCAGAGCCGGAGGACGCAGACCTAGAGTACGTGCCCGAGGAGGACCAGAGCTAGGGATCTTCCCGTTGCTGATTCAGAGTTTTCACTGCAGTTTAGTTGGGTGCGTAGCACCGTTTACTTTCTGTCTAGGTTGGGTGCTTGCACCATTAGTTTACTTCAGCTGTTTTGTAGCCGTGTTGGCTTTTGTTTAGACTCTCCGTACTTTTCTGATATCTGTGGAATAAAATGGATGCATCTCTTTTAGTACTTTTATTGTTCCGTACTAACCTGCAGGGACCTGTTCCTTCGTCTTGGAGTACCACACAAACGCTTATTGGGTCCGAGCTTCACAGCTCCGGCCTAAGCGGGCCTTGTCACGCTTCGCCTCCGTATTTTTGGGAAGCGGGGCGTGACAGGTTTTAGTGGTGGCCCATGCAGGTCTCTTTTCTGCGGAAGTTCGGAATGATAGCAGTATTAACATTCATTCTTTCCATTCAGGAATATGTATGAGTATAAGCTGTGTTTTTTTTTCTTTTCCCTGTCGTTAGGATGGTAAGAGGACGTGGAGCTCGAGATGGACCTTCATCTGACGGGACCATGGATGGACGAAGTGGCGAGTTCCGTCAATTTCTGGGCGTGATGAGAGAGATGCTGGATGTGCAGCATCAGTTGGTTCAGCAGTCCCAGCGTGCTGCCCAGACTCCCCCGGTTGCACCACCACCGCCTCCGCCTGCCCCTCGAGCTGCTCCAGGAGTGAAGCAGTTCAATGAGCTTCAGCCGAGGACATTTTCTGGGAAAGAAGGACCCCTAGCTGCTGACGAGTGGATCCAGAGCACGGAGGAGAAGTTAGTTGCTGCGAAGATTCCTGATGATACCCGAGTGGAGATAGCAAAGATGCAGTTGACAGAGAATGCCAGGAACTGGTGGCGCATTGAGGAGAGGCGCCTGCTGAAGCCAGTGGAGTGGAAGACCTTCCGCTCGATGTTTAAGGATAAGTATTTCACCAAGTCTGCCAGGAGGGAGCTGTTGAGCAAGTTTATAGACCTGAAGCAAGGGGATATGACTGTCGAGGAGTATGAAGCTGAGTTCGAGATGTTGAGTCGTTTTGCTCCGCATATGGTAAGGAAGGAGGAGAAGCGAGCTGATCGCTTTCGTCAGGGACTGCGTCCGAAGATTCAGGCTTCTATGTCTTCGGCGAATTTCACGACGATGAGAGCGGTGATAGATGCTGCGAAGAATCATGAGATTATTTCACTCCTACCTGACCCTCCAACTGATAAGGGGAAGCGTCCCATGGAGCCTTATCGACCGCCTGCTAGGCCGACGGTGGGACCAGTTCAGACAGTGCCTTTCAAGAGGTCAGGAGCACCTATGCAGAGTCAGAATAAGGGACCATGCCACTTCTGCGGCAAGCCAGGGCATCAGCAGAACACTTGCAGGAAGAAGCTGGGTTTGTGTCTGGCATGTGGAGCTGCCACACACGCCTTTATAGATTGCCCGAGGTATCTCCATACTGAGGGCGGAGCACCTGCCCCTACCCAGAGAGGAGCTGTTGTCCGTGGAGCATATGTCATGACGGTAACGGATGACGTCGTTGCAGGTAACTCCATAGTTTTAATCTTTCATATTATAGTTTAGCTTATATATATATATATATATTTTTTTGGCTGCTTATGTATGTTTCAAAACTTTTGTTCCCTTCAAATCAAACCTTTAATGTTTTGGGATTAGCCCACAAAGATCACAACCCTCCTATCTTCCCTCATCCAATACCACGACTCCACACGTTTTTCCCAATGTTTTAAAATATGTCTCTGGCCTTAAAATGTCTTTTCCTCTTCTTCCCTCTTTGAGGTATTATTTTCATTGTTGTTATATTCTGATTATTATTGCTATAGGATTATGTTGCGGGTAGGCTCAGAGTGAGATGAGATATGTTGTATCGGTGATTAGTTGGTTTTGAATAACAAGGATATTAGATCAGATTACTTTGGATGAAAAGAATGAGGCGTCCAAGACTTATTAATGATACCAATGTACAACGGACTCGATGGGGACTCTGGACCAATGAGATTAGACACAGGGATGTGAGTACTTAATCGACCTGAAAAATTGGACGAGTGGTAGATAGGAGTGACCATGGAGGTATAGTATGAGTTAGGGCGATCATGAGATTGAGTAGAGATTTTATTAGCATTAAGACTGATTGTTGAGTTGAGGTGAGAAGGCATTGGAGATAACGCGACATGTTGAGACAGATTGATGTTATGAAGATGGATTTAATATGATAGGGGATTAGACTAAGGATACGATGTGGCTGATGGTTCTTTGACAATTGGAGAATAAATTTATGAGTTAATATGAGGGAGTATACATTGGGGACGTGATGATTGTTGAATTGTAGACGGTGATGTGGAGTTATAGTTAAGTGCCGGGGTGTGATCCTAGTTGTATATTAATCCAGTGAAGAGACGTGTTATGATGGATTATTGAGGAATGTTGGCTGAAGTTATAGGATTAGCGATCATCACGTGGAATATGGGAGTTGTAGGCATATGCGTATATAGATATTATTATTAGTATAAGTGATTCCAAGGACAGAATCATTTCTAAGGTGGGTAGAATGTAACGGCCACTTTTCGACTATGCGTATTCTAGCGCGTAGCTATGTTTCATGTGTGTTTTGTGTATTTAATTTTTATTACCGCCTTCCGTAATTCAGACGTTTGACTGGACCCCGTATTCACGATCCTCTCGAAGGCGCGATCACCCCGGTATCTTGTTTATAATTTTTGGGTGTCCAGGGATGAAATTGCAATAATACGATCAAACCTATTAACCATTGCATAACTTTTAATTAAGGTATATTCCCAGGCTGTAAAATTTGTATGCTACTGAAATGAAAACGTTTTAATATCAAACCCCTTTTAAAAAAATATATAATACTTTAAAACTTCAAAATACAAATCTGATAAATTAAATCTTATAAAATCATAACCTGTTACTTCATATCCTACTATCCTACCCCATCAAATCCCAACAAACCCCCCCATATCTCAACCCACGTGAGCCCTATTTTTCCCCTAACCCTACTCTACAAAAGCAACACAACAGGGCATCACTTCTCTCGATTTTTAAAACCCTAATATCACATCCACAGGACATATAACTTAGGGCAAGCACGATATCTCAGCCGCCATACACAAGAAAAAGCCCCGAGCATCTCTCCCTCTCGCCCTTGACCTAAACCCACCGGCGTTCATCGCCGTCGACCGGCCAACCCTTCACCCACGTGCACCTCTCTCTCCACGGCGGCCATCCCGACGCCCGACCACCCAGAACCGCTCGCCGGCGGCTTCGCTTCGCGGCGACAGCAGCGCTGTCGCCGTCTCCGTTCGCTGCACGCCTGCAGTCGTCGCCGGAGGCCCTCCCCGATCGCCGTCGACTCCCCACGACACCAACGCAGGCTGCCCAACTCTGACCAAGAGCTGCTGCGCCTCCCTCCGGTGTTGCACAGCCGCGAGAGCCACCTCCCCGTCCCCGATTCCGACGCCGGAGCCTCCACCTTCGATCTGCGAACACGAGAGGTCTAAGCGAGTAAGCTTTTAAAGTATTGCCCGGTTACACAGTAGATTTATTTGATTATAATCCTTGTTTTGGTTTTGGTTGGTGTCAGTGTAAAGCTTGGAATAGTATAACATCAAGTGTTGTCAGTACGTGTGTTGTAAAAGATGGACAGTAGCTAAAAATATATATATGAGTTAATGTTGTATGACCAAATAGCAAGTAAAATATGTTAGGATGTTAGCCACAGCTAGAGCTAGTACTGTCACAGTTTTGTAATAAGTATTCTTCATGAAAGATTGTTTATTATATTATATCAAAAGTGAGATATACATATATCAATGTTTATAACCAAGGCTATATAAGTTAAGTGCACTTTTTATAATTGTGTAACAGAACTTGGTCTTAGTTTAATTAGTTTTATAAGGTAGGTTAGTTGTTATAATTACATAAGGAATTAATCAGTAAGTTAAACCTTACTAATAGGTGTTAGAGTTAATCATTATTAGTTATCCTCTTAACTCAATATTGAAACCTTATGACGCAGAGACAGCCACTCTTTCCGTTCGACCACGTGAACACTAAAGAAAAGTGACGAGACGTTTCGGAATTCGGAGTCGCGACGCGATCAGCGACCGTTGCCAGACCCGACGTTGGATCCACGCACGATCGTTATACAGGTTGGTCCCTCTAACTCGTAGCACAACCCACGCCGTAGCGAAACCGAAAACCTAATCAAAACAGGACAACAATAATTAAATTTACTTTTCCGCACCAGTAAAACGCTGCTCACCGTAGAAAGATCGACAGTCGGACAACTTTTTCTGTGCACATAGGGTAGTGGTCGATCTAGGTTGAACAAACATCAAAATGTGACTTTGACGAATAGGATAGTCCCGCAACCTAGTCACAAACCCTAATAGGACTTGATGAAAATCGTGACCTGACACCGTCGCCGTGACCTGTTTCAGACGGACGACCGCAGACGCGACGCCTGGACGAGACGCCCCGGACGGACGACACACTCGCCACCGCAGGCAAGTGTATCCACTTGCACTTTTGGCCGTGCTTAGGCCTTAGTTGGTTAGAACTGATAACTGTGAACAAATAGAACCGGACGTGAAATGATAGCGTCCGGGACGATCCTGACGGCTCAGGCTTGACGACGAAGTCTGAGCCCGACAACAACAATTTTTGACATCATAGGGCTATCATGTGTGTGCGTGTGTGTGGACACCCTAGAATAACTCTTCCCGTCTTGACACGTCCCGTCTCGTCTTGCACAGCCTGCGGGCAATATGGCACTCTCCAAGCTAGAGAGAGTGATCCCTTGTACTGATTCACAGCCTACGGGAAGCTCGGCGCCCACCTAGCAGAGTGAGTGTCCCAGCAGACCGAGAGGATAGAGACTCTCACCTAGCAGAGTGAGTGGTCCTATACAGATGTACGGTTTCACCTACGAGGCGTTCGTCGCTCACCTAGCAGAGTGAGCGATACGCTACCGACCGTGGGGATAGAGGCACTCACCTAGCAGAGTGAGTGGCCCTATATTGTCTTGTCCTGAGTTCTGGGGTTTGGGGTAGGGTTGAGCGTGCGCACGGCAAGAGGGTCTGATCCCCCTCGAACCGTAAGGCGTGAACCCTTCATGTCACCATTGTCTTGTCTTGTCTTGTCCTGTCCTGTCACGTTTCGTCTTGCCATGTCTTGTCTTGACACCGGTTAGGCTAGTCCCGTAGTTGGTGGCACACGCTACGACTACTGCTTGTCCCGTTTTACTTTCCTGTTGCGTTTACTTTCTGTTGTCACTCTGTTATAACCCCAGCATGCTAATCAACCAGTAAACCATTGTTAATAGTTCGGTACACTTGTAGTAGAGTCTGACCTCTTTTGTAGACTTTACCTGACGTACAGATCCCTTCTTTTGGTGCTGTACGTCAGGTGTGGAGCCAGAGTACGCAGAGCCGGAGGACGCAGACCTAGAGTACGTGCCCGAGGAGGACCAGAGCTAGGGATCTTCCCGTTGCTGATTCAGAGTTTTCACTGCAGTTTAGTTGGGTGCGTAGCACCGTTTACTTTCTGTCTAGGTTGGGTGCTTGCACCATTAGTTTACTTCAGCTGTTTTGTAGCCGTGTTGGCTTTTGTTTAGACTCTCCGTACTTTTCTGATATCTGTGGAATAAAATGGATGCATCTCTTTTAGTACTTTTATTGTTCCGTACTAACCTGCAGGGACCTGTTCCTTCGTCTTGGAGTACCACACAGACGCTTATTGGGTCCGAGCTTCACAGCTCCAGCCTAAGCGGGCCTTGTCACGCTTCGCCTCCGTATATTTGGGAAGCGGGGCGTGACACCTTTGCTCTACCCCGGGGATATTCATTGATGAGTGTGAGGCGGAACCAGAATTGATCGACTTGAAATTCGGGCGTGTACCCGTAGTGTCGGATGGAATCATCCCCAAGAATGGGGAAACCAAATATATCATTAATCGTGTTCAGACTTGTGGTGACACTGCGGTTACGCACCTGAAATTTAACGATCGACCCGGACTCTAAAACGAGTGTAGAAAGAAATTCGAGGGTGAGAGCCGGGTAGGAAATGGCGGATGCATTAAGGAAGGCCAACCATCCTAAGTTACCGAAAAGAGATTCGACCTCGGTGAAGACACCGAGATCGAGAAGTGTTTGTGCGTGCGGGAACTTAGTAGAAAGATGCCCTCGAGCATCAAGCCTACGGTAAAAATCTTTGTGCTCCTGGTTCCGAAAAATATACCTATGCGGGCCCAACATTGGGTCCACAGGGGGGATAATAGGTGGAGGAGGGCCAAGTGTAAGTGCTCGTGTACGGGGAGGGGGGCGTGTTTGTTTTCACCTCTTTCGAGACGGCTCCTCTTCCCGCATAATTTCCTTCCCCTTATCCGTATCCCGAGCCATGTGTGAGTGTGTGAGCAAGAATAAGTGCAAAAACAGTGGATGCACACTACACAAGCAAACGAGCAAGCACAATTAATAGGGCAAATATATAAATTTGAGCTTCGGAACGAGTGTACCCAAACGGAATGGCGGAGCTTGCTCGTAGATGCCCCACACTGTTCAACGAGAGTGGCGTGGAGCCGCGGCGAACTCCTTCGGTAATAATTTTTGAAATGGGGGTGGTTTGGGGGAAAATTAGGTCAAAAATTCGGAATGGGAGGGGAGAGAGGGTCGAGATGATGGAGGGATTGATGGAGGTGGTGGGGAGAAGGAGTAATGGAGGAGTAGAGGCCGTGGGGGAGGAAGATCGGTTGTTGGGAGAGAGGGGAAGGCGAAACGACGGCGAGATTTGCGATCGGGCGAGGGTGAAAACGAGTGGGTGTCGGGGGGGGTTTATATAGGGTTTTAAGTCGAACCGATCGGGTGACTTGTCACCCGATCGGTTGACGGTTAGGTCGAAAATCTTGCCGAAGAAATGCTACAGGCGAACCGGTCGGTTGACTTTTCAACCGACCGGTTGGCCGCTCCACTCATTTTCCCGAGAGCTTAGGGCTGCTCACCCGGTCACGTCAACCGATCGCGCTAGAACTCAACCGATCGGTTGATAATCCCCAAAATTTCCCGAGAGTTCTCCCCAGCTCACCCGGTCTGCCACCCGGTCTCTTCATTACCCAACCGATCGGGTCATATGGGGACAGATCTCGGCATGTATCTGATACATCCCAACCGATCGGGTGAGTTGTCAACCGATCGGTTGGGGCTTGTTTCCTGCAAAAACCAATAGATTTGTTTAAGTCCCCGAACGGATGCTCTCGCGGCTGATTTTATTTATAAAAATAGATAAAATAAAGTAAAAAATAACGCTAAAAATTTGAGAAAAAGTTTAGAACATGGGTTGCCTCCCATGAAGCGCACTTGTTTAACGTCGTTGGCTCGACGCCCGCAAGAGATGCTCATGGTGGCTGATACGGGTGATGCCCAAATTTCGGCATCTCTTCCTCGTTGGAGCTGGAGGCACTTGGAGTAGTCAGCGGCTGGAAAAATACTTGCTCGACTACCCTTCCCTTGTTCTTGGGATCCGGGGGCTTTTCCTTGGTGTTGGCGCTTCTCGCCATCTTCTTCAGGATCCGGACCTCGTCTTTAGTGAGGTCCATGGGCTCTTTCCCCGTTCTCCTCGCAGGAGGAGCCTTGGGGAACCCGAGAGGGGTCGTTCTCGCTGAACTCGGTTTTCTAGCAGCTTCTTTGTCTTCGGGGCCGTCTCCATCTTCTAAATCCCCCAAGTCATGGGGGGGGGTTTCTCAGGAGAATCTCCCAGGAGCTCTCCTCTACAGCTTTTTCTTCTTCTATCTCAAGCAAATTGCATCCAGGGTCATCAGGGGGATCGGGGTGCTTCATAGATAATCCCAGGTCAAACTCAACTTTCTCCCCGCTGACGTTCAAAGAGAGTTTTCCGTTCTTCACATCTATTAGAACGCCAGCAGTGGCCATGAAAGGCCGTCCCAGGATAATGGGGGTGTGTGCGTCTTCGGGCATGTCCATGACTACAAAGTCCACAGGCACATGCACCCCTCTCACATTCACGGGCAGGTCATCCACAACTCCTACCGGATATTTGACCGACCGGTCAGCTAGTTGTAGGGTCATCCCGGTGGGTTCCAAATCACCCATCCCTATCCTTCTGTACATCGACAAGGGCATCAAACTAACACTCGCTCCGAGATCGACGAGTGCACGATGAATCTTCACTGCCCCGATCGTGCAAGGGATGGAAAAGCTCCCCGGGTCTTTAAGTTTCGGCGGATTTGCCCTTTGAATAAAAGCGCTACATTCCGCCGTCAGCACTACTTTCTCCTTTCTAGACCCTCTAGTCACCAAATTTTTCAAGAATTTTGCATAGGAGGGGATTGTTTCTATTGCTTCCAGGAAGGGGATTTGCAGGCTTAGGTCCTTGACGATGGCGAAGAACTTGCCATATTTCTCATCAATCTTTGCCTGAGCCAACCGTTGTGGAAATGGCACAACGGGTTTATACGCTTCCGCGCTCTCTTCCTCCTTCTTCTCCTTCTCTTCTTCAGAGACTCCCTCCGGAGTCATAGGATTTGATGACGAAGCACCGGCGTCGTTTGATTTTTCGATTGGTTTCTCAACGACCAACGGTGCTTCCGGGTTGCTAGGGGGCACTCTAGTAGGAATTTGTGTCCCGCTTCTCAGAACGATAGCGGACACATTTGCGTGCTCGTGCACGAGTGCCGATGTCTGGGTTGCTCCCCTCAGGTTCACCTCCGGTTGTGGCGGTAATTGGTTTTGTGACCTCGCAAGGTTCGCCACTTGTAACCCCAGCTGGGTTACTTGGTCCGTGAGGGTCCGCTGACCCATTTCCAGCTTTTGGTTGATCCTCTCCTGGTTGGTAATATACTGAGTCAAGAGAGACTCAACCGGAGAGACGGCCCTCTGTTGGCCATACTGCTGCTGCTGCTGGAACGACTACTGATTCCTGGGGGCGTAAGATTGTTGCTGAAATGGTTGCTGCTGATATTGTTGCTGCTGAAACTGACTCTACTGTGGCCTAGCCGGCTGATATGCTTGTTGCTGCGGCTGCTGAGGCGGCGGGGGCTGAAATGGTGGCCGGTAACTGAAGTTCGGGTGGTTCCGGTTGTTTGGAGAGTAGGCCGGGTTGGAATTTGTCCTTGGCGGGTACGGTGCATTTCCCGTAGGATTGTAAAATAGTGCGCTCGCCTGATCCAACGGTGGTGAGATGTCACCACCGTCGAATTCCCCAAAGAATTCGGACTCTACCGCAGAAATTTGCTGTGTACCGGCCCCACCGGCTCCTACCATTAGTACGGAGATCTGGGTCGAAAGCAAGTCAAACTTGCTTGAAAGTTTGTCGACGTCCTCGACTCTGTGTATACCCCCGGATCTTGGTGTGGCTCTCTCGTCACACCACCGCTCATTGTTCGATGCCATGTTTTCTAGAATATGTCCGGCATCTTCCTCGCCTCTAGACATGAAGGAACCCCCAGCCACAGCGTCCATAGAAGATTTCAGGTCATCCCTCAACCCATTGTAGAACAGATTAATAATCTGCCACTTCGGAAGCTCATGGTGAGGGCATCTTCTTTGCATTTCTTTATATCTCATCCAAGCTTCATGCAAGGACTCGTGGCTGGCCTGGGAGAAGGAGGAGATCTCACTCCTCAACTTCATGGTCTTCCCCGGAGGAAAGAACTTCGTCAGAAAAGCATTGGAGAGCTTCTCCCAGGTGTTGAAAGTGTTGGGGTCCTTCCCCCTTAGCCATTGCTTGGCTTTGTCTCGCAAAGAGAAGGGGAACAGCTTCAGACGGATAGCCTCTGTCGTGACACCATTAATCCGGAAGGTGTCACACTTCTCCAAGAAGGAGTCTAGATGCTCGATCGGGCTCTCCATGGGTGCACCCGCAAACTGATCCTGCTGGATCCACGTCACTAGAGACGGCTTCAGCTCAAAGCTTTGGGCCGTGATAGCTGGAGGACGGATGGCGGAAGTGGACTCGATAGATGGCATCGAGTACTCCAGCAGAGACTTTTGAGGTGGGGTGTTCTCCTCCATGGATTCGGGATCTTCCCTTCTTCGCTTCTCGGCGGCCAAACGCCTAAGGGTGGCGTTAATCTCTGGATCGAGGGGAATCAAGTCGTCAAGACTCCTTGAACTCCTGCGCATGAAAAACAACAAACACCCGTGAAGCGACAAGTGGGAAAGAAGCAGATAAAATAAGAAATAAAAATAAGAAAAATAAAAAGAAAAAGGAGAATGCGAAAATTATCGCGAGGTAGGGATGTGAGCTAGACACGAGGGTTCAAGAGATCCTAAAATAACAAGCACATTGCCTCCCCGACAACGGCGCCATAAACTTGACCGGCGCCCCGCTTGAGTCGCGGCGGCGCGGTGTCGTTTACCGCAAGTTTCACGGTTAGTGTAGGGTGCGGGAATATCGAACTCAGGGAGGCGAGGTTGTGCTTGGGTCAGGTAGGACCTAAATCACCATGAGAGGCGAGCTAGCCCGAATCGGTGGATGGTTGTCACGAAAGGAAATAAAAGCGTATGAACAAAAAGAAAGTAAACCCGGGACTTCGGTTTCCAACCCGACGAGAGACTCTCGCCGATACGGCCTACGGGTATGGATAGCGATCGGGATTAGGGTCTAATGGTGAGATGTTGCCTCTGAAAGTGGTACCGGCGTCCCATGGGCCCGATATTCCGGTCGGTGCCCAGGATGATACACCGGACTTCCCGGATTTGATCAGTGGGCACTCCCGTGTCCATTAACACTGATCGATCCCGGGAGCACTAAGCCCGCAACGATATCTCCCAACATCTCATCCTGCCGCTCCCGCGTGCTAAGATTCGGCGTCTACGCTAAGGGCGTGAGCTATGGCTAGGGAGTCAACCGCCAAGTTTATTCCCCCTTGGCCCAACGGTCAAAGGCGGTCTTTTTCCGGCCGATGACAATGAAACACCCCGCGTAACCGTTAGATTCCTACTCCCTATCGATTTCCTAACCCTATGGACGCATCGGGAAGAGCCCCCGAAGGGGTTTCCACCAAAATCCCAGATTTGGGAACTACTCACAAAAATTCATGAAAAAGCGATCTAAATGAAATTTAACCGTTGAAATCATAATCAGACAATTGCAATGCGGAAGTAAAGGAGTAATAAAGACAATACTAAAATTTTAGAAAGATCTGAAAACTTACTAAAGAGTAACAATTACAGCCGTCACAAGGAGATAAAACAGTAAAAAATACAACAGCTCTCGTTTCTGGAACCCTAAGGGTTCTATATATAGACCTACGCATCAACCGATCGGTTGACAAGTCAACCGATTGGTTGACCCGTTACAGATAAATGACAGAAAACAGCGAGTTTTCACACGATCTCATGAACCGATCGGGTGAGTTCTTGAGCGACCGGTTGGATCTTGGAGCAGTCGGGTGAACCGATCGGTTCAACGCCCGTGTCTTCAGCTCTTCTTCTTCAGCTACAGATGAACCGATCGGGTGAGAGTCACCCGATCGGTTGGAATTCCGCTCGAAAAGACAGAGAACAGCCGCCCGCAGAACCGGTCTGTGACCCGGTCGGGTGACTTCTTTGTGAGCTGCGGTAGAGACCGTGTGGTGCACGCGTGCATCACCCGATCGGTTGAAGATGACCAACCGACCGAGTGAGGGGCTGAAAGATGAATTCTTCGACGTTTGACCCCCTGGATCACGCGTGACTTCTCCCGTTGCTCCGGGGACTTGGGATATCATAGTTAAACGTCCCCTACGTGGTCGAACTCCTGCAATCATGGATAAACAAAGAAAAGTGAAAGAAAACGGGAAAATATACGAAAACGAATAAGAGACGGCGGAAAAACACGGAGAAACACAAAAGAAAACGTGCGTGAATATATGAAATATAAACGCACGTCACCACGTTAAGAATCAACTACCCTAGGAACACTACACGCACTACCCTTTCACAGCCGCAGTGAAGAGGCCTACATGGGCCACCAAATGTAATGCCATGCTCCCCAAGATACCTGACAAGTACGAATCCGTATCAGGTATACCCGAAGAGGCATGTACTACGAAGGGAAATACGAAAAAAAACTCAAGCATGTCCACTGCGCACTGCTGGGATAGTGATGTCCCCCGCTTTGATGTGCGTGTCAGATGTGTGCAATATATGATCGGGGGCGTGAGATTTAAATATTTATAACCGCAAGCGCATGGTGTTTTAGAGTGGCTTGGGGGTCGAACTCAGGGAGGCGTGGTTGTGCTTGTGTCAGAAAGGACCGGATTCACCCCATGGGTGAGCTAGCCCGAATCGGTAAATGGGTTGTCACAGAAAATAGAATGCGAGGGATAAACGATACAAAGGGAAACCCGGGACTTCGGTTTCCACTCTATCGTGCGATTCTCTCCAACACGGCCTACGGGTAGGAAAACGATCAGAATTAGGGTCTAATGGTGAGACGTTGCCTCTAAGAGTGATACCGACGTGCCATGGGCCCGATATTCTGGTCGGTGCCCATGATGATACGCCGGACTACCCGGGTTCGGTCAGTGGGCATTCCCATGTCCATTAACACTGACCGATTCTAGGAGCACTAAGCTCGCAACGATGACTCCCAACGTCTCATCTTGCCGCTCCCGCGCGATAGGATTCGATGTCTACGCTAAGGACGTGAGCTATGGCTAGGGAGTCAACCGCCAAGTTTATTCTCCCTTGGCCCAACGGTCAAAGGCGGTCTTTTTCCCGCCGATGACAGTGAAACACCCCGCGTAACCGATAGATTCCTAATCCCTATTGATTTCCTAGTCCTATGGACGCATCGGGGAGAACCCACGAAGGGGTTTCCACCAAAATCCCAGATTTGGGAACTACTCACACATATTTACTAAAAAGCAATCTAAATCAAAATCGACCGTTAGAAACATGATCAGGCGATTTAAAAGTAGTAAGAGCAATGCAAATAGCACTATATTAAAGTTTGGTAAAGGTCAGACAACTTACAAATATCTAAAAATTTACATCCGTCAAGAGAGAGAAAAAACAGCAAAAATAACAACTCTCCCATTTCTGGAAACCTAGGGTCTGTATTTATAGAAAACGACATCACTCGATCGGGTGAAGAATCACCCGATCGGGTGACCTGCTGCGAACTTCGGCAACAATCTTCAAAATTTCACCCGGTCAGGCGACACGGTCGGTTAGCAGAAGCTGCTCGTCGTTTGGATCTTGAGCGTCGTCGGGTGAACCGATCGGTTGACAAATCAACCGATCGGTTGGAATTATTGCCCAAAAAGACAGAGACTTGCGATATTCTGGCACGATCAGCCGGCTGTCGGGTGAGCTCTCCGGGTCATCTTCTTCGGGGAAACGGCTACGGGTGAACCGATCGGGTGAAGATCACCCGATCGGTTGAGTTTCAGCTCCAATTTCCAGAGATAACAGTCGGTTGAACCGGTCGGCGACCCGGTCGGTTGACACTTTCGTTGCTTCAGCGGCTGACCGGGTCGTGCACGCGTGCATCACCCGATCGGTTGGCTGTGTCCAACCGATCGGGTGGGGGCTGAAAGATAGAGATCTTCGTCGTTTGACCCCCTGGATCACGCGTGACTCCTCCCGTTGCTCCGGGGACTTATGACATCGTTGTTAAACATCCCCTACGCTGGCAAACTCCTGCAAATACGTTAAAACACGGAGAAGTGAAAGAAAACAAGAAAATACGAGAAAACGGGTAGAGACAACAGAAAATAACGGAAAAACACAAAAGAAAACGTGCGTGAAGATATGAAATATAAACGCACGTCAAAATCGCCTAAGCTGAACCCTTCCTCGTCCTTGAGGAAGACGAGTGAGAGTAGGAGCTCGGAGGGAGAAAATAGAGAGAAAGATATAACTCTAAATCCTAAATCGCCCGTCAGGGCCAACAAAATCAAAAACGACACACCAAGCAAGCAAACGCCAGATCACATTACTAAACCAAGGAATACGAGTCCAGACAAGTGCCGTGGGCCCATGCGGTGAAGCACGAGTGAGCGTGTTCGTGTGCTAGCAGATGGTGTCGCTATCTACATTGTGCTATAGACTCCATATACACGAATACAATAAATGACACAAATATCGATTCGATTTAGAAACGACGGTGAATATATAGCTCAAGCATGCATGAGAAGAGTATGAGAATAGAAACGCATCATGTGTCAGGGACTCCACAGCTAGGGCCTCGGGCATCACCACACTATCGCCTAGGTAATAGCTAGAAACTCCCTACTCCAAGTGTTTTCGAAAGCGATGGGGGTTGAGATGATGTGGAGTAGAACACTCGGTGCAAATTCTCGCCTTCCCTTTATTTTCGGTAGATAGGAAAAATATTCACACTCAATTTTTTTTTGGGTTTTGGGTATTTGTATTTTTTGGCTTTTTGGCTATACATATTTTTTTTCTTTTTTCTTTTCTTTTCTCTCTTTTTTTGGATTTTTGGATTTTGGGATATATACACGTGTGTACTCTCCCAAGTGGGAGAACGGTACACGACGAGGGGATTTGCACCAAGTAAAATAAAAAGGAAATCGGTTTCTAAACATTTGGGCAAGGGAAATGTCTCGCTAATCAGAGCATAGGCTAAAACGGGCTATCCTAGTCCTAACTGTGGAATCCCGACACATGCGAAATGAAGCATACGATATATGTATATTCACGCATACAGAAGCAGATAAGAGAGGCAAATACCGCATATTCAAATCGAAGCATGATAGTCTAGGGGTCATTCCTGGACAGGTATATAAAACACAATCACAAAGTAGCAGCACACCAAACTCTAGTCACGACACACGACTCACAATAAGGCTAAGTGGACTCACGATGCATGAAATGCAAGAGGACTCGACTTCCTAGGGTTAGTGAATGTGATTATCGAAGCCATGCTAGGTGTGTGTGTGATTTTTGTGGCGAGTCATCATAGGGTTCATCTCTAGGAGAAAGAGATAAAAAGAAGAAAAGAAAAAGAAAAACATGATGGAAAACGACTCAAATAACGAAGAAAAAGAGACAAATGACGCACGAAGTGCGACTCCCCCAAGCTGAAACTTGCATTGCCCTCAATGCATTAGAATTAAATACGGGCGGGCAATGAATATGGGGGGGAATACGCACAGACACAAAAAGACACGAAAGACAAGAAAATCACACAGAAGAAACTGAAAAGAAGAATAAAAATAAAAATCACACCACACGACACATAAACAGAAAATAAAAATAAAAAAATAAAAATAAAATAGAAAATCACACGACATAACATATAAAATAAACACAACAAGAAAAACATCACACGACAGCACACATAAAAATTGACTTCCCCCAAGCTAGACGTGACAGTGCTAGGGATATGATGTGATCGTGAAAATGCAGAGATATGCAGGGGGTCAAAAAAACAAAGTGAAATTAAAAAGCAGGAGAGGAATCATTCTCGTCCTCCTCGGTGGAAGAAGTGGGGGATGCAGTGTGGGTGGGTGAGGTGACTGGTGTGCGGAGAAGTGGAGAATGTGGTCGGGGTGATGGATCGGTGGGTGTGGAGGAAGTGTGGACGATGGGTGGTGTGGAGGTGATGACGGTGAGTGGGAGTGAAATGGCGACCAATGTGGTGGTGGGTGGTGGAGGTACGGGGGTAGGTGAGGATGAAGGGGGAATGTGGGTAGCTGAGGATGGTAGGGGAAGTGATCGAGAACACACCTGCAATTTCTTGCGGCGCAGTATGGGGTGACGGAAGTGGAGGGAAGTGGAGTTGTGGGGGTGATAGTGGAGGGAATGGAAACCGTGGGAGTAGATGAGGTAGTGGGGATGGAAGTAGTGATAGGAGGGGATGGTCGCCTAGGGGGTGATGGTGGAGGTGAAGAATGTGATGGGGGAGGTGAAAATCGTCGAGGGGGTGAAGGTGGGGGTGGGGGTGGAGGAGGTCCGTGGACGTGAGTGAGGATGCGGAGGACGTTGGCCACGTCCCTCTCAAGTGCGAGGAAGCGTCGGTGAGAGAAAATCGAAAGGGGGGGTCCGAGGAGGTGGAGGACGAGACGACAACGCGAAGCGAAGCCAGCTCAGTCTCGAGAGCGAGACGAGCGAAAGTGGCTCGACGAAAGGAGGAGGAGGAGGTAGTGCGGACCGGATGGGTGTCGACAGTGGTGGTGGGAAGTGAAGCCGGGGTGGCATGACTAGGGCCAGCCCCGGAGTCTCCCCGGGACGCAGGGATATCCTGCACGCCTAAGTGGGCGACAAGAGAAGGTGGTCTCGGAGCACCCTGGGGAATGAATGGAAGACGGAGCCCCTCCATAAACTCGGGATCGGGAGGAAATGTCCAATCTGCCGCCAAAGCAATAGTCATGTGAGCGGGGTTGGGCAGAATGGTATAGGGAGATGGGGGGTGACCGTAATGGAAGGTGAAGCGGCCATCGGGGCGGGGCTTAATCATGTGAATATGCCACAGGACATCTAGGTCTAGACGTGAGGGTCCTGCGACAGTGGGAAGATCTTGGGGGATGACAATGTTAAATTGGGGGGCAGAAGCTATGATCGTGATAAGGGCCCCGCAACAAAGCTTACCCTTGTCGGCACGGCTAATCTCCAGAAGTTTGGAGACAAGCCAAGCACCGGCATGGAAGAGAACGGTAGGGGCCCTAAAAGAAATCCCGTCATCACCCCGAATGAAGGGAAAGGTCATGGCCCAGAGAATGAAGAGACCAGGGATGGTCACGGTACCTGACTCATCCCTGGGGAAGAACGTGGAAGAAATGATTCGGTGGGCCACACGAAAGATGGGGTGAATGATGGAGGAGGCCTTGGCCTTACCTCGGGGATAGTCAGGGTGAAGGATGAGGTGGAACCAGAACTGATCGACGTCAAATTCGGGGGATACCCGGAGGGGCGGATAGCGTCGTTCCCCATGATGGGGAAACCAAAAATGTCATTGATGGTATCCAGATGGGTGCGAATGGTTCTATTGCGGACCCAAAATATGGCGACCGACCCCGACTCACAGACAAGTGTGAATAAAAATTCGAGTGTGAGTGCGGGGTAGGACACGACGCTAGCGTTCAAGAAAGCTAACCAACCTAAATTCGTGAAGAGGGTCTCGACCTCGGTGAATACACCGAGATCGATAAGCATTTGGGTGTGGGTGAATTTGGTCGATAGATGCCCCCGAGCATCAAGTCTATGGTAAAAGTCTTTGTGCTCCTGGTTCCTGAAGCGGTAGCCATGCGGGCCCATCAGTGGGTCCGCAACTGGGATCATAGGTTGGGGTTGGGGTTGGGGTTGTGCAGGCTGTGCAGGAGGAGGGCGTGTGTGTGGTGGACGCGTGGTCTTGCGTGTCTTGCGAGACGACTACCCCTCTCGCATGATAGCCTTACCCCTATCTTGGTCCCGAGCCATGTGGGTGTGTGTGCGTGAGTGAATGCAAAAGAATATGATGAATGTACACACACAAGCAATTGAGCAAGTAAAAATTTCTAGGGCAAAATATGAAATTGAGCTGAGGAGCGAAGTTACCCAAGCGAGACGAAGATCCTTGCTCGTAGATGTCCCAACGCTATGCAATGGGATGAAGTGTGAAGCCGCGGCAACTCGTTTCAGCAAATATCGAAAATGGGGGGGGGGGTTGGGCAAAAATTAGGGCTTGATGCGGGTGAAATCGAAGAGAGAGGGAGAGAGATCGATGGAGAGATGGAGAAAGTGAGTTGATGGATCGATTGAGAGGGTTGTGTGACCGGTTGAAGGAGAAACGAGGTCGGGCGAGGGAGTGGAAGTTGAAACGGCGAGAGAGAAACGAGATCGGGCGAGGGAAATGAACGGGTGGGGGGGTTATTTATAGGGTTTAAGTCGAACCGATCGGGTGAAATGTCACCCAATCGGTTGGCTTCTAGGTTGAAAAATTTGCCGAAAAGAGGCTAGAGGCGACCCGATCGGTTGAGAACTCAACTGATCGGGTGTCCGCTTCACACTTTTTCTCGAGAGTTTGTACAGCTCACCCGGTCTGTCACTCGACCACGCTTTGTATCAACCGACCGGTTGATCAATTCCCCAAAATTCCCGAGACTTCTGCACAGATCACACAGTCAGCCACCCGGTCTCAGCTTTGCTTCACCCGACCGGTTCGTTGGAGCTCAGATATGGCCATTGTCTGATACGTCTCACCTGATCGGTTGATTTATCACCCGATCGGGTGAGGGCTTGTTTCCTGTAAAAATTACAAATGGCCTCAGTCTCTCGATGGATGATCCCACGGCTGAATTTAATTATTAAAAAAGAAAAAATAAAGATAATAAAAATCCTAAAAACAAAGATAAGAGTTTAGAGCATGGGTTGCCTCCCATAAAGCGCTTTGTTTAACGTCGTTTGCTCGACGCCCGTTGATGATATTCAAGGTGGACGGGGGTGATGCCCTAAAGTCGGCATCGCTTCGGATTCAGAGTTGGCGGCCTTCGGTATCGTCGACGGTGACAAGAACACGTGCTCGACGACCCTCCCTTTGTTGACGGGATCCGGGGGCTTCTCCCTTATATTGGCGTCTACCACCACTCGTTTTAGGATCCGAATCTCTTCTCCAGTGAGCCCCATGGGCTCTTTCCCTTTCCTCCTCATCGGAGGAGCGTTTTGAAATCCGGGAGGGACCGTGTGTGCCGCATCCGCTTTCCCAGTAGCGTCATATTTCTTCAGGCCGACTGGTTCTTCTAAGTCCCCCAAGCTATCGGGGGGATTTCTTGAAAGAATTTCCCAGGAGCTTACCTCCACAACTCTCTCTTCTTCCAACCCCAGCATGTTGCATCTTGGATCATCCGGGGGATTGGGGTGCTTCATTGAGAACCCTAAGTCAAACTCGACTTTTTCGTTGCCGACGTTAAGGGAAAGCTTTCCGTTCTTCACATCTATTAAAATGCCAGCAGTGGCCATGAATGGCCGTCCAAGGATGTTGGGGTGTGCGCATCTTCAGGCATGTCCATGAAGACGAAGTCCACCGGCACATGCACCCCTCTTATGTTGACAGGGAGGTCATCTACAACACCCACCGGATACTTGACCGAACGGTCTGCAAGCTGTAGGGTCATACCGGTGGGTTCCAAATCGCCCATCCCTATCCTCTTATATAGCGACAAGGGCATTAAACTGATGCTCGCTCTGAGATCGACGAGTGCGCGATGGATCTTTACCTCCCCGATCGCACAAGGGATAGAAAAGCTCCCCGGGTCTTTAAGCTTAGGCGGATTTGCTCGCTGGATGAGAGCACTACATTCCACCGTCAGAACGACCTTCTCCTTTCTCGACCCATTTGTCACCAAATCCTTGAGGAATTTCACGTAGGATGGTATGGTCTCTATAGCTTCAAGGAAGGGGATTTGCAAGCTTAGATCCTTGACCATGGCAAAGAATTTTCCATACTTTTCGTCTATCTTGGCTTGGGCTAGCCGTTGCGGAAAAGGCACAACGGGCTTGAACACTTTGAGGCTGCCTTCCTCGGTTTTCTTCTTCTCCTCTTCAGGGACTCCCTCCGGAGTCGTTTGCTTTGGCGACGAAGCACCGTCGTCATTCAATTTTTCAATTGGTCGTTCTACGACCAACGGTGCTTCCGGTTCCTTGGGGGGCACTCTTGTGGGGATTTGTGTCCCACTTCTCAACACGATAGCGGACACATTCGCATTCTCGTGCGTGAGTGCCAAAGTCTGATTTGCTCCCCTCGGGTTCACTTCAGGTTGTGTCGGTAATAGATTCTGCGGCCTCTGAAGGTTCGCCACTTGTAACCCCAGCTGGGTTACCTGATCAGTGAGTGTAATGCCCTACCAGCTACTGCACAAGTACAAGAGGGGGGTGAATAGTACTTTAAAATAATAAGGAGTATAATTCCAAATTAAATTGCAAACAACTACCAAATCAATTTGCGGAAGCTTAAATTGAATGAAAACAACAAAATTAACAAAGCAAACAAATGATGTTAATGGGTTCGGATCCACCCAAGTCTCCCCGACTTGTTCCCGGTGATCCTACGTCCCAACCACCCGGATCCCCTCCGGATACTTGAGTTAGAAACCCTAACCCAAGATTTCCACTATGAATATCTTGTGAAAAACCTTCACAAGATCAAATCATACATGCAAAAGCAATAGTGAATCCCACAACCCGGGATCACAACCTTCTCTCACAACCGAGAGAATCAACAAGCAATATAAATGAGTTATATTGAAATAAACAAACTTACCACAAAATCCTATACCTTGAGTTTTTCTTACCCAATAGGTGAAATGAAGGATTTGAGGAAGATGAAGTCACCAAGACCTAGCACCAAGGAAATGACCAGCAATCGGTGCCTAGGAATGATTTGGAGACTTGGATCAAGCAATAGCTTGAAGAGCTCACCAAGAACAAGCTTCTCTCTAGATGGATTCTAGATCTAGAAATGAGAGAGAATGGGTTTCTTGTGAGGAAGAGAGCTTTTGATTTGAGTGAGAATAGCTATATCTTTTGATCTCAATGAATCTCTGAATGGAAGCTCTCTAACCTAGATAGAAATGACCTAGGTTCGTATTTATAGGGTCCCATAAAAACAACTTAGGTCATTCTCCAACGGATAGAAATCTGGGAGAATTAGTCGGTCAAAGAACACTCACTGACCGACTAGTTCATCAACTAGTCGGTCAGTCAAACAGCATGGACCGACTAAGAGAGGAACTGAGAAGAAAGAGAATTTCAGACCTAGAAATCTAGTCGGTCCAAGAAGACTTTCTGACCGACTAGTTTCACAACTAGAAATCTAGTCGGTCCAAGAAGACTTTCTGACCGACTAGTTTCACAACTAGAAATCTAGTCGGTCCAAGAAGACTTTCTGACCGACTAGTTTCACAACTAGTCGGTCAGTCAATGAACGTAGACCGACTAAGAGGCAAAATGAAATAGTCTGAATACAAATTGACTTAGTCGGTCTAAGAACAAAAGTTGACCGACTAGATTGTCAACTAGTCGGTCACCAAACGTTCTTAGACCGACTAACGATAAACAGTAGCTTAGGAGAAATTTAGCATGAACAGTAAGTCACAACTAGTCGGTCAAAGAAGCATCACTGACCGACTAGTTCACAAACTAGTCGGTCGGTGAGTCAACGTAGACCGACTAACTGTAAACAGTAAAGTCCAAGAAATTAAGGAATCAAACTAGTCGGTCCAAGAAGAGTTGCCGACCGACTAGATCACCATCTAGTCGGTCAGTACTTGTTCTTGTACCAACTAACATGCACATACAAGTCCGAATCGAAGCGCGACGCTTCGAGGAAGTTAGAATGAACTTGTGCAAGAATCCTAGAGCTACGAAATGAGCGTAATGGAGATAGAAACGTAAGATATACTCAAGGCTTAACATTCTATATATCGAAGCTAAAAGACTATAAATAAAACCTTAATAAACGGTCTTCGAGAGCTTCGATTGATTCTTCATAACTTCCAAAACGGCGCAAGAGCTTCAACGAAGCTTTAGGCATGAATACGAGCTTTGGGAAGTGTTGAGATGTCGCTTTGAATGTTCTCGTGAAATTGGCGACGATCTCCAATACTGCGCTCACAAATTGTTAGTTCATGGATTATTTATGTTTGCTCATCATCAAAACCAAATCCGGGGAGTCCAATATTCAACATTCTCCCCCTTTTTGGTGATGACAAACCAACATAAATAATAATCAAAAATAATGATTCAAATGTAAAATACTTACTCCCCCTGCATTGATGACACGTTAATTCCAAAATGAATAAATATGAATTGCATCAAGCAGACGAGTAAGATAAATAAAGAGAATCGATTTTTGAAATATCGGATTTTGAAAATCCTTATATGTATCTTAACTCCCCCTGAATCTAACATATCAAGCTAGATTCTTGGAAATTAAGTTAAATTTTCATTTGCGCTATTTATTATCATTATCTCTCCCCCTTTGGCATTATCCCAAAAATGGGGGCACCAACGACAACAATTAGGAAATGGGAAATCCAACATCGGGAGTCGTAGACAATGACGATGGAACAAATTGACACCAAGGGAAAAGTGATGAAATCAAATCAAGGTGTGCCAAATAGTCCATTATCAAAAAGAAGAACGATAATCAAAATCATCAAAAATACCAAATGTTTATTCATTTCTTGAATAAAGAAACATACTCTCCAATATTCAATATTCTTGGTTAAATTTTATGCATGGAAAACAATTCAATATAATTATAGACTTTCAATCTATTTAACCAAGCATTTAAGCATCGAGCGATGAAATCTGGCATGGACATTGAATGAGAATTAATGTGCACGACGAAGTAAATATCACAACATGAACATCGATGTATATATAGAAATGATAACATGATGAGTACATCCAAAAAGATATCGAATATAAAAAGTACATCATATCAAGTGCGACACATCATCTATATGAACATCAAAAAAGATACAACATCATCATCAACATCATCAACGTCAAATAACAAAAAAATACAACACATCAAAATATCCAACACCGACATCCAGAAAACTCAGAAATACATCAAATCAACCCTCAATCTCCATCCTAACCCAAAATACTCTCAAAAAATATGTCATCCAAAGAGTAGTGGAGAGTCCTCGGAACAAACGATCACGAGGAAGTGGCTGGATCTGCAGTGTCCGTGGGTCCATTCGACGGAGTGGACTCAGGCTATGCAGGGAGAAGAGGTGTCTCAACAGACGGGATCGTCGGGGTAGGTGTGGAAACAACTGGCTCAACAGCTGGGATCTCAACAGCAGCAGGGGTCTCGACAGCAACAGGTGATAGATGTGAAGGCTCGACAGCAGGGTCAGCAGCAGGCTCAGAAGTCTGAAGTGCTGAAGCAGAAGGCTCTGGAGCACCGGAAGTGGTGCCATCTCCAGGAGCTGAAGTGGTAGCAGCAGCAGCAACAGCAGTGGCCTCATCGCCACGGGCTAAGGAAGTGACAAGCTCGTCAATCTCCTCATCGTCCATCTCCTCGGCCTCAGAAACTGAAGGAGGAAGATCAATCCCCATCATACGAGCCATACGGCAGACTACCTCCTCAGTACGAGCCAAACGGGAGTCGTGCTGACGAAGTAGGCGTACGACATCGTCCAAAGTAGCAGGAGGAGTGGAGGCTGCAGCAGCTGAGGGAGTCGCCTGAGAAGCAGATATGGTCGACCTCTGCACGTGACGAAGCGCCGCTAGAGATTTCTTAACGGCCGTCGCGTTCAGAGGGGGACCCAAGGGACGCTCATCGTCAGGAGGGAGAGGGACTCGGAAATGACGAAACACAAGGGTCAACAGACAAGGGTATGGAATATGCGCAGATTTATTGGTCTTGCGTATACACTCGAAAAAGTCCATCTTATCGAGTATCACGCGAGCCCAATTAATCTCGCACCCCAAGAAAAGAGCGTAGATCAATTTCAAGAACGGCTGGGATGGTAGTGAAGATGATCCATACTTAGGGAGTAGGCAAGACTTCAAGATCAGGTTAAGGACCCACGCATTCGGCTTGAAAGATTTCGATGGAACACTAATGAATGCGGAGGGGATAACCTGGAAGATATCTGAAAGAACTGACTGATCCAAGGAAGAAATATCATCGACGAAAATGTCCGAAGGAAGGAGACCACACGACAAACAGCCAAGAATCTCCCCCAAGATTTCTGCCGTGAGAACTATAGGAGTTCCCAAGACAGTAGTCTCAATGGAGTGACTGGCATCGTACTGGCCTCGAACGCGATTGGCATAGAACAATTTCACCAGGCGAGGAAACGGTTTGGGGTTGGCCTTGGCATCGTATCGTAGGTAGTCAAGCAGGCCACTATAGGAGAGGAGATCGGCTAAGCCAAGGAAATCTGAAAACTGGACGTAGTGCTCCAATAGCATCGGGCAGTGTTCAATACGGTTGTAGGCCGCTAGACACATAGGTTCATCGCGACACAATGATATGTCAACACCCCCCGCTGGCATTGGGCCCTTTCCCTTTGGCTGGCGAGTCCTAGGACGAAGTGGAGGAGTGGGTTCCCTATGGCCTTGCTCATCCTCAGGCACAAACTCAGTGTCGGAATCGGAAGGAGTAGAGGGTGAGTGGAGTATGGGCTTTTTGGATTTAGATTTACGGGGTTTGACGGTCGCCATCCTCTGCTTCTTCAGAGGAGGCGAAGACGGAGAAGCTTGGGTAGATTTGGAACGACGTTTAGGCTTAGGTGGATTCCTAGGGTCGGAAGGCCCTATAGACATAGGAGAAGCCCCAGAAGAGGCGATAGGAATCCTCGTCTTTGCCATGGTCGTGGCACGACGAGTACAAGCTAAACGATGATAAGATCAAACACACTAGCACAAACCCTAGAAGCCCTAGATTCCTATAGCAAATACGAAAGAACCAAGCCCTAGAAGAACTTTGAAACCCTAGGAGCTAGAACCCTAGATGAGATATAAAACAAACCCTAGAGTAGGAATCGACCTAGGAGGAGGAGGGAGATACCTAGGAGGAGGAGGCGACGACGGCGGACGGCGGGGATGGCCGGAGAGATGGCCGGAGTCGACGGGAATACGAAGGGGCTCGAGAGGGTGTTTGGGTTTTTCGGGCTGGAGATGAGGTGAAGACCGACTAAAAAGAATTTTAGTCGGAAGAGAATAGAGATAAGTCGGTCTGGAAATCGAAAAGACACAAATGCCCTAACCCACTTAGTCGGTCATAGTTCAAGCACTGACTGACTAGATTACGATATAGTCGGTCGGTCAATGAGCTTGAACCGACTAAGTCGAAACAGAGGCAAACAGGGATTTTTAGGGCTAGATTTAGTCAGTCGCAGTATCCACACTGACTGACTAGTTTTCAATCTAGTCGGTCGGTAAATGTACTGTGACCGACTAAAGAAAGAAAATGAAAAGAGATAGATATAAGCATGATCTAGTCGGTCTGAGTTCACTTGCTGATCGACTAGATGAGCATCTAGTCGGTTGACAATTGAACTGAAACCGACTAGAAGAGTCCAAAAATTGATAATTGATTTCTCTTCAAAAACCACTTGGATGAAACATCTTAACACTCTCATTAGTCATCTAAATTACCCCATAAAATGTCGAAATCTTAAATACGACATTGAAATACGAATTCGATCATAAATTCAAACATATCACATAAAATTCCCAAAAATTCAATAAATCTAGCATGAATGAAATATCGCAAAATATAATAGCATGCAAGATAATTGAATGAAACATGAATCCTATATCTCGGATTCACCCATAATCCCCAATTCTCGACGCAACCGCACAAAGGAGTCCTCCTTTAGGGGTTTCGTGAAAATATCGGCGATTTGCTTTTGGGTTTCAACGTACACTAAAATGATGTCCTTTTAGCTACAAGATCATCTAAAAAATGGTGTCGGACATCTATGTGTTTTGATCGGGAATGGTGCACCGGATTCTTTGAAAGACAGATAGCACTTTGGTTATCCACCATGATAGGGCTAGTATCAAAGTGAATACCAAAATCCTTCAAAGTGTGTCTCATCCAAAGAACCTGGGCACAAGCGGCACCGGCGGCAATATATTCCGCCTCGGTGGTTGAAAGTGATACGGAATTTTGCTTCTTGGAAAACCAAGAGACAAGAGAATTTCCTAGAAAATGGCAAGTGCCACTAGTACTTTTCCTGTCGGATTTGCATCCCGCATAATCGGTATCACTATATGAGACTAACTCATATGTGCTAGATTTCGGATAAAGTAATCCAAAATCAAGTGTATAACTTAGATAACGGAAAATACGTTTTACCGTTACTAAGTGAGACTCCTTAGGTTGAGACTGATAACGAGCACATATGCATACGGCAAACATAATATCGGGCCTACGTGCGGTAAGATAAAGTAAACTACCTATCATACCTCGATATAGACGAATGTCTACATCCTTACCGCCCGTATCTTTATCAAGATGCGTAGTCGTGCTCATTGGAGTCTTTTTCCCGGAAGCACTCTCCATTCCAAATCGCTTAAGCAACTCCACCGTATACTTCGTTTGGTGGATGAAGATTGCATCGTTCAATTGGCGAATTTGGAGACCTAAGAAATATTTGAGTTCGCCCATGTGGCTCATCTCAAATTGTTCCTTCATAACATTAGAAAACTCTTCGCAAAGAGTGAAGTTAGTAGCACCGAAAATGATATCATCAACATAAATTTGAACTAATAAAATATCATTATTCGCATGCTTAACAAAAAGTGTAGAATCGGCTTCGCCCATTTTAAAATTCAAATCCAAAAGAAAATTCTTTAGGCGATCATACCAAGCTCGAGGAGCTTGTCTCAAACCATAAAGAGCTTTCTTTAGTTTAAAAACGTGATTTGGAAATTTTTCATTTATGAAGCCCGGAGGTTGAGAAACGTAAACTTCCTCAACGACATCTCCGTTTAAAAAAGAACTTTTAACATCCATTTGAAATAATTTAAAATTCTTATGGCATGCAAAAGACAAAAGTAATCTAATTGATTCTAATCTAGCTACCGGAGCGAAAGATTCTTCGAAATCGATACCTTCCTCTTGTCGATAGCCTTGAGCTACTAACCGAGCTTTGTTCCGGACGACGACTTGGTTTTCGTCGGTTTTGTTCTTGAAGATCCACTTTGTCCCTATGACGGTGTGGTTCTTCGATGGCAAAGGAACAAGCTCCCAAACTTCATTTCTCTCGAATTGAATGAGCTCCTCCTCCATGGCTAAGATCCAAGCGCTATCTTCGCATGCTTCATTAATATTCTTTGGCTCTATCGAGGAGGCAAAGGCACAATGAGCAAAGTAGTTCACTTGCGATCTCGTCTTGACACTATCATAGATATTGCCAATGACTTGCTCATGAGGATGGTCACGAATGGTATGAAGCCGTTTGGGAATACCTTGATCACTAGGAACATTCTCAACAACTTCATTAGTTGGGTTAGTCTCAATAGAATCAATAGAATCATTAGACTTAGAATTATTAAACGAATCATATAAAACATCCATAGAATCATTATCATTAGAAATTCTAGTTGGAACAAATCCTTCATTAAATGAGACATGAAGCGACTCCTCGATCGTTGAGGTTCGTTTGTTGAATATCCGGTAGGCTTTGCTACGCGAAGAATATCCAACAAAAATCCCCTCATCGGATCTTGGATCGAATTTGTCCAAACTACCATATGTGTTCTTAATAAAACATTTCGAACCAAAAACACGAAAATGTTTAACTTGAGGCAACCTACCAAACAATAATTCATAACAAGTTTGTTTAGTGCCGGGCCTCAAAAGTATTCTATTAAACACATAGCAAGCGGTGTGTACCGCTTCCGCCCAAAATTGATGGCCAAGTTGGCTATCATCAAGCATAGTGCGTGCACACTCCACTAGCATCCTATTCTTTCTCTCAACTACACCATTTTGAGGAGGTGCACGAGGGAAAGAGAAGGTGTGTGTAATACCAACTTCATCACAAAATGTCTCAAAAGACTCATTCTCAAATTCACCTCCATGATCACTACGAATAGTGACAATGGTGGTTCCTAAGAGATTTTGTACTTTCTTAACAAAAATTGTGAAGTTTTCAAAAGCTTCATTTTTATTACATAAGAAAAATACCCATGTAAATCTTGAATAGTCATCTACGATGACAAGTCCATACCTTGCATTTCCTAAGGAAGCAAATCTAGTTGGCCCAAATAAGTCTAGATGTAATAGCTCTAGTGGCCGTTTAGTAGAAATGCTTTTCTTAGGTTTAAATGAAGATTTAGGAAGCTTGCCTCGTTGACAACAATCACAAAAACTTTTCTTTTCAAAAACAAGCTTCAGAAAACCTTTAATAGAATTTAATTTTGAAAGCTTATATAGTGTTCCAAAGTTCACATGTCCAAAGCGTCGATGCCATAAGTGTTGTTCACTTGTGTTGACAACGAGACATTGTTCATATGACTTAGGAAGATCCAAAATATAAATGTCTTTATGACGAGTTCCGGAAAATAATAATTTATCATTATCTTTTCTTAAAATATGACACAATCCTTTCGCAAAACTAACTTTGTAACCTTTGTCACAAAGTTGGCTTATTGAAATAAGATTATGATTTAAACCATTAACAAGATATACATCACTAATTAAGGGTTTAGATGGGTTACCCACTTTACCAACACCTATGATGGTTCCGCTCTCGTTGCCTCCAAATACGACGCGGTTTCCATTTGCAATGGGAACCACTCCGGAGAGCAATCGAGCGTCACCCGTCATGTGTTTGGAGCACCCGCTATCGAGTATACAATTCCCTTTGGAGCTAAATTTAAATTTGTTGCTCCTTTTCTTTTTCTTTTCCTTGAGTACCTAAAGATAGAAAATTTCATATCATGGTACCCAAGGTCATTGGGTCCTCAAAAGTTAGACCTTTGGAAGCCAAGTCCAATTGGACTTTGACTTCCCCACATAATTTCTACTACGCACAACATCCGAAAAATAAGCATTCATATATACTTGTTTTTCTTCCATGCTTGTGTCCTTTGGGCTCCAAATAGTGAAAATTTTGGGAGCCATCATCCTATTGGGTGCATGCATGCGTTGTTGGTTTCTACGTGATGCATGTCATGGATAGGCATAAGGAACATGATGGAATGGTGCACGACGAGAATTATTCATATGATGAGGTGGGTAAACATATGCATGTGTGGGAACACGTGCGTGAGGGTGTCTCACATGGTGTGCACGTTCCCGTGAACGTGTAGCATAGAAATCATCATATGTGTGAGACGGTGGAGTAGGACGTGTGTTCCTACGTGGCATAGTATTGGTGTACATATAAGCATGCCCCTTCTTTGGAGGTCCACCCAAGGTGGGTTTCTTTCCAAAAGAGGGTGTGGACGAGGTGGAAGCACCATTGGTAGATGAACTACCAATAGAGTGTTTGCTACCACTCGTAGAGTCACCGGAAGTTGGCCTAACAAAAGTAGTGGCCGATTTGGATGGACATCCCATCGTATACCCCAAACCAATGTGGTGATTGGCCGGAAGTAAGTCACTTAGGATTTTATCCAAATGGTCCTTACCCTTATTGAATCTATTGATTCGGCCTAATGTGTTCTCATATTTCTCTTTGAGAGAACGCATTGAAGTATCTAATGTGGATACTTGCGATGTGAGCACATAAACACGAGATTTAAGATTCTCGTTCTCAATACTCAAAGTCGAGTTTTGAGAAGTTAAATCCGTTATCCTATGTTCTTCCGGATCATCGATGCTAACATGTTCAAGTTTAGATTTGAGATTAACAATCTCATTTCTTAACTCTTCAACAACGGTGTCGTTGTTGGTGATGATAGTCTTAGGCGAGGTTTGAATGCTAGCTAGGTCATCTTTTACTTTAGTATATCTATTTACTAGCTTAGTGTATTTAGACCATAGTTGAGAGTTAGCATTCCTAAGATCATCCATTGTTACCTCATCGCCCTCGTTGTCGCTATCATCGGAAGAGGAGGATCCTTGATCGTTCTCCTCTCTTGCCATGAAGCACATATGCGCTTGCTCCACTTGCTCATCGTCCGACTCTCCGCTTGAGGAATCCTCGGAGTCGGTGAATGTTGCTCCGACAAGTCCCTTTTTGTACCCCTTTTTGTACTTCTTTGACTTGTCGAACTTCGGCGCCTTCCACTTCTCCTTTTGCTTGTTTTGAGGACAATCCGCTTTGATGTGTCCTGGCTTATTGCATTTAAAGCACAAAGGAGAGGAAGAGGCGTTAGAAGAACCAAATTTAGCTTTGTTCTTATAGTTACCTTTTCGGAAGAAACGGTTGAACTTCTTAGTCAAGAGAGCCATGGACTCCAAGTCCAACTCGTTTTCCGAGTCTTCATCATCGGTTGATGTGGATGTGGATGGAGCGGCCTTGAAAGCAATAGCCTTTTTCTTTGGCTCGTCTTGCTTTAGGTAGGACTTCATCTTTTCTTGCAATTTGAGCTTGCTATCCTTGCGTACCTCGTACGACATTAAAGTACCCATTAGTTGAACTACGGTGTACTTATTCATGTCATTACCTTCCTCGATGGCAAAGGTACGTTTCTCCCAAGAAGAAGGAAGTCCTTCGATAAGCTTTGAGCACTTCTCCTTTTGAGTGTAGGACTTGCCGAGGGCCTCTAACTCGTTTATTATGTCAACGAAGCGAGCGTAATATTCTTTCATCTTCTCTCCCTGTTGCATATGAAACATTTCGTAATCTTTGTTTACGACTACGAGTTTAGAGTCTCTTACCCTACTCGTCCCTTCATGAAGTATGAGGAGGGAGTTCCAACTTTGATATGCACTCTTACATGTGCATATCTTATTGAAGTCCTCGGGATCCAATGCGCATTGCAAGGCGTTCATTGCCTTGGCATTGCTTACCTCCGCGGCGATCTCCGCGGTAGTCCATTTCTCAAAGTCTTTTTCTTCGGGTTCAATGTATTCCTTCATTGTGGTCCTCCATAAGGATGCACTCCGGAGGAAGGTTTCCATCCGGCATTTCCAGTACCCGTAGTTGGTACCGTTGAAGAATGGAGGCCTCGTAGAGGAATGTCCTTCCATCACCGAAGATGCTCCTTCACGGTTTCTGAAGGTGTCATAGTTGGAAGGTGGACGCACGGTCTTGTTGTCGTTGGCAGACATAGCTAAGTATATGGCTTTGATACCAAATGTAATGCCCTACCAGCTACTGCACAAGTACTAGAGGGGGGGGGGGGGGTGAATAGTACTTTAAAATAATAAGGAGTATAATTCCAAATTAAATTGCAAACAACTACCAAATCAATTTGCGGAAGCTTAAATTGAATGACAACAACAAAATTAACAAAGCAAACAAATGATGTTAATGGGTTCGGATCCACCCAAGTCTCCCCGACTTGTTCCCGGTGATCCTACGTCCCAACCACCCGGATCCCCTCCGGATACTTGAGTTAGAAACCCTAACCCAAGATTTCCACTATGAATATCTTGTGAAAAACCTTCACAAGATCAAATCATACATGCAAAAGCAATAGTGAATCCCACAACCCGGGATCACAACCTTCTCTCACAACCGAGAGAATCAACAAGCAATATAAATGAGTTATATTGAAATAAACAAACTTACCACAAAATCCTATACCTTGAGTTTTTCTTACCCAATAGGTGAAATGAAGGATTTGAGGAAGATGAAGTCACCAAGACCTAGCACCAAGGAAATGACCAGCAATCGGTGCCTAGGAATGATTTGGAGACTTGGATCAAGCAATAGCTTGAAGAGCTCACCAAGAACAAGCTTCTCTCTAGATGGATTCTAGATCTAGAAATGAGAGAGAATGGGTTTCTTGTGAGGAAGAGAGCTTTTGATTTGAGTGAGAATAGCTATCTCTTTTGATCTCAATGAATCTCTGAATGGAAGCTCTCTAACCTAGATAGAAATGACCTAGGTTCGTATTTATAGGGTCCCATAAAAACAACTTAGGTCATTCTCCAACGGATAGAAATCTGGGAGAATTAGTCGGTCAAAGAACACTCACTGACCGACTAGTTCATCAACTAGTCGGTCAGTCAAACAGCATGGACCGACTAAGAGAGGAACTGAGAAGAAAGAGAATTTCAGACCTAGAAATCTAGTCGGTCCAAGAAGACTTTCCGACCGACTAGTTTCACAACTAGTCGGTCAGTGAATGAACGTAAACCGACTAAGAGGCAAAATGAAATAGTCTGAATACAAATTGACTTAGTCGGTCCAAGAACAAAAGTTGACCGACTAGATTGTCAACTAGTCGGTCACCAAACGTTCTTAGACCGACTAACGATAAACAGTAGCTTAGGAGAAATTTAGCATGAACAGTAAGTCACAACTAGTCGGTCAAAGAAGCATCACTGACCAACTAGTTCACAAACTAGTCGGTCGGTGAGTCAACGTAGACCGACTAACTGTAAACAGTAAAGTCCAAGAAATTAAGGAATCAAACAAGTCGGTCCAAGAAGAGTTGCCGACCGACTAGATCACCATCTAGTCGGTAAGTACTTGTTCTTGTACCAACTAACATGCACATACAAGTCCGAATCGAAGCGCGATGCTTCGAGGAAGTTAGAATGAACTTGTGCAAGAATCCTAGAGCTACGAAATGAGCGTAATGGAGATAGAAACGTAAGATATACTCAAGGCTTAACATTCTATATATCGAAGCTAAAAGACTATAAATAAAACCTTAATAAACGGTCTTCGAGAGCTTCGATTGATTCTTCATAACTTCCAAAACGGCGCAAGAGCTTCAACGAAGCTTTAGGCATGAATACAAGCTTTGGGAAGTGTTGAGATGTCGCTTTGAATGTTCTCGTGAAATTGGCGACGATCTCCAATACTGCGCTCACAAATTATTAGTTCATGGATTATTTATGTTTGCTCATCATCAAAACCAAATCCGGGGAGTCCAATATTCAACAGTGAGAACTCTCTACCCCATCTCCAGCCTTAAATTTATCTTCTCCTGGTTGGTGATGTATTGAGTCAAGAGGGACTCAACCGGAGAGATGGCCCTCTGCTGGCCATATTGCTGCTGCTGCTGAACGAGTTGCTGATTCCTGGGAGCATATTACTGATACTGTTGTGGAGGCTGCTGCTGCTGAAACTGCTGCTACTGAGGCCTAGCCGGCTGATATATTAGCTGATGTTGTTGCTGAGGAGGTGGCTGTTGATATGGCGCCCGGTAACTAAGGTTGGGGTGGTTCCGGTTATTTGGAGAGTAGGCCGGATTGGAGCTAGTCCGTGGTGGATACGGTGCATTTTCCGTAGGATTGTAGAATAGTGCGCTTACTTGGTCCAACGGTGGTGAGATGTCACCACCCTCGAAGTCTCCCATGACTTCAGATTCCACCGTCGTAATATGTTGTGTACAGGCGCCACTGGCTCCTACCATTAGCGTGGAGATCTGGGTCGACAGCAAGTCGAACTTGCTGGATAATTTGTCGACGTCCTCGACCCTGTGGATACCCCCAGATCTAGGTGTGGCTCTCTCGTCACACCACCGCTCATTGTTTGAGGCCATATTTTCTAGAATGTTCCCGACATCTTCCTCACTTCTGGACATGAAGGACCCACCAGCCGCGGTGTCCATCGAAGACTTCAAGTCGTCCCTCAATCCGTTGTAGAACAGATTGATTATCTGCCACTTGGGAAGCTCGTGATGAGGGCATCTTCGCTGCATCTCTTTAAACCTTGTCCAAGCCTCATGCAGGGACTCGTGGCTGGCTTGGGAGAAGGAGGAGATCTCACTCAGCTTCATGGTCTTCCCCGGAGGAAAGAATTTCGTCAGAAAAGTGTTTGAAAGCTTCTCCCAAGTGTTGAACGTATTCAGGTCCTTCCCCCTAAGCCACAGCTTGGCCTTATCTCGCAGAGAGAAGGGGAATAGCTTCAGACGGATCGCCTCAGTCGTGACACCATTTATCCGGAAGGTGTCACATTTCTCCAACAAAGAGTCCAAATGTTCGATGGGGATCTCCATGGCCGCACCCGAGAATTGATCCTGCTGGATCCATGTCACCAAAGACGGCTTCAGCTCGAAGCTTTGCCCCGTAATAGCAGGAGGACGGATGGCGGAGGTGGACTCGATGGATGGCATCGAGTACTCCAGCAGGGACTTGTGAGGTGGGGTGTTCTCCCCCATGTCTTCGGGCTCTTCTCTTCTTCGCTTCTCTATGGCCAAACACCTTAGGGTGGCGTTTATCTCCAGATCAACGGGAATCAAGTCGTCGAGACTCCTTGAACTCATGCACATGAGAAGCAACAAACACCCGTGAAGCGAGAAGTGGAAAAGAAACAGATAAATTATAAAACAAAAATAAGAAAATAAAAACGAAGAAGAAGAATGCGAAAATTATTGCGAGATAGAGATGAGAGCTAGACTGAAGGGTTCATGAGATCCTGAAATAACAAGCACGTTGCCTCCCCGGCAACGGCGCCATAAAGCTTGACGTCCCCCGCTTTGCAGTGCGTGTCAGATGTGTGCAATATATGATAGGGTGCATGAGATTTAAATATTTATAACCGCAAGCGCACGGTGGTGTAGAGTGGCTTGGGGGTCGAACTCAGGGAGGCGTGGTTGTGCTTGTGTCAGAAAGGACCGGATTCACCCCATGGGTGAGCTAGCCCGAATCGGTAAATGGGTTGTCACGGAAAATAGAATGCGAGGGATAAACGATATAAAGGGAAACCCGGGACTTCGGTTTCCACCCTATCGTGCGATTCTCGCCAACACAGCCTACGGGTAGGAAAACGATCGAAATTAGGGTCTAATGGTGAGACGTTGCCTCTAAGAGTGATACCGGCGTCCCATGGGCCCGATATTCCGGTCGGTGCCCAGGATGATACGCCGGACTACCAGGGTTCGGTCAGTGGGCATTCCCATGTTCATTAACACTGACCGACTCCGTGAGCACTAAGCTCGCAACGATGACTCATAACGTCTCATCCTGCCGATCCCGCGCGCTAGGATTCGACGTCTACGCTAAGGGCGTGAGCTATGGCTAGGGAGTCAACCGTCAAGTTTATTCCCCCTTGGCCCAACGGTCAAAGGCGGTCTTTTTCCCGCCGATGACAGTGAAACACTCCGCATAACCGATAGATTCCTAATCCCTATCGATTTCCTAGTCCTATGGACGCATCGGGGAGAACCCACGAAGGGGTTTCCACCAAAATCCCAGATTTAGGAACTACTCAGACATATTTACTAAAAAGCAATCTAAATCAAAATCGACCATTAGAAACATGATCAGGCGATTGAAAAGTAGTAAGAGCAATGCAAATAACACTATATTAAAGTTTGGTAAAGATCAAACAACTTACAAATATCTAAAAAATTACATCCGTCAAGAGAGAGAAAAAACAACAAAAATAACAACTCTCCCATTTCTGGAAACCTAGGGTCTGTATTTATAGAGAACGACATCACCCGATTGGGTGAAGAATCACCCGATCCGGTGACCTGCTGCGAACTTCGGCAGCAATCTTCAAAATTTCACCCGGTCAGGTGACACGGTCGGTTGGCAGAAGCTGCTCGTCGTTTGGATCTTGAGCGTCGTCGGGTGAACCGATCGGTTGACAAATCAACCGATCGATTGGAATTGTTGCCCAAAAGAAAGAGACTTACGATATTCTGGTACGGTCAGCCGGCCATCGGGTGAGCTCTCCGGGTCATCTTCTTCGGGAAAACGGCTACAGGTGAACCGATCGGGTGAAGATCACCCGATCGGTTGAGTTTCAGCTCCAATTTCCAGAGAGAACATTCGGTTGAACCGGTCGACTACCTGGTCGGTTGACAATTTTGTTGCTTCAGCAGCTGACCGGGTCGTGCATGCGTGCATCACCCGATCGATTGGCTGTGTCCAACCGATTGGGTGGGGGCTGAAAGATAGAGATCTTCGTCGTTTGACCCCCTGGATCACACGTGACTCCTCCCGTTGCTCTGGGGACTTATGATATCTTCGTTAAATGTCCCGTACGCTGGAAAATTCCTGCAAATACGTAAAAACACGGAGAAGTAAAAGAAAACAAGAAAATACGAGAAAACGGGTACGAGACGGCGGAAAATAACAGAAAAACACAAAAGAAAACGTGCATGAAGATATGAAATATAAACGCACATCAGATAGTACCTGTGACATTCCAGACAACAACAAAAACACAAAGAGAACCAACAACTCAATCACTGATGTATATTAATACAAACTAGTTTTACAACATCCTTATACATTCACATATACAACAAGAACTCTCATCCCTCCAAGTAGAAAAAATACACCCAAATCTCACACACACTCTGTCACGCCCCGCTTCCCTAAAATGGAGGCGAGACGTGAAAAGGTCCGCACGAGAGTGAAACTGTGAAGCCCCAAACCCGATAAGCGTCAACAAAACATAAGCAGGTCCCTGTAACCACAAACGAAACAACAATAATAACACAAGGAGAGACAGAAATAAAATCTCAAATCTCAGAATTTGTCCAACATGAAAATTTAGTTCAACATCCAGAAAAGTCACCAGGCTAAAAGAAAGAGTCTAAAGGCCCAGAACAAGGCCAACAAAAGGGACAACATAACAAAGTATTGGTGCCACGCACCGACAACAAAACATTCTAAACAACAACACAAACAGTCTCTACGACTGATCGCCCGTGTCCACGAAGTCCTCGTCAAACACAGGCTCGGGCTCGGCGTCTGCAAACACCTCGTCCTCAACAACGAACTCAGGCTCAGGATCTAACATGTGTCACCCAAAAGAGTAAAGGGGCACATGTCAGCAAGTCTAAAAGACTTGGGCAAGGAAACTGAAAGTAAGGTAAACTAACAACCTAGCAGTTATAGTATGCATGACATGGCAGTTATGGTATGAGTGCACAAGTAAGACGTGGTGAAATAATAAGTGCAAGAGAACAATTTATCAGGGCATGTCAAGAGTAGCCAAGCTACTAACAATCTCAATCTTTTCACTAGTCACGTTTCAAGTTGTTTGTAGATGTTTACGCCTTACAGCTGAACTGTTGGACATTCACACTGATTGGCCGCTTAACACTATCCCAGAACCCAGAGTTTACGCCTTACAACTGCAGTTGCTGATCGGGCAGACTCCCAGTTGAATGGCCGCTTAACTCTTACCCCAAAACCCACATGTAAACGAGCCAGGGTCCCTGTACACGATGCTCAGTAAATGAGCCAGGGTTGCCCCGCACAAGAGCTCATTTCCTGGATCACAAACCAGGAGCGTATTTCATTTGGCATAGGGGTGCACCTAGCCTCAATCATTTCACAAGGTGCAGCGGAGCTACGCAATCACGGGAACACTTAAAGAATGCAATGACATGAAAATTAATTCGCGTACCGTTAATGGAAATTAAACATGACATGGTAGTTGTGCAACATGATAACGCCGGATCTAGCTTCGTTGTCAAGCTAGTTCCTAAAATTGCGCCTAGGCGAGTATCATTTCGTCGCCTAGTCTCTTTTACGCCTACAACAAGCAAATGGCCTAAGACATGGCCCAAAACCCTAAGTGGCAAGTTTCACTTGCCTAGCACCGAGGATGACAATCAACGAGGCCGTCACACAAATGCTAACTACGGAGATGAGATCGCTGCCATGGCAAAACAATATTAGAACAACATCCAACCTAGTTTTATTACGGTTTCACAAAAACACAATGAGTTATGAGGATATTAAGAGATCGATTTATTACCGAAGCGTTAGCGGAAGAACGATGCCGAGCAAGCACGGTGACGGAAGAAACGATCCGGGGAACCTACGGTTCAGATCTGGAAATGGATGGAGAAGTTTGGAGAAATGGGGTTTTGGGGATTTTTGGGGGTTGGAGATGGCCTAGGGCATGGTGGCCGGCCCAAATGGAGAGGGAGAGGAGCTCTTGATGAAGGAGGAGGGCTAGGGTTATGTGGATGATGATTTGGGGAAGAAAGAGGCTCAGGAGAAATGAAAGAAGAAAAGAAAAACGTTTGGGGGGTTTAAATAGGAAGAGCTGGCGGCTGCCCAGAAATTAGGGTTTCGACACTGATTAGTCGGTCAAAGAACAACCTCTGACCGACTAGTTCGGGAACTAGTCGGTCGGTTGACCAACGCAGACCGACTAAGTGTAAACAGTAACTCCTGTACAAAAATAGGATTTAGATTTAGTCGGTCAAAGAACAACTACTGACCGACTAGTTTCTCATCTAGTCGGTCGACGAACGTTCTTAGACCGACTAAGAATGAATAGTACTTGGTATCAAAATGATCATAGAGCTAGTCTGTTAAAGAACGATTGCTGACCGACTAGTTTGCAACCTAGTCGGTCGACAAATGTTCTTAGACCGACTAACGATAAACAATAACTCCTGAGTAATTAACAAAGCCCACTAGTCGGTCCATGAAGGTTTGCCGACCGACTAAATCGTCACCTAGTCGGTCGGTTCCCCTTCTTATACCGGCTAACGTGCACAGAAAGTTCCGAAATGAAGCGCGAAGCTCCGGGATCGATTCCTAAGACTCCTAGGCTTGATCTAACAATAAGATATGACCGATATGAAGCCCGTCACGAATGACTTACTCCAAAATCGACGATTTCAAAGAAGAAGCTAGAAAATCACGACAAAACGATCGAAAATGAAAGCTACGGAGACGAAAACCACACATGAGGAGAAAATCCACCAAAACATATATATATAATAATTAATCCAGATACATGAAAACCAGTCGTTACACACTCACACAAAACCAGCAACTCCAACCACCTGGGCTAATGGGCCTCCAATTCCATGAACCCACCTGAAAAGTCAACGAGGACACGTCATAGAGTGACCCAGTAGGATATCCCAACTCGTGCAGGTAAATATTAATTTAGGGAATGTTGTTTTTAATCATAAAGGAAGGAACCATAAGTACAACATGCCAATAAAAGAAAGGAACAACAAATACAACAGACGAAGGGTATAACATGGGTATACGACATAAGAGAGCTGCAAGTAAAGAACACACAAGTAGACAATATTTACCAATTCTACAAAAAGTAATAAAGGTTATCATGTAGTGGTTTGGACTCTAAGTAGTGGGTAGACCTTCTTAGGACTGGACCTCACCCCCAGTTAGGGTGACACAGGCAAACTCCCCCAGCTAGCTGTGGCACTCGGCCCAGTGTGCAATGCTGTTAACAAAGGAGCCCCGTTTTCTCCTTATTTCCCATTCCATGCTTTAGCAATTCACCTCACTTCCGCCACTCCCTGCCACTCGGGCAAGAACAGGAGGGCCACCAACCATTGCAAACTGTCCAGCCCCTCATGTTTTCCCACAACATAGTGTCACCCCAATCCCCATGTCACCCTCATTTAAGAGGACTTAATCTTTTATTTGCATTTAAGTTAAGTAACTAACATACAATGCTTAAAAGGTGGACTACCATAATAAAGAGTGTGAACTACATTAACTACGAGACTAGCATGCATTATTAAGGTTAACATAAAAGGAAATAACAAGAACTGACATGTATTAAAATGGAAAGACTAGCCTACAACATGAATCATTGTCAAATTCAAAGATTAGCAAGCAACATAAACCAATGCCCCACCATCATGAACCTTCCAACATAAGGCTCCCTTCATTCTCCATTATGCAACAACATAAATCAATCTCCATAACACATCCTTATGAGACATAACCCATTCGCCATGAACATCAAGCTTAAGTAATTAGCATGCAACATAACATTTCAACATGAACCATTCCCCCCAAAACATAAAATCAACTTCATTTGTAGGAACTTACAACATGAACCATTTCCATATAACATCATTAACCATTTCCCATGCAACATTTAGTTACAAATTCATGAATTTCTTCATCAAGGATTCAACACAAAAAGGCTGCTAGCTTTGATTTTAAAGCAAGCTAAAGGAACTACCAACATAGGATGCTACATTAAAATACAACATTAGATACAAGTTTAGGCCTACATTGAAAAGCTACTAATTTTATGGAGAATGAAAAGCTACTAAATTTTAATCAAAGTTACACCAAAATTGCCACCATCTTTAACTAAGAATGCAATCACATAAAGTGCAACCAATTAAATGCGACCAATTACCAACTTTTAGCACTACCTATTTTGGCATGCTGCCTCAACAACCAATTAGAACCAAATGGCATGGAGATATAGCAAATTTAATATCAAAAATGCTAACTTTAATGAAGAAAGCCATGCAAGTTACTATCTTTAGCACAAATTTGACACAATGCTTAGGAAAGATGCTAACTTTAATTAGTAAAACATAAAGACATTATCTTTGACACAATTATAACATGGGAATTAAGAAAAATAATAACTTGCTTTGGAATCTCTTGTAGAACTACAATTTTCTCAACAATTTGTGCTACAAGCTATACCACAATCCCAAATTAAGATTTAATTGCACAAGTGGGGATTCCTACCTAATATGAAGCTTGATTCTTCTGCTCCAAACTTCCTCTTTAATTAAGCTCCATTTATTCCTCCATCAATCAAGGCCTTTAGCTCCTCTTTTCATGTTCTTCTCTTTCCTTTACAACCTCCTCCTTATTTCTTCCTTCATCACTCCTCCTTCCTTCTTTCTCTCCTTCATTTTCTTGTTTCCTTTTTTTGTAGGAGAAGAATTCGCCCCCCCTCCCCCACATAAGGAAAGAAAAAAGAGAAACGGAAAATGAAAAGAAAAGGAAAAGGAAAGAATGAGAATAATGTAGAAGAATGAGAAATAATTAATGGAAACGATATTTCTTTTAAGCATCCCTATATTTACAAGTTTGCCATTCCTACACATGTCATCTTACTATACACACACCCCCCACACTTAATTACAAGTGTGCCATTACTTACACACACTCCCAACTAATTACAGAAATGCCACTAACCCTAACCCTTTTTACACTAAGCCACATACACTAACCATACCCTCTTCTAATTAATAATGAGCCTTCACTCCACACACACCCATACACTTAACTAACTAATCACAATTATGCCATCCATATATAGCAAGTACAAATGTTAATACAATTGCACAGTAACATGGTATTCAATACAAACACTTAATACAACTAACAATGTGTAATACAAATACAACCAATATATTTAACACTAATATGTCACACACAAATATACACTCAAGTTACTAGTCACACAAGCAACTAATTACAACAATGACATCCATCATTACCATATACATATATAATCAATCATGCCATCCATCATTACATAGTAATGTAATATGACTACTAAACACAATACATATTTACTATGCACACCCACCTCACAAGAAACAACAATGCCATACATACAAGAGGGTCATCCAATACTATAACAACAATAAGAATAATAATACTAACAATACACAATTAATAATAATACACAATATTAATCAAGGATTACTATATACACCACATTACTATAGACACTACTACATAAACAAGCAACCATATACACCTTCATGTAAAAACAATCATATGCACCCAATTAAGCACCCATGTCATATTATATTTCTCTATATGAGGATCCACATAGTCACCCAAATAGGGCATGTACTATACACACTACATAGGCTACGATCACGTATATACAAGCATAGATACACTATACAGCACACAAAAATATCTGCCCTAGTGTACATGGCACTATGGGTCATTACACAAAGTTCACATTTTCATATATTATCGTGTGTTTAACGTTATATTTGAGTTTCGTATAGATTTGTGGATTTTTAGGAACTTAGGAGCGAATTGGAAAAATTATAGGACATGGACACATCCGAGCCATCAGGAACATCATTGGCAAGGTTCAACAAGTGTTCGTCGAGGTGAAGAAGAAGATTGGAAGAGAAGAGGAGAAAAGAATGAGAGAAAGGAGCTCAACGGGCAAGTGAAGCTGTTTTCCCAGACAGCTCAGTCGAGCTGCTTAGCACTCGACCAAGCTGACACGTAGAGAGCTTCAGCAGAACTGACATAGCCTACTCAAACGAGCTAAATGCTAGCTCGACCAGACTCGATCTGAGCAGAACGATAATTTCAAGCATTTCTCCAAGCATTGTAGCTCGACCGAGCAGGCAAGACCACTCGACCGAGCCGAGCATCAACTCGACCGAGCTCGGTCCATACTGAACAGTGTTTTGAGGAGACTGTAGCTCGACCAGGTGGAGGGGCTACTCGACTGAGTAGCCCGTATCAGCCCAGAGCAAAAGAAGCTGCAAAGCGGTGCCACGTATCCAGCTCGACCGAGCGGCACGCTACTCGACTGAGTGTCGTGACCTGACTGGCTAGTGGGCCCAATTGCCCATGACTTGAGATTTTTGAGGGGTCCACCCCTATTGTATTTAAGCACAATTTTTACCCTAGATTAGGAAGCTAGTTATTTTCCTTACTTTTTAATTTTAGTTTAGTTTTCTTAGAGAGTTTTCATAGCCGTCGCTATTTTGTAGAAGACAAAGATTTGATTTTTATATATATTGCTTTTGCTTGGAATTTTGCGATCTTAATCCTCTACGATTGTCTATCGTTCTTCGATGCTTTGGTAACAATTTCTAATCTTTATATGCTTATTCCAATGTCTTCTATTGCGATTGCGATTTCTTTTGCTTTTATTGAATCTTCTATTCTTATTTCCATGAATTTTGAGTAGTCTTGTCTAGGGCTAATGGATTAGCCCTAGGATCTTAGGATTTAGATGTAAAGTTAGGATTTTTGTGTTGTTTTGTTATAAAAGGGATATGTTTTGGTTGATCCAGCCAAGTATGTAGGAGATTCCAAATAGGGTTCGTGACCACGATATTGGCATGCACTTTGGACGGATATCCTATGAATTTAATTAGGCACGTAGTGAATTCAATCGGAGTTTGTGACCACAATAGTGGCACATACTTTGATCGTCTCCACCGACGTCTTATATCACTAATTGATGACTACGATATTAGCGTCAATGAGAGCCACCAAATCACAGATTGAAGCTCTATACACGATAGTGGCGTGAGTAGAGATTGAGAGTAGTTGTCGATCGTAATGCATGGATCATGTGTGAGGCCATCCACGATGGTGGGGCTAAGCACGGGATACGTTAGACAAGTGGCACGATGATAGTTGGCCAAGAGTTCTACATTTTAGATGCAACAATCTCTCCCTAATAAAGCCAATTTAACGTAAGAATTCTAACCTAGCATTGACATCTGATGATCCTAGCGATGACTCCTATAACCCTAGTCTCATATATTACTGATAATATTAGGAAAGATAACATTTGTGACAACTATCTTTTTAATACGCCCTACTAGCATTGTTTTGAGATCTAGACAATACCCAAGACTATATAAGCATCTGCCTCCCTATGAGATCGAAATTTTACTATATTACAAAGCATTGCAACCGTGCACTTACGGTAGTTTCCGGGTGTAAATCCGGAGAGCATCAAGCTTTTTGGCACCGTTGCCGGGGAGGCATACGGTTTATAATTGGGTTTATTTCTTTTTTGAAGAACTTGTTAGCTATTCTTACCATCTTCTATCTTTGCATATTTTTATTCTTTTTATTCATTTACTGTTGACAATTTTCTCTGAGTTGTTGCTTATGCATGAACACTCGCCTTGGGGGTTTTGACGATCCATTATTAATTGACCTCGAGATTGAAAGAACAGCAAAGCAGCTTAGAGCAGAAAAGAGGGCCATATTTTTCAGGAATCAATGGCAGAAGCTGCTAATACTCCTCCGTATACTGGCATCATCCGAGATCACTTGCACCCCAACTTATACAGTATATCCTCTATCTTAAGACCACAGCCGGTAGCTGGAAATTTCAAATTGAAGATGTGGCTGATAAATATGATGCTGCAGGACCCTTTTATGGGCATACACACAAGAATCCCAACCATCACATAGACCTCTTCTTGGAAAAGTGCGACACTTTCCAAGTGAAGGATGTGAGCGACGATACGATAAAGGTCAAACTATTTTCGTTCACTCTGCGGGACAAGACCGCTTATTGGTTGAGGGCACACCCCATGAATACTTTCACGACTTGGGAACAGTTGGCCTTGGCCTTCATCAACAAATTCTATATACCGTCCAAAACGGTGAGGATCAGAGGGGCGATCACCAACTTTAAGTAGCTTCCACAGGAGTCATTATATGAAGCTTGAAAGTGATTTAAGGACCTCAACATCAGTGCCCACACCCTGGCAAGCCGGATTGGGACCTTATTCAGAGCTTTTACAATGGTCTCAAGCTCGACACACCAAAATGATCATCGATGCCTCTGCGTAAGGCGCACTGGTATCTAAGCCACCGGAGGAGGCCACCTCATTGCTAGAACAAATGCCCTCCAACAACAAAAAATGGAACGATGAACGCTCGACACTTAGAGGTACAAGTTCAGAGGTGAAGATAGATACACAGCTTGAGGGCCAACTTGAGACTCTGTGCAAGCAGGTTGCATGAATGGAGCAGAGGTTGGATGCTATCCCTACTACTTCCAGAGCTCCAGTTTATGCTACACATGAGGACTACACCGAGTAAGGGTATGTTCCAAATGAATGTTCCTATGATGGGACGGACATGCCAGTGGAGAAAGTCAATTTTATAGCAGGTTAGGGGAGACCTCAGTTGTCAAATCCGGTGTTGAGATCACATCCTGGATTTTCATACACCAACCCCAACAAAGCATTACAACCACCGTCCCAACCGAGGCCACCACAACCTCCTCAGCAGCAAGGGACACCTCCACAGTAGCAACAACAATATGGATTCAGGCCATCTGGGCCTTACAGATCGCCATGTTACTATAACCGCCAGCCTTATCAGCAACATCAACAGTATCAGCAACCGACGACGCAAAAACCAAATCTGGAGACGACCTTGGATGCCTTTATTAGTGGCTAAGCTAAGATGAGTGCAGAAATTTCAGCCAACCATAAGAATCTCCTAGCAACCATTGATGGATTGTCCGCCCAAATGACTCAACTTCTGAAGGCTTAAAAGAGATGGCCATCCCAACCTGAGCCAAATCCTAGAGGCCAAGTCAACGCGGTGGTAGCGGTCATGACGAGAGGAGGAAAGCGTACCGATACTGTGATGGTGCCGGTCTCTAAGAAAGTGGATCAACAAGCTTCGATGCCTATTCAAGAGGAAGATACCACCATCTCCAAGCCCATTGTCGCTGATGACGAGGAGAGAATTATTGATGAGCCACACGCCACTGCAGAGAATGAGGCTTCGCCCACCATGTCACCCATTCCCTTCACTACAACACCCTCGGATGTTCCTACTTCTGACAAATCCACGTCAACGAATGCCGCCAAGGACAAGAGAAGCTGACTTCCACCACCTTACCTGCAGAGATTGGCCATGGCAAAGCTTGAGAAAAAGTATGCTAAGTTTATAGAGCTTCTAAGGGTTGTTCACTTGAACATCCCCATCATGGATGTGCTCATTGAGATCCCCACATATGCCAAATTCTTGAAGGATCTAATAGTGGGTAAGAGAAAGCAAGAAGCGGTTAAGCTAGCAGATAGCTGCACTTCAGTCATTAAGAACACTCTACCGAAGAAACAACTAGATCCCGAAAGCTTCACGGTGTCGTGCTCTATTGGCGGCACCCCCATTGTTAGAGCTTTGATTAACTTGGGAGAGAACATTAGTTTGATGACGCCCACTATTTTTAAGAGACTAAATACGGGATCGAAGCTTGAGCCCACCGGTAGGTGTATTCAACTAGAGGATCAATCAATCACATACCCAGTCGGCATCACACGCGACATCATTCTACGGATACCGGGTGGATATGCGTGCAGGTGGACTTTGTTATCATGGACATGTCCGAGAAAAGGAGTTCTTAGATTATTCTGGAGCATCCATTTATGGCCACAGCTGGATTCTTGATCGACGTCTGTGAGGGGACGCTATCTATGAATGTTGGCAACATTGAGATCGAGTTCCAACTCCAAAAGCCAATGAAGGAGCGCTTCCCACGCGAGGATGCAAGCTATCTAGAGCTCCTAGAGGACGACGCCACTGATGAATATACGATGTAGGAATTTACTAGAGATCCCATGAGGAAGAGCTTAGATGATGACGGCGACGTTATACACGACAAGGCGTTGTCCGCCTATTTGAGATTCTTAGAAGACAAGCCGCCGGTTATACCATTGCATGATCAACAACCGAAGGCTACGATATTCATAGCCAATGAGTGCCAATGAAGCGAGGCATGCCAACTTCCTCCACATGGTCTCGTTGGAAAGCACGACGGGTGCATCTCATATGCACCCAACATCAAGGTGCGTCATTGAAAATCATAGGGAGTCGAGCTTACGACTTTAAACAAGTGCTTATCGGGAGGCAACCCGAATTTTCTTTCATTTTAGTTTTCTTTCTTTCTTTTTATTATTATTTTCATTCAAAAACCCAAAATAAATTTTTTTTTATTTGTCAGAAAAATACAGAAATACAAAAATTTATAAGAATTTCTGATGTGTTCTACCTTTTGCAGGTTAACAATGGAGAGAGCACGCCAAACGATGAGACTTTGGAGAAGGAACCGATGAGAAACGACGAGAAGAGCCACATCTAGCTTGGAGGGCAAATGAAGGCCACTCGACCGAGCAGCTACCCTGCTCGGTCGAGTTATAGTCAGCTGATGGAGAAAGCAAAAAGGGTGCTCTGGAAATCATTTCGACTCGACCGAGCAGCTATCCTGCTCGGTCGAGTTACAGTCAGCTGAAGAAAGGGGTAAGAAGAGCACTCTGGAAATCAATCGGACTTGACCGAGTATCCACCCTACTCGGCCGAGCTATAGTCAGAGCCCAAACAAATTAAAAATGTCGCTCTGTAATTGATTCAACTCGACCGAGCTGAGTAAGTAGCTCGGTCGAGTAGCTGGACACAGCTTGGGGGATTCTAAATTTTAAATTTTTTATATCTTTTGGGCTCAATCGAGCAGCCATTGCTGCTCGACCGAACAGTGACTAAAAGAAGGGGGGTCACATGACTTAAACTCGAACCAAATCCTTATTTAGACCAAGCCCGCCCCTCATTTCCCCCAAATCAAACAAACCAGCCACCCGAGCTCGCCCTGATCTCAAATCCGTCCACTCGACCTGTACCCACCTCGCCAGAGCTCTGTCGCGCCTGCCACCTGAGCACTGTCACACCGCCAACTCGGTCTGGCCTTCTCTCACTCCTCTCCATCCCCTCTTCTCCCCTCTCTCTTTCCCACATCTCCCTCTCTCCATCATTCCTCAATTCAACTTAAATCTAATTCTTCCTAATTTTGAATGCCAAACCCTAATTAATTTCTTAAAACACCTACTAATATAATCTTAATTACTCATTGCAGGTACGATTGGAGCATTCTGAGGAGACGCTTGGTTCGGTCATAGCATGGGGGACGTCACTCTTAGACTTTGCATATACAACGCCTTTTAGCTATCGCATCGCTTCACGGTTATTGGGTACACTCTTCCCTTGCTTTATAATTTTTATCCACACATTGTGTTGCATTAGTTAGCCCGACACACATCGCGATGCCACCTAGGCTTATATCTAGGAAGCCCCCAGCCAAGAAGAGGAAGGCCGCTGACCCCGGTCCCTCCTCTTCTAGGCCTGCATGCTGCCGTCGCCGTTCTTCCTCACCCACTGAGCAAATTGACATCACCACATCCTCACCACCATCTTCACGTTCACCATCCCCCACGCCTCTAGCGCTTGAGGCTCCACGCACCATAGCCACTCCCCTTCCCACAGCCGCTCCACCACCACCATCCCATCCACCTACATCCACCAGCATTTTGAGGACATATGACATTGTCTTCAGGGATTCCACTCACCACGCGCGATTCAAGATCGTATCCTACCACTGCATCATCTCCATCCAATTCACATTCATCACTGTATTCACGTGCCTGGGCATCCTTCAGGGTGTCCAGCGGCTCTACCAGATCATAGGTTGGGACCACTTCCTAACGGTGCACGCACGCACATACACTCCCCTCACCTACGAGGCGATGAGTTCCAACATCAAGGAGGGGGACGATATTCACTTCAGGTTGCTGGATCGTGACGTTGTAGTCACATACGCTATAATCCATGCCCACGTCCATTTCCCACCTATCACTAAACCAGACCGGGCCTATGCACCAGATGTAGAGCTAGCCTCATTTGACGCCGAGGGTTTTTGTCATCGGATAGCAGGTCTCCGTAGCTTCAGCCCTAGCAGGGTGAAGTCTTCTTCCATCATCCACCCATGACTTAGGTATGCCCAGCGCCACCTCTCCACCACCATCTTCTCTAGACCTGAGGTTGGGACCCTATCCATACCAGAGCTTACACACCTTATGGGGATGGCCCGCGCCATTAGACGGTGGCCCAGCGGCACACTTTGCCCATTCCTACTATCTGACATAACCCACTGGCTATGCCACCACTTGCTTCTCACTACCTTTGTCGCCACGGAGATCTGTTACGGTGTATTCTTTACCATTTTTGCCACCATGCTCGGCCTTGTTCTTCCAGCCGAAATAGTGGTACCACCCAGGCCTAACTAGACTTGAACAGATGTGCTTGCTCACATGCACATCATCATGCCCATGGTAAGTGCCACTGGATTTATCTTTTAGGCACCCGCCGCGAGCATCACATGTATCTCCCCTGCCCTGATCTTAGACATATAGAGCCAGTCATGCTTGATTGGCTCCTCCATGGAATTTGCCCCATCCCACCCATCCACATCTTAGGACCCACAGGTGACCAGCCTACCACCAAGGATGGCAACAAGGACTGGGAGCTTAGTTCTAATGAGGATCCTGTGAGAGCTACCATTCCTTTCACCACCACCACCACACCACTGGTGAGCATTTCTGTCCTTCCTTCTGTCAGTGCCACCACCACCACCACCCTACCTGAGACCTCTGGGGCTGTCAGCACCTCTACCCCTGCTGTCTCTGTACCATTTCTCTGTCTGTACCTGAGGACACTTCTGTTTTCATCGATCCTACACCAATTGATTCTACCATTTCAGAGCCTATCCCCACCACTTCTTTCCATGACAGTACACTGTCTGCACCTGTGGACCCTACTCTTATCGATCTTATCATTCCGGAGTCCACAGCTCCTCTATCTGGCAACACCACTATCCACACATCAGTTGTCTTCACGGAGAACGTCGCGGTCTCTGTCACCACTTTTGTCGTCGCGACATCTGCTCCTTCTGATTCCATTGCCTACACCTCTACACCAGATCTCGGATCCATTCCTTTCCCATATTCTACCGAGATCCACACTAGACCACCCTCTTCTAATTTCTCTTTCAGACCTCATGCAGCACGAGCACGAGCCCATGTAGAGAGGGTTATGTCTAGTAGTGCACGTCCACCACTTGACTCCCACCTCACTGATGCACGATTGACAACAGTTGAGGCCGAGGTAACCTGGAGTAAGCATGATTTCTCCGCCCTCGCCTGCTCGGTCGCTACCCACCACCAGGTAGTGGAGTGTGATATTAGGGACATTCTAGACATCCTTAGGACACAAGGTGCACCATCTGTCATACTTGCACTTGCTCCTCCTGTCAGACCTGCACCGCTCACCGAGCATATTGTTCAGGCTATTGCAGAGCCTACCCCACCTCCAGTTGAGCCAGTTGCACCAGTCTCTGACACACCTGTCCTCACACCTGTTGACCCACCTATTGTTCCATCATCTGGTCCTCAGCAGTTGGACCCACCATCACCCACAGAGGGTGATGCCGTCGCTTGATTTATATGATTGCTCCTATTCTTCCCTCCTACCATTTTAGTGCCCATCTGTCTCTTTGGGGCCTCGCACCAGTATAGCTTGGGGGAGAACCCATCATCACCCATTTGCATATACCAATCATTGCATCATTTGCATGCTTGTACATATTCTAGGCATTAGGACATGCATTTGCATCTTTTTCTTTTCTTTCATTGTATAGGTTTTTATTTTATTTTCCATTATCATTAACCACCCACCCCACCCTAGCATTATTTCCCTCCTTGCACGCGTGTTCTCAGCAGTGAGGACACTACTGTGTTTAGCTTGGGGATGAGCGATATCCCTTTTTATTTTTATTATATATCTTTTTTCTTTCACTTTACCTCTTTTTATCTTATTATCCACCCATTTTACACCACTTTATTTTTTATATTTTTAGCATCATGTTTTCATCTTTTTGTATGCTTGCATGCTTGTTTTATTTTGCCTTTCTGCCTTTATTTTCCCTTTTATGCTAGATATATTCTCTATGATGATATCTCTTATGCTTTAGCAACTACACGATGCTTATTACTCTTGCCATGCTACTTAGAGCATTTCATAATCTTGCTATATTGTTGCAAGTTATATTTCTTGTGATGAATCCTCTAAGTGAATGCATGATATTTATTGAAGCCGAATGTATGTAGTAGTGTCTAGTATGCTTTTGTTGGAAATGCACCAAGATTCACGCATTATTAGCATATCTGAAGCATCATTTTTGTTGTCTTATTCACCTTCTGTTGCATGCCCGATATGATTGTAACTTTACTGCTTGACTTCACTAGTAGTTGATATGATTAATAATATCCATGCTTACATATGAGTTTTAGTTGAAGTATATCTTATTGAACCATTTGTGCACATCTTAGATTGAACCGAGTGTTACATTATCTTTCCTTCTTCACATATTTATTTATTTCTCTACATGTCACTTGAGTTCACCCATTGCAGCAACTTATACCGCATCTATCCCCAAAAATCCCTTGCAAAAGAAAAGCTAGCTCCAAAAAGTACAAAAAAACCAAAAGGAGCCAAAAATCAAAAAATACATATCATATGGCTCTTACAAAAGTCCAAAAAGAAAAATGAAAAATCAAAGTAAAATCACCAACAAAAGGAAAATTCCTTATTTCATTACTTGGAGCCACAAAAAAATACTTGGGAAAGCCACAAAAATTCCATTACTGTTCCTAGATGCGACGCCTCAAGCTAAGCTTGGCGGGAGAACTCTTTTGACCATATGAGTGAGTACGACATTAGAGTGGAGAGGTGCACGAATGTGAAAATTTGATAATGCTGAAACTTAGCGAAATAATTTTGCTATGGATATTTCTTTTGATTCGATACAAATATGTGAATGCCATGACTTTATCTATTCTCTATTGCATGCTTGGTGTGATTCCTATATGCTTCATTTATAGCTTTGGATTGAAAAGTGCATCACTAATGATTTGTATATTAAACTCTATGAAATACATGAAGTGGATATGAGTTGATTGCATGAATTTAGAGAGTCCCTTTTATTGTTCTTAAAAGCTTGCAAGTTCCACATTTAAGTTAGACATGAAATATTTATAGCATGTGATCCATAATTTCAGAGTATCGTGATATGTAGCTTATAGCTTAAGACCTGAGCGAATAATCTAGCGACCCCCTCCATTTTTCATTCTTTTTATTTTTCTTATTTTTATTGCCCGGTGAGCTTCGTATTCGTCTTCCTCGAGGACGAGTAAGAGGTAAGCTTGGGATTTTGATGTATCCATATTTTCCATGCATTTACCGCATCATTTCATATCATTTTCGCCTTCCAAAGTTCACATTTTCATATATTATCTCGCATTTAACGTTATATTCGAGTTTCGTATAGATTTGTGGATTTTTAGGAACTTTGGAGCAAATTGGAGCAATTATAGGACATGGACACATCCGAGCCGTCAGAAACATCATTGGCAAGGCTCAACAAGTGTTCGCTGATGTGAAGAAGAAGATTGGAAGAGAAGAGGAGAAAAGAATGAGAGAAAGGAGCTCAATGCGCAAGAGAAGCTGTTTTCCAGACAGCTCGGTCGAGCTGCTCAGTACTCGACCGAGCTGACACGTAGAGAGCTTCAGCAGAACTGATGCATCCCACTCAACCGAGCTGAGTGCTAGCTCGACCAAACTCGGTCTAAGCAGAATGACAATTTCAAGCATTTCTCCAAGTGATGTAGCTCGACTGAGCAGGCAAGACCACTCGACCGAGCAGAGCATCAACTCGACCGAGCCGGTCCATACAGAACAGTGTTTTGAGGAGAACTCAAGCGTACTGTAGCTCGACCGAGTGGAGGGGCTACTCGACCGAGTAGCCTGTATCAGCCCAGAGCCAAAGAAGCTGCAAAGCGGTGCCGCGTATCCAGCTCGACCGAGCGGCGCCGCTACTCGACCGAGTAGGGCACCGCGACCTGACTTGCTTGTTGGCCAAATTGCCCATGACTTGAGATTTTTGAGGGGTCCACCCCTATTGTATATAAGCACAATTTTTACCCTAGATTAGGGAGCTAGTTACTTTCCCTACTTTTTAATTTTAGTTTAGTTTTCTTAGAGAGTTTTCATAGTCGTCGCTATTTTGTAGAAGACAACGCTTGGATTTTCATATATTGCTTTTACTTGGAATCTTGTGATCTTAATTCTCTGCGATTGTCTATCGTTCTTCGACATTTTGGTAACAATTTCTAATCTTTATATGCTTATTCCAATGACTTCTATTGCGATTGTGATTTCTCTTGCTTTTATTGAATCTTCTATTGTTATTTCCATGAATACTGAGTAGTCTTGTCTAGGGCTAATGAATTAGCCCTAGGATCTTATGATTTAGATGTAAAGTTAGGATTTTTAGGTTGTTTTGGTATAAAAGGGATGTGTTTTGGTTGATCCAGCCAAGTTTGTAAGAGATTCTAAATAGGGTTCTGACCACGATAATGGTATGCAATTTAGACAAATATCCTATGAATTTAATTAGGCACGTTAGTGAATTCAATCGGAGTTCGTCACCACGATAGTGGAGCGTATTTTGATGGTCTCCACCGACGTCTTATATCACTAATTGATGACTACGATAGTATCGTCAATGAGAGCCACCAAATCACAGATTGAAGCTCTATCCACGATAGTGGCGTGAGTAGAGATTGAGAGTAGTTGTCGATCGTAATGCACAGATCGTGTGTGAGGCCATCCACGTTGGTAGGGCTAAGCACGCGATACGTTAGACGAGTGGCACGACGATAGTTGGCCATGAGTTCTACATTTTAGATGCGGCAATCTCTCTCTAATAAAGCCAATTCAACGTAAGAATTCTAACCTAGCATTGACATCCGACGATCCTAGCGGTGACTCATATTGCCCTAGTCTCATATATTACTGATAATCTTAGGAAAGATAACATTCATGACAACCATCTTTGAATATGCCATGCTAGAATTGTTCTGAGTTCTAGACAATAACCAAGACTATATAAGCATCTGCCTCCCTATGGGTTCGACATTTTACCATATTACAAAGCATTGATATCGTGCACTTGCGGTAGTTTCTGGGTGTAAATCCGGAGAGCATCAGCCCACAAGTTATAATTGGTCTTTAGCAAGACATTATGCATACCCAATTAATAAGAATATCCTTAATCTGATATTAACCTAACTAATAGAACATGTCATAATACTTTTGTCACACGATGTCTAATTTGAACATAAGTCATGGATAGTATCATACTTATATTGTTCAAACTTTTAATTTCTCGATTACTAAGTAGACTGATAATATCAAATGACATTCATTTGAGCATGGCCATGCATTTCTCAGTCCTACTTATCGAGGGGCCCATTAGATATCTCTCTCATAATAGAGGGACAAATTCTATCTTGTTCATTCACTTTCCTCTGCATAATTCACATCATGTTCAATTATAACCTTTATGATTATCTGATTAAAGATATCTTTTGGTTTTGTCAAAACATGATGTTCCTCATGTAGGAAACTGTGATGATCGCATGTCTAAGAATTCTATGACATAACTATTATGAGATCATTTATGACACTTGTTAAGGCCAAAATTGTAGTTAATATTAATTGGACAGATGTGGACTCTTCTACTAATATGGAGTCTCATCAGCTGGTGAAGTGGGACCCTCGGTTGGCAGAACCAGGGTCGATGGAGGTTGGGATGAGAACGCAGTGCAGAGGCTCGTTCGACCTTCAGGTTGGGTCGACCCTCGAACAACGGCCGACAGGATCTACCGTTTGATCGATATGCTAGATCGAGCCTTAATCTTCGGCACTACAAAGGAACGTCAGGGGGTTGGATCTGGGTTCTGACCCAAATCCCATCCGATACTTAAGTTAGGATTGGACTTAAGTGACGGTTCGGGGCTGTTGAGATCGATCCACTGAGGTTCGTCTCGTATCAGTCACCTCAAACTATTTAGAGGAAGAAATATAAGTGTGGAAGAATAATAATTCAGAGTATCACGTGTTTCGTACCTTCCCCCTCCCCCATTCTGATTGTTGTTCTCGTATTTATAGACCGTAGTCTCCTCAGTGACATTGGGGGATTTAACGGTCACCAATTATGGTGGCATGATCATCCCTCATCAATAGGGAAAACTGTTGCCCATGCCTCCCACTATTTATGAGTCATTATCAACTGCCTCCTTGAGCAACGGAAGCTCAACGAGCAAATGGCATGTGAGTTTTGACTGAGTTGACACTTGGCCTCCTTCGTCAACCCCAGGGGCTTGGTGGGCTCAGATGATATATCGGTAGGCTTCTTGGCAACCTTAATTTCCTTTCCTCGAGTGCAAACCTAATGATTTAACAATGGCCCCCATCACTTGAGCTCAGACCATTCGGTTGTTGGGGTCAAGTGATGTGATGTCTCATTAATGGGGCACGACAGTCGAGGCAGGAGTATTTGAGTTTAAGCACCAAAACCTTCGCTCTTCTGATCTGTATGCCGCGCCGGTTTGAAACCCACGATACATAGACGCTTGGATTACTGACACGTGTTACTATACGATAAGGTGATTCAGATCATCGTGCGATATACCTTTACTTTGAAAAGGCGGTTTTGGAGAGACAAAAAACTTCATCGTCTCAAAAATTCTCGAACTTCAGCTTTTGACAATGACTTCCTCCTCCCCTCGTGTCTCCACTAGAGCATCAGCTTCTGTTTCTCAAAAGGGTAAAGGGGTAGCCGTTGCACCCGAACTAGTTTCTGTTTAGGTCTCTTGTGTGGGGGCTGACCAAATTCCTGACTTTCAAAGCAAATACGTCAGGTGTGATTACCAGATCCGGATGCCCCAAAGGGAAGAAAGAGTTCATCTTCCCAGTGATTGCGAAGTTGGAGTTTACATCAAGGCTTTTCAACATGGGCTTCGATTTCACATGCACCCCTTCATGCTTTGTGTGTTGAAGACACTGGGTCTTTCCCTTTGTCAATTGTTGCCGAACACTGTGGGCATCTTGGTTAGTTTCATTGCATTATACGTACTAAACAGAATTGAACCATCCATGGATTTGTTCAATTTCTTTTTTGTAGTGCCCCCTCTCAAAACCCCAGGTTGGTATTTGATAACCACTCGCCGAGGCAGAAAATTGTTTACTGATCTTCCTACCTCAAATCCAAAATGGAAAGGCCAATTTGTGTTTGTGGGATTTCCTGGTGAGTTGAGCTTCGTCACCCGATGGGAGAATCCCGAGCTCGGAATGTATGAAGAGAAGGCTCTTTCTAAGGAAGAGAAATGTTTGCTGATTCTCTGATGAAGTTTCCTGAGGAGAAGAGGTCAACGAAATGGCTTTTGTCTTATCTCATATTGCTTGAAACAGCGTGGAAGAAAGGTCGATTCCCTCGCTTGTCTTTACCCAGTTTTTCTTCTCCTTGAATTTTTCCTTGTCTTTACACGAATGGTCGCAATAGAATACCAGGAGGAACCCGAAGTGCAGGAGGCGCTTGAAGTTTCCATTAGAGAAGCTGAGGAAAATCTGCCTTCCCCTCAGGTGGGTCATCAGGAAGGTGTAGTAGTTGGAATTACTAGGACTTTAACTCTAGTAATTCATGAAGCTCCCCAGTCGATACGCCCACAGAAGAGGAAAGAGAAGCACCCCTCGGTTGAAGTTAAGAAGCCCGAGACCAAGAAGAAAAAGTCAAGGTGAAAGCTTATCACCGATGAATCATAATTGCTCAAGTCGAATGACTCCATTATCCTGATTGCAGCCTCAGAACAAATGGGAGCTTCTGAGCATGATCGGGATCTCGAGTGGGGCCAAGACCTAGTTCGGAGAAAGGAGTCATCCTCCGCTCAGGGACCATCTTTACGCCAAGATTCCTGGCTCTGGAGAGGTTTGTTTCCTTCGGAGCAGTTGGCTAGGGACATTTCCCCTGAATTTAGGTCTATCTTATTGGAAGATAGATCATCTCAAGCCTCGGTTGAATTCATTGAAGAAGATCTTTTTCGGCCGAATTTTCCAGAGGTAAAAGAGGAATCGGCCCTTCTAGATTGTGGGATGTCTCTCATCTGGCTGAGAATTCGACCCTTTCCAGAGATATGGCCATGTTGGTGAGGATCGATTATGAAAGGCTAGCCATGTTCGTCGAAACTTTCAGGTAATGATTATACATATCCCCATTTTGCTTGAACCAAGAGTTTGGGATTAATCACCTTGCCCATCTACAGACCATCTTGGCTAACATTGAGTTATGCCACCGCTCATTAGCGGTGGCTAATTATGAGGCCAATCTGACTAGGGAGAGGAAGGAGGTAGAATTAGTTAAAATGGCTACCGAGAAGGTGGAAGTGAAGATTAAATGAAGGGAGCTTCTCATTAAGATGCTCAAGTCTCAGGTGGTTCAACTTGAGCAAAGCTTGGGGGAATCTCATACGAGGGAGGCCAGCCTTTTGATGGAGGTTGATCAATAAATTGCTCGAGTGAACGAGCTTTAGGCTCGACCTTCTATCGACTCCTCAGAATTCATCGCGAAAGAGATCACAAAGAAGGTTATCCAAGATTATAGGGATACCTTTCCCAATTAGGATGAGTTATATATACAAGGTTATAAACGATGTCGTCAAGAGTTAACGAATCGATTCCCCAATCTTATGAACGAAATCGACCAAGTCCCCATTGTTATGGATGCTGATGAACCGAACAGCTCGTCGGACGGGGTTGGTCAAGCTGTGACCGAGGAAGCTGCCATCCCGGTTGATGAAGAAGTCATCGAGACGGGTGGTATTGCAAGTGCAACTGCTTCGAGAGAGCAAGAACATACCACTTCTGTCGAGGGTATTCAAGGGCATATCGCTTCGGTCGAGGGACCTTAGATATTTTTCACTCCCCTAGGTTGTTTGAACACACCCCGCCTTTTTTCCTTTTTTATATTGGGGGTGTAAACTTTGTAAAGGTATGGCCAACATGTTTTGTAAGAGAATGACAAAAACACATAATATAACCAAAATAGTTTGGTACCTCTTTGGATTTTTTTCAAAGAGCATTAAAGCTCTTTATTTCCAGTTGGCCCCTTTTGACAAGTCAATCAGTCTCCTAAGACGAAGGTAGCGATTGAGTTGTCGAATGATTCTCTAAATATAATCAGGAAGCGGGAGCGGTGACCCCTCTCATTTGGTATGGTGACGATGGTGGTTTTAGTAGCGAGGGAATGGTCCCTTAGCTTACTTTTGACGATGATAGTCGTTCTGTGGCAAGGTGGTGGCCCCTCGATTTTCAGTTGACATCAAGGATGTCATTCGGTTGTGAATGAGATGGTCCCTTCGACTTATGGCTAATGATGAAGGTGGTCGTTTAGTGGCGAGTGGTGACTCCTCGTCTTACGCCTGACAATGGTCGATGTCATTTGGTTGCGAGGGACATGGTCACTTCGACTTACGACCAACGACAGAGGTAGGTCGTTCAGTTGCAAGGGAGTAGTCCCTTCGACTTATGACTGAAGACGATAGTTATTCAATGGTGAGGGGTGGCCCCTCGGCTTATGGTTGACGATAGTCGATGCTGTTTGGTAGCGAGGGACATGGTCCAGTCGTTTTATGGCCAACCACGTAGGTGGGTCATTCAGTTGTGATGGGGTATAACCTTCGTCTTATGTCTGACAACGATTAATGCTGTTTGGTTGAGAGTGTCATGGTCCCTTCGACTTACAACCAACAACAAATTTGGATCATTCAGTTGTGAGGGAGTAGTTCCTTCGACTTACGGTTGATGACGATAGTTGTTCAGTGTCGAGGGGTGGCCCCTTGGCTTACGATCGACGACATTCGACTTCGTTTGGTAGCAAGGGACATGGTCACTTCGGCTTACGACCAACGACAAAGTTGGGTCGTTTAGTTGTTAGAGGGTAGTCTCTTAGACTTACGGCTGATGACGATCGATGTTGTTTCGTTTTGATGGATATGGTCTCTTCAGCTTACGACCAATGATAAAGTTGGGTTACTCAGTTGCGAGGGAGTAGTCCCTTCGACTTATGGCTGACGACGATAGTGGTTCAGTGATGAGGGATGGCCCCTCGGCTTACGGCTGATGATAGTCGGCATCATTTGGTAGCAAGGGACATGGTCCTTCTGGATTACGACCAATGATAGTTTTAGTTACGAGGGGGTAGCCCCTTCAACTTACGGTTGACGATGATCGAAGTCGTTTGGTAGCGAGGGACATGGTCCCTTCGGCTTACGGCCAACGACGAAGTTGGGTCATTTAGTTGCGAGGGGGTAGTCCATTCGACTTACAGCTGATGACGATAGTCTTTCAGTGGCAAGGGGTGGCCCTTCGACTTACAGCTGAAGACAATCGATGTCATTTGGTAGCGAGGGATATGGTCCCTTTGGCTTACTACCAATGACATAGGTGGATCGGTCAGTTGCGAGGGGGTAGCCCATTCGACTTACGGCTGATGACGATAGTCATTTAGTGGCAAGGGGTGGCCCCTCGGCTTACGACTGACGACAGTCGACGTCACTTGGTAGCAAGGGACATGGTCCATTCGGCCTATGGTCTACGACATAGGTGGGTCGTTCAGTTGCCAGGGTGTAGTCCCTTCGACTTATGACTGATGACAATAGTCGTTCAGTGGCGAGGGTAGCCCCTCGGCTTACGACTGGCGATAGTTGATGTCGTTTGGTAGTGAGTGATATGGTCCTTTCGGCTTACGGCCAACGATGTAGGTGGATCGTTCAGTTGCAAGGGAGTAGCCACTTCGACTTGTGGCTGACAATGAAAGTCGTTCAATGCCGAGGGGTGCCCCTTGGCCTACGGCTAACGACATTTGATGTCGTTTGGTTGCGAGGGACATGATCCCTTCAGCTTGCGACCAATGACGAAGTTGGATCGTTCAGTTACGAGGGAGTAGTCCCTTCGACTTACAACTTACGACGATAGTCGTTTAGTGGCAATGGGTGGCCATTCGGCTTACAACGGATGACAGTTGACATCGTTTGGTAGCGAAGGACATGGTCCCTTCGGCCCATGGCCAACGATGTAGGCGGGTCGTTCAGTTTCCAGGGGTAGCCTCTTTGACTTACGGCTGAGGACAATAGTCATTTAGTGGCAAGGGGTGGCCCGTCAGCTTTTGGCTGATGACCTTCGATGTGATTTGGTTGCGAGGGATATTGTCCCTTCAGTTTACGACCAACCACAAAGTTGGGTCATTCAGTTGTGAGGAAGTAGTCCCTTTGACTTACGACTGACGATGATAGTCATTCAGTGGCGAGGGGTGTTGTCACGCCCCGCTTCCCAAAAATGTGGAGCGAGACGTGAGAAGGTCCGCTCAGACTTGAAGCTGCAAAGCTCCAAGCCCGATAAGCGTCAATCAACAATAAATTGGCAGGTCCTTGCAACGCAATATGAAACAACAATAATAATAATAAAGTGAGACAATAAGCAATTTATTAAATCTCAGAATATCCATAAAATAAATTACAATATCACAGAAAAGCCACCAGCCTCCAAAGAAAAAGCTAAGGCCCAAACATGACCAACAAAGTACAACATACAAGCAAGGGTGCCACGCACCAACAACTAACAACAAACCTAAACAAGGAAGGGAACACAGGCGACCTCTAAGACTGGTCACCAATGACCACAAACTCCTCCTCGGCAACCACTGGCTCAGCGCCAGCAAACACTACGTCCTCAGCGACAAACTCAGGCTCGGGATCTAACATGTGTCACCCAAAAGAGAAAGGGGGCACATGTCAGCAAGTCGAAAGACTTGTGCAAGGAAACTGAAAGTAACTAACAACCTAGCACTTATAATATTAAGCAATGACATGACAGTTTAGTTTGATGCAGCAGTTTAAAAAGAGAGTGTCACGCACTCACGATGTAGCAATCACTAAGCACTAATCACGATTCACTTATCACTATTAATCACTTGTGCACTAGAGATTTCGCCCGCTGGCCGGAGTGGTGGATCAGGCCAACTCGGGGATCAGGTGGTCGCATATCTCTTACCCCACCCATATGTGTCAAGCGTTGGGGTTTCCAACTAACTACGCTCGCTACTGGATCATGAGCCAGGAAGTGTATTTGGCATAGGGGTGCACCTAGCCGGTATCCGAGCGTTGGGGTTTCCAACTACAGGGATCGCTTCTGGAACACGAGCCATGAATATAATATTGTAGCGTGTGCTACGCAATCACGATGAATAATCACTATGCAATGACATGAACAGATATTTGCGTACCGTTAATGGAAATTAAACATGACTTGGCAAGCATGATGAAGGTGACGGATCTAGCTTCGTTGTCAAGCTAGATCAAAGGCGTCCAGACAGCTATCCTTTCACTGTCTAGTCTCTTTTACGCTAAAGCAAGGTAATGGCCTAAGACATGGCCCAATTCGAAAGATAGCAAGTTTCACTTGCCTCACGCCAAGGAAGATGATCAACGAGGCACGCCACAAAAGTTATCTATGGAGAGGAAATCGCTGCCACGGAGAAACAATCATCAAACAACATCCAACCTAGTTTATTATTAGGGTTCAATAAAATCACAAGGAGAGTTATGAGAAAACCAAAGGATCTAACCCTACCATATAGAAGCGAAAGATCAATGCCGAGCAAGCACGACAATGGAAGAACGATCCGGGGAAACCTAGGGTTCAGATCTGGAATGGGGAGAAAATCGGAGAAATGATGTTTTGGAAAATTTTGGGGATTTTCCCGCGACCTAGAGGAGGTGGCCTGCCTAAATGGCGAGAGGGAAGCTCCAAGGGAGGAAGGAATGGCTTGGGATGAAGGAGGAAGGGTTTGGGGATGAAGGGGGATGATTTGGGGAAGGAGGAGGTTCAGAAGAAGAGAGGGAAGAGAAGAAAACGATTGGGGGTTTATATAGAAAATCGTGTGGCGGCTAGGGCAAACCTAGGGTTTCTGGGTGAATTAGTCGGTCAAAGAAGGGTGGTTGACCGACTAGTTTGGGAACTAGTCGGTCGGTCGTTCAACTGTAACCGACTAAGAGAAAACAGTAACTCCTGAAGGAAAAATGAACTTTGAATTAGTCTGTCTGTGAAGGCTTGTAAACCGACTAGTTTGAGAACTAGTCGGTCGGTGAGTGTTCATAGACCGACTAAGAGTAAACAGTAACTCGGCTGGGAAAATGATCAATGAACTAGTCGGTTGAAGAACAATGGCTGACCGACTAGTTTGTAATCTAGTCGGTCGAAAGATGTTCTTAGACCGACTAAAGATAAATAGTAACTCCTGAATTATAATCAAAGCCCACTAGTCGGTCCATTAAGGATTGCCGACCGACTAGATTGAGATCTAGTCGGTTGGTTCTCCTTCTTGAACCAACTAACGTGCACGAAAAGTGTCGATTCGAAGCGCGAAGCTTCGGGAAGATTTCTATGGCTTCTAGGATCGATTTATACTCTAAGATATGAGCGATAAGAAGCTCGTCATGAGTGACTCACCTCAAGCTCGACGGTCTAAGGAAGGAAGCTAGAAAGTCACGACGATACGAACGAAATCGAAAGCTACGGAGATGGAAAATCACACGCAAGGAGAAAATCCACCAAGACATATATATATATATATCGATAACACTAATATAGAAAAACCAGTCGTTACATCCTACCCACCTTAGAATAAAGTCCGTCCTCAGACTTTCTAACATATCTAGTCGCTCTAGTAACTACCCTCAATCAATATCACATTATCATTCAACCACGTATAGTCATTTCAAACGCTTATACATATGCACTAGGTAGTCAATCATTTATTCTACAATCATGTATTTATTCACGCACATTATACTCCTATACTTATCATAGCCAGACAATTTCATACACGTATTTCAATCATTCATATAGTCACAACATCCTTATAGAACTATTAAATACTTATCACATACCATGGTGCACATACTCACAAAAAACCAAATAGTTCACGCCACATTTAGATAACTACCTATGAACCAAATAATAAGGATACACTACTCCCTATATCTCCTAGTGCACATCCAATGCCAAACAATCAATATGTGTAATCTCACCATACCATTATTAAAACAAGTTCACTATATCTAATATACATTCACCATCATTATAATTTCACAATTTATAGTCATTCAAATGCATGCACACATTTCACCATATTATCACTTCATATATAGTCCTATAGCTATAATCACGACACACCACACATACCATAGTCACCAATTCCTATAACGATCACATACTTACCCGTGCATGGTGCACATCCATGCACGCTAATGTAACATTCATATATACCACTATATACTCAGCACATATACACACTTAGCTTTAGCTAGCACACATATATTCACGCAACCAAGTCCTTAGTGAATAACTATACCACAAGACCAACTCATATAACTATATATTGGTATAGCAACCCACAATCGTGTGCGTAACACAACCAGGCACAAACAATCCAAACATTATACATACATCATCCATCACTATACACCAACCACATACAATACACCAATGTACATAGAGTATACCCACTCAAGCTTGAGTGATACTCAAATCATAGCAGAGTATTCTATATACATAACACAACATCCATACATATATCAATACCAACACACATACAACTTCATAAGCACCATGAAATTAAATACACTATGACGACATATTAAATTACACTAATGGGGCCCACCAAACTATATTAAGGTTGACACGGCGACGACAAGATCTATTGGCTAGACAAAAGGAAAGAAACCGAAATCAAAAGCGTGACGAATGGAAAGATCGAAAAGCACGAGTTCATCTAGGACGAAGGTAAGGAGCCAGACTGGTTAGATGAACTAGGGTAAAACTGTGATTGCTTAGGTGGGAAGAGTAAGAGGTAAGGATACCCTTATGGAATAGAGAAAAATAGTATGTAAAAGTTTTAAGTTAAAATACGAAAAGTTTGAAAACCGTTATACTTCAAAAGTTGGAGTCCCTTTTCGTATAAAAATATTTAGAGGTCGATAAAACAAATTGTTCGAAATAAGCTTGAGTCGAAGATACATGATAGGAGAAAACGGTTTATTGGTTTATATAAAATCATTATAAAAGGAAGTAAATCATTTACACGAATATTAAGATCGTAGTTTAGGAAAATATTACACGGTAGTAATTTAATAACGTTTGCAAAGTTTGAAATGAAATTAAATTAACTGAAGAATTTAAACTCAGGTTAAATGCTTTCAAAGTCTTTAAGTCAGGGGAAAATTTAAAATAATCAATATTGAAACTTCTTTTAGAGGAATCAGGAATGGCCAAAAAGAACTGTTTTATACAAAGCTCTTAACATATGAGCTAACGAGCCTAGTACGGATATATAAAAATATTTGAAATTCAATTTAGTTTAGAAATTATTCTAAGAGCATGTATGGTAAACGGAAAGATAATAATAGCTTATTAGTAGTATTATCAAAATTGGTGGTAAAACTTTAAAATCAAATTATGGAAGGTCTAGATCAGGAAATGGTTTTGAAAAGTAATTTTACGAAAATCGGAACTAGGAAAAACATTGAGCTTAAAATCGACTTGCTGAAATCATATGCGACTTGAAAAGTATATTAAAGGAAGCGCGACGAGTCATTTGAACCGCATAAATAAGAAAGGAAAATTATAAATCGAATTGGGAAAAATAGAAGTACGGCTCAGAGTACAATTAATATGTGAAAAGGAACAAGATATTTAAATAGGTATGAAAAGTATAGGCTGGAAAAACATTATAAAACAGTAATCAAAATCTCGTCAAAACTTTCGAAATTTCAAAATGAATTTAAGTCAACGGAAAAGCATGAAGTCCAAATACATATATTAAAAGTTTTCGAATGAGTTTAAACCTTGCGAATAAGGGAATCGAAAATACTTCCAAAGATTCAGCATTTGCGATAAAGAGATTTTAAAGTATGTATGCTAAACGGTTAGAATAAATCTCATAGTTTAGAAAAATGGTATATCGAATTTTCAAAATAGTATTAGAGTCCTTAAACCGAAATGCGAAAAAAAAAATATAGATTAGAAAATGGTTACAAGATAGTAATTTAAAATTACGACCAAATAGACTTTGAAATCTAAGAATTGCTTTAACTTAACCGAAGGTAAGGGAAATATACGAGAAGGGGATTTAAAACAAAATTTAAATTGAGTAAAAACTTTAAATAAGGAAAGCATTTAAAAATGACTTGGAAGATTCAAGATTTGCAACGGATAAGATTTGAAAGGTCAACGATTATCGAAACGTGGTGGTCATGGGGATCGAGGCAAGGAATTTGTCGCATGATCGAAACATAAACACGTCTAGGATATGACTCAAGAACCTACGGGAAACTCATACGGTCGACCAACTAAAGATTAGAAAACTTAGCGCTAAGACTTTCTAAGGAACTAGACAATAATGAAATGCGTTCAGCTTGGTCCGAAATCGATGAACCCAAGCGAACGACCAAAGAAATCCTAGGAATCTATCATGGTCAGAGCTAGACAGGAATCACTAAGGTAACTCTTAGGACTATCAAATCAATCACTAACATGGAGTCTAACTAACAATCAAGGATCCCTAACTAGCAAGCACAAACTTCTAACTAAGTCTCACTATGGTCCTGATCTAATGGATTTCCTACCAAGATGGGACAGATGCTCTAACACACCTACCAGCCACCTAAGACATAGGAACGCTAAAAACCTAGACTCCGGGCTTATAACTTGGATGTTCTAATTTATTTAATGGACATTCTATAATTATTATTGTTGTTCCGATAGTTCGCATTTGCAAATGGACCTGCATGGGCCACCAATAAAACCTGTCACGCCCCGCTTCCCAAAAATGTGGAGCGAGACGTGAGAAGGTCCGCTCAGACTTGAAGCTGCAAAGCTCCAAGCCCGATAAGCGTCAATCAACAATAAATTGGCAGGTCCTTGCAACGCAATACGAAACAATAATAATAATAATAAAGTGAGACAATAAGCAATTTATTAAATCTCAGAATATCCATAAAATAAATTACAATATCACAGAAAAGCCACCAGGCTCCAAAGAAAAATCTAAGGCCCAAACATGGCCAACAAAGTACAACATACAAGCAAGGGTGCCACGCACCAACAACTAACAGCAAACCTAAACAAGGAAGGGAACACAGGCGACCTCTAAGACTGGTCACCAATGACCACAAACTCCTCCTCAGCAACCACTGGCTCAGCGCCAGCAAACACTACGTCCTCAGCGACAAACTCAGGCTCGGGATCTAACATGTGTCACCCAAAAGAGAAAGGGGGCACATGTCAGCAAGTCGAAAGACTTGTGCAAGGAAACTGAAAGTAACTAACAACCTAGCACTTATAATATTAAGCAATGACATGACAGTTTAGTTTGATGCAGCAGTTTAAAAAGAGAGTGTCACGCACTCACGATGTAGCAATCACTAAGCACTAATCACGATTCACTTATCACTATTAATCACTTGTGCACTAGAGATTTCGCCTGCTGGCCGGAGTGGCGGATCAGGCCAACTCGGGGCTCAGGTGGCTGCATATCTCTTACCCCACCCATATGTGTCGAGCGTTGGGGTTTCCAACTAACTGCGCTCGCTACTGGATCACGAGCCAGGAAGTGTATTTGGCATAGGGGTGCACCTAGCCGGTATCCGAGCGTTGGGGTTTCCAACTACAGGGCTCGCTTCTGGAACACGAGCCAGGAATATAATATTGTAGCGTGTGCTATGCAATCACGATGAATAATCACTATGCAATGACATAAACAGATATTTACGTACCGTTAATGGAAATTAAACATGACTTGGCAAGCATGATGAAGGTGACGGATCTAGCTTCGTTGTCAAGCTAGATCAAAGGCGTCCAGACAGCTATCCTTTCACTGTCTAGTCTCTTTTACGCTAAAGCAAGGTAATGGCCTAAGACATGGCCCAATTCGAAAGATAGCAAGTTTCACTTGCCTCACGCCAAGGAAGATGATCAACGAGGCACGCCACAAAAGTTATCTATGGAGAGGAAATCGCTGCCACGGAGAAACAATCATCAAACAACATCCAACCTAGTTTATTATTAGGATTCAATAAAATCACAAGGAGAGTTATGAGAAAACCAAAGGATCGAACCCTACCGTATAGAAGCGGAAGATCAATGCCGAGCAAGCACGGCAACAGAAGAACGATCCGGGGAAACCTAGGGTTCAGATCTGGAATGGGGAGAAAATATGGAGAAATGAGGTTTTGGGGATTTTGGGGATTTTCCGGCGACCTAGAGGAGGTGGCCGGCCTAAATGGCGAGAGGGAAGCTCCAAGGGAGGAAGGAATGGCTTGGGATGAAGGAGGAAGGGTTTGGGGATGAAGGGGGATGATTTGGGGAAGGAGGAGGTTCAGGAGAAGAGAGGGAAGAGAAGAAAACGATTGGGGGTTTATATAGAAAATCGTGTGGCGGTTGGGGCAAACCTAGGGTTTCTGGGTGAATTAGTCGGTCAAAGAAGGGTGGCTGACCGACTAGTTTGGGAACTAGTCGGTCGGTCGTTCAACTGTAACCGACTAAGAGAAAACAATAACTCCTGAAGGAAAAATGAACTTTGAATTAGTCTGTCTGTGAAGGCTTGTCAACCGACTAGTTTGAGAACTAGTCGGTCGGTGAGTGTTCATAGACCGACTAAGAGTAAACAGTAACTCGGCTGGGAAAATGTTCAATGAACTAGTCGGTTGAAGAACAATGGCTGACCGACTAATTTGTAATCTAGTCGGTCGAATGATGTTCTTAGACCGACTAAAGATAAACAGTAACTCCTGAATTATAATCAAAGCCCACTAGTCGGTCCATTAAGGATTACCGACCGACTAGATTGAGATCTAGTCGGTTGGTTCTCCTTCTTGAACCAACTAACGTGCACGAAAAGTGTCGATTCGAAGCGCGAAGCTTCGGGAAGATTTCTATGGCTTCTAAGATCGATTTATACTCTAAGATATGAGCGATAAGAAGCTCGTCATGAGTGACTCACCTCAAGCTCGACGATCTAAGGAAGGAAGCTAGAAAGTCACGACGATACGAACGAAATCGAAAGCTACGGAGATGGAAAATCACACGCAAGGAGAAAATCCACCAAGACATATATATATATATATATATATATATATATATCGATAACACTAATATAGAAAAACCAGTCGTTACATCCTACCCACCTTAGAATAAAGTCCGTCCTCGGACTTTCTAACATATCTAGTCGCTCTAGTAACTACCCTCAATCAATATCATATTATCATTCAACCACGTATAGTCATTTCAAACGCTTATACATATGCACTAGGTAGTCAATCATTTATTCTACAATCATGTATTTATTCACGCACATTATACTCATATACCTATCTTAGCCAGACAATTTCATACACGTATTTCAATCATTCATATAGTCACAACATCCTTATAGAACTATTAAATACTTATCACATACCATGGTGCACATACTCATAAACAACCAAATAGTTCACGCCACATTTAGATAACTACCTATGAACCAAATAATAAGGATACACTACTCCCTATATCTCCTAGTGCACATCCAATGCCAAACAATCAATATGTGTAATCTCACCATACCATTATTAAAACAAGTTCACTATATCTAATATACATTCACCATCATTATAATTTCACAATTTATAGTCATTCAAATGCATGCACACATTTCACCATATAATCACTTCATATATAGTCCTATAGCTATAATCACGACACACCACACATACCATAGTCACCAATTCCTATAACGATCACATACTTACCCGTGCATGGTGCACATCCACGCACGCTAATGTAACATTCATATATACCACTATATACTCAGCACATATACACACTTAGCTTTAGCTAGCACACATATATTCACGCAACTAAGTCCTTAGAGAATAACTATACCACAAGACCAACTCATATAACTATATATTGGTATACCACCCACAATCGTGTGTGTAACACAACCAGGCACAAACAAACCAAACATTATACATACATCATCCATCACTATACACCAACCACATACAATACGCCAATGTACATAGAGTATACCCACTCAAGCTTGAGTGAGACTCAAATCATAGCAGAGTATTCTATATACATAACACAACATCCATACATATATCAATACCAACACACATACAACTTCATAAGCACCATGAAATTAAATACACTATGACGACTTATCAAATTACACTAATGGGGCCCACCAAACTATATTAAGGTTGACACTGCGACGACAAGCTCTATTGGCTAGACAAAAGGAAAGAAACCGAAATCAAAAGCGTGACGAATGGAAAGATCGAAAAGCACGAGTTCATCTAGGACGAAGGTAAGGAGCCAGATTGGTTAGATGAACTTGGGTAAAACTGTGATTGCTTAGGTGGGAAGAGTAAGAGGTAAGGATACCCTTATGGAATAGAGAAAAATAGTATGTAAAAGTTTTAAGTTAAAATACGAAAAGTTTGAAAACCGTTATACTTCAAAAGTTGGAGTCCCTTTTCGTATAAAAATATTTAGAGGTCGATAAAACAAATTGTTCGAAATAAGCTTGAGTCGAAGATACATGATAGGAGAAAATGGTTTATTGGTTTATATAAAATCATTATAAAAGGAAGTAAATCATTTACACGAATATTAAGGTCGTAGTTTAGGAAAATATTACACGGTAGTAATTTAATAACGTTTGCAAAGTTTGAAATGAAATTAAATTAACTGAAGAATTTAGGATATTGTCCCTTCAGTTTACGACCAACCACAAAGTTGGGTCATTCAGTTGTGAGGAAGTAGTCCCTTTGACTTATGACTGACGATGATAGTCATTCAGTTGCGAGGGGTGTCCCTTCGGCTTATGGTTGAAAACATTCAATGTCGTTTGGTAGCGATGGTCATGGTCCCTTTGGCTCATGGCTAATGACACTTGTGGGTCATTTAGTTGTGAAGGGGGTATCCTATTCGACTTACGGCTGATAGGGATAGTCGTTCAGTGGTGAGGGGTGGCCCATCGGCTTACGATTGACGACAGTCGATGTCGTTTGGTTGTGAGGGACATGGTCCCTTCGGCTTACGACCAACAACAAAGTTGGGTCGTTCGGTTACGAGGAAGCAGTCCCTTCAACTTACGGCTAACGACGATAGTCGTTCAGTGGCGAGGGATGGTCCATTGGCTTATGGCTAACGATAATCGATGTCTTTTGGTAGCTAGGGATATGGTCCCTTTGGATAACGGAGTTACGGCTGACGACGATAGTCGTTCAGTGGCGAGGGGTGGCCCCTTGCCTTACGACTGACGACATTCGATGTCGTTTGGAAACGAGGGACACGGTCCCTTCAGCTTACAGCCAATTACATAGGTGTGTCGTTTAGTTGCGAGGGGGTAGCCCCTTTGACTTATGGCTGATGACGATAGTTGTTCTTCATGTCCACTTTCATCAAGATAGCATATGTGAATCTTGGTCCATCTACGATTTCTCTAGGGATTGGATCATCGTAAGAAGAATGCTTTTCGAAGATTAATCGAGCATTAGGTGGAATAATCCTCTCGAGACACGAAATACATACATGTCATGTTGTGAAAATGTTCTTCGAAGAAAAGTAAACTTTATTTATTTGGAAAGCATAAACATTTGATAATAAAAGAATAACATACATGCATTTTTATTTTGCTTGGATCTATCCCTGTCTGGCGCTATCTGGTCTTTGCTCGAAATCTTCAATCGACCACCTTGGTGACTGGCGATCCTACCATTGGCCCCTTGCCCTTTTGCTTCGAGGCTCCTTCTTTGGTTTGCGGGTCGTCACCAACCTTCTTTGGATGACCACGCTTGACCAGGACGTCAATTTCTTTCTTGAAAGTCCAGTAATCATTGGTATCATACTCATGATCATTGTGGTACCTGCAGAATTTGAGGTCATCTCTTTTTTCATACTTGTTCTTCTTAACAAGTTCGTGGATAAGTCCTTATTGTTGGGCATATGCCATGACTTCTACCTTGGGGGCATTTGTCTTAGTATTGGCATCTTTAGCAAGATGCTCCTTGCTCCGAGGACTCTTGTCTTTTTGTCGTCGATCTTGTGGATCCTGATGGGGGTTCCCTCAGGATCATGCTTCTCGCCTTGTGTCATCATGACATTGAGGTCTCTTTCTTCTAAGCAACGATTGCTTTTTTAAGGCCATGAAACTGTCCATTATGATGAACAACTCTACATGATTGTTTAGTAGATATTGATGAAGTGATTTCATCAAGTCTGTATTTCAGACTGCTTGGGTGAGATCCCTAATGATAGTAGCATCGGGGACGTCCTCCACCTCCATCCTTTCTTTGTTGAAACACTGAATGAAATCTCGAATCGATTCTTTCTCACCTTGCTTCAAGGTGAAGAAGTGAGATGACTTTCTCTTGGGGCGTCTCCCTGCAACAAACTGCCTGTAGAAAACACCAGACAATTCGTCAATTGACCCGATGCTATCATCGGGAAATTTATTGTACCATCCGTCTACCGCCTTTGTCAACGTAGTGTGGAAAGCTCGACAGAGGTACAACTCGTCGGCTCAGTGAAGTTCAATCATGCTTTGATATATATGGACATGCTCCGATGGATCACCCTTGATGTCATACATCTGCAAGGATGGAAGCTTGAATTTGGGAAGTAGTGGGCGGACAGGATGTTCCCCTTCTGAGGAGTCCGTCGGTTAGCAGGAAAAGCGAGTGGGACTCTTTCCTCCTTGTGATGTTGGTGAGTGGTACTAGAAGAACTAACATGGCTTTCTTCCCTATCCTTTCTCTTCTCTCCAACTGCAAGGTTGGGTGGACTACGACCTTGAGTGAGGTAATCTATTACCTTGTCCAAGACGCTGCAAGTGGCTTGCCCATTAATGGAGGACCCAGGACCTCTCATGTGCCCAGATGAGTGGTTGTTGTTCCCCATCTCTCCCCTTCATTGATATGTAGGAGTTGTATTAAGCTGCGAGTTGACCTGCCGCTCAGTTCCTTGCTCGCCCAACCTCAAATCTCTGGGAGTAGTTCGCTCCCCTGTTGGCATTTGCACTAGATTGGGGGACAACTACTCCTTATCAACTTGTTATGGGCGTACAATGCTTTGTTGCATAGCAGTGACTAGCATGGTGAGGCTATTTTCGATTTCCACAGCAAACTTGTTGAATTGATCCTGAGTCACCATAGGCACTTTTGGTTCCTTTGATGACAATTCAGAATCTCCGGCATCTTCGACGAGAACATTCTCCTCGTTATGAGTGTTCTCAGCCAGACCAAGAATTGGTTCAGTGTTCTTGGGTCCAGTCGACATGGGGCTATAGTTGCTTTGGGATGTAGACTGGGTGTTTCCCATAGACGGTGTCAACTGTTAATGCCAAAATTGGCACCAACAGTAATTGGGTTGATGTGGACTCTTCTGTTGAGATGGAGCCTCGTTGGCTGGTGAAGTGGGAACCTCAGTTGGCAGAACCAGTGTTGATGGAGGTTGGGATGAGAAGCAGTGCAGAGGCTTGTTCGACCTTCAAGTTGGGTCGACCCTCGAACAACGGTCGACGAGAGCTACTGTTTGACCCTTGTGCTAGATTAAGCCTTGATCTCCTGCACCACAAAGGAACGTCAGGGGGGGTCAGATCTGGGTTCCAACCCAAGTCCCCTTCGATGCTTAAATTAGGATTGGACTTACGTGAAGGCTCGTGGTTGTCGAGATCGACTCACGGAGGTTCATCTCGAATCAGTCACCTCAAGCTTTTCGGAGGAATAAATATAAGTGTGGAAGAATAATAATTCCGAGTATCAGATGTTTTGTACCTTCCCTATCCCCCATTCTAATTGTTGTTCTCATATTTATAGACCAGAGTCTCCTCAGTGACGTTAGGGTATTTAACGATCACCAATTATGGTGGCACGATCCTCCCTCATCAATAAGGGTAACCGTTGCCCATGCCTCCCACCATTTATGAGTCATTATCAACTACCTCCTTAAGCAACAGAAGCTCAACGGGCAAATGGCATGTGAGTTTTTACTGAGTTGACACTTGGCCTCCTTCGTGGGCCCAAGGGGCTTGGTGGGCTCAGACAATATCTCGGTAGGCTTCTTGGAAACCTTAATTTCCTTTCCTTGAGTGCCGGCCTAATGATTTAACAACACTGATCCATGTAATGATCTCATAGCAAGTCTATCCAGTACCTTGTTCTCCAACAAGTAACAATAAGTTTTATTTGTATCGCTATACATATAATTATCTCATAATTATCAACCAAACTCATACTAGTCTTAATTCATCATTGTACCTTTAACGATAAATGACTATGGATGCTTAGATTAACATAAACCAGCTATTCAAATATTATTATAATAAAACATGCAAGCAATATAACAATAACATTGAGAGAAAAATGTTATAAATGAAAAAAATGACATAACACAAAGTTCAAAATATTTGGCCTAGGGCATAACCACTAATAGAGGAGGCATGGGTTAGAGTAATGGTCAGCATTGATGAAGAAAATTATCGCCATGAATGCAAGCCATAATTGTTGAATCAATGGCCCTCATCTCCTGAGCTCAACCACATCAAAGGTAAACAATTTTAAGAAAGCCCCAAGGAAATGAAATTTCCTAACTAGAATCTCTACTATCCCGGGATGGGTCTGACCAACCCCTAAGGATAGATCTATATAACTACTGCAAAGTTAAATGCGTAAAATAATAAAGGACATACCTTTATTCTGCACGTTAGCAGAATGTCGATCCTCACGAACCAATACCCCGTGTTAGGGGCTGAAACATTTCCCTTGAACTGGACCATGTCTCGAGGTGAGTAACACCCTTATCATCGAAACAACCATGTAATCCATAAAGTTTCACCACGAGTTTATCCTCCGTCTAGATTTCGAATCTGATCCAAACTCATTTGTAGTCTTGATAGTACCCGATTAGAAGCAGGGAAGAAAGATGGAGTTTATTTTGGCTTTAGACTTAGACTTGCTCTTGTTTAGGTGGAGTTACCCATATCTAAGCTTTGGTGCGGAGTGCACCGGTACGGGTTTCAAAGAGGAAAGTTAGACCAAATTTATATTGGGAGCTAACCCCTCCTACTCTCAAAATATCTGATGTGTGACTAAAAATTTAGAGGAAAAGTTAATTACAAGTTTGCCCTTTATGAAGGCCAAACTTTAGAGAATTTTTTCTCTCTCACTGTTGAACTCTAGAAGTGATATCTTATATCAAATCGAAGAGCACTGAACGATGAACGCATATAAATAAACGGTGTGCGATTCTGAGTCTATTTGACCCCTCAAACGTACGCACGAAGTTGGCCCCAAAAACTGTATTTCGCAAAAAAAACCCAGCCACCATTAATTAGGGTTTTAAAAACCTAAGTGGGGTTCCCCACCTCCTGGCGTGCGCGACACCCACCTGGCATGCACAGGTCCAACCTGTGGGTCGGGCACGCCTGACCCGCAATGGGCGTGCCTGACCTGTAATGCCATTTATGTGCTATTGGGCTTGTTTTAATGCCTTTATGAGTCGTTTTTGAGTTGTTTGCACGGTATGAGCTCGTGCACAAGCTCAGGTTTGGGCCGAGACATTCTCTAAACTGTTATATGCCTTTATACCATCCTATGCGATCTAAAATATGCTTGTAAATATTTTACGACATATTTATTACCTTTGCATCTTATGCTCTAATGCGACATTATAAATTGTTCTAATGCCTATATCACAAACCTTTTGCGACATAATTAATTCCCATGCATCTATGCACTATTTTCCAAATCCTACATGTTACTTGACAGTGGTCTCACTCTATATGAGACCCTCAGCCTGACCCTACTACAAGCATGGCTCGAAACAACCGAAGACAGTGACCACGAGCAGCAAGTGTCGTCCCTATTTTGGTATCAAACTTATGTGGTTAGCCCATTGACATGAGTATTAACGGGACCACCCTGACTGTGTCCGTGATGAATGCCACAGTTTTGGTCCCTTCTTCATAACTATGTCGCTTAGCCAAGCCTAGGGTATGATCAACTGTCAACCCTAATACCTTGAAATCGATTAGTCTCCATCGGTCTTTAGTTAATTAATGTTGGACTTCTTCCAACATACTTTGGCCAAAGTTTTTACTAAGGACCGAACTAACAGATGGGACACTAACTCCATATAAACGAGAGAGACAAATTCTCTCTTGGTCATTACTCTTCTCGTACGCTTCAAGTGTCACCCAACCAAAGACCTTTCGACATGCATTGCCTCGAAGCTAGGTCGAAGATCTAATTGACACCGTTCACGTACAGGTTTGTACAGTGATATCAAGTCTAAGGACCAACTTATCTATCATCACTGAAAGATATCATTGATAGATGAGTTTATGTTAACCATGTGATAACTCTCGTTGGGTCGTTCAGTGAACTCATTCTCTAATGAGCACCTGTGTCTCGTCTCCGACTTCGCCAAGTCGAACGACCATGAGATCATCATCACCAATCCATGACGAAGACAAAGACACAATTGTCTATCCGATGTGTCGGTACCCTTTTCTCGAAACATCTATGACCACGACTGATTTTAGACTTATGCTACAAACGATCGAGCAATTCTCCATGATCGAGATCTCCATCTCGATATTTGTTTGGCCTCGCATTAATGCTCAGGACTTTACATAAGTTCTAATGAAGACTACATTATTATTTACTTAGGTAAATTTTTACTAAACATCTTACTATTATTTCGAACAAGATGTTCGTATTAGAGATAAATTGCCTTGAGGGCATACACATCTCCGAATATGAAGTGCACTCCCACTGGCTTGCCTTTGGGTCATCGACAAAGTTCTTCAGACACCCTTGTTGGATTAGATGCTCGATGCCCTTCCTTAGATGATATCAGTCCTCCATGTCATGGACGTGGTCCTGGTGGTACCTACAGAACTTGTTCTCATCTTACTGACCACCCTTCATCTTCGGATGCGGCTTGTTGATGTAGCCCTCGTTCTGAACGTATGCCATTATAACCTCCTTGGGAGCATTCAGTTTTGTGAAGATCATGTCATTCTTATCTGACCGATCCAGGGGGTTTCTCTCTCGCTTTCTATGATCCATCTGCTCCCGGTGGACGCCTTCTTTAGGCCTAGCTTCCTTCTTGGGTTTGGTTGGGTTCTTGAATACATCTTCCTCTCAAGCGACAAATGCTTCTTCTGCCATCATGAATTGTTCTGCTCTGGTGAGAAGCTGATCTAGGTCCCTGGGTGTCTTGTGGTGCAAGGACTTCATTAGGTCCTTACACCGAAGCCCCTTTTATAGAACAGTAATGGTTACTTCATCACTATAACTTTCAACGTTCAGCCTCTTAGTGTTGAAGCGCTTCAAGAAGTACCTTAACGTTTCACCCGGTATCTGCACCAGCTGGAACAGGTAGTCTGAGCTTCTTTTCCTCCACCTTCCCACTATGCATTGTTGGCTGAAATCTTGGGCAAAGCTTCTGAAGCTTCCAATGGATTGGTTAGGAAGCCCGTTTTACCACTCCTTTGTCGATTTCTTCTGAGTTGTATGGAAGGCTCAGAGCACCACATCATCAGCCCCTTGAATTTCCATGACCCCTTTGTAGTCTTGGACATGTTTTTGGGGATCGCCTGAGCCGTCGCACTTCTCCAGATTGGGCATCTTAAACTTGAACGGAAATCAGGAGGAGGTGATCCTTTTCTTCAGTATGTTATGGTCGTCTCCCGATCTTACTGAAGGGGAGTGGCAGCATCGAGCATCCTCTCAGTGCTTGGGTTGCTTCGGTCGGTTATTAGAAGCGCTCAAAGAATCTCTTCGGTAACATCTCTTTTCGGCGGATGGGTTCGGACATCGGGTGACGTCCCTTTGGGATTTCCTTTTGCGGTCTATCTGAGGCCTTTGGCACTGACTCATACTCTATTCCCATCGGCTTCCCAGGTGTCTTTCATTGTTCGAGATGATGCAGTGATTGTCCGCTTGCTCGGGAGGAGGTCACAGACGCTTGTAGGTGGCTGTGAACAAGTTAACGCCTCTTCACTCCTCCTCATCCCACAGAGGGATTGGGTTCTGCAGTCGTAGAGAAGACAAGGGGGGCATGCGGAACTGTTGCTTTAGGTTTGGGGATGCCTCTTCTTGTTCTGCCACTATGGCAGATCGTATTACTGGGAGTTATCAGGGAGGAATCGAGAAGTTAGGTGGGTTTTCCATTGGCCGGTGTTGCAAACCCGTGAGCCGTTCCACGAAGGCTGCCAACGCTTACATGTTGGCACCGACTTCCATAGTGAACAAGTGAAACTGCTCCAGAGTCACAACATGTGACTCAGGCATCCCTCGAGCAGAGGGGCCAGGGTCCAAAGCAGGCGGTGGATTACTGGACTCCCCCGTAATGTTTGTCCAGTAAGGCCCCTCATTGGTGGGTTGAGTCATGGATGTTATGGAAGAGAATGTGGATGCTGACTCGATTCTCACAGATGACGCCAGATATTTCAGGGTTTTTTCTCACCGCAGATGTTGTGAAGGGAATTCTGGGACCCTTAGGGCACAAAAACTCTATGCCCGTCCTAAGTCGGACGGAACATAGACAGAAATAGCAGCGGAAAATAATCATGTTAATCTAATTAACATTTAACCCTAAGGTCCAAGACCCTAATTCAAGATCTCTGCCGACTTGGGATGGGTCTGACCATCCCAAGAAGGATCTAGCCTACTGCGATTAAATTAAACTAATGCTAATAAACACATACCCGGAATCTCAACCCTGGAGCAGGCGAGATGTTTCGCACCGTCTTCCGAGCCGCTCCCGTCCCACGCCGAGACGCTCCTCGAACCGCTCTGCATCCCGAGGCGATCAATCCCGTGTCGCCGAGCCAACCACGCGCTGAAGAAAGTTTCACGCGAGTGAAACCTCCGCCTAGATTTCGGATCTGAATCCGAACTCCTTTGCGGCTTTGCTAGAGCCCTCAGGAGCAAGGCAGAAATTTATAGGGAGAGGAGAAATATTAATTTAGCTTAGATCCGAGCGTGCTCCAATATTTACGAGAGCCGCTCAGATCTAGAGCTTGGGACGAGTTTTGAGGAGGAGAGCAGACCCCTATTTATATAGGCGGCTGACGGCTCCCCTTCCCTCAAAATCCGATGTGGGACTAATTTAGAGTTAATCAAATTCAATTTAGTTTGCCTTTCACAAAGTCCAAACTTCCGTGAATTTTAACTCCCTCACCGTTGAACTTCAGGATTGATACAACCTATCAATTCGAAGGGTGTTCAACGGTGAACGCATAGGAAAAAACCGTTCGTCAATCGGAGTTTGTTTGACCCTCCAATTGACCGCTCAAAGTTCAGCCCACGGCTAGTTTTTCGCAAAAACTGAGCCGTCAAATCTGTCATTAATCCTAGGGTTCTAAACCCTGAGGTGGGGCCCAGCCTGTGGGCCCCACCAGCCAAAAGAAGCTGACTGGGCACCTGCCAGACTTGGGCATGGATGCCCAAGCCTGGCGCGGGCGCCCAGGCCCGGGCCGCCTAGGCCCGGCGCCCAAGGCGCCCGGCCCAGGGCGCCTGGGCTCCCAGGCGCCCAGGCCCGCCTGGTCGCAGGCGCAGGCGCCCAGCGCCTGGGCCTGTGCCCAGGCCCTGGTCCCTGGCTTCCTGGCTTAGCCAGGTCTGGCCAGGCACCCAGGCCAGACTTGGTCTGGCCTGAGTCAGCCTGGTCTGACCCGATCTGATCTAATGGGCTGTTTTGGCTCTAACTTGATCATGTGGCGTCTGATTTGGACGTCGTTCGAACCTGGGCGTAGACCGGGACATTCCCGTCTTACACGTGAACTTTTCCTTGCGTTTAATTCATTAAATATTGTCTTAAACTATTTAAAACTTATTTAATCTCATTTGCATCAAATGCAAAATAGTCCCTATCTAAGCTTAAATTATCATTTGCATCAAATACAAATGATCTGAGGGCATATTTCTCTACATCTCCCACTTGCACTCAGGATCATTTATCTTGAATGCAGGAGATGATTGCAAACATCGTTTGCAATATTTTATCCCTTGCATCAAATGCAAATTATTCTCCCTAACTAATTTCTACCTATTACTAGACGAAGATCGCACTCTATGTGAGACCCTACAGCCTGACCCTTACAACAGGTTGGGCTCGAAGCCCTATACGGTAGTGACCACGAGCAGTGGTTGCCGTCCCTGCTTCAGGAATCATCATTATGTGGTTGACTCATTGACATGAGTATTGTTGTGATATGGTTCCCCGGATTTGGTTTTAGATGATGAGCAAACATAAATAATGGATACTAACTTATTTGTGAGCGCAGTTATGGAGATCGTTGCCAAAATACCACGTACAACAAAAGCGACGTCTCAAGACTTCTCAATACGCGTGATCGTGTGCCTGGAGCTTCGTTGAAGCTCAAGGAGCAATATTGAAGTCAAGAGGAATGAAGATTGAAGCTTTGAAGACGGCTCGTAAGGTTGATTTTTATAGTCTTCTAGCTTCATAGATTAGAATGTTAAGCCTTGAGTAGGACTTACTTTATAATCGTCATTTCGCTCATATCTTAGAGCTAGGATTATCATAGAAGCCATTAGAAACTTTCCCGAAGCCTATCGCTTCTTCCCTCGGCTTCTTGTGCATGTTAGTTGGTTCAAGAAGAGTCACCAACCGACTAGATGACGATCTAGTCGGTCGGCAACTCTACATGAACCGACTAGTTTGCCTTCTCTATATTCAGCTCTTTCCATGACTACAGTTAGTCGGTCAAAGAAGAGTCACCGACCGACTAGATGACGATCTAGTCGGTCAGGAGTCCTTCTCAGACCGACTAGTTGTGTACAGTCATTTTCAGCCTGAGCTACTGTTTCGAGTTAGTCGGTCAAAGAACGTTTACCGACCGACTAGTTGAGAAACTAGTCGGTCAGCATTTGTTCTTAAACCGACTAAGTCATCTTGAAGTCAACCTATTCTATTTCGACGATTAGTCGGTCAAAGATCATTCACCGACCGACTAGTTGTGAAACTAGTCGGTCGGCAAGTCTTCTTAGACCGACTAGTTGTCTTTGCCTGGAATTTCACCTTTTGGCTGTTCAGCTGTTAGTCGGTCCATGTTGAATCACCGACCGACTAGTTGATGAACTAGTCGGTCAGTGATCCTTCTTAGACCGACTAGTCTGCTTCAGATTTAGATCCGTTGGAGTTTTGAAAGCGACGTTTCTCTCTCTCTTTTCTCTTGATCCTTTAAATACCTGAAGGGGTTATTTCATAGGATCCAAGGCTGCCATTTTAGAGATTTGGAGAAATCTAAGAGAAGCTATTCAACTCCATTCTAAAGCTTTCTCTTGCTCACAAGAATCTCTCCCTCAACTCTTTGAGCCATTTCCTCAAGAGAGATTCTCTCCATTGTGAGCCTTCCAAGCCAAGAGCTTGATTCTAGTCACCATACTCCACCCTAGGCTTCCATTGCTGGTCATCTTCTTGAAGCTAGGGTTTGGTGGCATCATCTTCCTCAAAATCCCTCCTTGCCCTAATTTGGTAAGATTTACTCAAGGCATAGGATTTTGTACGGTAAGAGTTTATTTCATTTACTTTCATTTTGTAAGTGTTTATCTCTCGGTTGTGAGAGTTGTGTTTGTGATCCCGGGTTGTGGGAGTCACAAATCTCTTTGTGTATGATTTGACTTGTGAAGGTTTTTCACAAGTACTTCATAGTGGAAATCTTGAGTTAGGGTTGCTAACTCAAGTATCCGGAGGGGATCCGGGTGGTTGGGACGTAGGATCACCGGGAACAAGTCGGGGAGACTTGGGTGGATCCGAACCCAGTAATATTGTTTGTTTGCGTATGTTTTAATTCTTGTTGATAATTGTTTAATTCCGCATTGTCGTTTGTTTCTTGCACAATAATTAGGAATAACTATCTTGATTATTTTAAGTACTATTCACCCCCCTCTAGTACGTGTGCAGTAGCTACCACAGGGCACTACAAGTATTGTCGGGACCACCCTGACTGTTTCCGTGATGAATTCTGCAGTTATAGTCTCTTTGTCTAAACTATGTCGTATAGATCAAGTCTAGGGTACGGTCAAACTGTCAACCCCAATAACTTGACTCCGGTTAGTTTCTATCGATCTTTTAGTCAAAAATGTTGGACTTCTTCCAATGTACTCTTGCCAGAGTTTTTACTAAAGACCGAACTAACCCTACGACACTAACTCCTATTGACCGGGAGAGACGAATCCTCTCTTGGTCATTACTCTCCTCATACGCTTCAAGTGTCACCCAATCAAAGACCTTTCGACAGGCCTTGCCTCGAATCTAGGTCATTTGATCTAAGTGGCACTGTTCACGCACAGGTTCGTCAAAATGACCTCAAGTCAAAAGACCAACTAGCCTATCATCACTCAGAGTCATCATTGACAGATTGGTCAATATAACCATATGATAACTCTTGTAGATCGTTCAGTGAACTCATTCTCTAATGAGCACCTGTGTCTCGTCTACGACTTCCCCAAGTCAAGTGATCATGAGATCATCGCCACCGCTAAACGGTGAAGACTAAGACACAATGGTCTATCCGATGTTTCGATATCCTTGTCTCGAAACATCTACGACCACGAACCCTTTTAGACTTATGCTACAGATGGTCAAACATTTCTCCATGATCGAGATACTCATCTCGATACATGTTTGACCTTGCATAAAGTCTCAGGACTTTACCTAAATTAATATCTAATGTTAACTACATTATAACATAACTTTAGATAAATTATTACCAAACAGCTTACTGTTATTTCGAACAAGATGTTTGTGCTATTCACACATGAAGATAGATAGCCTCGAGGGTATCATCTCTCAACATCTCCCACTTGCACTCAGGCCCATTTATCTCGGTATCTTATACCGTTTTTACACATAAGTTTTTCCGACTTCATGTGGTAGAGCTTTCATGAGTGGATCTGCTAAAACCGTCTACACTATAGACTTAAGGGGTTTCTATGTTCATGTTAGACCAACCATTTGAATCTCATTCAAATAATTCACTTGGTCATTCGGAATCCATAATGTTTTACTTGGATCTTATCCAGTCTCATCGTACCTTACGATAATTATTTTAAATTAGTCACTCGTCATTTCAAATGGCTCATATTTATTTCTGATAAAGTGTCAAACCTTTTGAAAACTTTGTCTAAATAAATGTTCCATCCCTTTGATGTCTCACATGTAATTTATACGCTCCCACTGACCTTGAAAACTTCCTGGTTAATTCATATAAGTTGGTCCGTCTAAATCATATTTAGAAAAACGAACTTATAAGTGAATGTTCCAATTTTTCATGGTCAACTTGAGCGTTTACATCGAGCTTGGTCCGAGTAGATTCGTACACATCTGCTGGCGAGACGGTTTCAACATAATCCGTTTATAGGAATTAAGATGAAAACTGTTCTCAACCAACATGATTGCACTTCACTATTTTCCTTTCTGCACAAATCTTTCAACTTAAAGATTTACTTGTAGAAAGTGAGGAAAACATTTTCCTTGGGCACGTAAACTAAATTCCAAAATTTATTTACGCACACAGACCTATTCTGATTGCATCAAATTTTAAATCGGAGTTACTACTCCGAATTTTCATCCTAGAAGTTGGCTAACTCATCATCAATTATGATGTCTAACTCAACTCTTCGTCTTACGAGATTCGAGTAATTATACAAATTCTTAATGATTGATTTTATGAATATCTTATTGATAATGTCCTCACAGAACATTATCAAAACCTAGGCATTACTATCTGGGACTTAACCCAGAAGGAGGACTTAACTCAGAGTCACTTACAATGGATCACACCAAGTCTAATTAAGTGTGATTCACACCTTTTAACACACGGATGTGTTAACAGACTTGACCAGAGAGAAAATCACATTTTCTTTTAATTACGCAAGATTTAATGTAGCTAAGTATTTGACCATTCGATCTAATCGAATCAGTTTAAATACTTTAGTCATTTCGTTCTTTATTTTATCATACTTGTGTTTCATCAAGAACACGTGTCTTAATAAAATATACGAATAACTTAATTTGGTTAATCTAGACTCGGGTTCATCAATATGTACCAGACTGAGTTCGACAACTCATTCTCCCACTGTCTTACAGATGGGTTTCGGCCATTCTATCTAAGAGGATAAGACTCACAAGTGTCCGCAGACTTCATAATACGAGAGGTCAGACCCCTCTTTATGTGACTTGTGAAGCTTAGTCTCTCGATACGGCCTAGTCTATTTTTCCATACAAGTTTGCTACTATCTTGTGTATTTATATATATTAACATTTAATATATATATTATCGTTATACATAAATTACTAACACAAAACATTGCTTCAGAAGCGAGGTGACGACATTCGTCAAATTGTGTTAGACGTCTTTTGTATAACAATAATTATAAAATCGTGACATCAAAATGTGTCACATTTTCATTTCCTCCTACTTATGCATTTACTAATGATAAATTAAACTATTAAACTCGATTGACTTTCCAGAGTGCAATCTTCCTTTTCTAAATCATATTTAGATATTAAATAGCCCAACATAAATAAATAGCTATGTAAGCATCTCATGTATCCAAACGCCTGAGAGTTGCAATCTTGAGTGTAGCTCAAGAAGTTGCTTGTCTCAAGATTCGGTTGGGATACATAGCCTTGCCCCGCTCATGTACTCGTATTCGACTCAAACAATTTGATCAAATTCTCGAACTTTGCGGATCAGAATTGTTTGTCCATACAACCTTGAGGGTAGCTCGACAAGTTGTAGGGAGAAACATACTTCGAATATCATATATGTTCAAGCTGCCACATATAGAGACGAGTGACATGTAGCGTGAATTTATTTGTTGGACCCAGAACTTAATGAAATCATATTTCTTAAGTCTGTTCTTTAGAAGGTTATTTTAATGTCACCGAGAGTATAGTTTAATCCTATCAATTAGAATTTAACTTGATATTCAATTAATCAACCTATTTGACCAATTAACTAATTTCATTAAAAATTATATTTTGATTCCTTCGGTAAACATAGTCTTGCCCTAGTTTTGGCATATGTTCAAATTTAAATATAGGTAGAATGGCTTTTATCTATCTATATCCTCCCACTAATTTTACGATCGTTTCAAAGCTTAATAACGAACGATTTAATCAAATTAAAATTAATGGGTAAGAGGTCCAATCACCTTGAGCCTAACAACCTTGAGGGTAACTCAACAAGTTGCTTGACTCCGCGATCAGAAGATGACTCTTCATCGATCATATCAGATATAACCCACTTAATCAGTTTTTACCCCTAGCCATTTGTGATCATGAGGGTGCTCATCCAAATCACAATGTCTAGTCTAGTCGGACCCTTGTTTTCGTGTCTAGCCTGACTTGCTCGGCGCTCGGGGTATTCACGACACGTCGGTTTGGGTCAGGACTTAGACTACATCTAGTCAGACTACATCATTGACTGAACTTACGCCGGTGCTCGGGGTACGAGACGACGGTTTAGGTCAGTCAAGATTTCATCTTATGTATTTAAGGAGTTGGTTTCCACAGGGTTGCCATGTCACAGCTTGAGGGTATCTCAACAACTGTAACACGGGTCCTATAGTAGCTAACCCCAAAAACAAGGAGGGCTACGGCTAATCTTGAAAAAGATTATTAACGTATTTGACTTAGATATAGTCCAGGGTGTCATACAATCATGACTCACGACATTGCGGTCCAGCGGAACACAGCCAGGGAATTGACTAAGCCAGGATCACTATCCCTTAAAGGGTGATCCAGAACTCTTAGCCAAGCACATTGACTGGATCATGGTCCATTGAATGAAGCTTGTCATTTTTATATGTGTGCCATAGACTAAATAGCTTTTATTAACAACTAATTAATCCTATCAACTAGTTGCATCCTTAAATTCAAAATTTTAGGATTTGTTTAATAACTTTTATTAAGTCCTTATCAACTATAAGGTTCACGTGCTATCCTAATCGTTATTAGGATTTTAATAAATTTTATTAACAACGCTAAAAGCGAAGTCCTTTAATGAGAATTAATTATAACAATTAGAATTAAGATTCATTAAAAGGACTACCCTAATCAGGAATTAGGTCTTGGAGTGTTGTTAATGTTTTATTAAAACATAGCATGTCATTAAAATTCAAGTAATAAATTTTAATCATTTTTAATGGCTAACCTAAAGGGTTGTCTTGTGTTATCAAATAAGGGACAAGAAGAACTAGCCATTAAAATAAAGCTACACTAATTTATCGCATAAAGATAGTGCACAACTATTTAACAATTAAATAGACTAAGTTTATCGCATAAACAATTTTAGCATGCATACATAAATTTAACATTTAAATTTAAAATATGATTTTAAAATTTTTTATTTTTATCTCATAAAAACTTGTTTTTAAAATCACAAATTTGCATGCTACTTTAAAATTTTATCGCATAAAAATTTTAACCTTTTAAAATCAGTTTTAAAATATCTCATAAAATTAAAACATCATTTTAAAAAACTTTCATGCTTAAAAATTTATCATATAAAATTTTAGGCACTTTAAACTTATCACATAAATTTTAAAAGATTTAAATTTAGTTTAAAATTATCACATAAATTTTAAAACGTCATTTAAAAAATTTTCATATTCAAAAATTTATCAAATAGAATTTTTGAACATCTAAAACATTTTTTAAAAATTTATCTCATAACTTTAAAAACATTTTTAAAAGCATTCTAAAGTTTAATAATAATCGCAGGATAGATCGATACGCAGACCTATGCTCTGATACCACTGAAGGGAATTCTGGGACCCTTAGGGCACAAAAACTCTATGCACGTCCTAAGTCGGACAGAACATAGACAGAAATAGCAGCGGAAAATAATCATGTTAATCTAATTAACATTTAACCCTAAGGTCCAAGACCCTAATCCAAGATCTATGCCGACTTGGGATGGGTCTGACCATCCAAGAAGGATCTAGCCTACTGCGATTAAATTAAACTAATGCTAATAAACACATACCCGGAACTCAACCCTGGAGCAGGCGAGATGTTCCGCACCGTCTTCCGAGCCGCTCCCGTCCCACGCCGAGCCGCTCCTCGAACCGATCCCTAAACCGCTTTGCATCCCAAGACGATCAATCCTGTGTCGCCGAGCCAACCACGCGCTGAAGAAAGTTTCACGCGAGTGAACCCTCCGCCTAGATTTCGGATCTGAATCCGAACTCCTTTGCGGCTTTGCTAGAGCCCTCAGGAGCAAGGCAGAAATTTATAGGGAGAGGAGAAATATTAATTTAGCTTAGATCCGAGCGTGCTCTAACATTTACGAGAGCCGCTCAGATCTAAAGCTTGGGACGAGTTTTGAGGAGGAGAGCAGACCCCTATTTATATAGGTGGCTGACTGCTCCCATTCCCTCAAAATCCGATGTGGGAATAATTTAGAGTTAATCAAATTCAATTTAGTTTGCCTTTCACAAAAGAAAGTGCAAATTTCCGTGAATTTTAACTCACTCACCGTTGAAATTCAGGATTGATATAACCTATCAATTCGAAGGGTGTTCAACGATGAACGCATAGGAAAAAACCGTTCGTCAATCGGAGTTCGTTTGACCCTCCAATTGACCGCTCAAAGTTCAGCCCACGGCTAGTTTTTCGCAAAAACTGAGCCGTCAAATCTGCCATTAATCCTAGGGTTCTAAACCCTGAGGTGGGGCCCAGCCTGTGGGCCCCACCAGCCAAAAGAGGCTGATTGGGTGCCTGCCAGACTTGGGCACGGATGCCCAAGCTTGGCGCGGGCGCCTGCCAGACTTGGGCACGGATGCCCAAGCCTGGCGCGGGCGCCCAGGCGCCAGCCTGGCGCCAGGCCCCAGGCGGGCGCCTGGCGCCTGCCTGGGCCGGGCGCCTGGCGCCTGCCTGGGCCGGGCGCCCAAGGTACCCGGCCCAGGGCGCCTGGGCTCCCAGGCGCCCAGGGCACCTGGGCTATCAGGGGCCCAGGCCCGCCTGGGCGGCCCGCCTACCCAGGCGCCCAGCGCCTGGGCCTGTGCCTAGGCCCTGGGCCCTGGCTTCCGGGCTTATCCAGGTCTGGCCAGGCGCCCAGGCCAGACTTGGTCTGGCCTAGGTCAGCCTGGTCTGACCTGGTCTGATCTAATGGGCTGTTTTGGCTCTAACTTGATCATCTGGTGTCCGATTTGGACGTCGTTCGAACCTGAGCGTAGACCGGGACATTCCCGTCTTAACCGTGAACTTTTCCTTGTGTTTAATTCATTAAATATTGTCTTAAACTATTTAAAACATATTTAATCTCATTTGCATCAAATGCAAAATAATCTTTTTTGGTCAAAAAATAAGTCTCCTTCATAAGAAGGAGTTCCACGGGCAACTGCGGTGGAAACCTCGGTAACTGGCTCAAAGAAGCCTAAGGAAGAACTCTTTCTTATGAAAGACCTCAGTTCTTTTATAAGAAATCCTTGTTTGGGTTGCTAAGCAAAGACTCCAGCTTCAGCAGTTCCAGTTCTGACAGTTGGTAAGGTAAGGCTTTCAAAGGAAAGAGGGACGGCCTATTTATTGCTTGCGAGAGATGTACTGGTTTCGGCTACGATAAAGGTCGCGGTGGAGGTTGCTGATACATAGTCCCTATCTAAGCTTAAATTATCATTTGCATCAAATACAAATGATCCGAGGGCATATTCCTCTACATGTTGATGATGGGAAGCCCGAAGGACATGGCTGATGTGGTAGATGTGTCCAACCTTTGGGATTCCCGTCGAGCTAACTCTGTGACGAGCGAGCTTCGATTTGAGCGAAGTATGCCAAGCAGAATATAGGCCGATGGATCTCTTCAACGATCTGCAAGACATGAAGCTCGTCTGGGGAGTCAGATCTGGGTTCTGACCAAATCCCCTTCCATGATTAAGTCAATTCGTAACTGAGAAATGCTCTGTTGAACTGATTCCAACTGTTGGGAGGCCGTTCACTAGTTCTAGGGCCGAGCTATTTGGAGGAAGAAATATGTTTGGTGGAACAGATTGAGTGTACAGGAGTACCTGAGGGTCAGACATCAGAAAGTCGTCCCATACCTTCTTGTTTCTTGGGATATTTGTAGGCGAGCCTTCTATCAACTCCCCCCTCTCATAATGACTTTGCATTCATGGCGTTTATTGTCTCTCGGTTGTGTTGTCCGTGTTGATGGTGACTTAACGGTCAATCATTGATCGTTTGGTTTATGGAGCAGACCTCTTAATAGCGGGAACCCAACGATCAATTGGGTCGTCGTCATGAATTGAGAGAGGATGACCCGCTTGTGAGGGTTCCTGGGATGACGTACCAGGCCGTACTGGGCCAATCAGCTAGAGACGGTCAACCTAGCGGCCTCTGGGGCAGTCATGGGTTGTATCAGTTATATGTATGTATGTTTATATGTATGTATGTATTATACGTTTACATGTGTGTGTAGAATAATGGATATATGCTCTAAGCATAGGAAATTTCATGCTCTGCAACACAAATGCATGTGGTTCTTGATATGTTTTTTAAATTTTTGCTAATCTAATATGAATCTACGAATGATAAAACTCTAAAACATCAAAAATCATGTGAATCCAAGCCTATTCGAGCTTCGATCAGATGGTTACAATTTTTGAGACGAAATGTCCAAATAGACTTGGGTTCACTTGATTTTTGATGCGCTCGGATTTTAGCATATGTTGATCATTTTCAAATAAGCAAAAATCGAAAAAAAAATATACAAGAAACATCGATTTTTGCTGCTGGTGCAAGGAATTTCTAACCCTAATAGCACATATCCACACAAATGCGTGCACATACAAGATTGTGCTTATTTGTATAAGTTGGAGATCATCAACCATGGAAATAGCTCATGGTCCCTTTTTTAATATTAACATGTTAATGGAGGGGAGACCAATAGTCTCTAGTATACCAAAGGTCCACCCCACTACTAAGTAGTGGGGTGTTTATGGTGGATAAATGAGGGAGGAGACCATAAGTCTCCCACACCCATAACACTCACCCTTATCCATCCATTACCTTTGGACGTAGCATTTGAATACTTCAGGATTTATGATGCTAATAGGGTAGATACTTCTGGATCCAGAGTAAACATGTTTGCCTCATTAAAACCTTACCTGTGGAAAACCTAGTGTGAAAAACCAACAGTCTTAAGGAAAAAGAGTACAGCCCACATGTTACTCCCCCTGATCTGTACAAGCTTCAGGCTTGTAGATCTCTCAGCTATCTCATCCCGATTCCTTTTACAAGTTTTACAAAAAATACATCTAGGCAGAGCCTTATTCAACAAATCAGCTAAATTTTAAAAGACCGAATCTGCCGTACTTCAAACTGCTTCTGCTCCTGTAACGCGTGCATCCAGAAGAACTTGGAAGAGATGTGCTTCGTCCTGTCGTCCTTGATGTAACCAGCTCGTAGTAGAGGTTTACAAGCTGCATTATCTTCAAATAATATGGTTTGCTCAAGGTCGTCCGTCTTCAGGCCGATCGTCACCAGAATGTGATGAATGACTGAACGAAGCCAAATACATTCTCTGATAGCTTCATGGATCGCCAGGAGCTCTGAGTGGTTGGATGAGACTGCTGTGGCAGTCTGCTTCGCAGATTTCTAGGAAATGGTCGTACCACCGAAAGTGAACACAAAACCAGTCTATTGTTTCTCGGTGTGTGGATCATACCTGTAACCTGCATCTGCAAAAACCAATCAAAATGGAAGATCCACCTTTCGAGATGAATAATCCCAGGTCAACTGACCCTTGGAGGTATCGCAGAAGCTGCTTTACTCCGTTTTAGTGGCGCTGCGGGCGATGAAACTGTATCTGGCTAGGAGGAAGACTGCGAACGCTATGTCGGTATGTGTGCAGTTTGGCAGATATAGTTGTGCTCTAATGGCACTAAGGTATTTGTATAATAGGTACTTCAGGACCTAATGTTTCCTCCCACTCTTCCAGCGGCCGGAAAGGGTCTATATGTATATCCAAAGATCTAACGACCATTTGTGTACTTAGGTGAAGGTATTTATCAATATGGAAATTTTTAAGTAACTTCCTTGTGTATGTGGTTTGGTGTGACAGGATTCCTCCGCTGAGTTTTCCTACCTGTAAGCCAAGATTATATTTAGTCTTATTATTACGAATCTTGTTCCCGTGATTTTAATGAAAATACACGGACAATATAAGCTTTTTTTGTTCGTTATTATTTTAAACATAAAAGTATTAGTATCAATAGAGGTCCACGCTAGGCCCAATAAAAGAGTAATTCAATTGTCAAAATCCATACCTTAATAAATTCTTAAGGATCCGAACCCTAAAATTTGAATCTATGCCATCTCTTTTTTATTGGGTCCACATCTTTTTGTGTCCTCATTGTATGCTCTTTGACCGCATAAGAGCCTGAAACTGCAAATGGCGAACGTGGACGCTTCGGCCTAATTGAAAACGAACTGCAAATTTATCGGAAGGACGTAATATACTTTTTTTTTTTAATTTTTCAGTCGCATTCGATTCTTTGCTGGTCACATCGTCTCTAATATTCAAAATCTAACCCAAACAAACACCTGATAGCTAGCTTCCATATGTAACGTCTACTATTTCTAAAGCTAATAAGTGATTCCAAATCTGTCATCTTTCAAGTAAAATTATTCTTTTAAATTCTAATATCTACAATTTAATCTGTCATCTGTCATCTGTCATCAGTTATTTTTCTAAAAATAATCTCCACGGCTTTCTAAATTTTAAGGATTAATCCTAAAACTTGATTGCTGTCTGGGCACTTCAAGATCCAAGCGCGTGCTATTTTTATTTACTTTACAACAATTAACATCACAATCACTCATGTTGCAAGTTAACACAACAATCGAACATTACAAGTAAGACAAAACACTAATACATGCGTTGCTTTTGTCCACAGATAGTTATGTGGGCGAAAGGAAAAATTCCATGGATGAACACTGTATTACAGTCTGTGTGTCTCTGTGTAAAATTTTAATCACAACACAAGTCCTATGTGTGTGTGTCAACCCACGCAGTTAATTAAATTAAACCAATTCACAAACTACATGTTAAACAAATGAATATATAACAGAACAGAAAAGCAATTAATGTTGTGAACGGTTATTTAACCAGGTCGGTTGAGATTCTGGGCTATCCTAGAGATATGCACATATCATTGTAAACACATCTTGTATTCTCCCCATTGCCTATAAATAAAGAGTTGGTGGCTCCTCCCCAAAACAGTTGATTCATAACACGTTATCAGCACGAGCATCTAAAAATTTTATTTTCCACAAAAAAATTTTCGTTCATTGCGAAGGCGAAGGCGAGACGGGAGATCCACGAGCGCGGTGCTAGGCTTCCTCAATCGAGCGTCGTCATCCGCGTAGGGCTTCGTGCAACCGTCGCTATATCCGGAGGACGGATATAGAGGTAAAAACACTAAAAACGATGTTTTAATCATACGTATGATTGCGCTACCCCTTGATCTCGCGAGATTGGTATGGGGTTCGATTGTCGCCTTGAAAACGACGAATTTTTTCATCCCAAAAATCAATTTTTAGGGTTTTATTTTTGTAAACCATAGATTTTGCCCGCCGGCGGCCAAGCCCCCACCTGCCACTCCCCCCAAGAAGAGGGGGGTGGCCGTGCCTGTAGCGCCGGGCCGCCGGCGTTCCCCCCGCCCGCAGCGGGGGGCCGTCCGTGCCCCGCGCCCCGCGCCCCGCGCCCCGCGCCCCGCGCCCCGCGCCCCGCGCCCGCAGCGGGGGGCCGCCGGCGTTCCCCCCCCCCCCCCCCGCCCGCCGCCGGGGGGGGCGCCAATGCCTCGCTTCCCCCTCGCCCCGCCATCGGCGGAAGAAAGGCGGCGGCGGCGGCGGCGGCCAAACCCTAGCCGCCGCCCCTCTAGCCCAAAATGGGCTTTTTCGCAGCCCATTACACAAAAAAATCACTGCGGGCCGAAGCCCGCAGGCCGGCTGCGGGCTTCGGCCCGCAGGCCGTATCAAAAAAAAGAAGCCTGCGGCCCGAAGCCCACAGGCCGGTGTTTATATCAAAAAAAATAAAAACAAAAAGGGGGAGGAGCAAAGGGTATAAATAAGCCTTAAAAGGCAATTTTTGGGCTAAAAACTAATTTTAAAAGGGCGTCTAAGGGCTAATAAATTCGTGAAAAATCATGGTAAATTATGGGGCGATTACCTGGCATATCAGGGCTTATTAAGGATTTTTGGGGGATATTTGGGATGATCCAAAAGGAAAAACCATTTTCCTTCTTCAACGAAAATGTCTATTTTGGGCTCTTAATCAATTTGATTGATTAAACCCAATTTACTTTACAACCCATGCATCGTAATCTTTTTTTACATGCTTTACATCTCTGGCAAATTATGCGGATATTATATGCGTGGTTGTGCATTTTATTTAAAACTTAATAATTAGGAAGATCCTGCGACCGCTCTGCAGTTAGTCACCTAACCTAACGGTGTATGACGTTGCCCAGTAGTCCAATAATTATTAAGTGATTAAATATTTTTATCCTCATGTGAATAAAACTGCCTGCGATGTCTGTGAATGAAAATGTTGATGAGCACAATATTTCTGCATGAATTGCTAAATGTGGTTTTTTTGGATCGGCCGTTTAGTCCCACAGTTTATTTCCCGCACTTTTCTTTTATTTTTGAGAGAAATTGTAGTGAGGAATTTATGTAAATGTCAAAGAAAGAAGACCAACTTCCATGGAGACGGAGGCCACGCTTGAAGATGGAGATATCATATGGGACCCACGGGGTTTCCAAAGTTGTATTTTCATTTTTAAAGCTGCAAATTTGTATAATTTGGACTGTGGACTTTTGGACTCTTTCTTGTGGGACTGGCCGATCCACACATTTAGCTTTTCTTTAAATATTGCCTCCGCATGAAAATGTTTTCTCTGATTAATTATTAATTTATGAATGTTTGTGCTCTGCTAGATAAATGGCTAAAATTGCAAACGTTGATTTCGAAGTGCTGGATGCATCAGGTAGAAACTATCTAAGCTAGCAGCTAGATGTAAAGTTTCACCTGCGGGCCAAGTCACTCATTGCTGCTGTTACAGAAAAAGAAAATGTTAACGATATAGAGAAGGCGCAAGCCATCATCTATAATCGCCGCCATGTGGACAAGACCCTAAAGGCTGAGTACCTTACGGTTGAAGATCCACTTGAGCTATGGACCGGCCTTGAGGATAGGTATAAACATCATAGAGATGTTATACTCTGAAGGGCGAGATATGAGTGGGAGAACCTGAGACTACAGGACTTCAAGTCCATTGCTGAGTACAACTCAGCACTCTTTAGCATCACCTCACGCCTGAAGTTGTGTGGTGAGAAAGTCTCAGAAGATCGCAAGCTGGAAAAGACGTATATGTCTTTCCATGAAAAAGATGCGATACTCATGCAGAAATACCGTGAACGCAAGTTCACCAAGTATTCAGAGCTGCTGTCATGTCTTCTCATGGCCGAGAAAAATAGAGAGCTTCTTTTCGCCACTCACAATATGCGCCCTCCCGGCACTGCCCCCTACCAGAAGCTCACCATGCATCTTCCTCCAAAAAGAAGAGGGATAATAAAAGAAAAGAAAGACCACAGAAAGGGGGACAATAGAAAAGAGCCAACAACCCACCACAGCAGCGAAAGAATGAAGGGAAGCGCAAGTTTACCTGGCGCAGGAATGACAACAAGAAAAATGAAGCACCCCCACCCAAGAGGGATTGGAAAGACCAGTGCCACAGCTGTGGCATGAAAGGCCACTGGTCCAGAGTGTGCAGGACCCGAGTGCATCTCCAAGAGCTTTATAAACAAAGCAAGAAAAAGAATGCTGAATCAAACCTGGTGGCTGCGAACAATGCAGTCAAGTTCACAGCCAAAGACTTCGAGTCAGATGATATGCTTGATTAGCCAGCTTTATTTATCTTAGCATTTTTAGCATTTTATTTCAAGAACAATCTATTTTATGAGAGCTTATATGTAATTTGAATTCTGTTGAATAAAATTTAGTCTTTCTGTATGCAAATGTTTACTCATCTTTTTAGATGGGATGCTCTCATGATTGCTTAGTAGACAGCGCGTCGACACATACGATCCTTCAGCACAAGTGCTATTTCCATAGCATTACTCCGTATAAGAGCCCAGTAAACACTATTTCAGGGCCATTGGACATAATTGAAGGTTCTGGGAATGCAACCTTGTTGCTCCCCAATGAAACAGAAATAAATATTAAAGATGCACTTTACTCTCCGAATTCCAAGAGAAACTTACTAAGTTTCAAAGATATCTGTCTTAACGGATTCCACTTAGAAATAGTAAATGTAAAAGAAAATGAATTACTGTATGTAACGTCTCAAAACAATGGAGTTAGAACCATACTTGAACGTTTTGAGAGCCTCTCATCAGGCCTCTACCATACAAAAATTCGGAGAGAGGAAGCAAACCTGACGGAGCACCTGAAGTGCCCGACATCGGCCAAATTCTTACTTTGGCACGATAGACTTGGCCACCCCTGATCTGTGATGATGGACCGCATCATATCACAATCCCACGGGCATAACCTGACGAACCAGAAGATTCTTCAGAAGGGAGAATTCCCTTGTGTACCCTGCTTTAAGGGAAAATTAATAACAAGGCCATCACCACTTAAAGTGGATATCGAGTCTCCTAACTTCCTTGAAAGAATACACGGAGACATATGTGGACCTATCCACCCCCCTAGTGGGCCCTTTCGGTACTTTATGGTACTGATTGATGCATCTTCGAAATACTCGTATGTGTGTCTACTTTCAACCCGCAACTTAGCTTTTCCAAAGCTTTTGGCACAAATAATAAAGTTGCAGGTGCATTTTCCAGACAACCAAATTAAGAAAATACGTCTGGATAATGCGGGGGAATTTATCTCTCAGTCATTTCAAGAATATTGCCAGACAACGGGAATTGAAATTGAACATTCGGTACTGCATGTTCACACCCAAAACGGGTTAGCTGATTCACTAATTAAAAGAATCCAATGGAATGCACGTCCATTGCTGATGAAATCCCAGTTGCCGGTGGATGCATGGGGACATTCAATCTTGCATGCTGCATCACTAATAAAAATAAGACCCTAAGGAGGTCAGAGTCAATCTCCAATGCAACTTGCATATGGAATGCTGCTGAACATTTCTCACTTGAGAATCTTCGGCTGCGCAGTTTATATCCCCATTGCACCACCCCAGAGGACCAAGATGGGCCCTCAACGTCGCCTAGGTATTTATGTAGGGTTTGACTCGCCCTCCATAATAAGATACCTAGAACCCTAAACAGGGGACGCTTTTAAGGCACGCCTTGAAGACTGCGACTTTGATGAGACATATTTCCCCAAAATGGGCCTAGACATTGAAAAGTCTAGCACAAAACAAATGTTAACGTGGGATACAAAAAGTCTGACCCACTACGATCCGGTAACAAAACAATGTGATGATGAGATCCGGAAGATCTTACACATCCAGGACACAGTCCATAGATTACCGGATTCGTTTACTGACAACCAGAAGATTGTCAGATCACACATCCCTGCTGCGAATACTCCAGCTAGGATTGACATCCCAAAGGATGGATGCAGTCCACCAGCAGCAGAAGTGGCTGCACCTCAACAGAAAAGAGGCAGACCACCAGGCTCCAAGGATAAAAATCCAAGAAAAAGAAAAATATCCGGAGACCTTGGGACGATAACCCCACAGAGAAATGAGCTCGTGTCCATACCCTCTCCCCTCCCGGAATCCACTGCAGAGGAACTGCTGGGAGAAACTGAAATATCATTGAATTATGTACGTACAGGAGAGGTATTGGACAGAAAGAGTACAGTCGTCGACGATGACTTCGCGTTTCACATTGCCATTCACGTCACCGGAAGCGACGATGATAATGAACCACATTCCGTTGCTGAATGCAAACGTAGAAATGACTGGCCAAAGTGGAATCAGGCAATAGAAGCTGACCTGGACTCGCTTCAGAAACGAAAAGTCTTTGGACAAATAGTCCAGACACCCACCGGTGTCAAACCTGTGGGATACAAATGGGTATTCGTCAGAAAAAGAAATGAAAATAATGAGATCGCATGCTACAAAGCTAGACTTGTAGCACAGAGATTTTCCCAAAGACCGGGAATAGCCTATGACGAAACATACTCCCCGGTCATGGATGCGATCACTTTCAGATTCCTGATAAGCTTAACAGCAAAGGAAGGCCTAGATATGCAGCTAATGGATGTTGTGACTACATATCTATACGGCAATCTCGACAAGGAGATATATATGAAACTTCCTGATGGCTTCTCTATGCCTACTGAACTGAAAGATAGACCTCGGGACATCTATTCTGTTAAGCTACAAAGATCATTTTATGGTCTCAAACAATCAGGAAGAATGTGGTATAACAGACTCAGTGAGTTCCTTGTTCAACAAGGATTCACAAACAATGAAGTCTGCTCTTGTATCTTCATAAGAACAAAGGGAAAAGGACTCGTAATAATTGTTGTCTACGTAGACGATCTGAATCTCATAGGATCTCCTAAAGAGATCACTGAGATATCCGTAAGCCTAACAAAAGAATTTGAAATGAAAGACCTAGGCAAAACGAAATTCTGCCTGGGCTTACAGATTGAACACCTAAAAGAAGTAATCCTACTACATCAAACCACATATACGAAGAAAATGTTGCAAAGATTCCATATGGACCAATGTCATCCACTAAGTACACCTATGGTGGTACGATCCCTGGATACACATAAAGACCCCTTCCGGCTGCTGGAAGAGGGGGAGGATATACTTCGTCTAGAAGTTCCTTATCTGAGTGCCATCGGAGCACTACTATATCTGGCAAACTTAACACGTCCTGACATAGCGTTCGCAGTAAATTTGCTAGCCAGATACAGTGCAGCGATCATACAACGCCACGGGACCAGGGTTAAGCACCTTCTGTGCTACCTCCAAGGGTCTACAGATTTGGGACTCTTCTACAAAAATGGAATATCCTCTACACTTGCTGGTTATGCTGATGCAGGCTACTTGTCTGATCCCCACAAAGCAAAGTCACAGACTGGGTACGTGTTTACCTACGAAGGGACGGCCATTTCCTGGAGATCCATCAAGCAAACCTTTACGGTGACATCATCCAATCACTCTGAGATCATTGCCATCCATGAAGCAAGCAGAGAATGCGAATGGCTACGCTCTGTTTTCCACCACATCCTGTCTACGACCGGACTAAAGACTGGAGATCTCGAGCCTACTACAATGTTCAAGGACAATGCTGCTTGCATAGCTCAGTTACGAGGTAGCTTCATCAAAGGTGACAGAACGAAGCACATTTCACCAAAGTTCCTCTGGATGCACGAGCTACAGAGAGATGGCAAGATCGACATCAGACAAGTGCAATCATGTGACAATTTGGCAGATTTATTCACTAAATCCCTTCCTACTGCCACTTTTAGGAAGCTTGTACATAGGATTGGAATGAGACGCCTAAGAGATCTGCAAGCTTGAGGGCTTGTACAGATCAGGGGGGAGTCTGGCAGAGTTTGTACTCTTTTTCCTTAACTATGGTTTTTCCCACTTGGTTTTCCATAGCTAAAGGTTTTAATGAGGCAAATCTCACCAACTCAGGATCCTGAAGTATCCACCCCATGTGAGACTCTCCTACGCTCGGAATCCTGAAGTATTCACGAGCAGAGTCCACACCTATGGCTGGATAAAGGGGAGTGTTATGAACGGTTATTTAACCGGGTCGGTTAAGATTCTGGGCTATCCTAGAGATAGGCCCATTTCATTGTAAACCCATCTTGTATTCTCCCCATTGCCTATAAATAAAGAGTTGGGGGCTCCTCCCCAAAATAGTTGATTCATAACAATTAACATGTATGCACAACATAAAATACATGAAAACTACAGAATGAAAATTGGAGGAAGAGAAAAAATAACTCAAATGATTTGCTCTTTATTAAATCACAAAGATATATGTTTCTTCTCTCTTGCTTTCTAAAAACAGAGTACCGATTCCTTATATAGACTCTTAAATATAATAAGCTCTTAAATGTAATAAAAGCAGAATACTAAACATCACCACTTAAATCTGACCATTGGTTACAAAACTTCCATAACTTATGACTTGTAACCTTCTCCTTTAAAAGCTAGACTTTAATAGGACATTGATGCAACACTAGTTGCCCCTTTAGCTTCTCATTTAATATTTCAATGAGTTTATTCTTTCACAAATTCCTCTCTTAAACTCAAACATTTTCCATCCTTCATTCCAAGCATCATCTTAAAATTTTCAAACAGCACTGTTGGTAACGTCTTTGTATTGATATCAGCCACTTGGTCACGACTCGCATCGTGACTCATTCGCACATTGCCTTCCTTCACATGCTCCCGAATAAAATGAAACCGAACATCTATATGCTTACTCCTCTCATGGTGCACCGGATTCTTTGCCAACTCAATTGCTGATTTGTTGTCAACTTGTATCTTGGTTGCCTCGTGTAGCAAGATTTTTAATTCATATAGTAAATTTCTTACCCATATTGTGTGGCACACACACAAAGATGCTGCCACATACTCTGCCTCACATGTTGACAATGTTACTATTGGCTGCTTCTTCAAGAGACTTGTGAAAGCCGTGTCTCCCATATAAAACACATATCCTGATGTGCTTTTTCGATCATCTACATCTCCGCAACAATCACTATCGGAGTAACCCACCAGTTTGTATTTATTTGTCTCTGAGTAGAGTAACCCGAGTGACTCTGTTCCTCGGATATATCGAAGAACCCTCTTAATATCCTTCAAATGCGAGTATTTCGAATCCTCCATGAACCGACTCACTATGCCGACACTATATGCAATGTCCGGCCTTGTGCATGTGAGATACCGTAGACTTCCAACCAAACTCCGGTATTTGCTTACATCCACAGGATCTCCTCCCTCAAACTTAGAGAGCTTTGTATCGAGTTCCATCGGTGTTGTTACTGAGTTGCACTCTTCCATCTTATTATTCTTCAAAATTTCTTTTGCATATGCCTTTTATGACACAAATATTCCAGATTTTATTTGTCTAACTTCGAGACCAAGGAAGTATTTCATCAACCCCAAATCTGTCATTTCGAACTCCTGAGTCATAGCCTCTTTAAAAAGTTTTATCATCTCCTCATTGTTCCCCATGAATATAAGATCATTAACATAAAGACCTACAAACAAAAACATACCTTCTTCTTTCTTTACGTACAGTGCATGCTCGTAGGGACATTGTATGAACCCATTCTCCTTGAAGTAGGTGTCGATCCGGGTGTTCCATGCTCGAGGTGCTTGCTTCAGCCCATATAACGCCTTTCTTAGCTTCAACACTTTACTCTCCTTTTCTGCCTTCATGTATCTGGGTGGTTGCTCCACATATACTTCCTCTTCAAGCACACTATTTAAAAATGTTGACTTTACGTCCATTTGATAGATCGGCCACTTAAATTGTGCCGCTTGGGATATAAGAATGCTGACTTTACGTCCATTTGATAGATTTTCTTTGTCTAACTTCCGAAACATTTTACTACATATTTTATTCTTTTGCATCATATGCAATTAATCCCACGTTATTAATTTTTAGGCTATATCGAAAACTATTTCCGACGTAATTAATTCGCTTATGCACAATCTCCCGAATTCTACCTATTACTTGACGAAGGTCCCACTCTATATGAGACCCTACAGCCTGTCCCTACTATAAGTGGGGCTAAAACACCTAGAGGGCAGTGACCATAAGCAGCAGGTGACATCCATGTTTCGGTGTCATCATTATGTGGTTAGCACATTGACATGAGTATTTTCAGGACCACCCTGACTGTGTCTGTGATGAATGCCACAATTTTAGTCCATTCGTCATAACTATGCCACTCGAAGCCTAAGGTATGGTTCACTGTCAAACCCTAATATCTTTGCGTCTGGTCGGCATCGTTCTGTCTTAGCTAGTCTTTGTTGGATCCAATCCAATATACCATGGGCATGGTTTTTCTGCTAAAGACTGTACCGACATCTGCAACACTAACTCCCTTTATCAGGAGAGATGAATTCTTTCTTGGCCACTACTATCCTCGTACACTTCAAGTGTCACCTAACCAAAGACCTTTCGACATGGCTTGGCCCGAGGATATATCAGAAATGAAAGTGACACCGTTTACTCATAGGTTCGAACAATGACGTCAAGTCTAAGGACCAACTTGCATATCATCACTGAGAGCTCCCATTAATAGATTGGTCTATGCTAACCATGTAGTGGCTCTCATTGGGTTATTCAGTGAACTCATTCTCTAATGCGCACCTTTGCATTGTCTCCAACTTCACCAAGTCTTACGACTATGAGATCATTGTCACCACTCTAAGCTGAATACAAAGACACAATGGCCTATCAAATGTGTCAATATCCTTTTATCAAAACATATACGCCCACGAACGATTTTAGACTTATGCTATAAATGGTCAAGCACTTCTCCGTGATCGATACATTTCGATACATGTTTGACCTCGAACTAAGTCTCAGGACTTTACCTAAGTTCTAATGAAGACTTTAACTTATGTAAATTTATACCAAACATCTTACTGTTATTTCAAACAAGATGTTTATACATGTACATATAGATAAATTGGCTCGAGGGTATACACATCTCCCAATATCTCCCACTTGCACTCAGGCCCATTTATCCCGATATCTCATACATCATTTACACATAAGTCTCTCCAGACTTCATGTGGTAGAGCCTTTGTGAGTGAATATGCTGAACTGTCTTCTGTGTAAATTTAAGGGGTTCTATGTTCTTGCTGTATCACACATTTGAATCTCATGGAAATGGTTTCCTAGTTCGCTTGGAATTCGTAACATTTGTCTTGCCTGGATCTCATCCAGCTCATCGTCCTCACTTGAGGCTTAATCAATATCCTTCTTGTACCTTACAAGGATTATCCAAAATAGTCACTGGTCATCTGCGCAGTTCATAATCGTTTCTGATAAAGTGTCAAACTGTTTGATTACTTTGTCAAAACATATGTTCCGACTACTTGATGTCTCATATGCCTTTTATTTTCTCCAACTGACCTTGAACACTATCTTGCTAATACATGAAAATACGTTCTTCTAAATCATATTTAAAAACAGACTTTACACGTACATTCCAGATTTCATGATCATCATTAGCATTGACAGTGAGTCTGATCCGAATAGATCTGTACACGACCGTTATGATTATCATAATCCATTTTTAGAGCTTCTGATGATAATCTTTCTCAACCAGCATAACATGCACTTCTCTATTTTCCATATGCACTAATCTTTTTTCTTCAAGATTCACTTACAGCCAAGAGAACAGTTCCATTGGGCATGTTTTCTAATGTCCATACATTATTCACGTGCAAGGAACCTTTTTGGATTGCATCAAGCTAATTCTTAATGTCCCTACTCCGAATGGCATCCTGTAAGTTGGCTAGGCCATCCTCAACTATGATGTTTTACTCGACTCCTTTGTCATACGAGAAAATTCAGGGGCTCGAGTAATCATGTGACTTCCTAACGATTGATTTGAGGAATATCATATTTACTGGTTCCAAAAGCTATGTCTTAAGTTAGTCTGGATTAAGCCACTTGACATAAACAGGAAAACCACCAACTTAATTAATTTTAATGTTGGGTTTCTCACTATTCCATATCATATATGGAGTCATTGGCACGAACCTTGTCAGAACCTCATCAAGAACCTAGGCACTATAATCTGGGGCTTAACCCCAGAAGAAAGATTATAACTTAGAGTCACTTGTCATGTATCACACCATGTTTAACAGAGTGAGATTCATGATCTCCAACACACCAGTGTGTTAGGAGACTTGACTTTAAGAGAAAATTTCATTCTTTTTTAATTACACAAGCATTACATGGCTAAGTATTTACTTCTTTGAACTGATCAAAGTTGTTCAAATACTTCTGCCATCGTCTTCTTATTTCATTACTATGCTTCATGAATTCCTCAAAGGCATTAGACTTTTGTGTCATCAAGAACAAGTGTTTATGCTTTGAGTGATTCTAAGTAATAAAATAAGAATATTTTATCCTTGCTAATGTAGACTTGGGTCCGTACACATCTGTATGCACAAGACTACAAGTTCTCCAACTCATTCTCCCACTGTCGTACAGAAGGATTTTTGGCCATCATACCTTTGAGACTAGACTCACAAGTGTCTTTCGACTTATAATACAATAGGTCAAGAGACCAATCGTTATGTCACTTGTACATTCCGTTCTCTCTGGTTTGGCCAAGTCTATTTTGCCATATATAAGTTTTACTAATAACTTGCGCATTCATGTATTAACACTTATTACAATATTGTTGTACAAAATACTCACACCGAAACATTTCTTCAGATGCAAGGTGACGACATTCGCTAAAGTGTGATATACGTCCCCTATCGCCCAAAAAACAACACTTACTCCTTAGCCAATACGTAGGACAATATTTTCCTTTGTATAATAATTATTCTGAAACTGAGGCATCAAATGTGTCCCATTTTCTGTTCCTCCTTTTATGCCTTTTCTAAGATAGACAAAACATTCTTTCTCAACCAACTTTCCTTAGTGCATTCTCTTTTCTAAATCACATTCAAACAATATATGTCCAAATATGAATACTAGTTATGCAAGCATCTCATGCATCCAAACACTTGAGATTTTCAACCTTGAGGAGACTCAACAAGTTGTCAGTCTAAAGACCTGATTTGGATACATAGTTTTGCACCGCTCTTACACTCATCTTCGAGTCAAACAGTTAGATCGAAGTTTCAAACCTTGCGGATTGAAACTATTTTTCATACAACCTTTAGGAGACTCAACAAGTTGTATGGAGAAACATGCTTTGAACATCAATATGTTCAAGCTGCCCATGGAGCTTATAGCTCATAAAGGCGAGTGTTAAGTAGCATGCTTTTATTATGCTAGTAAATCATTGTCCTTAAGTCAGTGCTAAGAAGGACACTTTAAGGTAGGGGTCAGTAAGACATTGTTTAGTCTATCAAATTGTATTTTGGGTAGATAATCCTTAACCAATCATTTTGACCAGTTAGCCTATTCTTTTCGGATATTATGATTTGGATTCCATACGGAAAAACATAGAACTACCCTAATTTAGTATATGTTCAATTTAATATAGGTATAATGGTTGTTACCTAACTATATCCTCCCACTATTTTAGCGATCATCTTAACCCATATAGAAGAACGAATTTAGACATTTAGTGATAGAGGGACCCAACCACCCTTAGCTTCACAACCTTGAGGAGACTCAACAAGCTGATCGGCACTACAGTTAGTAGATAAACTATTTATTAATCACATCACATGTGACTCCCTATAGGTTTTTACCATAGTCACTTATGATCTTGAGGAGACTCAACAACCCATAATGACCAATCTAGTCGAACCCTTGTTTTCATGTCTAGTCTTAACTTACACCAACACTCTAGGAGATCCGACGCGGCGGTTTGGGTTAAGACCAGACTACATCACATGAATGATGGAGTTGGTTTTCAAAATAGACCATGTCATAGCTTGTGGAGACTCAACAACCATAACTGACGTTTTCTAGTCACCAAATCCAAAAACAATGAGGGCTACGGCTAATACTGAGAATGATTTTTACATAATTAACTAGATATAATCGACATCGTCATATTATGATTGTTGGAAACTCACAATTTCTCATATGGTTTTGATGATACAAACATATTTTATATGTACTAACTTTATCTATGCAGATATTATAGCACAATCAACTAAGACATTCATCAAGTATACAAATTGCAAGAAGCATTCACTACAAGACAAAGCTTATCGATAATATTTTGTATCTTGTAAATGAGATGTAATCTTTATTTTTTTCTCTTGCATTTACTTAGAATGTAAAATCCATGATAATAATCTATCTTAGTCATTTAGGGTCTATTTTAAGAAAATCAAGTCAAAAATCCAATAAGTCGACCAACCCCTAGTGCTAGTCGACTAATTTCAATATTAAAATATTTCAATCCTAAAACTTCGTCGAACCAATTTTAGAGTCCATATGATTTTTTTCTTTAAGTTTCAAGATTTCATTTTTCTAGTCGACTAACAGACATTGTTAGTCTGCCAGTCAGTTTTGAATCAGTTATTTTAAATGATTTAAAATATAAATATTTTATTTTATTTCTGGAAGTTAGAACTGCCATAAACGGCTAGTTCTTGTCAGTTTATATCCGTTTACAGAAGTTACTTTCCGTTTTCGGAAGTTATTTCTTGAAAGGACATCTCAACAGCCAGAATCTAGTCAGCAGCGCAATTAGTCGACCAGTCTCTCATATTAGTCGACTAATTTGAAAACTTCCCAGAATTTTTTTGAAAATTTAGGCAGTTGTCCAACGTTCAAAAACTACCTTTTTGGGCTATAAATAGACCCCCAGAGCCCTACCTAAAAATCACAAAATTCACTATTTTTCTCTTTTCTTAAGTTTATTTTCTCTCTCTTGAAAGTGAGTGTTATTCAGATTTTCTTAGAGGAACCTCTGCAGAATTTCTTCCTCTATAGAAAGTCAAATCTTCAAGTTTGTTCTACTACAAGTTCCATCCAAAACCTTGGAGATTCAATCACCTTCCTTGCATTATAATTCTATCAATTATCAAGACTATAGGTGATATTGTTTCATACTCTTTCTTTGCTTTATTTGGTGAATCTCTTGTTAAAGAGATTGTACAAGTTTGCAACTCAGTGAGTGTTGACATCTTTGTATGATGATTACTTGCGGGGATCAAGTATTTTAGTGGATTCAAATCTCTACGGGGTAAAGGACTGGACGTATGATTACAAGGATCCGAACTAGGATAAATCTCTGTGTTTGCGTTTGGAATATTCTAGATTGTGTTCATTTATTTTCGCATTCTTATTGCAATTTTTTATTTACTTTTAATTTTGCAATATCGTCGTGATATACACTATTCACTCCCTAGTGTATTTGGTGTGCCAAGAGATCCAACATTTGGTATAAAAGCTTCATGGTTAAGATGGCCTACACATATCCGACGAACAATCAACGTCTTCATCACAATTTCCAGAATGGTACTCTACTACAAGGCCTCCACTATTCAATGGTTCCAACTACTCTTATTAGAAGACAAGGATGCCGATCTATCTTCAAAGCATCGACTACGAACTTTGAAACAAGTTGGAAACTCAATACGAGAAGCCTACAACTCCATATGCCCAATGGACCGCTACTGACAAATTCGCTGCATCCCACAACTCAAAAGCAATGAATGCACTATTCTGCACTATGGACAAGAATGATTTCAATAGTGTTTCTCAGCCCAAAATATCATATGACATATGGTATACACTCCAGGTAACACATGAAGGAACTAGTAAAGTTAAAGAAACTAAAATCTATGTTCTTGTTCACAGGTTTGTGTTATTCTTAATGAAAGAGAATGAACCAATTGGAGAGATGATTGCTAGATTCATCGATATTGTCAACTCTCTAATAGCTCTGGCAAAAACCTATTCTTAAATGGAACAAGGAAGAATCTTCGAGCCTTAACACCAGAATGGGAGAAGAAGACTACAGCCATAGGAGAAGCCAATGACGTGTCAACTCTCACCGTTTAAATCTTGGTTGGAAACCTGATGGCCTACGAAGTACAACTTCAAGATCGAAAAGAACAAGCAGAAACAAAGAAGAAAACTCTTGCCTATGCCGCTTCATCAGACACCAATGATTCAGACATGGACGATGATGACATGTCACTAATAACTAGAACTTTAAAAAGTTTCTATGAAGAGGTAAGTTTAAAAGTTTTAAGCCCAAAACTACTGATGCTTCTTTGTGTTTCCAATGTACATACCTGGACATATGAAAAAGGATTGTCCACTTCTTAAGCCAAAAGAAATGACATTCAACAACTTCAGAAAGGATAAGAAGTTCGAAAAGAAAAAGAAGGCACTAGCAGCAACATGGGACTCTTCATCTTCAGATGATGATGATGAAGTCAACAACCAATCTAATGAAGAGAATGCATATATGTGTTTAGGCACAAAGTGATAATGAGGTAAGTAGTTTAGATAATGAAGAATTACTTGATGCTTTTAATGAATTATATATGAGATTCAAGAAATTGAATTCTCAACATAAGGCATTTGTTCTTTCCCATCAAGAACTAACCTCTTCTTCTTCTTCATTAGATAGTCTACAAATTGAGAAGGAAACATTATCTTCTCAAAATGATAAACTATTTCATGAAAATGAGATTATCAAATCTGAGAATCATAATATGATTTCACGCATTTCTATTTTAGATAAGGATATTTATTCTTTAAAGATGAAATATGATGACATGTCTTCTAATATTAGTATGTTTAATAAAGGAAAGAATAATTTAGATGATTTACTTAGAATACAACATCCTGCTAATCATCGTCAAGGCATGTATTTATTAATGCGAAGAAAATTTATTCTTCTAATAATATGAAAAAGAATACTATTCATATTCCAAAGAAGACCAATTTTCTTGCATCTTTTAAGAAAACCATTATGCATAATATTTGGGTTCCCAAAGACATTTGCTTATATGATAAGGATTTATATATTTCTTACTTTATGCAAAATGTTATTCTTTCTTCTAATTATCTAAAGAAACCAAATTCCACTTGGGTTTGGTTTCCAAAAGACTAATCATTAGGACCAATGTAAAAATGGTGCCAATATTTATTGTTTATCTTTCAGGTACCCATAAAAGAAAGATGGATATTAGATAATGGATGTTCTAAACACATGACCGGAAACATCAAACTTTTATCAATTGTACAATTTAAAGATGGCGCCACCATTACTTTTGGTGATAACAACAAAGGTAAAGTGATTTGCATCGGAACAGTTGGTGATCCAACTAAGCCAATCATCAAAAACGTGCTTCTTGTTGACGGTTTGAAACATAATCTCTTATCCATTTCTCAATTATGCGATAAAGACTTTGAAATAGTTTTCGAAAAGAATGCATGCATTATATGTGATTTTGATATGACTAATATATTATTTCAAGGTAATCGTAAGAATTATATATATATATATATATATATATATATTGCATGAAAATATCTTCAGTTGATCATTTCCTATTAGCATCTACTGATAACACTTTATTATGGCATAAGCCTTTTGGACATACTAACTTTAATCATTTGGCACGTATTCCAAAACAAAATTTAGCTTCTGGAATGCCTAATATATCTTTTAATCATACTCAATTTTGTGATGCATGTCTACGAGGTAAGAAGCATAAATCTTCTTTTAAATTAAAAGATGCTATATCTACTAAAAGACCACTTGAACTTTTACATATAGATTTATTTGGTCCTTATAGAGTAGCTTCTTTAAATAACAATAAATATGCATTTGTAATTGTTGATGATTATTCAAGATATACTTGGGTATTATTTTCGAAACATAAAAATGATGCATTTGAAGAATTTACAATATTTTGTAACAAAATTCAAAAGTTAAAGTCTTCATCCATTATTACTCTTCGTAGTGATCATGGAGGAGAGCTTGAAAATGAATTATTTACAAAATTTTGTAATAAACATGGTATAACACATAACTTCTCCTTTCCTCGAGCCGCACCACAAAACGGTGTAGTTAGAAGGAAAAATAGAACTTTACAAGAATGTGCTAGAACCATGTTATGTGATAGTTCTTTACAAAAATATTTTTGTGCAGAAGCCGTTGCTACTGCATGTTATGTATTGAATAGAATTTTGGTAAGACCACAGCTCAATAATACTTGTTATGAATTGTTTTATAATAGCATACCACATGCATCATATTTTAAAGTATTTTGTTGCAAAATGTTTTATTCTTAACACTAAGGATTCACATATTGAAAGTTCTTTACCTAAAGGATTCACATATTTCGTTGTAATTGTAAGTTTCGATAAGAATTATACATCTATCTCACATATTGATGAAGAATATTCTATAACCATCACTAATTCTGTAACGGCCGGTATTTTTGTAAGCGTGTTAATTATTGTGTGTGCCAGTATCTTTGTTTGATCGTCCGGATGTGTTGTCCGCGAGTTCTTTGTGCGTCGACGCGAGCGCGTCTCAGATGAATTCTTAAATTTTTCATGGCGCGATTTTTGAACTTTAACCCTAATTGAATTACCCTAATTACATTGCCCTAATTAATTACACTTAATCAAGTTGCTAATTAACCTAACCTATTGATTCCACCGTTTGAGTGGTTCTGATTTAGCAGCATCATCAAAGTTTCCCCACCTCCAGCTCTCTCCCCCATCAGCTGTCCCCCAACTTCACTGTTGTATTTCAACAACAACAACGACGTCTTCACATGCAAGAAAATCTCAACCAGCAAACAATTTCCCCAAACAAATCAATTCATCATTCCAAACCCAAATCAAACCACAATTTCAGGTTCATTCATCTCCAAAAATCAATTCAACCAAAAATCACCAACCCAATTTCCTCCCAATACCAATCCATCTTCAGCCACAAATCCACACCAAAAATCAAACTAATTTCAGATCCAAAAACACAAATTTCTTCCCCAAACCCCAAATCTGATAACACAAAAAGAATCAAAATCCAAACCCAGATTTCAGATTCAAATCAAACATCAACCACAAACAAACATCCAAATTAGAGAAACCCAATTCCAAAACTCAAATGAATTTCAAATCTGAAGCTAAACTCAAATCAACACAAATCTGAAAATTTTTCAGATTCAAACCCTTTCAACATAACTCCAGAAATCAAACTTCAAATCTCTCCATCTTCTTCCCATTTCCCTTTCTCCTCCTCCCCTTGGCCGACCCCCTCACCCCATGCCTGGGCATCCTCTCGTGCGCCGCCGTCGCTTGAGGCTAGCCCGCCGCCGCCGCGTTCATCCGAGAGCCCGCCGCCGCCGCGTTCATCCGAGAGCCCGCTGCCGCATGAACTCCAGCGCGCCGCCGCCGCCGCCGATCAACGCCGGAGTTGCCACGTCCGATCGTCGGAGCCGCCATCTCTCGTGCGTTGCGTAAGCTCCCTTCCCCTTGTGCAATGTTGCCTGGCTGCCATGGATGTGTAAACAAAAAAATAGAAGAAAGGGATAAGAAAGACAGAGAGAAAGTGAATGACAGAGAGAGTGAAGAAAGAGTTAGAAATATTAAAAAGAGAGAGAGAGTTAGGGAGACAGACTGACAAATAGATAGGGTTGTATATTAAATGATAGTAGATAGGATTAGAAGTACATCATGTTAACTTTTTAGCCCTTATGAATAGTAGGTGCAGTAGGTAGTAATATTTAATACCGTGTTAAACCATGCTATTAGCCTAATTAATATTAGTTAGTTCTTGTTTAAAAATCTAAATGTTAAATGTTTATTTCAGCATGTTATAAATTGTGAATAATGTTAGAGTAATAAAACTAGAGTAAAATAAGGTGTACCATGTTAATTGTCACGTCCCGCTTCCCAAAAATATGGAGGTGAAGCGTGATAAGGTCCGCTCAGACTTGACGCTACAAAGCTGCAAGTCCGATAAGCGTCAATCAACTTTAAATAGCAGGTCCTTGCAACGCGAAACGAAACAAAGATAATAATAAGGAATTGTGACAAAAGAGAATCTCAGAATATCCACAATAATAAATTCCATCATCACAGAAAAGCCACCAGGCTAAAAGAAAAGAGTCTAAAAAGAGGCCCCAGCATGGCCAACAAAAATACAACGTACAAGGTAAAAGGTGCCACGCACCGACAACTAACAGAAAACCTAAAACAAAAGGAAGCTCAGCTAAGTCACTAAGAAAGGTCACCGGTGTCCACAAAACTCCCCCTTGCAGACATGGACTCAGGCTCAGCGTCAGCAAAAACACCACGTACTCACAACGGTCTCTGGCTCAGGGTCTAACATGTGACACCCAAAAGAGCAAGGGGCACATGTCAGCAAGTCTACAAGAGACTTGTGCAAGGAAACTGAAAGTAAAGTTAACAACCTAGCAGTTCTAGCATGATGCAATGACATGACAGTTATAACATGAGTGCGACAAGTAAGGTAAAGTAAAGTAAAGTACGAGCATGGCATTTGAAACATGGCATGGATGTCGAGTTTTACATGATCAAGCACAAGTACAAAGACAGGTCTAGTAAGCACGTCGTGCATAGAGTTCACGCCTTACAGCTAGAGTGGCTGATCGGGCCAGCTCCTAAGCTGAGTGGTCGCTCAACCCTACCCATCCACGTGTATCGAGCCATGGCCTTACCCCCGAACGTGAATGCTCGCTTCTGGATCACGAGCTAGGAAGTGTTTTTCATGATGGCATAGGGGTGCACCTAGCCAGGACAAGCAAGTACGAGTATGTAGCGTGTGCTACGAATGCAACATTCAATGCATGGATGTCATGACATGGCAAGTAGTGAAACGTACATGTAAGGAATTTAAACATGGCAGTTAACAATGCATGAATGACATGGCAGGGTGACAAATCTAGCTTCGTTGTCAAGCTAGGTCTTAAAGTTGCGTCTAGACAGCTATCATTTCACTGTCTAGTCTCTTTTACGCTAAAAGCAAGGAAGTGGCCTAAAACATGGCCCTACACACAAGTTGGCAAGTTTCACTTGCCTGAAATGAGTCGTGCTACAAGTCACAGATCCATGAGTCCAGATACTCCTTATGTGTTCAATCAACGCCCAGCCTACAGTCCCGTATTCATTATCTTCAATTAGTGAGTCACAACCTTAATAAATTACCAATTTTAGTTTATTAACAGGCACGTGGTGATTCCTACGGGGCAGATCTTACCTCAACACGACGCGAGAGCTACTCTCACGTCGGGTAGCGGCGTCAGGGGTTGGATTCCGGTATCGTGCCTGGTACGACGGCGTCGGCTCGGGAAGGTAACGGGTCATGAAGGAAATCATATTATATCTGCGACAAGATATTAAGCTAAACTTAATAAATTCAATGAAACATCACTAAGCCTAACATTTGTTTTAAAACCCGGCAGCTTATACTAACTTAACCACTAACCAACCTCTTAATATATATATATATATATATATATATATATATATATATATATATATATATATATATATATATATATATTACTGTATCAAACATGATCATATTGCTAGCTTGTATACTAAGAGCTAACCCTGTACTAGCTGCCAATAATTATAAAAGACATGGTACATGACCAGCTTAAACAAATCAACTTCAACTTAACCTAGGTTAAGTATGCATGGCTAACCTACTGGTATTACTACACATTTAATATTAACATGTGCATAAGGCTGTAACACACCTAATATTAATATAGCACATAATATGTCATCAAGCCTAATACTATAAACTTACATTAGTAGCATTTACATGCTCAGCTCTCGGATGGCGACGAGACCTGCGTACTGGAGGAGGTGCTCTCGTGGATAGTGCCAGAGGGGAGATGCCGTGGGGGAAGTCACGATCGGAGGGGTGCCGCCGCTGCCGTGGGCTAAGGCACCGTCGCCGCTGGGGAGAGGGGATCCGGCAGCTAGGCGGGGGTCACGACGGAGCAGCTGGGGGTTGTAGGGCGAGGCCGGACGGCGGGGCAAGTCGGTGAGGGCTGGAGCACAGAGAACGCCGACGGTCTTGGTGGTCGGAGCTAGGTTAGGGTCAGGGGGCGTGGCTATTTGAGGGGGAAGGGGAATGGCCGTGTGGCTGCGGGTTTGGGAGATGGAGGAGGAGAGCTCGACAGGTCGTGGGGTGGTTTTTCTGACGGGTGGAGGCCGTGCGATGGCCGAAGAAGGAAGAAAACGATGACGGCATGATGGGCTCTCTGCGTGAACAAGCATGGGCGGCGGCTATGCTTTATTGGCGTGGGAGAGAACTTAATAGGCCCTAGGTCTAAATGTATGGGGGGTTGTGCTCACGTGAGCTGGGGCTCTTGGGCTATAGGTTTAAGTGTTTAAAAAAAGATTCATTGAATGCTAATTCTAGGTGTGGGTTTGTACAACAGGGCTATAGGTCCAAGTGTTTAAAAGTTCCCTATTTATTACCATCTTTTTTTAATAAAAAAATAATAACATGAGTACTGTGTGCGTGCGTCTCCTTTGGTTCGGCCACATGGGTTACCAAGAAAAAATAGGGATTAAAGAAACATTAGGATGGATTATAACTAACAGATAATAATTCGTGGGTTATACATATAAACTTGGGGTTAAAAATATAATGGTTTGAGCAAAACAGTGAAAGTGAGACAAACAGAGCTCGAAAATTATAAGATAAATACTGGGGTGACCGGGACGACGAGAGAAACAAAACCAAGAAGACGGATCACAATTTCGAGGACGAGAAACGAAACTAAAAATGAAAACGTCTCACGACAAAAATGAATATCACGACGTCTCGTCAAATAGGGTCAAATCGTGGGAGAACGTCCCGAGAAATGTCGTTCCAAATTAGTGCCACAATTTAATACTCTCAGAGACGTTCACAACGGCATATCACACCAAAGTGTTCACAAACAAACAAAGTCTAAAATAAGTAGGTGCACGGTCAAAAGCACGTGCACGAACAAAGTACGATCGAAAAGCGACCGTTACATCCTCCCCACCTTAGAATAAAGTCCGTCCTCGGACTTTCTAACTATAAATATAACTCTAGCTAGACTAGTAGCTATCACAATCACATCACACCATAATTCACTCAGGTATAGTCATTACAAGTGCGTATATATACACTAGGTAGTCAACCAATAACTCTGCTATCCGGTATATATTCACGCACATTTTTCAATCATATGTATACATCCCTTATCTACTACTTACCTAGCACAAACAATAGTTCAGATACTCCAATAAGATTAGTCTTACTCTAGCAAATGCAATCATTGCTCTACGTATAGATAGCTACCTATGCACAAAACAAACACGGGTATACTACTCCCTAATATTTCCTAGTATGCATCCAATACCACACATCAACACATGTGATCACCCCATGCCATTATTAAATCAAGTTTCACTATATCTAATATACATTCACCACTACTATAATTTCACAATATATAGTCATTCAAATGCATGCAATTATTTCACCATACGTTCACATTACATACGGTCGTATAACTATATTTACGACACGCCACATATACCATAGTCACCAATAACTATAACTAAGCACATACTTACCCGTGCATGGTGCACACCCATACACGCTAACATTTCATTCATATATATACCAATCACACCACTATATACTTAGCACATCTACACACCTAGTTTAGCTAACACACATATGTTCGCACAAGCAAGTCCTTAGTAATTACTATACCGCAAGACCAACACCTATAACTATATACTGGTATAGCGACCCACAATCATATGCGTAACACAACCAGGCACAAACACTCCTATCACTATACATACATCAAACATCGCTATATGCAAACTACAGACATACATAACAATATACTTAGAGTATACCCACTCAAGCTTGAGTGAGACTCAATACACAGATCATAATATTCTATATACGTAACACGGTATCTATACCTATTCTAATACCACTCCAATATATATACGTCTACCAATATAACTATATACATACCATAAGTCAATCACACTTAATATTTAGTCAGGTAATACTCACATAGTTCAATCACTCTATATACCATAATAATAATACAGACATCAGCACACGTATAATTATAATACACTCCCTAATACATACGCATTCATCGTATAGTCACACACATGTAACATATATATTCACACCATAGCCTACTACCTATAATTTGTATACCAACACATCTACACATACATAATTAAGATGTGCAATAGTCGTGTATACCTAACGGTATGCACGCATACAACATCCCGTAAAAGCAAGCAATACCAATCAAAATTATAATCCTACTACCATATGTATATCACATATATACTCATGCAACAAAACATAACTACTTACGTCTAAGCACAATACATATCTACGTACGAGCACGCACTCACACGTACTAACATATGAGTCACTTAATAGGCCTACTCACTTATCTATACGCACACCTATTATTATCACACCTAACATACACATAGCTTTACCAATCATTTTATTTCAACCATTATAAGTATCTCTAACTACATACACCCCATTAGATATTCCAACACTAATTCTTATATACACAGGCATCCCTAGTATGGTATAGCTAACCACACACAAATCTATAAATACTAACATACAAAGAACTTCATAATATCACGAATAACTCCGAGTATATATATATCACACAATAGGCAAACGTTAATATACTATGGGGGAGTACACTCATTCAAGCCCACATACTCAACTTAGGTACATGCACCATGACAACATCACAAGGGTCCAAGGGCCTACTAACAAATTAGGGTTGACACAGTCATTGACGAGCACTAAAGCCTAAGCAATAGGGGAGGTCGAGGTCGAAAGCGTGATGAGGGAAGGATCGATAAGCACGAGTTTAGATAGGATGAATACAAGGAGACAGCTTGGCTAGGTGAAACAGTGACTCAACCGTGAATGTTTAGGTAGAGGGAAGGGAGGTTTAGTGATACTCTTATAGGATGCAGAAAGAAATTAGCGTAAATAACATAAGCTAAATTACGTGGAATTTGAAAACTGTTGTACTTCAAAAGTTGGAATCCTCGTCTGTTTAAAAATATTTGGAGATCGATAAAACAAATTGTTCGAAACAAGTTTGAGTCGAATGTACAAAATAAGAGAAAACGGTTTATTGGCTTATATAAAATTATCAGGAGGAAAGTGAATCATTCAGACGAACATGAAGGACGTAGCTTAGAAAATATTATACGTCGGTAATTTAATATAATGTTGGCAAAAGTTTTGAAATTCAAAGAATGAAATTAAATGAACTGAAGAATTTAAGCTCATGTTAAATGCTTTCAAAACCTATAGACTAGGGAAAATTTTAAAATAATCAATATTGAAACTACTTTTAAAGGAACCAGGATTCCAAAAAGTAACGGATTTACACAAAGTCCTTAACATACGAGCACAACGAGCCTGGTACGAATATATGAAAATAATTGAAATTCTATTTAGTTTAGAAATTATTCTAAAAGTATGTATGGTGAACAGAAAGATAATAATGACTTATTAGTAGAATTATCAAATTGGTAGTAAGACTTTAAAACCAAATTATGGAGGGTTTAGATCAGGAAATGGTTACGAAATGGTAATCTTACAAAAATCTGAAATAGGGAAAAACGATGAGCTAAAACCGTTTTGCTGAAAGCTGAAGTTCCATGTGACTTGAAAAGTATATTAAAGTAAGCGTGATGTGTCATTCGAATGGCATAAATAAGAAAAGAAAATTAGAAGTAGAATTGGGCAAAATAAAAGTACGGTTCAGAATAAAATTAATATATGAAGGGACAATGTATTTTCATAGGTACGAAAAGTATAGGCTGGAAAATACCATAAGCTAGTATTCAAAAATTTCGACAGAAGTTTCAAAATTTTAAATCAACGAAAGAGTATGAAGTCTAAGTATATATATATTAAAATTTTTGAACAAATTTAGAGAAAGTGGAAATCGAAAAGTACTTTCAGAAGATTCAAGATTTGTAACGGAGAGATTCGAAAATTGACAACGATCGTCATGAGGCGATCTTGTGAATCGAGGCAAGGAAAATGGTCGGATGATCGAAACATACATACGCCTAGGATACGAACCAGGAAAATCTACGGGGAAAATCCTACAGTCGACCAACTAAATATTAAGAACTAAGCGCTACGATTTCTTAAGGTTCAAGACGGTAATGAAATGCGTTCAGCTTGGTCCGAAATCGATGAACCCAGGCGAACGACTAAAGAAATTTTAGAAGTCTAATATAGTCAGAGTTAGGCAAGAACCACTAAGGTAACTCCTACGACGATTAAATCAATTCCTAGCAGGGAGTCTAACTAACAATCAGGGGCCTCTAACTAGCAAGCACAGACATCTAACTAAGTCTTCTTACCACCTTGTGACCTAGGAAAACGACTAGACTCAAGGCTTATGACTCGGATGTTGCAATTTATTTAATGGACATTCCATAGTTATTATCGTTGTTCCGATAATTCGCAGTTGCAAGACGGACCTGCATGGGCCACCAACAAAACCTGTCACGCCCCGCTTCCCAAAAATATGGAGGCGAAGCGTGAGAAGGTCCGCTCAGACTTGAAGCTACAAAGCTGCAAGTCCGATAAGCGTCAATCAACTTTAAATAGCAGGTCCTTGCAACGCGAAACGAAACAAAGATAATAATAAGGAATTGAGACAAAAGAGAATCTCAGAATATCCATAATAATAAATTCCATCATCGCAGAAAAGCCACCAGGCTAAAAGAAAAGAGTCTAAAAAGAGGCCCCAGCATGGCCAACAAAAGTACAACATACAAGGTAAAAGGTGACACGCACCGACAACTAACAGAAAACCTAAAACAAAAGGAAGCTTAGCTAAGTCACTAAGAAAGGTCACCGGTGTCCACAAAACTCCCCCTGGCAGACATGGACTCAGGCTCAGCGTCAGCAAAAACACCACGTACTCAGCAACGGTCTCTGGCTCAGGGTCTAACATGTGACACCCAAAAGATCAAGGGGCACATGTCAGCAAGTCTACAAGAGACTTGTGCAAGGAAACTGAAAGTAAAGTGAACAACCTAGCAGTTCTAGTATGATGCAATGACATGGCAGTTATAACATGAGTGCGACAAGTAAGGTAAAGTAAAGTAAAGTATGAGCATGGCATTTGAAACATGGCATGGATGTCAAGTTTTACATGAACAAGCACAAGTACAAAGACAGGTCTAGTAAGCACGTCGTGCACAGAGTTCACGCCTTACAGCAAGAGGGGCTGATCAGGCCAGCTCCTAAGCTGAGTGGTCGCTCAACCCTACCCCTCCACGTGTATCGAGCCAGGGCCTTACCCACGAACGTGAATGCTCGCTTCTGGATCACGAGCCAGGAAGTGTTTTTCATGATGGCATAGGTGTGCACCTAGCCAGTACAAGCAAGTACGAGTATGTAGCGTGTGCTACAAATGCAACATTCAATGCATGGATGTCATGACATGGTAAGTAGTGAAACGTATAGGTAAGGAATTTAAACATGGCAGTTAACAATGCATGAATGACATGGCAGGGTGACAGATCTAGCTTCGTTGTCAAGCTAGGTCTTAAAGTTGCATCTAGACAGCTATCATTTCACTGTCTAGTCTCTTTTACGCTAAAATCAAGGAAGTGGCCTAAAACATGGCCCTACACCCAAGTTGGCAAGTTTCACTTGCCTGAAATAAGTCGTGCTGCAAGTCATAGATCCATGAGTCCAGATACTCCTTATGTGTTCAATCAACGCCCAGTCTACAGTCCCGTATTCATTATCTTCAATTAGTGAGTCACAACCTTCAGAAATTACCAATTTTAGTTGATTAACAGGCAGGTGGTGATTCCTACGGGGCATATCTTACCTCAACACGACGCGAGAGCTACTCTGACGTCGGGTAGCGACGTCAGGGGTTGGATTTCGGTATCGTGCCTGGTACGACGGCATCGGCTTGGGAAGGTAACGGGTCGCGAAGGAAATCATATTATATCTGCGACAAGATATTAAGCTAAACTTAATAAATTCAATGAAAAATCACTAAGCCTAACATTTGTTTTAAAACCCGGCAGCTTATATTAACTTAACCACTAACCAACCTCTTAATATATATGTATATTACTGTATCAAACATGATAATATTGCTAGCTTGTATACTAAGAGCTAACCATGTACTAGCTGCCAATAATTATAAAAGACATGGTACATGACCAGCTTAAACAAATCAACTTCAACTTAACCTAGGTTAAGTATGCATGGCTAACCTACTGGTATTACTACACATTTAATAATAACATGTGCATAAGGCTGTAACACACCTAATATTAATATAGCACATAATATGTCATCAAGCCTAATACTATAAACTTACATTAGTAGCATTTACATGCTCAACTCTCGGATGGCAACGAGACCTGCGTACTGGAGGAGGTGCTCTCGTGGATAGTGCCGGAGGGGAGATGCCGCGGGGGAAGTCGCGATCGGAGGGGTGCCGCCGCTGCCGTGGGCTAAGGCACCGTCGCCGCTGGGGAGAGGGGATCCGGCGGCTAGGCGGGGGTCACGGCGGAGCAGCTGGGGGTTGTAGGGCGAGGCCGGACGGCAGGGCAAGTCGGTGAGGGCTGGAGCACAGAGAACGCCGGCGGTCTTGGTGGCCGGAGCTAGGTTAGGGTCAGGGGGCGTGGCTGTTTGAGGGGGAAGGGGAATGGCCGTGCGGCTGCGGGTTTGGGAGATGGAGGAGGAGAGCTCGACAGGTCGTGGGGTGGTTTTTCCGACGGGTGGAGGCCGTGCGATGGCCGGAGAAGGAAGAAAACGATGACGGCGTGAGGGGCTCTCTGTGTGAACAAGCATGGGTGGCGGCTATGCTTTATTGGCGTGGGAGAGAACTTAATAGGCCCTAGGTCTAAATGAATGGGGGGTTGTGCTCACGTGAGCAGGGGCTTTTGGGCTATAGGTCTAAGTGTTTAAAAAAGGATTCATTGAATGCTAATTCTAGGTGTGGGTTTGTACAGCAGGGCTATAGGTCCAAGTGTTTAAAAGTTCCCTATTTATTACCATCTTTTTTTAATAAAAAAATAATAACATGAATACTGTGTGCGTGCGTCTCCTTTGGTTCGGCCACAGGGGTTACCAAGAAAAACTAGGGATTAAAGAAACATTAGGATGGATTATAACTAACAGATAATAATTCGTGGGTTATACATATAAACTTGGGGTTAAAAATATAATGGTTTGAGCAAAACAGTGAAAGTGAGACAAACGGGGCTCGAAAATTATAAGATAAATACTGGGGTGACCGGGACGACGAGAGAAACAAAACCAAGAAGACGGATCACAATTTCGAGGACGAGAAACGAAACTAAAAATGAAAACGTCTCACGACAAAAATGAATATCGCGACATCTCGTCAGATAGGGTCAAATCGTGGGAGAACGTCCCGAGAAATGTCGTTCCAAATTAGTGCCACAATTTAATACTCTCAGAGACGTTCACAACGGCATATCACACCAAAGTGTTCACAAACAAACAAAGTCTAAAATAAGTACGTGTACGGTCAAAAGCACGTACACGAACAAAGTACGATCGAAAAGCGACCGTTACATTAGTATAACACCATGTGAACACCACCCTAGCCAGCAAACCCAATAAAATCGGACGAACCTAACTTAGGGCTCAACTTGATTTTGTGCTTGACTCACAATAGACTTAATTCTTTAATATGTTTAACCAAAACAGAGAACCAATATCACCTTAACGTAATACCCATCAAAACGAACCCAACGACACCAAAATCACTAAAATCGGGCTAGTGTACAATTTATAGTGAATATTTGAAGTTAGGTGATCATTAGGCCATTTTCACGTAAAGTTATATAACTAAAAATCTACACGTGAAATGAGCGAGAAACTACTTCCACCGCATTCTTGACTAAAAATATGACCCAACGACATATAATTCGATATACCTTATTTTAGAACAATAAGGAGAATAATTAACTTTCTGATCAAATTCGTTAATTCTCAATTTCAGCACTTTTACTAATTATAATAAATGTTATTATTTAATGACACAGATACGTCGCGAACTTTCCTGTCGTTACTCGGATACCCCAAACTGTCCCAGTCAGGCAAGCGTGCAGTTATTTTATGTTTTTGTGATATTTGATGTTGTACACTTAATTGCTGACACAAACACATTTTTTAGAAATGCTAAACTTAAACTCGTGTGCGTGTGTGTGGACCCCTTACTAATCAAAATGAACGCACTTTGTGAATGGTAATGTTTCTGGACATATATGGTTAATTTTATAACTGTTGATACTCATAGAATGCTACATGCCGTTAGCTACCAGTTGTTACATGCCGTTGGCTACCAGTTGTCGTTGGCTACCAGTTGTTACATGCTGTTGGCTACCAGTTGCTGTTGGCTACTAGATGTTACTTGACGTTGGCTATTAGTTGACTATTCTCGTCGGTCACATATGACTAGCCTGGCTCGTGTTCCAGTAATGTCGCATGTGACTAGTCTGGACTCGTGTTTCAGTATATGACGGTTTAGCATCCTGGCTCGTGATCCAGGAAGTACACGTGGGTGGGGTTGGGTTCCCGGGCACTAGCCGGTAGTAAACAGGTCGCCTTCGGGGGCACTTGAAGGTGTATTCATTTACTATTCGTCTAACGACAGGGGCCTTAGTCACGAACTTGCACACACAGTTAAACAATTGAAAAAAAAGTTAACTTACAGACTGCTGTTACATTACGTAACTGCCATGTTAATGCCTATAACAGAACTACCATGCTAGTGTAATTTTTCATAATTGCTTTACTACCATGCTAGTGTAACTTTTCATAATTGTTTTAATTGCTTCAGTTCATTGAAATGCATGCTAGTGTAAATCCCTTTAATTGCTGTAAAACTGCCATATATAACTAGTTATATATCTTGCCTTGGGTTATCTGACATCTACTTGCAGACCCTTACTGACATACATTCATGTTGTTTGAATGTATGTCAGGTTACGATCCAGGTTACCAGGAGGACGAGCTACTGGATCAGAGTGATCCAATTGACCAGGATTCTGCTGATCCTGAAGTCCACCCTACCGTGGACTAGTGTTGAATATCACCGCTGCAGCTATTTACTTTTCACCGCTGTTATTTGTAGGGTGTGTACCCATTTTATCTGTATCGCTATCATTGTAGTCCATGCTTAGGGCCCTCTTATTATTGTGTACTTTATCTGGATGTTGGCTTTAATATTTCTTTTGTTCTGAGTTGCATGCAAGTCCCTGCGAAAGGTGTTTTCACAGACGTGTATTGGGTTCGAGCTTCACCGCTCCAACCCAAGCGGACCCGCTCGCATCCTCGCTCCCAAGTATATTGGGAAGTGGGGCGTGACAGGTTTTTGTAGTGGCCCATGCAGGTCATGCATTTAGCGAAACTTCAGGATAATGGAAATACTATCAATGGCCAAAAACGTCTAGATTTACCTCCATAATTTAACCAAGTTTCTTTCTCAGCATGGCAGGAGGACACCACACCAGGAATGGAAATGGGAACGATAATGCAGCTAACGAAAGTGCTGATATCAATGTAGTCCTCGGAGTTATCAGGGGAATGTTGGAGGTTCAGTAACAGCTGATTCAGCAAGGACAGCAACCTGCTCAGATTGCACCACCGCTGCCTCCTCGAGCTGAACCAGGAGTTAGACAGTTCCATGAGTTGCAACCCAGGAGCTTCTCTGGAAAAGAAGGGCCTCTAGGAGCTGATGAATGGGTTCAAGCGACTGAAGATAAGCTGAGTGCTGCATGTATCCCATAGGCTGGATGGGTTGATGTAGCAAAACTACAGCTGACCGACAATGCCAAAAGCTGGTGGCAACTAGAAGAGAAACGTCTGGTCAGACCGATCTCTTGGGGCATGTTTAGGGAAATGTTCGATGCTAAATACTTTTCCAAGGTAGCCAAAAGAGATCTTCAACAGCGTTTCGCTAATCTGGTCCAATGAGATAGGACCGTGGACGAGTATGAAGTTGAGTTTTTTATGCTTAGCCGTTTTGCATCTCATATGGTTGAAGACCCTGAAGACTGTGTGTTTCAGTTTCGCAAGGGCCTGAATCCCAATGTCCAAGCCTCGATGACCTCGGCGAGACCGAGGACACTTCAGGACGTTCTGGATTGTACACGTGAGCATGAGATTGTGGCGAAACTTCCCGAGGGACCTTCAGCTTGAGGAGGCAAGCGTCCCATGGAGCCGCTAAGGATGGTGCCCAGAGGAAACTTCCAACCTCCGCAGACCACACATTTCAAGAGGTCATCTGCCCCTGTCGATCGATCGCATCTGACTTGCTACTTCTGCGACAGGACTGGACATCAGAAGAAAGATTGCATGAGGATGTTGAACCAGTGTCTGATTTGCGGATCACCCGCACATGCTGCGAGAGACTGCCCTCATGGCAAGGACCGTCGACCACCTACTGGAGTACCTGCGCCTATTCAGCATGCAGTGCCTGCTCCTGTTCAGCGAGGAGCACCCAGACCTGCTCAACATGGACCACCTCTGATCCCTCAGGATCGAGCTTATCAGCAGGTCCATCAGCCGAAGCGCCAGGCGTTCACGATGACAGATGCAGAAGCTGAGGCTAAGGATGACGTGATCACAGGTAACATTTATACCTAGCATTTATCTTTTACCAGATATTAGTGCTTGTTAGTTAGGTTCTCTTGCTAAGTTTATTATTTTTGTCTTAGGTATTATCTTAGTGGCCTCCCACCCAGCTCAGACTTTATTTGATTCCGGAGCTTCCCTGTGTGTTATATCCCAGAAGTTTGTAGTTAAGCACTCGATCCCTACCTACCCACTTCCCAAAAGATGGAATATCACGACCGGAGGTGGCATAGTGAGTGTTACCTTGGGATGCAAATCCTGTCCCTTAGTGATTTGCGGACATGAACTTTATGCATATTTCATGGTCTTGGACACACCTAACTTTGATGCTATTCTCGGCATGGACTGGTTAGGGACTTTCTATGCCAATATCGACTGTCACAAGAAGAAAGTAGTATTTGAAATTTCTGACCATCCGGTGTTCGAATTCATCAGTGGTAGTCGTTCGCTCGAGCCTATCAGATTTCGGGCTCAGCCGAACGAAGCGATCCTTGCATCTATGCAAGTCGCACCGGAGAAGCCTGCAGTGGTTCGAGACTTCGAAGATGTATTTCCGGAAGACATTTCTGGATTGCCGCCTGACCGAGCTTTGGAGTTTAGAATTGATCTGATGCCAAATACTCAACCAATTTCGAAGACACCTTACCGTATGGCTCCAACAGAACTTGAAGAGCTACGGAACCAGTTGGATGATCTGTTGCAGAAAGGATTCATTCATCCCAGCGTGTCTCCCTGGGGTGCACCTGTACTGCTGGTTAAGAAGAAGGATGGATCAAGAAGAATGTGCGTGGATTATCGGGAGCTGAACAATGTTACTGTGAAGAATAAGTACCCGTTACCTCGCATAGATGATATCTTCGATCAACTCGGTGGATCGCGAGTTTTCTCGAAGCTGGACCTCAGGAGTGGATACCATCAGGTGAAGGTCAAGAATGAGGATGTCTACAAGACAGCTTTTCGGACCAAGTGTGGACACTATGAGTTCGTTGTCATGCCATTCGGTGTGACTAACGCTCCGGCAGTTTTCATGAATCTCATGAATCTCATATTCTATGATTTTCTAGATAAATTCGTAGTGATATTCATTGATGACATATTGGTCTACTCGAAGAGCGAGAAGGAGCATGCTGAGCATCTGCGGATGGTTTTGGAGACGCTTCGTCATCATCAGTTGTATGCCAAGTACATCAAGTGCAAGTTTTGGTTGGACCGGATTGCATTTCTTGGAGATGTGGTATCAGGCGAAGGTATCTCAGTTGACCCTGAGAAGGTTACATCAGTCAGAAATTGGCCTACTCCTCGGTCAGCATCAGACATCCGGAGCTTCCTAGGACTGGCGGGCTTCTACCGTCGATTCATTAAGGATTTCTCGAGGATAGCAGAGCCATGACTCGACTGACGAGGAAGGACGTCAAGTATGTTTGGTCAGACACTTGCGAGCAGGCATTTGGGACTTTGAAAGTAAAGCTGACATCTGCACCAGTTTTGGCTATTCCAGATAGGACTAGAGGATTCGAGATCTTTTGTGATGCCTCGGGCAAAGGTATTGGATATGTTCTGCATCAGCACAGTCATGTAGTCGCATATGCTTCTCGACAGTTGAAGATTCACGAGAAGAATTACCCGACTCATGACTTGGAGTTAGCCGCTGTCATCTTTGCTTTGAATATTTGGAGACATTTCTTACTGAGTGAGAAGGTGAAGATTTTCACTGATCACAAAAGTTTGAAATATATTTTTACTCAGAAGGAGTTGAATATGAGACTGCGCAAGTGGTTAGAGCTGATGGGTGATTACGACATCGACCTTCAGTATCATCCAGGGAGTGCCTGATGCCTTGAGCAGACTTCCAGCAGTTATGACTCTCACAGTTCAGTGGAGGTTACAACATGATCTGTGTGAGATGTGCACAGAGGTTGTGTTACCTGGAGTCAATCGATGTTGATGAATATGCAGATTCAGTCGACGATAGTGGATCGGATCAAAGCTGAACAGTCTGGAGATGCTAAACTGCAGAGGATCCGAGAGCAAGTTGAAGCTGGACTTTGGATGGACTTTATCATTCATGAGGATTGTTCCTTGAGATACGGCAGTAGGATCTGCGTACCTTCTGGTGATATCAGAGATGAGCTGATGAATGAAGCTCATAGCTCTCCCTATTCCATTCATCCTGGCGATACCAAGATGTACAAGGATCTCTTGGTATCACGGTATGAAGAGGAGCGTAGCTTGTAGCGTCGCCAAATGTCTTGTGTGTCAGCAAGTGAAGGCTGAACACCATCGCATTGCCGGATTTCTTCAACCTTTGTCGATTCCAGAGTGGAAGTGGCAGCACATCACCATGGACTTCGTGACTGGACTACCTCGGAGCACCAAGCAAAATGACGCGATTTGGGTTATCGTTGACCGATTAACCAAGTCTGCGCATTTCAACCTTTCTGAGTAGAACAAGCTACTGAGATACTTGCGAAGAAGTATATGGAGGTAAATATCTTTCTTATACCTTTATGACTTCTTTCTAGTATACGTCGTGATATGATCGATAATCGTGCAGGAGATTGTGCGATTACATGGAGTTCCCGTGAGTATCGTCTCCGACCGGGACACGAGATTCACGTCCCAATTCTGGAAGAGTTTGCAGACCAATCTAGGTACCAGTCTGAGTTTCAGCACTGCGTATCACTCACAGACTGATGGACAGTCGGAGTGCACTATCCAAATATTGGAGGATATGTTGAGAGCTTGCATGTTGGATCTCAAGGGTTCGTGGGAGGATCATCTGCATCTGGTGGAGTTCTCCTACAACAACAACTAACAGGCGAGCATTGGCATGGTGCCATTTGCTGCTCTCTATGGAAGGAAATGTCGATCCCCGCTTAGTTGGGATGATGTTGGTGATAGAGAGCTGTTGGGACCAGAGATGATAGTTGAGGCTGTGGATGTTGTGCGTGATATCAGAGACAAGCTTCGGATCGCTCAGGACCGTTACAAGCATTGGGCGAATGCTAAACGGCGTCCTCTAGAGTTTCAGCCATGAGATCATGTATTCCTGAAGATCTCCCCGAATCGAGGAGTGATCCGCTTTGGGCAGCGAGGCAAGCTTAGTCCGAGATTCATTGGACCTTTCGATGTGCTATAGCGAGTTGGAGAGGTAGCTTATCGCTTAGCACTACCACCGTCCTTGGAGGGAGTGCATGACGTCTTCCATGTGTCACACCTGCGTGGTTACGTCAGTGACCCTTCTCACGCCGTGGACTACTCAGAGATCACGGTTCGACCGAACCTGACTTATGAGCAGCAGCCGGTGCAGATCTTAGACCGACGTCAGAATGCACTCAGGAACAAGGTTGTCAATCTCATGAGAGTGATGTATCGTCGTGACTCGCCAGGAGAGTCCACCTGGGAGCGGGAAGATGAGATGCGAAAGCGATATCCATATTTATTCCCTGCTCCTTAGTTGATAAGAATTCCGAGGGCGGAATTTTTCTTAAGGTGTGTAGAATTAACGACCGGTATTTTTGTACGCGTGTTAATTATTGTGTGTGCCTGTATCTTTGTTTGATCGTCCCGATGTGTTGTGCACGAGTTCTTTGTGCGTCGACGCGAGCGCGTCTCGGATGACTTCTTAAATTTTTCATGGCGCGATTTATTAACTTTAACCCTAATTGAATTACCCTAATTACATTGCCCTAATTAATTACACTTAATCAAGTTGCTAATTAACCTAACCTATTGATTCCACCGTTTGAGGTGGTTCAGATCCAGCAGCCTCATCAAAGTTTCCCCACCTCCAGCTCTCTCCCCCATCAGCTGTCCCCCAACTTCACTGTTGTATTTCAACAGCAACAATGACGTCTTTACCTGCAAGAAAATCTCAACCAGCAAACAATCTCCCCAAACAAATCAGTTCATCATTCCAAACCCAAATCAAACCACAATTTCAGGTTCATTCATCTCCAAAAATCAATTCAACCAAAAATCACCAACCCAATTTCCTCCTAACAACAATCCATATTCAGCCACAAATCCACACCAAAAATCAAACTAATTTCAGATCCAAAAACACAAATTTCTTCCCTAAACCCCAAATCTGATAACACAAAAAGAATCAAAATCCAAACCCAAATTTCAGATTCAAATCAAACATCAACCACAAACAAACATCCAAATTAGAGAAACCCAATTCCAAAACTCAAATGAATTTCAAATCTGAAGCTAAACTCAAATCAACACAGATCTGAAAAGTTTTCAGATTCAAACCCTTTCAAGATAACTCCAGAAATCAAAATTCAGATCTCTCCATCTTCTTCCCATTTCCCTTCCTCCTCCTCCCCTTGGCCGACCCCCTCACCCCACGCCTGGGCATCCTCTCGCGCGCCGCCGTCGCTTGAGGCTAGCCCGCCGCCGTCGCGTTCATCCGAGAGCCCGCCGCCGCCTGAACTCCAGCGCGCGCCGTAGCCGCCGAGCAATGCCGGAGCTGCCACGTCCGACCGTCGGAGCCACCGTCTCTCGTGCGTTGCGTAAGCTCCCTTCCCCTTGTGCAATGTTGCCTGGCTGCCATGGATGTGTAAACAAAAAAATAGAAGAAAGAGATAAGAAAGACAGAGAGAAAGTGAATGACAGAGAGAGTGAATAAAGAGTTAGAAATATTAAAAAGAGAGAGAGTTAGGGAGACAGACTTACAAACAGATATGGTTGTATATTAAATGATAGTAGATAGGATTAGAAGTACATCATGTTAACTTTTTACCCCTTATTAATAGTAGGTGCAGTAGGTAGTAATATTTAATACCATGTTAAACCATGCTATTAGCCTAATTAATATAAGTTAGTTCTTGTTTAAAAATCTAAATGTTAAATGTTTATTTCAGCATGTTATAAATTGTGAATAATGTTAGAGTAATAAAATTAGATTAAATTAAGGTGTACCATGTTAGTATAACACCATGTGAACACCACCCTAGCCAGTGAACCCAATAAAATCGGATGAACCTAACTTAGGGCTCAACTTGATTTTGTGCTTGACTCACAATAGACTTAATTCTTTAATATGTTTAACCAAAACAGAGAACCAATATCACCTTAACGTAGTACCCATCAAAACGAACCCAATGACACCAAAATCACTAAAATCGGGCTAGTGTACAATTTATAGTGAATATTTGAAGTTAGGTGATCATTAGGCCATTTTCACGTAAAGTTGTATAACTAAAAATCTACACGTGAAATGACGCGAGAAACTACTTCCACCGCATTCTTGACTAAAAATGTGACCCAACGACATATAATTCGATATACCTTATTTTAGAACAATAAGAAGAATAATGAACTTTCTGATCAAATTCGTTCATTCTCAATTTCAGCACTTTTACTAATTATAATAAATGTTATTACTTAATGACACAGATACGTCGCGAACTTTCCTGTCGTTACTCGGACAAACCAAACTGTCCCAGTCAAGCAAGCGTGCAGTTATTTTATGTTTTTGTGATATCTGATGTTGTACACTTAATTGCTGACACAAACACATTTTTTTAGAAATGCTAGACTTAAACTCGTGTGCGTGTGTGTGGACCCCTTATAATCAAAATGAACACACTTTGTGAATGGTAATGTTTTTGGACATATATGGTTAATTTTAGAACTGTTGATACTCATAGAATGCTACATGCCGTTGGCTACCAGTTGTCGTTGGCTACCAGATGTTACTTGCCGTTGGCTATTAGTTGACTATTCTCGTCAGTCACATGTGACTAGCCTGGCTCGTGTTCCAGTAATGTCGCTTGTGACTATTCTGGACTCGTGTTTCAGTATATGACGGTTTAACATCCTGGCTCGTGATCCAGGAAGTACATGTGGGTGGGGTTGGGTTCCCGGGCACTAGCCGGTATTAAACGGATCGCCTTCGGGGGCAGTTGAAGGTGTATTCATTTACTATTCGTCTAACGGCAGGGGCCTTAGTCACGAACTTGCTTACATAGTTAAACAATTGAAAAAAAAGTTTAACTTACAGACTGCTGTTACATTACTTAACTGCCATGTTAATGCTTATAACAGAACTACCATGCTAGTGTAATTTTTCATAATTGCTTTACTACCATGCTAGTGTAACTTTTCATAATTGTTTTAACTGCTTCAATTCATTGAAATGCATGCTAGTGTAAATCCCTTTAACTACTGTAAAACTGCCATATATAACTAGTTATATATCTTGCCTTGGGTTATCTGACATCTACTTGCAGACCCTTCCTGACTTACATTCATGTTGTTTGAATGTATGTCAGGTTACGAGACAGGTTACCAGGAGGACGAGCTACTGGATCAGAATGATCCAATTGACCAGGATTCTGCTGATCCTGAAGTCCACCCTACCGTGGACTAGTGTTGATTATCACCGCTGCAGCTATTTACTTTTCACCGATGTTATTTGTAGGGTGTGTACCCATTTTATCTATATCGCTATCGTTGTAGGCCATGCTTGGGGCCCTCTTGTTATTGTGTACTTTATCTGGATGTTGGCTTTAATATTTCTTTTGTTCTGAGTTGCATGCAAGTCCTTGTGAAAGGTGTTTTCACAGATGCGTATTGGGTTCTAGCTTCACCGCTCCAACCCAGCGGACCCGCTCGCGTCCTCGCTCCCAAGTATAATGGGAAGCGGGGCGTGACAAATTCATTAGAAAACACTAAGTTAGATGACGATGATTCTTCTAATTCCATTCCTGAGATTATCCCTGAAAATACAAGTCTTCCTAAAGCATTTGTTGAAGTTCCTACTCATCCACATGATTTAGTTATTGGAGATATTTCTGATAGAGTAAGAACTATATCTCAAATAGAATAAATGACTAATTGTGCATTTATATCATACATCGAACCAAAGAATGTTATTGAAGCATGTAAAGATAGTTCATGGATTATAGCAATGCATGAAGAACTTAATCAATTCAAAAGGAATGATATATGAGAATTAGTAACTAGACCTTCAGATCATCCTATTATTGGTACTAAGTGGGTATTTAAGAATAAATTGGATAAATCTGGACAAGTGATTAGAAATAAGGCTAGATTAGTTGCACAAGGTTATAATCAGGAAGAAGGCATAGACTACGATGAAACATATGCTCCTGTAGCAAGATTAGAATCTATTAAAATGCTTTTAGCATATGCATGTTACAAAGATTTTTAGTAATATCAAATGGATGTTAAAAATGCATTTCTAAATTGTATTATGAAGGAAGAAGTCTATGTAAAACAACCACTATGATTTCAACATGAAAGTTTTGATAATCATGTTTTTATGTTAAAGAAAGCTCTATATGGATTAAAACAAGCACCTCGTGCTTGGTATGAAAGATTGAAGAACTTTCTATTAAAGTCTGGTTTTCTATTGGAAAGATAGATTCTACTTTATTTACCAAACACATAGATTCTGATGTTATACTTATACAAATATATGTTGATGACATAATTTTTGGTTCTACTAATGATACTCTTTGTCAAGAATTTTCTAAGGAAATGCAGAATGAATTTGAGATGAGCTACATGGGCGAATTGACCTATTTCCTTGGACTTCAAATCAAGCAAATGAAGGAAGGTATAGTTATACACCAAAGTAAATATACAAAGGAACTCATCAAACGATTTGGATTAGAAAATTCTACAGAAAAGCGTACTCCAATGGGTACTTCATCAAATCGTGACAAGGATCCAAATGGTAAGAGTGTTGATCAAACATTATATCGAGGTATGATTGGATCATTACTTTATCTTACCACAACTAGACCAGATATTATGTTTTCTGTTTGTATATGCGCTAGATATCAGTCTGATCCTAAATTATCACATTTGACTGCTGTCAAAAGGATAATTAGGTATATCAAACATACATCGGATTTTGGTTTATACTATCCAAAATCAAATTCATTTGATTTAATTTCATATAGTGACGCAGATTTTGCTATTTGCAAATTTGATCGTAAAAGTACAAGCGGAACTTGTCAGTTTTTAGGTTATGCATTAGTATCATGGTTTAGTAAGAAACAAAACTCTATTTCTTTATCTACTACTGAAGCGAAATACATTGTCGCTGGTTTAGCATGTGCACAGATTTTGTGGATGAAACAAACCATACTACATTATGGCATTAAATGTAACACATGCCCTATTATGTGTGACAACACTAGTGCTATAAATTTATCCAAAAATCCAGTACATCATGCACGCACTAAACACATAGATATACGTCATCACTTCATGGATGATCATGTCCAAAAAGGTGACATTATTCTTAAGTATATAGATACTAAGAATCAAATAGCTGATATACTTACTAAGCCCTTTAAGGAAGAGACTTTTCTAAAACTTAGAAGAGAACTCGGCATTATTAGTGAATCGGCATTTTAACCATATATTATTGTTATATATTACGTTAGTATCATTTTATGATTTTTCTGGATTTTTCTGATTTAATTCATATTTCAATTAGCCGACTAATCCTTGATACTAGTCGACTAATCCTCCAGAATTATTTATTATTTAAATATCGATATTAATCTTAAATATATGTTTTCATAAAATTATTTTTAATTTTTATTCGGTCAAAACCGAATGTCATCATTCAAATTTTTGAATATTACATTTCCCTCTCATAAGTACTTACAAGTACTAAGTACAAAGGACTTGACCTCTCTCTTACACCATCACTTACACAAAGTACTAGAGTACTTTATGGTCAACCAACTTTTAAAGTGTTCGTTCCCAATGCCACAACCCATCAGTCCTTTTTCCTTGACCGAAATTTATTTTATTAATAAATTTTGAATTATTTCACTCTGTTCCCAAACCGCTCAAAACTAGCACCCGACTAGTCGACCAATGCCGAAGCCTAGTCGACTAATCGTTGTAGACTTCCGAAGAACAGCAGTTTCTGAACGTTGTTTTGCACGATTATTGATCAACTTTCCTTCCAAAAAACGTTGCTGAAGTTCCCAAAACCTCTTAGAAGTTATTCGAAAGTTTTTAATTCAATTTTTTTTTTCAAAATTCTAATTTCCACTCAAATTTTCTATTTAAACACCATGGGTCTTCCTCCTTCACCATGAGAAAACCCAAGGCACAATATAGCCGAAAATCCTCTATTTTCATAGAAAGATCTCAAACATGCTCTATTGGAGCTTCATCCCTCATTAATGGCTTCCACTTCGAATTCACGCCTACCTCGACGCCCAAATCCGGCCACAACCGTTGAAAGAGCATCTTTCTTCCCAGAGCACTCCATCAAATTTTCGGATACAGTCATCCTCAACTATAACCTCTTTCACTTTCTCAACAATGTTTCTCTATTCAACATTTGGAGTGATACCTGTAGGAGGATATATGCCCATAAGGCCATTTATCCTAAGTATACGTCTTGTTAAGATATAATATGGTATCAATTATCCTTAGTATGAATTCGTTGAATCATATACTTAGATAATTTCCTTAGACTTATAGTCAGGTCACTACGTATCAAGATGTAGATCTCGATTATGAGAAGTTAGTGACCGATTAGAAACTTAAGTCTTAACCGGTTCATGGTCATAGATATGTCGAGAATAGGATATCGACACATCAATTAGACCATTGTGTCTTTGTCTTACCTTAGGGTAATGATGATCTCATAGTCATTCGACTTGGCGAAATCAGAGACGAGACACAGGTGCTCATTGGGGAATGAGTTCACTGAACGACCAACTTAGAGTTATTAAATGGTTAAGTTTTAACTAAACTGTCAATAATAACTCTATAGTGATGATAGGCTAGTTGGTCCTTAAGACCTGAAGTCATCAGTACGAACCTGTGAATGGATAGTGTCACTTAGATCTATGATCTAGCTTCGAGGCTCGGCCTGCTGAAAGATTTTAGGTCGGGTGACACCTGAAGCTCACGAGGGAAGTATATGACTTAGATGAGATTCGTCACTTCCGTTAAAGGGAAGTTAGTGTCACTAGATCAGTACGGACTTTGTGTTAATCCACGGCCGAGGTACGTTGTATGATGTACAACATGAATACAACAAAGACCGCTCTATACTGATTAATGCTGGCTATTGGGGTTGACGGTATACCATACCCTAGGCCATGCAAAGACACAGTCTTGACGAAGGGACTAAAACGGCAGAATTCATCACTGACACAGCCAGAGTGATCTCAACAACGTTTGTCATTGGGTCGATTACGTAAGTATGATTCTGAAACAGGGACGACACCTGCTGCTCGTGGTTACCGTCGGCTAGGGGTTTCGAGCCCCAACCTATAGTAGGGTCAAGCTGTAGGGTCTCACACCGAGTAGTATTCGTGTCTAAGTAATAGGAAGATAAATAAGATGAATTCAGTCGATGAAATTGAATAGTTAAGTTCACAAGCTAGTTGTGAGACTGAGTCGTAGATATGGACAATGTTGCATTCGATGCAAACAAGATTAAACGTGTCATAAATTGGTTACGACAATTTTTGTAGGAACAAAAGCATTGGAAAGGGTTACCTGATTGATGAGATCGTCCCAGTCTAAACGCAGGTTCAAAACGCGTCCAAACCGGAGCTCAAATGAGCCTTGGAAACACAAAAACAGCTCAAAGGGGCCAAGTGGGTTAGACCCACTTAGGGCCCAAGCAAGGCAGTAAAAGGGGCGGGGTGCGCCCGCTCTAAAAGCAGGCACGCCCGCTTTTCTGAGCGGTCTGGCCCGCTGTGCGGGCCGTGCCCACCCCTCCATTGCGGGCGGCCCGCATTGCGGGCCGCACCCGCCTAAGGGGCGGGGCGCCCGCTCGCTGAATGGGCGGGCGGCCCCGCCCCGCCCTATGACCTGGCCCGCCCTTGCGGGCCGAGGGCATTGATGCGCCCTTGCAAGCGTGCGCCCGCAAGGGGAGCGGGCGCGCCTGCTTGCCTAGCGGGCGCGCCCGCATTTTAACTTAAGGTGAAATATGGTTTTTTTTAAACCCTACGTGACGGCTACGAAAATCTGATTTTTGCCCATCTTTGGGCAATTGTTTGAGGGGTCAAACGAAGTTGGAATTTGTCGACGTTCGTTCCTACGTGTTCACCATTCGAAGCCCTTCGAAATGATAACTTGTATCGTCTCTGAAGCTCGATGCTGAGGGAGAATTAATTGGTTGAAGTTGGCCTTTGTAAAAGGCTTACTAACTTCAATTAACTAAATTAATTTATCTTTTATTTGAGAGTTGTCCCACATTGCTCGTGGCGAAAAGGGAGGTGCCGACTCCCAATATAAATAGGGGTGCACTCTCTTCGTTGAAAAATGCACCAATTCTTCGATCGAGTAGCTCTGAATTTTTCAGCAAGCTCGATATACGACTTAAACTATTCTTCCGCTCTTCTTCCTATTCCCCTGACGGGTCCTAGCAAGACTACAAAGGGGGGTATGGATTCGGATCCAGACGTCTAAGACGTGGGTCTGCTCAAGTGAAACTTTCTTCGGCAAGTGATTAGCTCGGAGGCGGCTCGGTTAGATCGGTTCGAAAGCATGAGGCGTCTCGGCTACATGGAGCACAAGAAGTTGGTGCGGTACATCTTGCCTGTCCCAGGGTCAAGATTTCGGGTATGTCCTTTAAGTTTTTTAGTGTAATTTAATTTCGTCGCAGTAGAATAGATCCCTCTTGGGGTGGGCTAGACCCACCCAAGTTGGCATAGATCGGGCTAGGTTCTGGCTCTCTAAGGGCCTAGCTAAATTGTTTAGCTAGCAGGTTATATTTTCCGCTGTTTTTATGCCTCTATGGGCCGTCCGACTTAGGACGGGCACAGATCTGAGCTCTGAGGGTCTGCCAAAACCCTTTAGTGGTATCGGAGCTAGGTTATGCTTGTAGATCTTGATTTGCGACGATTTTAAATTATTAAATTGCTTGTCTTTGAACATACTTATATTTTAACTTTATGTTAAAATTGGTTAAACAAATCTTTGTGTTTAAAAAAAAATTTTTACTCATGAAAATTTTGGGGACGTTTTAAATTTTATGTGATAAAGTGTAATAAGTCTACAATGTTCAAATGCTTTTAAAAAAAATTATTTTATGAGATAAAATAATTTTAGTAAGCATTTAAATGGTTTTAAAGGTTATGCAACATTAAGAAAAAATTTATTACATGAGATGATATTTAAAATTAATTTCTTTTAGTTACAAAAAGTTTGGAAGATTTTTTTAACTTTATCTGAAAGTTCTAAGATTGATTTCAACAATTTTAAAAATGTTTTAAAATTTTTTTGTTGTATATGTAACATAAAGGAAATTTTTTTCCATGAGATGGAATTAAAAATTCATTCCTTTTAGTTACATAGAGTTATTAAAGATTATTTTATGAGATGATTTAATCTTAAAACGTTTCATTAATTTTAAAGCTAAGGTTTGTGTTACGCCTATTTGCCCGAGGCCCGAAAGACACGAGCCCAGAGACCCGACCGCTGGTCAAGAGCCCATCTGTGCACTCAGGCCCACTCGATAAGGCCCTATGGGGGACCCCCCCCAAATGTCGATCCGACTCGGCCCCGGTAACACACCGGTCACTCGCCTACTCCTGCGATAACCGCCCCCTCGATCCCACTACCACTTAATGGCAGTTATAGGGGGGTGCTGGCATGGTGCAGGGAGCGGTGACGGGGGGGATCGAGGGGCACGATTGAGGGCGGGCGAGCGACGTGGGTCGGGGGCAATCACGGCGGAGGTCTATAAAGGGGCTAGGAGGACGACAGGACAGGGGACCGCCTCTCAGATATCTAGAACCGAAGGTACTCCATCAACGACCTAGTTCCCCCATTTCATCTCCTTCCTCCCCCGCTCGTGCCGTGAGACGCCGTTCCGATCTCCTCACGAGTCGAACCGTCTCCGCCGGGCCTCCTCTTTCAGATCTCTGTCTGACTTAGGCATCGGAGGGGATTTGGCCGGAACCAAGGTCCGGCCCCCCTGACGAGTGTTCTCGTCTACGCAGGAGGGCATCATATCCACGGGCCGAGGCTTCCCCTCCGCCCCTCGCCGACCACGTAATCAGCTGGACGATTGAGGCTTCCCCTCGTCGCCCGACTGCCGAGGCCGAGCGCAATCGACCGAGGCCGAGCGTCTCGACCCGGGCCGAGGCTACCCCTCGCCCTACCAACAGCCGAGGACCCCGATTCAACCCAGTCGACGTGCTCTACGTCGTCTGCTGGTCCGACTCAAGCCTCAACTGCATCAACTCGACTCGCCCGAGGGACCCAAACGGGCCCCTTGACCACGTTGACCGGGTTGTCCACGGTCAACGCTTTGTAGTGAGAAAACACTCTGAAACATCTGGCGCCGTCTGTGGGAAACGAAAACCATCCCACGAAGAAGCAAACCACACCAGCAATATCACGAGCCAGCAATGGAAGGAAGCGCATGCCCCCCATCCCGGAGGAGGGGAATGGCGCATCCAACGGCAACCTCGAAGACACGCCCGTCGGCGATCACCCCGCCCCCTCAACCGAAGAGACCGGTGACTCAGGACTAGCCACACAGGGACAGCTCCGCGCCCTGGCTCAGGAGACCAACGCGAGCCTCCAAACGTTGGTCGCGACGGTACAGCAGCTCGTCGGCCCTGTGCCATCCAACGGAGGCACGTTGGGCGATAGCCATCGATGGGCGGGGGGTCCCCCGCTCTTGCGGTCCGCCGTGGTTGACGACCACGGGACCCAAAAACCGAACACGGATCGTCGGTTCACGCTGTCCGGCTCCCGTCAGGCGAGATCACGCGCCTCCTCCCCTTATCGTGAAAGGAGCCAAAGAGAAACCGAAGGGACGGAGGGCGAATCGATGACTGCATCATCTCGTCGGTCACGGTCGTCCCGTCGCAGGAGAAGCGAACGACACCACTCGAGAGACCGATCACGACGGAGCAGGAGCTCCCGCCGGAGGAGCCGGGAGCGTCGGGTCAGCCTGACCCCCAGCGTGGCGAGGGCCGTGGAGCCAGCCCCGCCGACGCCTGTACACCCTCCCCCACCGAACGAGCCATAGGCAGGCGACTGTCGAATCCCCGGGGGTATCCACAGAGACCGGTGCCCCCTATCACGGAGAATAACCGACGCACGGGTCCCCTCTCGATTCAGGATCCCAGCGCTGGGGAAGTACGACGGGATAGGGGACCCGGGAAACCACGTAATGGACTACGAGGGGGACATGTCCTTCCAAGGAGCTGACGATGACCTGCTCTGCCGAGGCTTCTATTCTACTCTCAGGGGAGCGGCGAGGACCTGGTACCGCAGCCTGCCTAGCCGCTCCATCGACAGCTTTGAGGAACTCACCCAGTTGTTCTGCAAGCAGTTCATGGCGGGGAGGCAGATCAAGCCTGATGCTGAACATCTGTTCAACATAGTGCAAGGCCCGGCCGAGCCGCTCCGGCAGTTCATGCGCCGCTTCAATGCGGAGAGGCTGAACGTGAACAGCCCTCCCGACCTGGTGGTCCAAACGGCCCTTAAGAAAGGGCTTCGCCACAGAGGCCTCAAGAAGTCCCTGCACAACGATCCCCCGAAGGACCTCCCCGGGATCATGGCAAGGGCCGAGCGCTTCATGTTGACCGAGGAGGCCTTGGCCGTGGATGCAGGAAAAGCCACTCGAGGGACCAAACGCGGCGACAGAGGATGAGGCAGCCCTGAAGGATACCGGACCGAGAAGAGGCCGAGAAACAGGCAGCGCGGAGAAGGTACGAGAGACGCCACCCCAGACGTCATCCTCGCCCAAGTGCAGAAGGAAGAACGCGCCGATCCCCCCCCCCCCACCGAGGGCGAAAAGAGGTGGGAAGAATAAGGAGAAATACTGCAAGTACCACAAGGACGACGGCCACGACACTGAAGACTGCTGGCACTTGAAGAAGGACATTGAGAAGCTGATGAGTCGGGGGCACGCCAGGAGCTTAGCCGACGAGCCGGCCCATGGGGAAGGGACCTCCATGCAGCCGGACAAGGGGAAGAAGATCAACACCGTCCAAGGACCCCTCCGCATCGTAGAGTGAGCGGGCAAGCTCTCTCCCCAAGTCGTAGCCTGGTCCGAGGGGATTATCTAGGTTTACATCCCTCTGTCTAGCTTTATTCCCTATTTCCTTTCCTCCAAATGTACCAGTCTGACAGGACTCTTAAGAGTACAATTGCATTCCCTTTTTGTCTTTTCTTAAATCCTCGACGGAATTGACATTTCACTAATAGTGCAAAAGAATGAAGACCGCCGCCTCACTGGAGGAGGAAGGGGGGCACTGCCCTCGCCGACCGACTCCTGTGCTCGGAAGCCTGGGGGCAATTCTCCCAGCCAGCGCGGACGCCGACCGGTCCTAAGCCGAGGAGCTTTGCCCTCGCCGACCGAATCCTGCACTCATAAGTCTGGGGGCAGTTCCCCCAGTAGGCACGGACGCCGACCGGTCCTAAGCCGAGGAGCTTTGCCCTCGCCGACCGACTCCTACGCTCATAAGTCTGGGGGGCAGTTCACCCAGCAGGCACGGACGCCGACCGGTCCTAAGCTGAGGAGCTTTGCCCTCGCCGACCGACTCCTGCGCTCATAAGTCTGGGGGCAGTTCCCCCAGCAGACACGGACGCCGACCGATCCTAAGCCGAGGAGCTTTGCCCTCGCCGACCGACTCCTGCGCTCATAAGTCTGGGGCAATTCCCCCAGCCAGCGCGGACGCCGACCGGTCCTAAGTCGAGGGACTTTGCCCTCGCCGACCGACTCCTGCGCTCATAAGTCTGAGGGCAGTTCCCCCAGCAGGCACGGACGCCGACCGGTCCTAAGCTGAGGAGCTTTGCCCTCGCCGACCGACTCCTGCGCCCATAAGTCTGGGGGCAATTCCCCCAGCCAACGCGAACGTCATCCAGTCCTAGGCCAAGAACAAGGCAGCAACGCAAAATACACGAGAAGTCCGAGTAAGTCAATTTCGTTTATAACAGTTAACCAGGGTAAAAAAATGTGTCTTATTTACAGGGAATCGAGGCGAAGAAAACTCTCTACAAATAATCCACTCACGACGAATGAAAAAGTTCGTCACCTACAGAAGCTAGGTCGACACCGACAGAGCAAAATTTGTTGACAAAAGACCCAAAGTAGATAGCCCAAGCGAGCGGCCATGCAACTAGCAATTATTGGCCCCGGAGCCGGTAGCGAAGCCGAAGGAGATAGCGGGGCCAGGGATCCATTTCAAGTAGACTGGCCCAAAGCGAAGCGGATGCTAAAAAATTTGAGGATAAGGCCAGGAGGGACGGCTTAGGGAGCCCGGGCTCAGGAGGACACATCCTCGGGCACCTCCCCCTGCTCGGAGCAAGGGGGATCGACCGGCGGATGGGCTTGCCGAACACGCTCCGCACATTCCCGGAAGGAAGACTGGACGACTTCGACGATCCGAGGGGCGATGAGGTCTTCATACGCACCGAAGGCCTCCCTGAGAACCTCGAAGATCCTCTTCCCCAGGGTCTCGACGACGCCCCTCTCCACCTCCTCTACAAGCCGCGTCACCTGGCGCCGATCCGACAATTCCCTCTGAAGCTCCTCCCTCTCCAGGCGGAACGACTCCACCGCTTCCTCAGCCGACTGACGGACATCCTCCAGCTTTCCCTGGAGGTCACCCACTCGTCCCTCCAACTCGGCCACACGGAGCTTGAGACGCCGAGACTCCATCTGGGCCTCCGTCATAGCCACCTCCGCCGCCCCGGCCCGCTCCTGGGCCCTCATGGAGGACTCCTCCAGCTCCCTCAAGCGGACGGCTCGACACTACAACTCCACAGCGAGCGCTGAACCCTGGAAAGACGAGACATGGGCTAAGAAGAGGATAAAAGGAAGGAGAGGATAGCAAGATAACCGAACCTGTTGAAGGATCCAGACCAAAGAATCCGACATCTTGTCGGCATGGATCTTCTTGAGGAGGCTGCGGTCCCGGGGAGGGACGGAGACCTCGGCAACCTGCTGGGCCAAGGCTCGGTCGACAAACATCGAACTCCCAGGGACGACAAGGGAAGCCAAATTGCTCGCCAACAAGGCCCCGATCCCCGGTGATACGAGCGAGGACGCTGCGAGGAGGGTGGTCGACAAGGCTACCGAAGGATCCCCGGTGGTCGCCGCAGGAAGCACGGAACCCGCCGGACTGGAGGGATCCGTGTCCTCCTTCCTCTTCTTTCCTCCGTGGGGCTCCGAAGGCGCCGGAGGGGAGCGCTTTCGCCTCGCACCATCCCCACCCTCGGGAACCTGAGGGGGCACACCAAGGGCAGGAGGGACTACACCGGACCCGTCATTACCCCCTGCCTCTTGGGCTGACGGGGCGGGTCTGGCCCTTGTGACCCCCCCCCCCCCCCCGGGAAGGGGATCGCCAGAAGAAGAGGCGGGAGGCGCGGCCACCACCTTACCCACGGAAGGCTCGGCTCGGCGCACTTCCTCCTCAACGGTCCGCCGAGGCACCCTTCCAGAGGTACTACCTCGGCTCCGAGCAGCTCCACGGCGGATCAGTTCATCGACGTCACGGACGAACTCGCGGCCAGCCATCCCTGCAAGGGAAACCAAAATCAGGATGAGTCACAGGGCGATTCAAGACTGAAATGGCGACCTACCCGGAGACCACAAGACGGCCTTCAGGAGTAGGTCATCCAACAAGGACCAGATGGACTTCGATTCCAAGGGGAGGGTCGACAGCAGCGCGGCGGCTGCCCGGTCGACGTCTGAGAGAGCTAGCGGCGGGCGAGGCTGGACAGACCCGCCCCAACTTGTCAAAATCTGGGCATCCCCCAGGAAGACCACAAAGACGTAATCCGAACTCCAATCCCCCGACCAGCGGGGCAGCCCGATCAGGCATTCCCTCCTCGAGCGGGCTCGGAGCTGCAGCCATGACCCCGGGCCGACCGTCTGGATCTGGTAAAAATGGAAGAGAAGGGGGAGAGACGGCTCCAGACCGCGGGTACAGCAGAGCGTAGCGAAGCCCGTCAGTACCGCAATCGAGCAAGGGGTGAACTGGCAAAGCGGCACCATGAGATATTCCATGACCTGGATAAGGAAGGGATTGAGCGGGAAACGAAGACCCAGGCGAAACATTTCGACGTAGACGCTGACTTCATTGCTCCTCGGAAGGCAAATTCGCTCGTCGACGAATGGAACTCGGACATCGTACGGGAAGCAGAGATACCTTTCCCGGATCTCCGTGACCGCCGAAGGAATGGTCCTCGACGGCGTTCGAAGGACAACCGGGGGCACGTTAAGACGCACGGCAGCCGACGCCACGTCATCACAGGCGTAGTCTGGGAATAGCTTCCCCTTCCCCTTATCTCGGAGGGGACGACTCCCGGAGGAGAAACCTGATCCCACTTGCCGAGGCCTGCCCCGCCTGGACTCTGGAGAATCCCTCGCCCCTTGGCCAGAACCGCCTATCCTAAGAGCAGCCATAATACGAGAGCGAGAAAGGAATTACCTTTTAACTAGTTTGGAGGAGACAAGGAAGCAAAGGCGACGAGAAACTCCGAGTTGTGAAAAACCTAGAACAATGGAAAGTGCAAGAAAGAAGTGGAGATCAACGCGGCTGGGGATCTTATATACCGGACACAGGGACGAATTCGAAGCGCCTGACGAGAACGCGTGGCAGGACTCGAAGAACCGGCGGCGTTTCGAAATCGGCGCCAAGGGAAGTCCAATCGATCCGCCTCATCATGACCTACATTTATGACCACGCCTCGATTAAAGCGCCACTCGGAATCCCAGGAGGCACAGCGGTCGATCCTAGCAAGCCAAGGCCAATCGACCCCACCAAGGGCGGCTCACAAACCCCTCGGCTTCTCAACTTAAGACGACCCCGCGAGCTGTGGGGATAAGCTTGCAGCTACAACGTGGCAGCATCAGAGGACCGAAGGCGCTTCGGAGCCCGCGCCTTAAAAGTATCGAACGGGCCAACTCATGATGACGACTAATAAATGAGTCGGCATCGACTGGCAAGCCTGTCAAGGTCGGCGGAAGTCACATCGGCCGAGCCGAACCGGCCAAAGCCGACCGACCCGACCGATGGGGGCAATTGTTACGCCTATTTGCCCGAGGCCCGAAAGACACGAGCCCAGAGACCCGACCGCTGGTCAAGAGCCCATCTGTGCACTCAGGCCCACTCGATAAGGCCCTATGGGGGACCCCCCCCCAAATGTCGATCCGACTCGGCCCCGGTAACACACCGGTCACTCGCCCACTCCTGCGATAACCGCCCCCTCGATCCCGCTACCACTTAATGGCAGTTATAGGGGGGTGCTGGCATGGCGCAGGGAGCGACGACGGGGGGGCGGATCGAGGGGGCATGATTGAGGGCGGGCGAGCGACGTGGGTCGGGGGCAATCACGGCGGAGGTCTATAAAGGGGCTAGGAGGACGACAGGACAGGGGACCGCCTCTCAGGTATCTAGAACCGAAGGTACTCCATCAACGACCTAGTTCCCCCATTTCATCTCCTTCCTCCCCCGCTCGCGCCGTGAGACGCCGTTCCGATCTCCTCACGAGTCGAACCGTCTCCGCCGGGCCTCCTCTTTCAGATCTCTGTCTGACTTAGGCATCGGATGGGATTTGGCCGGAACCAAGGTCCGGCCCCCCTGACGAGTGTTCTCGTCTACGCAGGAGGGCATCAGATCCACGGGCCGAGGCTTCCCCTCCGCCCCTCACCGACCACGCAATCAGCTGGATGATTGAGGCTTCCCCTCGTCGCCCGACTGCCGAGGCCGAGCGCAATCGACCGAGGCCGAGCATCTCGACCCGGGCCGAGGCTACCCCTCGCCATACCAACAGCCGAGGACCCCGATTCAACCCAGTCGACGCGCTCTACGTCGTCTGCTGGTCCGACTCGAGCCTCAACTGCACCAACTCGACTCGCCCGAGGGACCCAAACGGGCCCCTTGACCACGTTGACCGGGTTGTCCACGGTCAACGCTTTGTAGTGAGAAAACACTCTGAAACAGTTTGTATTTAAAATTATTAGATAATTTTTATAAACCTAATTTTATGTGATAAAATGTTTAAAGTGTTAAATTTTGAATTTAAATGTTAAATTTTAGATCAGTAAGCTTATTATTTATGTGGTAGATAATTTTAACTTGCATGTTCTCTTGATATGTCACATTATTGGACCCTAATTCATGTGATAATTAGTTGGCTGACATTATTGGCTATGATGCATAATCAGATTATTCATGAACCTTTTAGGTTAGCCATTAATTTAAAATCTTATGAGATAAAATTTTAAAATTGTGACATGCTACGTTTTAACGAACAATTACGACATCAAAACCTAATTCCTGATTAGGGTAGTCCCTTTTATTGACTATCATTATTTTAAATTGTTTCGATAATGATTATCATTAAATGACTAATTTTGTAAAATGTTGTAATTGATCTATTAAAATCCTAATTAAGATTAGGGTAGCACGATGGACGAACAAACCTTATAGTTGATAAGGATATAATAAAATTTATTGAACAAATCCATAAAATTTCGAATTTTAAGTATCCACAAGTTGATAAGGATTAATTAGTGGTAAGAAAATCGTTTACTTGATAGACGAACATAAGATTGATAACTCTCCTTCAATGGATCATGATGTCGGTCAATGTGCTTGGCTAAGTTTACGGGACCACCCTAGCTAGACTAGGGGTTAAGTGGTCCTGGCTTAGTTAATTCCCTGGCTGCATCCATTGGACCGCAAGGAGTCGAATCATGACTGTGTAAGTCCATCGACTATACCTAAGTCAAATACGATAATAATCTTATTCAAGATAAATTATAGCCCTCCTTGTTTTGGGAGTTGGCAACTGTAAGACCCGTGTTACAGTTGTTGAGCTACACTCAGGCTGTGACGTGGCAATCTTAAAGAAACTGATTTCTTGATAACATCTCGACTTGACCCAAACCGTCGTGTCGTGCATACACCGAGCGCCAGCGTAAGTCTAATCAAAGATGTAGTCTAAGACCTGACCCAAACCGACGTGTCGTGCATACACCGAGCACCAGGGCAAGTCAGACTAGATGCGAAAACACGGGTCCGACTAGGCTAGCCGATGTGATTTGGATGAGCACACTCGTGATCACAAATGACTAGGGGTAAAAATTGATAGAGAGTCATATTTCATATGATTGACGATGAGTTCGTCTGCCGACTGCATAGTCGGACAACTTATTGAGCTACACTTAAGGTTGTCAGACTCAGGGTAGTCGGATCCATCTCCCACAAATGTTTTAATATAATAAACTGTTTATTATTACGGCTTTAATAAATTTAGTGGGAGAATATAGTTTAATTAAAAACCATTGAAACTATACAACGAACATATACTGACTAAGTATCTACGAAATTACAGAATGGATTCAGGTCTAAAGTATATGATAAAAAAGAATGTGCTTGATGGGACCAACTATAAGGATTGGCTTAGGAAAATCAAGTTAGTCATATCACTAGCTAGGATAGGATACGTGCTGTTCGAGGACTCTCCGGAGAAGCCTGACACAGATTCAACCCACGAAGAAAAGGAATCCTATAAGCTGTACCAGAGGGATGCCGAGAAGGCCAGGTGCCTTACTCTGGCTTCAATGAACAACGAACTGCAAAGGAAGCACGAACATTTGGATGTTCAAAGCATGCTTCTGAATGCAGAGGAGTTGTATGTCAAGCGATCAAGAGCTGCCAAGTTTGAAGCCACGAGCAACCTCTGGGGCACTAAGATGGAGAGAGGGCCCGTACAAGATCATGTCATTAAGATGATCGGGTACGTGGAAGACGTTGCCCAGTTAGATTTTGTCCTCAACAATGAGATGTTCATGGACATCATCCTGAAGTCTTTAACCCCAGTCTTCAAGCAATTCATTACTAGTTTCATCATGAACAGTATTGAAATGGATCTTCCTGGTCTCCTCGACATGCTTAGGCAGTTCGAGGAAATCGAGAAGAAACCAGCTGTGTTGGTTGTTGGCTCTGCTTCTTCAAACCAGCCGAAAGGCAAAGGTCAGAAGAGGCAGGTCCCACAACCAGCCAAGGTGAAGAAGGGTAAGTAGACGAAAGAGGCACCGTCGAAATCCGAGTGCTTTCACTGCCACAAGGTAGGCCACTAGAAGAGGAACTGTAAGGTTTACCTTGTAGAAAGGAAGAAAGGGCATATGGATGCCTCTAGCTCAAGTACAATGAATTCCTTTTAATAAAGCATAATAATTTCCATAAATTCTTTGTCACATAGTATGAGATACTAAGACATCTGTGTAATGTATACATGTGGCTAATACGAAGCAGAGGATGGAAGACGTTCCGAGGACAGTCGGCATCTGAGCAATCGTTGCTGCTGGGGCCATACGAGGACTTCAGGAGATATGAAGAAGAAGCAACCGATACTTATTTTTTTATGAATAAAATGTATAGTTTGCTTTAGTTAAAACAATGATTGAGTGTTAAGCACTCAAAGTTTATTTTGATAAACAATTTATTTTGATAAACAAATTATGATTCATTTTAATGAATCCATTGTTTGAATAAATATCTCGAGAAATGTGCTTTATTTTAAATTGTGATTTGTTGTAAATAACTCATTTATGTGGATGTGGCTTTGAGTTGGTTGCATAAATTCTCGAGCTGTCATGAAGAGCTTCTGAATAATTTGATTGTTTGAAGCTGACTTAATATTATAGCTAGTCGATAGTTAAATATAAGTTCCAAGAGCATATAAATTGTGTATGATCACAATTATACGCATGTTAATATTAATTCTTAATTAAACTGCATTTGATTCTTAAAGAGTTATTATTAAATGTAGTTAAAGGAAAAGTACAGTGTAGGACGTTTGACTTAGTAAGTCAACATCAAGATTTCTATAAACGGGTCTTGATATGACTTATTCATCAAACCCAACCTGACACTGGTATGTTCCATTAGCACTTCTACATTGGTTATACTTAAAGTATATTCTAAATGTGATTTAGATATATAATAGAAGTATTTAAACCAGATAGTTCTTAAAGTTAGTGGGAGCTAGCTCATATACTTAGCTCCAGGTTTCTCGGACTAAGTAAAAAGGTTTCCAACTTATTGGAATCATCTATATAAGACATTGAATCAAAATAGATTTGATTTAAGCGAACATATAAAGACTTAAGGTGTCACTTATGTACTTGACATATTGACACAAAATAATTTGAATGAGGTAAGACTGACTTATAGAAATGTTCGACCCTACATCAAGATTGTATAAGCTAATAATTAGCTATACAAAGAAAAGAAAATTGACCCAAATCATTTTTCAAGGATCAACCTTGTAGGATGTACAACATGAATACAAAAAAGACCGCTCTATACTGATTAATGCTAGCTATTAGGGTTGACGGTATACTATACCCTAGGCCATGCAGAGACACAGTCTTGACGAAGGGACTAAAACAGCAGAATTCATCACTGACACAGTCAGAGTGATCCCAACGACGTTTGTCATTGGGTCGATCACGTAAGTATGATTCTGAAACAGGGACGACAACTACTGCTCGTGGTTACCGTCGTCCAGGGGTTTCGAGCCCCAACCTGTAGTAGGGTCAGGCTGTAGGGTCTCACACCGAGTAGTATTCGTATCTTAGTAATAGAAGATAAATAAGAGGAATTCATTCGATGAAATGGAATAGTGAAGTTCACAAGCTAGTTGTGAGACTGAGTCGTAGATAGGGACAATGTTGTATTCGATGGAAACAAGATTTAACGTGTCGTAAATTCGTTACGACAATTTTTGTAGGAACAAAAGCATTGGAAAGGGTTACCTGATTGACGGGATCGTCCCGGTCTAAAAGCAGGTTCAAACCGCATCCAAAACGGAGCTCAAACGAGACCGGAAACACAAAAACAGCCCAAAGGGGCCAAGTGGGTTAGACCCACTAAGGGCCCAAGCAAGGCAGCAAAAGGAGCGGGGTGAGCCCGCTCTGAAAGCTGGCATGCCTGCTTTTCTGAGCGGGCCGGCCCCCTTTACAGGCCACGCCCGCCCCTCCATTGCGGGCCGCACCCGCCTAAGGGGCGGGGCGCCCGCTCGCTGAGCGGGCAGGTGGTCCCACCCCACCCTATGAGCCGGCCCGCCCTTGCGGTCCGAGGGCATTGCTGTGCCCTTGTAGGCACATGCCCGCAAGGGGAGCGGGCGCGCCTGCTTGCCTAGCGGGCGTGCCTGCATTTTAACTTAAGCTGAAATCGGGTTTTTTAAAACCCTATGTGACGGCTACGAAAATCTGATTTTTGTCCATCTTTGGGAAATTGTTTGAGGGGTCAAACGAAGTTGGAATTCGTTGCCGTTTGTTCCTACATGTTCATCATTCGAAGCCCTTCGAAATGATAACTTGTATCGTCTCTGAAGCTCGATGGTGCGGGAGAATTAATTGGTTGAAATTGGCCTTTGTGAAAGGCTTACTAACTTCAATTAACTAAATTAACTTATCTTTTATTTGAGTTTTGTCCCACATTGCTCGTGACGAAAAGGGAGGTGCCGACTCCCTATATAAATAGGTGTGCACTCTCTTCGTTGAAAAATGCACCAAGTCTTCGATCGAGTAGCTCCAAATTTTTGAGCAAGCTCTATCTACGACTTAAACTATTCTTCCTCTCTTCTTCCTATTCTCCCGACGGGTCCTAGCAAGACTATGAGGGGGGGTTTGGATTCGGATCAAGACGTCTAAGATGCGGGTCTGCTCAAGTGAAACTTTCTTCGGCAAGTGATTGGCTCGGAGGCGGCTCGGGTAGATCGGTTCGAAGGCGCGAGGCGGCTCGGCTACAAGAAGCACAAGAAGTTGGTGTGGTACATCTTGCCTACCCCAGGGTCAAGATTCCGGGTATGTTCTTTAAGTTTTTTAGTGTAATTTAATTTCGTCGCAGTAGGATAGATCCCTCTTGGGGTTGGCTGGACCCACCCAAGTTGGCATAGATCGGGCTAGGTTCTGGCTCTCTCAAGGCCTAACTAAATTGTTTAGCTAGCATGTTATATTTTCTGCTGCTTTTATGCCTCTGTGGTCCGTCCGACTTAGGACATGCACAGATCTGAGCTCTTAGGGTCTGCCAAAACTCTTCAATACCATCCCTTACTATCCCATTCTCGTCAAATAATTTTTCTCCAACATGGTCGCGATAGGGAAAGGAGGTCCCGCTTTCCTTGATACCATGGTTAAAGGTATCCACATTCATCTCACTTATGACACTCTTGCTCAAAGTCTCAATATCCCTTGTTTTCCTTCCCAACATCTGGGTTCAACCCCCATGGATGATCCCAAAATCATCAATCAATTAAGTTCCAAATTTCGGATTGGCATGTCCGCCATTGATTTGAAACCCATTCCTCGCCTTCTCCTCAGGATAATCACTTACAATTTGCTTCCAAAGGTTGGTTCTCTCAATTATGTCAATAAGACCCGTAACCGGGCTCTCTACGCTATAATGGGGGGAATCAAAGTTGATTGGCCTATCACCATCATGCATGTCTTGCTTAAACCCATTTCTACTCACATTTTTCTTCCATGTACGATCAACCATATCCTTCAACACTTTGGAGTCCCTCTTGATGGTGAAGTTTCCATCATTTAACCTCAAAGATTTGACCATTCCGTCATCAATCGCATTGAACATCCTGCTCCTCCTCCCATTGAAGAAGATGAAGAAGAAGAACCCCAAGAATAACAACCCCAAGTTGAACGTCCTTCCCGTCGTCGCAAAGTCACAGTCAACCCTTAAGCTCGTCCTCCTCCTTCCTGCCTAATGCTACAAGATCAAGTTGATCAACTTCGCGATGATGTCAACTCTTGATTTACCGGTGTTCAAGAGCACCTTAGTGGCTTTGAAACATACCTTGAACAACTTACCAACAACATTAATACCGGCTTTGACAATGTGCAAGGGAGTCAAGCACAGATTCTGAGTCTCTTAGAACAATGAGCTCCTTAATCTCTCTCCACATCACACCGTGCTCCTAGGCCTCCTCCACCATATTAGGATCAGAACATTTCAATTTTTGGTCGACCAGGAAGATGAGCTGGTCGATTAATGGTCGATGTTTTAGTTGTCAGCATGTTTGCTTTATGTTATTTAGATGTTTGCTTTATGTTTTCTTTATATTGTTCTCTTTCGCTTCAGTTTGAAACCATCCTATTATGTACTGTTTTTATAATATTTTAATGCATTTTAGTTTACTAAAACCACATTTCCTCTGTTTTTCCTGCTCTCTGCGTTTTTCTGCAGTTAGTCGACCAACACATTCTATTAGTTGACTAATATCCTAAATTGGCAGAATCACCCCATTTTTGATAATTTCTAGGGGGAGAATTAATATGACTATTTTAGTCCTACTACATAAGGGGAGAGACAAGTTGAAAAAGAATTTTGATATATACAAGCAAGCAAAAACAATGAAGGAAGATATGCAAAAAAAAGTTCATATTCAACACATTACTTCACTTTTTCATGTATATTCAATACATCATGTTCTTATCATTTTATATATGGCTATAAACATTATCACTTTCTATATTCCAAATAAGCCATATATTTAGGGGGAGCTTATAATATTATATTCAATGTTTCTAAAATTATCAAAAAGGTGGAGAATGTTAGAAAATCACAATTTCTCATATGGTTTTGATAATACAAACATAGTTTGTATGTACTAACTTTATCTATGCAGATATTATATCATAATCAACTAAGACATTCATCAAGTATACAAGTTGCAAGAAGCATTCACTACAAGACAAAGCTTATCGATGATATTTTGTATCTTGTAAATGTGATGTAAACTTTATTTTTTCTCTTGCATTTACTTAGAATGTAAAAGCCTTGATGATAATCTCACTTTGTCATTTAGGGTCCATTTTCAAAAAATCAAGTCAAAATTCCATTTAGTCGACTAACCCCTAGTGCTAGTCGACTAATTTCACTATTAAAATATTTTAGTCCTAAAACGTCGTCAGACCTATTTTAGAGTCCCCAGATTTTTTTCTTTAAGTTTCAAAATTTCATTTTTCTAACCGACTAACAGACCTTGTTAGTCTACCAGTCAGTTTTGATTCAGTTATTTTAAATGATTTAAAATATAAATATTTTATTTTATTTCTGAAAGCTAGAACTACCATAAATGGCTAGTTCTTGTCAGTTTATATCCATTTACAGAAGTTACTTTCCGTTTTCGGAAGTTATTTCTTGAAAGGTCATCTCAACAGCTAGAATCCTAGTCAGCAGCCCAATTAGTCGACCAGTCTCTCATATTAGTCGACTAATTTGAAAAACGTCCCAGAATTTTTTGAAAATTTAGGCAGTTGTCCAACGTTCAAAAACTACCTTTTGGGCTATAAATAGACCCCCAAACCCCTGCGTAAAAATCACGAAAATTCACTCTCTTTCACTTTTCTTAAGTTTACTTTCTCTCTTTAGGAAGTGCGTGGTTTTCAGATTTTCTTAGAAGAACCTCTGCATAATTTCTTCCTCCATAGAATGTCCAATCTTCAAGTTTGTTCTACTACAAGTTCCATCCAGAACCTTGGAGATTCAATCACCTTCCTTGCATTATAATTCCATCAATTATCAAGGCTATATGTGATATTGTTTCATACTCTTTCTTTACTTTATTTGGTGAATCTCTTGTTGAAGAGATTGTACAAGTTTGCAACACAGGGAGTGTTGGCATCTTTGTATATTGATTACTTACGGGGATCAAGTGTTTTAGTGGATTTAAACCTCTACGGGGTAGAGGACTAGACGTAGGATCACAAGGATCCGAACCAGGATAAATCTCTGTGTTTGCGTTTGGAATATTCTGGATAATGTTCATTTATTTCCGCATTCTTATTGCAATTTTTTATTTGCTTTTAATTTTGTAATATCGTCGTGATATACACTATTCACCCCCCCCCCCCTCTAGTGTATTTGGTGTGCCAGGAGATCCAACATTTGGTATCAAAGCTTCATGGCTAAGATGGCCTACACCTATCCGACGAACAATTTAATGTCTTCGTCACAATTTCCAGAAGTGCACTTTACTACAAGACCTCCAATATTCAATGGTTCCAACTACTCCTAAGGGAAGACAATGATGACGATCCATATTCAAAGCATCGACTACGAACTTTGAAACAAGTTGGAAACTCAATACAAGAAGCCTACAACTCCATATGACCACTGGACCGCTACTGACAAATCTGCAGCAACCCACAACTCAAAAGCAATGAATGCACTATTCTGCGCTATGGACAAGAATGAGCTCAATCGTGTCTCTTAGGCCAAAACAGCTTATGACATCTGGCATACACTCCAGGTAACACATGAAGGAACTAGTAAAGTTAAAGAAACTAAAATCTCTGTTCTTGTTCACAGGTTTGAGTTATTCAGAATGAAAGAGAATGAACCAATTGGAGAGTTGATCAATCGATTCACTGATATTGTCAACTCTCTAATAGCTTTTGGAAAAACCTATTCTCAAATGGAACAAGTACGGAAGATTATTCGTGCCTTAACATCAGAATGGGAGAAGAAGACTACAGCCATAGAAGAAGCCATGACTTGTCAACTCTCACCGTTGAAAGCTTGGTTGGTAACCTGATCGCCTACGAAGTACTACTTTAAGATCACAAAGAACAAGAAGAAACAAAAAAGAAAAATCTTGCCTTCGCCACTTCATCAGACACCGATGATTCAGACATGGACTGTAACGGCCGCTTTCCGACCGTTTGTAATTTTCTGCGAGCACGTACTTTATCGTGCACGTATTTCATTTAATTATTCCTGAGCTTCGACATATGCGATGTGATATGCCGTTGCGATCGTTTCGGGGTGTTGGACTTTATCGTAACTTTCGGGAACGTCGTTTCACGGCTCGTTTTCTCGCAAAACGACTTTGAACGATGGGGGCGTTTTATTCATTTGACTCAAAACGCCGTTTCCAATTTTACGTAAATTATTGGTAGGTGTTACACACGATCGGGCTCCGTAGATTCGTACGTATCATCTCCACGATCGCCCCGGTATTTTCCGGATTGCGAATTATCACCAGGATTAACCTCGACCGTCGATCTCCCCAATTAGTTCAAATTTCGAAAATTGTTAGCCAAATCTGGCTAAATCTCTCATCAAATCGTTTAAAAATCTTTCCTAAACTGTTCCTCTAAACCCCACTAGATCTATCCCAACCCGTACACTCTCCACCCCTATACCCCTCTCCCTTCTAACCCTTAACATAGGTCTATTTAGCAAACTCATAGTATTATATAATATAATAACCCTAGCTTTAACCCTAAATCAAAAACCCTAACCTCAAATTTGCTTGCAGCCGCCGCCCCTTCAATCTTTTTCCCCCTTTCTCTCTCAACCCGATCTCCCCTTCCCATCTCCCTTTCGCACTCAACCTGGCCTGCCATTGCCCCCTCTTCCTCCGACGGCCAACTCATCGCGCCACCCCGCTGTTCCAGCTGCATGGCCCGCTGCACCGGCCGCCGTGACCGACCAACTCACCGCCACAGCTGCGATTCCCCCTCTCCCCGCGATCCGACGCCGGCGACCCGCGATCCGCCCGATCCTCGCCGCGATCCCACTCCCTGATCGCCCCTCCTCCCTCACACTCGCGGCCTCCTCCTCCGGCCGATCGCCTCCGCCGCTGTGACAGCCAAGGCCCCACGCGATCGCCCTCCGCCACGATCTCAGCCTCGAGCGCCGACTGCCGTGATCCTCTCGCCATCGCGCCTCCTCACGGACCCCGACCTCTGCCCGGCACCCTCTCAGCGCCCCTCGCGACCGGACAGCTCCCCTCAGCCTCTCCCCCTCATGGTGCCGCCGCTGTGCCCGCGCTGCCCCCTGCCGCGATCCGCACCGCCACAGCAGCCCCTCCTCACGGCGAGACTCCCTGACTCCGACGACCCCGACCCACGAGCGCCACCTCCACCGCAACCTCCCTCGCTCCACGACGCCGCCGTGCAGCACCCTTCAGCGCATCGCCAAAATCCCCAGCGCGTGCTGCCGCCATCCACCGCCGCACAGCCGTGCTCCGCCCTCACAGATCCAGCGCGCGTCGTCGTCGCGTCCCTCTGTCCCGCTGCCCACACGCAGATCCCTCGCTGAGCCGATCAGCGTGTTGACCTGTCTGTGACTACATCGAGGCGATGTTTGACGCCTTGATCGCTGTGTTGGCGGCCTCTAAACGTCGCTAACCTCCTTCGGATCGTTTCAAACGCGTGCTTCGCTGCCCGCTACCTCCCGGAGCTGTGAGACATTTTCCCGACGTTTCCGCTCACTGCCCACACCTCCAGTCCATTACCAGGGCGTGTCTGGCTATGCTACCCGTAGTCGAGACGCCGTTGATGCCGCAGGGCTCACAATCTTCCGGCATCGTGGCCGTTATCGCTACCATTCACATGCCGTCTCGTTGCGCTACTCACAACCAAGGCGGTTCCGATGCCGTCCCCGTTACCGTGACACCTCGGCTGTGCTACCCGCAGCCGCTACGAACCTGAGACGATCCCGAGACGACCTCCACCGTGCTACTCGCGGTCGGGGACACGAGCACCGCTACCGTCTCCAGACCCGACGCCAGATTAAATGCGTGTTCCTCACACCAGGTTAGTGCTCTAAACTCGTAGCGAAACCCACACCGTAACAAACTGAACCCTAACTAAAATCGGACCACTGTAACTAAATTTATTTTCTGCGCCTTTAAAACGTTGTGAAATAGTAGATTCGACGACTGGACTTTTGAACTGTGCACATAGGATAGAATCGTCGAATAGGACTGAACATCAAAATTGTGACTTTGACAATTATGGTAGTCCCGACAACCTAGAAATGAACCTAAATAGGATTTACTGAAAACGCGACCTGACACCGTCACCGTGGCGATATTTCAGACGGACTTTCGCGGACGAGACGCTTGGACCAGACACCCCGGACGGACGACACACTCGCCATCGCAGGCAATTGTACCCACTTGCGTTTTTGACCGTGCTTTGGTCTTAGATTGCTAGAACTGTTAGACTTTTAATGTATAGAACCGGACGTGAAATGATAGCGTCCGGGACGACTCCTGACGGCTCAGACTTGACGACGAAGTCTGAGCCTGACAACAACAACTTTTGATATTGTAGGGCTATCATGTGTGTGTGTGCGTGTGGACACCCCAGAATAACAACTCCCTACACTTGTCTTATCGTGTCCTGTTACACAAAAAGCCTTCGGGCGTTTCGGATGCTCTCCATGCGAGAGTGATCCCCGTGACTGTTATACAAAAAGCCTGCTGGCGTTTCGGATGCTTTCCCTAGCGGAAGTGATCCCCGTGATACAAAAAGCCTTCGGGCGTTTCGGATGTGTTTCAGAGTGTTTTCTCACTACAATATCGTTGACCGTGAACTGCCCGGTCAACGTGGTCAAGGGGCCGATTATGGTCCCTTGGATGCGTCGAGCGCGTGTAGACACGATGCGAATCGGAGATGCAGTCGATGCGGAGCACGTCATCTGGGCCGGGTCTGGATCCTCGGCCTCTGGGGGGCTGAGGGGAAGCCTCGGCCCGGTATGAGGTGCTCGGCCTCGGACGGTCAGACGACGAGGGGAAGCCTCGGCTCCTTGGCTTGGCGCACGGCCGATGCGGAGCTGAGGGGAAGCCTCGGCTCGGAAGAATGCACTCGGCCTCGGACGGTCGGACGACGAGGGGAAGCCTCGGTCGTCCTGCTTGATGCGTGGCCGGCATGGAGCTGAGGGGAAGCCTCGGCTTGGGTGGATGCGCTCGGCCTCGGTCACTCCTGGTGTCGAGGGGTGGCCTCGACGTCTCGGCTGATGCTTTACGGCGTTCGCTTGGTGTCGAAGGGATGCTTCGGCACTTGGATCTGACGTCTTCCTGAACAGACGAGAACACTCGTCAGGGAGGCCGGACCTTGGTTCCGGCCAAATCCCCTCCGATGCCTAAGTCAGATGCCAGTCCGAAAGAGGAGGCTCGGCGGGGACGGTTCGACTCGAGGGGAGATCGAAACGACGTCTTCCGGCGCGAGCGGGGGGGAAGGAGATGAAGTGGGGGAACTAGGTCGTTGATGGAGTACCTTAGGTCTTGTTACATGAGATGCCCTCGCTTTGGATGATGCCCACCCTCCCCTCATATAGGTGACTCGTCCTAATCATGCGCCATGATGTGACATCATGGCCATCATTCATGGGGACGTGCAAATGTGGGAGGTTTTGACCCCCACTAATTGCGCCCATCTTGATGAGGAGATGAATGTCCTAAAGGTGGCCATGATGGCTGGAGTGATGGACTCGGACGGTTGCCATATTTGGCGGGCCTTGATGGCCGGAGAGTGATGGCCATTTAAGTCGGGCCATTAAGCCAAGCCATGATGGCTATAGAGTGAAGGCCATTTAAGTCGGGCCATTAAGCCGAGCCATTAAGCCGAGCCATGATGGCTAGAGAGTGATGGCCTTAGACGGTTGCCATATTTGGCGGATGCTTCCTTTATTTGGGCCCCGATTTCCTTCACTGCGGAAGTGGGCCTTCGTCATGGGTGGAGAAGCGCGGCCCGCCCGTGAGATCCTTGGGCCGAGGCCCCAAGGTTGTAGTAATCCGGTTGACTAGTCATAGTTGACTTTGCTCTTCCGGGCCCGGTCAGAATAGTCCTGTCAACATGCCCCCATCTTCTGAGCTTTACCATTGTTGAGGTGGAGGTCGGGAGATGCAGTATAATGGGGAAGAAGTTGCATTCTATGCAAAACTTTGGTCCGTCTTGCGGAGTTGGCTAGGGACAATAGATCGTCAGTCCAAGATTCGTTCGGTTGCGAGGGGAGTTGCCCCTCGGCTTACGACCGACGAAGGAGATTCGTTCGGTGGCGAGGGGAGTTGCCCCTCGACTTACGACCGACGAAGGAGGTTTGTTCGGTGGCGAGGGGAGTTGCCTCTCGACTTACGGCTGACGAAGGAGATGTTGGATATGGAAGACGTTTGTACACCCTTGTGGGGGATGTACGAGGGAATACGGACCTCGAACGTCGCGTACACGAAGTCGTGTGCAAAGGGAATATGTTCCCTTGCGGAGAGGATCTCTGTATGAGTGGGAAAGTCGCATTATATATGCATAAATGCATGCGACATATGGCTAATAAAGGGGGAATATCTTAAGCTTATGTTGTACCATGCATATGGTACAACTTAAGCTTATAATGTGCCATGCATCATGGTACACCTTAATTAAGTTGTTCCAAAGGAACAACTTACCCTAAAATAACTACCTTGGGGGCTATAAATAAGACCCAAGGGTAGCCATTTTCCTTACACCATTTGCATGAAATTCATGCATGCATCTTCTTCATAGCGAAGCTCTGCAGAAATATTTCCTCTCCCTCCATCCAAGTTCTTAATCTAAAATAGAGATTTAGATTGTGGATTAGTAGCCTTACTCCGTTCGTGAGAAGACTCGATCCGTCGTGGCGAATCCGAAGGCAAAGTTCCGAGACTACCGCTCCGCATACGCTAGCGTAAGTCTCCACTTTAATTATCGATCCTAACTCTGTTTTGGACAGGATCCTTCATTGGTATCAGAGCCATATGGGTTCGCCCCGGTCAATCCACCGCCCCGTCGAAACTATGAACGAGTCGTTGTCTTTTTCACGAATGGGTCTCCTACTATTACGGATATAGTAGGAACGCTTCGTGACGGAGAGAACGCAGCGGTTGTTCTTTTCACGTTAGGGTCTCCTATCATTACGGATATGGTAGGAACTCTCCGTGACGGGAAGAACCGACCGTTCACGTAGTACGTTATTCATTTTTGGCACACGGCCATTAGGAAATAACTAATTTCTCGACGAACGGGTGCTTCATCGACGAACGGGTGCTTCATCGAGGAAGAAGATGGAAGTTATTTCCATCGGGTAAGAGGAAAATTTGGTGCATGTGCACCATGGCCAAATGGGCTATGAAGGCCATGCACCCCCTCTCCCCATGCGGAGGGGGTTGGCTACGGCCAATAACCACCGGCGACCACCCCATCAAGGGGGAGGAATGAGTGCGGCAACCCCATTTAAAGGGGGTGGCCGGCCATGGCCAAAGGGGCCATGGCCGGCCAACGCCGAATGGCCTTGGCCATGACCGGCCATGGCCACGCCATGGCCGGCCATGGCCAGGCCGGCAGTGGCCGGCCAAGGCCAGGCCGGCAGTGGTCGGCCTTGGCCAAGCCCTGCCGGCCAGGCCGGCCCTGGCAGAGGCCAGGGCCGGTGCCCTGGCCTCAGGCCAGGGCCTGGCCGAGGCCAGGGCAAGAGCCCTGGCCCCGGCCAGCGGCCTGCCGGCCCTGGCAGAGGCCAGGGCCGGCGCCCTGGCCTCAGGCCAGGGCCTGGCCGAGGCCAGGGCAGGAGCCCTGGCCCCTGCCAGCGGCCTGGCCGCCCTGGCAGAGGCCAGGGCCGGCGCCCTGGCCTCAGGCCAGGGCCTGGCCGAGGCCAGGGCAGGAGCCCTGGCCCCGGCCAGTAGCCTGGCCGGCCGGCCCTGGCCGAGGGGGCCAGGGCCCTCTGGCCGGCCAGGGCAGAGGCCCTGGCCGGCCCTTGGCCAAGCCCCGGCCAGGGCAGAGGCCCTGGCCGGGAAGAAGTTGCTTTCGAAAATTGGTCGACCAATTTTGTGTTTTTGGTCGACCAATCTGACAGAAGGTCTGAATCGACTGCAAACTTGCCTACTGACCCATACGGGGTGACAAAAGGCATTGGCCAAACTCGAATGTGTCGATTAGCCCATACGGGGCTAACCACAGTGCCGACCAGTTCATACGGGACTAACGTTTTAATGAAGTTTTTTTTGGGCTCTACTCCTTGAAGATTAGCCATAGTGCTCTACTTCATGCGAGATTAGCTATGTCATTGTGCTCTACTCTACGGAGATTAGCCAATGTACTTGTGACGTTGTGTTCTACTCTACGGAGATTAGCCAACGTGCTTTCAAATTTTTGGAAAAAAATGTTTTTCAAATAGGTTATGTCCCGTCCTTAAATCGGGACAGCGCAATTTAGAATTCCAAGTCCTACCACGATCCGGCCATGGTTATCTAACCCATGGGTGTGTAGAACAGGTCTCGTGGCTTGGCAATTGTTGCGTTAAAATTCTTTGCGCTAATTCTCACCTATTCTATTTTGAAAGATATGTTTTTCAAAGTAATTTTCCGCTGCTAATACCATACGGGTATTATTTCTGATTTCTTTTTACTTAAGATAAGTAAGAGGGATACTTTGAAAGTTACTTCTAGATGGTAGTTGGGAACGTAGTGAACTTCTCGATTCTAGAGTAACATTTCAACGCATCCAAGGAACTTATCAAGTGTTAAAGAATCGAAACTTTATGCATTGAATTTTGATCGTGCTTTTTCATTTTCTTTGCAGTTTTTTGAATCGAATATGTCTACCGCTTCTAAGAATATTGTCGCAGAGCTTAACAAAGGTGAAAAGCTCAACGGCGACAATTATAAACTTTGGTCAATTAAAATCTAATATGTTTTGGAGGAGCAAGATGTGCTCGAAACACTCCAAAACATAATGGTAGAACCTGAGTTGGGCAATACGGCCCAACACAAGAGGGACCGGGAAGCTTATGACACTTGGACTCGAAAGAACAAAATAGCACGCATTACGTTACTGTCCGCGATGGACAATGACATAATGCGTCTATTTCGGGAATTCGATCTAGCCAAAGACATATGGTCTGAGCTAGAATTAAAGTTTGGTGGAACTTCGGTTACCAAACTCCGCTCCTTGAATATTCAATTTGATTCGTACAAAATGCGGCGAGATCATTCTATGAAAAAGCATCTCCGCCACATGGCGAATCTTATATCTGAATTAAAGGATGCGGGAGTCACGCTGTCTGACGAACAGCAGATCCAAGCAGTCATTCGTTCACTCCCAGATAGCTGGGATAACATGAAAATGCATCTCACTCATAATGAGTGCATTAAAACTTTAAGCGATGTATCGAAACACCTCGAACTCGAGGAAGAGCGGATTCAAGCCGCAAAATCAAGTGCAGAAGTGCACGTGGCCGCTAGTTCCTCACATGGAGGAAATAAGTGGAAGAATAAACGCTTAAGGTTTGTGAACGAACGTAAGCAAGAACCGGAGACCTCAAAGAAGACAAAGAACAAAAGGTGGCAAAAGAATGTGCACTCAAAGCAGAAAAACTTGAAGAAGATCAAGTGCTTTAAGTGCAACAAGTACGGTCACTTCGCCCGTACATGTACGGATGGAAGTGATAAGGTAACTTGTAGGACTAGTTACATATGTGTTTCTAGTTCCATGTTTCTTGCTGAATCTAACTATTTTTGGTTGATTGATTCAGGGGCCACAGACCACGTTGCGAAGGACAGAAGGTTCTTCGTAGAGTATCGAAGGATAACTCAAGGAACAAAGTGGATATACGTCGGCAACAACACTCGTGTTGAAGTCAAAGGCGTCGGAACATGTAAGCTAGTTATTGACAAACGGCCGGACATTATTATTGCACGACGTCCTCTTTGCTCCAGATATTAGAAGGAATATCGTTTCCGTGGTCATGTTAATGTCTTTAGATTATGAGTGGAGGTTCTATAAACAATATGTTGACCTTGTTTGTAATAATTCTTTGATTGGTTCTGGTAATGTTTGTAATGGATTAATTGTTTTAAATACAATGTATGATGATTCTTCTTCCATTAATGAAAGTTTCCATTTAACAAATGTTTCTAACTCTGAGTCTGAGATCATTTGTTGGCATGCAAGACTTGGTCATATTGGACCAACTAGAATGGATAGACTTGCCAAAAGTGGCTTGCTATCTAATGTTTCAAAAGTTGAAATGTCAACTTGCGAACATTGTCTTGTAGGGAAAACTTGTCGCAAGCCGTTTGGAACTGGCACAAGGGCCGAAGTTCCATTACAGCTTATCCATGTAGGATCCTGTCCAAAACAGAGTTAGGATCGATAACATGAAGTTTAGACTTACGCTTGCGTATGCGGCACGGTAGTCTACGAACTTCGCCTTCGGATTCGCCACGACGGATCGAGTCTTCTCACGAACGGAGTAAGGCTACTAATCCACAATCTAAATCTCTACTTTAGATTAAGAACTTGGATAAGAGGGAGAGAAAGGATTTCTGCAGAGCTTCGCTAGGATGAAGATGCATGCATGAATTTCATGCAAAATGGTGTAAGAAATGGCTTACCCTTGGGTCTTATTTATAGCCCCCAAGGTAGTTATTTTAGGGTAAGTTGTTCCTTTGGAACAACTTAATTAAGGTGTACCATGATACATGGCACATTATAAGCTTAAGTTGTACCATATGCATGGTACAACATAAGCTTAAGATATTCCCCCTTTATTAGCCATATGTCGCATGCACTTATGCATATATAATGCGACTTTCCCACTCATCCAGAGATCCTCTCCGCAAGGGAACAGATTCCCTTTGTACACGACTTCGTGTACGCGACGTTCGAGGTCCGTATTCCCTCGTACATCCCCCACAAGGGGGTATAAACGTCTTCCATATCCAACATCTCCCACTCACACTTGAGGGGATTGTAAGAGAACGTCTTTCCCTTAGTTCTTTCATCTATCATACCGAGAAATAGACCGTGCGACCGTCATGCGCGTAGAGTCTGTTGTTGTGCACTTGTTAGAGATACACAACGACCTCGAAGGTGCAAAGTTGAGTAGTTCAACGCATGCTTTACCCTAGATTATTTCTTCACATTTCTTATACTTTATATTCAACAATTGAATCCCATCTGGATCACAATTGGCTGGCCAGCTTTGAATCATTAAAGTCCAAATGTGAATACGAAATCAATCTTCCTCTTCTTGCGAACCTTCTGATCTTGACTTGATTCGCTTTTCTAACGTGTCCCGCCGAGCCGAATTATCATAGCCCATAAGTAACACGCTAAGATAGCGATCATCTCGTCAAATCTAAAGGAACCAATTGGAGTCCTTGAGGGTAAGAGTTAAGGCCCATATGGCCTTTGAGTCTCACATAATAGCAAACACTATTGCTACTAACTCAGTGGTCGAAATGCATACGTGGTATGAACACGTATTACAACATCACTCCTTTCCCAGGGAGAGTATGTCTTAATGATGTTGTACGGATGAAAAGATCAGACACCACAGTGCCTATCTTTTTGAGTCCCTTTACTACTCGTGAAATATTCACAGACTCTCATCCTGCATAAGACAGATAGGATTTAAAAAATCCTACGAGATCTTTTTCAAATATCCTTGTGATACAGATCTCAGATCTTTTGTAAGCATCCATATGATGCAGATCTTTCATTCGACTATCTTGTTTAAGTCATGACTCTAAATCATTCGTCTAATGATTTTTGACTTTAAACTAGTCTCATCTCTATCTTATCCATCTGATAAGATAAGGCGGTTGCTCATGTGAGAGAGCCAACCTTTATCTGTCCGACATACACACAATTCAGCTGAGATTTCAAAAATGTACACAAACATTTCTTAAGAAATTCATATGCAATGTTTGAAAAAGAACTTATTCTTTTATTAAATTTGATCTTTCTTAGACATGGGAATATATATTGGTACAACTCAGCTCATACGCAATCCTTGGGATGATAAGTGTTTATAAAACACATTTCTGGGGATCGCTTTCGTAAGCTGATCCTCTATCATCTCATGCGTAGATATGTACCTTATGTCTACCTTCTTGGTTTTATCATAGTCTTTTGCAAATCTGCAGTTCCTTTAAGATACTGCATTATTCTCTTAACCGCTTTCCAGTGTTCTTGCCCTGGGTTGGATTGGTAACAGCTTACCATTTCCAACGGCAAAACAGATGTCCGGTCTCGTACACACCATAGCGTACATAAGACTATCAACTGCACTGGAATATGGAACTTTTTCCATAATTTCCTTTTCCTTTTGGTTCTTTGGACACGATTCCAGATATAAATTATCGCATATGCTTATATGAATATCAATGGACTTGCAGTCCTGCATATTAAATCGTTCTAGAACCTTCTTTATATAAGTCTCCTGTGAAAGAGAAGAAGTTTCTTCGAACGATTCCTTGAAATCTTAACTCCAAGGATATATGCGGCTTTTCCTATGCCTTTCATCTCAAATACTGATGAAAAGCCAAGCCTTGATACTCATCACAAAGCCCCTGTCATTTCTGGCTATTAAAATGTCAACTACATATAGAGACATGATAATATACTTGCTTTTAATCCTCTTGATATATACTCAGTTATCTTCATCAAGCATGGAAAATCCATTTGATAAGACAACTTCTTGAAATTGTATATACCATTGCCTCGAGGATTATTTAAGACTATATATGGACTTACGAAGTTTACAAACCTTATGTTTGTTTCCTTCTTTTACAAACCCTGTTGGTTGTTCCATATAGATCTCCTCGTCCAATTCTCCATTGAGAAAAGCAGGTTTTACATCCATCTGATGTAATTCGAGGTATAAGCAAGCTACCATTGCCAGAATCATGCGAATCAAGGTAAAACGCACAACAGGTGAGAAGGTCTCTTCGTAGTCTATCCCTTCCTGTAGCGTAAAACCTTTCGCGACAAGGCGAGCTTTATATCTGTCAATAGAGCCATCAGCCTTATGCTTGATCTTGAGAACCCATTTGTTCCCAATTGCTCTATGTCCTCTGGGTAAGTTAACTAAGTCCCAGACTTGGTTAACTTTCATGGATTTCAATTCCTCCTTCATCGCTTCCATCCATTTGTCTTTCGCAGGGCATGATGCGGCCTATTTGAAAGTAGCAGGCTCGTCATCATCTTGTAGTAAAGTCATAAAGGTTTACGGAAATTCATCCTCAAAGACTTAGAGGAGCCAACCTTGTACGACTACTACGTCGTATTTGAGATTTCTTCAAGTCCTTGTTGACTCGAAGTTAGATCAATTCTAATATCACTCCCACTTGGAATGTCGTTAGAATTGCTCCCACTTGGATCATTATTCCCATATGGAATAGGATAATCGTCATTCGTATAATCCATTGGTGAAGGTTGAAACGTATTTTCGTTTTCACCAAGAATTCTCCCACTCGAATGAGGTAATCCTTCTTGATCATAAATCTCAAATAAAGATAAGTCATGACTTATCTCGCCCTGTCTTGGAAACTCGGATTCCAAGAAAGTGACATCCCTCGACTCAAACTCAATTAGCCCACCTTTGTCTTCCTGACTAACAAACATATAACCTTTGGAGTTTTCTGCGTATCGTATAAAGATACGTTTCCTTCCCCTTGGCCCAAGTTTGCCATACTTATGGGAGGAAATATGTGCGTAGAATGCACAACCCAAAGGTTTCAAAATGTCTAAGTCAGGAGAACTTTGGTTCCACAACTCATAAGGAGTGGAGCTAACTGATTTCGAGGGTACGCGGTTCAAAATGAAAGCGGCCGTCAATAATGCATCACCCCAAAAGGTGATTGGCAAGTTAGCTTGCTCCATCATTGAACGGACCATTTTTCATTAAAGTCCTATACCTCCTTTCTGCAACACCAATTTGTTGAGGAGTATAGGGCATAGTTACCTGATGTACTATGCCTTTTTCATCACAAAGTTCCTTTAAACTTGTTGACTGATATTCACCGCCCCTATCGGTTCGCATGACCTTAATCTTGCGATCTAATTGATTCTCCACTAAACTCATATAGTTTTTAAAGCAGGTTTAGTGCTTTCACTTTGTGGGATATCAAATAGATATGACCGAATCGGGTGAAATCATCAATAAAAGTGATGAAAAATAGGACCTCCCGCGTCTTGTCTTGACATTCATCGGACCACATATGTCCGAATGGATAAGCTGTAATGGAACCTCGGCCCTTGTGCCGGTTCCAAACGGCTTGCGACAAGATTTCCTCACAAGGCAATGTTCGCAGGTCGACATTTCAACCTTTGAAACATTAGATAGAAGGCCACGTTTGGCAAGTCTATCTATACGCATTGGTCCAATATGACCAAGCCTTGCGTGCCAACAAATTATATTAGACTCATTAGTCAAAGAATTTGTCACAAGGAAATTTTCATTACATGAGGAAATACATTGTACTTATTACAATAAATCCTTTGAAATACAAACCCAGTACCAATAAAGGAATTATTACAAAATAGGTCCATATTACAATCATGAAGGAACCAACTATAACCCAGACCCATTAAATTGACCACAGTATTAATATTCCTTTGAATATATGGAATGAAGAGAACATCATAAAGTAGGAGAGTGTGGCCGTTGTCCAAGTCTAGCTTGCAATTCCCAACGCCTTTCTCTACAACACGTGTGTTGTTTCCTACATTGATCCACTTCATTTCTTGGTGTATCCAGTGATACTCCACGAAGGACCATCTGTCCTTTGCTATGTGGTCGGTGGCACCTCGTCACTTCCACTCGTACACGAACGAGCATAGTGACCGAGTTTGTTGCACTTGAAGCACTTGATCCTTTTCAAGTCTTTCTTCTTGTGCCATTTCTTGTGCCCACCCTTATATTTGGGTTCCTTGGTAGACTCAGGTTGATTATTACGTTCATTAGAAGACTTCGAACGATCTTTACGTTTCTTTCCCCCGTGTGAGGAACTAGCAACCATGTGCACTTCTGCACTTGGCTTGGCAGCCGCAAGCCGCTCTTCCTCTAATTCGAGGTGCTTGGAAACATCGTTGAAGGTCTTGATGCTCTCATTATGAGTGAGATGCATCTTCATCTGATCCCACCCATTTGGTAGGGAACGTATGACTGCTTGGATTTATTGCTCATCAGTGAGCACATGACCTGCGTCCTTTAACTCCGAGATAAGGTTCGCCATATGTCGCAGATGTTTCCCCATGGAATGATCTGGACATTTCTTATATGAATCGAACCTTATAGTTAAGGCGCGAAGTTTGGACACCGATGTGCCACCGAACTTCTCCTCTAGCTTGGACCATATGTCCATGGCTAGGTCATGTTCTCGGAAGATGCGCATTATGTCATCAGCCATACTGCTTAATAACGAAATGCGCGTTATCTTGTTCTTCCGAGACCAAGCATCAAAAGCTTCCTTGTCTCGTCTGTGTTGGGCCGTAGTGCCCAACTCAGGTTCAATCATTACGTTCTTTAGAGTTTCGAGCACTTCTTGCTCCTCTAAAACGTATTGTATCTTGATGGACCAAAGTTTGTAATTATCGCCGTTGAGTTTTTCACCTTTGTTTAACTCAGCGACGATATTCTTTGAAGCGGAAGACATTTTACTTTTAAAATGCTGCAAAAGACACAAAACCGAAGGTTTGATCAAAAACATTGCATAAAAATTCTTAAAATATAACTCCCACTTGAAATGATAATAGAATATCCCATTTGGATAGTTCTAAAAATTCAAATCCCACTTGGAATTATATTATATTTGATAAGTTACTTTCGAAAAATATTGAAGATGTTGTTCTAGAATCGAAAAGGTCTCTTCGATTCCAATCACCATCTAGAACAACCTTCAATATTCCCCCATCACTTATCAAACAATAGTACTCTTATAGTACTAGCAGCGGAAAACGAGTTTGAAAACGTATTTTTCAGATATAATTCTCACTTGAAATGATAATAGAATATCCCATATGGATAGTTCTAAAATCAACTCCCACTTGGAATGATATTCATAATTCGATAAGTTACTTTCGAAAAATATTGAAGATGTTACTCTAGAATCGGAAAGGTCACTTTGTTTCCAATCACCATCTAGAGTAACTTTCAATATTTCTCCCTCACTTTATCAAATGTTAGTACTCTTATAGTACTTTGCAGGGGAAAAGCGTTTTTGAAAACTTATTTTTCAAAACGTATGAAAAAGTATTTTTCAAAAAAATGAATATTTCATCTTAGTACCCTTATGATACTTAGTGAAACATTCGGCACTTCCTGACCATTTGTCGGGAGTGAGCCGTAGCCGTGCCTAGGTCGGATCCCCCTTTTGGGATTTTCTGCAAACTATCGTCGCTGTCTCCCGTATGGATCCAGGCGTTTCTCCCCGTATGAGAGAATTTTGATGCAGACGACTGTCGTTTGGCCCCGTATGGGCTAGTTGGCACGTTCATGTTCAACCAAGGCCTTTTGCCGAATTGGTCTGAATCACTGCCGGCGAATGCCGATCAGTCTGGCCCCCGGCCAGGCCCTGACCGCTGCCAGAGACGGCCTGCGGCAGCTCTGGCCACTGCCAGGGCCGGCCTGGCCGCTGGCCTGGCCTCGGCCAGAGGCCGGCCAGGCCTCTGCCTGGCCTGGCCTAGGCCAGAGGCCCCTGGCCGGGGCCAGGGCCCCTGCCCTGGCCTCTGCCAGGGCGGCCAGGCCCTGGCCTGAGGCCAGGGCGCCGCCCTGGCCTGAGGCCAGGGCGCCGCCCTGGCCTCTGCCAGGGCGGCCAGGCCCCTGGCTGGGGGCCAGGGCCCCTGCCCTGGCCCCGGCCAGGGCGGCCAGGCCCTGGCCTGAGGCCAGGGCGCCGCCCTGGCCTCTGCCAGGGCGGCCAGGCCCCTGGCTGGGGGCCAGGGCCCCTGCCCTGGCCCCGGCCAGGGCTGCCAGGCCCTGGCCTGAGGCCAGGGCGCCGCCCTGGCCTCTGCCAGGGCGGCCTGGCCCCTGGCCGGGGCCAGGGCCACTGCCCTGGCCCCGGCCAGGGATGTCTGGCCCTGGCCTGGCCGTGGCCGGCCAGAGCCGGCCCCGGCCTAGCCGTGGCCGGCCAGGGCCGGCCGGCCATGGCCATGGCCGGCCAAGGCCGGCCGGCCATGGCCCGGCCATGGCATATTGGCCTTGACCGGCCATGGCCTTTTGGCCATGGCCGGTTTCCCCTTTCATGGGTGGCCGCACACCCCCGCCGGAGGGGGGTTGCCGCGGTGGTTATTGGCCGTAGCCAACCCTCTCCGCATGGGGTGGGGGTGCATGGCCTTCATAACCCATTTGGTCATGGTGCACATGCACAAAAAAATTCATCTTCCCCGATGGGAATAACCACCACCTTCTTCTCCGGTGAAGCACCCGTTCGTCGAGGAAGTAGTTGTCCTCCAATGGCCGTGTGCCAAAAAATGAACCCACTTCAAAAATTCGTAAACTACGCGCTCCACATGAAGAGAGCGCCCATTCCCTATGAATGGAGACTCAGCATCCATGAAGAGAGCGAGTTTGACGATATGAACGGTCGGTTCTTCCCGTCACGGAGAGTTCCTGCCATATCCGTAATGACAGAAGACCCTAACGTGAAAAGAACAACCGCTGCGTTCTCTCCTTCACGAAGCGTTCCTACCATATCCGTAATGGTAGGATACCCATCCGTGAAAAAGACAACGACTCGTTCATAGTTTCTCCGGGGCGAACCCGTATGGCTCTGATACCAATGTAGGATCCTGTCCAAAACAGAGTTAGGATCGATAACATGAAGTTTAGACTTACGCTTGCGTATGCGGCACGGTAGTCTACGAACTTCGCCTTCGGATTCGCCACGACGGATCGAGTCTTCTCACGAACGGAGTAAGGCTACTAATCCACAATCTAAATCTCTACTTTAGATTAAGAACTTGGATAAGAGGGAGAGAAAGGATTTCTGCAGAGCTTCGCTAGGATGAAGATGCATGCATGAATTTCATGCAAAATGGTGTAAGAAATGGCTTACCCTTGGGTCTTATTTATAGCCCCCAAGGTAGTTATTTTAGGGTAAGTTGTTCCTTTGGAACAACTTAATTAAGGTGTACCATGATACATGGCACATTATAAGCTTAAGTTGTACCATATGCATGGTACAACATAAGCTTAAGATATTCCCCCTTTATTAGCCATATGTCGCATGCACTTATGCATATATAATGCGACTTTCCCACTCATCCAGAGATCCTCTCCGCAAGGGAACAGATTCCCTTTGTACACGACTTCGTGTACGCGACGTTCGAGGTCCGTATTCCCTCGTACATCCCCCACAAGGGTGTATAAACGTCTTCCATATCCAACAATCCATTCGGACATTTGCGGTCCAATGAATGTTAAAACAAGACGCGGGAAGTCCTATTTCATCACATTCATTGATGACTTCACCCGTTTCGGACATATCTATTTGATATCCCACAAAAGTGAAGCTTTGGCTTGCTTTAAAAACTATATGAGTTTAGTGGAGAATCAATTAGATCGCAAGATTAAGGTTTTGCGAACCGATAGGGGCGGTGAATATCAATCAATAAGTTTTAAGGAACTTTGTGATGAAAAAGGCATAGTACATCAGGTAACTATGCCTTACACTCCGCAACAAAACGGTGTTGCGGAAAGAAGGAATAGGACATTGATGGAAATGGTCCGATCAATGATGTCTCAGGCAAATTTGCCTATCACCTTTTGGGGTGACGCATTATTGACGGCAGCATTCATCTTAAACCGTGTACCCTCGAAGTCGGTAAGTTCCACTCCTTATGAGTTGTGAAACAAAAGAACTCCAGACTTAAACATTCTAAAACCTTGGGGTTGTGCCTCTTACGCACATTTATCCTCTCACAAATATGGCAAACTTGGGCCACGTGGGAGGAAGTGTATCTTCATCCGATACACTGAAAACTCCAAAGGATATGTTTTCGTCGGTCAAGAGGACAATGGGGGTCTAATAGAATTCGAATCGAGGGATGTTGTCTTCTTGGAAAAAGAGTTTCCAAGACAGGGTGAGATAAGTCAAGACTTATCCTTGTTTGAGACTTGGGATCAAGAAGGATCGGAACGTTCGAGTGGGAGAATTCTTGGTGAAGAAGAAAATACGTTTCAAACTTCACCAATGGATGATACGAACGATACCAATCCTATTCCGAGTGGGAGTGATGTTATTCCAAGTGGGAGTGATGTCATTCCAAGTGGGAGTGATCAAACTCAAACAAGACGTAGTAATCGAACGAGGCTAACACCTCTGAGATTTGAGGATGAATTTCCTCAAACATTCATGACATTACTACAAGATGATGACGAACCTGCAAATTTCAAACAGGCCGTCACATGCCCTGCTAAAGATAAATGGATAGCGGCAATGGAAGAAGAACTTCAATCCATGAAAACAAATCAAGTCTGGGACTTGGTTAATTTACCTAAGGGACGTAGAGCCATTGGGAACAAGTGGGTTCTCAAAATCAAGCATAAGGCTGATGGCTCCATCGAGAAATATAAAGCTCGCCTTGTTGCGAAAGGTTTCACGCAACAGGAAGGAATAGACTACAAAGAGACTTTCTCTCCTGTCGTGCGTTTTACCTCCATTCGCTTAATTCTGGCAATGGTGGCTTGTTTGGACCTCGAGTTACATCAGATGGATGTAAAGACTGCTTTTCTTAACGGAGAACTAGATGAGGAGATCTACATGGAACAACCAAACAGGTTTGTACAAGAAGAAAACAAACATAAGGTTTGTAAACTTCGTAAATCCATATATGGTCTTAAACAATCCTCAAGGCAGTGGTATATGCGCTTTCAAGAAGTTGTTTTGTCGTATGGATTCTCCATGCTCGACGAAGACAACTGCGTATATATTAAGAGGATTAAAAACAAGTATGTAATTATGTCTCTTTATGTAGATGACATACTTATAGCCGGAAATGATAAGCGTCTTATCTTGGATATCAAAACTTGGCTTTCATCCGTCTTTGAGATGAAAGACATGGGTGAAGCTGCATATATCCTTGGGGTTAAGATCTCAAGGAATCGTTCCAAGAAACTTCTTTCTCTCTCTCAAGAGACATATACAAAGAAAGTTTTAGAACGGTTTAATATGCAGGATTGCAAGCCAATTGATACTCCAATAAGCAAAGGCGAGGGTCTATGTTTGAAGATGTGTCCCAAAGATCCAAAAGAAAAGAAAGCTATGGAAAAAGTTCCATACTCCAGTGCTGTCGGGAGTCTGATGTACGCCATGATGTGTACCAGACCTGACATTTGCTATGCTGTTGGTATGGTAAGCCGTTACCAATCCAACCCAGGACAAGCACACTGGAAAGCGGTGAAGAGGATATTAAGATACCTCAAAGGGACTGCGGACTATGCGTTATGCTATCAAGGCAATACCTTGAGACTCGAAGGCTATACCGATGCTGATTGGGCGGGTGATCTCGACGAGCGAAGATCTACCTCAGGCTTTGTTTACTTGCTTGGGAATGGTGCAATATCCTGGAGCAGCAAGAAGCAAACCTGCATCGCCTTATCAACCATGGAAGCCGAATTCGTAGCATTCAGCATGGCGGTCCAAGAAGCTGTTTGGCTTAGGAAATTCTTAGACAGGCTGACGAATGCCTCTGACTCGAGCACTGTTCCTATATACAGTGATAGTCAAGCTTCGATTGCCTATGTCAAAGATCCTAAATTTCATTGTAAGACCAAACACATTGACATTCGATTCAAGTTTGCGAAGGATTATGACAAACGGAAGGAAGTAGACATAGGATACATATCCACGCATGAGATGATAGCGGATCCCCTTACTAAGGCGATCCCCAGAGATGTGTTTTTCAAACACTTATCATCTATGGGAATGCGTAGGTGCTGAGCTGTATCATGTAATATTTCCCATGTCTATAGAAGATCAAAGTTTAATAAAAGAAAGAAGTTCTTTTATATATTGCATACAAGTTTCTTACAAATGATTTTAAACATTTGTGTTTTAGTCTCAGCTATTTTATCGTGTGTATGTCGGACAGATTAAGGTTGGCTCTCTTACATGAGCAACCGCCTTATCTTATCAGATGGATAAGATAGAGATGAGACTAGTTTAAAGTCAAAATCATTAGACAAATGATTTAGAGTCATGACTTAAACAAGATAGTCGAATAAAAGATCTGCATCATACGGATGCTTACAAAAGATCTGAGATCTGTATCACAAGGATATAAAGATCTCATTGGATTTTTTAAAATCCTATCTGTCTTATGCAGGATGAGAGTCCGTGAATATTTCACGAGTAGTAAGGGGACTCAAAAAGATAGGCACTGTGGTGTCTGATCTTTCATCCGTACAACATCATTAAGACATACTCTCTCTGGGAAAGGAGTGATGTTGTAGTACGTGTTCATACCACGTATGCATTTCGACCACTGAGTTAGTAGCAATAGTGTTTGCAATTATGTGAGACTCAAAGGCCATACGGGTCTTAACTCTTACCCTCAAGGACTCCAATTGGTTCCTTTAGATTTGACGAGATGATCGCTATCTTAGCGTGTTACTAATGGGCTATGGTAATTCGGCTCGGCGGGACACGTTAGAAAAGCGAATCAAGTCAAGATCAGAAAGTTCGCAAGAAGAGGAAGATTGATTTCATATTCGCATTTGGACTTTAGTGATTCAAAGCTGGCCAGCCAATTGTAATCCAGATGGGATTCAATTGTTGAATATAAAGTATAAGAAATGTGAAGAAATAATCTAGGGTAAAGCATGCGTTGAACTACTCAACTTTGCACCTTCGAGTTCGTTGTGTATCTCTAACAAGTGCACAACAACAGACTCTACGCGCATGACGGTCGCACGGTCTATTTCTCGGTATGATAGATGAAAGAACTAAGGGAAAGACGTTCTCTTACAATCCCCTCAAGTGTGAGTGGGAGATGTTGGATATGGAAGACGTTTGTACACCCTTGTGGGGGATGTACGAGGGAATACGGACCTCGAACGTCGCGTACACGAAGTCGTGTGCAAAGGGAATCTGTTCCCTTGCGGAGAGGATCTCTGTATGAGTGGGAAAGTCGCATTATATATGCATAAATGCATGCGACATATGGCTAATAAAGGGGGAATATCTTAAGCTTATGTTGTACCATGCATATGGTACAACTTAAGCTTATAATGTGCCATGCATCATAGTACACCTTAATTAAGTTGTTCCAAAGGAACAACTTACCCTAAAATAACTACCTTGGGGGCTATAAATAAGACCCAAGGGTAGCCATTTTCCTTACACCATTTGCATGAAATTCATGCATGCATCTTCTTCATAGCGAAGCTCTGCAGAAATATTTCCTCTCCCTCCAGCCAAGTTCTTAATCTAAAATAGAGATTTAGATTGTGGATTAGTAGCCTTACTCCGTTCGTGAGAAGACTCGATCCGTCGTGGCGAATCCGAAGGCAAAGTTCCGAGACTACCGCTCCGCATACGCTAGCGTAAGTCTCCACTTTAATTATCGATCCTAACTCTGTTTTGGACAGGATCCTTCAGGAGATTCATTCGGTGGCGAGGGGAGTTGCCCCTCGACTTACGGCCGACAAAAGGAGGTTCGTTCGGTGGCGAGGGGGGTTTCCCCTCGACCTACGGCCGACGAAGGAGATTCGTTCGGTGGCGAGGGGAGTTGCCCCTCGACTTACGGCCGACGAAGGAGATTCGTTCGGTGGCAAGGGGAGTTGCCCCTCGACTTACGGCCGACAAAAGGAGGTTCGTTCGGTGGCGAGGGGAGTTGCCCCTCGACTTACGGCCGACGAAGGAGATTCGTTCGGTGGCGAGGGGAGTTGCCCCTCGACTTACGGCCGACGAAGAAGTGAGGACCTTTTGAATACTTTCGAAGATTCCTTGGTGGCGCTCTGCCACTACTTTGTCCCGCTCGGGTGGATGCAGGAGCGGTTCGGCAAGTGGGGACCCAGCACCACGGTCGGTGTTGCTTCGGCCAGATCGGCTCGGCCACGGTCGGGGGAGCGGTCTGGATGCTCGAACTCGGACGGTGGTGCTTTGGCCAGATCAGCTCAGTCACGGTCGGAGGAGCGTTCTGGTCGGCTTCCTCCTGGGTCGGTTGAACGGGTGTAGTCGGCCTCCTCTTGGACTGGTCGGCATCGTCTGGACACGGCTCCAGTTCCATTTCCAACTTCAGCTCCAGCTCCAGCTTTTGTCTGGATCGTATCTCCAGCTCCAGCTCCAGCTCCAGCTCTTGTCTGGATCCTAGCTCCTGCTTTTGTCTGGATCGTATCTCCAGCTCTGGCTCCAGCTTTCGTCTGGATCCTAGCTCCAGCTCCGGTTTGCCTAGAGAGATGGCAAACTTGAGTGGCTGGAAATCACGCCGGTGCAGGTCAGTATCTACTTCTCCAGATTGCTTCGGCATCTGACTTCCGTGTCATAGGCGGAGGATGATCTGGATGAGGTGGTGTCGGGGGATGAGATAGAACCCATTGACCAGCTTTGTCGTGCCGAGAGCTATTTGGCTCTTGACGATCTGATGTTGAGGATGATGCTGTCGGGGGCGTCGGATCCAGTTGCGGGCTGGTGGACCCGGCCTTGCATGAAGCACGTTATCCTCAATCCATGTCAGACGAGGCATGGCAGCCACTAGCTCATCAAATCTGAGCCTTTCCGAGGTTCGACTGGAAATCAGACTTTTCTCGGTTGCAGCTCGGATCTGATAACCCTTGACAACGCAAGCCTTCAATGGGATGGGGGCGAGTCTGATCCGAGCTTCGACGAGGCCCGGTCGAACGAAGGACTCCTCTTGAGGACGTCGAATATGGGCTCGGAACCCGGTCGAAGCTTTAACGAAGCCCTCGAAGCTAGCTCGGAAGTAAATCGGATGAGGGCAGAGATCAGTCGATTCTTAGGTCGGGCCTTCGGTGATCGAGGCCGCCTCGACATCTCCCTCGGCAAGCGAAGCTCGGAATGGGGGATCGCTCTTGAGCTTTTTACCAGTGGGGCTTCGAGCTCGGCCCAAAAAATGGACAAGCTTTGGTGGCTGCCAGTATGTAAGTCTTGGGTCAGAGGTCAAACTTCGTGAAGTGCAAGTAATGGAAGCCTTGGCATTTAGAAATTGCTTCATGGTTTTTGCAACCAAGTCGGTAGGTACGAGCAAGGGTTCTCGGCCATAGGAGCTGTCGAGGAGGTTGCAAAAAATGCTGCCAGGCACTGGACCGATGCTCGATCCGAGGCTGCTTGTATAGTCTGCAGCTGCTGATTTCGCCCGCGCGCTGCTTGCCCCTCGACTTATGGCGAGGTCGACGGCGATCTCTCGTGAAGCTCGCCTTGGCCCTGCTATGATCCGCTCGACACCGAGTGCCTAGCTCGGCGTGATGCTCGGCTCGGCCCCGCTATGCTCTGCTCGGCATCGAGTGTCCAGTTCGGCATGGGGAGCTCGGCGATCGGTTCATTAGGGTGGAAAGGAGGCCGCCGTTGAAGCCCGCCTTGTGGTCCGATGGGTCGGAGGCGGAGTCGACGACGACGTGGAACAAGCAGTGCACCGGGAAGGTCCTCGAGCACTTTTCTGCTGAAGCTGCTCCTTTCCCATAGAATTCTGAGTGCGAGAGGCCCCAAGATTGGGACCTGATGCTTTGACAGTGGGTTGGATTCTGCTGATGCTTTGATTTTGCTGATTTCCAAGCGAGAAGCCCCAAAATTGACTCTTGAACGTTGTTTGAGATCGCCGAAATTGTGTCAGGAGCCCGAATGAAATCAGGGAGATGAAGACAACCGAGATTATGTCAGTCATCTTTTTAAGGTCCAAATTCTCGGCACCGATCCCATTCACATGAAATTGATGAAAGGGAGAGTTGTCAGTGGACTTGGTAGGCGAAAACGTATTCAATTAGCAGAGAGGTTAGGGAGAAATTGACCTTTTCACTAGAGGTTCCCTTGACTCGGCATGGTCGGACAGAGGCGACCTCTCTTGACAAGATAGACACCTTTGGGAGCTTGGTTGGGTCGCTTCCGATAGGTTAGTAGCTCGGCCGTTCGAACGGGGGTGCGCCTCAGCTAACCTGGTTGAGGTGAGTTTGGCTGGACCACTTGTGGGCATGTATCCGTAGTTCTGCGTCGGGCTCGGATCGCTGCAGACCGTGCCACTTGTACGTGATCTGGATCCTCGCCAGATGATGTATCACAGTCACCACCGGCGTGATGATTCCCGTCATTCCTTACATCAGTACCATTACGTCGAACACATGGTGGTCGATCGGCAAAAAGTTCTCTTCCGATGTCTAGATCTGCTTGAAGGCAGCAGCCTTGTTGTTGGCTTCATCTTTTCCGTCAGTGATCTCGACCATGAGCCTAGACGCAGGGATCTTGGCCGCCTCAGAGTTGGTATGAACCTGAAGGAGATCGCGAGCGAGGTCGACCGAGATCGGCCTCACGCTGTGCCCCATGTAGGAGAGGTTGAAGCTGCGTATGTTGCCCCGGAGCTTGTACTTGTTGACGATCATGGCGTGAATGGACCTCGCTGGAAGGAGGGAATTGCCGTGGACGAGGCACTGGTGGAGGTCGAATAGTGCCTTCCTTCTTCAGGCTGCCATCAAGAGGTTGTCCACCCACTTTGGCAACTCCATCGGCGGCGTTTCCTAGCTCCTCCGTGTCTCATCCGGTGGTGTCGAGGGCATCGGCATGCACATCTGATCAAAGGAGATCGAAAAAAGGGGGGTCTTCTCTGTATGGCTTGCCAGGTAGGGGCTGCACGGCTTCCTCGACAGTTCAGCAAGGCGACACGGTAGATCGGCCCTGAATTACAGCTCGGTAGGTTGCCCAAGAGGGAGAATGCCTTCGCAGTCCTCGACGTCAGCGACCATCCAGCGAATGGTGATTCCATCTCTAGTCAAAATCACCAGAAGCTTCCACGATGATTTTGGTGCCCTGTGGACTGTGGACGCCTCCATCGCCATCCGATCTGTTGCCAGAGGTGATCTTGGGCTCGAGCGCCGACAGATCGGGCGGCCGATTGAAGATGAGATCGCCGAGGCTAAGTCGGATACTGTAGCTCCCAACGGGACGAAGAAGGCATGGATTTGATGGAGACATCAAGCCCGGATGTGGACATGAAATCGGGGCCGTTGTATTTATGTCCGGATCCGCGAGGGGATGGTGCTTCGAGGGCCCAAGGATTCTCTGCTACTCTCGCCTGAATACTAGAGGTGGAGGTTACCAATAGGAATTAGGAGAGGATCATTGTAGAATAGGGCTCTTCATGGAAGAATGATTAAGATCTCTTTGCTGGTGGCACCCCGAGCTCGGCGTGTTCGACAGAGGTAGAGATGCTCAGCTTCTCGTGCCTCGTGATGTTCGAATCTGAACTGCCTTGGGTCATCCAAGCTTCGATCGAGGTACGGCGAGTTCGGACAAAGGTCTGATGTAGCACCATGTCGTCGATAAGGGAGGGCAGCTTCAATCCGAGGTAAGTCCCATAAGACGAACTCCGCCGGTCGAGGTCTGAGCTGAGGAAAGACCGATCCCGATAGAGGAGAGCTCCGAGCCTAGGTCGGAGAGTTTTGAGTAATGGCCGGATCTGATATTCCTCTGGGCTGTAGATTATGGATCGGCAGGGTTAACGAGCTCGAATGGAGCATCTGTATTAAGGACGAGTTCTCCTCCTCTCCCGAGCTTTCACGGGGTCGCAGGACACCAATCGGGTTCAGACTGAGCCGTGGTCAGGCATCGACTTTGGTCAAACGATGCCTGAGTTGGATCGTGCCCATGGTCGGACGAGGCCCGAATTGAGTCGTGAATGAGATCTGACTCTGATCAGGTTGGAAGAAAATATAGGTTTTCGTTATCGGGACGAGTCACTGACCGTGTGGTTGACAACGTGGATGTCGACTCTTTCCCACAGACGGCGCCAGATGTTTCAGAGTGTTTTCTCACTACAATATCATTGACCGTGGACTGCCCGGTCAACGTGGTCAAGGGGCCGATTATGGTCCCTTGGATGCGTCGAGCGCGTGTAGACGCGATGCGAATCGGAGATGCGGTCGATGCGGAGCACGTCATCTGGGCCTGGTCTGGATCCTCGGCCTCTGGGGGGCTGAGGGGAAGCCTCGGCCCGATATGAGGTGCTCGGCCTCGGACGGTCGGACGACGAGGGGAAGCCTCGGTGCCTTGGCTTGGCGCGCGGCCGACGCGGAGCTGAGGGGAAGCCTCGGCTCGGAAGAATGCGCTCGGCCTCGGACGGTCGGACGACGAGGGGAAGCCTCGGTCGTCCCGCTTGATGCGCGGCCGGCGTGGAGCTGAGGGGAAGCCTCGGCTCGGGTGGATGCACTCGGCCTCGGTCACTCCTGGCGTCGAGGGGTGGCCTCGACGTCTCGGCTGATGCTTGATGGCGTTCGCTTGGTGTCGAAGGGATGCTTCGACACTTGGATCTGACGTCTTCCTGAACAGACGAGAACACTCGTCAGGGAGGCCGGACCTTGGTTCCGGCCAAATCCCCTCCGATGCCTAAGTCAGATGCCAGTCCGAAAGAGGAGGCTCGGCGGGGACGGTTCGACTCGAGGGGAGATCGAAACGACGTCCTCCGGCGCGAGCGGGGGGAAGGAGATGAAGTGGGGGAACTAGGTCGTTGATGGAGTACCTTAGGTCTTGTTACCTGAGATGCCCTCGCTTTGGATGATGCCCACCCTCCCCTCATATAGGTGACTCGTCCTAATCATGCGCCATGATGTGACATCATGGCCATCATTCATGGGGACGTGCAAATGTGGGAGGTTTTGACCCCCACAAATTGCGCCCATCTTGATGAGGAGATGAATGTCCTAAAGGTGGCCATGATGGCTGGAGTGATGGACTCGGGCGGTTGCCATATTTGGCGGGCCTTGATGGCTGGAGAGTGATGGCCATTTAAGTCGGGCCATTAAGCCGAGTCATTAAGCCAAGTCATGATGGCTATAGAGTGAAGGCCATTTAAGTCGGGCCATTAAGCCGAGCCATTAAGCTGAGCCATGATGGCTAGAGAGTGATGGCCTTGGACGGTTGCCATATTTGGCGGATGCTTCCTTGATTTGGGCCCCGATTTCCTCCACTGCGGAAGTGGGCCTTCGTCATGGGTGGAGAAGCGCGGCCCACCCGTGAGATCCTTGGGCCGAGGCCCCAAGGTCGTAGTAATCCGGTTGACTAGTCATAGTTGACTTTGCTCTTCTGGGCCCGGTCAGAATAGTCCTGTCAACAGGATGCTTTCCCCTGCGGAAGTGATCCCTGTTGCACAAAAAGCATTCGGGCGTTTCGGATGCTTTCCCCCGCGGAAGTGATCCATGTTGCACAAAAAGCCTTCCGGCGTTTCGGATGCTTTCCCCCGCGGAAGTGATCCATGTTGCACAAAAAGCCTTCGGGCGTTTCGGATGTTTCCCTAGCGGAAATGATCCCTGTAAATCTTGTCCTGAGTTCCTGTGTTTGGGGTTGGGTTGAGCGTGCGCACGGTAATAGGGTCTGATCCCCCTCGAACCGTAGGCGTGAATCCTTTCGTGTCTCACTTGTCCTGTCTTATCTTGTCCCGTCACGTCCCGTCTTATCATGACACCTGTAGGTTAGTCCCGTAGTTGGTAGCACACGCTACGACTACTACTTGTTGTGCTTTACTTTCCTGCTGCGTTACTTCTGTTTGTTACTCAGTTATAACCCCAGCATGCTAATCAACCAGTAAAACGTTGTCTAAAAGTTGATACACTTGCAGTTTGGTCTAACCCTTTTTATAGACCTGACCTGACGTACTGTTCCTTCTTTTGGTGTTGTACGTCAGGTATTCAGCCAGAGTTCGTGGACGAGGCAGACTCACTGGAGTACGAAGAGCCGAGGACATCGACCCAGAGTATGTGTTTGACAAGGACCAGACCTTGAGGTCTTTTAGTCGTCACTTTCAGAGGTTACTACTTTCAGTTTGCTTGTAGATAGTTTGTTGCCATGCTTAGGCTTCTTTTTAGACTTTGTACTTGTTGGATATTATATCTCTAATTTAATGAATGCAACTTCCTTTCCGTACTTTCTGTTGTTACGAACTATATTAATGCAAGAACCTGAAAATCTTTTAAAATGGTACCCCTACAGACGCTTATTAGGTCCGAGCTCTTCAGCTCCGGCCTAAGCGGGCCTTAGTCACGCTTCGGCTCCGTTGTTTTGGGAAGCGGAGCGTGACAGGTTTTAGTGGTGGCCCATGCAGGTCTTGAAAAAGTTCGGAACAATAAAAGTACCGCATTCATTTAATATCCACGTACAAGTCTGAACTAGTTTCCCAATCTTAGATAGTAGGAAGACTTAGGTAGACGTCGCAATTTGATAGTCTGACGCCTTAGTTAGGAATTAGTCATCCTCGTCCTAGAATACCTTAGTAGCCACTTGACTCTGACCGTGTTAGATTTCTAGAGTCCTTCTTTTAGTTTAGTCGTTCGCTCGGGTCCATCGACTTCGGGCCCGGCAAAACGTAGCATTGATTCTCTTAGGAACCTCCTCTTTAGATCCTAAATATAGTCTAGCTCATTAGGAAGTCTTAGAGCTGGGTTATCCTAATCTTTAGACGACCCGATAATTAGAATCCATGACTTCTAACGACTACCTGATCCTTACCCTTTCGTGTTATCAACCGTAGAGTCCCATCGTAGCTTCGTAAATCATATCCTAAGTGTGTGACCGTCATGCGATCATCTTTCTTTCCTCCCGATTCACGTGATCGTTTCCTGACGATTATCGTAGACCCTTCAAATCGTTCTCTTTGCCAATTTTGCCTCCTCTAAAAGTATTTTCGAAATTCCTTATTCAGTTTCTTCGCTCAGCTTAATTTCTTGAAAACCCATATATTATATATTTCAAAATTATTGTTTTTTCGGTTGAGTTAAAATTCTTTCACTAATCTTGAAACCTCACTGGTCGTAAAATTATTTTACTATCTCGTACCTGTTTTCAAATCGGCATTTTCGTGTTTCAGTTTTAAACCTCGTTATCAATTCTTTAATCCTATATATATATATATATATTACTTTTCTAAACTACAAAATTTTATTGCTAAACATTTACCGCACGTGCTTTTAGAATATTTTCTAAACCAAAGAGAACTTTAAATTCTTCTCGTATATGTATAAACAGCCTTATGTTCATTGTGCTCATACTTCAAGAATCCTTGTTTAAACTTACTTTCATTTGCAAAAAAAAATCGCTACCTCATCCTACTTTTATTTCTTTTATTTCTTGTTTTCGAAACTCATTATTAAATTCTTCGCTCGGTTTAACTCCCTTGAAAACCTTTATTATATATATATTTAAAATTTCTTGCTTCTCGGTTGAAAGTTCCTTCTTAGATTTTGAAATCTCCTTGGTCATCAATTTTTCAAGTTACTATCTGGTAATTATTTCAAATCGGTATCTTTCATATTTTCATTTTTAAAACCGTGTTAACATTTTGATAATTCAAAATATATTTTCTGGGCTACAAGATCCATTTCTAAATCACTTACCGTGCATACTTTTTAAAATATTTTCTAAACCAGGGGGAACTTCAATTATTTTATCATTCTAATTATATCTGTTCTATGTTCCTCGTGACCACCTTTCAAAATCTTTGTGTAAACTTATTTTCATTTGCAAAACAATCATTTTCGACCCTACCCATCCTTCCTTCGTCTTACTTTTTCCAAAATTTTAAAAATTCTACCATCTGTACACTTCCTCCTACATTTTTATATATATATAAAAGTATATGATACCATATTTTACACGTAATTCTCCTGTCATCAATCTAATTATTTTGAAGAATTTTTTTTTGTTGTTCCATCCAACCAACTATCTCCTTGTCCCGCCTTACTTGAACTCGTTCCTTCCGATTTATTTTACACTTTTGGTTTCTGTTTCCTTTATTTTACGTAGATATTAGCCCTTGTAGTTGTCCATGCTATCTCCAGTTTAGGAGTAGGCCCTTTGGTAGGTGATGTCGTTGTGGTGCGTAAGTATAGGTAGAGTGTGTAGACCTGTATGCGTGTGTCATCTTTAGGATCCTGATAGTTGCCTTTTTGTGTCTTGAATGTGTACTCAGTGTTAACCCTGTTATGCTTAAAGTTGTCTGAATGATGGTATTCATATGATGTGAGTAGTGTCATAGCAAATTTCTTTTAAACCAAATCTTTAAAGTTTTGAGATTAACTCACAAGATCATAAATCAATTATCCTTTCTCATTTATTACCACGACTCCACACGCTTTTTTTCCAAATGTTTTAAAATGTGTCACTGGTTTTAAGTTTCCCTTTCTCTTCTCTCTCTCCATTTTGGAACGTATGTTATGGTTGTTATAGTTTTTGGACTAGCTGTTATTGTTGTAGGATTTTGTTTGCGGGTTGGCTCAGGGAGAGATGAGATTTGTTATAGCATTGATTAACCGATTTTGGAACGATATGATATTGGAATAGATTTCTTTCGGATGAGAAGATGGGATGTCCAAGACTTATTTATAAAACCGAAGTGTGACGGACTCAATGGAGAATTCTAGTTGAATGAGATTGTATGCGTGAAGATGAGAACCTATCAGATTTGAGGCTTAGACGAATGGTAGATAGGGTTGGCAACTGAGTATGGTATGAGTTAGGATGATCGTGAGATTGAGGAGAGCTTTTATTAGCATCGAGACTGGAATGTTAAGTTGATGTAAGAAGACATTGGGAGTAACACAACGTGTAGGGACAAATGGATGGTTAGGTTGTCAGATTTAATATTGGTTGAAAATAATTATAATAAGTAAGAGGAGATATGATTTTGATAGTTCAATTATTTGGCGGATAAATTTATGGGAAGATATGACAAGGAATGCATTAAGGACACGGTGATTGTTGATTTGTGAAGGTATTAGAAGATAGACAAAGCTTTCGTCTTGGATTGGTGATCGACTAGAACATCATTATAGCGACTGATTAATATTGGGAAGAGATTGAGAAAATTTAAAGATGTTATGGAACGATGATGTTTAGTAGAGTGGAAGGGTAAGAGAAGGTGATTGTTATTCTTTTATGAGGATTTGGAGTTGGAAATTTGAACAGCAGTGTGGATCTATAGTTAAGTGTTAAGATGTGAGATTAGTCGTGGCTTTATCCAGTGAAAAGAAGGATCACGATGGATTATTTGAGGAACGACGTTGAAGTTATAGGATTAGAGATCATTTTATGGAGGATGGGAGTTATAGGCTTAAGTATTTATGGATTTTATAATTAGTCTTAGTATGAGTGATTCCGAGGACGGAATCATTTCTAAGGTGAGTAGAATGTAACGGCCGCTTTCCGACCGTTTGTAATTTTCTGCGCGCACGTACTTTATCGTGCACGTACTTCATTTAATTATTCCTGAGCTTCGGCATCTGCGATGTGATATGCTGTTGCGATCGTTTCGGGGTGTTGGACTTTATCATAACTTTCGGGAACGTCGTTTCACGGCTCGTTTTCTCGCAAAACGACTTTGAACGATAGGGGCGTTTTATTCATTTGACTCAAAACGTCGTTTCCAATTTTACGTAAATTATTGGGAGGTGTTACGCACGATCGGGCTCCGTAGATCCGTACGTCTCATCTCCACGATCGCCCCGGTATTTTTGGATTATTTTTCTGACGCCCGGATTGCGAATTATCACCCGGATTAACCTCGACCGTCGATCTCCCCAATCAGTTCAAATTTCGAAAATTGTTAGCCAAATCTGGCTAAATCTCTCATCAAATCGTTTAAAAATCTTTCCTAAACTGTTCCGCTAAACCCCACTAGATCTACCCCAACCCGTACACTCTCCACCCCTATACCCCTCTCCCTTCTAACCCTTAACATAGGTCTATTTAGCAAACTCATAGTATTATATAATATAATAACCCTAGCTTTAACCCTAAATCAAAAACCCTAACCTCAAATTTTCTTGCAGTCGCCGCCCCTTCAATCTTTTTCCCCCTTTCTCTCTCAACCCGATCACCCCTTCCCATCTCCCTCTCGCACTCAACCTGGCCTGCCATTGCCCCCTCTTCCTCCGACAGCCAACTCATCGCGCCACCCCGCTGTCCCAGCTGCACGGCCCGCTGCACTGGCCGCCGTGACCAACCAACTCGTCGCCACAGCTGCGATTCCCCTCTCCCCACGATCCGACACCGGCGACCCGCGATCCGCCCGATCCTCGCCGCGATCCCACTCCCCGATCGCCCCTCCTCCCTCACACTCGCGGCCTCCTCCTCCGCCCGCTCGCCTCCGCCGCTGTGACAGCCAAGGCCCCGCGCGATCTCCCTCCGCCGCGATCTCAGCCTCGAGCGCCGACCGCCGTGATCCTCTCGCCATCGCGCCTCCTCGTGGACCCCGACCTCCACCCGGCACCCTCTCAGCACCCCTCGCGACTGGCCATCTCCCCTCAGCCTCTCCCCCTCACGGCGTCACCGTTGTGCCCGCGCTGCCCCCCGCCGCGATCCGCACCGCCACAGCAGCCCCTCCTCGCGGTGAGACTCCCTAACTCCGGCGACCCCGACCCACGAACGCCACCTCCACCGTAACCTCCCTCGCTCCACAGCGCCGCCGTGCAGCGCCCTTCAGCGCATCGCCAAAATCCCCAGCGCGCGCTGCCGCCATCCACCGCCGCATAGCCGTGCTCCGCCCTCACAGATCCAGCGCGCGTCGCCGTCGCGTCCCTCTGTCCCGCTGCCCGCACGCAGATCCCTCGCTAAGCTGATCAACGTGTTGACCCATCTGTGACTACGTCGAGGCGATGTTTGACGCCTTGATCGCTGTGTTGGCGGCCTCTGAACGTCGCTAACCTCCTTCGGATCATTTCGAACGTGTGCTTCGCTGCCCGCTACCTCCCGGAGCTGTGAGACATTTTCCCGACGTTTCCACTCACTGCCCACACCTCCAGTCCATTACCAGGGCGTGTCTGGCTACGCTAACCGTAGTCGAGACGCCGTTGACGCCGCAGGGCTCACAATCTTCTGGCATCGTGGACGTTATCGCTACCATTCACATGCCGTCTCGTTGCGCTACTCACAACCAAGGCGGTTCCGACGCCGTCCCCGTTGCCGTGACACCTCGGCTACGCTACCCGCAGCCGCTACGAACCTGAGACGATCCCGAGATGACCTCCACCGCGCTACCCGCAGTCGGGGACACGAGCACCGCCACCGTCTCCAGACCCGACGCCAGATTAAATGCGCGTTCCTCACACCAGGTAAGTGCTCTAAACTCGTAGCGAAACCCACACCGTAACAAACTAAACCCTAACTAAAATCGGACCACTGTAACTAAATTTATTTTCTGCGCCTTTAAAACGTTGTGAAACAGTAGATTCGACGACTGGACTTTTGAATTGTGCACATAGGATAGAATCGACGAATAGGACTGAACATCAAAATTGTGACTTTGACAATTAGGGTAGTCCTGACAACCTAGAAATGAACCTAAATAGGATTTACTGAAAACGCGACCTGACACCGTCACCGTGGCGATATTTCAGATGGACTTCCGCGGACGCGACGCTTGGACCAGACACCCCGGACGGACGACACACTCGCCATCGTAGGCAAGTGTACCCACTTGCGTTTTTGATCGTGCTTTGGTCTTAGATTGCTAGAACTGTTAGACTGTGAATGTATAGAACCGGACGTGAAATGATAGCGTCCGGGACGACTCCTGACGGCTCAGACTTGACGACGAAGTCTGAGCCTGACAACAACAACTTTTGATATTGTAGGGCTATCATGTGTGTGTGTGTGTGCGTGTGGACACCCTAGAATAACAACTCCCTACACTTGTCTTGTCGTGTCCTGTTACAAAAAAAGCCTTCGGGCGTTTTGGATGCTCTCCATGCGAGAGTGATCCCCGTGTCTGTTATACAAAAAGCCTGCGGGCGTTTCGGATGCTTTCCCTAGCGGAAGTGATCCCCGTGATACAAAAAGCCTTCGGGCGTTTCGATGCTTTCCCCCGCGGAAGTGATCCTTGTTGCACAAAAAGCCATCGGGCGTTTCAGATGCTTTCCCCGCGGAAGTGATCCCTGTTGCACAAAAAGCCTTCGGGCGTTTCGGATGCTTTCCCCGCGGAAGTGATCCCTGTTGCACAAAAAGCCTTCGGGCGTTTCGGATGTTTCCCTAGTGGAAATGATCCCTGTAAATCTTGTCCTGAGTTCCTGGGTTTGGGGTTGGGTTGAGCGTGCGTACGGCAAGAGGGTCTGATCCCCCTCGAACCGTAGGCGTGAACCCTTCCGCGTCTCACTTGTCCTGTCTTGTCTTGTCCCGTCCCGTCCCGTCTTATCATGACACCTGTAGGTTAGTCCCGTAGTTGGTAGCACACGCTACGACTACTACTTGTTGCGCTTTACTTTCCTTATGTGTTACTTCTGTTTGTTACTCAGTTATAACCCCAACATGCTAATCAACCAGTAAAACGTTGTCTAAAAGTTGATACACTTGCAGTTTGGTCTAACCCTTTTTGTAGACCTGACCTGACGTACAGTTGATTCTTTTGGTGCTGTACGTCAGGTGTTCAGCCAGAGTTCGTGGACGAGGCAGACTCACTGAAGTAAGAGGAGCCGAGGACGTCGACCCAGAGTATGTGTTTGACAAGGACCAGACCTTGAGGTCTTTTAGTCGTCACTTTCAGAGGTTACTACTTTCAGTTTGCTTGTAGATAGTTTGTTGCCACGCTTAGGCTTCTTTTTAGACTTTGTACTTGTTGGATATTATATCTCTAATTTAATGAATGTAACTTCCTTTCCGTACTTTCTATTGTTACGAACTATATTAATGCAAGAACCTGAAAATCTTTTAAAATGGTACCCCTACAGACGCTTATTAGGTCCGAGCTCTTCAGCTCCGGCCTAAGCGGGCCTTAGTCACGCTTCGCCTCCGTTGTTTTGGGAAGCGGGGCGTGACATGGACGATGATGACATGACAGTAATAAATAGAAACTTTAAAAAGTTTCTACGAAGAAATAAGTTTAAAAGTTTTAAGCCTAAAACTACTGATTCTTCTTTGTGTTTCCAATGTAACAGGCCTGGACATATGAAAAATGATTGTCCACTTCTTAAGCCAAAATAAAGGACATTCAACAACTTTAGAAAGGATAAGAAGTTCGAAAAGAAAAAGAAGGCACTAGCAGCAACAAGGGACTCTTCATCTTCAGATGATGATGATGAAGTCAACGACCAATCTAATGAAGAGAATGCACATATGTGTTTTATGGCACAAAGTGATAATGAGGTAAGTAGTTTAGATAATGAAGAATTACTTGATGCTTTTAATGAATTATATACGAGATTCAAGAAATTGTATTCTCAACATAAGGCATTAGTTATTTTCCATCAAGAACTAACATCTTCTTCTTCTTCATTAGATAGTCTAAAAATAGAGAAAGAAACATTATCTTCTCAAAATGATAAACTATTCATGAAAATGAGATTCTCAATATGAGAATCCTAATATGATTTCACACATTTCTATTTTAGATAAGGATATTTATTCTTTAAAGATGAAATATGATGACATGTCTTCTAATATTAGTAAGTTTAATAAAAGAAAGAAAAATTTAGATGATTTACTTAGAATACAACATCCTGCTAATCATCGTCAAGGTTTGGGGTATAAGAATACTCCCAAATCAAATATTTTTGGTAATGCTAATTTAGAAAAGATAAGGCATGTATTTATTAGTGCAAAGAAAATCGATTCTTTTAATAATATGAAAAAGAATACTATTCATATTCCAAAGAAGACCACTTTTCTTGCATCTTCTAAGAAAACCATTATGCATAATATTTGGGTTCCCAAAGACATTTGCTTATATGATAAGGATTTATATATTTCTAACTTTATGAAAAATGTTATTCTGTCTTCTAATTATCTAAAGAAACAAAATTCCACTTGGGTTTGGTTTCCTAAAGACTAATCCTAAGGACCCATGTAAAAAGGATACCAATATTTATTATTTATCTTTCAGGTACACATAAAAGAAAGATGGATATTGGATAGTGGATGTTCTAAACACATGACCGGAAACATCAAACTTCTATCAACTGTACAATTTAAAGATGGTGGCACCGTTACTTTTGGTGATAACAACAAAGGTAAATTTATTTGCATCAGAATAGTTGGTGATCCAACTAAGCCAATCATCGAAAACGTGCTCCTTGTTGACGGTTTGAAACATAATCTCTTATCCATTTCTCAATTATGCGATAAAAACTTCAAAATAGTTTCCGAAAAGAATGCATGCATTATATATGTTTTTGATATGACTAATATATTATTTCAAGGTAACCGAAAGAATTATATATATATATATATATATTATGCATGAAAATATCTTCACTTGATCATTGCCTATTAGCATCTACTGATAACACTTTATTATGGCATAAGCATTTTGGACATACTAACTTTAAGCATTTGGCACGTATTTCAAAACAAAAGTAAGTATTTGGAATGCCTACTATATCTTTTAATCATACTCAATTTTGTGATGCATGTCAACAATGTAAGATGCATAAATATTCTTTTAAATTAAAAGGTGCTATATCTACTAAAAGACCACTTGAACTTTTACATTTAGATTTATTTGGTTCTTCTAGAATAGCTCCTTTAAATGGTAATAAATATGCATTTGTAATTGTTGATGATTATTCAACATATACTTGTGTATTATTTTTGAAACATAAAAATGATGCATTTGAAGAATTTACAATATTTTGTAAAAGAATTCAAAAGTGAAAGTCTTCATCCATTATTACTATTCGTAGTGATCATGGTGGAGAGTTTGAAAATGAATTATTTACAAAATTTTGTAAAAACATGGTATAACACATACCTTCTCTTTTCCTCGAGTCGCACCACAAAACGGTGCGGATGAAAGGAAAAATAGAACTTTACAAGAATATGCTAGAAACATGTTATGTGATAGTTCTTTACAAAAATATTTTTGGACAGAAGCCGTTGCTACTGCGTGCTATGTATTGAATAGAACTTTGGTAAGACCATAACTTAATAAGACTTGTTTTGAATTGTTTTATGATCATATACCATGTGTATCATATTTTAAAGTATTTGGTTGTAAATGTTTTATTCTTTACACTAAGGATTCACTAGATAATTTTGATTCTAAATCAGAAGAAAGCATTTTTTGTAAGATGTTCTACACGTAGTAAAGCATATAGGATTTATAATAGAAGAACATTATGTTTTGAAGAATCTCTTCATGTAAATTTCGATGAGAATTATACATCTTACTCACATATTGATGAAGAAGATTCTATACACATCACTAATTCATTAGAAAACACTAAGTTAGATGACAGTGAATCTTCTAATTCCATTCCTGAGCTTATCCCTGAAAATACAAGTCTTCCTGAAGCATTTGTTGAAGTTCCTACCATCCACATGATTTAGTTATTGGATATATTTCTGATAGAGTAAGAACTAAATCTCAAATAGAACAAATGACTAATTGTGCATTTATATCATCCATCGAACCAAAGAATGTTATTGAAAAATGTAAAGATAGTTCATGGATTATAGCAATGCAGGAAGAACTTAATCAATTCAAAAGGAATGATGTATGTGAATTAGTAACTAGACCTTCAGATCATCCTATTATTGGTACTAAGTGGGTATTTAAGAATAAATTGGATGAATCTGGACAAGTGATTAGAAATAAGGCTAAATTAGTTGTACAAGGCTATAATCAGGAAGAAGGCATAGATTATGATGAAACATATGCTCCTGTAGCAAGATTAGAATCTATTAGAATGCTTTTAGCATATGCATGTTACAAAGATTTTAAGTTATATCAAATGGATATTAAAAGCGCATTTTAAATGGTATTATACATGAAGAAGTCTATGTAGAACAACCACCAGGATTTCAACATGAAAGTTTGGATAATCATGTTTTTAAGTAAAAGAAAGCTCTATATGGATTAAAACAAGCACCTCGTGCTTGGTATGAAAAATTGAAGAACTTTCTATTAAATTCTAGTTATTCTATTGAAAAGATAGATTCTACTTTATTTACCAAACATATAGATTCTGATGTTATCATTATACAAATATATGTTGATAACATAATTTTTGGATCTACTAATGGTACTCTTTGTCAAGAATTTTTTAGGAAATGCAGAATGAATTTGAGATGAGCCACATGGGTGAATTGACCTATTTTCTTAGACTTCAAATCAAGCAAATGAAGAAAGGTATATTTATACACCAAAGTAAATATACAAAGGAACTCATCAAATGATTTGGATTAGAACATTCTGCAGGAAAGCATACTCCAATAGGTACTTCATCAAATCTTGACAAGGATCCAAATGGTAAGACTGTTGATAAAACATTATATCGAGATATGATTGGATCATTACTTTCTCTTACCACAAGTAGACCAGATGTTATGTTTTCTGTTTGTATATATGCTAGATATCAGTCTGATCCTAAATTATCACATTTGACTGCTGTCAAACGGATAATTAGGTATATCAATCATATATCTGATTTTGGTTTATACTAGCCAAAATCAGATTCATTTGATTTAATTTCATATAGTGACGCAGATCTCGCTGGTTGCAAATCTGATCGTAAAATTACAGTGGAACTTGTCAGGTTATGCATTAGTATCATGGTTTATTAAGAAACAAAACTCTGTTTCTTTATCTACTACTGAAGCGGATTACATTGCCCTTGGTTTAGTATGTGCACAGATTAAATGTAACACATGCCCTATTATGTGTGACAACACTAGTGCTATAAATTTATCCAAAAATCCAGTACATAATGCACACACTAAACACATAGATATACGTCATCACTTCTTGGATGATCATGTCCAAAAAGGTGACATTATTCTTAAGTATATATATACATATATATATACACACACTAAGAATCAAATAGCCGATATCCTTACTTAGCCCCTTAAGGAAGAAACTTTTCTAAAACTTAGAAGAGAACTCGGCATTATTAGTGAATCGACATTTTAACCATATATTATAGAGTATCATTTTATGATTTTTTTGGATTTTTCTGATTTAATTCGTATTTCAATTAGTCGACTTATCCTCCAGAATTTTTATTATATAAATATCGATATTAATCTTAAATATTGTTTTCATAAAATTATTTTTAATTTTTATTCGGTTAAAACCGAATATCATCATTCAAATTTTTGAATATTATATTTTCCTCTCATAATTACTTTACAAGTACTTAGTACAAAGGACTTGACCTCTCTCTTTCACCATCACATACACAAAGTACTAGAGTACTTTATTGTCAACCAATCTTTAAATTGTTCATTCCCAAGGCCACAACCCATCAGTCCTTTTTCCCCTTACCGAAATTTATTTTATAAATTAATTTTGAATTATTTCACTCTCTTCCCAAACCGCTCAAAACTAGCACCCGACTAGTCGACCAATGCCAAAGCCTAGTCGATTAATCGCTGTAGACTTCCGAAGAACCACAATTTCAGAACGTTGTTTTGTGCAATTATTGATCGATTTCCCTCCAAAAAAACATTGCAGAAGTTTCCAAAACCGCTTAGAAGTTATTAGGAAGTGTCTAATTCGGTTTTTTTCGATTCAAAATTTGAATTTCCCACTCAAATTTTCTATTTAAACACAATGGGTCTTCCTCATTCACCATGAGAAAACCTAAGGCATAATATAGCAGAAAATCCTCTATTTTCCAAGAAAGATCTCAAACATTCTCTATTGGAGCACTTCATCCCTCCTTAATGGCTTCCACTTCGAATCCACGCCTTCCTCAATGCCCAAATCCGGCCGCAACCATTGAAAGAGCCTCTTTCTTCACGGAACGCTCCATCAAATTTTCGGATCCGGTCATCCTCAACTATAATCTCTTTCACTTTCTCAACACCATTTCTCTCTTCAACATTTGGAATGATACCATCCCTTACTGTCCCAATCTCGTCAAAGAATTTTACTCCAACAGGGTCGCGGTAGGGAATGGAGGTCCTGCTTTCCTTGATACCAAGGTTAAACGTATCCCCATTCATCTCACTTATGACACTCTTGCTCAAAGTCTCAATATCCCTTGTTTTCCTTCCCAACATTCGGGTTCAACCCCCATGGATGATCCCGAAATCATCAATCAATTAAGTTCCAAATTTCGGATTAGCATGTCTGCCATTGATTTGAAACCCATTCCTCGCCTTCTCCTCAAGATAATCACTTACAATTTGCTTCCAAAGGTTGGTTCTCTCAATTATGTCAATGAGATCCGTATCTGGGCTCTCTACGCTATAATGGGGGAATCAAAGTTAATTGGCCTATCAATATCATGCATGTCTTGCTCAAACCCATTTCTACTCACATTTTTCTTCCATGTACGATCACCCATATCCTTCAACACTTTGGAGTCCCTCTTGATGGTGAAGTTTCCATCATTAATCCTCAACGATTTGACCATTCCATCATCAATCGCATGGAACTTCCCGCTCCACCTCCCATTGAAGAAGATGAAGAAGAAGAACCTCAAGAACAACAACCCCAAATTGAACGTCCTTCCCGTCGTCGCAAAGTTACCGTCAACCCTTATGCTTGTCCTCCTCCTTCCCATCCAAATAGTAGAGATTACGTCTACGGCTTCCCTTCATTACGATCGTATCCCATCGAGTCAACCTCAGAGATCCATTCTTAATCGTCACTCAGCAACCCTTGGCTTCGAGTGAACCCAGCGATATGAGGTTACACTTTATGACAGGAACATAGCATACCTTGTCAATGTCTCGTGTAACACTGTCACCCATCTTCATCTGAAATATTTCGATGCCTGTCGTGTTGCAAGCTTGGTCATTGCCTAGTAGGACTGTACTCTAACCACATTCATGGAAGGTCGTAAAGTACTCTCTATGTGGCATTATATAAAAGGAGCATGCTGAATCGATCACCCAATCATCTGACGTCATGGCCTTCAAAGCACTAACCAACACACACTATTCAACTTCAATGCAATTAACAATTTTTGCGGTCACATTATGCATCTTTTTTGCATTTGGACAGTATCTGACCCAATGCCCTTTCTCTTAACAAAAGGCACATTGGTCATTCGCTAAGTCCTTGTGAGAAGGACCACTACTCTTGTCCCTAAACTTAGATCGGAAATACCCCTTTCGAGCTCCATCCCTCTCATTTCTCTGACCTCTTACCACAATTAGAGTATCGTTAGCTCGGTTTCTCGTGTCCTAGTTGTTTTTCCTAAACTCATTACTCATAAGAGCATTGGACACCTCTTCAAACGTGATCGAGTTCTTACCATAAGTAAAAACTGACACCAACTTCCTGTAATCATTGGGTAGAGAATTGAGGAGGATCATATCTTTATCTTTATCGTTGATCTTGATATCGACGTTCCTTAGATCAATTAGAAGCTCGTTGTAATAGTCGAGATGTTATTCAATAGAAACTCCTTCTTCAAGCTTCAAACGAAATAGATTCTTCTTCAAATACAATCTGTTTTTGGTATTCTTCTTCATATATTTGTCACTGAGCTCTTACCAAAACTTCTTTGCATTTGTCTCCTCCATAAACGTGTATTTCATCTCCTTTGTCAGATACAGTCAGATCGTCCCACATGTGTTGTGATTCAAAGTTCTCCACTCCAAATCTTACGTACTCGTCAGTTTCTTATCCAATGTGAAATATTGACAAAGTTGGCTCTAGACATCCAAGACCTAACATCTCCATATACCGAAGTTGATCTTTCCATCAAACTTTTCAATTTCGAATTTCGTGTTAGACATGTAGTTCAAGCCACTAGAGCATGCTCTCTAGAGGTCGATGCCTTCGGAGTGTCGTCGTTGTTGCTATTGCTCATCGTCACCATCTATTGCAATTACCGTAAACTTATGCTTTGGTACTAGTTTATTGTGCGACAATGGAATATTAGGAGCGTCAGTGATCACGGTGAGGAAAGAACACGAGCAGATCACAATCAAACACAAAGATAGATTGAAACTTTAGGCTAGGTAATGGCCTTAGAAACACCAATGAAATTTATTACAAAAGGGGAGAATAAAATACAAATCATCAACTACACAACGAAGAAGAAGCACTCCAGATCTTCCTAAAAGCTCACAATACAACTCTCAAAGTTGGCTCTCTACAATGGCGGCTCATAACTCTCGATATTGCAACTACAATTGATCTCTCCAAAACCCTTGCCTAAACACCCCTTATATAGCCTAGGGCACAATAGGTGTTCTAATAGAAGAGGAATTCCTATTTGTCTAGAACCCCGACTCAAACAGAGTTGTAATTCAATCACAACTCTACTTCACGTAGGACACTACATCCTATGGTCGACCCCTCTGTGATGTCTAACTCCCTACTGAAGACTGAGGTGACGAAGTGCCGGGCTTAGCTATCCAAAGCTCGGACTGTAAATTTACCGAGCTATGAGCCACCGATCCTCTGACCTAAGAATCCATGCATGTAGAAGTCCACTAAGTCAGAATCCCAATATCTAACTTGTGCAGAGCCAGATAGGCAAAATCCAAAGCATAAGCGAGCTAGCTCTACACACGATAGCTCATCTTCACATTTTTAATACTTCTTCAGTGCATTAATCGAACCAACTCTCACACATGTATCTATATATTCTATATTGTAATAGCCGCCAAGGCCCAGTAGGTCTCATACTCCGTACAAGAAATGTTCAGCAATTTCATGCAATGAGTGAACTTTTATGAAAAGAATGTGGTTGTTGGCTTAATTAGAGCATATGCTACCCATGGTTGTTGGACCAACCAAGGGGGTTGGTGCACCAACCCCCCTCCCCTTTGAGTCCTATAAAAGGATATCGAATGTTTGATTGTTAGCATCGGAGAATTTGGAAATCCAATTGAGCTTCTATTGAAGCATTGGAGAGTTTGTATGAGATCCTATTGAAAGTTCCATATAATCATTGTGAGGGATCTTTGAGTGAGCCATTTGTGAGGATTTCTTTGTAGTGGTTGAATGTTTTATTTGAAATTAAGAGAAGTGTTCCCTTGGTCGTTTAGGCGACCTAAATCTTTTGTTTGCTCTCTATTTATTCTTTGTGCTAGATACTTCGGCTATCCGACTGCTTCCGCACGGCGCACAACAATTGGTATCAGAGCTTTGACGACGAAGTTCTAGACGAAGAAGACGGGCAAAGACGGCGACGAAAATCCTTCTACTCCAATGGCGCAATCTTCAACAACGCGAACTATCGTATTTAATACGAAGTTCGAAATTGAGAAGTTCGATGGGCGTATCAACTTTGGCATGTGGAGATGCGAAGTACTTGACATCTTGAACCAACTTGGTCAAGATCAAGTACTAGATGAGAGGCCGACTACGACGTTGGATGCGGAGTGGAAGATGATGAACCGGACCGCTTACGGCACGATCCGGCTCTACTTGACAAAGGAGAAGAAGTACCCTTTCATGGAGGAGACGAATGCGAAAGCGTTATGGGATGTGCTTGGTGAGAAGTACATGAAGAAGAACATTCAGAATCGTCTACACCTAAAGAAGAAGCTTTTGGCCTCAAGATGGAGGAAGGAGTTTCAGTTGAAGAACACCTCGACTACTACAACAAATTCCTCACAGATTTGAGGAACATCGACGTCAAGGTGGAAGATGAGGACAAGGCGATGATTCTCCTCAACTCACTGCATAAAGACTATGAGCACATCGTTTCGATCTTAACCTATGGTAAAGAGTCTATCACCTTCAATGAAGTTTCTAACGCTCTTACTAGCAATGAATTTAGAAAGAAGGATGATGAGAAGATGATGTGCCAAAGGTCCGAAGCGTTTACCGTGGTTAGAGGTCGGAGTAATGAAAGAGGTGGAGGCCACAAAGGGAACCATAGATTCGAGAAGAGGGACAACAGTAGAGCTCCGCGCACAGACATCGAGAGGGATCAATGTGCCTTTTGCAAGGAAAGAGGACACTGGGCGAGGGAGTGCCCAAAGGCCAATAAGAAGAAAGATGATACCGCCAACATCGTCAAAAGCGAGGTGGATGAGTGGGTCCTAGTTGGTGCGACGGAAGGGGTGATGAAGGGCGGATGGGTGCTTGACTCGGTATGCTCGTTCCATATGACACCCCACATAGAGTACTTTACTACTTCCCATGAAGGTTGTAAGCGTAAAGTCCTTCTTGGAGACGATGGATCATGCACGACGGCGGGCGTTGGCACGGTCCACATAAAGATGAGTGATGGTGTCACACGAGACATAGGCGATGTTCATTATGTGCCAGATGTGAAGTACAATTTGATATCACTTGGTTCACTTGAAGCCAAGGGTTGCAAAGTGACTATGGAGGACGGCGCTTTGAAGGTGACACGAGGAGCAATGATCCTGATGAAGGGGAAGCGTGAAGGCAACCTCTATTACTTGGATGGTACGGTGATGATGAATACAACGAGAGTTCCAAATGAGCGAGCTACTGACTCAAGCTCGCATGCACCAAAGACGACGTCATTGGATGATCTCCGGAGAGGTGGTGCTAATAGAGGTGATGGTTCAAGTCCGTATGGTGGAGATACCTTATCCCCACAACTTGCCCAGCAGAAGGATTCTATCAAAGTTTGGAGACCAAGGTATGAGAGATGCCAACCTGCAAGAAGGGTTTCGTTTGCTTTCTTTGTCAGGTGTGATGAGTTTCCAACCTTATTCGGTGAGGTGGAGCACAATGACGGCCTATGTGGACGAATGAAAGATTGGTGTGATGAGATGGAATCAACAACGACTGATGAAGCAAAGAATCGGGTAGAGCTACTTGGCACTAATGATTGTTGACGGACGAGCTTTTGAAGGTCGATATTGGAGTCAAGTTTGAGTATGGCTCGGACTTGTATGTTGACGATATGAGATGACTTTGATGGTCCCTTCTGGGGCAATGAGGCTCTGCGAAGCTATATGAGCCTTTCAAGGCAAGATGACGGGAACACGAGATGATTCTCACCGAGGATGAGCGTTGACGGTCGATTGTGTGACATAGACCTAATATCTTGCCAAGGTGGAGATTTGTGGTTATTGGCTCAATTAGAGCATATGCTACCCATGGTTGTTGCACCAACCAAGGGGGTTGGTGCACCAACCCAATGGGGGGTTGGTGCACCAACCCCCCTCCCCTTTGAGTCCTATAAAAGGATATCGAATGTTTGATTGTTAGCATCGGAGAATTTGGAAATCCAATTGAGTTTCTATTGAAGCATTGGAGAGTTTGTATGAGATCCTATTGGAAGTTCCATAGGATCATTGTGAGGGATCTTTGAGTGAGCCATTTGTGAGGATTTCTTTGTAGTGGTTGAGTGTTTTATTTGAAATTAAGAGAAGTGTTCCCTTGGTCGTTTAGGCGACCTAAATCTTTTGTTTGCTCTCTATTTATTCTTTGTGCTAGATACTTCGGCTATCCGACTGCTTCCGCACGGCGCACAACAAAGAATTGGATCTCTTAGTCTGGTGGTGTTTTATTTCAACTCTCCCAATAACACAGTTGTTACCATAAAGATATACAAATTGTTTGATTGAATTTCTTTCATTATTGCCTATGCACACTTGATGACTCGAATGGTTTCATCTTCAACAACACACTAGTAGCCTTTCTTGCCCAAGATGCTCAAAGAGATCAGAGTTTTCTTAAGATCTGGCACATAGTAAATTTACCAAGAGTTTTAACATGTTATCGTACATTCTGCTTTGACAGTTCCAATGCATGACTATCTTGTGTGGTGTGTAGTATCCATCGAGATAACTTCATCATCAATAGAGTAATTAGAGGGGTTATATTATGCAATGTAGCTTCTTTCATGAATATACATTTCCTTAGTTATAACTTGTTGGTCAAAACTACATTATGTACAACAATTCAAGCTTAAGCCATAAGCTAGCTGTAAAAATTTCATTTACGACCGTTATGCGACTTGCATTAGATATACACCGCTGCATGGTAGTAAGTGCTTTGGCTTCAATTGTGATTTCTTCGCATTAGACATCGAACTTGACATCTGAGTCTTTTCAATAAGTGCCACAAAAAGATTAGTTATGTTAATAGAGCAAACATCTTGATGCGCTATAGAGTGAAACTATTCTTATTGAACTTCTCAATCTTATGCTTTCCCAATTACAGGATTTACTAGTTTAGGATCCTAAATTTGATACTAGTTTGTTATGGATTGTGTCAGGAAACCCAAACATAGAAGCAAGCCATAAGTGCACAAAAAGCAAAATAGGGAAAAAAAACAGTACAAGAGATGTAGCGGATTTCATGGTTCGATATGATATCCTATTTCCATATGCAGTGGTAGATTTATGTATCACTGTATCAGAATAAGAGAATTACAAATACCAAGCAATAACTCATTATTCCAAGAACTTAAAACCCTTACCTAAAAGCCCTCAAAGAAACCCTCAAGTTTCTTACGTAGAAATGGATAATTAAATTACTTCAGATCTCCCCTGTATACCACTACACAGCTACATTGGAAAAAGAAGGACCATGCTCCTTCTATAGATATTCTCCTCGAGATATCTTGTTATCACCATGTATTATTGATAAAAATTTAGGCTTTGAGTTGGATAGAGGAAAGAGATTGAAACGATTTTAGAAATTTAGGCTTAAGCATGTATTAGATACACTTTCCTTAAAGTGTTCTTCACCCAAAGTTGATAGAGTTTGCTGATTGGTTTATAGCAAACCTATTCTAAGGATACTCAAGACTTTAAAAGCATGCACCCAAGCGATGCCCGCTGTGCACAAAACCCACTAGCCTATTTCTATCATAAGTTCATTCACATGAATATAGAAGAAAGCTTATTGTAAAGTGCAATCAACATCATTCCCTACTCAATATAGGACTAATTATGCAAGATTTCAGCATATATATATACATGAATATAGAAGAAAGCTTATTGTAAAGTGCAATCAACATCATTCCCTACTCAATATAGGACTACTTAGGCAAGATTTCAGCGCGCGCGAACACACACACACACACACATCTCAAATATCATAAACAATTAATGCAAATGTTTGGAACAATATTAATTTATTTATTTTTAAGAAATAAGTTGGGTACAATATTCAAAGGAAAAAAAATCCAAATCATGCCTACTGCGCTGGTCTGCTTTTGCCAATATTGCTTGGACTTAATTAAGGGTGTGTTTGGTTAGTGGGAAAAGGAAAGAAAAGGAAAGAAAATAAGAAGGAAAATGATTTTCCATTGTTTGGCTTAAAAGAAAAGTGAAAAGAAAAAGAAAATAAAGGAAAAGTGTAGAAAATAAATAGTAAAACTTTTCTTTCAAGTTTTCCTCCTCTAGACCCAAGGAAAATGAGGGAAAAGAAAGCAAAACTAACTATTCTCACATTCATGCATTTGTGTTTTTTAACAAATATAATTAGTAGCTATTTTTAATGAATTCATGAATAATTCATGAATTTTTGCAAAAAATTATGAATGAATTTTTCAAAAAATTACAAATCATTATCAAAATTTTACACATGAATTTTTTAAAATTCGCAAATTATTCAAAATTTGCTAATTTTTCCCGAATTTTGCAAAATAGCATGTGAATAATTCGGATTTTTTTTCAAAATCATGAATATTTAAAATATTTTTATTCATGAACTTGTTCGAAAATTTAGCGAATAATTCGTGTAATTTTCGCGTTTTGCTTGAAAAATTCGCCCATTATGCACAAATTTTTCTAATAGCTTGCAACTTATTTCCAACGTTTTCATATAATTTGTAAATTATTTATGTATTGTTTAATATCACATTATTTACCAATCGTGATATATGTAGAGTTCGAGAATTATTTGTTAGAATTCGTAAATTATTTGCTAACTTTCTGAATTATTGAGAACAACTAACAAAATTTTAATTTATAATGAGACTAAAATACCGCTTAAATTTTTTAAGCAAATTATTTATAAAGTTAGCAAATACACCTCTTTAATTCTTTAGCAAAAAGCACCTCTTAATTTTTTTCATTTTGAATTACTAACATAATGGAAGAAATTTCCGTATTTTCCTTTCAACTTTCTTGAAAATTTTCTTTGGTAACCAAACATGAGAAAGAATCTCATTTCATTTTCATTTCACTTTTCTTTCTTTTTCTTTTTCATTTCACTTTTCTTTCATACATTTTCTTTCAATCCAAACACACCCTAACTGTTCGCTTGCAAGCAGCTTGTTTCTCTTGTGTTAATCATGAAGGGGTTCCATAGCAGGATTCTAATGGTATCCTCATAGGATGAAGATTCTTAGCAAAGGTTCTTCGTCTAACAAATTAATCATGTCCAGATAAAACGGAGTCTCATGAAATTAGTACAACACATGCCTTTTGATACTTGCTATTAAATAGGAATCAGAAAAATGTAGCAGATTTATCTCAAGCACAAAAGTTGTCACCATAAACAAGCAATATTGAAAGCATACAACAAAGAATCTCACTTCTTGTTCCTTCTGATGACAAACAAATGCACAATATCTGATTGCTTATTGGCACATACAATCCCCCTTAAGCAGAAACCTTTTCATCAGACTTCATCCCATCAACCACCCCATCCGATTCCTTGGCATGTTCATCCTTCTCAACGATGGCAGCATGTTCTACAACGGGTGCGTCCTCTTTTGTTACAGTTGTGGTCTCCTGTTCATCAACTTGCAGCTCACTTATCTCCATAGCTAATACCATCGACTCACTTTTCGCAGCCTCTGGCTTCGGCTCTGACAGGTCAATAAGTGGCTCTTCTTTGGCCTCGGCATCGGTTTCTATTTTCGCATCCGCCTGCAAAAGTATTTAAAATAAGAAAGATGAGCATAAAAGGCTCGTGCAATGTATTATATGTTGTTGTACCTCCAAAGCTGGAGCATTGACGTCGTCTTCGACAGGGCTTGTTGCCACCTCAACCTCTGAGGGGTTATTATCGTCTAGAATGGACTTGGATTTGGGGCCATCCAGCTCCTTGGGTCTGCTAACACAACCTCCCATTGAGCTGGATGATGATGGCAATGAAGGGAGTCTAAGATTCTGAATAAGGGAAAGATGGCGATGAGGGACTTCGAGATGGGTGGTATATATAGTGAAGTTTGCAGGAGGGATGGGCAACGTACGTAGAGGAGTAAATTTAGGAAAGCAAGAAAGACGGTTGAAATGTGTCTAATTTTAGAGAGACTTTGGATGGTCAGAAAGCAAGGATTGCCTGGTTCTTTACCTCTTTTAATGGTCTGAATTCCTTTGTTCTTGCGATCTTTTAGGGAGGAAGCTTGCGGTTCAAGTCAGTAGTTGTTACCATTTCGGTTTATAGACCAATATATTTTTGGTAATTGAAGATGTAACTTAGACAATATGAAAAGTTACTGACGTGTCCATATTTTACATCATTTTCATATCATATTTCCATCGCATTTTAAGTCATCCCCGCGTCCAAATCCCACTTTTTATTGCGATTTTGGTATTTCTGACGATATTTCGATTTTCGCAGTGTATTTTGAGTTTTCAGGGATTTTGGAGCGATTTATACCCCCGCCTGGGTTTGGACACATCCGACATGCTCACGAGCCTGCTGGCGGGGCTCTGGAAGAGTCCGCCGCATTCTCGAGTTGTTGGAGGAGAGAAAGAGGAGAAGGAGGAGAAAAGAGAGGCAGACAGAGAGAGAGAGAGAGAGAGGCAGCAGCAGCTTCAGGAGCATTTTCCCAGGAAATGCTCGGCCCGAGCAGCTTCAGCTCGGGCCGAGCCATGACACGAGCTGCAGACACGTCCGACGCGGGCCGAGCAAGTAATCTGCTCGGCCAGATGGCGTGCCCCGAGTAGCCCCCGAGTACACCCTGAGCAGCCGACCGAGTCGCCCATCCTGAGCCCGAGCAGCGTGCGACGCGGGCCGAACTTTTGCCCGAGCAGATCCGACTCGGGCCGAGTCACATACTCGGTCGGCACGCCCTGGGGCATTTTGGAAGTTTTGCAGACACGCGCGAGGTGCGCGATTTTCTGAGCTGAAGTTGGCGATTGCGGGCGCAGCGAAGGGAGATTATTCTGAGTTTTGAATGAGGATTTTGGAGAGAGCTCGAGGGAGAATTTTGAGAGGAATATTTTTGGATTAATCTTGTAGCAAACTCTGGATCGTTTATCGAAGATTATTGTTTCTGCTTTCTCTGGATTTGTTCTTCGCTCACTCTTATTGTAAGTAATTTTTAGCCCTAATCTCTTTTGTTGCAAGAAATGTTTTCCTACGCAATTTCGATATTTTCGTGCGTCCCGACCACCATGAGTGAATAGATTCCCTCTAGGGCTGATGGGTGAACCCTAGGATTTTAGGGGAAAATGTAGATCTGGATCCGTACATCGAGTGGGGGATCTAGGGTTGTATTTCGGTAGATCCTACCGAATCCGTAGATAACCCGTACTGAGATCATGCCCACGGTCTGTGGAATTGATGTGCTTAAGGGGTATCTAGGGATTCGAATAGGGAAATCGGTGGATCCCACCAAGGCACGTGACCATGCCCGGCTCGCGCCTTGAGGGGATCCGTCGACGAACTATATCACTACGTCGATGGCTACCGTCATTGCATCGACGAGAGCCACCGAAATACCCCGCAATTCTAACCCACGAGAGTGGTACGAATTGGGGGATTAATTCCCTAGCCCTAATGTGATGTGAGGAAACTATCCAACATCAACCCCAACGATCCTAGCGGCGATCCCTAAAGCCCTAGTTCCTCTTATTAAATTACACAACAACAATCATCAACCCAAACCTTCTCCTTCGACCGCTACATTACTTCTAGATTTAGGAATAGACTGAGATTACCATGGACACTATCACCGTCCCTGTGGGATTCGACTATCTTATATACTATAACTCGACACCGTCCGCTTGCGGGTTGAACCCGTAGTCATAGCCTAGGAGCCATATCACGCCTGGCGATCGTGACACCGCCAGGTGGATCCTAGGTGTAGATTACGGGCGCGTCAAGTTTTTGGCGCTGTTGCTGGGGACGGCAATAGTGTTTTCATCTCAGTTTGTTTTTATATTGAGAAGTTTGCTAGCATTCTGATCATCTCTCACCTTCCCGAATTTTTATTCTCTTTAATTATTTCGGTTCTATTGACGGTATCTTTTCTGAGCTTTGTTGGTGCATGAACACCCGTTTCAAGGGGTCTACCAGAGAATTATTGTTCGATCATGAGATCGAAAAGACCGCCAGAGCCTTGAGAGCTTCTAGCAGAAGTTCATCCCCATCAGCTCAGATGGGAGAGAATCCTCATCCTCCTCCACGCACCGGGTCCATCAGGGACCATATGAAGCCGACCTTTGGGAATAATTACTCGGTGCTTAGACCGCAGCTGACGGCGGCAACCTTCGAGATAAAGACGGGGTTGATCAATCTTATGCAGCAGGATCCCTTCCATGGGCATCCTCATGAGAACCCGAACCATCACATTGACTCCTTCTTGGCCAAGTGCGATACATTCAAGGCGAAGGATGTCAGTGACGATGCAATGAAGTTGCGGCTGTTCCCGTTCACCTTGAGGGACAAAGCCGTCTACTGGCTTCGAGCTCACCCTCCAAACCACTTCACTACCTGGGAGAAGCTCGCGCTCGCATTCGTGAATAAGTTTTATCCACCATCGAAGACGGTCCGGATCCGTGGGGCCATATCCAATTTCAAGCAGCTCCCCCAGGAGTCTCTTTACAAGGCATGAGAGAGGTATAAACACCTCCAACATCAGTGCCCCCACCATGGGATTGAACCTTGGGATTTAGTGCAGAGCTTCTACAACAGGCTCCAACCTAGCACTAAAATGATCATTGATGCTGCGGCGCAGGGCGCCTTATTGGATAAGTCTCTCGAGGAGGCTATTGATATTCTGGAGCATATGGCTGCCAACACCCAACAGTGGAGTGATGAGAGGACCGTGATCACCCAGACCCCTGAGTTCAAGGCGGCTACTCACCTGGACTCCCATATAGAGAACCTGTGCAAGCAGGTGGCCCGTATTGAGCAGCGCCTGGACTCCCTTCCAGCAGCACCCAGCACCTCCTACCATCATGCTGAGGAATACGTAGACCCAGGGTATATCCCCGCTGAGGGTCATTATGATAGTGCTGAGACACCTGAATCTGTTCAGTACGTCCAGGGAGAAGGACGGAACCAGTGGCAGCATCCTGCTGCCAGGAATCACCCTGGTTTCTCATATGGAAATCCAAACGGAGGGCTGCAACCTCCGCAATTTTAGAGACCGTCACCTCCTCCTCAGCAGCAGCAGTAGAACCAGCAGCATGGCGGCTTTAGGCCAGCTGGGCCCTACATGCCGTCAGGATATCAGTACAACCGACCGCCTCAACAAAATTTTGTGTCGCCCCCTCCAAAGTCCAATCTCGAATCTACATTGGAGACCTTGTAACGACTGGTTTTTCTATATTGGTGTTATCGATATAATATATATGTCTTGGTGGATTTTCTCCTTACGTGTGATTTCCGTCTCCGTAGCTTTCGCTTTCGTTCGCTTCGTTGTGATTTTCTAGCTTCTTCTTTAGATCGTTGAGCTTGGAATAAGTCACTCATGACGAGCTTCATATCGCTCATATCTTAGAGTTAGTTTGAGCTTAGGAGCCATATGAATCCTTCCCGAAGCTTCTCGCTTCGAATCGACTCTTTTCGTGTACGTTAGTTGGTTCAAGAAGGAGAACCAACCGACTAGATTCCAATCTAGTCGGTCAGGAACTCTTCTGGAACCGACTAGTTCACTAAATCAATTATTCAGGAGTTACTGTTTACTCTTAGTCGGTCTAAGAACAATCACCGACCGACTAGATGTGAAACTAGTCGGTCAGAACTTGCTCTCAGACCGACTAGTTCCTTTGATTAATTCCACCTAAGTTACTGTTTATCGTTAGTCGGTCCATGAACACTCACCGACCGACTAGGTCCCAAACTAGTCGGTCGACGGGCCATCACAGACCGACTAATTCACTTCCCAGATTTCTTCCTTCTTTCGCTGTTTGATTTTAGTCGGTCACAGTTGAACGACCGACCGACTAGTTCCCAAACTAGTCGGTCAGCCACCCTTCGTTGACCGACTAAATCACCCAGAAACCCTAGGTTTTGCCCTAGCCGCCGCGTTTTCCTATAAATACTCCCGATCGTTTCTCTTTCTCTCTTTCATTTCCCTTGGCCATTTCCCTTCCCCTAGACCTCTGATCTTCCCCAACCTTCCTCTAGCCCTTCCTCCTTCCTCAAAGAGCCCCTCTCGCCCTCATTAGCTTCGGCCACCTCTCCCCTTGCCATCGGCAAACCCCAAAAACCCCCAAACCTCATTTTCTCCAGAATTCTCCATCCATTCCAGATCTGAACCGTGGTTCCCCGGATCGTTTCTTCCGTCGCGTGCTTGCTCGGCATCGATCTTTCGCTTCTATACGGTAGTGTTCGATCCTTTAATATTCTTATAACCCTCATTGTGATTTTATTGAAACCCTAATAAATGGATATTAGAGATTTTGTGCTGATGTTGTTTTGCCATGGCAGCGATCTCATCCCCGTAGCTAACATTTTGTGACGTGCCTCGTTGATCGTCATCCTCGGTGCTAGGCAAGTGAAACTTGCCACTTAGGGTTTTGGGCCATGTCTTAGGCCATTTGCTTGTTGTAGGCGTAAAAGAGACTAGGCGACGAAATGATACTCGCCTAGGCGCAATTTCAGGATCTAGCTTGACAACGAAGCTAGATCCGTCATTTATCATGTTGCATAAGTACTACCATGTCATGTTTAATTTCAATTAACGGTACGCGAATTAATTGTCATGTCATTGCATTCTTTAAATGTTCCCGTGATTGCGTAGCACCGCTACACCTAGTGAATTGATTGAGGCTAGGCACCTGCTTTTAGCGGGCACAACCCTACGCCAAATTGTGAACCTAAAAACAAGCTCTTGTGCGGGGCAACCCTGGCTCATTTACTGAGCATCGTGTACAGGGACCCTGGCTTGTTTACATGTGGAAGGGGTAAGGGTTAAGCGGCCATTCAACTGGGAGTCTGCCCGATCAGCAACTTCAGTTGTAAGGCGTAAACTCTGGGTTCTGGGGTAGTGTTAAGCGTCCACTCAGTGTGAATGTCCAACAGTTCAGCTGTAAGGCGTAAACATCTACAAATAACTTGAAAACGTGACTAGTGTTAAGCGTCCACTCAGTGTGAATGTCCAACAGTTCAGCTGTAAGGCGTAAACATCTACAAATAACTTGAAAACGTGACTAGTGTTAAGCGTCCACTCAGTGTGAATGTCCAACAGTTCAGTTGTAAGGCGTAAACATCTACAAATAACTTGAAAATGTGATTAGTGTTAAGCGTCCACTCAGTGTGAATGTCCAACAGTTCATCTGTAAGGCGTAAACATCTACAAATAACTTGAAAACGTGACTAGTGTTAAGCGTCCACTCAGTGTGAATGTCCAACAGTTCAGCTGTAAGGCGTAAACATCTACAAATAACTTGAAACGTGACTAGTGAGAAGATTGAGATTGTTAGTAGCTTGGCTACTCTTGACATGCCATGATAATTGTTCTCTTGCACTTATTGTTACGTCATGCCTTACTTGTGCACTCATACCATAACTGCCATGTCATGCATACTATAACTGCTAGGTTGCTAGTTTACCTTCCTTTCAGTTTCCTTGCCCAAGTCTTTTAGACTTGCTGACATGTGCCCCTTTACTCTTTTGGGTGACACATGTTAGATCCTAAGCTAGAGGCCGTTGCAGAGGACGTGGTGTTTGCTGGCGCTGAGCCAATGGTTGCCGAGGAGGAGTTTGTGGTCACTGGTGACATGTCTTAGAGGCCGCTTGTGTCCTCTTCCTTTGTTTAGGTTTGCTGTTAGTTGTCGGTGCGTGGCACCCTTGCTTGTATGTTGTACTTGGTTGGCCATGTTTGGGCCTTAGTTTTTCCTTTTGAGCCTGGTGGCTTTTCTGTGATATTGTAATTTATTTCATGGATATTCTGAGATTAATAAATTGCTTATTGACTCATTTCCTTATTATTATCGTTGTTTCGTATTGCGTTGCAAGGACCTGCCAGTTGAATTTTATACGCTTATCAGACTGCAGCTTCACAGCTCCACGTCTGAGCGGACCTCCTCACGTCTCGCCTTCCATTTTAGGGAAGCGGGGCGTGACAGGTTTTTTTGGTGGCCCATGCAGGTCCATTTGCAAATGCGAACTATCGGAACAACGATAATAATTATAGAATGTCCATTAAATAAATTAGAACATCCAAATTATAAGCCCGGAGTCTAGGTTTTTAGCGTTCCTATGTCTTAGGTGGCTGGTAGACGTGTTAGAGCACATGTCCCAGCTTGGTAGGAAATCCATTAGATCATGACTATAGTAAGACTTAGTTAGAAGTTGTGCTTGCTAGTTAGAGGCCCCTGATTGTTGTTAGACTCCATGCTAGTGATTGATATGATAGTCTTAAGAGTTACCTTAGTGGTTCCTGTCTAGCTCTGACCATGATAGATTCCTAGGATTTCTTTAGCCGTTCGCTTGGGTTCATCGATTTCGGGCCCAACAGAACATGATCTCGATTCTTTTAGAACCTTCCCTGAGGCCTCTAATATACTCTAGCCATTAGGAAGCCTTAGTGTTAAATTTCCCTTGACCTTTAGTCAACCGATGATTAGGACCCTCTGATTCAATCTTTTCCTGGTCACTACACTTCGGTGTTACTGACCGTTGGTTTTCATCGTAGTTTTCTTGAATCGTTATTTAGGTGCATTCATCACACAACCACATTCATTGCTCTCGATTCACATGACCCCCTCCTTACTATCATCGTTGACCTTTCAAATCTTTTCCGTTGCGAATCTTGATTCTTCCAAAGTCGTTTTCAAAATTTTCCTTATTAAAAGTTTCCACTCGATTTAAATTTTGTTTTAAACCTTCTTTTAGTATATTTCCATTACTTCCGTTTGAGCTAAAAGTCATTCTTAGATTTTGAAGACTATTTGGTTGTAATTTTAAATTACTATCTTGCAACTATTTTTCTAACATATATCGTCCGCACTTGATTTTAAAACTTTAGTACTATTTCGATAATTCGATATACCACCTTTTCTAAATTACGAAATTCATTTTAGCTATTTACCATACGTACTTTAAAATACTTCTTCCAAGATAAATAGAACTCCAATTGATTTATGAATATATACTAATTATAAGTTTGTCGTACCCGTACTTCAAAGTCTTTATACCAACCCGTTCTTGTGGCGAATCCTAGTTTCCCCTAAGAGTATTTTCGATGTTCCTCTTTCGCTAAGTTTAAATTTGTTCGAAAATTTTTAATATATATATTAGATTTCATACTCTTTCGCCGACTTAAATTTATTTGTTCTTTTCTAAATATTGAAACTTTTGTCGAGATTTTTGATTATTAGTTTATAATATTTTCCAGCCTATACTTTCGTATCGATATAAATGTCTTGTCCCTTTTCATATACCAATTTTATTCTGAACCGTACTTCTGTTTTTCCTAACCCGAAATATAATTTTCTTTTCTTACTTATGCCATTAAAACTTATTCGAATACCACATCGTGTTTACTTCTTATATACCTTTCAAGTCACATGGGACTTCAGCTTTTAGCAAGTCGATTTTATGCTCAACGTTTTCCCTAGTTCAGATTTTCGTAAAATTACTCTTCGAAAACATTTCCTGATTTAGACCTCCATAATTCAATTTTAAAGCTTTATTACCAATTTAATAATTCTATGTGTATCCTCCCACTTACTTCTATACTACTAAGATGTTATTATCTTTCCATTCATCATACATATTTCTAAAAATGATTTCTAAAATAGAACTACAATTATTTTTATATATCAGTACTATGTTCGTTGTGCTCGTGCGTTAAGACCCTTGTATAAATCAGTTTCTGCTGGCGAATCCGGATTCTCTAAAAGTACCTTCAATACGGTTTATTGGAATTTCTCTTCAGTATCAAGAATTGGAAAAACATTTGTCATGAGCATAAACCCTCTACACTATATTTGATCTGATTTCATTCCTTGAATCTTGAAACTTTTCCAAAAAATTTAAACTACTGCCGCATAATATTTTTCTAACATATGTCCTTAATGTTCGTGTAAATGATTTGCTTTTACTCGTGATAGCTTTATATAAGCTAAATAAACCATTCTTATTATTATGTATATACGACTCAAACTTATTTTGAACGACTCATTTTATCGACCGGTTTCGTACTCTTCGTTTTAACTTATATCTTTCATACACTATTTCCCATGTATCCTAATGGAGCATCATTACACATTACACGAACGTTCTCATGCTTTTCGATCCTTCTATTCTTTACGCTTTCGGTTACAATTGCCTTCCTTTTGTCTAACCAATAGAGCTTGTCGTCACCCATGTTAGCCTTAATATAGTTTGGTGGGCCACATTAGTGTAATTCGATGTGTCGTCGTAGTGTATTAAATTTCATGGTGCATATGAAGTTGTACGTGTGTTGGTATTGGTATATTGTGTGTAGGTAGTTATGTATTAGCTGCATGAGTATAAGTGTGATATACATATGATAGTAGGATTATAATTGTTTGATTGGTATTACTTGTTTTTATGAGATGTGGTAAGCGTGTATACCACGAGGTATACCCGACTACTGCACATCTTAACTAATGGATGGAGTAAATGTTTTGATGTACCAATTATATATGGATGGATATGGTATGAATATATATGATACTTGTATGTGACTATATGGTGGATGCATGTATTAGGGAGAGTATGTAATTATTAGTGTGCTGATGTCTGTAATATTATTATGGTATATAAAGTGATTGAAATACGTGATATTACCTGATTAAATATTAAGGGTGTTTGACATTATGATATGTATATGGTTATGTTGGTAGATGTGTATGCATTAGAATAGTAATGATATAAGTATGGACACGGTGTTATGTATATAAGATACTCTGCTATGATTTTGAGTCTCACTCAAGCTTGAGTGGGTGTAGTCTATGTACATTGGTGTATTTGTCTGTGATTGGTGTGAGGTGTTGGATGATGTATGTATAATGTTTGGATTGTTTGTGTCCGGTTGTGTTACGCACATGATTGTGGGTCACTAAACCAGTATATAGTTATAGGTGTTGGTCTTGTGGTATAGTTATTTATTAGGGGGCTTGCCTGCGTGAATATGTATATGTGATAGCTAAAACTAAGTGTGTATATGTACTGAGTTTATATTGGTATATATGAATGAAATGTTAGCGTGGGTGGGTGTGCACCATGCACGGGTAAGTATGTGCCTAATTATAAGTATTGGTGAGCATGGTGTGTGTGGCGTGTCGTGAATATAGTTATAGGACCGTATGTGATGTGAATATATGGTGAAATATTTGCATGCGTTTGAATGACTATAAATTGTGAAATTATAATGATGGTGAAGTATATTAGATATAATAACTTGAGTTTAGGATGGTGTGGTGTGATTACGTGTGTTGACGTGTTTGGTATTGGATGTATACTAGGAGATATAGGGAGTAGTGTGTTCTTATTGCCTTGTTCTTAGGAAGATACCTAAACATAGAGTATTTCGATGGTATTTACTAGTGTGAACTATTTAATTGGTTGTGAGTATATGGACTAATGTTTTGTGCTAGGTAAGTAATAGCTATATAAGGGATGTATGTGTGTATGTGTATATGATGGAAATACGTGTATGCTTTTGACTGACTGTGATAGGAATAAGTGTATGATGTGCGTGAATATATATATATATACATGTTGGTAGTGTTAATGTTTGATTACCTAATGCATATATAAGCTCTTGTACTGAATATATCGAGTTGAAATGTAATGTGACACTGATTTAGGGTAGTTAACAGAGCGACTAGATATGTTAGAAAGTCCGAGGACGGACTTTATTCTAAGGTGGGTAGGATGTAACGACTGGTTTTTCTATATTGGTGTTATCGATATAATATATATGTCTTGGTGGATTTTCTCCTTACGTGTGATTTCCGTCTCTGTAGCTTTCGCTTTCGTTCGTTTCGTTGTGATTTTCTAGCTTCTTCCTTAGATCGTTGAGCTTGGAGTAAGTCACTCATGACGAGCTTCATATCGCTCATATCTTAGAGTTAGTTTGAGCTTAGAAGCCATAGGAATCCTTCCCGAAGCTTCTCGCTTCGAATCGACTCTTTTCGTGTACGTTAGTTCAAGAAGAACAACCAACCGACTAGATTCCAAACTAGTCGGTCAGGAAATCTTCTGGAACCGACTAGTTCATTAAATCAATTATTCAGGAGTTACTGTTTACTCTTAGTCGGTCTAAAAACAACCACCGACCGACTAGATGTGAAACTAGTCGGTCAGAACTTGCTCTCAGACCGACTAGTTCCTTTGATTTATTTAACCTAAGTTATGGTTTATCGTTAGTCGGTCCATGAACACTCACCGACCGACTAGGTCTCAAACTAGTCGGTCGACGGGCCTTCACAGATCGACTAATTCACTTCCCAGATTTCTTCCTTCTTTCGCTGTTTGATTTTAGTCGGTCACAGTTGCATGACCGACCAACTAGTTCCCAAACTAGCCGGTCAGCCACCCTTCGTTGACCGACTAAATCACCCAGAAATCCTAGGTTTTGCCCTAGCCGCCGCGTTTTCCTATAAATACTCTCGATCGTTTCTCTTGCTCTCTTTCATTTCCCTTGGCCATTTCCCTTCCCCTAGACCTCTGATCTTCCCCAACCTTCCTCTAGCCCTTCCTCCTTCCTCAAAGAGCCCCTCTCGCCCTCATTAGCTTCGGCCACCTCTCCCCTTGCCATTGACAAACCCCAAAAACCCTCAAACCTCATTTTCTCCAGATTTCTCCATCCATTCCAGATCTGAATCGTGGTTCCCCGGATCGTTTCTTCCTTCGCCGTGCTTTCTCAGCATCGATCTTCCGCTTCTATACGGTAGTGTTCGATCCTTTAATATTCTTATAACACTCATTGTGATTTTATTGAAACCCTAATAAATGGATATTAGAGATTTTGTGCTGATGTTGTTTTGCCATGGCAGCGATCTCATCCACGTAGCTAACATTTTGTGACGTGCCTCGTTGATCGTCATCCTCGGTGCTAGGCAAGTGAAACTTGCCACTTAGGGTTTTGGGCCATGTCTTAGGTCATTTTCTTGTTGTAGGCGTAAAAGAGACTAGGCGACGAAATGATACTCGCCTAGGCGTAATTTCAGGATCTAGCTTGACAACGAAGCTAGATCCGTCATTTATCATGTTGCATAAGTACTACCATGTCATGTTTAATTTCAATTAACGGTACGCGAATTAATTGTCATGTCATTGCATTCTTTAAATGTTCCCGTGATTGCGTAGCACCGCTACACCTAGTGAATTGATTGAGGCTAAGCACCTGCTTTTGGCGGGCACAACCCTACGCCAAATTGTGAACCTAAAAACAAGCTCTTGTGTGGGGCAACCCTGGCTCATTTACTGAGCATCTTGTGCAGGGACCCTGGCTTGTTTACTTGTGAAAGGGGTAAGGGGTAAGGGTTAAGCGGCCATTCAACTGGGAGTCTGCCCGATCAGCATCTTCAGTTGTAAGGCGTAAACTCTGGGTTCTCGGGTAGTGTTAAGCGTCCACTCAGTGTGAATGTCCAACAGTTCAGCTGTAAGGCGTAAACATCTACAAATAACTTGAAAACGTGACTAGTGTTAAGCGTCCACTCAGTGTGAATGTCCAACAGTTCAGCTGTAAGGCGTAAACATCTACAAATAACTTGAAAACGTGACTAGTGTTAAGCGTCCACTCAGTGTGAATATCCAACAGTTCAGCTGTAAGGCGTAAACATCTACAAATAACTTGAAAACGTGACTAGTGTTAAGCGTCCACTCAGTGTGAATGTCCAACAGTTCAGCTGTAAGGCATAAACATCTACAAATAACTTGAAAATGTGACTAGTGTTAAGCGTCCACTCAGTGTGAATGTCCAACAGTTCATCTGTATGGCGTAAACATCTACAAATAACTTGAAAACGTGACTAGTGTTAAGCGTCCACTCAGTGTGAATGTCCAACAGTTCAGCTGTAAGGCGTAAACATATACAAATAACTTGAAACGTGACTAGTGAGAAGATCGAGATTGTTAGTAGCTTGGCTACTCTTGACATGCCATGATAATTGTTCTCTTGCACTTATTGTTACGCCATGCCTTACTTGTGCACTCATACCATAACTGCCATGTCATGCATACAATAACTGCTAGGTTGCTAGTTTACCTTCCTTTCAGTTTCCTTGCCCAAGTCTTTTAGACTTGCTGACATGTGTCCCTTTACTCTTTTGGGTGACACGTGTTAGATCCTGAGCTAGAGGCCGTTGCAGAGGACGTAGTGTTTGCTGGCGCTGGGCCAATGGTTGCCGAGGAGGATTTTATGGTCACTGGTGACATGTCTTAGAGGCCACTTGTGTTCTCTTCCTTTGTTTAGGTTTGCTGTTAGTTGTCGGTGCGTGGCACCCTTGCTTGTATGTTGTACTTGGTTGGCCATGTTTGGGCCTTAGTTTTTCCTTTCGAGCCTGGTGGCTTTTCTGTGATATTGTAATTTATTTCAGGGATATTCTGAGATTAATAAATTGCTTATTGACTCATTTCCTTATTATTATCGTTATTTCGTATTGCGTTGCAAGGACCTGCCAGTTGAATTTTATACGCTTATCAGACTGCAGCTTCACAGCTCCACGTCTTAGCGGACCTCCTCACGTCTCGCCTTCCATTTTAGGGAAGCGGGGCGTGACAGACCTTTATGAGCGGCCAGATTCGGTTCAACCAAGATACATCGAACCAATTCAAGAGCATCAATTCTTCGCTCGATGAACTGAAGGGACAGATGTCGCAATTGATGAAGAACCAGGGGATATTACCCTCCCCGCCGGAGACGAACCCCAGAGCTCAAGCAAATGTCGTGGTCTTAATGACCACACGAGGAGGAGGGGCCACTAACCCCGTTATGATTTCGGTGTCAAATAAGGAGAAGGTTCCCACTGATGAAGTTGTAGATGACAGTACCAGAGTTGAGGCCACTGAAGGGCCTATCACCATTGAAGAGAAGACGGATACACCTTCCGTCATGCCTGCTACTACTCCTCCACCCGCTGATGCATCCAAGGGCAAAGCTTCCAGGCCTCCCCTCCGTATCCTCAGAGGCTCGCCCAAGCCAAGTTGGAGAAAAATTACTCCAAATTTATGGAGTTACTAAAGGGGATTCAGCTGAATATCCCTTTCATTGATGCCATCATCGAGATCCCGGTGTATGCTAAATTTCTAAAGGATCTCATCACGGGGAAGCGAAGGCCGGAAGAAATTAAGTTGTTGGAGGATTCCACCTCCATTATCAAGAACCATCTCCCTCGGAAGCTGTCGGATCCGGGGAGCTTCACCGTGCCTTGCTCCATCGGAGGAATGCCAATCAGCAGAGCACTAATTGATCTAGGGGCTAGCATCAGCCTGATGCCCCTTTCTATCTTCAGAAGACTCCATACAGGGAGCGAGCTGGAACCCACCAGCATGTCAATCCAGCTCGCCGATCACTCTATCACCTACCCAGTAGGGATAGCAAGGGACGTGATCCTCCAGATACCTCCAGGACTATGCGTCCCGGTTGATTTTGTCATCATGGACATTCCGGAGGGAGGAAGCTCTCAGCTAATACTAGGTCGCCCCTTCATGGCGACGGCCGGGGTGCTTATTGACGTCCGAGAAAGAACCCTCTCCCTCAATGTGGGAAATATCGAAGCTGAGTTCCGGCTATAAAAGTCGATGAAGGAGCGTGCCCATGTGGAAGGGGCTAGTTATCTGGAGTTTCTGGAGGAGGAAGTGATCGAAGAATTTTCTGCTGAAGATGTCATGAAGGACCTGATCAAAGCAAGCATCGACGACGACGGCGACCCAACATACAACAAAGCATTACCGCATACATCCAAGTATTGGATGAGGAGTTTCAACGCCGCCAAACAAATCATCTAGCATCGAAGGCCACATCTTTCATGGAAGAGAGCGTTGGAGTAAGCAGAAATCAAACGCCGCCGAATTGCACCACCCCGGATGATGACGCACGGCCATCGCGCGTACCAAACGAGAGTTGATATATCATGGGGAGTCGAGCTCCTGACTGAAAACGAGCGCTTATTGGGAGGCAACCCAATTCCGTAGTTTTTGAAATTTCTTTCTCATTTTCTTATTTCCCTGTTTTTATTTAGTGTTTTTAGGAAAAATCGCAAATGTTATAAAAATTTTGACGAGTTTGGTTTCGTGTAGGGCGGAACATCGGGGGCATGCACATTGACATTATAAACGGAAGAAAGCCGGAGGAAGATAATGAAGTTGAAAGATTTGAGAAGGAAGTGAAAGGGAAAGAAGGAGAAGGAGTTACAACAAACTCGGCCCGAGCAGCTGAGCTGCTCGGTCGAGTCGAGCAGACACGGAGACGTAAGCTCGGCCTGAGCTGCATCCTGCTCGGTCAAGCTGTACAGGCTGAAGAAGTTGGCGAAAAACGTCACTCTGCCAACCCGGGCAGAGTATGTTGACTCGGTCCGAGTAAGATACGACTCACCCCGAGCACACACCTGCTCGGTCGAGTACTACAGGGAGCCCAAGTTGGAGCAAAAACGTCACTCTGTTAACCCGGGCGGATAATTATTGACTCGGCCCGAGCAGAAGGGCTCGTCCCGAGCATATTCTTACTCGGTCGAGTTTTACAGTGGCCAAAAATTAAGAAGAAATTGCCACTCTGTTGACCCGGGCAAGGTAAGTGCAACTCGGCCCGAGCAAGTTTTGACTCGGACCGAGAATCGACCGAGCAATCCAGCGACTCGGCCCGAGTCGCTGCTCGCAATAAAGCGGGCAGCTGCTCCTCTACCGGCCCATCCATGCCTATTTAAGCGTTGTTTCCGATTTCGAGCCGTCTCTCTCGCTCGGCAAAACCCTCACGCCCACCTTGCAGCCGTCACCACCTATCTTGGAGCCGTTCCTTCTCTCCACGAGGCCGACCTCCCATTGTTCTTTACAATTTAATCTCGTTGTTCCCCTTGTCTAGAAATACTGACGTCCACTTTGTTTCTCTTTCAGGTTTGAATTACTTAACAACAAGGATACATCTTTGAATAGCTTAGAGATAATCCGAACCGCCGAAAAAAACTACATCAAAACAAAACGCCATCTTTTTCAAGTCGGTAAAATCCCCCCCACCTACTTATTTTATTATTATTTTCCTCCTCCTACACAATGCCTCCACACCGTACTAGACCCGCCACCCCCAGCACCTCGAACCCTAGGCCTACACGGCGCACGCATCAAACACGCTTCCCCATCCGAACCTCCGATCCATCTACCGCCACCCCTGCACCACCTTCCCCTCCCCGTCCCTTCGGCCCCATTTACATAGGAGACACAGAATTTGAGATTACATTTCGTGACAATGATCAAGAAGACCGCTTTGGCACCATGGTCCTACTAGCGGGATATTATGGTGGTCCGGTAACTCAAGAGGTGGTCGATCGTGACCTTCCATTCCTTCAGAGCCTCATGCGTCATTTTCGTACCGACCCCCGCACGATTTCCGACCTGCCCAGCCACCACCCACCACCTCGGGTCCACAGCAGAGGGACCCATCACCACCCCCAGAGGGTGGTAACTCTGCTTGATATATTCTTATCCAGTTTTTGCCTCCCCCTTTATTTTTAGTGCCCATCTGTCTCTTCGGGGCCCTGCTTTACCACAGCTTGGGGGAGGATAAGCACTCATGCATTTGCATTGCATCATATCGCATTTTTATTCGATTTTTATTTCCATTTTTCTCTCTCTTTTATCTGCACAGTTTTATTTTTTTTATTATCCCACCCGCTCCACCCCTCAGCATCATCTCCCTCTCACGAGCGATTTCTTAGCAGTGAGGACACTGCTAGGTTTAGCTTGGGGGATGAGTAGCTGCCGCTTTATTTTTATTTTTTATTTCTATTTTCGCATTTCCTCCCTTATTTTCAGTTTTTATTTCCCTTTTTCATCACTTTACCGCCCCATTTTATTTTTCTCATTTTGCATCATATCTTCTATTTTTCCTCATGCATGCATCCTCTTTTTGTATATTTCCATTTTTTCTCTTTTTCTCCTTACTTCTGCTGAGGATGGTCTGAATGATGATATCTCTCTAGGCTCTATTAGTTTTTAGCGATGCTTATCCATTTGGCATGCTATTAGGATTAATTTCAGCTTTATTGTCTATATGCATGTATTTCTTTTGATGATCTGCCTGATTTAATACCTGATATGAATTGAAATCAATTGCATGAATTAGTATCTAGTATGACTTATGTTGGGAAACGCACCCAGGTTCATGCATCACTGAACACTTGGAGCACCTGTTTTTATTATCTTATTCACTTCTGTTTGTATGCTTGTTGACATTGTGATTATTACCGCATGCTATTTTCAGTGCTCATTTAGAGAAGTGAAATACACATGCTATATATGAGTTTAGTTAGAGTTTTATTTTATCGAACTGATGTGCACCCTCTTATAAGTGAACCGAGTGTCCCACTATCTTCCTTCTCCACATATCTACTTTTTCTCTACATATCAGTTGGTTACACCCCTACAGCTACGTTATTGCATCTCACCCCCCATGTATAAAAATAAAAAGGTATAGTTTCTTATTTGAAAAAGAAAAAAAAAGAGAAACAAAGACAGAAAAAAATGAATGAATAAATATCGTCTTGTGCTATTTCATTTTGAAGCTATACCTCCTTCTGGGAAGAAAACAAAAAAAATTATTAAATTCCATATATTTTTCATTTATGCGACGCCTCAAGCTAAGCTTGGGGGGGTAAACCAACTGATCATATGAGTGAGCTTGACATTAAACTTGACATTAAACCCAAACTTGTGCTATTTCATTTTGAAGCTATACCTCCTTCTGGGAAGAAAACAAAAAAATTATTAAATTCCATATCTTTTTCATTTATGCGACGCCTCAAGCTAAGCTTGGGGGGGTAAACCAACTGATCATATGAGTGAGCTTGACATTAAAGTGGAGACGGTGCACGTCAGGGAGATTTAATAAAACCCAAACTTTATGAATTACTTTAGTTTTGGGGATTTTTCACGTATCAATTTGAATATCTGAATGGCATGATCTTTCTATTCCATATTGCATGTTTCGTGAATCTTTTGTGCTCCTTGTGTATCTTTGATTGAAAGGGCGTTGTCAACTATTTTATACTAGACTCTAGGGATTGCATGAGATTGATAGGATTTGACGGTGTTATTTCAGTAGATCCCTATTCTTTGCCTGCATTACATGACATATGATATATAAAGTTTGAAATTATCAATAGCATGCATGTTTAGCATTCAGAGCATCGTGACAGACTTTTTAAGCCTGAGACCTGACCGATCATCCTTAGCACTTCCCTCCTATTTCTCTCTTTTTGTTCTTCTCTTCTTTTTGTTTTCATTTTCCTCTTTTCATTTTGTTTTCGTCCCGGTGTACTGATTATTCGTCTTCCTCGAGGACGAGTAAGAGGTAATCTTGGGGGATTTTGATGTGTCCATATTTTACATCATTTTCATACCATATTTCCATCGAATTGCATGTCATCCCCGTGTCCAAATCCCACTTTTTACTGCGATTTTGGTATTTCAGACGATATTTTGAGTTTCGCAGTGTATTTTGAGTTTTCAGGGATTTTGGAGCGATTTATACCCCCGCCTGGTTTGGACACATCCGACATGCTCACGAGCCTGCTGGCGGGGCTCTGGAGGAGTCCGTCGCATTCTCGAGTTGTTGGAGGAGAGAAAGAGGAGCAGGAGGAGAAAAGAGAGGCAGACAGAGAGAGAGAGAGAGGCAGCAGCAGCTTCAGGAGCATTTTCCCAGGAAATGCTCGGCCCGAGCAGCTTCAGCTCGGGCCGATCCATGACACGAGCTGTAGACACGTCCGACGCGGGCCGAGCAGGTCATCTGCTCAGCCAGATGGCGTGCCCTGAGTAGCCCCCGAGTACACCCTGAGCAGCCGACTGAGTCGCTCATCCTGAGCCCGAGCAGCGTGCGACGCGGGCTGAACTTTTGCCCGAGCAGATCCGACTCGGGCCGAGTCACAAACTCGGCTGGCACTCCCTGTGGCATTTTTGGAAGTTTTGCAGACACGTGCGAGGTGCGTGATTTTCTGAGCTGAAGCTGGCGATTGCAGGCAGAGCGAAGGGAGATTATTCTGAGTTTTGAATGAGGATTTTGGAGAGAGCTCGAGGGAGAATTTTGAGAGGAATATTTTTGGATTAATCTTGTAGCAAACTCTGGATCGTTTATCGAAGATTATTGTTTTCTGCTTTCTCTGGATTTGTTCTTCGATCACTCTTATTGTAAGTAATTTTTAGCCCTAATCTCTTTTGTTGCAAGAAATGTTTTCCTACGCAATTTCGATATTTTCGTGCGTCCCGACCACCATGAGTGAGTAGATTCCCTCTAGGGCTGATGGGTGAACCCTAGGATTTTAGGGGAAAATGTAGATCTGGATCCGTACATCGAGTTGGGGATCTAGGGTTGTATTTTGGTAGATCCTACCGAATCCGTAGATAACCCGTACTGAGATCATGCCCACGGTCTGTGGAATTGATGTTCTTAAGGGGTATCTAGGGATTCGAATAGGGAAATCGGTGGATCCCACCAAGGCACGTGACCATGCCCGGCTCATGACTTGAGGGGATCCGTCGACGAACTAAATCGCTACGTCGATGGCTACCGCCATTGCATCGACGAGAGCCACCAAAATACCCCGTAATTCTAACCCACGAGAGTGGTACGAATTGGGGGATTAATTCCCTAGCCCTAATGTGATGTGAGGAAACTATCCAACATCAACCCCAACGATCCTAGCAGCGATCCCTAAAGCCATAGTTCCTCTTATTAAATTACACTACAACAATCATAAACCCAAACCTTCTCCTCCGACCGCTACATTACTTCTAGATTTAGGAATAGACTGAGATTACCACAGACACTATCGTCGTCCCTATGGGATTCGACTATCTTATATACTATAACTCGACACCGCCCGCTTACGGATTGAACCCGTAGTCGTAGCCTAGGAGCCATATCACGCCTGGCGATCGTGACACCGCCAGGTGGATCCTAGGTGTAGATTGCAGGCGCGTCAGTTACAAAGCTTGATATTGACATCATTTACATGAATTCAAATCTTTTATGCCAAGAGGATTAGAACAACTTTAGATGCATATTCTAATCTTTTAGCCTACCAATTTAATGAGCGATGCTTGAAGTATCTTGTGGGTACTCACTTGGGTGCACATAGTCTTCAGGATGGTTTTCAAGCGAATCTCTATGGAAAAGGTTTACTATTTTGCCCACAAAAAGGAAAAAAACTATTTTATTTATTGAAAATTAGTGGGTACTCAAATAAATTATCAAAGAGGAACCAACAACATCACCCAAACTTCACAATGAGTAAAATGGAATTATTGGGTGTTGGGACCATTGCTATAGCAATGGAAAGTGTGAAGGGATTGACACTGATTACTAGCATTTGATTTGAATCTATCTTTAAGGGTGATATTGATGCCCTCTGTTTGAAATGGAGTTTGGTTTATGATGGGTTAGATTGTAGGTTAATGGTTTGTTAACTAGCTTAAACATGTTTATTGTTAATCAACAATTAATTAAACCGCATGCTCACTGATGCATTGATATAGAGGGCACACTGTATTTTTTTTAAAGTAATGCTTTGCATAATGTTTAGCAATAATTACTTGATTAAATATGTGTGAGGTTGTGTTACTTATTTAAATTTTTGTGTGAGATTGAATTGGATTTGTTAATTGAATTTTAACAAAGTAAATTGTCTAATTAAAGTGTTGTGTGCTTCATGATGCATTCCTATGGAGTGTACTTACATTACTTTAGTGGTTGTTCTAAGATAGTCATCTAATTTTACCGTTTGCATTAAATAATTATATTCCAACAATAATATCAGTAGTACATTCATGACTTAAGTTAATTGTAATTTTTGTCGTCGTTGTTGTTTGGTTTACGAGAATAGATAGGTTTTAAATAGCTACTTGTAATGCATTGATGTGTTAGTTATTTAGTTGTCAGCATATAGAATAATATTCTTGAGTAATTGACATATGTTTAAAGTAATAATCTGAAATTGGTTAGCGGTTTATTGTACTATTAAAAAATCATATATGAATGTTTAAAGGTTGTCATATTATTTTTTGGTAAAATAGACAATTGGACAAGAAATATGGCTTTCATGCCATACTCTCTTTTTTGCAGAGACAATGTTTATATATATGTGGTGTTAGATCATTGGGCCAACACTCCAGGAGATACAAAATATATAAAAACATAATTCTTATATAAACTGTCCAGAATATATAATTCTATTCATCAATATCTCTTTTGTTTGTCTCTTCTATAATTCTTATACTCAAGGAGGATCATTACGCTAGGGTCTTGACGTGTTATTTGGGACTTGTCTTGTTGTTGCTAGATAATAGGGCCTTGACGTGTTTGTGCAGTCAAGATATGCATTTACTAGGTTTGATAGTGCTCTGCACTTTGTTGAGTGTGGTACAGTTTAGGTGGGGAGTTGGAGCTAGGACCCCATTGTAGGTGTACAGAAGGAACTTATTAATGCTAGTATTTGCTTGGGGGCTGTACATAGGTCGTTGATGCGACCAAACCAGTAAATCTGTGTGTACTCTATGATTGCCTCTTATTTACTCTACTTGTGATTTTAACTGCGTGTAATTTCTCATGGGTTGCGCGAGAATATTTTTATAAGCCTATTCACCCCACTCTAGGCTAAGATCTAGATCCAACAAGTGGTATCAGAGCAGGTTTTAGGAGCTAGCCTAAGATTGACCATGGATTCCATTGATAGTGCATTTGCTGAGGGTCAGTCCATATCACGTTCCCCTAGATTTTCTAGAGTAGAATATGCTTATTGGAAAAATCGAATGAGAATCTACTTAATTTCTATTGATTATAAAGCTTGGCAAATTGTTGAAAAAGGCTATAAACCACCTGTCATTAAAATTGACAATGTTAAGATGATTAAACCTGATGATAAATGGGATGACAATGATTGTAGACGTTATTCTCTTAACGCTAAAGCTATGAATGCTCTCATTTGTTCATTAGATAAATCTGAATATAATCGCATCTCATACTGTCTAACTACACAGGAAATATGGCATACTTTGGAGGTGACACACGAGAGAACATTACAGGTGAAGGAGTCTAGACTTGCACTTCTGAGCACGGAGTACGAGGGATTTCGCATGCTACCATCAGAATCTATATCAGAGATGTTTGCGAGGTTCACCAACATCGGCTACAAGTCTAGCTCGCTTGGTAAGCCATATTCTAGTCTTAAACATGTGATGAAGATATTAAGAGCACTGCCAAGCTCTTTCAGGCCTAAAGTCACCGCCATCCAAGAAGCAAAGGATCTATCACAGATGAGGGTGGAGGACTTGATAGGTAACTTAATGTCCCATGAGCTTGAATTGCAAAATATTGAAGAAAGAGAGAAACCTGAGAAGAAGGAAAAAGCTTCAAAGCCACTTGCTCTGAAAGCTAGCGAAGATGAAGATGATGATGAGGAGATAGCGTTAATGGTCAGAAATTTCAGAAAGTACGTCAGAACTCCTAAAGAAAGATCAGAAATGTATAAAAGGTTCATTCGCTCTAACACTTTTAATTGTGATAAAAATTCTTCTGAACAAGATTCTGCTAATAGTGTTGAATACTTCAAATGCATGAAAAAGGGACACTTCGCAAAGCAATGCAGACAAGAGACTGCTCAGGTTGCTAAAAACAAAGTAAAAGCCAAGATGCTAACTTGGGACATGGATAGCGAAGCTGAGGATGAGGATGAAGAGGTGGTAGCCCACTCCGTTGTCGTTTACTAAATGGCAAATAAGATGAGGTAAATTCCTTCACTAAAGCTGAATTGTTAGATGTTTGTAAAGGAATGCAAAACGAGATTAATGAGCTAGAACTCACGTTAAATGATTATAGGAATGCCAGCTTTAAACTACAAAAAGAAAACTGTGACATTTTTGAAGAAGTTGACATCCTTAAAGAAAAACTTGATGCACGTGATTCTACCATTGCTATAATGAAAAAAGAAAAATCATACTTTAATGAAGAAGTTGCTTATCTTTCTTGTCCTTCCTTATTGAATGATATTAGCATGCTTAAGCAAGATTTATTTAAGCTTGAAGCTGAAAAAGATTATGTGATTAAAGAGCTTAATAATAAATTGTGCATGTTGAATAACGAGCTTAAAAGGAAAACGAATGAGTTTAAAAAGAAGGAAGAGGAAAACAAGAGAGCCTTTATAAGTAAATGGCACTTTGCTTGTGGATGAAAATAAATTATAAAAGTCCAAAATTTCTAATCTAGAATTGTCATTAAGAAAATTTTCAATTGGTAAACATTCGTTGGATACCATACTTGAAAATTAATTATATGGCAATAATAGAAGAGGACTTGGATTTGGTTTGAAAAATGTTGAAAAGCCCAAATTTAAGAAATTCCACAATGTGCCTACTATTGTGAAAAATATGCATGCAAAGTGCTTTACTTGTGATAGTGTTGGTCACACATCCCATTATTGTTAGTTTACAAACACGAACATAAGTTCAAACAAGTGTGGGTTCCTACAGCTTTAATGACTAACACTGGTGGACCTTGTTGGATTCCAAGGTCACACTTAACACCTTTTATGTAGGTGAGGTGGAGATTTGGCGAGGAGCAATGAATTAAAAGTTTATTTCATTAGCTCCTTACTCAAATAGAGACGAGAATGTATATTTATTTTTCCTCTTTGCATTCATTGCATACCTTCATAGATTTTGTGTGTGATTGACTTAATTTTTGTTTGTGTGCTTGTTTGCTTGCTTTTTAGGTTTGTTTTTAATTTCTTATATAAAAAATGAAAAACCAAAAATAAAAAAAATGTGCTTACTGACTACCTCTTTATGATTCATTACTAGTGGTATTTGTTGAATGTTCATTCATATCCTTTGTAGAAATCATTGTATTAATGTTATAGCTACATGCGCATGTTAGAATCCATTTAGTAGCCATGACATGCTTCATGAAATGATTAATTTGATTTCTACACCTACATACACACCTCTATGAATGCTAAACTTCTAGTACTTTTAGAGATTCTTTTAATGAATGTTGGAATGTGAATGTATGATCGGCCCCCAGATACACACCCGGGAGACAGTCGTAGTCTTACCGCAAGCGCACGATGTGGTGGCGAGCGAGTATTGAACACAAGGAGGACTAATGACAGTACTCTATCTTTGTCACTAAGCTATTGGTGGAAGGATGGTTTTGAGAGGGGTTGTTGTCACAGTCTTTCAATCAACAATTCAAATTCAATATAATAAAGGCATCTATGGCTAGGGAATCCCCACTACAGATCGTCATTTATCTATGTGAATCAAGAATCTCAATTTTGCAAGACTTGTATTGAGGTGAACTAGTCGTAACTAAATAGAGAACCAAGCTCACACTTTCACACTATTGCCGGTCTATAGCGACCTAGATTAGGGCCCATTCTCGTGCAAACCCTAACCTAAGCCTCTAGCTTTGGGATCGACATCATCGTTCAATCGCTCCTCGAGCCCACTCTCGTGCAAACTCGAGTTACAATCTAGGTTGCGATAGTTTGTATTCGTCCAATCTCTTGCAAACGAATTTGGGTATAGGTTTATAATAAAAATGCTAGCTTTGGTCCAATCTGTTGCAGACCAAGTCTAGTGAATTTCGATTATAAACCTAAATCGAATATCTGGGCCTTCCCATCGATAGGAATCCAATCTCTTCCAAACCCCAAATCGATGGAAATTCCTAGCTATCAGTGATAAATCAATCACAACCTAACCTTCTAACAATTCTAGCAACACAGAAATTCATTCATAACAATTCTAAAATCGGATCTATAGTGTTCATCACTATGCCCTAGAACAGCAAAACTACTCACGGTTCATCTTAGCAATAGCAAAATAAATGAATGAAAACATATAGCAATGAAGATTTTGAAGAAAGCAATTCATAAAAATTCAAAATTTCGATAAGAATCACAAACCAGATCTGAGTTCTTCAATCTCCAAAGGTGAATTACAATCAGAATTAAGCTCAACCCTATTTTCTGGTCTCTTCTGAAACTAGGATGAAAACTAGGCTTAAATACAAGCCAAAACGGCCAAAAAAATCCTGACAGATTTGCCCCTGGCGCAGCCCAGAACCCTAGCTCGCGACACAGGCAGACTGTGCCACTCGGCCGAGTGGAAATCCCACTCAGTCGAGTGACAGACCAAAAGAAAACAGAGAAGTCGGGGGTTCGGTCTTCTTGGCACTCTGCGTCACGTGGCCGAGTGGAGTTTGTCACTCGGTCGAGTGGACTTCCTCACTCGACCGAGTGAGTCTTCTGCTGTGCTCTCCAGAAATCCCGACAGTCTGGCATGTTTTCCTTCAGAATGCGCTGACTCACTCGGGTGAGTGGAATTCTCCACTCGTCCGAGTGGGATCATTCACTCAGTCGAGTGGGCTGTGACTCCAGGCACTTTTGTATCAGTTGTACTCGGCCGAGTACGTTCCTTTACTCGGCCGAGTGGATTGCATACTCGGCCGAGTGGCCTGTTTCTGGAGTCATATCTTCTCCTCATTGCTTCCTCGTCGATTCTATCGAACTTATTCTTCTTCCGCTCATCCTCTAATGCTACTAGCTCTTCGATAGGGCCACGGGCGATGTTGCGGTATGCGTGCAAGTCCCTTGATCTCATTTATGCTCCAAATTGCTCCATATTTCCTGAAATCCGACAAAAACAAGAAATAGTGAAAAGCAACTCGATATCGTCGAATAATCATGAAAAACACGATGTGGACGATCAAAATGATATGCAAACATGCAGAAAAAAGGTGTAAAATATGGACCGATCAAAATCCCCCAAGCTTGCATCTTGCTCGTCCTCGAGGAAGATGAGTAAAACAGCGAACCCGGTGGACAAAAACAAGGAAGAAATGAAAAGGGAAAGATAGAAAGACAGTGAAGAGGAAAGTGCTGGATCATCCTCTCAGGAAATGGAGTTGCTTACTCAAATAGCGCATGATGAATAAACCATGCCAAAGATTTTTAACTCGATATCACATCATATATAAGTTCATTCGATATAGCAACTTAGAACATCAAAACGATATAAAGTATGAATTTATTCTAGAATTAGCATCGTCTAAGGCATTCAAATTAATATACGTAATCATAGATGGCACACTTTTCAATTGGTCGCTTTCTACTTGGAGTATAAGAGGTATCACACATTATAAAGCGATAAGAATAGAAAGAGATGGTATTCAAGAAGTGCATGCCAAACATTCAGTTCATAGACTTCGTTATACTCTGGTAATCTCCCTAAGTATCAAAAATTACCTAGCTTAGGTCGTCATGAAAATATAAGTGGTCACTCTCTCACACATCATCGGATCTCCTCCCCTAAGCTTATCTATAAGCGAGGTGGCATTAAATAGAACAATACAGCTTTTCCAATTTTTTGAAGCTCCATAAGAATAGAGGTGAAATAAGAAAAAGGAAACAAGGAATGAAGAATTGCGTACACACCAATGAACTTCTCCTTTTTTTTCCTTTTTTTCTTCTCTTTTTTTCTTTTGTTTTGGTTTTGTTAGGTTTTTTTTTGCAAAGGAATATACATAATAATAATCCCAAATCAGAGATGGAAGGGTATGCATGTATTTCACTTTTGATTTTGAGGTAGTGGAGCTTGGACCTTTTAGCATGGGGAGGATGCCAATATAAGGTTCGCTAAGGGAAGATTCACCAATGATTTTAAGTATAGAAATGATGTTCAAGATATGTGGAGAAAGAAAAATATGCAACTCTCAGTTCACTCTTTGGTATGTGCACGACAACTTTCAGCAGGGTAATGTAATCTAATCAGTTTGATTTCAGAAAGTAAACTAATCCAATCATATCAAAAAGGCATACATTCAATCAACCGGGAAGTTGAGCATACAATTTCATGCAACTAGAAGTGATAGCAGATAACAAAGCAGTACTCCAAGTTTAGGCAATCAATGCGTGAAGCTTGGTGTGTTTTCTATGAAAAGTATACGATATAAATCTTCAGACTCGGCTAATGCTAGAATTACATTCACAATCATAAAATAAAGATGAAGGTTACTATTCTCAAATGCATGGCGATGTATAGCATATGATATCTGAAATAAAAAACGATGGCATGGCAAGAGAATACGCATATAAGAGCAAGCTAACTCCAAGTCATCGTCATCACAGAGAATTAATTTCTAGCAAAAAGGATAAACGAAATAAGGATAAAGGGAAAATAAGAACTAACTATTAAAATGCAGTACACACAAAAAATAAGAAAACATGATGCATGCGAAAAAAAGAAAAAATGGGTGAAAATAAGTGGAAAACGAAGAAAGGTGGAAAAATAAAAATAAAAAAATGAAAAAAATAAAATTGCTTGAGACACTCACTCCCCCAAGCTAAACCGCACAGTGTTCTCAATGTGTTAGGTGTGATACAAGGACAACAATGGGAGGGATGGGTGGGTGAGGATGCATGCATGATAAAAAGTGAAAATGAAAGAAAATGGGATGGATATGCATGTGATGAGTGTGGAATGCAATTGATGGATGTGATCAACATACAGATCAAGGGGGTGCAATATAAGGGCCCAGAAATACCCCCTCTTTCCCAGACAGATATATCTAGAGCAATGCAAAAAAGTGATCAAAATATGTGGGCAAGGGGAGGGGTGCAAAATCAGCAGCAAAAATATCAATCAGAGCAATGGCCAAAAATATGATAGGTATCTAGTGTGTGTTTAAGCTGGTGGTGGGGCGCTAGCACCTCCCTGTGGTGGGAGAGGGGTGGCGGGGGTAGTGGCTGCTGAGAGATGGGACGGACTACGGCTGGTGGAGGCTGTGGCTGGCACGCAAGAATCTGGTTCAGGGTGACCTGAATACCAGGAAGAAGGGCGACGCATGCCTGCACAGAGCTAACGATGGCGGCAAGAGCCCGAAAATCCTCTCTGAGTCCACTGATGGCCCCCTCTACAGCATGGAGGAGCTGAACGAGGGTGTCGGGAGCGGGGGCAGAGGGTCGCTCAGGTGTAGGTTGGGGCTGACACAAACAGCCACCATAGACGAGTGGGACCACTAGTGGATGAGTGTGAGGGGTGGTGCTCGCTTAAAGTCGCTCAGCCTCTATGGGAGGCTGAGACGCAGGAATGCTCTCAGAAGTGTGAGCAGCAGCAGAAGATGAAGCGGCGACAGAGGGCGAGAAGGGTGGAGAGGTCGTAGACATAGATGTGGGGACAGACGTAACGACATTCTCGGTAAAAATATCGGTAGCAGAGACAGAAGGGTCGATCACTAGGGAGGTCGTGAAATCAACAGAAAATGACTCCCCAGGGGTCGAGAAATCCGATAGGGAAAGGGTCTCGGCTGTCGAAACAAGGGAAGGCTCGCCTCTCTCAAAAGCTGCGATGGAGGTGCTCTCAAAGCTCACGTAAGAAATGGGGCCAGCGGTCAACGACACGGAGGTGGTGATAGTGGTGGTGGTTGTGGACTCAGCAAAGGTGCTTTCGACACTGGCAGAAGTGTGGACAGAAGTGACAGGAGCATGAATCAAACCAGGTGCAGTCTGAAGGATCAGGATCTCCTGGGCTAGAGGGTCGAGGAGGGGCTCCTGCTGAGCACCGTTGGGCTCAAGCACATACGCAGCTGGGATGATGAGGTCCATCTCTTGTCTCCACTCCCCACCTGCAGGTCCAATGTGGGTCCGAGCGGGGCTCGGAAGCACCATATAATCAGCAGCAAATGGACCGTGCAATCAAACCCAGTTGTGCTGACCATGAGGATGCAGCATCCTCATACGGGCCATAACGTCTATGGAAAGGAAAGTGAGGCCCAGAGGTCGAAGCAAACCAGTTGGGAGCTCAACCCCACACAAAGGAACTAGTAGGGTAATTAGATCGCCACAAACGACAGGGACTAAGACGTCCATGTCACCCTCGAAGGCTCTCTCTAGTCATCGCATAGAGCATATAGAGCTCAGGCGTAGACATCGTCCCATGCTCATACCTCGCAAGAAAAGTGGTCGCCATAAGGTGCTGAGCAATACGGAGGCATGGGTGGACGATAGAGGAGGCCTTGGCCTGGCTAGGTCAAAAGCAAGTGGTGATCCCGTGATCAGATTCCAGAGTGCATGGGTATCAACTGAAGGAGGGGTGTGGTGTGTGGTACCAAAAGTGCGGTCGGGGTCCGTGACAGGGGGCCAATGGAAATAGGCTCAGAGCATATCGAGAGTGATCTCACACTCACGATCCATCAGACGAAACGTGCAACCCCTGGGAGTCCTACGAATAGAAATCAGGACCTCGAGTGTCGGATGGACATAGGTGTCCACCGACACCGAAAGAAAATCATTCCAGCCCACATTCTCATACAACTGGAGTAGCCCCTGGAATACCCCTAGGCGCTCAAGATCAGCAATGTTCGCAAACCTAGAGGGGACAATCGGTCGATGGGAGATTCTTTCAAATCTGGTGCGGTGTGCATCATCTCTGAAATCGATCCCCATCGTGTTGAAAGCCGGGGCGGGCTGTGCTGATGGGGTGGAATGGGTGTAGTGGGAGGCGGAAGTGTAGGTGGTGGTGGGCTAGGGGCGGGGAGTCTGCTCTAGCGAAAGAAGAACCAGGGTCGTTGGTCTTCTTCCGCTTGGCAGCGGGCTCCCATGAACAGGACCTAGTGCGTGGAGGTATGCGGATGCCGTGAAATGTGAAAACTACCGTGAAGTGATAATAAAATGGAAAGAGTATATCAGAGCACGACGCGACTCCACACAAGCAATACGAGCAAAGAGGCGCCTCCCCTGAAGCTCCGAATCAGCACTTAATCTCCCCCAAGCTATCAAAAATGGGAAATAGGTGAAAGTGGCAAATTTTAGGGTGTCAGAGGCTGTCGAGCACTGGTCGGTGGCTACGGGTGTGGCGGCGATCAGACGGACGAGGTTGCACCACTCGGGCACGACTGCGGCGGCTCGGGCGAGTGGTGGGGGCGCTCGGGTGAGAGAAAGAGGGGTTCGGTCGAGTTTGAGAATTAGGGATTTTAGAAATTTAGGGATCCAATCCTGAGCATCTAAGTTTAAAAGGGGTAAGTCACTCGGGCGAGTGGCGGTAACCACTTGGCCGGGTTGCGGCTGTTGTGAGAATTTTGAAATTTTCCATATAAGTCCTAACTCGGCCAAGTGGGGACTATCACTCGGTCGATTGACAAATTCACTCGGCCGAGTGGATAGGCCACTCAGAGCATTTTAAGTGCTGAATGTGTCAGGTTCACTCGGTCGAGTGATAAAGTCACTCGGCCGAGTGGTATGTAATTTACAGAGATGGGGTTTTCGAGACTTCCATGTGCAGTACCCTACTCGGTCGAGTAGGGTCTTCACTCGGCCGATTGGGCTGCTGTTTTCAGCTCCAACTCTCTGTTTTTGCGACACTTTCTGATTTTCTTTCTCCCGTCAGCTTCTTCCTCCTCTTGGCGTTTGAGCGCATCCCTGGAGTGCTCCCCATCGCCATGGTCATCCTCCGTTCATATGGTCTCCTATCCTCCTTTTCCTGAAATTGCAAACCAGAGCCCGTTGTCAGGTTTTTCTCGTCTCTTGACTCTATACACTAATAACGATCTAAAACAAAAATGAAAGAAAAATTCAACTAAAAATTGAGATAGAACCGTCGGGTTGCCTCCCGACAAGCGCTTGTTTAAGGTCTTGAGCTCGACCCCCTTATGATCCGCGATTAATGCTCGATGTTTGGTGCATGGGAGATGCATGTGTCAAACTTACCGGGAAGGTCGCTTGGGTTCAATTGTTGATTTTCATCGGCTTTCCTCGGCTACCCCTCATCATGGGCAATAGTGGGAGATGAATCCCCCATGCTTGAGCTCTTGGCGTCCTTCTTCTTGACCGGCGGTGAGAATTTGTTCGCCAGCAGAGTTTCATTCATGTACCTCACTATAGAGAGCTTGCATAGCTCTCTAATCCTAACGACATCAGCATCGTTCTTATCCTCATTCGTAAGCGGATCCGGTGGGTCTCCCATCATTTCTCCATCTTCGGTAATTTGGGTCTCTTCAAGATCGTCATCGTGCTTGGTTCCAATGGTGAATGGCATGGCGTCATATATGACTTCATCAAGGAGGTCCACGTAGTCCACTTCCTCTGGCCAATGCATACGCTTCATCGTCTTGGGAATATGGATCTCAACTGCCACGTCGCCAACATTGAGGGACAAGGTTCCTTCCCTCACGTCTACAATCACTCCAGCTATTGCTAGGAAGGGACGTCCAAGTATCAGTTATGTATCCCCCTCTTATATAATGTCCATCACTACGAAGTAACATGGCAAGCAAAGTCCACCCAGTACTTGCAGTGGGACATTTTTTGCTATCCCCACCGGCCTAGTGATTCGCCCATCAGCAAGTTGTATCTTCATGTCCGTGGCCTTGAGGTCGGTCCCCATATTCAGCTTCTTGAACATCGTGAGGGGCATGAGGGTCACTCTTGCTCCTAAATCCACTAGATCTTTCTGAAGGGGGCTCCTCCAAGCGTGCAAGAAATTCGAAAACTACCTGGATCTTTAAACTTGGTCGGCATCTTCTCCTTTTTGGTGAACCATGTACTTTGCTCAGCAAGCATGACCATTTCCTTTCGCTTCTTTCCCGCGATCAAATCCTTGAGAAACTTTGCATAGGACGGGATTTCGACGATTGCGTCTAAGAACGGGATATTCAAGCTCACTCCTCGCAAGTACTCCAGAAATGTAACAAGCCTCTTCTCAATCCTTGCCTTTGCCAACCGTTACGGAAATGGTACCGGTGGCATATATGTTCGCTCCACTTGCTGCTCCTTCATTTCAGATTTTTCATCATTGCTCGCCGCTTTTGGGTCCTCCTCTTCATTGACCGGTTCCGTCTCAACCGAAATTTCCTCCCCCGGTTAACTTGAATCATGGCGGGAGTAGTGTTCTTCCCGCCCCTTGTAGTTATCGCCACGACCGCATTGATGTGGCCGGTGTTGCTTCGTGGGTTTTGTTCTGTTGAGCTGGCAATTGTTGATTGGTCTTATTGAGTGATGTGAGTTACTCCACCAACTGTGCCACGACAGTGTTGAGGGAATCTTGTTGAGCCGTCAATCTTGCGTTAATCTTCTTTTGTTCGGCCATGAATTCTTCAACCCTTACTTTGTGCTCCGATCTTGGCGGCGCTTGAGGGAGGTTGGGTGCCCTCCATCCTTGATTGTATCCTGGGGGTCTATAGGGCCCCGCTTGTTGCCTTCGATGGGTAGTTTTATTGGTGGGGCGGCCTCTGTTTATACTGTGGTTGTTGCGGAGGCCGGGCTTGTGTTTGTTGTCGCAGGGGTTGCTGCTGTGGTGGAGTCAAGGCTCCATCATTGTTGGCGTACAAAAATCTGGGGTGACCCCTAGTAGCCAGGTTCACCCAATAACCGCTACTATCGGCAACATATTGCGCTTGCTCCATAGCTCCATCTCCTTGCTCCCCTCCAACGAACATAATATGGATTTGATACTGCCAGTCGCTCATACTTCCTCCGGGTGCAGACACATTGGAAGCTCCATGTGGCTCGCTAATCAACTTTTCAGGTCTCTCTACGGCTTTATGAAGAGAATAAAATTTGGTAGAGAGTTCCGCCACCGCTTTTGCCTCATAGATGCTAGCCAGCTTTAAGGACGACGAAGAATGTCCCCTCTCATCGGCCCCCTGCTGATTATTCGAAGCCATCTCCTCAAGCAAGGCTGTAGTGTCATCCGGTGTCTTTGCCAAAATTGCTCCATTGGCAGTGGCATCAATAATTTGCTTGGTTCTCGGTTGTAATCCGTTGTAGAAGTTATGCACTAGCTCCCACGACTCAATGCTATGGTGAGGACATTGGTGTTGGATATCCTTGAAGCGCTCCCACGCCTCGTATAAAGACTCCTGAGGGCCTTCCCTGAAAGACATCAATGCGCTTCGTATCTTCACAGTCTTGGATGGCGGATAGAACTTGTTGACAAATGCACTCGCTAGCTCATCCCTATTGGTGAAGATTCCCTCGGCTTGCATCCTCAGCCAATACAAAGCCTTATCACGAAGGGTGAATGGGAAAAGACGCAGTCGAATAGCATCCGCCGGTACATCAGGCATCTGGAATGTGGCGCACTTCGCTAAGATCATTTGCAAACGGTGGTGTGGGTTCTTTTGAGCATTCCCATAGAATGGGTCTTGTTGCATCAACAATACGAGTCTCGTCTTCAACTCAAAGTTCTTGTCGGCCGCCAACTCCGGCATGGCTATAGAAGAGGTGGTAGACGTGGTCTTGGGCAGCAGCCTATCTCGGATGGAGATAATCCTAGTCATTCGTTGTGCCAGCTCCTCTGGTGTTTCCGGCGCGGCCATTTGATTTTCCTCTGTAGCAGATCTCCTCTCAGCTCTAAGCCTCCTTGTCGTACGCTCGATCTCAGGGTCAAATAATATGTCTCCTTGGGAAGCCTTTGATCTCGTGTATGCACAGAAAAAAGAGAGTCTAGATAGAATTGTTAGCACAATAGAGGAATAAAAGAGTGAAACTAAAAATAATAAAACAAAATAGAAGAGAAATATCTAGGTAAATAAAATAAAATACCATCGCCTCCCTGGCAACGGCGCCAAAAACTTGATCAGCCCCCGGATACGCACCCGGGAGACAGTCGTAGTCTTACCGCAAGCACACGGTGTGGTGGCAAGCGGGTATCGAACACGAGGAGGACTAATGACGGTACTCTATCTTTATCACTAAGCAATTGGTGGAAGGATGGTTTGAGAGGGGTTGTTGTCACAGTTTTTCAATCAACAATTCAAATTCAATACAATAAAGGCATCTATGGCTAGGGAATCCCCACTACGGATCGTCATTTATCTCTGTGAATCAAGAATCTCATATGTTGCAAGAATTCTGTTGAGATAAATTAGTCGTAACTAAATAGAGAACCAAGCTCACGCTCTCGCGCTATTGCCGGTCTATAGCGATCAAGATTAGGGCACACTCTCGTGCAAACCCTAACCTAAGCCTCTAGCTTTGGGATCGACATCATCATTCAATTTATCCTCGAGCCCACTCTCATGCAAACTCGAGTTACAATCTAGGTTGTGATAGTCTGTATTCGTCCAATCTCTTGCAAAAGAATATGAGGATAGTTTATAATAAAAATGCTAGCTTTGGTCCAATCTCTTGCAAACCAAGTCTAGTGAATTTCGATTATAAACCTAAATCGAATATCTGTGCCTTCCCATCGATAGGAATCCAATCTCTTGCAAACAACAAATCGATGGAAATTCCTAGCTATCGGTGATAAATCAATCATAACCTAACCTTCTAATAATTCTAGCAACACAGAAATTCATTCATCACAATTCTAAAATCGGTTCCATATGGTTCACCCCTATGCCCTAGAACAGCAAAACTACTCACGATTCATCATAGCAATAGCAAAATAAATGAATAAAAACATATCGCAATGAAGATTTTGAAGAAAGCAATTCATAAAAATGTGAAATTTCGATAAGAATCACAAACCATATCTGAGTTCTTCAATCTCCACAGGGTAATTACAATTAGAATTAAGCTCTACCCCATTTTCTGGTCTCTCCTAAAATTAGGATGAAAGTTAGGCTCAAATAAAAGCCAAAATGGCTAAAAAAATCCTGACAGATTTGCCCTGAGGTAGCCCAGAACCCTAGCTCGCGACACAGGCAGATTGTGCCACTCAACCGAGTGGAAATCCCACTCGGCCGAGTGACAGACCCAAAGAAAACAGAGAAGTCGGGGGTCCGGTCTTTTTGGCACTCTGCATCACTCGGCCGAGTGGAGTTTATCACTCGGTCGAGTGGACTTTCTCACTCGGCCGAGTGAGTCTTCTGTTGTGCTCCCCAGAAATCCAGAGAGTCTGGCGTGTTTTCCTTCAGAAGGCTCTGACTCACTCTGGCGAGTGGAATTCTCCACTCGGCCGAGTGGGATCATTCACTTGGTTGAGTGGACTGTTACTCCATGCACTTTCGTATCAGTAGTACTCGGCCGAGTACGTTCTTCACTCGGCCAAGTGGACTGCGTACTTGGCCGAGTGGCCTGTTTCTGGAGTCATATCTTCTCCTCATTGATTCCTTGTCGATTCTATCGAACTTCTTCTTCTTCTGCTCATCCTTTAACGCTGCTAGCTCTTCGATAGGGCCACGGGCGACGCTCCGGTATGCGTGCAAGTCCCTTGATCTCATTTATGCTCCAAATCGCTCCATATTTCTTGAAATCCGACAAAAACAAGAAATAGTAAAAAGCAACGCAATATCGTCGAATAATCGTGAAAACGCGATATGGGCGATCAAAATGATATGTAAACATGCAAAAAAGGTGTAAAATATGGACCGATCAATGTAGAATGAATAAAAACTGAATTATCTAAGGGGTATGATGTGTATTGCCATGAATAAAAATTGAGCACAAAATGAATATGAAAAAAATAATGAAAATTGCTCTGTATGTAAAATGGATATAATTCATGGCAAATACACTATCCACGAGTATCCAACATAAGCTTTATGGGTCATCTTTAGCGTTGGTGTATATTAATCGTCAAGCAATGCCAACCCCACATCTAAGAGTCCTTATATGCTATGTTTTGGGGTTTGATAGCTTGAACTCATTTTTTAATGCAGTGGGAAAAATCAATCCCAGTGAAATTCATGATAATTGGAAATGTGGATTTATTTGGTTTATATTCTAAATTGAATCTCCCTTTGTACTTCATTGTTTATATTATTACACTTACACAAAGGTGGTGAAGTCTATATTATGATTTTCTATGAACTTGAACTGCCTACTTTATAGGAAATACATGCAATTGCAAGCTATAATTTATAATGCTTTATTTTTGCATGTGATATTTATTGACTTCATTGGTCCACTTTTGATGATAACAAAGGGGGAGAAAGAAAAAGATTTGGTATTGTTGGTACATAATATGGTATTATTTGTTGAAGGGGGAGCTTGAAATACATGAATAGGGGGAGCTTGGAAAGAGGGGAGCATGCCTTGAATGTCTCATTGTATACATCATATTGCATTACACCCTTCATCACACTTAAACACACATTTATTATTGCTCAAATCTTTTATGGGGTTGTCATCATCAAAAGGGGGAGATTGTTGGAAGCAACGATCTAGGATCTCTAGTTTGAGATGAAAACATGTTGTTATATTTAATGTGTGTACTTAGTGTGTTTCAGGAAATGCGAAACGATAATTCTTTTCATTTTTGGAGTAATTGCTAATCATATAGCGAAGTGGGAGAGAAATGAAGTGGTGTGCACAAAGCTATTTGGACTTGGTCAATGTTGGGAGAGATAGAGTCAAATCTAATCAATATGGGATTTGAACAAATCTATTAAATATTCTTGCTCCTAACTTATAGGGATTTTTTTTCATATCCTAGTCATCTCATATTACCGCACTCCTAATCATATCTAAACCTAGCCGCACCCCTTGCTAACCCAAAACCCTACTCTATATAAGATTTTCATCAAAAGAGAAAAAGGGGGCTTACACAAAAAGAGAAGGAAGGCCATATCAAAAACCTCAAGGGAGAGCCAAAGCCTCACGCAATCCCTCTTGCTAAAACTCCTTTGCCTATAGCCTCTCCCAAGCACCAAAGCATCATCATCATCATCAAGCTCCGGGTTCATCATCAAGGAGATCTTCAAGACCCACGCCATAATCACTCGTCGACCACATCTTCAACTTGCCAGGGACAATCACGAAAGCACAGTGCCAACAAGACGAGGTCGTCAGATACACAGACCACCGTCGTGCTGCCGAGGATCGCTATTACTGACGACGAGTTTCTCACGCTGTCGTGACCATCATCAATGACGTTCGAAGCCCAAGCAAATCCATATCTGAGCCATCTACAAAGCTGCATGACCTTAGTATTGCCGGGGTCCTCTCGAGAGCACCGACGAAGTCCACCCTGCGGTTAACTGTCCATTGTTGAAGGGAAGCCGTCGTAGAAGTGCCATCGAAGTCGGAGTTGTGACGATGCCGTCGAAGAGACCACCTTCTTACCGCGGAGAACCACCACCGTGAAGGATCGTCGCCACACTCGAGGTCGAGTTCCCATCGCCTTACTTCCTCCATGCCTTCGAGGACAGGCAACCTATGTTTCATAGCCCCTCCTAGCACTGCCACGAGGAAGCGCTGAGATCACGATCGTCGTTCAAAACCTTGCCGTCGGAGACATGCTTCCACCGCCGTCAAGTTACTGTCAAAGTCGGGGTCGAGGGGAAGAGGAGCAACCGAGTCGCCACGAGGTCGTCGGAGTTGTCAGAGTCGACATGGAAGCACGCACGTCAAAGTTGAGTCGTCGAGCTATCGGAGAAGACTAAGCCCTCCGGCAAACTCACGTGAAGGTGTGGTTGCATGAAAACAAAAGAACATGAGGAGCTGACGTGGATTACTTTTTAAGTGGATTTGTTGTGCACACCGATCGAGCTTTTTATTGTTTTGAACTAGATTGCTATACGCATAGAGCAGAGTGCTTTCCAAGATTGACGAGCCACAGATTAAGATACAGACGTCAGATCGAGACACCGTTTGCGTCAGACGAAGCTAACGATATGCTGATTGACAGAGACGACTACACGGACCCGAACTGAGCATTTCTAAACCCTTTAATCTTTATATTCATGTATTAGTGTGTTGATCTCTGTAGGGGAAACTTTACCAGTTTTTGTGTTATTTTGGACTTGTCTGGCTGTTGCTAGACAAGAGGGTCTTGATGTGTTGGTGCAGTCAAGATATGCATTTACTAGGTTGATAGTGCTCTGCACTTTGTTGAGTGTGGTACAGTCTAGGTAGAGAGTTGGAGTTAGGACCCCATTGTAGGTGTACAGAAGGAACTTATTAATGCTAGTATTTGCTTGGGGGGCTGGACGTAGGTCGTTGATGCGACCGAACCAGGGTAAATCTGTGTGTACTCTGTGATTGCTTCTTAGTTAATCAGCTTGTGATTTTAACTGCGTCTGATTTCTCGTGGGTTGTGCGAGAATATTTTTATAAGCCTATTCACCCCCCTAGGCTAGGATCCAGATCCAACATTATCATCAGCCGTAAGATAAAGGGACCAACCCCTTGCTACTTAACGAACCATCTCGGTCATCGACCGTAAGTCGAAGGGGCCATGCCCCTCGCAACCAAATGACATATTGTTCGTCAGCTGTAAGATGAAGGGGCCATCCCTCGCTACCGAACGACCCCTCATGGTCATCGGCCGTCAGTCGAAGGGGCCATGCCCCTCGCAACCGAACGACTTATATGTCGTCATCCATAAGACGAATGTGCTACCCCTGGCTACTAAACAACCCATCTTGTTCGTCAGCCGTAAGTCGAAGGGGCTGTGCCCCTCTTAACCAAACGACATATTTGTCCTCAGCCATAAGACTACGTGGCCATCCCCTCTCTACTGAACGATCCATCTTGGTCGTATGCTGGGAGTCGAAGGGGTCATGCCCCTCGCAATCAAATGACATATTTATCATCAGCCGTAAGATGAAGGGGCCACCCCCTCGCTACTAAACAACCCGTCTCGATCGTCAGTCGTAAGTCGAAGGGGCTATGCTCCTCGCAACCGAACAACATATTTGTCGTCAGCGATAAGACAAAGGGGCCACCCCGTCGCTACTGAAAGACCCATGTCAGTCATCGGCCATGAGTCGAAGGGGACATGCCCCTCGCAACCAAACGACATATTTGTCATCAGCCATAAGACGAAGGGGCCACCCCTCGCTACTGAACGACACATCTCGGTTGTCAGCCGTGAGTCAAAGGAGAAATGCCCCTCGCAATAAAACAACATATTTTTTGTCAACCGTAAGACGACGGGGCCACCCCCTCGCAACTAAACGACTCACCATCATCGTTAGTCGTAAGCCAATGGGCCACCCCCTTTCCACTGAACGACCGTCCTTACCAGCTGTAAGCTAAGGGGTCGTCCCCACACCACTGAACAACCATAGCCATCAGATGTAATAAGAGAGGTCACGCCTCTTGCTACTTACAGAATCATTCAATAATTCAATCACTGCCCTCAGTTAGGCGGATGATTGACTTGTTGAAAGGGGCCAACCGGCGATGTGGATGCTCACGCTCTTTAAAAGCTCTTTAAAACAAAGAGGTACAAGACAATTTCGAAAATGTCTTACATTTTTTGATACTTTTTGTCATACTTTTACAAAATTTACACCCTCAATACCAAAAGAAAGGATCAAATGCCTTGGGGGTATGTGAGATTTATAAGGTCACTTAACCGAAGCAATGTGCCTTGGATCTCCCTCGATCGAAGTAATACGCGCATGGTCTTATGAAGCAGCTACATCAGTAGTTCCACTCATCAGTAGTTCCACTCATACTTGTTTAATATTTTATTTGCCTCATATAAATGCTTATAAATGTTTTATAAATGTTTATTATGTTTTTTTCTTGTAAAAGATTTTCCGTTAAACACTCAACATGTGCGTCAAACCCCCTCGGGATGAGAAAACAGCTTAACCCAGCAAGGAGTCGACTATCACCATATGGAGTCGACTACCAAAGTGTGGTTACGAAAATCTGAGTTTGATTTCTGATTTTTTTTCTAACTCATATTGGGTTTCATTGAGCTTATTGGGTTCATATCCAAACGATGACTGAAACCCATTAAGAGAGTTGATCTCAACCCTTCATCCTCTTGATCCAATGGCCACACATCATCACTTCTTTTCATCCAAAACATTAAACCCCCCAAGCCCAAACCCTAAGGTAGCCGACTACCAACCTTGCATTCATCCTCTTGAAATTTCCTTGGAGCTCTTGATCACTCTTGGTAGGAATCTTCATCTCTCATCATCTTTGTCAAGAAAAACATTATTTCAAGGTAACCTCTTGATTTTCTTTTATCTTACTACCTTGAAATCAAGCAAATCTAGTTCTAATATTCAAATTTACTATCTAAAAATGCATTTCAAGAAAATTGCTACTAAGAAGAGAAAGGTAACTAATGAATCTACTCTTACAGAGAAAGAGATCATTGTACCATATCTTTTCAAATCCACTAGTTTTGATTAATTTCTCAAGATATCAAAATGGCAAATTCTTCATGAAAGATTTGTCAAAATTGAATATGTTGAAAATTACGGCATTGATAGAATTTTTGAATTTCAGAACTTATCCAATCTGTTTTCCTCTGACAATTCATATCTGTGTTATCCAAGACTAGTATATTTGTTCTATGCTAATATGGACTTTGATCTTGTCAAATATCGTTTCATTACAAAAGTCCTTGATACTAAACTTGCTATCACTATTAAATCACTTGCTCAAGCTCTAAGGATACCTTATACTGGAATGATATTAGATGATATTGAGATGGTCAATGATGATATTCTAGAGAAGATGTATTTGCCCGGTAGATTCTTCCAAACCAAATTACCTTGTAGCGATCTTCGTTACCCAGGAAGAATATTGACAAACATCTTGTCTTATAATATCACCCAAAAATCTAATAGTCACTCTGTATTATCTGAAAAGCAAGTCAAATGCATCTATGCCATGTTAGGAAACATTCGTGTAAACTGGTCCAAAGTCATTATGGATTCTATCCTTGCATCCGCCTCTTCAGATAGACCCTCATCCACTCTAGCACATGGTCATTTTCTTACAATTCTCTTCAATGCGTATGACATTTCTTTAGAGAATGAAACCGATGTTCTGGAACCGGCCCGTGTCTTTGATGTACATGCTCTTGGCCGAATGAGTCTTCATAAAGACCTCGACCAGAATATTCCAGAAAAGAAGCTTGCTGCCGAAGGAGGTCGTCATCCTCAACGAAGAAAGGTAATGAACCTCTTATTATTGATACAGATGAAGAAGTAGGAGATAATGATGGTGAAGAAGGAGAAGAATAAGAACCACTGGCATACATTGTTGAGCTTCAAGATATGCCCTTGAAAAAAATTGGGAAATTAAAGAGTTCTCAAGAGAAAGGCTTTGATGTCCTCAACAAAAAAGTGGATGATCTGAAGAACTTTTTGGTGAGCAGCAACAAAATGATGGATGAGACTCTAAAGTTGATCCTTGGTGAGATCAAGGAACTGAAGAAGAATGGTGGATTTTCATGAACTAGCTCATTTGGTTTCTAAAACAATGGCTCTTTAAAACATTTTCTGTCTGTAATAACTTTACTATAGTGTGGTGTTTTGGACTTATTACTTATGATTATGGTTTGATATGTTCTGACGTGCTTTGAATTGCTATATTATGTTATACATATCATAATCTACTAACTTTGTTTTTGCAAAAAATTATCTTGAAATATTTTAAATTTTCTTGATTGTAGAAATTCTCTCCAACCTTTAAATGTTTGTTGAATAAAGCTCAGTTGTTTATAGTTGTAGTATTCAACATATCATTTTTTGTCATCTTTTTTGATTGATGACAAAGGGGAGAAAAATATGGGTAAATGCAAAAATGTGAATGAATATGTGGTTATTGTAACCGGCTTTGATGCAGGGGGAGTACCTCATCTAAGCAGGGGGAGTAAGTTATCTTACTCGGTATTTTAATGAGCAAATTATTCATTCTATTTTTCATTTGGCTGTCATCATCAAAAAGGGGGAGCGTGATGGGAATCGAATCCTACCCCTAAGTGGTTTTGATGATGAACACATTGTTGGATCTGGATCTAAGCCTAGAGGGTGGATGAATAGGCTTATAAAAATTCTCATGCAACCCACAAGAAATCACATGCAGTTATAGCACAATCAATCAGACGCAGAGTATAGAAAAGCAATCACAGCATGCACAGGCGATATACCCTAGTTCGGTCGCACCCACGACCTACGTCCAGCCCCGAAAACAAATACTATATTAATAATGTAAGGTACAGCCTGTAGCTAGAACACCTCTCAACACTCACCTGGCCTTCAGTACCCACAGTCTCCAAGTGTCACCGGTACGACCTGTAGCAAGAGAACCTGCTCTACACTAACTTAGCTTTCAGCACCTGCACTTTCCACAGTGCGAAACAAAACTAATAATAATATAAGCTCTCACTTGACTAGTCCCAACTAGTCAAGTCCCTCTTGTCTAGCAACCACCAGACAAGACCCCAAAAGTATCACAAATGTGGTAAAGTTTCCCCTACGAAGATCTAACACAATACTACAAAATATAATAAACAAGAGAGTTTAGAATGCTCAGATCGTGTAGCGATGTCGTCCTCGTCAATCAGCACGGGCCAGATGTCGTCTGGCAAGTAATAGTAGTCTCTCGGCAATGGCAACTCAAGTTGTGGCAATTGAACTCCTCGCTAGATGATGGTCATTAAGTTGGCATGCGCAAATCTCAATCTTCAATGTTGCAAAAGGTAAAGACCAAGTTGTATCACAGTAAAGGTCTCGGCAGCAAGGATATATGCTCGTCCAGTTTGTCTACCTGCCAAGAAATATTTGCAGAAACCCAATTAGCAGAATTCAGTCACAAGATCAAAAACGAAATCATCTGCAGTTAAATCTTTTGGTTTAGGCACTCCCCTAGATTCCTCTATGTTTTGATGTGGGAGAGCTTTGAGATTTCCACATGGAAAGAATTCGGCTGCAAACAAAAACCCCAAAACGAATTGACATACGGCTCCTTCTGTATTAACTTTGTGCGACTGTGGGATTTTTTTTTTGATTGAAAAGCACAAGGATTTTTCGTGGAGAGCTTCAGTAAATAATGGCACACACAAAAAAACCAGCCCCTTTGGATTGTGATGCGACTCCATGGAATTTTGCAAAAGAAAAAAAGGATTTTTGGCCTGCTTAGTTTTTAAGCTGTGCGGCTCTACAAGAGATTTTTGTTAGGGTTCTAAAAATGATGCTCTCCCCTAATTTGTTGTGTGACCCTTTTTTTATAGTTGATATGGCCGGCTCTTGGAGATTTCGAATGAAGCAATTCCCTTGGCTACTGGAAAATTTAGGGGGGGGGGGACTATTTTCGGCCCTTGGGAAGATGGAATTATCAATGCACACACACAAAAAACTTGCTGCTCTTTGGGATTTGAGAAATGAAGTTGCGGCTGTTTGTGTTTTATTTTTCATTAGCTAAAAAAACAATTGTATCTCTTGATTCTCAAAGGGAGGATGAATTTGTGCGGCCTTGGGAGAATTGCAAAGGGAATTGTGTATGGTTGCCTTCAAACTTTGGGATTCTTCAAAGCTCAAAAAAAAATTCGGCTGAGAGCTGATTGGATTTTTTTGGCCGCACACCCTTAGGGTTTTGGATGATGGCTTTATATAGGATATGTTAGGGGATTTGCGGCAAGGGGAAGAGATCAATGGCTAGGATTAATTAGGCTATATGGAATCCTAGTGATAGGGGGATTTGCAATGAGTATGGAGATTGGAATTGATATAGAGTAGGATTTGGGTTTGACTCCAATAGATATGAGTCAATCCAAACAAGGTTCTCCCCCTTTCTCCTTTGCACATTGACCAAACTCACTCTGTGAATTAATCACATGTTTGCCATTCCTGAAACACTTAACACACACGTTAAAACGTTCACACATGTTTGTTATCATCAAACACGAAGTTCATATATTGTTGCTACCAACAATCTCCCCCTTTTGTTGATAACAAACTAAGTATAATATTTGAGCATTAAGTTTCCAAACAGTGTGTGTGAAAGTGTGACTATAATGGGTGACATGCAATGAGATGAAATGATGTGCGAACAATGATGTGTAAAGTTTAACAATAAGCATGCTCCTCCTATATTCATGCTCCCCCTTAACCAAGCATATATAAGTTGTTCATGAGCATTAATATCAAATGCCAAATCTTCCCAAATTTTCCTCCCCCTTTGTTATCATCAAAAGTTATAACACGAAGGCAAAATCATATAACATGCAAAAAGAGAGTATTATGAACAATTACCAACAATTGCATGCATACAATCAGAGAATAATCAAGTCAAAATCGAATGAAATTAAACAACTACGACTTCTGCACCAACGTGTATGTGCGATGATTAAAATTGAATTACATAGGGAGAATCATTAAGAAAACAACCAATACCAATCCACATTTTCCATATAACGTTCTATCACCTAGGATTGATTTTTCCCATCTTATTAAAAAAGAGTTCAAGATACCACACCCCAAAACATAGCCTATAAGGACTCTTAGATGTGGGGGTGGCATTGCTTGACGAGTAAATAAACCAACGCTAAAGTTTACCCATAAAGCTTATGTTGTATACTCGTGGGTAATACAATTGCCAAGGATTGTATCCATTTTTCATACAGAGCAATTAATTTTTTTCCAAATTTTTGTTTATAAGCATAACAACATGTGTATTTGCTCAATTTTTATCCATGGCAAGGTATATCATATCCCTTAGATTTTCAGTTAAGTTTTCCTCCTACATTCTCATTCCCAATTTCATCAGCGATATCTCCAAATGTGCAACCGTTTTTAATACATGTGGAAGTGAAGATGGAGGTGAATAAATCAAGTTATTTGAGTCATTGAACATGTCTTTAACATTTAGAAAGTTTTACATGCACATGTAGCAAAAGTAATAATACATCAATTTCTACATAGATATGAAAGTCATTCATGAATACCTTTTTACTGAATCAAAGAGACAGATACACATTTAAGCACCATTTTTTGTTATTGTTTTTCATTTTTTTTTTGTTTTTTTATGCATACATAAGGTACTAAAGCAAACATGAGATGCAGTCACAAAAAAATCATGCACACATAACAATGCAACTACTAGCCCACAAAAAAACAGAGTCACGCACACAACAATCTATGAAGGTATGCATTAAGTTCAGAGAGAAAGATATACCTTCGCGTCGTCGTTTGGCTAAGGAGCTATATAATGAAAACGTTCAATTGAAAACTCCTCGCCAAATCTCCATCGCACCGACACAGTAGATGCTATGTGTGACCTTGGAATCCAACAAGGTCCACCCATGTTAGCCAATAAATTTTTAGGAACCCACAATTGTTTAAACTTTATTTTCGTGTTCCTAAACTTGTAATTATAAGATGTATGACCAACATTATCACAAGTAAAGCACTTTGCGTGCATATTTTTGACAATAGTAGGCACATTGTGAATTTTCTTAAATCTTGGCTTTTCGACATTTTTCAAACCAAATCCAAGTCCTCGTCTATTATTGCCATACAATTGATTCTCTAAAATAGTATCCAATGACTGTTTTCCAACAGAGAATTTCTTTAATGACAATTCTAGACAAACAAATTTGGATTTCAAATGAGCATTTTCGTTCACAAGCAAAGTACATTTACTTAAAAAAGCTTTCTTGTTTTCCTCTTCCTTCTTTTCAAACTCAATCATTTTTTTAAAGTCATTATTCAACATGATGAATTTATTATTAAGCTCTCTAATCACATTATCTTTTTAAGTTTCGAGCTTAATTAAATCTTGCTTAAGCATACTAATATCATTCAATAAAGAAGGACAAGAAAGGCAAGTAGCTTTTTCATGCAATCTAGATTTTTCATTCTCCAACAGAGCAATGGTAGAATTGCAGGCAAGAAGTTTTTCTTTTAAATCATTTGTTTCATGAAACATGTCACAATTTTCTTGTTGTAATTCACCATTAGACTTTTTATAACCTTCCAATGTGGATTCAGTATTTTCTAGAGTAGATTCTAGGTTGTCAATTTCATCTTGCATATCATTAATAGTACATCGTTGCTTATCAAGTTCAATTTGCATTTCTTTACACAAATTTCTAATATCAACTCTATTGGTGCGAGATGTTACCTCATCCAATTCTTCCACTAAGCAGAGGGAGGTGTGAGTAGTCTCATCGATCTCATTATCGCTATCGTCGTCCTATGTTAGCACTTGAGCGTGAACTAATCCTGAGGTATTCATGATTTCTAGATTAGATCCTCTAACCTGCTCTGATACCACTTGTTGCATCTGGATATAAGCCTTGAGGGGGTGAAAAGGCTTATAAAAATTCTCGTGCAACCCACGAGAAATCACACGCAGTTATAACACAATCAATCAGACGCAGAGTATAGAAAAGCAATCACAGCATGCACAGGCGATATACCCTGGTTCGGTCGCACCCACGACCTACGTCCAACCCCAAAAGAAAATACTATATTAATAATGTAAGGTACAGCCTGTAGCTAGAACACCTCTCAACACTCACCTGGCCTTCAGTACCCACACTCTCCAAGTGTCACCGGTACGTCCTATAGCAAGAGAACCTGCTTTACACTAAATTAGCTTTCAACACCTGCATTTCCCACAGTGCGAAACAAAACTAATAATAGTATAAGCTCTCACTTGACGAGTCCCAACTAGTCAAGTCCCTCTTGTCTAGCAACCACCAGACAAGACCCCAAAAGTATCACAAATGTAGTAAAGTTTCCTCTACGAAGATCTAACACAATACTACACAATATAATAAACAAGAGAGTTTAGAATGCTCAGATCGTGTAGCGATGTCGTCTTCATCAATCAGCACGGGCCAGATGTCGTCTGGCAAGTAGTAGTAGTCTCTCGGCAACGACAACTCAAGTTGCGACAATTGAACTCCTCGCTAGATGATGGTCCTTAAGTTGGCATGTGCAAATCTCAATCTTCAATGTTGCTTACGTCATGCAAAAGGTAAACACCAAGTTGTAGCACGGTAAAGGTCTCGGCAGCAAGGATATCTGCTTGTTATGTTTGTCTGCCTGCCAAGAAATATTTGCAGAAACCCAATTAGCAGAATTCAGTCACAAGATCAAAAACGAAAACATCTGCAGTTAAATCTTTTGGTTTAGGCACTCCCTTTGATTCCTCTATGTTTTGATGTGGAAGAGCTTTGAGATTTGCACATGGAAAGAATTCGGCTGCAAACAAAAACCCCAAAACGAATTGACCTGCGGCGCCTTCTGTATTAAACTTTATGCGGCTGTGGGATTTTTTTTGATTGAAAAGCACAAGGATTTTTCGTGGAAAGCTCTCAGCAACTAATGGAACATACAAAAAAAACCGGCCTCTTTGGATTGTGATGCGGCTCCAGGGAATTTTGCAAAAGAAAAAAAGGATTTTTGGCTTGCTTGGGTTTTACGGGGTGCCGCTCTACAAGAGATTTTTGTTAGGGTTCTAAAAAATGATGCTCTCCTCTAATTTGTTGTGTGACCCTTTTTTGATAGTTGATATGGCCGGCTCTTGGAGATTTCGAAAGAAGCAATTCCCTTGGCTACTGGAAAATTTAGGGGGGGTTATTTTCGGCCCTTGGGAAGATGGAATTATCAACACACACACACACACACACACACAAAAACTTGCTGCTCTTTGGGATTTGAGAAATGAAGTTGCGGCTGTTTGTGTTTTATTTTTGATTGGCTAAAAACAATTGTAGCTCTTGATTCTCAAAGGGAGGATGAATTTGTGCGGCCTTGGGAGAATTGCAAAGGGAATTGTGTATGGCTGCCTTCAAACTTTGGGATTCTTCAAAGCTAAAAAAATTCGGCTGAAGAGGTGATTGGATATTTTTTTTTGGCCGCACACCCTTAGGGTTTTGGATGATGGCTTTATATAGGATATGCTAGGGGATTTGCGGCAATCGAAAGAGATCAATGGCTAGGATTAATTAGGCTATATGGAATCCTAGTGATAGTGGGATTTGCAATGAGTATGGAGATTGGAATTGATATAGAGTAGGATTTGGGTTTGACTCCAATAGATATGAGTCAATTCAAACAAGGTTCTCCTTCTTTCTCATTTGCACATTAACCAATCTCACTCCGTGAATTAATCACTCGTTCGCCATTCCTGAAACACTTAACACACACGTTAAAATGTTCACACATGTTTGTTATCATCAAACACGAAGTTCATAGATCGTTGCTACCAACAATACCAAATGATGTTAGTGTACTAATTACACTACAACTTAAGATGTGCAGGTTGTGCAATTGATTGCTTCATACATATCCTGAAGAAGCTCCACCACACTCGAAAGACGGAGATGAATTTGCAAGCTCTACATTAAGCACAAGTATAGCTCAATGATGAAGCTCATGCAAGTGCTCAAGCTTAAGGAAGAAGAGCTCAAATTCAAGTGAAGCGTGCATCTAATGCAAATGTCAGATCGGCACCCTGGAGTTCTCGTCTTAGTATAGTGTGTAAGTTGGTTTCTTTAGGACTATGTTAAAGCCAAGCAAATATTGCGCGCACACATATAAAATGATTTTAAAACAAAACCATTTTAAATGTTTTTAAAACTTTGAGAGAATTAGCAAGTGGACTCAATTCTTAGTAATCAAACTCCAAACACCCAGGAGTTGATTACATATCTTGCTAGCTGAGTTTCAGTGAAAAATGTTGTGGGAGTCGACTACCTCAGTAGGGAGTCGACTACCAGCTAGCAGAATTTTTCAATGAAATTTTCTGGGAGTCGACTATCTCAAGTAGGGAGTTGACTATCAGCTGTCATTTTTATTCTGCTTTTTTGACTTCCTGAATTCACTCTTCCTCATTTAAGGGACCAAAAGTCAAACGATTTTTGAAATTTGAAAATCATGTGAAACTCTATAAATAGAGCTTTTGAGATCATTTCAAACACAACTAATCTCTCTATTTTATCTTGAGCCAAATTCTGTTCTAAAGATTTCTCATCGCTTTATTGCTCTCTATTTCTCTCAATCTCTCTATTTCTCTCAATGCATATAACCAATCCTGTTTTTATATTCTGATCTCAGTTTTTATTTCTGAATTTATTTTGAGATCTATCTTATACTTTGGCTATTTTAAATTTGTTTTAAAATCTCTTACTCTTTATTTTCATTTTTGAAATGGGTTTTGAGAAAAAGAGATCTAGATCACAACGAATCATCTTATATTCCTTGTGTGATCTAAAGATCGGTTTAAATTCTTTTAGCCACTTAAACGCACAATTGCAATATTTATCTTAGTTATAGAATTTTGGGTGTAAACCAATCTCCATCAATTATTGTGGAGAATTGGATTTCTTTTTTGTATTTGGGATTCCCCTTTGAGATAAGGGACGGTGTAAATCCTAGACAAATCTAGGTGCTTGAAAACCCTAGTTAAGGCTGGGTCGTTGGAAATCCTAACGGTTGAAGTTAGGTAATTATATTGCCAAGGCAATAGTGGATTAATCTTGTACCGGATTGGACGGGGACTGGACATACCCAATTTGCAGGAAACCAGGATAAAAATCTTTTGTCTCTGCATTGCTTTTCAATGTTTGTGATTATTTATCTAAGCAAGCATTCTTTTATTTATTTGTCGATATTGTATCTTTGTAACTCTTTATTTGTATAATTGCAAAGTTCATTCTTTTTATATTCCGATGTGTAAATATCTCTGTGTAAAGATCTCTTATTTGATTGTAATCTTATTTCTCTCATAATTCTTGTGAGATTATATTGTTGATTAAGAGCCAAACGAAGATCACTCTACTTGGTTTCTTAGGCAACATTAGAAGGGTTTTATTTGCGTTATTATTAATAAACGAAAAAGTTTATTATTTGTACAAAAATATTCAATCCCCCTTCTAGTGTTGTTTGCCATCCACAGGATCCAACAAGTTGCCCAAGCCTTACAGTCGATGTGGTCGGTCTGCTAGGGGAGTTTCCCCCAGCTTTACGATCGACGTGTCGATTGGCCTGCTAGGGGAGCTACCTCTAGTCTTACAGTCGATCGAATGATCGGCCTACTGGGGGAGTTGTCCCCAGTCTTACAACAAATCCAGGTTTGGTCGACCTACTAGGGGAGTTGTCCCTAGCCTTATGACAAGTACTGATGGGTCGACATACTGGAGGAGTTCCCCCAGCCTTACAGTGAACAGTACAGGTCTGCCTGCTGAGAGAGTTGGCCCCAGCCTCAACCGATCAGAGCCCTTGTCTGGATCCCAGTTTTAGCTCAAGCTCCAATCTGGGATCAGCGGAGGTTCTGTGCCACCACCTGAGTTTCTGTACCGTTGGGTAAGCTTGGAAGGCGGAGGTAGTAGGTCCTCCCATGTACGTCTTGCCCCCTCTTGGCTCAGGTTTGCCCTGAAAGGTGGGAAACTCGAGTCGTCGGAAATTTCATCGTGTTGGCACAAGTCGGCGGCTCGGACTGAGGTAGATCCGCTAGCTTGGCTGGTTTGGACCGGGGCGAGCTCGGCTTGGTCAGCATCTCCGTCGAGGTGGGGAAAACTTTGTAAGCTTGACAAGGTGGCTTGGCACGGAGGCTCAGATGCTTGGCATGTGTTTCAGAGTGTTTTCTCACTACAAAGCGTTGACCGTGGAGAACCCGGTCAACGTGGTCAAGGGGCCCGCTTTGGGTCCCTTGGGGGGCTTCGAATTGGTGCAGAAGGGGCGAGGGGAAGCCTCGGCCCTGGTTGAGACGCTCGGCCTCGGATAGACGTGCTCGGCCTCGGCTGGAAGGGGGACGAGGGGTAGCCTCAGTCGCCCGGGTTGATGCACGGCCGACGGGCAGCGAGGGGGAGTCTCGGACCCGACTAAGACGCTCGGCCTCGGTAGGGCGTGCTCGGCCTCGGCAGGCTGACGGTGAGGGGAAGCCTCACTATCCAGTCGATCGAGTGGTCGGAGAGGGGCGAGGGGTAGCCTCGGCCCGTTGATCAGCTGTCCACCTGCGTAGACGAGAACGCTCGTCAGGGGGCCGGACCTTGGTTCCGGCCAAATCCCCTCCGATGCCTAAGTCAGATAGTGATCTGAGAAAGGAGGCTCGGCGGAGACGGTTCGACTCGTGAGGAGATCGTAACGGCGTCTCTCGGCGCGAGCGGGGGAGGAAGGAGATGAATTGGGGGAACGAGGTCGTTGATGGAGTACCTTAGGTTTTGTTACCTGAGATGCGGTCCCTTTCTTCGTCGTCTTCCTAGCCCTTTTGTAGAGCTCCCAGCGTGATTGCCTCTGGCCCACGTCCCACGCCCGCCCTCGATCGTGCCCCATCAATCCGCCCCCTCGCCGCCGCTCTCTTCGCCATGCCAGCACCTCCCCATTACCGCCATTTAGTGGTCGCGCGTCCAGGGGAGCGGTTTTCGCAGGAGTGGGCGAGTGACCAGCGGGTTATCGGGGCCGGGTCGGATCGGCATTCGAGAAGATCCCTTATAGGGCCTTTGTTCAATGGGCTTGAGGATGCAGATGGGCTCTCGACCAGTGGTCGGGCTCCTGGGCTCGTGTCTTTTGGGTCTCGGTCAAATAGGCGTAACAATTGCCCCCATCGGTCGGGTTGATCGGCCTCGGCCGGTTCGGCTCGGCCGATGTGACTTCTGCCGATTTTGACAAGCTCGCCAGTCGATGCCGACTCATTTATTAGTCGTCATCATGAGTTGGCCCGCTCGATATTTTTTAAAGCGCGGGCTCCGAAGCGCCGTCGTTCTTCTGATGCTGCCACGTGTGGCTGCAAGCTTATCCCCACCATTCGTGGGGTTTGTCTTCAGTTGAGAAGCTGAGGGGTTCGTGAGCCGCCCTTGGTGGGGTCGATCAGCCTTGGCTTGCTCGGATCGACCGCTGTGCCTCGTGGGATTCCGAGTGGCGCTTCAATCGAGGCGTGGTCATAAATGTAGGTCATGATGAGGCGGATCAATTGGACTTCCCCTGGCGCCAATTTCAGAGCGCCGCCGGTTCTTCGAGCCTTGCCGCGCGTTCTTGTCAGCCGCTTCGAATTCACCCCTGCGCCCGGTATATAAGATCCTCAGCCGCGTTGATCTCCACTTCTCTCTTGCTTCTCCCGGTATTCAAAGCTTTCCACAACTCGGAGTTTCCCGTCGCCTTCGCTTCCTTGCCTTCTCCAGACTAGTCGAAAAAAGGTAATTCCTCTCTCGCTTTCATCTTATGGCTGCCCTTAGGATAGGCGGTTCTGGTCAAAGGGCAAGGGACCCTTCGGAGTCCAGGCGGGGTGAGCCCCGGCTAGGGGGATCAGGTTCCCCCGCCGGGAGTCGTTCTCTTCAGGATAAGGGGAAGGAGAAACTTTTTCCAGACTACGCCCGTGATGACGTGGCGTCGGCTGCCGTACGGCTTAATGTGCCCCCGGTTGTCCTCGGTACGCCGTCGAGGACTCCTCCTTCGGTGGCCGCGGAGATCCGGGAAAGATATCTCTGCTTCCCGTACGAGGTTCGGGTTCCATTTGTCGACGAGCGGATTTGCCTTCCAAGGAGCAATGAGGTCGGCGTCTACGTCGAGATGTTCCGCCTGGGTCTTCGCTTCCCGCTCCATCCCTTCTTCTTCCAGGTCATGGAACATTTCACAGTGTCCCTGTGTCAGTTCACCCCGTGTTCGATCGCGGTACTGACGGGCTTCGTAACGCTCTGCTGTACCCGTGGTCTGGAGCCGTCTCTCCCCCTTCTCTTCCACTTTTACCAGGTCCAGACGGTCGGTCCGGGGTCATGGCTGCTACTCCGAGCCCGTTCGAGGAGGGAATGCCTGATCGGGTTACCCCGCTGGTCAGGGGATTGGAACTCGGATTATGTTTTCGTGGTCTTCTTGGGTGAGGCCCAGATTCTAACAAGCTGGGGCAATTCTGTCCATCCTCGCCCGTCGTTAGTTCTCTCAGACGCCGACCGGGCAGCCGCTGCGCTTCTGTTGGCTCTTCCTTTGGAAACGAAGTCCATCTGGTCTTTGTTGGATGACCTACTCCTGAAGGCCGTCTTGTGGTCTCCGGGTAGGTCGCTTTTTCATCCCCGGATCGCCCTATGACTCATCCTGATTTCGGTCTCCTTTGCAGGGATGGCTGGCCGCGAATTCGTCCGTGACGTCGATGAGCTGATCCGTCGTGGAGCCGCTCGGAGCCGAGGTAGTACCTCTGGAAGGGCGCCTCGGAGGACCGTTGAGGAGGAAGTGCGCCGAGCCGAGCCTTCCGTGGGTAAGGTGGTGGCCGCGCCTCCCGCCTCTCCTTCTGGCGATCCCCTTCCCGAGGGTGAGGAGGGTGCGAGGCGGAAGCGTTCCCCTCCGGCGCTTTCGGAGCCCCCACGGTGGAAAGAAGAGGAAGGAGGACGTGGATCCCTCCGGTCCGGCAGGTTCCGCGCTTCCCGTGGCGACCGCCGGGGATCCTTCGATAGCTTTGTCAGCCACCCCCCTCGCAGCGTCTTCGCCCGTATCACCAGGGGTCGGGGCCTTGTTGGCGAGCGACTTGGCTTCGATCGTCGTCCCTGGGAGTTCGATGTTTGTTGACCGAGCCCTGGCCCAGCAGGTTGCCGAGGTCTCCGTCCCTCCCCGGGACCACAGCCTCCTCAAGAAGATCCCGGCCGACAAGATGTCGGATTCCTTGGTCTGGATCCTTCAACAGGTTCGGTTATCTTGCTATCCTCTCTTTCTCTTTATCCTCTTCTTAGCCCATGTCTCGTCTTTTCAGGGTTCAGCGCTCGCTGTGGAGTTGCAGTGTCGAGCCGTCTGCTTGAGGGAGCTGGAGGAGTCCTCCATGAGGGCTCAGGAGCGGGCCGGGGCGGCTGAGGTGGCTATGACGGAGGCCCAGATGGAGTCTCGGCGTCTCAACCTCCGTGTGGCCGAGTTGGAGGGACGAGTGGGTGACCTCCAGGGAAAGCTGGAGGATGCTCATCAGTCGGCTGAGGAAGCGGTGGAGTCGTTCCGCCTGGAGAGGGAGGAGCTTCAGAGGGAACTGTCGGATCGGCGCCAGGTGATGCGGCTTGTGGAGGAGGTGGAGAAGGGCGTCGTCGAGACCCTGGGGAAGAGGATCTTCGAGGTTCTCAGGGAGGCCTTCGGTAAGTATGAAGACCTCATCGCCCCTCGGATCGTCGAAGTCGTCCAGTCTTCCTTCCGGGAATGTGCGGAGCGTGTCCGGCAAGCCCCTCCGCCGGTCGATCCCCCTCGCTCCGAGCAGGGCGAAGTGCCCGAGGATGTGTCCTCCCGAGCTCGGGCTCCCTAAGCAGTCCCTCCCGGCCTTATCCTCAAATTTTTAAGCATCCGCTTCGCTTTGGGCCAGTCTACTTGAAATGGATCCCTGGCCCCCGCTATCTCCTTCGGCTTCGTTATCGGCTCCGTGGCCAATAATTGCTGGTCGCATGGCTGTTAGCTTGGGTTACCTACTTTGGGTCTTTTGTTAACCAATTTTGCTTTGTCGGTGTCGATCTAGCTTCTGTTGATGATGAACTCTGTCATTCGTCATGAGTAGATTGTTTGTAGGGTGTTTCCTTCGCCTTGATCCCCTGTAAATAAGACGCATTTTTGTACTCTGGTTAACTATTATAAACGAAATCGACTTACTTGGACTTCTTGTGTACTTTGCGTTGTCGCCTTGTTCTTGGCTTAGGTATGGACGAAGCTGGCGTTGGCTGGGGGGATTCTCCCCAGACTTAGGGGCGCAGGAGTCGGTCAGCGAGGGCAGAGCTCCTCGGCTTAGGACCGGTCGGCGTCCGTGCCTGCTGGGGGAATTGCCCCCAGACTTATGAGCGCTGGTGTCGGTCGGCGAGGGCAAAGCTCCTCGGCTTAGGACCGGTCGGCGTCCGTGCCTGTTGGGGGAATTGCCCCCAGACTGATGAGCGCTGGAGTCGGTCGGCGAGGGCAAAGCTCCTCGGCTTAGGACCGGTCGGCGTCCGTGCCTGCTGGGGGAATTGCCCCCAGACTTATGAGCGCTGGAGTCGGTCGGCGAGGGCAAAGCTCCTCGGCTTAGGACCGGTCGGTGTCCGTGCCTGCTGGGGGAATTGCCCCCAGACTTATGGGTGCTGGAGTCGGTGGGCGAGGGCAAAGCTCCTCGGCTTAGGACCGGTCGGCGTCCGTGCCTGCTGGGGGAATTGCCCCCAGACTTATGAGCGCTGGAGTCGGTCGGCGAGGGCAAAGCTCCTCTTCCTCCTCCAGTGAGGCGGCGGTCCCCAACCTTTCGTGCTATTAGTGTCATGTCAACTCCGTCGGGGTTTTAAATGAAGATAATAAAAGGAATGCATTTGTACTCTCAAGAGTCCTGCCGGACCGGTACATTTGGAGGAAATGAAAAAAAAAGAAATGAAGCTAGACAGAGGGATGTAAACTTAGATAACTCCCTCATACTAGGCCGCTTCCGGGGGGAGAGACGTCGCCCGCTCACTCTATGATGCGGAGGGGGCCTTGGATGGTGTTGATCTTCTTCCCCTTGTCTGGCTGTGTGGAGGTCCCTTCTCCGTGGGCCGGCTCGTCAGCCTGATTCCTGGCGTGCCCTCGGCTCATCAGCTTCTCAATGTCCTTTTTCAAATGCCAGCAATCTTCTGTGTCATGACCATCGTCCTTGTGGTACTTGCAATACTTCTCCCTGTTCTTCCCGCCTCTTTTAGCCTTCGGTGGGGGGCGATCAGCTCGCTCTTCCTTCTGTACTTGGGCGAGAATGGCGTCCGGGGTGGTGTCCCTCGCGCTTTCTCCCCGCTGCCTGTTCCTCTGCCTCTTCTCGGTCCGGTACCCTTCGGGGCTAACTCGTCCGCCGTCGCCGCGCTTGGTCCCTCGAGCGGCTTTTCCTGCATCCTCGGCCAAGGCCTCCTCGGTCAGCATGAAGCGTTCGGCCCTTGCCATGATCCCGGGGAGGTCCTTCGGGGGGTCGTTGTGTAGGGACTTCTTGAGGCCCCTGTGGCGAAGTCCTTTCTTAAGGGCCGTCTGGACCACCAGGTCGGGTGGGTTGTTCACGTTCAGCCTTTCCGCATTGAAGCGGCGCATGAACTGTCGGAGTGGCTCGGCCGGGCCTTGCACTATGTTGAACAGATGTTCAGCACCAGGTTTGATCAGCCTCCCCGCCATGAACTGTTTGCAGAACAACTGGGCGAGTTGTTCGAAACTGTCGATGGAGCGGCCGGGCAGGCTGTGGTACCAGATCCTCGCCGCTCCCCTGAGAGTAGAATAGAAGCCCCGGCAAAGCAGGTCATCGTCAGCTCCCTGGAAGGCCATGTCCCCCTCGTAGTCCATCACGTGGTGTGCCGGGTCTCCTATTCCGTCGTACTTTCCCAGCACCGGGATCCTGAATCGAGAGGGGACCCGTGCGTCGGTTATTCTCCGTGATAAGGGACACCGGTCTCCGTGGATGCCTCCGGGGATGCGGTACTCGCCTGCCTCTGGATCGATCGGGGGTGGAGGTAGCACCGGCGCCAGCGGGGCTGGCTCCGCAGCCTTCGCCACGCTGGGGGTCGGGCTGTCCCGACGCTCCCGCCTCCTCCTGCGGGAGCTCCTGCTCCGCCGTGATCGGTCTCTCGAGTGGTGTCGTTCGCTTCTCCTGCGGCGGGACGACCGTGATCGACGAGACGATGCCGTCCTCGATTCGCCGTCCGTCCCTTCGGTCTCTCTTCGGCTCCTTTCACGATAGGGTGAGGAGGCGCGTGACCTCGCCTGACGAGAGCCGGACAACGTGAACCGACGCTCCGTGTTCGGTTTCTGGGCCCCGTGGTCGTCGACCACGGCAGACCGCAAGTGCGGGGGATCCCCTGTCCATCGATGGCCATCGTCCAACGTGCCCCTGTTGGGCGGCGCCGGGCCGACGAGTTGCTGCACCGTCGCGACCAACATCTGGAGGCTTGCGTTGGTCTCCTGAGCCAGGGCGCGGAGTTGTCCTTGCCTGGCCAGTTCTGAGCCGCCGGTCTCTTCGGTTGAGAGGGCATGGTGGTCGCCGACGGGCATGTCCTCGGGGTTGCCATTCGATGTGTCATTCCCCTCCTCAGGGATGGGGGGCATGCGCTTCCTTCCGTTGCTGGCTCGTGCCATTGTTGGTGTGGTTTTCTGCTTTGTGGGATGATTTTCAGGTTCCCACAGACGGCGCCAGATGTTTCAGAGTGTTTTCTCACTACAAAGCGTTGACCGTGGAGAACCCGGTCAACGTGGTCAAGGGGCCCGCTTTGGGTCCCTTGGGGGCTTCGAATTGGTGCAGAAGGGGCGAGGGGAAGCCTCGGCCCTGGTTGAGACGCTCGGCCTCGGATAGACGTGCTCGGCCTCGGCTGGAAGGGGGACGAGGGGTAGCCTCAGTCGCCCGGGTTGATGCACGGCCGACGGGCGGCGAGGGGGAGTCTCGGACCCGACTAAGACGCTCGGCCTCGGTAGGGCGTGCTCGGCCTCGGCAGGCTGACGGTGAGGGGAAGCCTCACTATCCAGTCGATCGAGTGGTCGGAGAGGGGCGAGGGGTAGCCTCGGCCCGTTGATCAGCTGTCCACCTGCGTAGACGAGAACGCTCGTCAGGGGGCCGGACCTTGGTTCCGGCCAAATCCCCTCCGATGCCTAAGTCAGATAGTGATCTGAGAAAGGAGGCCCGGCGGAGACGGTTCGACTCGTGAGGAGATCGTAACGGTGTCTCTCGGCGCGAGCGGGGGAGGAAGGAGATGAATTGGGGGAACGAGGTCGTTGATGGAGTACCTTAGGTTTTGTTACCTGAGATGCGGTCCCTTTCTTCTTCGTCTTCCTAGCCCTTTTGTAGAGCTCCCAGCGTGATTGCCTCTGGCCCACGTCCCACGCCCGCCCTCGATCGTGCCCCATCAATCCGCCCCCTCGCCGCCGCTCTCTTCGCCATGCCAGCACCTCCCCATTACCGCCATTTAGTGGTCGCGCGTCCGGGGGAGCGGTTTTCGCAGGAGTGGGCGAGTGACCAGCGGGTTATCGGGGCCGGGTCGGATCGGCATTCGAGAAGATCCCTTATAGGGCCTTTGTTCAATGGGCTTGAGGATGCAGATGGGCTCTCGACCAGTGGTCGGGCTCCTGGGCTCGTGTCTTTTGGGTCTCGGTCAAATAGGCGTAACGGCATGGATGCTCGGTAAGGCGGTCGAACTCATCTGGTCGGCCTCCTCCTGGGTCAGTCGCCATGGTCTGGTCGGCCTCTTGCTGGGTGGGTTGGCCTCGTCTAAACACAGCTCTAGCTTTAGCCCCGGCTCCAGCTTTAGCCCCAGCTCCAGTTCCAAATCCAGCTCCAGCTCTAGCTATTGTCGGGATCCTAGCTACGGCTCCAGCTATTGTCTGGATCCTAGCTCCAGCTCCAGCTATTGTCTGGATCTCAGCTCCTGTTCCGGCTCCAGCTCCCATCTAGGTCCTAGCTCCAACTTGTCCAGATCCGCTTTCGCTGGCCACGATTCCAAACACAATGTGGCGGCAAGCTTCACCTGGTCTAATGGGCTCTGATCTAAAGAGGTGCCCATAATGGATCGACTGCTCGGCTAGATGCAGATCAGCATTTTTGGTAGCTCGATAAGGTCACCCATCTCTGAGTAAAGGAGTTTAGGTGAAGGGTGCTTGTCATGATGATGTAGTCAACAACATGGCCCTCGAGCTACTGTTGAGACAATCAGCAAGCTTGAACAACGGCAAGGATGCATGGCGGGTCTTGGTTGGTAGATCTGCCCGCATCAAGGGTCTGCTCGGTCGGTGAGGTAGTTCGGGTTCCACCGTGTGTTATCTTGACCCCCTTATGGCTCGGGTTTGCCTTGAATGGTGGCAAACTCGAGTCGTCGGAAATTCCTTTATGTTGTGGTAGTTCCACATGCTCAGACTGAGGTGGTTCTGCAAGCTTAGCTAGTTGGACAGGCGTGAGAAATACCATCGGCAGCTTGTCATTGTCGAACTCCTTCTAGATGGGTCGGCCTGGTCTAGTCGGCCTCCTCCTGGATCGGCCTCCTCCTGGATGGGTCGGTTGGAATGGTCGGCCTCCTCCTGGGTCATCCTCGTCCACTGCAGAGGAGGTGGCTGGGTTATCTCGAACTTCTTGCTAGGGGCGTTCTGAGCTCGGCTTGGAGACGAGGTAGTTTCGGTAGCCTGCATGCTTGGGCGGATCAGCAGGTTGATCGGTAAAGCCAGTATAAGCTTCGTAAGTTTAGATGTGATTCGGAGACGGGGAAAGAGAGCTCTGTGTCACCTCTTCCAACACGGTCATCGCCACACGTGCTGTCATATGAACAGATGTTGCTACCATGAAGTCATCAAAAGAGCACAGGTGCTATATTGGACCGGTGGGTTGTAATCATCTTGAACCAAGACTGGTGGAGAGAAGGTCAGAGGGATAACTGGCGACATCCTCCTCTCATGATCTTCAAGTGTCTCCTGCAGGAACCTTGAAGAGATGGAATCTTCGTGACATCCTCCTCTCATGATCTTTAAGTGTCTCCTACAGGAACCTTGTAGTGATCGGTCATTATTTCCAAAGTAATGGTAGCAATGAACAGCAGTAGATCAGTCGCCATGACAATGCCGAGGGTCAACCGATGCACATCACTCATCCATGGGCGCAGCCAGGTTGTGGGGAACCTTGATAAAAATCTGTTTGTTTGCGATTGTTATTTATTCAATTGCATTCACATTCCGCTACTTAACTTTATTATTGCAAGTATTATTTTGTGTTGATTAGGATTAATAATATGTAACTCTTTATTAATTCTAGGGAGATTTCTAGAGGAAATTTAATTTCTAAAAAACAATATTCACCCCCCTCTAGTGTTCTCTTTGCCATCCACAGGATCCAACACTTGGTATAAGAGTGAGGTTATAGATGGCGTCAACCGGTTGTTCCCCGAAGGTCAAATCAAGCAACCGACCACCACTTCTTAACAGATCAAATTATGGATCTTGGAAGAATCGTATGCAAATGTCCCTTCTCTCTATTTCTTACGAGCTATGGAAAATGGTGGAGAACCGCTATAAAGCACTCACTCTTGAGGAAGAAAAGTGGACCAAGAAGGAGACGGACAAAGTGTCTCTAAATGCCAAGGCGATGTCCATTCTATGTTGCGGCCTTGACACAACGGAGTCAAGTCGCATCTACATGGCTACCTCCATGCACCAAATATGGAAAATCCATAAGGTAACACATGAAGGTAACCAAAACATTAAATCGTCAAAATCTTCTCTTTTTTTATATGTATGAACAATTTATGATGGAGAAAGGCGAGAACATAACGGAGATGTACACGAGATTTACAGAGATCGTCAACACACTTGCAGGATTGGGAAAGAAGTACACACAAGAGGATCACGTGTGCAAGATCCTTAGATCTCTTACTCCCGAATGGCAATCCAAAGCTTCGGCCATTGAAGAAGGCAACGTCACTTCAAAGCTAACCTTAAAGGAGCTCATCGGCAATCTAATCGCGTATGAACTCCAACTGCAAGAGACAAAGACCAAGGAACACGGTGAACAGAAGAAGAACCTTGCATTCAAAGCCACATTGGATATAGAGGAGTCTGATGATGAAGTCAATGATGAGATGAAGAAACAAATGGCACTCATCTCCAAAGGATTCAAGAAAATCCTAAATGCACGTAAGTCCTACAATCGTTAGTTCAATTCCACTAATGATGTTATTTGTTGTGAATGTAATAAGTGATGTGTCATTATATTTCACGTTTTATCTATATGATTACACGTCAAAATGATTGCTCACTTACATATTTCATACGCTTTTATGCTCATAATTGGAACTATTGTACTTTAAGAGCATTTGGTTGCATTTCAGGGAATATCGAGCGATTTGGAGTATATTGGATTGCGTGCACGCTTCGACACAGAAACTCCTGAGGCACCGTGTTCGGTGATTCAAAACTGCTAGGGAGCAAGGAAGGGGTAAGAGAGAAGGGACGAAAAAGAGGAGAATGAAGACAGCATGGTTCTATAATACCATGACTCATGGATTCCAGGTCACTCGAACGAGCTATGATACGGCAAAGGAATCGAGCGATCCAAAGTGCTGGAAACAGGACAGCCGTGCACTCTTTTCAAATCTTCTATCACCTAGAATTTTTCAGTATTTTTCTGATATTTTTCCCAGATAGTAGACTTCAAGACGTTCCAACGCCACCAAGAATGCGCCAATCGGAGGTCAGATGAGCACTGGGAAATTTCTGCAAGCTGATGCTGCAGTGCTAAAATCTGTTTTCAGCCACCTACTCGACCGAGCAGAGTGATAACTCAACCGAGCAGCTACCTACTCGACTGAGCAGACCCTATTCGGTCCGAGCAGGCAGAGCATGGTTTTGGGGAAGAATCTGGGCTTCCTGACGACTCGACCGAGCAGCTACTTACTTGACCGAGCAGACCCTACTCGGTCCGAGCAGGTAGAGCAGCGTTTTGGGGAGAATCCAGGCTTCCTGACAACTCGACCGAGCAGGGGGCTATCGACCCGAGTCGCCGCGGGCCCAGAGCTTAAGTTGCGCCCAGAGCAGGGGGATTTTTGGGTTGTTTGCTAGGGTTTTAGGGGAGAATATATATGTGAGGGGTAACCGTCATTAAATAGAGGACTTTTGGAGAGACTTTTTTTAGAGAGTTTTTAGAGGAGTTCATGGAGACTTTCTTTTGGAGTTAGGCCATGCCATAGGCCCCTCCCATGTATCAAGCTAAGTATTTCTATTCGTTTGAATTATATTTTAGTTCTTCTTATTGTTTTTCTATGATGCTAGTAATGATCTCTATTGTTTTCATAATGTTTGCTAAGCATGAGTAGTCTTTTCTAGGGATAATGGATTAGCCCTAGGATTTTAGGATTTAGATGCAAAGATAGGATTTCTATGATGCGTTGGATATAAAGGGGGAGTACTTTGGTTGATCCAGCCAAATCCCTAGGAGAACTCGTACTGAGATCATGCCCACGGTCTGTGGAATTGATTAGCTTAAGGAGTATCTTAAGGATTAAATTAGGGAGTTAGTGGATCCAATCAAGACTTGTGACCATGCACGGCTCGTGCCTTGAGGGGATCCACCGATGAACTATATCACTAACTAACGGCTACCGCCATTGTGTCAATGAGAGCCACCAAAGTACCTCGAAGTTCTAATCCACGAGAGTGGTACGAGCTGAGAGATCGACCACATAAAACTGATGCAATGTAAGAGTCCTACCCTAGCATCGATATCTGACGATCCTAGTGGCTCCTAAGGCCTTAGTATTTTTATATTTTATTCTTTTATATTGTGTGGAATCCCTTGTTTGCGACGTTTAGTGACACAACCTTCGCATCCATCACCATTACGACCCTACATACTCCACATCCACCAATAAACCCACAAGTCTAACTCAACCTAGGAGTAGATATGTAGTATAGCACCGCTTCCCCGTGTTCGATACCCGCTTGCCACTATACCGTGCGCTTTGCGGTAAACGATATTGTTTCGGAGTTAATTCCGGCCAATCAAGTTTATGGCACCGTTGCCGGGGAGGGGTTCCGCCATATTATCTATTTACCACAATTAGGTTGATTAGATTGCGTTAAAAACAACTAAAACTAAAAAACAATAACTAAAAAAACAAAACAAAACGGAGAGAGATTTTTTTCCCACCACCTGCTATTATTATTATCTCTATCTCTATTTATATCGCTGACGACTTTTCCTGGTTGCCTACTTTACTTGATCAGGAACAGTTGATGCAGCGACAGTGCTTCCAAAGATGCGACCGGGATCTATACGATCCTTTACATATCTCGCTACATTCTATCAGGTTGAGGAGAGTCCTTCAGAGAAGCCTTGTGCAAGTTCGAAAGAATGTTAGGAATGTTCCAGACGAAGTCAGACCATGATGTAAGGACTCTGTCTATGGGGAAAACACTAGAAGGGGGGATGATTAGTGTTTATGCAAATTTAAAAGGAATTTACGCCGAATAAAATGCAATCCAACAAATAGTGCGAAATAGAAAAACAACCCAAAAAGAAACACACGTAAACGCAGAGATGTTTCAAGGGTTCGGATTACCCAAGTCAACTCCCGACTTGTTCCCGATAATCTTACGACCCTACCACCCGGATACCACCGGATACTCAAGTTAGAACCCTAACTTGAGGTTTCCTTAAAGCCCACTTGTAGCAACCCTACAAGTGCAATCGAATACAATCGATGTCCTTGACTCCCACAACCAGGGAGCAAGCAAAACCACTCTCACAACTGAGAGCACAACTTAAATAACGAAAGTTATGAAATAATGAAAACAACACTTACAATCACCTATGCCTTGAAGTAGAACTTGAAGGTGGAGTGTGATGTGTGTTGAAGAACTCTCTTGGAAGAGAGGAGAAGCCCTTTCTTTTGACTGCACCAATTGCCTAGAAGATCACTCTTTGGTTCTAGGTTGGAGAGCAAGAGAACAAGATTTGGAAATACTTAGGGCTTTAGATTTGAGAGCTTTGATCTTTGGAAATGAAAGCTTGAGAGATTTTGCAATGAATGAGTAACCTTCCAATGGAACAGTAAAAGTTCTATTTATAGTTTTCTCAAATCCACAAAACAGTTTAGGCAAAAACCCAATTGGAATCCGTGAGAAAAATCTCAACGGATTGAATCTGAACTTGCGACAGTCGACTATTGAACAATCCACAGTCGACTGTTGCACAGTCAGCAAGGGTAGGTGAGAATTTATAACGGTAACTTACCACATGGACAGTCGACTGATGAAGCAAAGACAGTCGACTGTTAAACCAACAGGCGACTGTAATTTCTCCGACAGGCGACTGGCCGAGAGATGTGTAAGTTAGACAAATACTGGAAATCTCACAAGTAACAGGACAGACGACTGATGCAAAGAACACAGTCGACTGATAATCAGAACAGGCGACTGTAAATCCTTAAACAGACGACTGTCAAAAGCCTGAGAAATTTCCAGAGAGCTGAGTCAAAGAAATGACTCACAGACAGACGACTGTTGCAGCATAGACAGTCGACTGGCCGTAAAAGTCAGATCAACAGAGTTTGGGCAAAGGATAGACATGCGACTGATTTACAAATCACAGTCGACTGTCACTAGGACAGTCGCCTATGAATCGTTCATCAGTAGTCTATACGAAATAATCAGAGAAGGCCCAAAAATATATTGTAATAGTCTGTGCATAACAGGCGACTGTAGAACAAAACACAGTCGACTGTTTTTGAGGCAGGCGACTGTAAACTGTTCAGCAGTCGACTGTTATAAACAATCCTAGCACAATCAATAAGGAAATAAATTGGGATCATAGGACAAATGATCTAATGAAGTCCTATGACTGAATGTAGATGTGTGTGAGTGCTCCATCAAAGTTCTACTTCTAAGCTACATACTAGAAGAGATAAAAGAAAAATTACATTGACAAATAATCTCTTCTTTCCATCGTATGAGCTTGAAGTCTTCACGGAGCTTCAATTATAATCTACGATCATCCAATTCATGTCATTTGCCTTCAATGAAGTTTGTGAGTCATCCATTGCTAGTATATCTTCATAAACAGCTTAGGCAATGGATTAACTGCAAAATAGGGGATTAGTCACAAGTATTTATGTTTGCTCATCATTAATACCAAGTAGGGAGAAGTCCAATACTCAACATTCTCCCCCTTTTTGATGATGACAAACAAACATAAACAAAAAGATAAATAATTGTGCGCAATGAAAACTTACTCCCCCTACATAGATGTCAATCAAGTTAGTCAACAAATATTTGGGCATCTACATATCAATTGTAGCAAATGAGTAAGAAATGCAAGAATATAGATTCAAAAAATCTAAAAATTACAATCTCTATTCATTGTAATCTTACTCCCCCTGAATCTAAGGCAACTTCAATCTTAGATTCAAGTGTTAGAACATACTTAGCACATTCATTATGAATCTTGTATGTTTATTTCTCTCCCCTTATGGCATTATCCAAAAAGGTGGGAGCAAATAACAACAACAATAACAGTGCTAAATGCAAACTAACAACAATCAAGGAGTATAAAGATATATAGAATCAAAACTCATAAAATCACATCATAAACACATGTGAGTAATGGAATTGAAGTCCAATATCAACATTTTAGATGTACACACAAAAATAGTTTCAAAAGTGATTTCACAAATGCATCATACCAGAGATAGCATGGAAAATTGAATATCAAATTTATATATTGTCTCAAAAGCACATCAGAGAGAGTATAGCATACATGGAGACAACATAACATTCATCACACAGATAAGATAAGCAGTATAGCATAGTGTGACACAAGATAAACATCAACATCATATATAGATATATATATATATAAACGATGAGTACATCAACGGATGGACATCTACATGTCCATCACAAAAAGATACATCATGATCAAGACAAAAAAACATCATCATGACAACATCGAAGTACATCCCCATAAAACACATATAATGTCAATATCAACAACATCATCCAGAACCAAAACATCATCAGCAGATGAAACACTCAACCCAAACAAAAACAGACCACACAAAACAAAATCTAGGTCTTCAGGTGAGTGAACAGCAACAGCAGCAATCTCAGTCGATGTGAATGACAGAGGGGTCTGACGGGCGACCAGAAGATCGGAACATGAGCCTAGCAGAGCGATGTATAGGAAAAGCTGGAGTCTTCCTCTTAGAAGACGAAGCACAAAAAACAGATGATTCCACACGATCATGAACAGGAGTCTGGGCAACGGGGGTCGGAACAACAGAAGAAATAGGCACAAAGCCTGGAGGTGGAGGAACATGAGCAGGGGCAGTGTCCTCAGTTTCGCAAACAGAGCCTAAAGTTCAGCGGGGATGGCAAAACCATGATGCAAAAAGGATTTGTACTGAAGCTCCAACAGCAGGTTGAGCTTCTCGTCCATAGAAGTGGAAAGTTTCTCTAGAGCAGAGACACGATCACTCAACCGACCAAGAAGAAAATCCTCGAGGGGAACAGACGGTGGAGAATGAGGAGAATGATCAGCTGGATGAGAAGTGTGTTCAGCAGCATTCTCAGAGGGGATGGGGTCACCGATAGTGATATGAAGAGGTTCTCCAGTAGATGGAGGAGAGGAGGGAGTCGGATCAGGCATCGGTGAAGGAACCGGGTCATCAAGTAAGTCGAGAGAAACTTTAGGAAAGAGATTATCGAAATGAGCCATGAGCTTACTTGACCGATCGAAAGCTAGGTCAAGCAGTCGAGAGCACGAAACTGGTGAGAAACAGATCAAATCACAAGCAGCTCACGAGCAACCACGTGAAAAAGGAGGTAGAGTTCCCATGAAGAAGATTCGAGCGAGAATCTACAGGAAATCGAGTGAAAACCAAGCGGGAAGACGAAGTTGCAATCAGAGGAGAGAGATTCGACGTGGGGAAATGAACAGATTCGTCGAATATAAAAGTTGGGGAAATAATCTGGGCCGTTGGATCAATGAATCGACGGCTCAGATCAAAGCAGTGAACAGTCACGAACAGTAGACAGTCGACTGATGAACAAAAGTCAGTCAACTGGATGAAGTGGTAACAATAAAGCTCAGAAAGATGGGCAGTCGACTGGCAAGTAACATGCAGTCGCATGTCCGTTGGACAGTCGACTGTAAGTTACGCATCAGTCGACTAGCTGAGAAACCATACAGTTCATCAATAAGACAGAGAGCACTGTAACAATTTCGACAGAGAGAACAGTCGCCTGATGAATACAATACAGTCGCCTGTTAAAATAATAGTCGACTGGAAAACAGTCATCAGTCGGTTGTGCGAAAGATAAAATTCTAAGACTGAGGAGATAGAGTAAGGCAGTCGACTATCGAAGGAAAGACATTCGTCTGTCCTGGTCCAAAAATGCACAGTGAGATAGAATTCCAGAGAAAAAGAACACTCACCCTAGGACCTATACTCTAATCACAAATACATCGTAAAAACAATGTAAAAACAATAAATCCATTGAAACACAAATCACTACTATCAATCTCAAAAACTCATGAAATCAATTAAATCACAATTGCCTTTCTTAAACACATATATATAATAAAGCACATGAAGATAGGCAACAAAATGATATGAGCTCAAAAAGAGTTATAACATGTATATTGAGGTTCTAGATTTCAAATTCACCCATGTTTCCTAATTCTCCACGCAACCTCATAAATGAATCTTCTTTAAGAGGTTTTGTGAAGATGTCAGCAATTTGTTTTTGGGTTTCAATGTACTCTAAGATGATGTCCTTCTTAGCTACATGAACATTTATAAAATGGTGTCTCACGTCTATGTGTTTGGTACGAGAGTGGTGTACCGGATTCTTGGAAAGACATATGGAACTTTGGTTATCAACCATGATCGAGCAAGTATCACAGTTGACACCATAGTCCATAAGAGTGTGTCTCATCCAAAGAACTTGTGTACATGCAAGACCCGCGGTAATATATTCCCCTTCAGTCGTGGACAATGACACCGAATTCTGTTTCTTAGAAAACCAAGAAACTAAGGAATTTCCTAAGAAATGGCAAGTGCCACTAGTACTTTTCCTGTCGGACTTGCATCCGGCAAAGTCGGCATCACTATATGAGATTAACTCATATGTGCTAGATTTAGCGTAAAGTAACTCATAGTCTAGAGATTGATTGAGATAACGAAATATCCGTTTAACCGCAATCAAGTGTGACTCCTTAGGTCTAGCTTGATATCTAGCATAAAGGCAAACAGAAAACATGATATCGGGCCTACTAGCGGTTAAGTAAAGTAAGCTACCGATCATACCTCGATATAGACGAACGTCTTCATCTTTTCCGCTTTCATCCTTGTGTAGATGAGTAGTAGTACTCATGGGAGTCCTTTTGCTCGAAGACGATTCCATCCCGAATTGCTTAATAAGCTCCCCTGTGTACTTTGTCTGATGAATGAATGTGTCTTCTCCATTTGTCGAATTTTCAATCCAAGGAAGTAGGTGAGCTCTCCCATGTGACTCATCTCAAACTCATCCTTCATAGACTTGGAAAATTCTTGACAAAGATTAAAGTTAGTAGAACCGAAAATAATATCGTCTACATAAACTTGAATCAAAAGAATGTCATTTTCATAATCTTTAATGAAGAGTGTAGAATCAACTTCTCCCATTTTAAAACCTAAATTCAAAAGAAAGGTCTTAAGTCGATCATACCAAGCTATAGGAGCTTGTCTCAACCCATACACCGCTTTCTTAAGTTTGAAAACATGGTTTGGAAACTTTTCATGAATAAAACCGGGAGGGTGAGAAACATAAACTTCTTCATTGACAAACTCATTTGAAATGCACTTTTAACATCCATTTGAAATAGTTTAAAATTCTTATGGAATGCAAAAGATAAAAGCAACCTAATAGCTTCTAATCTAGCTACGGGGGCAAAAGATTCTTCGAAATCAATACCTTCCTCTTGCCGGTAGCCTTGAGCTACTAACCTTGCTTTGTTCCGTGTGATTACCTCGTTTTCATCCGTCTTGTTCTTGAAGATCCATTTGGTCCCAATGACTTGGTGACCACTTGGAAGAGGTACGAGTTCCCAAACTTCGTTTCTCTTGAATTGAATTAGTTCTTCTTCCATTGCCACTATCCAAGAGCTATCCTCACAAGCTTCTTGGATGTTCTTTGGCTCAATGGTAGAGACAAATTCGCAATGAGAGAACTCTTCAATTCTCAATCTCGTTCGAACACCCACACCAATATCTCCAATAATTTGGTTATGGGGATGATTGTGAACGGTCGGGTAGGCTTTGGGTAAACCTGTATCACTAGGAACAACTTCAACAATTTCGTTAGAAGTGTTAGTCTCAACAATAGAATCATTAATCTTAACATTATTAAGAGAATCACAAAGAGTATCTACATTATCATCATCAACATGAGGAAAATCAAAATCTTCATAAAAAGATACGTGAAGAGATTCCTCAATCGTTGAAGAAGTTTTGTTGTATATCTGATAGGCTTTGCTACGTGTGGAATATCCAACAAAAATTCCTTCATCGGATCTTGGCTCAAATTTGTCTAAATTACCAACAGTGTTCTTTATAAACCATTTTGAACCAAAAATACGAAAATATTTTACTTGAGGCTTTTTATCATAAAATAACTCAAAACAAGTTTTGTTCGTTCGGGGTTTCACTAGGATCCTATTGAGCACATAACATGTCGTGTGCACCGCCTCTGCCCAAAATTGTAGTCCAAGATGACTATCATGGAGCATAGTGCGTGCACACTCAATAAGAGTCATATTCTTTCTCTCTACAACACCATTTTGTGGTGGTGCCCGAGGGAAGGAAAAATTATGAGTTATCCCGGTGTCATCACAAAACTTAGTAAAAGATTCATTCTCAAATTCTCCTCCATGATCACTACGGATAGTGATAATGGTGGATCCTAAGAAATTATGAATCTTCTTTGCAAATTTGGTAAACTCTTCATAAGTTTCATTCTTATTAGTTAAGAATGAAACCCAAGTAAATCTAGAAAAGTCATCGACGACAACTAATCCATAATGAGCATTACCTAAAGAAGCGGTTCTAGTTGGCCCAAATAAATCTAGATGAAGAAGTTCTAGGGGCCTCTTAGAAGAAATCCCTTCTTTAAGCTTAAATGAAGATTTACTTAGTTTACCTCTTTGACAAGAATCACAAAAGTTTTTCTTATTAAAAGCAATCTTAGGAAAACCTTTGACTAGATCATGCTTAGCTAACTTATATAAGTGCTTGAAGTGAACATGACCAAAACGACGATGCCATAACAGTTGTTCACTTGTGTTAGCAACTAAGCAATGTTCTACGGTTTTAGGCAAGCTCAAATAATAAATATTTTTACGCCTAATACCGGAAAATAAAACATTTGAATCACAATCAACAGTAGTACACAATCCTTCTCCAAATTTAACCTTGTAACCTTTGTCACAAATTTGACTAATAGAAATGAGATTGTGACACAAACCACTAACAAGATAAACGTTAGTAATTAAGGGTTTGGAAAGATTACCAACGATACCTACTCCTATGATGGTTCCCTTTTGATTACCTCCAAAAGTGACCGTTGCACCATCCTTGATGCTAATCACTTCGGAGAGCAATGAGGGATCTCCCGTCATATGTTTGGAGCAACCAATATCGAGAATCCATCCTTTCCCTTTAGAGCAAGTTTGACCTTTATTGCTCTTCTTCTTTCTCTTGGGTACCTATATAATATACCATAAGCTTATGGTACCCAATGTTTGTTGGGTCCAAGGGGATTAGCCCTTTGGAAGCCAAGTCCAAGTGGACTTTCGCTTTCCAACATAATTAATATTTCAAATCACATCATGAAAATAGGAATCAACATAAGCATTCCTACCATTAAGACTAGTGTTCTTAGGACCCCAAATAGTGTAAATATTGGGAGTCCTCTTCCTAGTTGCATGCATATGTGTTGGATTTCTATGTGGTGCATGCTTCTTAGGAACATGATTTCTAGCATAGAGATGTGGTGGAGGATATGCATTGTACATTCTAGGATGATTTGTATGCTTGGGAACATGCATATTATATGAAGCATATGAATCATGAATGACATGTGGAGGATGAGCATACATGAAAGAATGATGCGTATGAGCATACGGGTGTATAGGAGCACGTACATGAGTATTTCTCATGTGTGGTTGTGTACTTGTCCATGGGTGCGGAGCATAAAATGTGTCATGATTATCCACTTGTGAAGTAGGTGATTTCCTACGTGGATGAGTGTTAGTGTACATATAAGCATGGCCTTGCTTTTGGTTTCCACCCTTAGTGGGTTTCTTACCAAAAGGAAGAGAAGGTGAAGTGGTGACTTTCTTGGTAGGTTTGCTACCTATAGTGTCTTTGACACCACTTGTGGATGCACCGACGAATGCCTCACAAATCCTATAGTGACACCACTATAAGAGGTGCGATCATTTGATGCATTCGCTTTTACAAATCCAAGACCAACACGATGTGTGGCCGGAAATTGGTTTGCAAGCAAATCATCCAATTGTCCTTTTTCTTTATTGAATCTCGCAATACGGGAGGACATGAGCTCATATTTCTCCTTTAAAGAAGAAATGTTGGTATCCAAGGTGGACACCCGTGCTTTGAGCTCGTGCACTTGAGTTTTAAGAGAATCATTCTCTAAACTCAATTGTGTGTGACGTGTAACTAGATCACTATTATCCTTAGGATGTGTTTGATCTAGTTGAGATTTGAGGAAATTCACCTCATCTCTCAATGTGACATTTTGAGGGGCTAAGTTTGCTTTCTCAAGAGTTAAAGTATCAACAATGGTGTCATTGTTGATAATGCATGGAATGGATGACTTGCTAATATTCAATTTCTTTAAGCTAGTATACTTAAGCATTAAAGATTGGTATTTAGCAAATAGTTCTTCATTAGCATTGCGAAGTTCATCCATTGTTACCTCGGTGTTATTCGTATCGGAATCACTCTCATCCGAGAGTGGGTCTTCAAGTGCCATGAAGCACATGTGGGCGCTCTCACCCTTCTCATCATCGGAATCGCTTGATGAGTCATCACTTGAGTCATCAAAGGTACCGACGAGTCCTTTCTTCTTGTCTTTCTTGTTCTTGTTGGACTTGTGGTACTTTGGTGCCTTCCACTTTTCTTTGTTGTTTAGCATTGGGCAATCCCTCTTGATGTGCTCTGGCTTATTACACTTATAACAAAGAGAGGAAGTAGCATTAGTAGACTCAAAACGTTTGTTTGATGGAAATTTACTTTTGCGGAAGAAGCGTCGGAACTTCTTCGCCATTTGGGCCATTTCACCCAAATCCATCTCGTTCTCAGATTCCTCACTATCGGAGGTTGATGAATTGGCGTTGAATGCCAAGGCTTTCTTCTTGGCCTCCGAAGGATTCATCATTGCTCTAATCTTTAATCGGTTCTCTCGTCTCACCTCATAAGACATGAGAGTCCCGATCAGATTCACCACGGTGTAGTTCTTCAAGTCATTGACCTCCTCGATGGCGATTGCTCTTCTTTCCCATTTGGAGGTCATCCTCATGATGATCTTCCTTACCTTTTCAGGTTCGGTGTAGATTTGGCCAAGGGCTTCCAATTCATTCGTGATGTCGGTAAAGCGTCCGTACATCGATGCAATGGTCTCATTATCCTGCATATGAAACAAATCGAATTTTTATACAGCAACATATAACTTTCAAGGCTTTACCTTGTTCGTTCCCTTGTGGGTAACGATGAGATGGTTCCAAATTTGATATGCACCCTTACATGTGCATATCATGTTGAACTCATTCGGGTCCAACGCACAATGAAGAGCTTTCATTACTTTAGCATTGTTGACTTCGGTGGACTTCTCGAAAATCGTACATTTCTCAAAATCCTCTTCGGTGGGCTCGACGTACTCCTTGTGGAGAGTTCTCCAAAGTGAAGCACTCCTAAGGAATGTCTCCATCCTACACTTCCAATAGCCAAAATTAGTACCATTGAAACGTGGAGGACGTACCGTAGATTGACCTTCGAAAAGTGTGGACGCTCCATCACGGTCGTGACTGTTGTACGAAGGAGGCGGAGGTATGTTGTTGTTGTTGGATGCCATAGATATAACCTTGCGCTCTGATACCAATTGTAAGGACCCTGTCTATGGGGAAAACACTAGAAGGTGCGTTGAATAGTGTTTATGCAAATTTAAAAGGAATTTACGCCAAATAAAATGCAATCCAAAAAATAGTGCGGAATAGAAAAACAACCCAAAAAAGAAACACGCACAAACGCAGAGATGTTTCAAAGGTTCGGATTACCCAAGTCAACTCCCGACTTGTTCCATGTAATCCTACGTCTCTACCACCCGGATACCACCGGATACTCAAGTTAGAACCCTAACTTGAGGTTTCCTTAAAGCCCACTTGTAGCAACCCTACAAGTGCAATCAAATACAATCGATGTCCTTGACTCCCATAACCAAGGAGCAAGCAAAACCACTCTCACAACTGAGAGCACAACTTAAATAACAAAAGTTATGAAATAATGAAAACAACACTTACAATCATATATGCCTTGAAGTAGAACTTGAAGGTGGAGTGTGATGTGTGATGAAGAACTCTCTTGGAAGAGAGGAGAAGCCCTTTCTCTTGACTGCACCAATTGCCTAGAAGATCACTCTTTGGTTCTAGGTTGGAGAGCAAGAGAACAAGATTTGGAAATACTTAGGGCTTTGGAATTGAGAGCTTTGATCTTTGGAAATGAAAGCCTGAGAGATTTTGCAATGAATGAGTAACCTTCCAATGGAACAGTAAAAGCTCTATTTATAGTTTTCTCAAATCCACAAAACAAATTAGGCAAAAACCCAATTGGAATCCGTGAGAAACATCTCAATGGATAGAATCTGAACTCGCGACAGTCGACTGTTGAACAATCCACAGTCGACTGTTGCACAGTCAGCAAGGGTAGGTGAGAATTCATAACGGTAACTTACCACGTGGACAGTCGACTGATGAAGCAAAGACAGTCAACTGTTAAACCAACAGGCGACTGTAATTTCTCTGCTAGGCGACTGGCCGAGAGATGGGTAAGTTAGACAAATACTGGAAATCTCACAAGTAACAGGACAGACGACTGATGCAAGGAACACAGTCGACTGTTAATCAGAACAGGCGACTGTAAATCCTTAAACAGACGACTGTCAAAAGCCTGAGAAATTTCCAGAGAGCTAAGTCAAAGAAATGAATCACAGACAGACGACTGTTGCAGCATAGACAGTCGACTGAATATACAGCATTAGTCGACTGGCCGTAAAAGTCAGATCAAACAGAGTTTGGGCAAAGGATAGACAGGCGACTGATTTACAAAACGCAATCGACTATCACTAGGACAGGCGCCTGTGAATCGTTCATCAGTAGCATGTGTGAAATAATCAGAGAAGGCCCAAAACTATATTGTAATAGTCTGTGCATAACAGGCGACTGTAGAACAAAACACAGTCGACTGTTTTTTGAGGCAGGCGACTGTAAACTGTTTAACAGTCGACTGTTATAAACAATCCAAGCACAATCAATAAGGAAATGAATTGGGATCAAAGGACAAATGATCTAATGAAGTCCTATGACTAAATGTAGATGTGTGTGAGTGCTCCATCAAAGTTCTACTTCTAAGCTACATACTAGAAGAGATAAAAGAAAATTACATTGACGAATAATCTCTTCTTTCCATCGTATGAGCTTGAAGTCTTCACAGAGCTTCAATCATAATCTACGATCATCTAATTCATGTCATTTGCCTTCAATGAAGTTTGTGAGTCATCCATTGCTAGTAGATCTTCATAAACTGCTTAGGCAATGGATTAACTGCAAAATAGGGGATTAGTCACAAGTATTTATGTTTGCTCATCATTAACACCAAGTAGGGAGAAGTCCAATACTCAACACATGAGTGGGATGGTTCCAAGCTATTTGATATCTTCGCTAGAAGGCTAAAGAGACCCTCACGTGAGTTTATGGAGAGGATGCAAGTGGGAAAGTTTAGTGATCTGCAGTTGGCAGCAACCTTGGAGCAAATGATAGATGATGCTCGATCTATCGGTTTGCTAACCGTTATGGTAGGTAAACCATCCGACCAAGTATTCATCGATTTTATTATGGCTAATATCTCTGGTGCAGGTACTATCATAAATGGAGTGTATGCTTCACTTGAAGGTGATCTTATCCACCTTTACACCATCAACACTCCACAAATAGAGACATCCGAGCTGCCAGAGGAGGACACATATATGGACCTATTGAGAAGCATCGTGGTCATAGTTCGATAACACCGGTCCATTAACAATAATGGCATGTGACCCTTTTGAGCTTGGATTTCAAAACTTTGTTACTCATCGTATCTCTTCCACATGCACAATTGATGATGGAGTCTATGCTCTAGTTGAGGGGCACAAGACCTACTTTTATACCGTGGCTGAGATACAGGAACCCATAGAGCCACCTGCACATACTATTGAGAAGGCCAACCCACATTATAGGGTGCCTCGTGTTCCAAGACGGAAAGGAAGAAGAAGGCATAAAAAGGAGAAGATTAAGTTTACATTGCCTTCGATACCTGAGGAGCCCGAGGAGGAGGCTTAGGCAGTGCGTTGTGAGAATATGAACGTTGTCACCTCCGACGAGACAGTGACACCCGACACGATTGCAGTTACTTCTGATGAGATAACTGAGACGATACACTCGGGGAGTATCACTGCAGAGCTGGAGGTTAATGTTCAAGATGAGGCCACAGAGAAGATTGCACCACCCCCACCTTCTACGGAGGCTGAGCATCCCTCAGAGGATCACCCACCAGAGCTTACTACTCCTACTCAGAGAGATCTTTTTACCCCCTCGTTTCCTACATTTGATTCTCATCCCATGTATGATGTTTTTTATGATTCAGATTTTGATGACTCATTGCGCCTTTTGCAGTATACACATACATATGATCAAGAGGTACGATGGGACGCATACGAGGAGGAGAGCAAGGAGTTAGCACCCATGGATGATATTGAACATGATTAGGAGGTGCGCTGGGACTAGTCTGACGATGATGAGGAGTTGCCTGATGAGACCCACGCTTATATGCCAAAGCTACATGAACAACCAGAGGCGAACACCGATGAGTTGATTGACGTGGTGCACGAGAGTAGAGGTTTATTTACAGGGAAGTGTTGTCAACCGTCTTTAATTTTAAATACTTATATTGATGACCCTCACTAGAATACATTTATTTTGGGGAAGAATTTTCCACATCAGATTGATGCGGCTTATCTCTTGTAGGGTACATGTGGAGTCCTTGGAGAGATGCTGGGAGCCGCATTGCTGAAATCTGATAGAGCCCGTGGAGATACGCAGCTGGCGGAGCCACGAAAAGTGCAGATAGAGCAGTTGCCTGCACCGGCAAAGATATTGGACCCGTCTTTTGCTATAGGTGATACCAATCTAGTAGTATAGATATAAAGTAGAATTTTATGCTTTAAATAATCACGAATCCTCTCGGCAGCGAAAGGACCGTATAGGATTTTATATGATTTCTTAGTTTAATAAATTCACCCCATATGATGGCTCAATTATCTTTTGCACCCAACCCACTATTTATCATCCATGCCCACCCTTGTATTTGGTGCCTATTTCGCATCTCTCCCCAATTTTTATGTGATGACTAAGCTTGGGAGTGAGAAACTATTTTGTTGAGTGCCCTCCCATCTTGTCGTTGTCCTCTATTTATATCATACACACATTGAGAACAATGTGATGTTTAAGCTTGGGGGAGTGCATAATGCACGTTCTTTGCTTCATCGTGAAACACACTTCGAAATTTCCATTTGAACCATGTTCACTTCTATATTTACGTCTCATATGCTTCATTTTCTATGAAATATCGTGGATTTATTTTTTTATGAACTCTGATATCTGTTGGACTAGAGTTCGATTCCTTAATTAGTGTATCTTTGTTAATATGTTTTTTCATAGTAGAATCCATAGTTTCACAACTATATTCTCGAAACGGTTAAGGTAAAAATGAATGAATCAAATCTAAAAATCATTTGACTCCTGCGTGATTTGATTGATAATTCTATTGCTCCATGGATGTTTAGTGATTCAAAAGAGATAGGATAACCACACGACAACCAATGTAGTGATGATTAGGATTCCTGAAACCGAGCCATGTCTAGATTCTATGCTTTTTCTTTTTCTTTTGTGAATAGCCAATAAATGATCTTTAATCATGTTTTGCATTCCATCGCATTTGCGTGGGTTTGCAAAAATCCCAATAATGCAAAAATCAAACAAATATCCTGAATAATATGCCCTAGTGGTTCTTCGTAACCCAATGCCCTAAGACCGTCTAGTCTGGAATGCATAGGCCGCTTTTTGTATATATTGAGTTATCTCGCGTATATAAAGAAAGAAAAACGTATATGAAATATTTGTATAGCCAAAAACAATATAAAAGTACAAAAATCTCATATCCTTATCTCCATTTCTATATAGAACAAAGACATCGCCAAGTTGATGGGTTCTAGGAGCCTTGAAATGGTCGTAGTGTGGTAATGCCTTACCTTGATTGAATTTGCTAAATTCATTCCATGAAGTATAACAAAATACCACGCATGTTTGAAAATGTTTGATCATGACATAATATACTGCTTAGAGAATGAGTTGGGGACATTGGTTTCTGATGTGTCATTATATTCCATATTTTATCTATTTGATTACACGTCAAAATGGTTGCTCATTTACATATTTCATATGCTTTTACGCTATTATTTGGAACAATATGACTTTCGGAGCGTTTATGTCCATTTCAGGGATTTTGGAGCAATTCGGGACCCATTTTTAATATGGACACATCCGGCATGCCTCTGTGCCCGTTGGCGAAGCTCTACAGGAGTTCGTCGAGTTTTGGAAGCCTACGAGTGGAGTAGAGGAGATTTACAGGAGTAGAGGAGGAGTTGGGAGCTGCTCCAGATGTTTTCACAGGTGACTCGATCGAGCAGAGCAGCTGCTCGGTCAAGCTGATGCATGAAGAAGAATGAAGAAGAATACGCACGCTGCTCGACCGAGCAGTATGGTGAGTCGGTCGAGCAGCTCCCAATTCTGAATCTCAATCAACATCCGACTCAAGCCGAGCATATCTCATGGCCACCGAGTCAGTGGGCTGCTCGACCGACAGAGTGACATTTTTTGGAGAGGCCCGACTCACTGACGTACTCGACCGAGTACGGAGGTGACTCGACCGAGCAAGGGGGGACTCGACCGAGCAAGGGGAGAGTCAACCGAGTAAGGTGAAAGCCCAGATTTTCAGACAACCGTGTACTCTTTCAAATCTGCTATCAACTGGGATATTTTAGTATTTTTCTGATATTTTTTCCAGATATTATACTTCAATACGGTTCCAACGCCACCAAGACCACATCAATCGGAGGTCGGATGAGCTCTAGGGAATTTCTGTAAGATGGTGCTGCAGTGCTGAAATCTGCACTTGACCGAGTGTTGTTTCTACTCGGTCCGAGTGCTGATGGGTTCCACCAATAAGTTGCAGCCAGAAACAGATTTGAGCCGAATTGGAGAGGGTTTTTTGGATTATTTTCTAGGGTTTAGAGAGGGGATATATATGGTTTTGTAGCCGTCATTTGGAGGAAGACTTTTTTAGAGATTTTTTAAGGTTGGATCTCATTTTTTCTTAGGAGTTCTTGGAGACTTTATTTTGGAGTTAGGCCATAGGCACCTCCCATGTATCAAGCTAAGTATTCCTATTCTTTTGAATTATATTTTAGTTCTCTTATTGTTTTTCTATGATTTTAGCAATGATCTTTATGGTCTTCATAATATTTGCTATGCTTGAGTAGTCTTTTCTAGGGCTAAGGGATTAGCCCTAGGATTTTATGTTCTAGATTCAAGGATAGGATTTTTATGATGCGTTGGGTATAAAAAGGGTTCTAATTTGGTTGATCTAGCCAAATCACTGGGATAACTCGTACTGAGATTGTGCCCACGGTCGGTGGAATCGATTAGCTTAAGGAGTATCTTACGGATTTAATTAGGGAGTTAGTGGATTCAACCTAGGCTCGTGACCATGCCCATCTCGTGCCTTGAGGGGATCCATCGACGAACTATATCACTACATTGACGGCTACCGGCATTGCGTCAAAGAGAGACCATCCCCATAAACACAATGCAACATAAGAGTCCTAACCTAGCGTCGACATCCGACGGTCCTAGTGATGAGTCCTAAAGCCCTAGTCTTTTATATTTTATTTCTTTCTTTCTTTGTGTAGAACCCCTTGCTTGCGACGTTGAGTAACACAACCTTCGCATCCATCACCATTACGACCCTCCATACCCCACTTCCACCAATAAACCCGCAAGTCTAACTCAACCTAGGAGTAGATCGGTAGTATAGCACCGCTTCCCCGTGTTCGATACCCGCTTGCCACTATACCGTGCGCTTGTGGTAAACGACATCGTTTCGGAGTTAGTTTCGGGTCGATCAAGTTTATGGCGCCGTTGCCGGGGAGGCGTTCCGCCATATTATCTATTTACCCCAATTAGGTTGATTAGATTGCATTAAAAAACAAAAAAACTTAAACTTAAACAAAAAAACAAAACGAAAAAAATAACAGAGAGCGAAATTTTTCCCCCCACCTGCTTTATCTTTATCTCTATCTTCGTGTACCATTGATATCTTTTCCAGTTGTTGTTTTTTACTATTCAGGTACAATGGAGCAATCTTGGGATTATTCAGGCAATGATTTTTCAGAGCAGTATGAGATTCCTATGGAAGACTACGAATATCATCCACAAGACCCATACTATCGGATGGAAGGATATGACCACTACCCAGATTTTTATGCTTACTGCGAATCTTGTGACATAGAGGGACACATGCCCTACGAAAGCCGTGTCTATCTCTTGAGTCCTGACCATCCTCTCAATTTGACACTCAATACATTCATGGCATCGGTAGAGGAGAGCACGGCTGTCAGCGCTATGCTAAATAAGTCACATGATCGTTGGCAGAAAGATATGGCCGAAATCAACAAGTGCCTTTCATATTATGAGCTCGAGGGAGAGACTGAGGATATTGATACTTCTACATCTGAGGAGACAGCGGCTGACATACACGATGCATCCAAGGGCGACACATTCACTTCCATACCCACGGAGCCAGAGCTTGTCACTGAGGAGGTTGTGCATTGGGATAAGGACACAGATATTCATATGGATCCCGAGTGTTGCCCGCCTTCAGTTGAGCTTCCGCAGCCACCTCATTCTTCCATTGACAACGATAAGGATTCGCCTGATGAGACCCATACTAATATGCCAGAGCTGCCTAAAAAGCCTGAGACAAATGACAAAGAACTGCCTGTCGTGGTACATGAGAGCGGAGATGTATTTTTAGAGAAGAATCGTCTACCTATTTTTACTTTACATATTTCTTTTGACAATCTTCTTTGGGAAAAAAAATTTTGGTGAAAGATATTCCACATCGGATTGATGTGGCTTGTCTCTTACAGGATACAGGTGGAGTCCTTGGAGAGATGCTGGGAGCTGCATTGCTGGAATCTGATGAAGCCCATGGAGATACGCACCTGGCGGAGCCGCAGAAAGTGCAGATAGAGCAGCTGCCTGCACCGGCAAAGATATTCGACCCGCCTGTTGCTACAGGTGGTACAAATCTAGTAATGTAGTATTTTATGCTTTCAATAAACACGAATCCTTTCGACAGCGAGAGGACCGTATAGGATTTTATATGCTTTCTTAGTTTAATAAATTCACCACATATGATAGCTCAATTATCTCCCGCACCCAACCCATTATTTATCATATATGGCCACTCTTGTATTTGGCACTTATTTTACCTCTCTCCCCAATTTTTATGTGATGTTTAAGCTTGGGGGAGAGAAACTATTTTTTTTGAGTGGCCCCCTATGTTGTCATTGTCCTCTATTTATATCATACACACATTGAGGACAATGTGATGTTTAAGCTTGGAGGAGTGCATAGTGCACGCACTTTGCTTCATCGTGAAACACGCTTCGAAATTTCCATATGAACCATATTCACCGCTATATTTATGTCTCATATGCTTCATTTTCTATGAAATATCGTGGATTTATTTTTTTATGAACTATGATATCTGTTTGATTAGAGTTCGATTCCTTGATTAGTGTATCTTTGTTAATATGCTTTTTCACAGTAGAATCCATAGTTTCACAACCATATTCTCGAAACAGTTAAGCTAAAAATGAATGAATCAAATCTGAAAATAATTTGACTCCTGCGTGATTTGATTGATAATTCTATTGCTACATGGATGTTTAGTGATTTAAAGAGATAGGATAACCACACGACAACCAATGTAGTGATGATTAGGATTCCTGAAACCGAGCCATGTCTAGATTCTATGCTTTTTCTTTTTCTTTTGTGAATAGCCAATAAATGATCTTTAATCATGTTTTGCATTCCATCGTGTTTACGTGAGTTTGCAAAAATCCCAATAATGCAAAAATCAAACAAATATCCTAAATAAAAGGCCCTAGGGGTTCTTCGTAATCCAATGCCCTAAGACCGTCTGGTCTGGGATGCATAGGCCGCTTTTTGTATATATTGAGTTATCTCGTGTATATAAAGAAAGAAAAATGCATATGAAATATTCATATATCCAAAAACAATATAAAATTACAAAAAATCCCATATCATTATCTCCATTTCTATATAGAACTAAGACATGGCAAAGTTGATGGGTTCTAGGAGTCTTGAAATGGTCGTAGTATGGTGATGCCTTGCCTTGATTGAATTTGCTAAATTCATTCCATGAAGTATAACAAAGTACCACGCATGCTTGAAAACATTTGATCGTGACATATTATACTGCTTAGAGAATGAGTTGTGGACATTGGATTCATTTCTGTAGACTTAGTATATTGCATGATAAACAATAATATGATATAATTCTACTCTCATTTTATCACTTATCAAGTTCATTACATTTATCGAAATCCACGTTATTTTAATTCGAGCGAGATTTAAGTATTTGTTGTGTATATGTGTTCTAATTTCATATTGACGTGTGTTCACGAGATCTTGCATACCTTGGGTTCTTATATTTTCTGAATTTAAGATCAAACCCCTTGTCTCCATTACACGCCACCGCCTCGCATCTCCATTGTATCCATCTCCCGTATTCGCTTCTTACTAGTCTTCCTCGAGGACGAGTAAGAGGTAAGCTTGGGGGAATTTTGATGTGTCATTATATTCCACATTTTATCTATTTGATTACACGTCAAAATGGTTGCTCATTTACATATTTCATACGCTTTTACGCTATTAATTGGAACAATATGACTTTTGGAGCGTTTATGTCCATTTTAGGGTTTTTGGAGCGATTCAAGACCCATTTTGAATATGGACACATCCGGCATGCCTCTAAGCCCGTTGGAAAAGCTCTACAGGAGTTCACCGAGTTTTGGAAGCCTACGGGAGGAGTAGAGGAGATTTACAGGAGTAGAGGAGGAGTTGGGAGCTGCTGCAGATGTTTTTCCAGGCAACTCGACCGAGCAAAGCAGCTGCTCGGTCGAGCTGATGCACGAAGAAGAATGAATAAGAATACGCACGTTGCTCGACCGAGCAATATGGTGACTTGGTCGAGAAGCTCCCAATTCTGAAACTCAATCAACATCTGACTCAAGCCGAGTAGGTCTCATGGCCACCGAGTCAGTTGGTTGCTCGACCGAGCACGGCTGACTCGGGCCGAGCAGACAGAGTGACATTTTTTGGAGAGGCCCGACTCACTGACGTACTCGACCGAGTAAGGAGGTGACTCGACCGAGCAAGGGGGCGACTCGACCGAGCATGAAGGCTACTCGGTCGAGTAAGGTGAAAGCCCAGATTTTCAGACAGCCGTGCACTCTTTTAAAATCTGCTATCACCTGTGATTTTTTAGTATATTTCTTATATTTTTCCATATAGTAGACTTCAATACGGTTCCAACGTCACCAAGACTGTGCCAATCGGAGGTCGGATGAGTTCTAGGAAATTTCTGCAAGATGGTGCTGCAGTGCTAAAATCTGCACTCGACCGAGTGTTGTTTCTACTCGGTCCGAGTGTTGATGGGGTCCACCAATAAGTTGCAGCCAGAAACAGATTTAAGCCGAATTGGAGAGGGTTTTTGGATTATTTTCTAGGGTTTAGAGATGGGATTTATATGGTTTTGTAGCCGTCATTTGGAGGAAGACTTTTTTAGAGAGTTTTGAAGGTTGGATCTCATTTTTTCTTAGGAGTTCTTGGAGACTTTATTTTGGAGTTAGGCCATAGGCCCCTCCCATGTATCATGCTAAGTATTCCTATTCTTTTGAATTATATTTTAGTTCTCTTATTGTTTTTCTATGATTTTAGCAATGATCTTTATTGTCTTCATAATATTTGCTATGCTTGAGTAGTCTTTTCTAGGGCTAAGGGATTAGCCCTAGGATTTTAGGATCTAGATGCAAAGATAGGATTTTTATGATGCTTTGGGTATAAAAGGGGCTCTACTTTGATTGATCCAGCCAAATCCCTGGGATAACTCGTACTGAGATCGTGCCTACGGTCGGTGGAATCGATTAGCTTAAGGAGTATCCTACGGATTTAATTAGGGAGTTAGTGGATTCAACCAAGGCTCGTGACCATGCCCGGCTCGTGCCTTGAGGAGATTCATCGACGAACTATATCACTACATTGACGGCTACCGCCATTGCGTCAATGAAAGACCATCCCCATAAACCCAATGCAATGTAAGAGTCCTAACCTAGCGTAGACATCCGACGGTCCTAGAGGTGAGTCCTAAAGCCCTAGTCTTTTATATTTTATTTCTTTCTTTCTTTGTGTGGAACCCTTTGCTTGCTACGTTGAGTGACACAACCTTCACATCCATTACCATTACCACCCTCCTACCCCACTTCCACCAATAAACCCGCAAGTCTAACTCAACTTAGGAGTAGATAGGTAGTATAGCACCGCTTTCCTGTGTTTGATACCCGCTTGCCACTATATCGTGCGCTTGCGGTAAACGAATCGTTTCAGAGTTAGTTCAGGGTCGATCAGTTTCATTTCTGTCAACTTAGTATATTGCATGATAAACTATGATATGACACTCTATTCTCATTTTATTGCTTACCAAGTTCATTACATTTATTGAAATCCACGTTATTTTAATTTGAGCGAGATTTAAGTATTTGTTGTGTATATGTGTTTTAATTTCATATTGATGTGCATTCACGAGATCTTGCATACCTTGGGTTCTTGTATTTTCTGAATTTAAGGTTGAACCCCTTGTCTCCATTACACGCCACCGCCTCACATCTCCATTTTATCCCTCCCCGTGTTCGCTTCTTACTAGTCTTCCTCGAGGATGAGTAAGAGGCAAGCTTGGAGGGATTTTGATGTGTCATTATATTCCACGTTTTATCTATATGATTACACGTTAAAATGATTGCTCACTTACATATTTCATATGCTTTTATGCTCATAATTGGAACTATTGTACTTTAAGAGCGTTTGGTTGCATTTCAAGGAATATCGAGCGATTTGGAGTATACTGGAGGAGAGCGTGCGCGCTTCGACACCGAAACTCCTGAGGCGCCACGTTCGGTGACTCAAAGTTGCTGGGGAGCAAGGAAGGGGCAAGGGAGAAGGGACGAATGACGTGCGTTTATATTTCATATATTTGCGCACGTTTTCTTCCGTGTTTTTCCATATTTTACCGCCGTCTTATATTCGTTTTCTCGTGTTTTCTTGTTTTCTTTCACTTTTCCATGTTTTTCGTATTTTGCAGGATTTTACTGCATAGGGGACATAAAACGACGATATCATGAGTCCCCGGAGCAACGGGAGGAGTCACGCGTGATCCAAGGGGTCAAACGACGAAGATCGCTTCTTTCAGCCCCTCACCCGACCGGTTGGTCATTTCCAACCGATCGGGTGCTGCACGCGTGCACCACCCGAACACAAGTTGGAGCGGCCAAGAAGTCACCCGGTCGGTTCAGTGACCGGTTCAAATGCCCTAACTCTCTGGAATTCTGACGCTGAATGCCAACCGATCGGGTGACTTTCACCCCACCGGTTCACCTGTAGCCGATTCTCCGAAGCCACGACACGGAGAGATCAACCGACCGGTTCACACGACGGCACGAAGATCCAACCGATCAACTTCAACCTTCAACCGACTGTGCCGTGGTGACCGGGTGGGATCCTATTCTGCGCTGCCGAAGAGACGAAGCAGGTCACCCGATCGGGTGACTTTTCACCCGATCGGGTGATTTCGTATTCTATAAATAGAACCCCTAGGTTTTCCAGAAAGAGGAGTTGTTATTTTTTGCTGTTTTTTCTCTCTCTTGACGGCTGTAATTTTTCAGATATTTGTAAGTTTTTCGATCTTTGTCAAACTTTAATATAGTGTTATTAGCATTGCTCTTACTGCTTTTCAATCTCCTAATCATGATTTTTACGGTCGATTTCTATTTAGATCGATTTTTACTAAATATGTGGGAGTAGTTCCCAAATCTGGGATTTTGGTGGAAACCCCTTCGTGGGCTCTACCCGATGCGTCCATGGGACTAGGAAATCGATAGGGATTAGGAATCTAACGATTACGCGGGGCGTTTTATTGTCATCGTCGGGAAAAAGACCGCCTTTGACCGTTAGGCCAAGGGGGAATAAACTTAGCGGTTGACTCCCTAGCCATAGCTCACGCCCTTAGCGTAGACGTCGAATCCTAGCGCGCGGGAGCGGCAGGATGAGACGTTGGGAGTTATCGGTGCGAGCTTAATGCTCCCGGAGTCGGTCAGTGTTAATGGACACGGGAGTAACCACTGACCGAACCCGGGAAGTCCAGCGTATCATCCTGTGCACCGACCGGAATATCGGGTCCATGGGACGCTGGTACCACTCTTAGAGGCAACGTCTCACCATTAGACCCTAATTCCGATCGTTATCCTACCCGTAGGCCGTACCGACGAGAAGCGCACGATAGGGTGGAAACCAAAGTCCCGGGTTTTTCCTTTATATTGTTTATACATTGCATTCCATTTACCGTGACAACCCATCATTCGATCCGAGCTAGCTCACCCATGGGGTGAATTTGATCCTCTTTGACACAAGCACATCCACGTCTCCCTGAGTTCGACCCCCAAGCCACACTATAACACCGTGCGCTTGTGGTTACAAATATTTAAATCTCACGCCCCCGATCATATCGTTGCACACATCTAGCACGGCGTCAACGAAGAAGAGGAGAATAAAGAAAGCATGGTTATATAATATCATGACTCATGGTTTCCAGGTCACTCGATCGAGATATGATACGGCAAAGAAATCGAACGATCCAAAGTGCTGGAAACAGGACAGCCATGCACTCCTTTCAAATCTGTTGTCACCTGGAATTTTTCAGTATTTTTCTGATATTTTTTCCAGATAGTAGACTTCAAGACGGTTCCAACGCCACCAAGAATGCACCAATTGGAGGTCGGATGATCACTGGGAAATTTCTGCAAGCTGATGCTGAAGTGCTGAAATCTGTTTTCAGCCACCTACTAGACCGAGCAGAGTGACAACTCGACCGAGCAGCTACCTACTCGACCAAGCAGACCCTACTCGGTCCGAGCAGGTAGAGCGTGGTTTTGGGGAAGAATCCGGGCTTCCTGACGACTCGACCGAGAAGCTACCTACTCGGTCCGAGCAGACCATACTCGGTCCGAGCAGACCCTACTCGGTCTGAGCAGGCAGAGCAGCGTTTTTGGGGAGAATCGGGCTTCCTGACAACTCGACCGAGCAGGGGGCTACTCGACCCGAGTCGCCGTGGGCCCAGAACTTAAGTTGCGTCCAGATTGGGCTTTGGGCACGATTTTGAGGGGGATTTTTGGGTTGTTTGCTAGGGTTTTAGGGGAGAATATATATCTTGGGGGTAGCCGTCATTAAATAGAGGACTTTTGGGGAGACTTTTTTAGAGAGTTTTTAGAGGAGTTCTTGGAGACTTTCTTTTGGAGTTAGGCCATGCCATAGGCCCCTCCCATGTATCAAGCTAAGTATTTCTATTCGTCTGAATTATATGTTAGTTCTTCTTATTGTTTTTCTATGATGCTAGCAATGATCTCTATTGTTTTCATAATGTTTGCTAAGCATGAGTAGTCTTTTCTATGACTAATGGATTAGCCCTAGTATTTTAGGATTTAGATGCAAAGATATGAGTTTTATGATGCGTTGGATATAAAGGGGGAGTACTTTGGTTGATCCAGCCAAATCCTTAGGAGAACTCGTAGTGATATCATGCCCACGGTCTGTAGAATTGATTAGCTTAAGGAGTATCTTATGGCTTTAATTAGGGAGTTAGTGGATCCAATCAAGGCTCGTGACCATGCCCGGCTCGTGCCTTGAGGGAATCTATCGACGAACTATATTACTAATTGACGGCTCCTGTCATTGCGTCAATGAGAGCCACCAAAGTACCTCGAAATTCTAATCTACGAGAGTGGTACGAGCTGAGAGATCGACCCCATAAAAATGATGCTATGTAAGAGTCCTAGCCTAGCGTCGACATCCGACGATCCTAGTGGCGAGTCCTAAGGCCTTAGTCTTTTTATATTTTATTCTTTTATATTGTGTGGAATCCCTTGTTTGCGACGTTGAGTGACACAACCTTCGCATCCATCACCATTACGACCCTCCATACTCCACATCCACCAATAAATCCGCAAGTCTAACTCTACCTAGGAGTAGATATGTAGTATAGCACCGCTTCCCCATGTTCAATACCTGCTTGCCACTATACCGTGCGCTTGCGATAAATGACATCGTTTCGGAGTTAATTTCGGGCCGGTCAATAGGCCAGGTCACATGAAGAACAAGTGTACTCTAAAGAAAAACAGAGATAATAGAACGAAGTCGTACAAGGGCAAAAGGCCAAACAGAAAAGCATTTGCAGCTTGGGATAAAAGCGACGATGAAAATGATTCTGATAGCTCATCATCATCCGAAAATGAAGGAGAAGCAAGCAAAAAGAATGAGAAATCTTATATGTGTGCTTCATGGCACGAGGAGATTCCAAGGTAAATTCTAACCCTAACTTTAGTGATATCGATAGTAGTGATAATGAGGAACTTAATTATGAGGAGGAATTTGATAAAATATAAGTTTTATATGAGTTCCAACTCAAAGAGCTTTTAACTCTCAAAAAGATGCATAAATCTTGTGGTTCTTATTCTACTAATCAATAGCTAGAAAAGATTAGGGAAGAGAACCTAGAATTGATTAACAACAATAAGAATTTAATTGAAAAGAATAGGTTGCTTAATGTAGAACTCAAAGACCTAAGAAATAGGTTTGGATAATTAGAAAAAGAACATGGCCACCATTAAGGCAAAGCATGATGACTTGGTTAATAATGTTGCTAGATTCAATAAAGGTAAAGAAAAATTAGATAGCTTGATTAGTTCACAAAGACCATAATCTAGCAAACATGGCTTAGGTTATAATGTGACCAATCAAAATGCTAGGAATTCTCATCATCAAGCTAGAATTCCTAAAACTGAAAATTGGATATGTCAAAGTTTGGATTCCCAAAATTGGAACCGTCTAAATGAAAGACAATTACGTTTCTAGTTTTATGAACAATGTTCATTTTTGTATAGACTAGATTTATTTATGGGAAATCTCAATCCAACTGGGTTTGGTTCCCTCTTGGTTCATTTTTATATTATTATTTGACTAATCACAGGGACCCACAAAGAAAGGGTACCAAAATTATATGCTTGATTTTCAGGTACCAAAATTATAAGGGATTTGTAGAGGACCTCCCAATGAATCTCTAAATCCATGCATACATTAAGGGAGAGACCTAACTTCAATGATGCAAATTTTTAGGGGGAGCCTAATAAGAAATTTTTATTTATTTTTTAATGATGCCAAAGGGGGGAGAGAATATGATAATATTCATTGCATCGTTTTTCTGTTTTTATGCAATATGTTGTCATCATCAAAAAGGGAGAGAATGTTGAATATTAAGTCTCTACCCTGTGGTTATTTTGATGATGAGCAACATATTATTCTTTTAATGTTTTCATTGAGTTTGTGTGCAGGAAATGTAATTTTAATATAGTTTATGAAGCAAAGATGCATTGCACAAATGAAAGACATAAATGAAGGGAGCTCAAACTAATGGAGGTCAAATGTGATGGAGCAAACAACTCAAAGAAGGCTAGGAGCAAATGTGCAAGGAACAAATCAGGTCAAGTTCAAATGAAGTCAACAAGAAGATTTGCACGCTAAAATATAATATATAATTTTGACTTTTATTTGCGTCTTAGGAATTTGTTAAAGCCTTTTGATTAAGCCCTCACACACTTAGAATTATGCCAAAACTGATTTAAAATGATTTAAATTTCTTTTCCTAAGTTTTCGAGCCCAAATCGCATACTAGGAAGTCTCTGGGAGTCGACTAACACCTTGGTAGTCGACTACCAGAAGACAGTCTAGCATCTGGTTAAACGACTAGGTTTTCAAAATCACTTTTATTGCATTTGAAATAATTTGAATTTCAAATTTCAAATTTCAATTCTCCTTGTTTAAATGCATATAAATGTTGGAAAAGTTTTTTTGGAAATAATTTGAATTTCAAATTTCAAATTTCAAATCTCCTTGATTAATGCAAACATATTCTGGAAATAATTTGAATTTCAAATTTCAAATCTCATTGATTGATGCATTTTTGAAATAATTTTTTGAAATGATTTCATCTTTATAAATAGAGGGATTGAGCTTGGGTTTTATACAAGAAAATCTTTAAAAATTGTTCATTAAAATTATTCATTTCAAAATAATTCTATTGCTCAAAAAGCTCTCAAATCTCTCTAATCTCTCACATTTTAGGCCTTGTTCTAATTCTTGTTCTGAAAATTCTTTATTGATTCTATTTATTTTATTGGCTTAACAATACCTTGATTTGATCTCCAAAGCCTAAAGCTGTTATTTTAGATATTCAAACTTCAAGTTTTTTTTATCTTTGTGCTTTCTCATTTATATTCTTTCAAAGATCAAGTCTTGAACATTAATCTCTATAAAGCCCGAGTGCTAATATTTTAGAGAATCAATTTCAAGTTATTTCTTTTGATCAAGTTTATATTCAATATTCTATTTGATCAAAAGGATTTCAATTTTTTTAGCCACGATGTTCATACATATATATATTGGCTATAAGAGTTTTGTGAATTAATTAAAACTTGTTTAATCTGTGTTTTTGAAGTTATATTTTAAAGAGATTTAAACTAAGTTTATTTTTTTGATCTCCAAAGCTTTTAAGTTCTATATCTTTGAGATCAAATCTACCTCTATATCAATCACATACATAAGGGCTTCATCAAGCTGTTATAGGTAATTAAAAATCGTCAAAAGGTTTGTAAATCCTAAGTGGAGGCTAGGTGATGAGTAAATCCTTGTTGTAGGCAAGGTGTTTGTAAAAGTCCTCGTGTTGTGAGGCAAAGGAAAATCCTCATTGGAAGTGAGGTGGTTTGTACTATTTATCGTAAATAGTGGATTAAAACTCGACAGAGATTCGAGGACTAGACGTATCCATGTTGTGGGGAACCAGGATAAAAATCTGTGTGTTTGCGATTGTTATTTATTCACTTGCAATCACATTCCGCTACTTAACTTTATTATTACAAGTATTATTTTGTGTTGATTAGGATTAATAATATGTAACTCGTTATTAATTTTAGGGTGATTTCTAGAGGAGTTTTAATTTCTGAAAAACACTATTCACTCCCTCTAGTGTTCTCTTTGCCATCCACAGGATCCAACAATTATAACTACCTGCGATTGCTCGTATGTGCACGAGAATTTTTATTAGCTTATTCATCCCCCCAAGGCTTAGATCCAGATCCAACAAGTGGTATCATAGCAGGTTAGAGGATATAGGCTAGATTAACCATGAATATCTCTGATTCAGCATTTGCTGAAAGTCAGTTTATTGCCCGACCCCCTAAGTTTAATGATGCAGATTATGCTTATTGGAAATCTAGAATGAAAATCTATTTGGTGTCTATTGATTATAATCTGTGAAAAATTGTTGAAAAGGATATAAACCACCCATGATTAAATTTGAAGACACTGAATTATTAAACTTGAAGATAAATGGGATGATGCCGATTGGAGACTTTGTTCATTGAATGGAAAAGCTATGAATGCTCTTATTTGCTCTTTGGATAAACCTAAATTATCTTACAATGTTTAACTGCGCTGAAAATATGGCATACGTTTGAGTTGACGCATGAGAGAACGTCACAGGTGAAGGAGTCCAGACTTGCTTTGCTCAGCGCTAGATATGAAAGCTTTTGTCCATCAGAGTCCATTAAGGAGATGTTTGCATGGTTCACAAACATCGTCTACAAGTCTAGATCTTTTGGAAAGCCATACTCAAGCCTGGAGCAAATTAGGACGATCTTGCGGGCGTTGCCAAGCTTGTTCCGTCCCAAAGTCAGAGCCATTCAGGAAGCCAAGGACCTATCAAAAATGAGAGTGGAAAACTTGATAGGAAACTTAATGCCCCATGAGCTTGACCTGCAGAGTATCGAAGCAAGAGAGAAACCAGAGGCTGAGGCTCCCAAACCACTAGCTCTTCAAGCTAAGGAAGATGATGACGATGATTGATGAGGAGCAAGCACTGATAGTCCGAGGTTTCAGAAGATACATCAAGACTCCTCAAGGAAGAGCGAAAATGCAATCAAGGCTTAATCAGTCTAAAAAATTTAATCCTGCTAGAAATACCTCTAAACAGAATACTACTGATGATGTTCAATGTTTTAAATGTAAAAAAACAATGACACTTTATGAAGAATTGCCCACAATCAAAGAACAACAATACAGAGAAGAAAGGAAAATCTTTAGCAATAATGTAGGATTTGGATAGCGAAGATGAAACTGAGGAAGAGACTGCACACTCCTTCCTTTGCTTGATGGGAAAACTTGATGAGGCAACCAAAGTTCAACTTATAAATACTGTTAATGAAATGCAAGGTAAAATTGAAAGGCTACAATCAATTATAGAGAAACGTGAATCCACATTAGAAAAGTATAGAAATGCTAATGATGAACTACAACAAGACAATTACAACATGTCATTAAAAATTGATGAACTAAAAGAAAAAATTGATGCATGTGATTTTACCATTAATTTGTTGAAAAAAGAAAAATCTAGTTATGTTGAAAAAGTTGATTGTCTTTCTTGTCCTACTTTGTTAAAAGATATTAGCATGCATAAAGAAAGAGTTACTAAGCTAGAAACTGAAAATAAAGAGCTTATTGAAAAGATGTGCATGCAAAATAATGAGCTTAAAGAAAAAATAATTGATTTTGAAAACAAAACTGAAAACATGAAAAAGAATGAAGATGACAATAAGAAAGCTTTCATTAATAAATGCAATTTGCTTATGAACGAAAATACTTATTTGAAATCTAAAGTCACGAACCTAGAATTGACCATTAAGAAAGTTGGTGTGGGAAAACAATTTTTGGATATAATTCTTGAAAACCAAATATATGGCAATAATAAGCATGGTCATGGATATGATTTGAAACGTGTTGAAAAGTCAAAATATAGGAAAGTTCACATTGAGACAACAAAAGCTAAAAATAGTCATGCAAAGTGCTTTACATGTGGTTGTGTTGGTCATACTTCTCATTATTGCAAATATAAGAACAAAAACATAAAGTTTAAACCAATTTGGTTTCCTAAGAGTTTGATGACTAACGTGAGTAGACCTTGTTGGATTCCAAGGTCACACATAACTTCTTCCATGTAGGTAAGATGGAGTGGCGAGGAACTATGGATTGGACATCGCATTTCATTGAAAAGTTCCTTAGCCAAACGACATCACAAATGTATGTTTTCTTGATTGAGCTTAATGTATACCTTCATAGCATTTTGTGTGCTTGATTTGTTTTTGTTTGTGTGCTATTTCATTTTGTTTGTGTGCTAGTTCATTTGCTTGTTAGGAGGCCTTACTTCTTTACATAAAAAATTAAAAATTAAAAAATACAAAAAGCACTAAAAATTATGCTTATTGTGTATCTTTCTTTTGAATCATTAAAGTGGTATTAATGAATGACATTCATATCCATGTAGAAATTGATGTATTATTGTTATAGCTACATGGGCATATTTGATTTTCTAAATAACCATGACATGTTCAATGATTAGAATAATTCGATGTCTACACCTACACTTTCACTTCCACAAGTATTAAATGTTGTTGTACATTTGGGATATCTTTTGTGAAATATTGAAAAGTGAATGTAGGATGAAAAATAACTGAAAAATCTAAAGGATATGATGTGTCGTGCCTTGGATAAAAAATAGAGCTTAAAAGAATTGAATTTAAAAAATGTGTACAAATGAAAAAGAAAGAAAAGAGCTCCATATGAAAAGGGATGCGATCCATGGCAACGACACTACCCAGAGTATCCAACATAAGCTTTAAGAGTAAACTTTAGCGTTGGTGTTATACTCATCAAGCAATGCCACCCCACATCTAAGGGTCCTCATAGGCATTGTTTCTGAGTGTGGTAACTTGAACTCATTTTTAATGAGATAGGAAAAATCAATCCTAGATGATATCATGTTACATGGAAAAGTGGATTGGTTTTGGTTGAATTTCTTAAAAGTTCTCCTTATGTGCTTCAATGTTTAATCATCACACTTACACGATGGTGTAGAAGTCGTCGTTATAATTTTCATTGAATTTGACGTGCTTATTCTACGAATGTCTACTTGCACGTCTTCGTTGTAATTTATAATACTCTCTTTTTGCATGTGGTATGAAATTGACTTCGTAAGTATACTTTTGATGATAACAAAAGGGGGATAATATGTGGGAAGGCATTGGTGTTATATGCTTAATGAATGTTAATGAAGAATGTGATGTGTGAATATTGTTCAAGGGGCAGCATAAATATAGGGGGAGCATAGCACGAATATAGGGGGGAGCATGCATACATGTTTGAAAACTTGAACATCATGGTTAAATTGTTTCATACTTTCTCCTCCATCACACTTCACACACACATGTCACGATAATATTATTTGGATCGTTATTGCTTAAATCTTATATTGGTTTGTCATCCTCAAAAGGGGGAGATTGTTGGATACAGCGTGTAGTTCGATACTACGATCAATGACTTCGTGTTTGATGATAACAAACGTGTGTGAACAATTTGATGTGTGTGCTAAGTGTTTTAAGGAGTGACAAGCTCATAAATACACAAAGGATGACTTAGTAAAAATGATGGAGAAATATGCAAAGAAGACTTAGTGATGGAGAAATTGCAATTCATTTGCAATTTGGACTTGGTCAAAGATGGAGAGATATGTAGAAATCTCATTCATTCAAAAGGGATTGAAACAAATCTCATGCAAATCAATTTGTGATTAAATGAGATCCTAAATGAGATCATATTGAAATCATATAGCCATTCAAATTCAAATCATATAGTCATCCAAATTCAAACTCCATATCCAAAAGATGATTGAAGATATCTTCCATATGATTTGCTCCAAATCATATTCAAGTTAGGATTCCATCCAATCTCCTTCAATTATAGTATTCTATTTGATTCTAATTGATCTCATCCTCTCCTATATAAACTCATATTCAAAGGAGAGAAAAGTGAAAGCGCAACCAAAAGAAATTTCTGCCATACATGTCAAGCTTCCATCCTTATGTGCACAACATATCAAGCTTCCATCCTCCTTGCGCAACATTGCCTTCAAGCTCCATTGATCCTTCTCCCTTGCATAACCTTGTAAGTATCTCCAAGCAAAGCTTCACCTACAACCCATTGCGCAAGCTAGCAAGATCTCTATGCCATAAGCTCTCCAAGGCCGCAATATATCTCAAGTGCTAAACTTCCAAGGCCGCAACCAAGCAAGGCTAAAACCTCTACATTGCAAGGGACTCCAAGAGCTCTCCATTGTTAGATAATCTTGTTGTGTTTATTCCGTTAGCTCAAATAACGCACGATGCCGTGCATGTAGGAGGCATGGCGTGTAGGCATGACCGAGTCTAGGGTGTTGTTCCTCACGATCAGAACGTTGCAGATCTTTCGGCACGTTCATTTTTTTTTCTCTTTCTGTTGTTGATTTCGCATTAATAAATAGAGGGGAAAACAAAACAGTAAGCAGCAAGTTGCAGCAGCCAATCAAAATAGCCCAGGTTTCTTTTTTGAGAGTGATGTGCTTTCTTTTGTTCATTGCTGCCGTGAGTTGAGTGTCAGGGCTATCAAGTGGTATCAGAGCCCGGTTCGAGTTCTTCGGCACCTTGCGATGGAGCGGATCCCCACAAATCAAACGGCAAGCAGCCATGGGCGCGAGCTTGTGCTACCGCATATGATGAAGGAGTCGTGCGGGACAACGACGTACCCCATCCTGACACGATCAAACTACAGCGACTGGGTCCTCTTGATGAGGGTCATCCTGCAGGCGAGAGGCCTGTGGCGGGTAGTTGAGGGCGCAGAGGCCGTCACCGACGACGTCGGCTACCGCAGTGACTGCAAGACGATGGAGGCCATCCTCCGCGCCGTGCCGTCGGAGATGATCGCAACTCTAGTGGTAAAGCCCACGGCAAAGGAGGCGTGGGATACAATCAAGACCCTGCGCATGGGGTCTGAATGTGTGCACGACGCCAAAGCTCAGACGCTCAGGACCGAGTTCGAGGAGCTAAAGCACAAACATGGTGAGTCGATCGATGAGTTGTCTTTGCGTCTAACCGGCATTGTTAGCAAACTCTCTGATCTCGGTGACGAGATCAAGGAGAAGCAAGTCATGCAGAAGTTCCTACGCGTCATTCCCAAGCGGTACTCGCAGCTGGTCATGTCCATGGAGAGCCTGCTCGACCTGAACACACTCTCAATAGAGGACCTGACCGGTCGTTTCAAAGCGGCCGAGGAACGGTTCGAGCTGGAGGCGGCAGAGGATGGCAGTGGCAAGCTCCTACTATCGGAGGAGGAGTGGCTCGCGCGCATGCGGCGGCACGAACAGGACGGCTCCTCCAGCCGTGGTGGTAGCGGCTTCATCCCAAACAAGTGCCGTGGCAAGGCGCAAGACGCGCGTGGCAAGGAGGGCGCGCGCGACGGTGGTGGCAGGGCATTCGGTGTCGGCCGCGACGTCAAGAAGGACAAGTGCCGGTACTGTGATAAACTGGGGCACTGGGCGCGTGATTGCAGGAAGAAGAAACGCGACGAGGCCGCCAACCTCGCGCAGGTGGAGGATGAGGAGCCTGCATTCCTTATGGCTGAAGTTGCGTCGCTCACCGCGTCGCACGCCGAGTCAGAACGCGACGACGGCTCTGTTTTTCTTAACGAAGAACGCGCCGAGGTCCTGCTCGGCAAGGAGGATGACGTGAAGGACGCCGTGTGGTACCTAGACATTGGGGCGTCAAATCACATGACGGGCGACCGTGCCGCGTTCACCGAGCTGGACGCAGGAGTGACTGGGTCGGTCCGGTTCGGCGATAGCTTAGTGGTGGAGATCAGGGGGCGCGGCACTGTGCTTTTCACAGCGCATGGTGACTGGCACCGCATGTTCACCAACGTCTGCTACATACCCAAGCTCCACAGCAACATCATCTCCCTTGGGCAGCTCGATGAGGTGGGCTGCGAGGTGCTCATTAGAGGCAGCGTCATGCGCGTGCGAGATCGACAACAACATCTCCGGCTGAGCGACCTCGGCAAGCTTAGCTATTACCTCGGCATCGAGGTACGACAAGGCACCGGTGAGATCATGCTGCGGCACACTGCGTACGCGGCCAAGGTGCTCGAGAAAGCGGGCATGACCGGTTGCAACCCGGTCCATGTCCCAATGGAGCCACGATTGAAACTGAGCAAGGAGAGCTCAAACCTACCGGTGGATACGACGCTCTACCAGAGTATCATCGGGAGTCTATGCTACTTAGTACACACGCGGCCCGACATCACGTTCGCCGTCGGCTACGTCAATCGCTTCATGGAGTCGCCCACGACCGAGCATTGGAGCACCGTCAAGCACATACTCGGGTACATTGCTGGCACTATTGGCTACGGATGTCGTTACGCCAAGGACTGTTGAGTATTGGACTTCTCCCTACTTGGTGTTAATGATGAGCAAACATAAATACTTGTGACTAATCCCCTATTTTACAGTTAATCCATTGTCTAAGCTTACTATGAAGATCAACTAGCAATGGATGACTCACAAACGTGATTGAAGGCAAATGATATGAATTGGATGATAGTAGATTGATGATTGAAGCTCCGTAAAGACTTCAAGCTCATACGATGGAAAGAAGAGATTATTCGTCAATGTAATTTCTCTTCTATCTCTTCTAGTATGTAGCTTAGAAGTAGAACTATGATGGAGCACTCACACACATCTACTTTCGGTCATAGAACACCTCTAGACCTTTGTCCTTTGATCTCAATTCAATTCTCTTTTGATTGTGCTAGGATTGTTTATAACAGCCGACTGCTTAACAGTTTACAGTCGCCTGCCTCAAAAACAGTCGACTGTGTTTTGTTCTACAGTCACCTGTTATGCACAGACTATTACAATGTAGTTTTTGGGTCCTCTCTGATTATCTCGCACAGGCCACTGTTGAATGTTTATCAGGTGCCTGTCTTAGCGACAGTCGACTGTGAATGGTTCATCAGTCGCCTGTCTCTCCTTGCCCAAACTCTGTTTGATCCGATTTCTATGGCCAGTCGACTTATGCTGTATATACAGTCGACTGTATATTAGATCAGTCGACTGTCTATGCTGCAACAGTCGCCTGTCTGTAAGTCTAATCTTTGACTTAGCTCTCTGGAAATTTTTCCTGTCTGTGTCAGTCGTCTGTTTAAGGTTATACAGTCGCCTGTTCTGATTAACAGTCGACTGTGTTCCTTGCATCAGTCGTCTGTCCTGTATCTTGTGAGATTTCCAGTATTTCATCTAACTTACTCTTCTCTCGGTCAGTCGCCTGTCGAAGAATGTACAGTCGCCTGTTGATTTTACAGACGACTGTCTTGGCTTCATCAGTCGACTGTCCACGTGGTAAGTTACCGTTATGAATTCTCACCTACCCTTGCTGACTGTGCAACAGTCGACTGTGGTCTGTTCAACAGTCGACTGTCGCGAGTTCAGATTATATCCGTTGAGATTTTTCTCACAGATTTCGATTGGGTTTTTGCCTAAACTGTTTTGTGGATTTGAGAAAGCTATAAATAGAGCTTCTACTGTTTCATTGGAAGGTTACTCATTCATTGCAAAATCCTTCAAGCTTTCATTTCCAAAGATCAAAGCTTTCAAATCCAAAGCCCTAAGTATTTCCAAATCTGATTCTCTTGCTCTCCAACCTAGAACCAAAGATTGATCCTCTAGGTATTTGGTGCAATCAAGAGAAAGGGCTTTCCTCCTCTCTTCCAAGAGAGTTCATCAACACACATCACACTTCTCCTGCAAGTTCTACTTCAAGGCATAGGTGATTGTAAGTGTTGCTTTCAGATTTCATAACTTCATTATTTGAATTGTGCTCTCGGTTGTGAGAGTGGTTTTTGCTTGCTCCCTGGTTGTGGGAGTCAAGGACATCGATTGTATTTGATTGCACTTGTAGGGTTGCTACAAGTGGGTTTTTAAGGAAACCTCAAGTTAGGGTTCTAACTTGAGTATCCGGTGGTATCCGGGTGGTATGGACGTAGGATTACCGGGAACAAGTCGGGAGTTGACTTGGGTAATCCGAACCCTTGAAACATAACTGCGTTTGCGTGTGTTTCTCTTTGGGTTGTTTTCTATTCCGCACTATTTGTTGGATTGCATTTTATTTGGCGTAAATTCCTATTAAATTTGCATAAACACTATTCAACCCCCCCCCCCCCCCTTCTAGTGTTTTCCACATAGACAGGATCCTTACAATTGGTATCAGAGCGCAAGGTTTTATCTATGGCATCCAACAACAACAACGTTCATCCGCCGCCTACGTACAACAATCACGACCGTGATGGAGCGTCCACACTTTTCGAAGGTCAATCTATGGTACGTCCTCCACGTTTCAATGGTACTAACTTTGGTTATTGGAAGTGTAGGATGGAGACATTCCTTAGGAGTGCTTCTCTTTGGAGAACTCTCCACAAGGAGTATGTTGAGCCCTCCGAAGATGATTTCGAGAAATGGACGACTTCCGAAAAGTCCGCCGAAGTCAACAACGCTAAAGCAATGAACGCTCTTCAATGTGCGTTGGACCCGAATGAGTTCAACAAGATATGCACATGTAAGAGTGCATATCAAATTTGGAACCATCTCATCGTTACCCACGAGGGAACGAATAAGGTAAAGCTTTCAAAGTTATATGTTGCCGTGCAAAACTTCGACTTGTTCCACATGCACGAAAATGAGAGCATTGCGTCAATGTACGGACGCTTTACCGACATCACAAATGAATTGGAAGCCCTTGGCCAAATCTACAACAAACCTGAAAAGGTAAGGAAGATTATCATGGGGATGACCTCCAAATGGGAAAGACGAGCAATCGCCATTGAAGAGGTCAATGACTTGAAGAATTACACCGTGGTGAATCTCATCGGGACTCTTATGTCTTACGAAGTAAGACGAGATAACCGATTGAAGATTCGAGCCATGATGAATCCCACGGAGGCCAAGAAGAAAGCTTTGGCGTTCAATGCCAATTCGTCATCCTCCGAAAGTGATGAATCCGAGAACGAAATGGATTTGGGTGAAATGGCCCAAATAGCGAAGAAGTTCCAACGCTTCTTCCGCAAAGGTAAATTTCCCTCCAACAAACGTTTTGAATCTACTAATGCTACTTCCTCTCTTTGTTATAAGTGCATTAAGCCAGGGCACATCAAGAGGGATTGCCCAATGCTAAACAACAAAGAAAAGTGGAAGGCACCAAAGTACCACAAGTCCAACAAGAACAAGAAAGACAAGAAGAAAGGACTCGTCGGTACCTTTGATGACTCAAGTGATGACTCATCAAGCGATTCTGATGATGAGAAGGGTGAGAGCGCCCACATGTGCTTCATGGCACTTGAAGACCCACTCTCGGATGAGAGTGATTCCGATACGGATAACACCGAGGTAACAATGGATGAACTTCGCATAGCTAATGAAGAACTATTTGCTAAATACCAATCTTTAATGCTTAGATATTCTAGCTTAAAGAAATCAAAAGTTAGCAAGTCATCCATTCCATGCATTATCAACAATGACACCATTGTTGATACTTTAACCCTTGAGAAAGCAAACTTAGCTTCTCAAAATGTCATTTTGAGAAATGAGGTGAATTCCCTCAAATCTCAACTAGATCAAACACATCCCATGAATAATAGTGATCTAGTTACACGCCACACACAATTGGGATTAGAGAATGATTCTCTTAAAACCCAAGTGCACGAGCTCAAAGCACGGGTGTCCACCTTGGATACCAACATTTCTTCTTTAAAGGAGAAATATGAGCTCATGTCCTCCCCTATTGTGAGATTCAATAAGGGACAAGGACAATTGGATGATTTGCTTGCAAATCAATTTCCGGCCACACATCGTGTTGGCCTGAGATTTGTTAAAGCAAATGCATCTAATGATCGCACCTCCTATAGTGGTGTCACTATAGATTTTGTAAGGCCTTCCTCCGGTACATCCACAAGTGGTGTCAAAGAAACTATAGGTAGCAATCCTACCAAGAATGTCACCACATATCTTTCTCTTCCTTTTGGCAAGAAACCCACTAAGGGTGGAAACCAAAAGCAAGGCCATGCTTATATGTACACTAATACTCATCCACGTAGGAAACATCCTACTTCACAAGTGGATAATCATGACACATTTTATGCTCCGCACCCACGGACACGTACACAACCACACATGAGAAATACTCATGTACGTGCTCCCACACACCCATATGCTCATACGCATCATTCTCATATATGCTAATTCTCCACATATCATGCATGATCAATGTCCTTCATATAATATGCATGCTCCCAAGAATTCATATCATTCAAGAATGTACAATGCATATCCTCCACCTCATATATATGCTAGAAATCATGTTCCTAAGAAGCATGCACCACATAGAAATCCAACTCATATGCATGCAACTAGGAATAGGACTCCCAAGATGTACACTATTTGGGGTCCTAAGAACACTAGTCTAAATGTTAGGAATGCTTATGTTGGTTCCTACTTTCATGATGTAATTAGAAATATTAACTATGTTGGGAAGCGGAAGTCCACTTGGACTTGGCTTCCAAAGGGCTAATCCCTTTGGACCCAACAAACATTGGGTACCATAAGCTTATGGTATATTATATAGGTACCCAAGAGAAAGAAGAAGAGCAACAAATGCCTTATTAGCTCTAAAGGGAAAGGACGGATTCTTGATAGCGGTTGCTCCAAACACATGACGGGAGATCCCTCATTGCTCTCCGAAGTGATTAGCATCAAAGATTGTGCAACGGTCACTTTTGGAGGTAATCAAAAGGGAACCATCATTAGAGTACGTATCGTTGGTAATCCTTCCAAACCCCTAATTACTAATGTTTATCTTGTTAGTGGTTTATGTCACAACCTCATTTCCATAAGTCAACTTTGTGACAAAGGTTACAAGGTTAACTTCGGAGAAGGATTGTGTACTATTGTTGATTGTGATTCAAATGTTTTATTTTCCGGTATTAGGCGCAAAAATATTTATTATTTAAGCTTGCCTAAAACCGTAGAACATTGCTTAGTTGCTAACACAAGTGAACAACTATTATGGCATCGCCGTTTTGGTCATGTTCACTTCAAGCACTTATATAAGTTAGCTAAGCATGATCTAGTCAAAGGTTTTCCTAAGATTGTTTTTAATAAGAAAAATTTTTGTGATTCATGTCAAAGAGGTAAACTAAGTAAAACTTCATTTAAGCTTAAAGAAGGGATTACTTCTAAGAGGCCCCTAGAACTTCTACATCTAGATTTGTTTGGGCCAACTAGAACCGCTTCTTTAGGTAATGCTCATTATGGACTAGTTGTCGTTGACGACTTTTCTAAATTTACTTGGGTTTCATTCTTAACTAATAAGAATGAAGCTCATGAAGAGTTTACCAAATTTGCAAAGAAGATTCAGAATCTTTTAGGATCCACCATTATCACTATTCGTAGTGATCATGGAGGAGAATTTGAGAATGAGTCTTTTACTAAGTTTTGTGATGACTCCGGGATAACTCATAACTTTTCCTTTCCTCGTGCACCACCACAAAATGGTGTTGTAGAAAGAAAGAATAGGACTCTTATTGAGTGTGCTCAAACTATGCTCCATGATAGTCATTTAGGACTACAATTTTGGGCAGAAGCGGTGCACACGGCATGTTATGTGCTCAATAGAATCCTAGTGAGACCCCGAACAAACAAAACTTGTTTTGAGTTGTTTTACGATAAAAAGCCTCAAGTGAAATATTTTCGTGTCTTTGGTTCAAAATGTTTTATAAAGAACACCTTTGGTAATTTAGACAAATTTGAGCCAAGATCCGATGAAGGAATTTTTGTTGGATATTCCACACGTAGCAAAGCCTACCGGATATACAACAAAACTTCTTCAACGATTGAGGAATCACTTCACGTATCTTTTTATGAAGATTTTGATTTTCCTCATGTTGATGATGATAATGTAGATATTCTTTGTGATTCTTTTAATAATGTTAAGATTAATGATAATATTGTTGAAACTAACACTTCTAACGAAGTTGTTGAAGTTGTTCCTAGTGATCCAGGTTTGCCCAAAGCTTATCCAACCGTTCGCAACCATCCCCGTAACCAAATCATTGGAGATATTGGTGTGGGTGTTCGAACGAGATCAAGAATTGAAGAATTCTCTCATTACGTATTCGTCTCTACCATTGAGCCAAAGAACATTCAAGAAGCTTGAGCGGATAGTTCTTGGATAGTGGCAATGGAAGAAGAACTAGTGCAATTCGAGAGAAATGAAGTTTGGGAACTTGTACCTCTTCCAAGTGGTCACCAAGCTATTGGGACCAAATGGATCTTCAAGAACAAGACGGATGAAAACGAGGTAATCACACGGAACAAAGCAAGGTTATTAGCTCAAGGCTATCGGCAAGAGGAAGGTATTGATTTCGAAGAATCCTTTGCCCCCGTAGCTAGATTAGAAGCTATTAGGTTGCTTTTATCTTTTGCATCCCATAAGAATTTTAAATTATTTCAAATGGATGTTAAAAGTGCATTTTTAAATGGATTTGTAAATGAAGAAGTCTATGTTTCTCAACCTCCCGGTTTTATTCATGAGAAATTTCCAAACCATGTTTTCAAACTTAAGAAAGCGTTATATGGATTGAGACAAGCTCCTAGAGCTTGGTATGATCGCCTTAAGACCTTTCTTTTGCATTTAGGTTTTAAAATGGGAGAAGTTGATTCTACACTTTTCATTAAAGATTATGAAAATGACATTCTTTTGATTCAAGTTTATGTAGATGACATTATTTTCGGTTCTACTAACTTTCATCTTTGTCAAGAATTTTCCAAGTCTATGAAGGATGAGTTTGAGATGAGCCACATGGGAGAGCTCACCTACTTCCTTGGATTGCAAATTCGACAAATGGAGAATGGCACTTTCATACATCAAACAAAGTACACAGTGGAGCTTATTAAGCGATTCGGGATGGAATCGTCTTCAAGCAAAAGGACTCCCATGAGTACTACTACTCATCTACACAAGGATGAAAGCGGAAAAGATGTAGACGTTCGTCTATATCGAGGTATGATTGGTAGCTTACTTTACTTAACCACTAGTAGGCCCGATATCATGTTTTCCGTATGTATTTGTGCGAGATATCAAGCAAGACCTAAGGAGTCACACTTGATTGCGGTTAAACGAATATTTCGTTATCTCAATCAATCCCTAGATTATGGGTTACTTTACCCTAAGTCTAGCACGTATGAGTTAATCTCATATAGTGATGCTGACTTTGTCGGATGCAAGTCCGACAGAAAAAGTACTAGTTGCACATGCCATTTCTTAGGAAATTCCTTAGTTTCTTGGTTCTCTAAGAAACAGAATTCGGTGTCATTGTCCACGACTGAAGCGGAATATATTGCCGCGGGTCTTGCATGTGCACAAGTTCTTTGGATGAGACACACTCTTAGTGACTATGGTGTCAATTGTGATATTTGCCCTATCATGGTTGATAATCAAAGTGCTATTTGTCTTTCCAAGAATCCGGTACACCACTCCCGTACCAAACACATAGACGTGAGACACCATTTTATAAATGATCATGTAGCTAAGAAGGACATCATCTTAGAGTACATTGAAACCCAAAAACAAATTGTCGATATCTTCACTAAACCTCTTAAAGAAGATACATTTGTGAGGTTGCATGGAGAATTGGGAATTATTGGTGAATCTGAAATCTAGAAGCTCAATTCCTCATGCTATAACTCCTTATTGAGCTCATATATATTTGATTGTCTTTCTTCATGTGCTTTATTGTTTTATGAGATTAAGAAAAACAATTGTGACTTATTTGATTTCATGAGTTTTCGAAGTTGATTGGAATAATTTATGTTTCAATAGATTTAATGTTTTCATAATGTTTTTAAGATGTATTTGTGATTAGAGTATAGGTCCTAGGGTGAGTGTTCTTATTCTCTGGAATTCTATCTCACTGTGCAATTTTGGACCAGGACAGACGACTGTGTTTCTTTTTACAGTCGACTGCCCTACTCTATATCCTTCATATGAAAACTGATAGCTTTCGCTCAGCCGACTGTTGACTGTTTTACAGTCGACTGTTCATGTAACAGGCGACTGCAATTTAGTCATCAGACGACTGTACTCTCTGTCGAACCTTTTACAGTTTTCTCTGTTTTCCTTGTGATATGTATTAACTCTCGGCAAGCCGACTGTTGGGTATATATAAGTCGACTGTCCAGCGGACAGGCGACTGCATTTTACTTTCCATTCGACTGCCCATTTCTCTGAGATTTAATTTTATCACTTCTTACAGTCGACTGACGTTTGTTCTCCAGTCGACTGTCTCCTGCTGTGTCGGTTCGTTTGATTTGATCCGAGCCGTCGATTCTTTGATCCAACGGCTCAGATTGATTTACCCTAATTTATATTCAACCGACGCGATCATTTCCCCTCGACGATTCTCTCTCCTCAGTTAGCACTCTTCCTGCTCGATTGATACTCTCCCTCGCCGTCAATCTTGTCCCATTCATTCGTAAATCTCGAGGAGTCGCCGCCTTTTATTCTGTCACTCAACGAGGTTAGGTCCCTTTCGTCTAACTCGTGTCTTCTTAGGGTTTGTTCATTTTGTTTCTTGCCCTAGCTCCGTGCTCGGCTATGGATCCCTTCGATCTTTTCTTCCCTAAGGACTCTCTCGATTTCCTCAATGAGCCTGTTCCTTCACCAAAACCTGATCCGGCTCCCTCTTCGCCTCAATCTTCGGGCGAGCCTCTTCGTATCTCTGTCGGTGACCCTATCCCATCCGTTCATGCTGATGAACACTCTTCTCGGGCTGCTGAGCCTCCGTCTCGGTCCACAGAGTTTCTTCTTCGTCAGCTGGACGCTCGTCTCTGTGCTCTTGAAATGCTGTCTGTCTCCCTCGATGAGAAGCTTTCGCTTCTGCTGAAGCTTCAGCTTATCTCGTTTAAGCATCATGCTTGTCCCGTTCCTCCCGAGCTTCGTGACCTGTTTGGTACCTCTGAGAACACTTCTCCTGCTTGTGTTTCTCCACCTCCTGGCTTCACACCAAAACCCCCTATGTCTCCGACCTCAGCTGTCCAGACTCCACCTCATGTTCCTGTTGGTTCATCTTCTGTTCGTGTTCGTGTTTCGTCTTCCAAGAGGAAGTCTCCAGCCTTTCCTACTCGTCGCTCTGCTCGGCTTTTGTTTCGTTCTTCCGGCCGTCCGTCGGACCCCTCAGTAATTCAGATCGACTGAGGCTGCTGCTGATGCTGTTCTGTTCACTCATCTGAAGACCTTGTTCTTATTTTGTGGGGTCTACTTTTGCTTAGGTTGAGTGATTATGATATATGTTTTGTCGTTGTATGATGGATGATGCTGTATGTGATACCTTTATATATATACAGTCTTTGATGTCGTCATGATGTAGTTATTTTTTTGTTGCTCATGATGTATTTTTTTTTGGGATGGCCATGTTGATGCCCATCCGTTGATGTACTCAAATGTTTTATATTATATATATATGATGTTGCATCTCTCTTTTATGTCACACTATGCTATATTGATTAACTTCTGAGTGATATATGATATTTTGTCTCTATAAATACTTCACTCTTCTTGCTATGCTCTTGAGACAATACACGAATTTGATATTGGATAATTCATGCTCTTTCCTTGATGTGATGAATATGTGAAAATTATTTTCTTTTCGAATATCTAAAATGTTGATATTGGATTTCAATTCCTTTACTCACATGTGTATATGATGAGACTTTATGAGTTTTTGATTCGATATATCTTTATACTCATTGATTGTTGTTAGTTCGTATTTTAGCACTATTATTGTTGTTGTTATTTGCTCCCACCTTTTTGGATAATGCCATAGGGGAAGAGAAATAAACATACAAGATTCATAATGGATGCGCTAAGTATGTTCTAACGCTTGAATCTAAGACTTTCGATGCCTTAGATTCAGGGGGAGTAAGATTACAATGAATAAGGATTTTTTATTTCCTAGATTTCTTGAATTAAATTCATTCTTATCTCACTCATTTGCTTCAATTGCTATATAGATGCTCTAATATTTGTTGACTAACTTGATTGGCATCTATGTCGGGGGAGTAAGTTTTCATTACGCACAACTATTTATCTTTTTGTTTATGTTTGTTTGTCATCATCAAAAAGGGGGAGAATGTTGAGTATTGGACTTCTCCCTACTTGGTGTTAATGATGAGCAAACATAAATACTTGTGACTAATCCCCTATTTTGCAGTTAATCCATTGTCTAAGCTTACTATGAAGATCAACTAGCAATGGATGACTCACAAACGTGATTGAAGGCAAATGATATGAATTGGATGATAGTATATTGATGATTGAAGCTCCGTAAAGACTTCAAGCTCATACGATGGAAAGAAGAGATTATTCGTCAATGTAATTTCTCTTCTATCTCTTCTAGTATGTAGCTTAGAAGTAGAACTATGATGGAGCACTCACACACATCTACTTTCGGTCATAGAACACCTCTAGACCTTTGTCCTTTGATCTCAATTCAATTCTCTTTTGATTGTGCTAGGATTGTTTATAACAGCCGACTGCTTAACAGTTTACAGTCGCCTGCCTCAAAAACAGTCGACTGTGTTTTGTTCTACAGTCACCTGTTATGCACAGACTATTACAATGCAGTTTTTGGGTCCTCTCTGATTATCTCGCACAGGCCACTGTTGAATGTTTATCAGGTGCCTGTCTTAGCGACAGTCGACTGTGAATGGTTCATCAGTCGCCTGTCTCTCCTTGCCCAAACTCTGTTTGATCCGATTTCTATGGCCAGTCGACTTATGTTGTATATACAGTCGACTGTATATTAGATCAGTCGACTGTCTATGCTGCAACAGTCGCCTGTCTGTAAGTCTAATCTTTGACTTAGCTCTCTGGAAATTTCTCATGTCTGTGTCAGTCGTCTGTTTAAGGTTATACAGTCGCCTGTTCTGATTAACAGTCGACTGTGTTCCTTGCATCAGTCGTCTGTCCTGTATCTTGTGAGATTTCCAGTATTTCATCTAACTTACTCTTCTCTCGGTCAGTCGCCTGTCGAAGAATGTACAGTCGCCTGTTGATTTTACAGACGACTGTCTTGGCTTCATCAGTCGACTGTCCACGTGGTAAGTTACCGTTATGAATTCTCACCTACCCTTGCTGACTGTGCAACAGTCGACTGTGGTCTGTTCAACAGTCGACTGTCGCGAGTTCAGATTATATCCGTTGAGATTTTTCTCACAGATTTCGATTGGGTTTTTGCCTAAACTGTTTTGTGGATTTGAGAAAGCTATAAATAGAGCTTCTACTGTTTCATTGGAAGGTTACTCATTCATTGCAAAATCCTTCAAGCTTTCATTTCCAAAGATCAAAGCTTTCAAATCCAAAGCCCTAAGTATTTCCAAATCTGATTCTCTTGCTCTCCAACCTAGAACCAAAGATTGATCCTCTAGGTATTTGGTGCAATCAAGAGAAAGGGCTTTCCTCCTCTCTTCCAAGAGAGTTCATCAACACACATCACACTTCTCCTGCAAGTTCTACTTCAAGGCATAGGTGATTGTAAATGTTGCTTTCAGATTTCATAACTTCATTATTTGAATTATGCTCTCGGTTGTGAGAGTGGTTTTTGCTTGCTCCCTGGTTGTGGGAGTCAAGGACATCGATTGTATTCGATTGCACTTGTAGGGTTGCTACAAGTGGGTTTTTATGGAAACCTCAAGTTAGGGTTCTAACTTGAGTATCCGGTGGTATCCGGGTGGTAGGGACGTAGAATTACCGGGAACAAGTCGGGAGTTGACTTGGGTAATCCGAACCCTTGAAACATAACTGCGTTTGCATGTGTTTCTCTTTGGGTTGTTTTCTATTCCGCACTATTTGTTGGATTGCATTTTATTTGGCGTAAATTCCTATTAAATTTGCATAAACACTATTCAACCCCCCTTCTAGTGTTTTCCCCATATACAGGATCCTTACAAGGACATCTCTGGATCTAAACTCGTGGGGTACAGCGACACCGACATGGTCGGCGATGTCACGACAGAAAGAGCACTACCGACGTGGTGTTCGTTTTCGGGGGGAGCCCGGTAAGCTAGCAATCACAGAAGCAGAAAGTGGTTGCACTATCGTCTTGCGAGGCGGAGTACATTACCGCAACTACTACAGCATGCCAAGGTGTGTGGCTCGCACAGCTACTCAGTGATCTCCTCGGCAAGGATGCCGGCGTAGCTACTCTACTCGTGGACAACAAATCAGCGATTCAACTTTGCAAGAATCCGGTTTTCCATGACCGGAGCAAACATATCGAGACGCGCTACCATTTCATCAGGCAGTGCGTCGAAGGCGGCAAGATTGCCGACGACTATGTCCACACCGACGATCAGCTGGCGGATATACTGACAAAAGCACTCTGACGGGTCAAGTTCCAGTGCATGTGCGCGAAGCTCGGCATCGTCAACATCCAGAACAACTAGATTAGGGTGAGTTTGTTAGATAATCTTGTTGTGTTTATTCCATTAGCTCAAATAACGCACGATGACGTGCATGTAGGAGGCGTGGCGTGTAGGCATGACCGAGTCTAGGGGGTTGTTCCTCACGATCAGAACATTGTAGATCTTTCGGCACGTTCATTTTTTTTCTCTTTCTGTTGTTGCTTTCGCATTAATAAATAGAGGGGAAAACGAAACAGTAAGTAGCAAGTTGAAGCAGCCAATCAAAATAGCCCAGGTTTCTTTTTTGAGAGTGATGTGCTTTCTTTTGTTCATTGCTGCCGTGAGTTGAGTGTCAGGGCTATCATCCATCCATTGCCAATGCGGCAATACAAGAGGGTAGCTTCATTCATTGCGCAACTCATCAAGGGTTCATCTTCAACCAAGGCTGCAAGGAAGTCTCCTCTTCAACCTAGTACCACTACTGGAAAACTAAGCATTAGCCGCGAACAAATCCGTGGCTAATACTACGAATTCCGTGGCTAAAACACGTTAGCCACGGATTTCCAGAAATTCCATGGCTAATAGTCTGTGGCAAAAAGTGGGGTCATAAATGCAAAAATTTCTGTCGCTAATGGAAGAATTTCCGTGGCTAATGAGCATTAGCCACAGACTAATGCCACGAAATTCCGCGGCAAGTAGTCCATGGCTAATGCTCATTAGCCACGGAAATCTGTGGCGAATAAAAACTGTTTGCCACAGAAAAACTATGGCTATTATACGTAATTCTGTGATTAGTGGTTCGTGACTAATGAGCATTAGCCACGGAAATCCGTGGCTAATAAAAACTTTTTGCCACGAAAGAACTGTGGTTATTATACGTCCGCCACGAAAACGATTTCCATGGCATATCAATATTAGCCATGGAATATCTGTTGCGAATAAAACAATTTTCCACGACTATACGTAGCTAAAATAATCTTACCACATAATTTATGACTGTGGCTAATACGTATTAGCCACCGAATGTCGGTGGCCACTGTTTTATTAGCCATGGAATATCCGTGGCTATTTGGAATTAGTCACGGATAATTCATACAGAAACTTTGTGGCTAATAAGTATTAGCCACAGAATTTCCGTGGTTAATAAGTTTTTATATTTTTTAAAAAAATCATAAAATCTTAAATATTCACTGTACAATCAAAATTTATTGAAACCAAGAAACATCTCTATGCAATCAAAATTCCCATATAACATCATCATCATCACATTCCAAGAAAAAGTTTCCACACATATAACATCAATCACATAACACCAAGTTTATACAACACCAAGTTTCTAAAAAGTTTCCACATACCACATCATCTTCACTCCCCAATCTCAATATATACAACACCAAGTAAAAAAAACAAGTAAACTCTGACTCACTACAGATCTCCACCCTCCGGACCTCCACCCTGTTCTCCGCCTTGTGTACACATATGGGCAATGCGGCCAATGCCCATATTCAGTATAAATGATGCATATGGAAAATAGGCACAGTGATAACACAGATACAGCTAAATTAACAATTATGGTGTACGCTAACTAATGAACAAGTATGAGCTTCGAGGTATTATGCTAGATTAGATCATGGGGATTCCTCTAGAAATTTACAAAGCATAGGGTGAGGCCAACTCCATAGTAGACCATTAGTAGCTTCACTTTATTGCCAAAAATCTAGTCAACCTAGGAGAGGAAATTCCAAGCATTCCGCAGAAGCAAAACAAAAAAAACACGCAAAATAAGTGCACATTTTTATCAATGTGAAAGCTAGTAAGCTCTGTTGGTAAGTCAATAGAAATTAATTATGCTTGATTTGATTGTTAAAAATGAACAAGGTGTTCGTTTGAATTTCTCATGGTTTTTTGGGATTTTTTGTCCGTTCATGACTTAGTCAAGTAGAGGTGCATTACTCGTTTTTATAGAGAAATATCTGGGTGTTTGTTATGGTAAATGACAACAGAAATGGCCTATATATTAAGAGGGGTTTATCATCTCTACATCAGTCTTACTTCATTAGAAATATCAACACAAAAACCTAAATCATGATCTAGTACCAGCCATGTAAAACAAAAACCTTACATCCCTCAGTGATCCCTCTAGTCACAATCCATTAATGAAGACAGTTGCAAGTTGTTTCCATGGCTCATGCAATTCCTCACATCTCCTATTCCCAAATTTTAAATGGTCATAATTATTTAATTAGTTAAACACCGTTTTGACCCAGAAAAAAATAAACAAGTCTCCTCCATTCTCATATGTAACCCCCCACCCCAAAAACCTCACCCTCATTCTTCTATTTCTATCGTCTTCAACATTCACTCAAAGTTAACAAATAACAATCATAGGAAATAAAAGTTAATAAGTTAATCACTACAAGAACGTTGCCGCGAAATAACTAACTACTAACAGGGAGCATTGCATAAACGAAAATAAAAGGTGGGAAAAAAGAAGGAAAGAAAAAGAAAAACAATAGAGAATATGCTATTGAGCCCTTGGCAATAGAGAATATAATAGCCCCATGTACCAACTAGTACTGGATAACTCTTTCCTGTGGCAACATGTAAGGATACGGAGCAAATACAAAGAGGATACAGATATAACAGTATTTTTCTGTGTTCTTTTAACAGCTACGGATTACAGGCATAGAAGCCCATACTTCAACAACCATATTTGAGAATTCAAACATGAATCATGAATTCGGCATTCAGTTTAAGCTGCTTCTTACATAAAAATAAGTACTAAAACAAGAATTATACATGGAAGCATATCAGCTATTGGTCACTTTCTTGCGCAGTATAACTCTAAATAGAACTTTGCGGCATATGCTTTAGACATGCTCTTATATATTTGCTTTGTATTCCGTTAATTGGTAAATTGGCACATTTTTGACTAGATCCTAATCGTTGGTCATATTTTAAGGATGGACTTTGGGCAGCCACATTCATTAGAATGGATATGGAATCAGATCACATACGTCCCTATTCATCCTTAACCGAGAGGTCTTCAAGGGTCTTGCTTTTAGCCGGTTAGTTAAAATCCGATCTAGACTCAATCACTTGTGCTTAATTATCTGGCATATCTGCATATCCACATACCAAGCAAATATGCATGCGTGTGGATAATTATATAAATATATAAATATTAAAATCTCTATAGCAATACATAATGCAAGATAAAGACCTTTTGCACCCACAAATACATTACAAATCAAGGTTGAATTCACTGGACTAAGAATAGCTTCACTTAAGTTTCTATTAGGAAAACAATGGAACTTGTAATCATTAGATGGGAATCTGTATAGATATTTTAACATGTTAAATAAAACTAAACCGCGTACATACTTTTTTGGTGTGATCATTTTTTGTGGTTAATAACCAATCATGAGTACTCTGTTGGCTCCAAGATCATGTTTAGAAATCGAATCTGATTAAATCCATTAAGGCTGGAAACAGTTCCGGACTACGTGTGGAGCTGTCCCCATTCTTTTGTTGGGTCTTATAAATTGTCATCGGGTTGTATGTTGTAATGTAATTTTTACAGTCTCAGGTTGTATGTTGTTATGACATATATTTCCTATGATTAAAAACAAGTGGTGTATGAGAAGTATAAGTGTGTTGATGTAACGTGTTAAAAAACAAACAGGTTATATTTACTTTGTGTTTTCTTATATTAATAAGAATGCGTGGCTTGATCATTTTTTAATTAGGTGTCACATATTTTTCATTATTCTCGTAACATGACAAATGATGCTTATTTTCTTTTTATGTATAAATATACACAAGTATAAAAAAGTATAAGTTGGGTTATCGGCACCCACCCTTGATACCCTTGATGAATTAAATTATGTTGTTGGGATTGCAATTTGATATTTATATGCCAAAACAATTTCGCTCACTAGCAGGATTTCCTTTCTTCAAGCTGCAATCGTATATGATACATATACAATATACAAGTATCCTATAACATATCTAAAGTTTCCCAAATCATATAATATTCTTGTACCATCCAAACACTAACCATAATCCTAATTAAATACCATTAAAGTCACATAATTCAATAATTGATAGAAATTCCTACCAGATCATTACGGAGTCGTTGATATTTCTCATGCATCTCTGGAGGCATGCAAGCGAGGAATAACTGGTACTACTGGTCATACTGTGTCATCATATCTGCCATCTGCTGGTCATACTGCGCCATCTTATCTGCCATCTTCTGGTCATCATGGCGATGAACTCATGCATGCCCACTGGTGGATCGGTGGGCTCTGGGCGTCGGGTACTCTCAGGACCTGTTGAGGACGAACTGGTCGACTGTCCATAGTCTCTGGTCTCTGAACCTCTAAACCAATACCGGTTCTTCCTCGTCTCTTTAAGCACCTCTGCAATGAGGGCATCCTCATCCTCCCTATTGAGCGGTCCAGAGCAACTGGAGCTTCCCTCAGAGTGTGACCAGAGGTCTGCTGCAGCCTGATGCAGAAGAGCCTAAAACAAATACAACAAACATTATAATTATACGTAATATGAACAATATTATTAAACATAAGTTATTACTTACTAGCAGCTTCTTATTCTTCTCCATCTTATTTATATCTGTATACTTGGAGTGGGCCTGTGTAAGTGCGCGCTCCACCAATGACTCCACTCCCGGCTTACCCTAAAAGCAAATAGATTAATACTTAGACTGATTGTAGACACATTCCATTATAACATAATATATGCTCAAATTTAAAATTGAACATATAACCTGTCGCACCAAATCGTGGGCATGTCTGGTGTAGCTCTTGGAGCCATTATGGTGCTCATACTCTCGTGGCTTTTCACAGTTCGCTTTGGCGATATCCGCAATCCTCTTTTAAAAAACATGTCAGGCAAATGGATATATAAAACATATTAAAAGGGACCAAAATTGAACCATACTTTTCCTTCATCCGACTCCCAATAGGCAAAAGATCCGAAAAACTGGAAAGGATCTGCTCGGGCATCCATATGCCACCAATGCTCCCAGTCTTCTGTGTACCTCGACCAGATCCTTTCATTCAGGTCATTACGCCACTGGACCAACACATATTGTATATTAATGAATCAGAACTTCCATGCGCCTGGGTTCCCATTGAAGCATGTAATGCCTCCGCAAAAAACACATACAAATTATATACATAATGAAAGTAATAAATTAAAATATAACATACTTACGTTAATCTAGCACCAACATACGACCAAATCTTCAAATCTTTGCTCATTCCAATTGAGATAAATGTTGAATATATTGGCCCTTCTGGCCAATGTACCCAAAAAACCCGTAAACTTGCCCCCCCCCCAACGTTTCAATGGGGACACCGTGGCTTTGTTGGATCTGGATCTAAGCCTAAATGGGTGAATAGGCTATTAAAAATTCTCGTGCAACCCACAAGCAACCACATGCAGATATAGCAGTTTCAGAGTAATAAAAAGCAATCACAGAGTACACGCAGATTTACCCTAGTTCAGTAGTCTCAACGACATACGTCCAGCCCCCACAGCAGATACTAGATTAATAATGTAACAGATACAACCGTAATATCTAGAGAACTCATGTCTCTACACTCACCAGGCTCTCAGTACCCCACTCACCGTGTTCAACAAAATTAATCCTAGTATAAGCTTTCTATTGGCTAGTCCCAACTAACCAAGTCCCTCTTGTCTAGCACCCACTAGACAAGACCCCAAAACATGTATCAATGGTAAAGTTTTCCTAACAGAGATCTATACTACTACACAAATATAATAATAAAGAATTTAGAGAATCTCAGTTTGTGCAGCAGAAGTCGTCTCTGTCAATCAACTCGGGTCAGATCGATCTGACAGGATGTAGTCGCCAACATCACGTCCTCCTCCTTGGAACTTGCGGCCCTGATGTCTTGGCTTCTTAAAAGTTGTGGCCTAGGTGACTTTGAGCATGGATGTTGCGGCCTTGAGCATGGAAGTTCAAGATGACTCCCTCTTTTGATAGCTTGCGGCAATGAGAGCTTCTCTAGGGTGTTGCACAATTTGTTGAAGAGATGGGCTTGACCTCGTGGTAGATGGTTGCACAACTTAGATGGAGATGAGTTTGGAGAAGTTTCGGCCTTGATGCAATGGAGCTTTTGGAGAGTCTTGCACAAGGAGAGGATGAAGCAATGGAGTTCTTTTGGCCTTGGTTGCTTAAATGAATTTTGGCAATGGAGCTTTGGAGATGGCTTGCACAAGGGCTTTTGGATAGAGAAGCTTGCGGCCTAAAGGATGTGCAATGGAGCTTGGAGCTTTGGCCTAGATTGCTTGATGCAATGGAGAAAGGAGATGAAGTTTATGGCCTTGAGTATATTGCGCAATCTAATGGCTTGTTGACATGAAAACTTGCGGCCTCCCTCTTTCCTTGATGTTGGCCGAAAATCCTCCCTTGATTTTGGTTGCTCTCTCTCTCAAAAACTCTCTTTGAGTATGGGTTTACATAGGAGAGGATGTGATATGATAGGATCAATTAGAATCCCATATTTGATAGAGATTGCAAGGAATCCTAAATTGATTAGGATTTGAATGAATCTCATTGGATATGGAGTTTGAATATGGATGGCTATAGAATTGAATTTTAGTAGATATAGGATTTGAATTGGATCTCATTTAATCACCTTTGATTTGCATGAGATTCTCCATATCTCTCCATCTTTGTCCAACTCTTCAATTTGCTTGGCATTAGGATTTGAATGTTGCACCAATTGATTTGAATCAATTCAAATATGAATTTGAATTAATTTCCTCCTTATCTTTTCATCTTTGACTTAGTCCAATATTTGTAGCCATTATCCTCATCTTTGATTTAGTCCACTTGACTAATGCATGGTACATTCTCCATCATTTTTACTTAGTCTCTCTTTGAGTATTTGCGAGAGTGCCATTCCCACTTAGCATACACATTAAATCGTTCACACATGTTTGTTATCATCAAACACGAATTCATCGATCATTGTATCCAATTAAACGTTATATCCAACAATCGTCCCCTTTTGATGATGACAAACCAATATAAGATTTGAGCAATTACGATTCAAATGATTTCATCATGACATGTATGTGTGAAGTGTGATGATGGAGGATGTATGTAATATGCAACAAGTATGGCAATGATGTGCAAACATACAAGCATGCAAATAATGATTCTCAAGCATTCAAACATGTTTGCATGCTCCCCCTTTTTCATGCTCCCCTTGAACCAATATTCAAATATTCAATAAGCACATTTTCATTATTCATTAGTGCTCATATTCAAATCTTCTCAATTCTTTCTCCCCTTTTTGTTATCATCAAAAGTGTATACATGAAGTCAAGTTTCATACCACATGTAAATTAAAGAGTATTATAAATTACAACTAGCACTTGCATGTAGACATTCATAGAATAAGCACTTCAAATTCAATGAGAATTATAACATAGACTTCAACACCTTCGTGTAAGTGTGATGATTAAACATTGGAGTACATGAGGAGAAACTCTTAAGGAAATTAACCACAACCAATCCACATTTTCCATTAAACATGAAATCACCTAGGATTGATTTTTCCCAACTCATTAAAAATGAGTTCAAGATACCACACCCTAAAACATAGCCTATAAGGACTCTTAGATGTGGGGGTGTCATTACTTGACGAGTATAACATCAACGCTAAAGCTTACCCATAAAGCATATGTTGGATACTCATGGGTAGTGTATTTGCCAAGGATTGTATCCATTTTTCATACGGAGCTATTTTCATTCTTTTTCAATTTTTTCATATTCAATTCTTTTGTGCTCAATTTTTATCCATGGCAAGACACATCATATCCCTTAGATTTTCAGTTATTTTTCACTACATTCACTTTCCAATATTTCATAAAAGATGTCTTCAAATGTACAACAATATTTAATATTCGTGGAAGTGAAAGTGTAGGTGTAGAAATCAAATTATTAATCATTAAACATGTCATGGCTATTTAGAAAATCAAGCATGCACATGTAGCCATAACTATAATACATAATTTCTACATGGATATAATTATCATTCATTAATAACACTTAAATGATTCAAAAGAAAAGATATACATTAAGCACAACTTTTTTTGCTTTTTGTCTTTTCCATTTTTTATTTTTCTTTATAAAGAACTAAACAAGCTAGAAAGCAAACAAACTAGCACACAAAATAAAAGTCAAATCAAGTACACTAAACAAACAAAAAATGCTATGAAGATATGCATTAAGTGCAAAGTAGAAAAACATATCTGCGCGTCGTTGTTTGGCTAAAGAACTAAATAATGAAACATTCAATCTATAGCTCCTCGCCAAATCTCTATCTTACCTATACGGTAGATATTATGTGTGACCTTGAAATCTAACAAGGTCCACTCATGTTAGTCATCAAAGATTTAGGAACCCATATTTGCTTGAATTTCATTTTCGTGTTCCTAAATTTGCAATGATATGAAGTGTGACCAACAATATCACAAATAAAGCACTTTGCATACTTATTTTTAACTTTCATAGGCTCATTGTGAATTTTATTATGCTTAGGCTTTTCAACATTTTTAGAACCAAATCCAAGTCCACGTCTATTATTGCCATATAATTGATTTTCAAGAATGGTATCCAACGAATATTTTCACATAGAAAATTTCTTTAATGACAATTCTAGACTAGTGACTTTAGATTTCAATAAAGCATTTTCATTCACAATAAAAGTGCATTTACTTATAAAAGCCTTCTTATTGTCCTCTTCAGCAATTATTTTTCTTTTAAGTTCATTATTTAGCATGCAAATCTTTTCATTAAGCAATTCAATTTCAGCTTCTAGCTTAATCACATTTTGCTTATACATGCTAATATTATTCAACAAAGTTGGACAAGAAAGGCATTCAGATTTTTCATACAACCTAGAATTCTCTTTTTCCAACAAATTAATAGTAGAATCACATGCAACAATTTTTTCTTTTAGTTCATTAATTTCTAACGACATGTTGTGTCTTATTGCATTTCATCGTTGAAATTTCTATACTCTTCTAATGTGGATTCTAGCTCTACAATTTTATCTTGCATGGCTTTACAAATAATTAGAAGTTCATCTTTACTACCAGATTTTACCTCATCATCTTTTCCCATTGAGCAGAGGGAAGAGTGGGCTTCATACTCCTCATTCTCGTCTTCGATGTCCATGTCCCACGTTCGCACCACAACTTTTCCTTTCTTCTCTGCAACATTAGCTATTTCTTCTGGACAATCCATCATAAAGTGTCCATGCTTTCTACATTTAAAAAATTTAAACTTATTAATAGCAGTCTGTTCAGATGAATTTCTAGAAGGATTATTAGAACAAATGAACCTTTTTTGCATTTCTGTTCTTCCTTGAGGAGTTTAGACGCATTTTCTGAAGTTTCTAACCATCAATGCTATCTTCTCATCGTCATCTTTGTCATCTTCTTTAGCTTGAAGAGCTAATGGTTTTGGTTCCTTCGCCTCTGGTTTCTCTTCCGCCTCTATATTCTACAGATGTGTCATCAGGTTGCCTATCAAGTCCTCCACTCTCATCTGTGATAGATCTTTGACTTCTTGAATGACAGTGAATTTAGGCCGGAACGAGCTTGGCAGTGCCCTTAAGATTTTCCTCACTTGTTCAAGGCTAGAGTATGGCTTACCAAGGGAGCTAGACTTGTAGATGATATCGATGAACCTCGCGAATATCTCTGATATGGATTCTGATGGAAGCATTCGAAAACTCTCGTACTCTATGATCAGTAACGCAAGTCTAGACTCCTTCACCTGTGACGTTCCCTCATGCGTCACCTCCAGCGTGTGCCATATTTCCTACGCAGTTTGACAATGTGAGATACGACTAAATTCAGACTTATCTAAAAAGCATTTAAGAGCATTCATAGCTTTTCCATTTAAAGAATACAGTCTCCAGTCAGCATCATCCCACTTGTCTTCGGGTTTAAGCATTTTTAAATTTAATAACAGGTGGCTTATAACCTTTTTCAACTATGTGCCAAACTTTATAATCAACAGATATTAGGTAGATTTTCACCCAAGATTTCCAATAAGCATAATCTACTCCATTAAATTTAGGGGGACGTGATATAGACTGACCTTCAGTAAAAGCACAATCAATAGAATTCATGGTCAATCTAGCCAAGATCCTCTAACATGCTCTGATACCACTTGTTGGATCTAGATCTAAGCCTAGAGGGGGGTGAATAGACTATTAAAAAATTTCGGACAACCCACGAGCAACCACAGGCAGATATAGCAGTTTCAAAGTAATAAAAAGCAATCATAGAGCACACGCAGATTTGCCCTGGTTCGGTCGTCCCAACGACCTACGTCCAACTCACAAAGCAGTAACTAGATTAATAATGTAAAAGGTACAACCGTAATAGCTAGAGAACCCACGTCTCTACACTCACCAGGCTCTCAGTACCCCACTCACGGTGTTCAATAAAATTAATCATAGGATAAGCTTTCTATTGGCTAGTCCCAACTAGCTAAGTCTCTCTTGTCTAGCACCCACTAGACAAGACCCCAAAACATGTATCAATGGTAAAGTTTCTCCTACAGAGATCTATACTACTACATAAACATAACAATAAATAGTTTAGAGAATCTCAGTTTGTGCAGCAACAGTCATCTCTGTCAATCAGCTCAGGTCAAATCGTATCTGGCAGGATGTAGTCACCAACATCACGTCCTCCTCCTTGGAACTTGCGGCCCTGATGTCTTGGCTTCTTAAAAGTTGCGGCCTAGGTGACTTTGAGCATGGATGTTGCAGCCTTAAGCATGGAAGTTGAAGATGACTCCCTCTTTGATAGCTTACGGCAATGAGAGCTTCTTTAGGGTGTTGCGTAATTTGTTGAAGAGATGGGCTTGACCTCTTGGTAGATGATTGCGCAAGTTAGATGGAGATGAGCTTGGAGAAGTAGTGGCCTTGATGCAATAGAGCTTTTGGAGAGTCTTGCGCAAGGAGAGGATGAAAAAATGGAGTTCTTTTGGCCTTGGTTGCTTGCTATGAATTTTGGCAATGGAGCTTTGGAGATTGCCTGCGCAAGGGGTTTTGGATAGAGGAGCTTGCAGCCTAGAGGATGTGCAATGGAGCTTCTAGCTTTGGCCTATGTTGCTTGATGCAATGGAGAAAGGAGATGAAGTTTTTGGCATTGAGTATGTTGCCCAATCTAATGGCTTGTTGCCATGAAAACTTGCGGCCTCCCCCATTCCTTGATGTTGGCCGAAATTCCTCCCTTGATTTTGGTTGCTCTCTCAAAAAACTCTCTTTGAGTGTGTGTTTATATAGGAGAGGTTGTGATATGATAAGATCAAATAGAATCCCATAATTGATGAAGATTGGAATGAATCCTAAATTGATTAGGATTTGAATGAATCTCTTTGGATATGGAGTTTGAATATAGATGGCTATGGAATTGAATTTTAGTAGATATAGGATTTGAAGTGGATCTCATTTAATCACCTTTGATTTGCATGAGATTCTCCATATCTCTCTATCTTTGACCAAGTCTTCAATTTGCATGGCATTAGGATTTGAATGTTGCACCAATTGATTTGAATCAATTCAAATATGGATTTGAATTGATTTCCTCCTTATCTTTTCATCTTTGACTTAGTCCAATATTTGTAGCCATTATCTCCATCTTTGACTTTGTCCACTTGACTAATGCATGGCACATTCTCCATCACTTTTACTTATTCTCTCTTTAAGTATTTGCGAGAGTGTCATTCCTGAAAACACTTAACACACAAGTTAAATCGTTCACACACGTTTGTTATCATCAAACACGAATTCATCGATCATTGTATCCAACTAAACGTTGTATCCAACAGGCTCCACTGTATGACAACTTGTTGCCCTTCTGGTGGAATCAAGTGTGAGGGCATGTTGTACCCATGTCCATTCTTTGGTGGCTTCTCACCGCCAATGAAAAAATTGATATTATCTTACAATATAAATAATATGTTCTTATTTAATACCCTTTCGCTGGAAGCATTCATCCCTAGCTGAAATCATCCTAGCATGTGCCACGGTATCCAACATATCTAAAGCCAACTGGCGTGCATCCCTAATGGCCAGCTTGGACCGTGTCACCCTCTCAGCATCTGCATCATGTGGTAAAGGTGTGTCCTTGACACTGGGGTCGAACGACACATATTGTACCGTCTCGACAGGGTACTGTGCGGCATGACTGGCAGTATGGGAGGAGCCAACGGCCTGAGTACCTACAGGTATATCCTCTAAGCCACATGTGTCTATGGGATGGCCTGAAATGCATGAATATAGCAATTAGTCATCCACTAAAATAAAAAGTATAAATTAAGCTGCAGACATGATATAATACACATATATGCAGACATGGTATAATACACATATATGCATACCTGTTACTGTGGGCTGAGAGGAGGAAGATGACCCCATAGATTTAATAGCCTCTCTAAATCTCTTCATATGAACTTTAAAATATTTGGAGTTAAACTAAACAAATTGCATTCAACTACTCAACTTTATATTAAATTCAAACAAATTATGAGCGGCATGGAGCAAATGCACTAATATGTATTCTAAACTCTACTTATGTATGCATGCATGCATGTCATAATAATTCATATTCAGAAGCAAATACGTAGTGTGTATCATAAATAAAAGAGACCATTTCATAATGTCTGTGTGTTTTGTGTTCGATTTTGAATTAAGCACTAATGCAATATATATATATATATATATATATATATATATATATATATATATATATATATGATGCACACAGAAAAAAGCTTCAAGAAGCAAACACGTAGTGCGTATCATGAATAAAAGAGTTACACCTGTATTTCTTTCTATTTAAATGTACACTGCAATGAAGTCCACACCTGCTATGTATCTTTTGAGATGATTGATTACTTCCGCAGACTATACAAATGTTACTGCAATGACTGCATAGTTCCAAAGGCATGAACGAAATGAACTATACGGTAGGTTGAAATGATATTTATGCTGGTTTCTACACCCCTAGAATCTTCAGTAACCAAGAGTCGAAACCTAACAACTTTACATCCATATATAAACATCTATCACAAGAAAATAATTTTCAACATGCTATTTCAGAACTAATTTCAACATGATGCTTCACAGACCTCACAATGCAATAAATTCAACAAAATGTTTCAAGACAGTTACATAAATTTGAATACATTCAAATATTCCTCTATGTACTGTCAAATGGTGCATGAAATTAACTGGAAGTCAAACTTGAATGTTGCTACAATGTGATGAAGTAATAGATTAAAAACTAAGTGTTTGGAGTACATGCAATGAAAGCAGTATGGTCTAATTAAGTTCGTGTAAAGCTTTCAATTGAGATATTGTTAGAATGACGTCATGACAAATTTAATATTCAATATAACATCAAGCATAAAACATAATAAAATCATTTACTTATGCTCATGATACCCAAAAAAAATCATATCAAACGAATTCCACACAATTAAAACTAGTAAAACTGCATGTCATATTATTACACTAACATGAAAACACTTACTAGTTACGAATAATTACACTAACATGGCATCAATAACATGCATATAATTTCATTATAACCATGGTCTCAAGGCTTACTGGTCATCAAAACCAGCGACAAGCTCAAAGTCCAAGTGCACGATATACCCCACATGTACGCTGTCATTAAAATTATCACTATCATGTCATGAATTTTCATGCAATATGTTTTCGTGCTTAGCTACAAATCGATGCCATGCATAATACTACACCTATCCAAATGAAACAGCAGAGTATAAAACTTACCTTTTAATAATAATGTTTCCAATTGATTAATGCTAGCACCCTTGGCACCCCAAAACAAACCTTGAACACATACGTAATGCTTGAAAATTAAATGGTTCAATTTAAATTTTGCAGAAGGATCCAATCAGCATGCTGAATTATTTCCATACTCGCAATCTAGAGAGAGAGAGAGAGCGAGAGAGCGAGAGAGATCTGTAGATATAATTGTCAAGATATATACTCCTCATCAGAAAGACTTTATAGTTTATTTTGAGATTAACAATAAAAGTCCTTCTCCCCAAGGTTCTGAATCTGTCATCTTTGAACAGCCATGCCGTCTGGACATCCTGAGGAAAAGGTAATACAGAACTTTCTTTCCTTAACAAGGCATCCAACGAGAAGTCTCATTCATCTCTTTAACAAGGCATCCTACAAGAAGTCTTCACAAGTTCTACATAATAGCCAAGAAAGTCGAACGTTATGGTACTATTTCCAGAGAATGAGTAAATCATGTCTGGGGCAACGATTTTTCTAACAAAGTCAGGAATCATGGGGATATATATAGAATGAATATGGTTCTGATTTCTTTTCTTTGTTGAGTAATATTTTTGACAAATTATTACTATGGATTTTATATCAGGTAATGAACAACTGGACCATTAGAATTGCGATTACTAATAAATTGATTTGTTTGAGATTTGTTTCATATGAAAATGAGTTCTATCCACTGCACCAAAATTCCTTCAGTTCATATTTTGTTTGAGATGTGATTCTCAGTATATTATTATACTTAAGACCATTATCCAGTTCATAAGTTGTTGATTCATGTATAGTTTTGTTAGAATTGAATGTTTAAGAACATTTGCTGGCTTTATATTCTAGTTGTTGATATTTAAGTGTTGAAAACGCAAGGTATGGTCACTAATTCATAATTAAACTTACTCACATATCAATTTTAAATCGGGTTAATTGCATTAAAATATCCTCGTGCTTGGGTCATTTTAAGTAAATACCCTGAGGTTCATTTTGTGACAAATTGATACCATGTGGCGGATTATGGGCTGACGGTGTTAAATTAGACCGTTTTGCCCCTCCTCCCATCTCTCTTCTCTCTTTTTCTATCTCTCTCTACCCATTCTCTCTCTATCTCTCTCTACCTATTCTCTCTCCTCTCTCTCTCTACAGATTCTCTCTCTCTGGATGGAGTGGGTGTGTGGGTGGGTTGTGTGCGTGGGGTGTGTGTGCGTTGGGGTGTGTGTGCATGGAGTGTGTGTGCGCGCGCACGCATGCGTGCGCGCATGGGGGTGGGTGCTTGCATGTGGGTGTGTGTGCATTGTTGGGTGGGTGGGTGTGTTCATTGGGGTGGGTGTGTGCATGGGTGGGGTGGGTGACACGCACACGCACACGCACACGCACACGCGCGCGTGCACACACACACCAACCCACCCACCCATGCACACACCCATGCCAAGCACACACCCATGCACACACCCTAATCCTAACAAACACACCCCGCGTGTGTGCGCACACACACACCCATGCAAGCACCCACACCCCATGCACATACCCACCCACCAATGCACGCACACCCCCCCATGCACACAACCCACCCCACCCATGCAAGCACCCACACCCCATGCGTGCGCACGCACATACACACCCCCATGCAAGCACCCACCCCCCATGCATTCACCGACCCACCCATGCACACAACCCACCCTACCCATGCACACAACCGACCCCACACGCACCCCCATGCACACACACCCATGCTCCCACCCACACCAATGCGTGCACACACCCCATGCACACCCACCCACTCCAAGCACACCCCCCACGCGCACACCCACCCACCCCATGCACACACACCCCTCCGATAGAGAGAGAGAGAATCTGTAGAGAGATAAAGAATGGGGGAGAGAAAGAATATGTAGAGAGAGAATTGCGAGACAGAGAATCGGTAGAGAGAGGAAGTGGATGGAGAGAGTGTGTGTGTGATTGAGAGAGAGAGAGATGGCTGAAATTAAAAAAGGTATCAACTTGAAACCGGAGCCAAACGTTTGGGTATTAAAATTGATCAAAGTGAATCTCAGTGTATTTACTTAAAAATGGCCCAATCGTGAGGGTATTTTTATACAATTTACCCTTTTAAATCGGAAGAAATATGGACACAGCTCAAACATTTTCCTTATAAAAATATTAAGAATAACATGTTGGAAAGCTACACTTAATCAAATACATTTCAATTGTATAATATAAATGCAAAAGCAGTGTTATGTAATCTGCACACGAGATCAGACTTGTCCTACCATTAACAAGGCAAAAGTTCTGTTAAGAGAAACTAGAAAGATCAGTGTGATCGAGTCATTTATATTTGACTTGCCATACCATTAACTAAGCAAAACGCAAAACAAAAGGAAAAAACTTGCACTTGATATGCCCAAGAATTCAAGATTTTGATGTTGAAGCCATTTGTGATCGAGTCCGAACACCAGTTGAAACATCTTCTATGCTGCTTCTTAAATTAATACTTGGGCTTTCATCTGTTATGATTACAACGTCGTCTTCATCTTCCGTGATATTTGCCTGGATCTCCAAGTTGGGCATATTGATACGCAACGGTATAATGTCTTCAGCCGTTTAATTATTCTGATCGGTTGAAAACTCAGCCACAACTTCATCGGCTAAGATTACGCCTTCTTCTTCTTCCTCACTATCATCATATGTAACATCTTCGTATACATAGGCTCTTGGTGGATTTCTAAGAACAACCCAAGAATCGTCTAACATTATGTCTTTTACATAAAAACATTGTTTAGCATGGGTAGCAATCATGTACTTGTCATTCTTGTATATTTCCTTATTTAGATTTACAACCGTGTGCCAAATAGGTCCTTTTGTTTACCTTGCTCACACCAACGAACCTTAAACAACACATGACTAACATCCTTCTGATAGCCATAGAAAATCTCAACGTCTTCAATTTGTCCATAGTAGAAGATCTGGCCTTCTTTTGGTTGTTGATCTTTGCTACTTGCATACCGATAATTGAGAGAAAGAGGAGAAGATTCCACTATTCTGCATGCATCGTTCCTACTCGACGTCAATGGAATTAAATCTTAAACCATTGACACAATACCCTCCATAACGATGTACGGTGCTATGAGGACCTCTGCGTAGCTTTGAATGTCATCATATAGCTATACATCTCCCTCAATTTGTCGTTGAACCTTCATGAAAAGGATAAAAGACATTACTATATTAATAAGCTCGATATTAATTTTATTATAATTATATAGTTAACATATCTAATCTGCGCACATACCTGAATTTTCAACCATCCAGGAAATTCTTTGGAATGTGCGTTTGCAACTTTTTTGCTCAAAGTTTTGGCATTCAACTTTTTTAACACCTCTATCTCGTGACGACTGCGATACAAATAAAGAAAGTTTATATAACATTGGATTTAAACATATACATCACTAAACAGGCAAAATACTCAGCTTTATTACCTGCGATATAAGTCACATATCGGTAGATTGTTTAGAACATATGCATGGGCTTGGCCAAGATCTATTATATTAAATTGCATGTCCTCCCCGCGATCATTATAGAAGACGACATCCATCACTCTTGGCTTTCGATTGAGCTTTGTTTCAACATTCCGCAAATAACGATAGATGAATATTAGGGTCTCGTGTGATGAATGTTTTGCACGATTGTGCACTAGTTATTTCATGAACCCTAGGAACCTGCAGGTTAAAAATCATAAAAATAATTAAATATATAGTTGTACTGATTGTCTCCATCAAAGAGCATTAAAGGGAATAAGTATGTACCTCTCAACGGGATACATCCATCGATATTGCACTGGTCTTGCAATGCATGCTCATGTGTCAGGTGCACAGTGAGATGAACCATAATCATGAAGAAAGAGGGCGCAAAAAGTTTTTCCATATTGCACAGTGTAAGGATGACATGTCTCTCTAATTCCTCAAACTCAGCGACATCTATCACCTTAAAGCACACCTGCTTGAAGAAACCACAAAAAGGTATCAAAACTGAAGCCAGCCTCTTATTAACATGACGAACTGCAATCGAAAGCATCTGATGCAGCATGATATGGTAATCATCGGTTTTTAAACCGAAAATCTTCCTTTCATTTACATGCACAAATCTAGATATATTTGAAGCATATCCATCTGGTGTCTTCACGGACTTAAGAAACACAAGGTGGTTATGGATCTCATCTGTAGAAAGTGTAGCATACAATGGTGGCAGTTCGTACTTTTTATTTTCCTTCTGAATGGCCTACAATTCAAGACGTATCTCCAATTGATTTAAATCAAGTCTCGCCTTTAATCCATCTTTCGACTTGGTCGAGTCTTGCAAAATGGTGTACAAGAAATTTTCGTAAATATTCTTTTCAACGTGCATAACGTCCAGGTTGTGACGTATTTTCAAACTCATCCAATATCGCAACTGAAAGAAAATACTGAACTTTGTCCATTCAACTGGGAGTATTGTCCTCTCTGATGTGTCTTCTATGGTCGAGGCTTTCGTTGCTTTCTTGTTCTTGATTTCTCCTTTCTCGTTCTCTTTCCCTTTGCAATCTTCCTTCTCACACCAAGAGGGTTCTCCTTGCTATATCTTTTCTTTCCAAACTTTACTCTAGGCAAACGATGAAGGGCCTCGAATATGTCCGCTCCACTTAGCTGTTTTGGTGCTCCCCTTGATTCGATTTCACCATCAAATAATCTTCCATGTCTTCTATAGTTATGATCTGCAGTCAACCATCTTCTGTGCTGCCAAAAGCATTGCTTATGGCTAAATTTCAAGTATTTTCCCTCATAGACTGTTGTGCAAACTGGACATGCAAATTTACCCTTTGTCGACCAACCAGATAGGTTACCATATGGGGAAAAGTCATTAATTATCTGTAAAACAATTGCCCGCATGTGAAAGTTTTGCTTTGTAAAAGCATCGAATGTGTTCACACCCTCTTCCTATAAAAGCTTCATATCATCAATCAACAGCTGCAGGAAAACATCGATATCATTATCCGGTGAATATTTCCAAGGGATCAAGAGTGACAATATCATGTGTGGCAGCTTCATACACATATGGGGAGGAAGGTTATACGTGGTCACCAACACTGGCCATGTCGACCACCCAGAGCTCATCACTCCAAAAGGATTAAATCCGTCGCTTGTGAGACCAAGTCTAATGTTCCGTTGATCCCTTGAAAAGTACGGATAAATTCTATCAATATGCTTCCATGCCTCACCATCCACAGGATGCCTCAGTTTTCCATCATCTACACGTCTGGTTGCGTGTCATAGCATTTTCCCAGCCAATTCAGCAGAAATGAATAACCTCTGCAGCCTATGAATAATTAGGAAATAACGGAGAACCTTTGCAGCAATCTTTTTGTTCTTCTTTTAGACTGCATAACCTTCCTTGTGTGAACCTGTACTTTGTTGCACTTTCCCCCGTGGTACATGACAGGTTGGGCATTCATTTAAATCCTTATTCTCTTGATAATAAAGGGAGCAATCATTTGGGCATGCATCAATTTTCTTATAATCGAGCCCTAACGTATCAATGATCTTGCTAGCTTCATAATGAGTCGTAGGAATGCTATTCTCACCTCCAGGAATTACCCTTCTCAATAGATCCAACATCTCAAAATGTATAACTACCATTTCGCTAAGGTTTTGGATATGAAGAAGTCTGATCAAGAAAGCCTCGTAAACTCACATCCTTCGTATAAATCCGACTCGTTGTAGTTCACTAATTTAATCAAACGATCGACGTCACTTGAGGTTGGTGCATCCTCTGAAAAATTATCGGTTGCAAACGGCAGAGCAAGAATGTCTTCTAGCATGTCACCTGTGTCATCAGCACGTTGATCTACATGCATAATCTGTGGCTCCGCTTGAAGCATCTCCTGAGTTACCATAACTTCACCGTATTTACTCCAAAACTTGTAGTGAGGGTCAAATCCATTTGCAAACAAGTGGAAACGAACAATAACCTTATGATATTTAAAATTGTTCCAACATTTCTTGCACGTACAATAAATATCGAAAGTTGACAATCGTATTGGGTTACTGTCAAAGAATGCTAAAAATTCATCTATCCCATCTTGGTATCGTTGATCTTTTTTTTGATACATCGGAAAGCAGGAAACATGGGTCGTGGAACACGGGTACACCGGTCCTGATCGCTTAACCCCAAACACGGAGAAGTCAGGTATCCATCGGAGCCCTAAAAGCTGGAAAATAAAGAAAATAAAAGGGGATAGGGGGTAGTGGGATTCGAACCCGGGTCTCCACCGAGACAGCCGAGTGATTCAACCACTAGGATGAGCACCGGAGCTCGTATCGTTGATCTTTATGCCTATCTTCATTTGATATTTCCATAAATGACTTGTCAGGAACTGTCCTCACCTATAATAAATTTCAAAATGAGATATAAGTTTATTTGATATCACACATGTACCATATTGTGTTTGTGTACACTTACATTTCATTACCAGCTGCACCACCAAGACTATACTGAAAGAAAGAAGTAAACCAAAATTTCAAATGCTGTATAAGGAACTTAATGTGGTTTAGTGTGATGGTGCATGACTAGGCGTAAAGGTGGTGAAAGAGGCTATGAAGTAAAAATAAAACTAGAGGAATGAGACAGCATAAATATAGTTAATCCTTGTGGAAATAACCAATGGTGGAAAGTGACTACACCATAGACTAAAATTGTCAATAAGATAGATTAGCATGATCCGTATCTACATATAATTATGAATTCTTTTATGATTTGGGGCCTTTGGGAGCTTCAAAGTGTAGACATTATGATGAACAGCTTCATCCCACACTCTAGCCAACCAATGCAGACTAATCCTTGTAGCATGGTGAAGTACACAAGTCCAAAAGGAAATACTAAATACATGTAGGTGTCACTGTAGTGCACTAGCAAGATATACCAGAATTTTGATGGCAACACAATACAAATCTCTTTAGAAGAGTGCATAGGAATATGAATCCAATTCCAGCTTCAAATAGGCAAACTGGTCGAACGGATTTCTTAATTTCAATGTGTTAAGAGTTCACAACAAATTAATAAGACTCCTAAGTGAGATACATGATGTAAGTAAATAACTATCAAGATCTGTGTATCCTTTGAGCTTATATATGTCGTATATGTGTCACGTATCAGTTTTCTAGAGGACAATATCCCCTTAATATAAATATCAAGGTTCATTGGGAGAATTTGGTGAAACCTATTGACCAATAGTGATGATGACGATGATGATGAACTTCTTTTTGCCTTCCAATCTTCATCCAACTCAGTGACCTAAAGCAAAGGAACAATTGATTTCTCACTCGCCAATCTTTTTCCAAATTGATTGACAAAACAATAGTAGATGCATTTGTACTGGCTCATGCTTTCTTATTGCTAGATTTTTAGGTATTCAAATGCATATGTACAATTTTCTTAATGCTTGATTTTTGAGGTACATTCAAATGGATGAGTGATTTTCTATGGAAAATGTATTATATTTAACATTTAGCCGTTTAATAAAAGTTTGTGTATTATAAATTGAGTATTTTACAAGAACCATGTCATTAAATTTAATTTAAGTATTGTTATTAAAATTTATGTTTGCATCCATGACAACATAACTTATTTTTCTATGCATGTCATAGTTTGTGGGATTTTTTCAAACCAAGGCTTTGAAGTCACTAAACATAGTTTAAGAAACTATTTTGGTACCCAAACGATGCATAGTTTTAAAAATTGGGGTTTGAGCACCAAACTCCATCAAGCTGCAGTTTGAAAACCTAAATTGTGTTGTCAAACGAGATCTGTCACGTCTTGTTTCTTAATATAAATGGAATATGTCAAGCTCACGACGTATTTAAACCAAAAGGTTATGCTATTTTAAACCAAAAGCTCGAATTCCAGTGTAACATTGGGATAATTTCAATATTTAACTTAACATCAATTAAATAAAAGATTAAAACTCATAAAAACCAATACCGTTATTAATTTAGAGAGCTACTGCTTTTTAAAGCCACCATTAGATTATCAATTAGCATGCTCTTCATTCAAAAAAATTCAAATTTTACTCTTAATTCCAAGATAAATTCAAGAATTCAACGATTTAGGGTTCACTTACAAGAAAAGTTTTGATGAGACTCGAGCAGGTCATGTAGAGAATTAAGATACCAAGTGTAGACTGAGAAAAGTCTCAAAGCCAATAACAAAACTCACACCTTCTAAATTTCATTAGTAAGATGAGCATTACTTGTATTTGCTACACCAAAAGTAGATTAAGCTATGGATATTGATACGCGATAAATGACTAAGAACGTCAACATTTTCGTATACAAATTAGATTGTACATATAGGCGGCTCCTCAGCCACGGCAATCATCATACTAGCACATTTTTCATATACAAATTTAGTCACCCAGAAAATTTAGTTGCCCCCAAAATTTTAGTTCCCACTAAAATTTAGTTCCCTCTAGATTTGATTCCCTCAAAATTTAAAATTTTAGTTCCATAAAATTTAGGCCCACCCAGATTTAGTTCCTTACAAAATTTTAGGTTTTTATCTCAAAATCCATCGCCCTAGATTTTAGGATTTTCCCCCAAAATTTTCACAAACTCTCACCATACCTATTTATCCTCAACATTCAATCCCAGCTATCTTTCTACCAACCCTTTTGTCCTATTCAGCAACCACACTCAAAAACATCCCTCAATTGTATAACACATTCAAACTAAAATTTAGTTCCACCAGAGAATTTAGTTCCCCTAAAAAATCTTAGTTCCTACCAAAGTTCAGTTCCTTCTAAATTTAGTTCCTTCAAAAATTTAAAACTTTAGTGCACTCTAGATTTAGTTCCCCCAGAACTTTAAACTAAAATTTAGTTCAACTAAGAGAATTTAGTTTCCCAAAAATTTTAGTTCCCCAAAATTTTGTTCCCTCTAGATTTTGTTCCCTCAAAATTTAAAATTTTAGTTCCCCAAAATTTAGGTCTCTTCAGATTGAGTTTCTCCCAAAACCCTAAAAATTTCCTTCCAAAATGTTAGGGTCCCCCCAAAATTTTCACAATCTCTTGTCATACCCATTGATTCCTTAAGAATTCAATCACAACCGTCTTTCTACCAACCCTTTTGTCTTAGTTAGCAACCTTATTCAAAAACATCCCATAATTGTATAATAGATGGGTAAATAATTTCCAATTGGCTTTTAAGACTAGTTGCAAAGGCACATCTTAGAGCCTGTCTAGATTGTTTGATGCTGACATATGATGGCCCACCGACAGAAGGTTCCTCCTTACGATTACACTTTCTTACGTCTATAATCTTCTGGTAACTGGTGCCCTTGTAGATGTTTATGTCCATATAAGACACAGACTGAATGTAAATCAGCTTTGTTGGCTCATGAACTTGGAAAATAGTGTGTCATCTAAGATAGTAACAAGTTGACTTTCTAGCCTCTCAACAGCATATCAAGTGGAAAATATCTTTATCACCTTCCATCTAATCTGTTTTTAGCACTGTATTTTGAGAGTTATGAAGCATTTCTGTTGTTGGTTGTCTGTTACTTTGAAATTGTGTTTAACAGCACTCTTCAAATATTTCAGATAAATAAGAAGCAGCTTGAGGCAATTAAAAGTCTGAAACATTCTAGAGATGGCATTCAGTCCAAGACTCTCAGCCGTGTCCTTGGTGATATCAACAGCGTTCATATACATCCATATGAAGCACTAGAAAATGAGAAAAGCACTAGGCTACATGAGCATTAGTTAGTATGTCTTCAGCAATATTGAATTGCATCATATGAGGTTCTATTTCTTAAAATTTAGTGATATTGAATGTACAGGTTGCAAATAGTGAGCAGAGAGATCCCTATGGCATTCAAGGCTAGAAAGAAAAGAGGTCGCATAGGGAACAGTTAAAGAAACATTTGGAGCAAGAGCTTTCTGAAAAAAGAACATTGATAAGTCACGAGGTTTGCTTATGCCTTCTTTCTAAAACTGACGTTCACCAGAACAACATATTTTATGTGGCTATGATGCCGCCGTTAACACAAAATGCTTTTCAGTGCAATACGGTTGTGTCATTTTGCACCGAATTAAGATGTGAATGTGTCAATCTAGTGATTATAGAAGCAGCAGCAGAAGCAATGCCTAGACAAGTACATGCTGCAGCCCTGGCCACAAATGATACCCTTGCAATATTCTCTTCAAATAGGGATAAATGGAAGACAAGTTGAAATTAGAAATATTTATATGCAGACAGGTGTGCACCATGTGGTTGTATGCCAAATAGTACTTCAAATCTGTAAACAATGTACGTTATAAGCAGATATGCATTTGATTTCATGTTAAAATTTACATTTGTAGGATTATATCATTCAAAAAGCGAAATTTAGAGGAATACATACAGTAATATATAGATATTCAGTGTGATTGTGGTAAAACATAAATAATCATGAATCTAGTATGCTTTATCATTTCCTGGGATGGCATGCAGCTGAAAGGAACTCCTCCAAATTAAAGAAAATTGCATATTACACTCCAACTATCAGCTGATGAAATTTTGGTCAATGTGGAACCATGGATTGATATGACATTTCATTATGTGTAACGGTTCTTTGGCATTGATATCCAGGTGCATTTATACATATATACATACGTGTATGAACACTAGAAATCTTGTGTTCATCATGCTCTTTGCACACACAAAATGTTCTGTTAGTTAACACCAAATTTGCAACACCACCTCGATGCTAAGAAAAATCATATGCAAATCTCATGATATTTGATGGATCTATGTTTTAGGCTAGGAAGCATAGATGGGTACATGTATGGATGGGGATACCAGACATGGGACACGACAAATTTGTGAAAGGTAGGGTACACCGGTATAGAGACACGGCTAAACAAAATATTATATTACATTATATACACATGTACACAAAATAAACAAAACATAAAAAATTATATCAAACACTACTCTTTAAAGACATAAGTTAGATATGTCCCAGGAAGCATGGACATGGACATGGGATACAAACACACAAACTTGACATGGATACAAGTTTGAAAAGTGTACAAGTCATGTAAACATATCATCAATGGTTTTTGAAAAGTGATCTAAACTGAAAAAAAATAGCACATAATTAACAAGTTTGAAAAGGGTCAGACACATGTCCTAGCAGCGTCCAAGGAAGTGCGATATCCGGTACAATCATGATAAAAGTAGCAGTGCTACATAGGTTTAAGTCATAAGTTCAATATTTGGTTGAAGCACACTTTATTTAGTTTTTTTTTTTCTTATTTGCATTCTTGCCCAGTGAATATTTCCCAGGGATCAAGAGTGACAATTTCAATTTCAATTTCACAAATAGACTAGCACATTTTTTCTTAAATTACGATTCATATCTCTAGAGTCCACCTTTCAAAACAACATCATTACAACCATCAATTCTAGTTCAAGTTTGATGAAGTAGGATTGAATATAGCAGCCAAATCCATTGAATGACTATCAAAGATGAAATTTTGATTGGATCAGGTGGCGAGAAACTTACCACCGGGAGATGAAGTGGATCTCGATTGGATCTGTAAAGATAGAGAGAGCAAGAGAGTGTTGAGATTTAAAGACCCGACAAAAAATAATATAAATCGAAATTGTGTTTAATGATGTTGCGAGAGAGAGGAGAGGGTTGAACTAGAATTGATTTAAAGACCAATCAATTTAGATTTAAAGACCCACCGTGACCATGTCTCTCGCTCGCGATCAACCCTGAGACACCGCAACACGTCATACGCAAACCCTAATAATGAAGGAGATAAGGGGAGAGAGAGGGAAGAGAGATACTTTTGTTTGAGTAATCGTCATCCTCCGTCCTCCGTCTGCCAATGTTAAACCCTAAGCCTCCTTTTGCCGATTCTAACCACTCAAAATGAAACACGAGGAAATAAAGAGACGCGAGGAAATAAAGAATAACCCCCCGTTCGGCACGATGAAACCCTTAACACGATGAAAAAAAGTGGCGCGAAGAAAAGGAGGCCCAGCTAATTTTTTTCGAGGCAAGTGGGTTCTTGATATTATCTAATTGCCACGGAAATTCCCCTATTGTTTAGCAATATTTTCCACAGAAACTTCCTCACAAATATGTGTCCGTTACAACTAACAGAGTAGATGGATGTTCCGTGACTAATATATATCTGCCACGACATTTATCGTGGGTAATATTTACAACTAACGGATTATTTACCACAGCCTTTCCGTGCCTAATATTTTCCACATTTGCCACTGATTTAGTCCGTAGCGGATAATCCGTGGCTAATGCTCAGTTTTCCAGTAGTATACTTTGCGCAACAACTCAAGAGAGGCTCTCCCTCCACCATTGCCGCAAGTTCAAGTGTCTCTCCATCCCTTGGCCGCAAACTTCAAAGGTCACCTTCAACAAGCATGACCAAGAGTCATCCTCCATCAAGTGGTCAAGGTCTGAAGATCCATACTCCTTCAAGGCTGCAGTATATACAATGGGCTTCTTCAACTTCAACATTGCAAGCAAGCTCCAAGCTTCAACCCTCAAGGCCGCAACATAGAAGGGGGAAACATACAAGGCCGCAACTTATAGATCAACCACTGCTAGCCCAGACTTCAGAGCATCATCCAGGAGCAAAGGCTGATAGGGATTGACGACTACATCTTGTCAGACGAGATCTGACCATCGCTGAACAACAGAGACGACAACATCTACAAGAATTGAGATTTTATGAACTCTATTCTTATTTATATTCGTGTATTGACGCGTTGATCTTTGTAGTTACTTTATATTCATTCTTTTGGGGTCTTGGCTAGTTGGTACTAGACAAGAGGGACTTGACTAGTTGGGACTAGTCAAGAGAGAGCTTATACTAGGATTAGTATTATTTAGCACTTTCGGAGTGCGATACAGGAACTAGATGCGTGTAGAGAGGTGCTCTAGCTACAGATTGTACCAATAACATTATTAATCTAGTATTTACTTTTGGGGCTGGAGTAGGTCGTTGGGACGACTGAACCAGGGTAAATCTGCTTTGCACTCTGTGACTGTCTTATATTTACTCTGCATCAGATTATAACTGTCTGTGATTGCTCGTGTGTGCACGAGAATTTTTATTAGCCTAATCATCCCCCTCTAGGTTTAGATCCAGATCCAACAGGTCGTTCAGTTACGAGGGGGTATCCCCTTCAGCTTACGGCTGACGAACGAGTAGGATCGTTCGGTAGCGATGGGTGTGTCCCCTTCGTCTTACGGTAGATGACATAGTAGGGTCGTTCAGTTGCGAGGGGGTGGCCCCTTCATCTTACAGCTGACGACCGAGTTGAAATGTTTGGTAGCAAGGGGGGTGATCCCTTCGTCTTATGGCCGACGACAACGTTTAGTTGCAAGTGGGTAGCCCCTTCGGCTTATGGCTGGTGACAGAGTAGGATCGTTCGGTATCGAGGGTGCATCCCCTTCGCCTTACGGCCAACAACGTAGTAGGGTCATTCAGTTGTAAGGGGGTAGCCCCTTCAGCTTATGGCAAACGACCGAGTACGATCGTTCGGTAGCGAGGGGGTGGCCCCTTCACCGTACGGTCGACGACGTAGTAAGGTCGTCCAGTTGCAAGGAGTAGCCCCTTCGGCTTATGGCTGACCATCGAGTAGTATCGTTCGGTAGTGAGGGTTGTGGCCCCTTCGTCTTACGGTCAATGACATAGTAGGGTCATTCAATTGCAAGGGGATAGTCTCTTCGGCTTATGACAGACGACCGAGTAAGTGTTGGATCTGGATCCTAGCCTCTAGGGAGGTGAATAGGCTAATAAAAAATTCTCGTGCAACCCACGAGAAATCGCACGCAGTTAAAATCACAGCCAGAGTAAATAAGAGACAATCACTGAGAACGCACAGATATACCCTGGTTCGGTCGCACCAATGACCTACTGTAGTGACCCTGTGCTATGAGGAATAAACACTAAAGGGGTGAATAGTGTTTTATAGAATTATAAGGAATTTACGCCAAATAAAACCCTACTTAACCAACAAATGCGGAATATAAGAAATGATCAACAACACAAGCAATAAAGCAATGCTAACATGCAATCTACCCTGGTTCGGTGCCACCCAAGTCTCCCCGACTTGTTACCGGTGCCCTACTCCAGCAACACCCGGATCCACTCCGGATACTCTAGCAAAACCACTAGAGCTCTCCTTTAGCCCACTTGCGAAAACCCCACAAGTGCAATCAACCTACAATCGATGTCTGTGTATCCCACAACCCGGGAACACGCAAAAGCCTTAATCCCACAACCTGGGACTAAGCACACTCTCACAAACCGAGAGCAAAACAAAATCTTGACTCCCACAACTTGGGATCAAGCCAATCCTCTCACCACCGTGAGTATACAACAAATATGAAGTATAAAGAATGAAATATAAAACTTCTTACCACAAAATCCTATGCCTTGAGAAATACTTACCAATATAGGGCAAGAATGGATTTTGAGGAAGATGAGATCACCAAACCCTAACTCCACCAAGATGAGCAGCAATAGATGACTAGGGAGAAGTTGGTGACTTGGATTCAAGCTCTTAGCTTGAGAAGCTCACAAAGAATGAGAATCTCTCTTAAGGATATTAGTGCTCAAAGAGTGAGGGAGAGATTCTTGTGAGATGAGAGAGCTTGGAAATGGAGTTGAATGGCTCTTCTCAAAGATGTGAAAATGTCTCTAATTTCAGCCTTGGATCCCTGGTTTGAAGCACTCAAACTTATATAGAGAAGAGAGAAAACGATCACAAAAATTGTGGCATTAAATGCCCCAACGGCTCTATTCTGAAGCTGCTTAATCGGTCTAAGAAGGATCACTGACCGATTAGTTTTGCAACTAGTTGGTCGGTGAACCTTCTTGGACTGACTAGAAGGTTAACAGCAAAGATAGTGAATTCAAAAGATATAAGAACTAGTCGGTCTAAGAAGAAACATCAACCGACTAGTTTGACAACTAGCCGGTCGGTGAACCTTCTTGGACCGACTAATTAGTCGAAAGTGAAATCAAAGATATGAAGAACTAGTTGGTCTAAGAAGAAACATCAACCGACTAGTTTGACAACTAGTCGGTCGGTGAACCTTCTTGGACCGACAAATTAGTCAACAGTAAAGAAGTCGAATTTCACTAGGAGAACTAGTCGGTCTGAGAAGAGACACCAACCGACTAGATCGTCATTTAGTCGGTCGGTGAAACTTCTTGGACCGACTAATTGGTAAACAAATGGTCTTGAATTGATTAGGATAACTAGTCGGTCTGAGAAGGATTTCCAACCGACTAGATCGTCATCTAGTCGGTCGGTGAACCTTCTTGGACCGACTAATTGATCAACAGTGAATGAGCTTAAACAAGCAAGTATATCTAGTCGGTTCAAGAAGGATTTCCAACCGACTAGATCGTCATCTAGTCGGTTGGTTCTTCTACTTGAACCGACTAAGATGCATACGAAGCCGAGAAATGAAGCGATAAGCTATGGGAAAGTTTCTAATGGCTTCTAAGGCAATCCTAGAGATAAGATATGAAAGGTATGAAGATTTCTAGGCAAGTACTACTCAAGGCTTAACATTCTACTAAACCGAATCTAGAAGACAATAAAAGTAAACACGACAAACCGTCTTCAAAGCTTCAACACGGAGAATCCGAATCCCTTGACTTCATGAATAACTCCTTGAGCTTCAACGAAGCTCCAGGCACAATGATCACGCGTTCTGAGGAAGTTTTGGGACGTCGCTTGAGATAAAAAAATTACTTTGGCGAAGATCTCCATAAATCTTCATGGTCTTGAGTCTTTTAGTTGAATGACTTGAATATCTCCAACGTCATAGTCTTCGAAGCTTTTGACTCATCCATTCCTTTCTTCTTTTTGGATTGAATCTCCATTCATTTGTTGATGCCATTGGCTTGAGGTTTGAGGTAGCCTTTGAGTTCTTCAAGCCAATGCTTCACCTTTGTTGATCTACCAAGTCCTCCACTTGAATCAACACGTGTAGTCACTTTTGATCTTCTTGAATCTAATTGGTGACTTTTTAGCTAACTGCAATCACAAGAGTTAGTCACAATGATTTGTGGTTGATCATCATCAAAATCAAGGTGGAGAGTCCAATACTCAACACCTACCTCTAGCCCCAAGCAAATACTAGCATTAATAAGTTCCTTCTGTACACCTACAATGTGGTCCTAGCTCCTACTCCCCACCTAGACTGTACTACACTCAACAAAGTGCAGAACTCTATCAACCTAGTAAATGCGTATCTTGACTGCAGCAACACGTCAAGACCCTCTTGTCTAGCCCCAACCAGACAAGTCCAAAATAGTCACAAAAAAGGTAAAAGTTTCTTTTACAAAGAACGTTATACTAAGACACAAATATAAAGAGTAAAGGGTTTAGAAATGCTCAGTTCGTATCTGTGTAGTCGTCTCTGTCAATCAGCACGTCGTCAGCTCCAATCTTATCCAAACGGTGTCTCGATCCGATTCCTGGATGTCAAGGTTTAGCCCTTTGAATTTTGGTACGCAAATAGGTCTGTGCGTAAAGTAAACTCAGTTCAATCTTATTTTCCAGCGGTCTGTGCGTAAAGCAATTCCTTAAAAAAATTATCCACGTTAGCTTCCGATCTCTTCTCGTTCGTTTTTGCCTTCACGTGGGAGTCTACACGTCGGCTCGTCTCTCCGACGTGAATTAGGGTATGCAGCGCTGCGGCGGTTGCTTCTCCGACTCGACGGTAACTCGACGTGAGGCGGTCTCCTCGATAGCAGCAATGAAGGCTTCGGCGGTGACTGGATCACAACGGCAGCTTCGACTCGTGATATCTGATGGCGATAGAAGCTTCAACGGCAGCGACTACAGTGATCCCCTCGACTTCGGTGGCAGCGGTTACAACGACTTCACCGTTTGCTCGAGTTCGCCTGAGGGAGCTGCTCTTCGACCCAAGATCACCTTCGTTTCATGCAGACGTTCTCTCTGTCTCGTATTAAGGCATGTAGCATTGTCTTCAATGACAACTCGTCGTCTTCGACTCGATGGCGGCGTGATCAGCTCAGGCGACGGGAAGATGTAGGGCAGCTTCACAACTCCAGTGGCACTACTTCTTCGACGGTGACAATGGCTTCGACAGCAAGCTCTCGACTTCTTCGACTCAACGACAGCAGCAATGCATCCGACGACTCTCCTTCGACAGCGAGCGGATGATAAACGGCAGTGGCGTTCTCCGACTTTCGACGACGATCTCTCCGATGGAAGAGGGGTTCGATGGAAAAACTCCGATGGTGCTTTGACCTCGATGTCCAACTCGACGGCAAGAAGATGGCGGCTGCCAACAAAGCAGATCTCGACAGTGACTTGACGTGGATGGCGAGAAGGACGATGGCAGCCTGCAACAGTTGATGTTCACGGAACAGTAAGGAGATGTAGAGGTTGAGACCGTCGTGATCTCTAGGCTATGGGTTTGGCTTGCTGGAGTTGCTTGAAGCTTGAAGAACCACCAATATAGACTTGTTGCTGGGAGAGTTTTGCAAGAAGAATCACAGTTTGCCTTGAAGAGGAACTTATGGCAAGATGATACGAGTATTTTATATTCTTCTTTTTGGCCCTGGTTTGTATGCAGAAGTCTTGATCTTGGAGTTGTGGAGAATTGGTTTTCTTGGCAAAGAGCTTATAGATTCAATGAATTGCATGTGAGCTAACAGCTTCAAAGGATTTGCATGGGAGTTTTTGTTTCGTGTATTTTGGTGTGCGGCTGCGGCAATAAAGTATAACACTAGGGGTATCTCTTTGTTTTTCCGCACAATCTTTGATCCCTTAGGAGAGGGGTTTAAGTAGGAGAGCTTGGGGATCAATTAGGCTATAGGTGAATCCCTTAATCAAAGGAGCTTGAATTTTGAAATAGATGGACATGGGATATGATTTGCACTTCAAATTGGTATGATTGGAATTAATCTCTAATTGATTTGATCAAATTTGATATGAGATCTCATCCCATCTCTTAATCTTGACCAAGTCATCTCTGCTATGTGTATAGATCTTTGATTAGGTCCAATTGATTTGTGTCAAGCAATTTCTCCAACAATTGACTTAGTCATCACTTTGAAGAATTTACCGCTTTGCAATTCCTGATACACACTTAGCACAAACGTTAAACAGCAACACACACGTTTGTCATCATCAAACTAAAGATCTTGGATCGTTGCGTCCAACTGATCACTCCTTATTTTACACCCTTTTCCCGCATGTTTGCATGCCATTTTGATCGCCCAAATCATGTTTTTCACGATATATCGACGATATTGCGATGCTTTTCACGATTTGTTGTTTTTGTCGCATTTCAGGTGATTTGGCGCGATTAGGAGTGATCTCGAGATGCGTGTAATCTAGACGGCCACCGACGACCTCCCCGAGGGGTATTTTGCTGTTGGAGAGGAGCGGAAGAAGAATGGACGTCGCCGGAGCGACGAGGAGGCCAAAACGACCAGTTTGGGCATTTTTTGTGTCCCACTCGGCCGAGTGGAGGAGCCACTCGGCCGACCAGCGAGACACTGCTCGGCCGACCAATTCAAACACGAGTTACCTGTGCACTCGGCCGAGCACAGAAGACCCACTCGGCCGAGTGACGAAACCACGTCCGCCCGAGTGGCGCCCAGACGAAGGCTCTCAAAAAGACCGAAGTTACTGTTTTTCGGCCTCTGAGCTTCAGAAGACCCACTCGGCCGAGTGGCAAATCCCGTCCGCCCGAGTGAAGTGAAGCCATCGGCCGAGTGACGACAACTCACTCGGCCGAGCCGCCCCCGAACTGAAGACCCCTGAAGCCCACGACTTACTGGAAATTGACAGGGTTTTCACTCGGCCGAGCGACTTTCGTCACTCGGCCGAGTGCGATGCGCTGCCTGTAGCGAAATTTGCGGAAAACAGGCTGTGCAGGGGCGTTTTGGTCAGGATTTTTAGACGATTTTTGGGGCTATTTAAGCTCTGTTTTTACCCTAGTTTTGAGAGCCTCCTCTCAGATTTTTTGCAGCTTTTTGAGTCTACTTTTTAGCTTTATTAATTGTGATTGGTGAAGAGAAAAACTTGGATTTTTATTGGGTTGATTGAAGATCTACATTGGTTTGCACTTCTCTTCCACAAAAACTCTATTTTTATTGTTTATATCATTGTTGTGATGAATTCCATTGTCTATTTCATTGCCAATTATTGTGCTATTGCTATGATTAGTGAGTAGTCTCCACGTCTTGGGGCGTGGGGATGAACCCTACAAGCCCAATTTCGTATTTGTGTTGAACCGGTAGAAATTGAGCTAGGATTGTTATTAGGGATTAGATTGGGATCGAACTACTACGGATAGCTAGGTATTCACATCAATTGGGATTTGCAAGAGATTGGATCCCAATTCGATAGGAAGCCCTAGAAATCCGAATTGGGTTGGAGTCGGATTTTCGAAGTATCGGTTTGCAAGAAATTGGACCGATGCTAGGATCTCCGGTTGCAATTCCGCGCCGATACCCGTTTGCAAGAGATTGGACGGGTAGGAACTATCCTAATTTAGATCGTGGACCGAGTTTGCAAGAGATTGGACTCGGTGCGCAATTGGACGATGATGTTGATCCCAATGCTAGCTTCCCTAGGCTAGGGTTTGCAAGAGATTGGACCCAAACCTAGGATAGCTATAGACCGGCAACAGCGCGAGAGCGTGAGCTTGGTTCCACATTTAGTTGCAACTAGTTCATCCAAATTCTCATCCTAGCGATTTCGATACCGGCGAACCACAATTGTGAAATACGGTGAGTAGTGGGGATTCCCCATTCCCTAGGCGTTCTCTATTTGATTTGATATTTCGCACTTTTGTCTGACGATTGTGACAGGATCGCCCAAGGCAATTATCCCTCTGAATAGCCAGGTTGATTAGGAGCAAGCTCGGTCATTCGTCCTCCCTGTGTTCGATACCCGCTCGCCGCTATACCGTGCGCTTGCGGTAAAACTACAACCGTCGTCCCGGGACGTGTACGCCGGGGCGCGATCAAGTTTTTGGCGCCGTTGCCGGGGAGATTTTTAGTCGGTGCTCAGCACCGACCACCCGGTTATTTCTTCTTACTTTCTTCCTTTACTTCCCTCTCCATCTTATCCTAACTTCATTCGTAGCCCTATTTGCACATTCTCCCCGCATTTTGCATAAGATCTTAACAGGGAGAATGGGGGATGCAACGCCAACAATAGAACTCAGTCGGGAAGACTATGACACCTTTACAGGCCTCCTTAAGGAGCTTGTCGACGAGGTCCACACTACCGGAGCATTTGCTATCAATATCACGGACCCCGACGAACAACTATTTGCTAGCTTTGTGATGGACCAAATCTCCCCGGAAGGGACCATCGGAGGCAATGTCAGAGTTGACGTGGTCGACGACAAATTGCATTTCGAAGACAATAGAGCAAATGTCGAAGAGCACTATGCTCCCGAAGAACCCTTCGAGCAAACCGACATTCAGGATGTTACACTTTATGACGCTCACTCTTGTTTTTATGAATCGTCTGATGTGTTTCTTGATTCCAGGTACGAACTGGAGCAGAGCGAAGGTTTTGGCGATGCTAGCACTGAATCAGAGGGCGCCTACTTCGATGCCTCATCCTCACTAAGCAGCGAGTCCGACTTGTCACATGAAAGCATGCCATCTGAAAATGAGCTAAACCCGGATGACAAGGAAGAAGCCGAATTCATGAGAGCTGAAAAGGTGGAAGAAGCAGCGCCACCTCAGGTAGAGCTTAAACAATTACCGCCGAATCTAAGGTATGCCTTTTTGGGTGATAAATTGACTTTTCTGGTGATAGTAAATTCCCACCTCACACAAGATCAACTTGAAAAACTCCTAGACGTCCTTAGGAGCCACAAAGGTGTCTTGGGATACACTATTTCCGATCTAAAGGGAATAAGCCCTAGGCTTTGCACGCATCGGATCCATTTGGAGGATACCGAAGCCACCTCCATAGAGCCTCAAAGGCGGTTGAACCCGAACATGAAGGAGGTGGTTAAAAAGGAAATCCTAAAATTGCTTGAAGCCGGTATAATTTATCCTATCTCTGACAGTAGATGGGTTAGCCCCGTCCACGTTGTCCCCAAGAAAGGAGGGATGACTGTCATAAAAAAATGACAAAGGTGAGCCAATATCCACGCGCACTGTCACGGGATGGCGAATGTGCATTGACTATAGGAGACTCAATAAAGCTACCCGAAAGGATCATTACCCATTGCCATTCATCGATCAAATGCTTGAACGCCTCGCGAACCATAAATACTTTTGCTATCTAGACGGGTATTCGGGTTTCTTCCAAATCCCTTTGCACGAAGATGACCAAGAAAAGACAACTTTCACTTGTCCCTGTGGCACCTACGCATACCGTAGGATGCCGTTCGGCCTTTGTAATGCTCCCGCCACGTTTCAAAGATGTATGACATCCATATTTTCCGATTATATTGAAAATATTATGGAAGTTTTTATGGATGATTTCTCGGTTTATGGAAGTGAGTTTGACTCTTGCTTGGAAAATCTCACTAAAGTCCTAAAAAGATGCCAACAAAACAATCTCACTCTCAATTGGGAGAAGTGCCACTTCATGGTCACGGAAGGTATAGTTCTCGGACACCTTGTTTCCTCAAGAGAAATCGAGGTTGATAAAGCTAAGATTGAGGTAATCGAAAAACTTCCTCCTCCTATTAATGTCAAGGGCATTAGAGGCTTCCTTGGCCACGCGGGGTTTTACCGCCGCTTCATTAAGGATTTCGCCTCGATTGCCCGACCACTTACTTCCTTACTCGCTAAAGATGTTCCTTTTGACTTTTCAGGAGAATGCTTGCAAGCTTTCAACACCTTGAAGGAAGCGCTAGTCTCAGCGCCCATCATCCAACCGCCGGATTGGAGCCTCCCTTTCGAGCTAATGTGCGATGCTAGCGACCAAGCCATTGGAGCGGTATTGGGACAAAGGAAAGATAGGAAGCTTCATGCGATACACTACGCAAGCAAGACATTGGATGACGCGCAGAAAAACTACACAACTACCGAAAAGGAGCTTCTAGCGGTCGTCTATTCCATAGAGAAGTTTCGCTCCTACCTCCTCGGTTCCAAGGTGATTGTCCACACCGACCATGCAGCATTGAAGTATCTTTTAAACAAGAAGGAGGCCAAACCCCGGTTGATTAGGTGGATACTCTTGTTGCAAGAATTCGACCTAGAGATCAGAGATAAGAAGGGTACAGACAATGTCGTGGCAGATCATTTATCCAGGCTCATTCGCGATAAGGAGGATGAGAGCTTACCTATTGATGACACATTCGTTGATGAGAGGCTATATGCGGTAAGGGCCGAGGAAGTACCTTGGTATGCGGACTTCGTCAACTACTTGGCGTGCGGAATCAAACCGCATGGGATGTCCACGCAACAAAAGAGGAGATTTATGCATGAGGTCCGTAGCTATTTTTGGGAAGATCCTTACCTTTTCAAGATATGCAAAGATAATGTCATTCGTAGGTGTATTCCTAAGGAGGAGGCAACGTCTATCATTTTGCATTGCCACGGTCTACCATGCGGGGGACATCATGCCGCCTCTAAAACTACCGCTAAGATCTTGCAGAGCGGATTCTTCTGGCCCACAATGTTTAAAGACACTCACACTTTTGTGAAGGGTTGCGATAGATGTCAACGGACCGGGAATATCTCCAAGCGCAATGAGATGCCGATGAGACCCATCCAGGAGATTGAGCTTTTTGATTGTTGGGGAGTAGACTTCATGGGGCCTTTTCCGTCGAGCAATGGCAACAAGTACATCCTATTGGCCGTTGACTATGTCTCCAAATGGGTGGAAGCTATTGCCACCCCTACTAATGATGCGAGGGTCGTCTCCAAATTCTTCAAGCAAAATATCTTTCCGCGCTTTGGAGTGCCGCGTACCTTGATAAGCGACGGGGGAAGCCACTTCATAGAGAACAAGTTTGAAGCAATGCTAAAAAAGTACGGGGTAAATCATAGGGTTGGAATGGCTTATCACCCCCAGACAAGCGGCCAAGTAGAAGTCTCAAATAGAGAAATCAAGCAAATTCTCGAGAAAACCGTAGATCGGTCTAGAAAGGATTGGTCAATGAAGTTAAACGATGCTCTATAGGCCTATCGTACGGCTTTTCGCACCCCCATCGGTACCACACCGTTCCGCCTAGTTTACGGGAAGGCTTGCCACTTGCCGGTAGAGTTGGAACACCGTGCATATTGGGCCATCAAGACCTTTAACTACGATTATAAGAGTGCGGCGGTGAGGCGACTCTTGGACATCAACGAACTTGATGAAATAAGGAGAGACGCCTATGAGAGCTCGAGGATTTACAAGGAAAGGACCAAGATTTTCCACGATGCCCGCATAACTGTCACGGACTTCAAGGTGGGAGACAAGGTCTTGCTCTACAACTCCAGACTCCGACTATTTCCCGGTAAGTTGAGGTCACGTTGGTCGGGACCTTTCACCATCAAGCACATACAACCGGGAGGAGCTTTCGAGTTGGAAAGCAAGGAAGGCACCACATTCAAAGTAAATGGGCAAAGGCTAAAACACTATTCCGAGGGGATCCCTACGGGCGAAATCAATAGAGTATATTTGCTCAAAGAGCGGTCGCATGATCTCTCGGACCTCCTTGATGAGGTGATAGAGGAGGCGATTCCTCACTCAATTGGTGCCCTTTTTGATGAAGAATTGGATGAAAGCCCGGATTTAGGCCATGAGGACAATAATGATGATTCCCCAGACTTCTCCACTGATGAAGATGAAGGCGACGCTGATGTCGCAAGGATTCGAGAGCTCTGCAAGCTCTCGAAATCAAAGTCTCCAAAGAAAGCTCCGCCGGTACGGAAATCGGCATCGCCGGCTAAGCCGTTGACCGGGGCAAATGCTAGCTTGGGGGAGCCTCCCCCCAACACTATTCGAGATAGGAGACCTCCGAGGGAGACCGCTACGCCACCACGTCCGAATCCAAGCGCGCTCCCCGGAAAGTTTGACGGGTGCATCTCATGTGCACCAAACATCCCGCATTGATTGAAAATTATAGGGGGTCGAGCTCACGACCTAAAACGAGCGCTTGTCGGGAGGCAACCCGACGGTTTTTGCTTTATTTTCATTCGTTTTTCTTTATTTTCGTTTTAGAAATTTTTAGTATTTTGAGTCACCCGACCAAAAATTTTGTGATAACGGGTCCTATTTTTCTTGACAGGAGAGAAGATAGGTAGATCATCATGAGGAGGATGAACGAGACGATGAGGAGCGCCCCAAGAAGGCGTTCGACGCTTAGGAGGAGCATGAAATCGACTGGAGGAAGAAAGACGGAGTTTAGAGTCCAAACGAAGATAAACAGCAGAAATTAAGGCTCACTCGGCCGAGTATACTAGTCACTCGGCCGAGCCAAGAAGTTCGTCCGGCCGAGCCGCTCACGAACGAGGGAAGTCTGCTGTACCCAACTCTCTGTCTATTTTCCTCATTTCATAAGAACTGCTACTCGGCCGAGTACATATATTCACTCGGCCGAGTAAAACGGATACCCTCCTAGGGCGAGTCATGCCGAGTAGCTTGAGTCACTCGGCCGAATGGACTTACTCCACTCGGCCGAGGCTGGCAAAGCCACTCGGCCGAAGCGACATCGGGGAGAAATTTTTAATTGCCTCGCTCGGCCGAGTGAGTAAAGTCACTCGGCCGAGTCGTAACTTTTTTATATAAAACCGAGGGGGGGGCACGGTTTTCGAAAACAAAAAAAAACCCCTTCGCCCGCGCCCCCTCAGCTCCCTCGCCCGATCTCGCCTCGCCGCTCGCCCACTCGCCCGCGCGCGCCGCCGCTCGGCCTGCCGTCGCCGGCCGCCCGTCGCCGGCCGCCCGTCGCCGGACTCCGCCCGAGTCGCCGCCGGCCGCCCCGCCTCCGATCACCTCCGGTTCGCTTATTTTCACCGTTTTCTCCTCTCCTCGTGTATATTTTGAGGATCCATGTGCTAAACGCCCCCCTAACCCAAATCAATTCCTATATCTATCTGTTATACCTCTATTGCTCCATACATTTTGATTATTACTCGCTGATATCGCTTTTCCATGCGCAGGTTGCTTTTTGGAGCTTAGGGGAGCTCAGGGGAGTTTCTACGGGCTGCTCAGGACTTCGTGGAGGCGCGGACTTCGCACGCTTCCACTACTTAGCACTCGCGGCGTGTTTGGGTAAACTCTTTCCACTCTTGTGCACACGCCGCACTTTTCACTTTTTCGGCGCGCGCTCGGGGCAGATATGCCGCCCCGGACACGGCCGCGGTCGAAGAGAGCTTCCGCCAAGCGGAAGCGGTCGGATGATGCCGGCCCCTCCCACGAGTTGGAGGACTCTCCTCCACCGTCCCCCGCACACCCCGCACCGCCTGCAGGCCCCGCACACCCCGCACAGCCTGCAGCGCACCCACAGCCCGCACAGCCTCTCCCCGCCGATCCACAGCCACCACCACCGGCTCCACTGGTCGGGCCGCTCGGGATTACGTTCCGAGACGACGCACACCGCGCCGTCTTCGAGCGTATCTCCCAGCGCTCGATCGTACCCTCCAGGTTCGCACACCTCGCTGACCTAGGACGCCTGGGGGTACTTGAGGGGATGCTCACGTTGTACGACAACGTGGGCTGGCGAGATTTTTTCCAGGTGTCGGCGGATACTTTTACCCGTCCGACACTTGAGGTTTTGAGTTCTATCGCCCGGACCGATGAGGGATGCTCATTCCGGTTCATGGATCGAGAGTGCCAGGTCACTCTCGATATGATGAGAGCATTTTTCTCATGGCCCGCAGTCCCCGGAGCCGATCGCGGTTATGGCCCCACACATATCCCTCCACCCTCTTTCGACGCCGGTGCCTTCTGGGCACGTATCACGGGTCTCCACGCCGCCTTTGACCCTAGTAGGGCCAAGGCCTCGGCCATCGTACATCCCTGCCTACGCATTGCCCAGCGCCTCATGGCGACTACCTTTTTGGCCAGATATGAGCCGGGCACGATGTCTACGCCAGAGCTTTACATGCTCTATGCGATGACACGTCCCAGAGCTCTATCTAGGGATGGAGACGAGCTTGTCCCCGCCGTCGTGATCGATATCGCGGCATGGTACTTAGACCGCATCATTGTATCGGTGGGCGCTCGCTCACCGATATGCTGCGGCGGCCTGATTACCCTGCTGGCTCTTATGACCGGCGAGGATTTCCCCGACGACCTGCGACGCGTTCCGGGCCCCACTTCCTTGTCGATAGACGTTATGGCCCGGATGAAGATGCTGCGTCCGCACGGCGAGCGTCACTGGGTCTGGTTGCACGGCCCCTATGGGGCCGATTACATGATTCTCCCGAGCCCTGCTCGGACTCTGATTGCACCAGCCCACGTTGACTGGCTTCCGGCGATGGATGTCCTCATCCCCGCCGCCTACGTGCTCGAGGCCGAGGAGGCCGAGCAGGGCCCCGCTGCCCACGCTGCCCAGGCTGCTCCCGCAGACCCTGCTGCGCACCCTGCCGAGCCTGCTGCCCACCCCGTCGACCCTGTGGCCTCTCAGCCTGTTCCTGACGTTTCCACTGCTCTTCACACTTCTGTCCCTACCTCTGCCTGTGTCGAGAGTACTTTTGCTGAGCCCACTTCCACCACTGTCACCACTTCCGAGGCTGTCCCCACCACTCCCTCTGCCACCTCAGGCCCTCTGTCCGTGGAGCCCCTTTGCTCCGCACTCCCCGAGCGCCCGCCGACCATAGTCGAGTGCGGAGAGCCCTCGTTCACTTCGGTCGTGGAGACCATGGTTAGCATGATCTCCGCTGGGGTTACACCTTTTGGACCGCACACTTCTGCCCCAGCGGGAGATTCCTCTGTCTCCACCGCCGCCTTATTCTCCGAGAGCGTCGTGGCGTCTGTCCACACGTCTGTGCCACGGACCTCTCTGGCCACCTCGTTACCTCTTTTGCACGCCTCCTTTGCTGCCGCTGCCTCCACTCCTCGCCAGCCGGCGTCCCGGCCTCACACCGAGGCCAGGCCCACTTTTCCAGGCGCGGCCCCTTTTGTCCCATTCCCTGCTGAGCCCGTTACATACTCCACACGCATACGCCAAACTCGCCCTGCACAGCCTAGACCGGTGCGTCCCTCTGCACCACCCCCGCCCGACACCGTACTGCAGAGCATACGTGCTCTTGAGGTGGCGGTGAGTGGTCTTAGAGGAGACCTTCGGAGCCTGTCCTCCACCGTCTCTACGCTGTCTGGACGCTTTGACCTGATCCCTCAGATCCACTACTGCCTGACGCAGATCTTAGAGCGTCTCCCGCGCGTACCCCCACCCACCCCGCAGGTTCCCACACACACACCCACACACGCTCGACCTGCTTCCACTCCCACGCCCACCCCAGCTCAGCAGCCTACACCACCACCACCACCACCTCCGCCTCAGGACGGAGACGGCGCGGCACCGCCTTCTTAGGCACTCTTGATGCCTTGATCCATTCCTGTCGTTGTGCTGCCCGTCTCTGCTGGGTCCTGATGCACTTTTGTCCACCCCCCTCCCCTCACTTATTTTGGGATTATATTTCTGATCATATCTATTTGTGCATATCATATCATATCTACTTGGGATTCTCATTTTTGATCACATCTATATATATCTTTTTTGGGAGAGAGGGAGAGTTCTGGGTGCCGTATTTATTTTCGTATCACTCCTAGCTGTGCATGCATCATTTCCGCATCATATTTTCATTTCTTACTTTTCCTTTTTTATATTTTTTCTTCCCATCATGCATCCATCCTCACTTGCCCCTCACATTGCTTGTCTCTCTATGTGCCACACTTTGCACATTGAGGACACTGTGCCGTTTAGCTTGGGGGAGTGAGCTTTCACGTTCTTTTTTCGATTTGCCACCTTTATTTTCAGTTTTTCACACCGCTTTTCACTTTTGCACTCATTTTTCGTTATTTTCCTTTTGTTTCGCCATGCATCACGTTTTCCTTACTTACCTGTGTGCCGCATTGCATGGTTCTATTTTCCTTTTATCTTTACTTCTTCCTTATTTTTCATCTCATGCTAGAGATGAATTTTCTGTGATGATGTCTACGTGGAGTTAGCTTATTCTATATGCATGCTATATTTGTCGTGTCTTAGATTTCATTTCTGATATCATATGCTATGACTCGCTTGCATTTAGAAATAGGAGCCCACACTTTTTCCTCATGAAAATGGATGAAATTTTATTATTAGCTGAGCCTGAATATTCATATGTATGCTATCACAGAAAACACACCAAGATTCACGCATTGAATGCCTATATCTGGAGTACTGACTTCTTTTCCTTTATCACTTCTATATGCATGAATTGTACACTTCACTTCCGGATGATTGAATGATTGTTAGCTATGATATATCTGGATTAGTTAGCTTTTTTGCGATCGAAACTGAGTAGATTAGATCACCCTGCTGAAGTTGTCGTGCATGTCTTATAGAGTGAGCCGAGAGTTATATTTATTTCTTTCTCCACAAATCTTGAACAACAATTCTCTACTTTTAAAATCATTGGTGAATCTCCCCTTAGTGATTCTATTTTATGGCATTTCCCCCGTTATTAATTCCTAGCTCCAAATCTCTTATTCCAAAAAAAAAAGAGAAAAAAATATATATAATAAAAGAGAGAAGAACATTCTCGTATATCATTATCTCTCTTTGAATTGGGATCATTGTATATATGATATAAAAAAAAAGAAGAAGAAAAAAAAAGAGAAAAAAAAAAAAAAATCCTCAATAAAAGATCCCATCTCGCTTATTTTCTTTCTTTCTTCTTTCTCTTCTTTGCCTTTGGAGCTTTATAAAAATGGGGATGTAAATATTTTTGTGCCACCACGCTTATAGATAAGCTTGGGGGAGGAGATCCATTGATGTGTGAGAGAGCGACTACTTGACATAGCACGACAACCTAGGCTAAGTGATATTCTATACTCGGTGAGATTGTTTCTAGCTTTACGAAATCCAGAAATCTAAGCCTAGCATTCATTTCATGAAACCCATACTTTTCTATTCTCTCTATTCTATGATGTGATACTCTTATACTCCAGATAGAAAGTGTTCAATTGAAAAGTGTGTGATCTGAGACTTGTATACCGCTTTAGATGATTCAGGCGATGTTAATTTTAAAATCATTCCGTTTCTCATGATTATACCGTTGTTCGTGGGTTTTCTATTTTCTACTTGCACTATTCTACTATGATATCAAAATGAGATTCTTTGACATGTATTTCTCACTCGGTGCATGCCATAAGAGTAAGTGAAACCCACGTCCTGAGAAAATGATCTAGCATCCTACCTCTTCTTTCTTTCTTCCTTTATTTTCGTTTGGTTTTCATTCTTCTTCGTTTTTCATTTTTTTTTCGTTTTTCGCCGTTTTCGTTTTCCGAATCCACCGGGTTCGCTTTTTACTTATCTTCCTCGAGGACGAGTAAGAGGCAAGCTTGGGGGATTTTGATCACTCCTTATTTTACACCCTTTTCCCGCATGTTTGCATGCCATTTTGATCGCCCAAATCATGTTTTTCACGATATATCGACGATATTGCGATGCTTTTCACGATTTGTTGTTTTTGTCGCATTTCAGGTGATTTGGCGCGATTAGGAGTGATCTCGAGATGCGTGTAATCTAGACGGCCACCGACGACCTCCCCGAGGGGTATTTTGCTGTTGGAGAGGAGCGGAAGAAGAATGGACGTCGCCGGAGCGACGAGGAGGCCAAAACGACCAGTTTGGGCATTTTTTGTGTCCCACTCGGCCGAGTGGAGGAGCCACTCGGCCGACCAGCGAGACACTGCTCGGCCGACCAATTCAAACACGAGTTACCTGTGCACTCGGCCGAGCACAGAAGACCCACTCGGCCGAGTGACGAAACCACGTCCGCCCGAGTGGCGCCCAGACGAAGGCTCTCAAAAAGACCGAAGTTACTGTTTTTCGGCCTCTGAGCTTCAGAAGACCCACTCGGCCGAGTGGCAAATCCCGTCCGCCCGAGTGAAGTGAAGCCATCGGCCGAGTGACGACAACTCACTCGGCCGAGCCGCCCCCGAACTGAAGACCCCTGAAGCCCACGACTTACTGGAAATTGACAGGGTTTTCACTCGGCCGAGCGACTTTCGTCACTCGGCCGAGTGCGATGCGCTGCCTGTAGCGAAATTTGCGGAAAACAGGCTGTGCAGGGGCGTTTTGGTCAGGATTTTTAGACGATTTTTGGGGCTATTTAAGCTCTGTTTTTACCCTAGTTTTGAGAGCCTCCTCTCAGATTTTTTGCAGCTTTTTGAGTCTACTTTTTAGCTTTATTAATTGTGATTGGTGAAGAGAAAAACTTGGATTTTTATTGGGTTGATTGAAGATCTACATTGGTTTGCACTTCTCTTCCACAAAAACTCTATTTTTATTGTTTATATCATTGTTGTGATGAATTCCATTGTCTATTTCATTGCCAATTATTGTGCTATTGCTATGATTAGTGAGTAGTCTCCACGTCTTGGGGCGTGGGGATGAACCCTACAAGCCCAATTTCGTATTTGTGTTGAACCGGTAGAAATTGAGCTAGGATTGTTATTAGGGATTAGATTGGGATCGAATTACTACGGATAGCTAGGTATTCACATCAATTGGGATTTGCAAGAGATTGGATCCCAATTCGATAGGAAGCCCTAGAAATCCGAATTGGGTTGGAGTCGGATTTTCGAAGTATCGGTTTGCAAGAAATTGGACCGATGCTAGGATCTCCGGTTGCAATTCCGCGCCGATACCCGTTTGCAAGAGATTGGACGGGTAGGAACTATCCTAATTTAGATTGTGGACCGAGTTTGCAAGAGATTGGACTCGGTGCGCAATTGGACGATGATGTTGATCCCAATGCTAGCTTCCCTAGGCTAGGGTTTGCAAGAGATTGGACCCAAACCTAGGATAGCTATAGACCGGCAACAGCGCGAGAGCGTGAGCTTGGTTCCACATTTAGTTGCAACTAGTTCATCCAAATTCTCATCCTAGCGATTTCGATACCGGCGAACCACAATTGTGAAATACGGTGAGTAGTGGGGATTCCCCATTCCCTAGGCGTTCTCTATTTGATTTGATATTTCGCACTTTTGTCTGACGATTGTGACAGGATCGCCCAAGGCAATTATCCCTCTGAATAGCCAGGGTGATTAGGAGCAAGCACGGTCATTCGTCCTCCCTGTGTTCGATACCCGCTCGCCGCTATACCGTGCGCTTGCGGTAAAACTACAACCGTCGCCTCGGGACGTGTACGCCGGGGCGCGATCACCAACAATCTGCCACTTTTGATGATGACAACCCAATGAAAGATTTGAGCAAATAGATGCGCGTGTGGGAAGTGTGATGAAGGGTGTAATGCACATGAGTAATATAATGAGATGTCAATAAGATGCAAGTATGCACACAATATAGAGATGGAATAAGTATGCTCCCCCTATTTTCAAGCTCCCCCTTCAACAAATAATACCAAAGCGATACCAAATCTTTTCAACACACTTTTCTCCCCCTTTGTTATCATCAAAAGTGGACTAATGAAGTCAAAAAAATATCACATACAAAAATAAACCATTATAAATTGTAACTTGCTACTGCATGTGTTTTCTAGATAGTAAACAATTCAAACTCATAAAAATTCATAAAGTGACTTCTCCACCTTTGTGTAAGTGTAATGATATAGACAATAAATTACTAAGGGAGATTCAATTTTAGAAAATCAACCAAATCAATCCACATTATCTATTTTTCATGAATATCACTAAGATTGAATTTTCCCACCTCATCAAAGATGAGTTCAAGTTACCAAACCCCAAAACATAGCCTTAAAAGGACTTTTAAATGTGGGGTGGCATTGCTTGACGAGTAATATACACCAACACTAATGATTACCCATGTAGCATAAGTTGGATACTACTGGGTTGTGTATTAGCCATGAAGTATATCCATTTTTCATACGGAGCAATTTCCATGTATTTTTTATATTAATAAATCTTTTGTGCTCAATTTTTATTCATGGCAATACACATCATATCCCTTATAAAAATTCAGATTTTAATCAGCCTATATTCACTTTCCAATATTCTTCAAAAGAATCTCCAAAAATACTACAAGTCTAATATTCGTGAACGATCACATGTAGGTATAGAAATCAAATTTATAATTCATGAGTCATTTCATGGCTACTAAAATAGAAATCAACATGTCCATGTAGTTACAACAATAATGATTTTATTTCTACAAGGAACATTCAATAATACCACTTATAAAGATTCATAAGGAGGTATTCAATAAGCACATTTTTTTTTAATTTTTGGGTTTTTTTTCAATTTTTTGTTTTTCTTTTATAAAGAACTAAAAACAAATCTAAAGAGCAAACAAACAAGCACACAAACAAAAATTAAGTCAAGCACACACACAAAACTATGAAGGTATGCAATAAATGCAAAGAGGGAAAAGAAATATACCTTCGCGTCGCTATTTGACTAAGGAGCTAAAAGAATGAGACTTTCAATTCATCGCTCCTCGCCAAGTCTCCACCTCACCTACATGAAAGGTGTTAAGTGTGACATTGGAATCCAACAAGGTCCACTAGTGTTAGCCATTAAAGATTTAGGAACCCACACTTGTTTGAAATTTATGTGTGTGTTCCTAAACTTACAATAATAGGATGTGTGACCAACACTATCACAAGTAAAGCACTTTGCATGCATATTTTTCACAATAGAGGGCACATTGTGGAATTTATTAAAGACAGGCTTTTTAGCAGTTTTTGAATTAAATCCAAGTCCTCGTCTATTATTGCCATATAATTAATTCTCTAAAATAGTATCCAACGATTGCTTTCCTACAGAGAACTTCTTAATGGACAATTCAAGACCAGAGACTTTGGATTTTAATAGCACATTTTTATCCACAAGCAAAGTACATTTACTTATAAAAAGATCTCTTGTTTTCCTCCTCCTTCTTTTCAAATTCAACTATTTTTCTTTTAAGATCGTTATTTAACATGCACATTTTATCATTAAGCTCTCTAATCATATAATCATTTTCAGTTTCGAGCTTAATTAAATCTTGCTTAAGCATGCTAATTTCATTCAATAAGGAAGGGCAAGAGAGACACGTAACTTCTTCATTAAAGCATGACTTTTCCTTTTTCATTATAGCAATGGTAGAATCACGTTCATCAAGTTTTTCTTTAAGAATATCAACTTCTTCGGAAATATCACAGTTTTCCTTTTGTAATTTAAAACTGGCATTCCTATAATCGATCAACGTGAGTTCTAGCTCATTAATCTCATTTTGCATTCCTTTACAAACATTTAACAATTCAGCTTTTGTGAAGGAATTTACATCATCGCTCTTTGCCATTAGGCAGACGACCGCGGAGTGGGCTACCACCTATTCATCCTCATCCTCAGCTTTGATGTCCATGTCCCAAGTTATCATCTTGGCTTTTTCTTTATCTTTAGCAACCTGAGCAGTCTCTTGCCTGCAATGCTTCGCGAAGTGTCCCTTTTTTCCTGTATTTGAAGCATTCAACTCTATTAGCAGGATCTTGTTCAGAATAATTTTTATCGTAATTAAAAGTGTTAGAGCGAATGAACCTTCTATGCATTTCTGATCTTCCTTGAGGAGTTCTGACGAACTTTCTGAAATTTCTAACCATTAGCGCCATCTCCTCATCATCATCTTCATCTTCGCTAGCTTTCAGGGCAAGTGGCTTTGAAGCTTTCTCCTTTTCCTCAAGTTTCTCTCTTTCTTCAATATTTTGCAATTCGAGCTCGTGAGACATTAGATTACCTATCAAGTCCTCCACCCTCATCTGCGATATATCCGTCGCTTCTTAGATGGTAGTGACTTTAGGCCTGAAAGAGCTTGGTAGCGCTCTTAATATCTTCCTCGCCTGTTCAAGGCTATAATATGGCTTACTGAGGAGCTAGACTTGTAGACGATATTGGTGAACCTCGCAAACATCTCTGATATGGTCTCTGATGGTAGCATGCGAAATCCCTCGTACTCTGTGCTCAGAAGTGCAAGTCTATACTCCTTCACCTATGACGTTCCCTCGTGCGTCACCTCCAATGTATGTCATATTCCATGCACAGTTAGACAATGTGAGATACGATTGAATTCAGATTTATCTAATGAACAAATGAGAGCATTCATAGCTTTAGCATTAAGAGAATAAAGCCGCCAATCATTATCATCCCATTTATCATCAGGTTTAAGCATCTCAGTATTTTCAATTTTAATGACATGTGGTTTATAGCCTTTTTCAACAATTTGCCATGCTTTATAATCAACAAAAATTAAGTAGATTCTCAGAGTATTTTTGCAATAAGCATAGTATACTCCATTAAATCTAGGTGGACGTGAAATAGACTGACCCTCAGCAAAGCACTATCCATGTGATCCATAGTCAATCCTAGGCTAGATCCTAAAACCTGCTCTGATACTACTTGTTGGATCTGGATCCTAGCCTAGAGGGGCGTGAATAGGCTAATAAAAAATTCTCGTGCAACCCACGAGAAATCACAAGCAGTTAAAATCACAACCAGAGTAAATAAGAGACAATCACAGATAACGTACAGATATACCCTGGTTCGGTCGCACCAACGACCTACATCTAGCCCCAAGCAAATACTAGCATTACTAAGTTCCTTCTGTACACCTACAATGAGGTCCTAGCTCCAACTCCCCACCTAGACTGTACCACACTCAACAAAGTGCTGAACTCTATCAACCTAGTAAATGCGTATCTTGACTGCAGCAACACGTCAAGACCATCTTGTCTAGCCCCAACCAGACAAGTCCAAAATAGTCACAAAATAGGTAAAAGTTTCCCCCACGGAGAACGTTACACTAAGACACGAATATAAAAAGTAAAGGGTTTAGAAATGCTCAGTTCATGTCCGTGTAATCGTCTCAATCAATCAGCACGTCGTCAGCTCCAATCTGACGCAAACGGTGTCTCGATTCGACTCCTGGATGTCAAGTTGTAGCCCTTTGAATTTTGGTACGCAAATAGGTCTGTGCGTAAAGTAAACTCAATTCAAGCTTATTTTCCAGCGGTCTGTGCATAAAGCAATTCTTTAAAAAAATTATCTACGTCAGCTTCCGATCTCTTCTCGTTCGTTTTTGCCTTCACGTGGGAGTCTACAAGTCAGCTCGTCTCTCCGACGTGAATTAGGGTATGCAGCGCTGCGGCAGTGGCTTCTCCGACTCGACGGCAACTCGTCATGAGGCGGTCTCCTCGGCAGCAGCAATGAAGGCTTCGGCGGTGACTGGATCATAACGTTAGCTTCGACTCGCGATCTCCGATGGCGAGTGAAACTTCAGCGATGACGACTACGGTGATCCCCTCGACTTCGGTGGCAGCGGTTACAGCGACTTCGTCGCTCGCTCAAGTTCGCCTGAGGGAGCTGCTCTCCGACCCAAGATCACCTTCGTTTCATGTCATGCCCTATTTTGCACTATACGTGTATTCTACTGAACACACGTGGTATTTCTACCTACGATGCATACGCGGGTATGAAATAAGCATAAATTCAATGTATATGACGTAGTGCAAAGGGGATTAGGCTATAATACGTTGCTAAGGGAAGAGAATGCGAAATGTGAATGTGGGAAAAGTGCAAAAGACGTCCTGAGTGCAAAACAACAGGAATGTGTTAGACGTGTGTGTGAAGCATGTATGCATGCATGGATGTGCGTGGATGTGTGTAGGAAGAGCCATGCAAGTTTGAAAGTGGTTAGGGGTCAATGGCAACCCCCGTAAATTTTTAGAAAGGTCAGGGGCAAAACGGTGTTTTTGACTAAATTTGTTGTGCGTACATACTTAAGTGGTCGTGCATAAAGTAATGGCATACTTGTAAAAACTTGAATGTGTGAGGGGTAGTTTGGTCATTTAATAATTAACATGGCTTATGGAATAAGCCATGGAAAATCCTTATTCTAGAATCCTCTCCCTCTTTCTCTCCTTTTCTTTTCTTTCCTTCTCTTTTCTTCCATCATCCTTATCTCCTCTCCACCCTCTCAACCTCTCCACCCTCTTCAATTTCATGTCCCCCTCTTCCCCTTTCTATGTTGACCAAAATTCAGTGGAGAGAGAGAGAGAGAGGTTCTTTTAAGGTAGGATACTAACTTGGTTTTGGAAATCTATTTAGGGTTTTTTTTCTTCATGTTTTTATATCATGTTTTACCAATATGAATTAGGAAAAATCAAATTGATGTGCCATGATTTAATTTCCATGAATATTCTCTTGAAATTCAAAGTAAAATTACCTCTTTTGAATTCCCGAAATTCTACTGCATGTTGTGGCTGTAATTTCTGTTACTGTAGCTCGAATTAGGGTTCGAAAAATATATGAGCTTGTAGATCTTGAAGGTATACCCTAAATTCATATAAATTTTGATATATGTTCAATTCAAAAATTAGGAGTAAAAATTCCAACTTCACAGCATGTCTGTTTGATTTCCAGTTTTGGCACATTTCAGTAGAAATGGCCTAGACACCTGCACACATCTTGGAATTTTATGATCTTGCTCTTGTTAGAAAGTTAACAAGTTTTTCTAAAAATTAATCAGATTGCTTATATGTCGAATTTCTGGCTCCAACATATCCAAAATTGGCTTTCAATACAGGCCCTGAAATCTGTCTGAAAAACAGATTTGACACACTTCACCAATTAATTCACCATAAATCACATAATTAATATTTTTCCATGAAATTTTATCTGTGAATCAAGGACTAATTTATCTATAACTTTTCATTTGGGACACCTTGCAAAATTCTCAATAAAACCTGATGTGATATGCCCATGTATTGGAAATTTCTACAAATTCCGGCAAGCTGAATTGTTAAGTGATGTGTTAAATTGTGTATTGTTGTTATTCCACCCACTATGGCACATGATTGTTATTTTTACATGCAAATTAGATTAATGATATGTCATGTCAATTGATCTGCTAATGTGCTTATGGATATGCACGTCACGCTCACCACGTGTTTGTGAAAATGCCTGAATGAAGGCAAACGCTAGAAATGTGAGAAATGCTCACTCATATGGGTATGAACTGAGATTTGATATGAACCTATAATGTTGGGAGCATGTCATGCATGGTACTTTATGTGATGTGATGGTGGGTTGATATGAGTATGATGGAGGGCATGCCACTTCAGTGCATGACCCATGTTGATCTGAATGTGAAATGTGACGCCATGCAACATGACTTCTTCATTACTAAAATGATGAAATGAAACTTTTGAATATCTCAGTCCTCTCTAATGAGGATGAGTAGAAGAACCTGGGTTTTAGGTGGGATTTGAGTAAATTGTGGATATGAGGCCTTGACTGTGAAGTTGGGAGATGATTATGTGATGTGTGAAGTTCATACCCACTTGCCTTCACCAGGAGTGGAGGGGATTTTTATACCCACTCGCCTTTACCGGGAGTGGAGGGGTAAGGAGGTGGAGAGCCTCACTCCTGCCAGGGATGGGGGAGCTGAGGGGCCCGGTGCACAGTGCCCGTGTCCACTGCGTCGTGTGCTAAATTCACCCCAAATTTGGGGTGAAGTCCATGTCCTAGTATCACATGGTTTACCCAAGTTCCAATTAATTCAATTATAAAATGATAAAATAAGAACTTGCGTGTTACTCCTTCTGCTGGCAGCACTTCCCCTTCCCTTGCCTGCTTCTTGGTGACTCTGGGTTATGCCTCAGGCACTTGTACTCTTCTTATTAGATAATGTTGCTTGAACACTTGTGCTATCATTATTATTATTCGTGCTAACCCCTTTCTTGCATTAACTCGACAATAGACCGCAGGTATGATTTTCTTATTTGGCTATTCAGTTTTCGCTATATATTTAGTTTACATGTCTTATTCCTTTGCCTTGCCTTGTGGATTAATAACCCTAAAGCGATGTCCAGATCCAAGTTGGTTCCTACTGGGGCACTCATTGACGTGCTCTTCCCTATTTTTCAGGTAGCAGAGGTAGCATGGTTGGATGTGACTTGGAGTTGGGTTTCAGGGGTAGCACTTGGTGTGAGAAAGTTGTCTTGGAGGTGGAGAGTGATGGTGTATATGTAGTGGTGTACCTGGGCTATGTAAATTAATGGAAGTTGTTATATATGATATGTTGTTATTGATCTAAGTTATTTGTGGTGTTGTTTTGATATTACTGTGAAGCTTCACTTGTACTATCCCAGCATGTGCGCAGTGGCCTGCTTGTTCAGTTTCTCCTTTCTCTTTCTTTTCCTCTCTCATCACACTCACTCTTCAGGATACTTGGAAAAAAATAATAGATGCCGGATATTCTGGGGAATGGGGCATGACAGTTTGTGGCGACCCATGCAAGTCACCGCACTGCGATGTGCGTAAGGATAGTACATTTGATGCTTCAGTAGGTGATCGGGATACATTAGCCCTAAGGTAGGTAGAGACTTTGGAGCCTTAAGTGATCTACCCTTAAACCCCTAACTTAGGAAGTCAGAGGATGAACTTCATACAGTATAGTATATTATAAATGTATATTAGTTGGTATCAGTGTATGTATACTAATGAGAATTCGTGTGTGTAAATGCAGTTGTTGTACTTGGATATTTGAATTACATGCGTTGCATGTATACTTGTATTCAGTATATATGCATATTTGTATTTGAATAGCATGAAAGTTGCATGTATGGTTAGACGTGGGGGTACATACTAGGTGGGGGAATACTTGAGTGTATGTATACTACGTCTCTATAAAAGTACATGATACGGATATGTGAGACCGGTATATGGTATACTTGTGTGACTCCGAGACATATGTGATGTATACATGTTTGTTCGTGGATGTATATTAGTGGGTACCTATAAGCTAGTGGGAGTATGCCTTATAGGTGTGTGAATGAAGATGTGTCCATGTGAGATATGAGCGCATGTAAGAATTTTCCTATCTATTACCTTATGGTTGTGCCCCTTGTGGGGAACATACCAAGGTGTGTATATCTATCCTTGTGTGGATAGATTAGCGAAGTGTCCATATTGTCTTGTGGATATATAGGGAGAAAGTGTATGTAAGTGAATATACGTGTATTTGTATTGGCAGGTGGTATAGCTATAGGTATGGAGTACTGGTATATATATATCACTAGTGTTGCATTGATAGTGTATGAATTCCTCATGCGTTAGGTTTGAATAACTGTAAGTATGTGTATATGCTGCCTATGTGCCTATATGAACTGATATATTGTCTTACTTCGGTATATGGTTGTGGGTTGTTTTATTGCGTGAAGATAGGTTTTGTGCTTTGGCCATATATGGTGTGCATGTGGTGATATAGGTGAGTGATGGATGCACGAGTAGTATGAGTAATGCTCCTAGGGTGTTTAGAGTAGATGTATTCTAAGGTGGGCAAGGGTGCTTTAGACCTGTCCACCCTAAGTTTAGTCCCTTGGCTCTATACCGTGCCTAACATGGGATAAGGATATAAGTGTGACGTATATCATATGTAGAATGTGATGAATGTAAGGATTTGGGATTATACAATGCATGTATAAGTGGGGTGGCTATGGGTTTGCACGGTTAAGTGGAGTTATAGTATGTATGTGTGTGTGTATATATATATGTATGTATGTATGTATACGCTTACCCGTAGAATGGTGTCTATAGGACCATTTGGATGTATATGTAGTGCATGTACCTATCCGTATATAATGGCATGAGGGAGGATTGTGTATTAGCATATGAGATACTTATATGTATGTAGGTGTTATAGCAAGTGTGGTGTGCCTGTATGCATCTGTTGTTATTATTGAATGTGTATTGATGTATGACTTATGAGTGGTTATATGTATATGTACGTGAATGACCTATGTTCTGATATGCATCAGTATATGAATGTATACGTATATGTAGTGTGACTATCTACTGAATGTGTACGAATGTTGAAATACACGTATTTGTGTGTATACTAGTATGTTAGTAAAAGTGTGGAAATATTAAATGTTAGGTATGTAGTGGTATGGGTAGCTACCGACTACCTGTTAGTAAAGTTTGAGTAGCTTGACTGTATAGGTGTGTAATAGCAGGATATGTACACTAAGTGTTAATGGGTGTGTGCGCTCATACATGGTGATGTGTGAGCATGGTGTTTTGGTCCTAGTACGTATATATATGCATGTTTGTGTGCCTACCTACTATTAGAATAATAATCTGGTATGTATGAGCAAACGTGTATTTGGCCATGTGTAGGTTTAGATATCTATATATGGAATTGATGTGTATACCTCTTTGTGTACGTAATGCATATGTACATATAATTAGGTCATATAGAGTATCCGTGTGGTGTATTGGTTGATGTGTATATGTGAACATGTATTATGGTTGTATGGATTTCTATTATACGTGTTATGATGGAGTGTAGGGATGTGTTATGTATGTGTGGTATGTAATGGGAGCATAAGTAATTGTTGTATATTGGATGAATAGATAAATATATACATACGTATAAATATATATCTTTGTTTGTTCACCTGCTGATCTATCCTATATGGCTGTCTACCTAAGTATATCTAGGTGTGTTTTGGATAAGTGTATTCATGTTTGTATATGTGTGTATATAGGTCCGTACCAGAGTATGTGTGTATGTATATACATATGCAATGTGGATGTAAATGTGAGATATGGAATATATATGTGTGTGTAGTATGTTTGATAAATGTAAATGAATGAAAATGTTGATATGTGTGTAATTGGTTGCACGTTTATATGTATACGTGTGTGTGTGTATGGAGTGTGGATGGACATTACATTTATTTGACTATTATGGTAAGTATGTGCGTAGGATGTGCAAAGGTAATTATATATATATATATATCATATGGCGGGGGACGTATGATCTTTGTGCACTCTTGCGTGAATTGCATGTGGTATATGTGCCTATCTGTGTGAGGCAGTAGGTGCACTGCTATGGATGTGAGGTTATGTGTATATTTATTTACAGTATGATTGTGAACCTTACGTGACTCGATCATGCATGTGTTAATACGTGCATGTGAATGTATGTATGGATGTGACTAAAAATTGTGTGTATATAGATATTTATGTGCCTATGAATGTGAGTGAGCTCATATGACTAAGTAGTGGATGTATATGGATCCGGTAAACATACGGTATGACACCGTGATAGTGACCCTGTTTATCAAGTAATGGTGTGTAGATTAATGTGTATTATTGTGTGTTTGTGCATGGATATAAACGTATATGTATAAATACATATATATAAGCAGGTAGAATATAAGTCGTTATACTTGAAGGTATCGTGATATAGATATAATGTGATGTCATATCACATAGTATGAGTAGTGATCTGGATACGTATAATGATATGTATAGAGATCTATTTGTGGTGTGTGTGTCGTATCTGTTAGTGTGTATACATGTGTATAGATATTTGTGTGAAGGATGCCTATGTGTATATATATATGTAATGAATTCATATGGTGATGTGGATGTGCTATTAGGTGAATAATAGGATGTATCTGTGATATGTATGTGATGCAGATGTGTATGGACAACAGTGTAGCCTATGGTGTGTATATATATAGGTGGCGTGAGTATGCATTCTTGTTTTTACTTTATGGATAGTAAGACCATCATACCTAGCTGACCTTTGGCGGCCTCACACCCTAAAAAGTCTGATGACGGACTTTATTTTAAGGTGTGTAGGATGTCATGCCCTATTTTGCACTATACGTGTATTCTATTGAACACATGTGATATTTCTACCTACGATGCATACGTGGGAATGAAATAAGCGTAGATATCGATGTATATGACGTAGTGAAAGGGGGATTAGGCCGTAATACGTGGCTAAGGGAAGAGAATGCGAAATGTGAATGCGGGAAAAGTGCGAAACACATCGTGAGTGCAAAACAATAGGATTGTGTTAGACGTGTGTGTGTGTGTGTGTGAAGCATGTATGCATGTATGGATGTGCGTGGATGTGTGTAGGAAGATACATGCAAGTTTGAAAGTGGTTAGGGGTCAATGGCAACCCCCGTAAATTTTTAGAAAGGTCAGGGGCAAAACGGTCTTTTTGACTAAATTTGCTGTGCGTACATACTTAAGCGGTCGGTGCATAAAGTAATGGCATACTTGTAAATACTTGAATGTGTGAGGGGTAGTTTGGTCATTTAATAATTAACATGGCTTATGGAATAAGCCATGGAAAATCCTTATTTTAGAATCCTCTCCCTCTTTCTCTCCTTTTCTTTCTTCTCTTTTCTTCCATCATCCTTATCTCCTCTCCTCCCTCTCAACCTCCCCCCTCTTCAATTTCGTGCTCTCCCTCTTCCCCTTTCTATGTTGACCAAAATTCAAAGGAAAAAGAGAGAGAGAGAAGAAGAAGAAGAAGAAGAAGGTGGAAGGAAGAGAAAGAGAGGAGAAGAAGAGAATGGTTCTTTTGAGGTAGGATACTAACTTGGTTTTGAAAATCTATTTAAGGTTTCTTTTCTTCATGTTTTTATATCATGTTTTACTAATATGAATTAGGGAAAATCAAACTGATGTGCCATGATTTAATTTCCATGAATATTCTCTTGAAATTCAAAGCAAAATTACCTCTTTTGAATTCATGAAATTCTACTGCATGTTGTTGCTGTAATTTCTGTTACTGTAGCTCGAATTAGGGTTCGAAAAATATATGAGCTTGTAGAACTTGAAGTTCTACCCTAAAATCAAATAAATTTTGATATATGTTCAATTCAAAAATTAGGGGTAAAAATTCCAATTTCACAGCATGTCTGTTTGATTTCCAGCTTTGACACATTTCAATAGAAACGGCCTAAACACCTGCACACATCTTGGAATTTTATGATCTTGGTCTTGTTAAAAATTTAACAAGTTTTTCTAAAAATTAATCAGTGTGCTTATATGTCGAATTTCTGGCTCCAACATGCCCAAAATTGGCTTTCAATACAGGCCATGAAATCTGTCTAAAAAACAGATTTGACACACTTCACCAATTAATTCACCATAAATCACATAATTAATATTTTTCCATGAAATTTTATCTGTGAATCAAGGAATAATATATATATATATAACTTTTCATTTGGGACACTTTGCAAAATTCTCAATAAAACCTGATGTGATATGCTTTTGTATTGGAAATTTCTACAAATTCCTGCAAGCTGAATGGTTAAGTGATGTGTTAAATTGTGTATTGTTGTTATTCCACCCACTATGGCACATGATTGTTGTTTTTACATGTAAATTAGATTAATGATATGTCATGTCAATTGATCTGCTAATGTGCTTATGGATATGCACGTCACGCTCACCATGTGTTTGTGAAAATGCCTGAATGAAGGAATATGCCAGAAATGTGAGAAATGCTCACTCATATGGATATGAACTGAGATTTGATATGAACCTATAATGTTGGAAGCATGTCATGCATGGTACTTTATGTGATGTGATGGTGGGTTGATATGAGTACGATGGAGGGAATGACACTTCAGTGCATGACCCATGTTGATCTGAATGTGAAATGTGACGCCATGCAACATGACTCCTTCATTACTAAAATGATGAAATGAAACTCTTGAATATCTCAGTCCTCTCTAATGAGGGTGAGTAGAAGAACCTGGGTTTTAGGTGGGATTTGAGTAAATTGTGGATATGAGGCCTGGACTGTGAAGTTAGGAGATGATTATGTGATGTGTGGAGTTCATACACACTTGCCTTCACCGGGAGTGGAGGGGATTTTTATACCCACTCGCCTTTACCGGGAGTGGAGGGGTAAGGAGGTGGAGAGCCTCACTCCTGCCAGGGACAGGGGAGCTGAGAGGCCCGGTGCACAGTGCACGTGTCCACTGCGTCGTGTGCTAAATTCACCCCAAATTTGGGGTGAAGTCCATGTCCTGGTATCACACGGTTTACCCAAGGTCCAATTAATTCAATTATAAAATGATAAAATAAGAATTTATGTGTTACTCCTTCTGCTGGCAGCACTTCCCCTTCCCTTGCCTGCTTCTTGGTGACTCTGGGTTATGCCTCAGGCACTTGTACTCTTCTTATTAGATAATATTACTTGAACACTTGTGCTATCATTATTATTATTCGTGCTAACCCCTTTCTTGCAGTAACTCGACAATGGACCGCAGGTATGATTCTCTTATTTGGCTATTCAGTTTTCGCTATATATTTAGTTTACATGTCTTATTCCTTTGCCTTGCATTGTGGATTAATAACCCTAAAGAGATGCCCAAATCAAAGTTGGTTCCTACTGGAGCACGCATTGACGTGCTCTTCCCTATTTTTCAGGTAGCAGAGGTAGCATGGTTGGAGGTGACTTGGAGTTGGGTTTTAGGGGTAGCACTTGGTGTAAGATGGAGTTTGTGTAGTGACATGGTTGTCTTGGAGGTGGAGAGTGATGGTGTATATGTAGTGGTGTACCTAGGCTATGTAAATTAATGGAAGTTGTTATATATGATATGTTGTTATTGATCTAAGTTATTTGTGGTGTTGTTTTGATATTACTGTGAAGCTTCACTTGTACTATCCCAACATGTGCGCAGTGGCCTGCTTGTTCAGTTTCTCCTTTCTCTTTCTTTTCCTCTCTCATCACCCTCACTCTTCAGGATACTTGGAAAAAAATAATAGATGCCAGGTATTCTGGGGAATGGGGCATGACATTTCATGCAGACGTTCTCTCCGTCTCGTATTAGGGCACGCAGTGTTGCCTTCAATGACAACTCGTCGTCTTTGACTCGATGGCGGTGTGATCAGCTCAGGCGACGAGAAGATGTAGGGCAGCTTCATAACTCCGATGGCCGTACTTCTTCGACGGTGACAATGGCTTCGACAGCGAGCTCTCGACTTCTTCGACTTGACAATGGCTTTGACCTCGATGTCCAACTCGACGACAAGAAGATGGCGGCCGCCAACAACACAGATCTCGACGGTGACTTGACGTGGATGGCAAGAAGGACGATGGAAGCCTGCAACAATTGATGTTCACAGATTAGCAAGGAGATGTAGAGGTTGAGACCGCCGTGATCTCTAGGCTATGGGTTTGGCTTGCTGGAGTTGCTTGTAGCTTGAAGAACCACCAATATAGACTTGTTGCTTGGAGAGTTTTGCAAGAATAATCACAGTTTGCCTTGAAGAGGAACTTATGGCAAGATGATACGAGTAGTTTATGTTCTTCCTTTTGGCCCTGGTTTGTATGTAGAAGTCTTGATCTTGGAGTTGTGGAGAATTGGTTTTCTTGGCAAAGAGCTTCTAGATTCAATGAATTGCATGGGAGCTAACAGTTTCAAAGGATTTGCATGGGAGTTTTTGTTTCATGTATTTTGGTGTGCGGCTGCGGTAATAAAGTATAACACTAGGGTTTTCTCTTTGTTTTTCCGCGTAATCTTTGATCCCTTAGGAGAGGGGTTTAAGTAGAAGAGCTTGGGGATCAATTAGGCTATAGGTGAATCCCTTAATCAAAGGAGTTTGAATTTTGAAATAGATTGACATGGGATATGATTTGCACTTCAAATTGGTATAATTGGAATTAATCCCAAATTGATTTGATATGAGATCTCATCCAATCTCTTCATCTTGACCAAGTCATCTTTGCTATGTGTATAGCTCTTTGATTAGGTCCAATTGCTTTGTGTCAAGTAATTTCTCCAACAATTGACTTAGTCATCACTTTGAAGAATTTACCGCTTTGCCATTCCTGAAACACACTTAGCACACACGTTAAACAGCAACACACACGTTTGTCATCATCAAACTAAAAATCCTGGATCGTTGCATCCAATAGTAAGATCGCTCGGTAGTGAGGGGGTGGCCCCTTCGTCTTATGGCCAACGACATAATAGTGTCGTTCAGTTGCGAGGTGGTGGCCCCTTCGGCTTATGGCTGACGACCGAGTTGGGTCGTTCGGGTAGTGAGGGGGTGGCCCCTTCGTCTTACAGCCTACGACATAGTAGGGTCATTCTGTTGCGAGAGGGTGGCCCCTTCGGCTTACTGCTGACGACCGAGTTGGGTCATTCGGTAGCGACGGGGTGACCCCTTCGTCTTACGACCGACGACATAGTAGGGTCGTTCATTTGCAAGGGGGTATCTCCCTTTGGCTTATGGCCGACGACCGAGTAGGGTCGTTCGGTAACGATGGGCGTGGCCCCTTTGTCTTAGGCCGAGGACATAGTAGGGTCGGTTAGTTGCGATGGGGTGGCCACTTTACCTTACGGCTAACGCCCGAGTAGGATGATCTGATAGCGAAGGGCGTGGCCCCTTTGTCTTAAGGCTGACGACATAGTAGGGTCGTGCAGTTGTAAGGGGGCAGTCCCTTCAACTTACGGCTAACGACCAAGTAGGTTCGTTCAGTAGCGAGGGGCGTGGTCCCTTCATCCTATGACAGACGCCATAGTAGGGTCGTTCAGTTGCAAGGGGGTGGCCCATTTGGCTTACGGCTGATGACCGAGTTGGGTCGTTTGGTAGCGAGGGGGTTGCCCCTTCATCCTACGGTCGACGACATAGTAGGGTTGTTCAATTGTGAGGGGGTTGCCCCTTGAGCTTACGGCTGATCACCGAGTAGGGTCGTTTGGTAGCGATGGGCGTGGCCCCTTTGTTTTACGATCGACGACATAGTAGGGTTGTTCAGTTGCGAGGGGATGGCCCTTTCGGCTTACGGCTGATGACCGAGTTAGGTCGTTCGATAGCGAGGGAGGTGGCCCTTTCTTCTTATGGCCGATGACATAGTAGGGTCATTCAGTTGTGAGGGGGTGGCCACATTGGCTTACGGCTGATGACCGAGTTGAGTCGTTCGATAGCGAGGGGGTGGCCCCTTCTTCTTACGACCGATGACATAGTAGGTGTTAAGAGATGGGTAAGCCCTCGAGGCAAATTCATCCATGTGTATCTATACAGACATCTTGTTCAAAATAACAGTAACCTGTTTGGTAAGTATTTATCTAAGTTAATAGAAATATTGTAATCATTAGAAACTTAGATAAAGTCCTGAGACTTAATGCAAGGTCAAACATGTATCGTGATGAGGATCTCGATCATGGAGAAGTGCTTGATCATTAGCAGCATAAGTCTAAAAAGGTTCATGGTCATATATGTTTCGAGAAAAAGATATCGAAACATCGGATAGACCATTGTATCTTAGTCTTCACCGTGTAGCGGTGATGATGATCTCGTGATCGTTTGACTTGGTGAAGTTGAAAACAGGACACATGTGCTTATTGGAGAATGAGTTCACTAAACGACCCAACAAGAATTATCATATGGTTATGGTTGACAAATCTGTCAATGATAACTCTTAGTGATGATAGGCAAGTTGGTCTTTTGACTTGAGATCATTGTACGAAGCTGTGCATGAACGGTGTTACTTAGATCACTAATCTAGCCTCGGGTAAGCCCCGTTGAAAGGTCTTTGGTTGGGTGACATTTGAAACGTGTGAGGAGAGTAATGACCAAGATATGATTCGTCTCTCCCGGTCATTGGGAGTTAGTGTCATAGTGTTAGTTTGATCTTTATTAAAAACTCTGGCCAGAGTATGTTAGAAGATGTCCAACATTATTTGGCTAAAGATCGATGGAAACTAACCGGCTTCGAGCTATTGGGGTTGACAAGTTGACCGTACCCTAGGCTTGAATTAAACGGCATAGTTTTGACGAAGAGACTAAAACTGCGGTATTCATCACAGACACATTCAAGGTGGTCCCGACAATACTCATGTCAATGAGTTAACCACATAAGTATGATACTGAAACAGGGACGACATCTGCTGCTCGTGGTTACTGTCGCCTGGGGCTTCGAGCCCCACCTATAGTAGGGTCAGGCTGTAAGGTCTCACACATAGTGCAACCTTCGCCAAGTAATATGCAGAAATTAGGGAGAATATACATTTGATGCAAGGGATAGAATACTACAAAGAGTTTGCAATTATCTTCTGCATTCGGGATAAATGATCCTGAGTGCAAGTGGGAGATGTGTGCACTCAGATCATTTGTATTAGATTCAATTGATTTTATATAATAGATGTGGACATTTTTACAAATGATGCAAAAGGAGTTAAATATGTCGTAAATTATTTACGCACATATTTAATATAATAAACGCGTTGAAATGGTTACCTGAATGACGTGATCATCCCGGTCTAAACACAGGTTGAAACCGCATTGAAATTCGAGTCCAAAAGGTCCTTTAAAAGTGTTTTAAAAGAAAAGCCAAGTCAGAATTAAGCCCAAATTTTTTTGTTTGGGAAACAAAAAACAAAAAACAAAAACAAAAACAAAAACAAAAAAGGGGGCCCATATTTGGGCCGGGCCAATGAATCCTGGCGCCCCAAATGGGGCGCTAGCTTGAAGCGCCGCAGTGCGCCTGAGGTGCCCTGCAGGGTGCATGCCATGCACGTGCTGTAGGGCGCCAGGCGCCCTTAGGGGCCCGTGCTTGGCACGCACCCACAGGGGCATGCCAGGCACGCGCCCCTGCAGACTGCGCGTGCGCCAGGGCTTTGGGGCCCACTTGGTGGGCCCCACATCTCAGGTTCTGAACCCTAGATGATTTTTTGTGACGGCTGAATTGTTCAGTGAAAATTGCTTTTGGGTTGATCTTTGGACACTCGTTTGAGGGGTCAAACGGACTCGGAATGACTCGCCATTTTTTCCTACGCGTTCACCGTTCAGCGCGCTTTGATTTGATAGGTTGTATCAAATGCGAAGCTCAACGGTGAGGGAGTTAAAATTCATTGAAGTTTGGCCTTTCATTAAGGGAAACTAATTTGAATTTTTTACTCCAAGTTTATTAGTCACACATCGGAAGTGGAGTAAAGGGGAGTAGTCATCCGCCTATATAAATAGGGGTCTGCCCCCCTCATCATAACTCGTCCCAAGCTCTAGATCTGAGCAACTCCCAAAAGTTTGGAGCACGCTCGGATCTAAGCTTAAAATAAATATTCTCTTCTCCCTATATTTCTTCCTTGCTCCTGAAGGGATCTAGCAAAGCTACGAAGGGGCTCGGATTCGATCCGGAGTCTTGACGAAGGATCCACTCAAGGTGAAAATTTCTTCGGTGCGTGGTTGGCTCAGCGACAAGGGGGTTGCTCGCCTCGGAACGCGGTGCAGTTTGGGAAGCGGTTCAGCTCGGGACGAGGAGCGGCTCGGGATGCGGTTCGGCACACTTTGCATGTGCAAGCAAAGTTCCGGGTTTGTAGTTTAATTAAGCATTTCATTTATTAAATTGCAGTAACTTAGATCTATCTTGGGGTGGTCATATCCATCTTAAGATAGTAGGGATCCTGTCTAGGGTCTTGAAATCCTTAGGGCTTACTCGTTAAATAGTTTAATGTTTTCCGCTGTTTTCTTTTCTGTTTACTTCTATCATTCGTCCGACGTAGGACGAGCATAGAATAATGCCCCAAGGGTCTCTCAAAACCCATCAATGGTATCAGAGCATTAGGTCTACTTCTGATCTAAGGACTGCAATATTTATAAATGCAAGTATGCTTTTTAAATACATATAAGATTTGTTTTTTAACTTTATGTGATAATTGTTAAAAATGGAACAAACAAGATTTTGTATGCTTTAAAGTTTATGTGATAGATTTTTTTTAGCATGCTAATTTTAATTTGATAATTTTTAACACATGTTCATGTAATAAAATTATATGATAATTTTTGAATATGAAGCTATAAAATTTTATTAGATAAAATTTTGTATGTTTTGAATTATGTTTAAAATTTATGTGATATATTTTAAAGTTGCACGTTATGTTTGATTGAAACATAAAATAATTATGTGATAATTATTGATTATTGTCGACACTTAATTTCATTTGATTTAATTAAGTTGTTAGTTCTAATGGTTATGTTATTCTTGTTCCTTATTTGATAACACAAGAAAACCCTTTTAGGTTAGTCATTAAAGGATGTCTAATAATTATGAGATAATTTTGGATTGCTTCGCTATGATTTAAAATTGTTATAAATGTCTAATGCACGATTTGGATATCACCTTAAATATCATTCCTTATAGTTGATAAGGACTTAATAAAATTTATTAACCAATCCTAATAATTTCGAATTTTAGGATTGAACTAGTTGATAGGATTAACTAGTTTTAATGAAGCCATTAATAATCATACGGGACACATATGAATAATAAGTTTACTTCAATGGACCATGATCCGGTTAATGTGCTTGGCTAAGTGATCGTGCCCCAGATACACGTCCCGGGACGTCGACACTGTAGTTTTACAACAAGCGCACGGTGTAGCGGTGAGCGGGTATCGAACACAGGGAGGCCTAATAACAGTGTCTTCTTCAATCACCTGGCTATAAGAATAGTCGAGAAATGTTCGCAAATATGCGGTCACAATCGTTCAATTGTATAAAAGAAATAACAAATTAATAAAGACGCCTAGGGGTAGGGAATCCCCGCTACTCGCCGTATCTCATCATTGTGATTCGTAGGTTTAACAATTGCTAGACTTGAAATTCGGGTGAACTAGTTGCAACTAAATGTAGAACCAAGCTCACGCTCTCGCGCTATTGCCGGTCTATAGCAAACCTAGGGTAGGGTCCAATCTCTTGCAAACCCTAACCTAGGCAAACTAGCGTGAAGAACAACATCATCGTTCAATCGTATCTCGAGCCCACTCTCGTGCAAACTCGAGCTACGACCAAGGATTGGGATAGTTCCTACCCGTCCAATCTCTTGCGAACAGGTATTGGTGTAGAATTACAATTGAAAACCCTAGTTTCGGTCCAATCTCTTGCAAACCGATTCCGGAGAAATTCAATTGCAACCCAATTCGAATTTCTAGGGCTTCCTATCGAATTGGGATCCAATCTCTTGCAAATCCCAATCGGTATGAATCCCTAGCTATTCGTATTAAATCAATCCCAAACTAACCCTAATCAATTCTAGCAATAATTTCACCAATTCATCACAAATTAGAAATAGGGTTCGTAGGGGTTCATCCCTACGCCCTAAGACGATAGAACTACTCACAATTCATCATGCAATTCAATAGAAATTCACAAATAAAATCAATGGAATTCATAGCAATATTCAAAATATCAATAAAAATGGAGTTTTTGAGGGAGAGAGAGACAAACCAATGAAGAACAAAACAGCATCCAACAAATTTTCACTTTTCTCTCCTCCCTAAAAGCTAAATCTAATTCCTAAAAAGTTAATCTAAAAAGGCTGCCAAAAGTTCTGAAAAATCTCTCCAAACTAGGTTAAAGACTGGGGTTAAATACCCCCCAAAATCGCCCAAAAAATCCTGACGAAAATGCCCCTGCGTAGCCTCAAAATCGCAGTTTACGCTACAGGCAGCGCGGCTCACTCGGCCGAGTGACAAATGTCACTCAGCCGAGTGAGAGACCCTGACAGATTCCAGAGAGTTGGGGGTCTTGGGGGTCGTCTCCTCGGGAGTCACTCGGCCGAGTGACTTTTCTTCACTCTGCCGATGGGCGTTCTTCACTCGGGCGAACGGTCGTTCGTCACTCGGTCGAGTCAGTCTTTGGGGCTGACTAACGGATTCCAAAGAGTTGGTCATTCTTGGTTGCCGTCGTCTTGGCTTCACTCAGGCGAGGGATGTCTCGATGCTCGGCCGAGTGGTATGGCGATGCTCGGCCGAGTGCACGCTGAAATTAGCTCTGTTGTGTGTCCGATCTGGCCGGCCGAGCGGACCGTCTATGCTCGGCCGAGTGACTCCTTCACTCGGCCGAGTGGCATGCTGAAAATTCCCATTCTTTGTATTTTTGCCTCCTCGTCGCTCCTACGATGTTCTTTCTTCTTCCACTCCTCTCCAATCACAGAATACTCCTTAAGAGAGTCGTCGGTGACACTCCGGAGTGGGTGCATCTCAGAATCACTCCAAATCGCTCCAAATCTCCTGAAATACGACAAAAACAACAAATCGTGAAAAGCATCGCAATATTGTCGAATAAACGTGAAAAACACGATTTGAGCGATCTAAATGGCATGCAAACATGCAGAAAAAAGGTGTAAAATACGGAGCGATCAAAATCCCCCAAGATTACCTCTTACTCTTCCTCGAGGAAGATGAGTAAAAAGCGAACCCGGTGGATAAAGATAAAGAAAACGGCGGAAAGGCGGAAAACGGAAAACGAAAAAAAAAAACAAAATAGAAAACGAAGAGGGAAGTTGCTAGATCATTTTTCTCAGGACGTGGGTTTTGCTTACTCATATAGCATGCATCGAATATAAAACACATGTCAAAGACTTTTATCTTGATATCATAGTATAATGGTGCATTTGAAATAGAAAACCCAAGAATATCAATATAGCATGAAAAATGGAATAATTCTAAGATTAACATCGTCTGAAGCATCTAAAGCGGTATACAATATCGTAGATCACACACTTTTCAATTGAATGCTTTCTATAAGGAGTAAAGAGATATCACACGATAGAGTAGTAAGAATAGAAAAAGTGTGGTTTTCATGAAATGAATGCTAAGCGTAGATTTCTAGATTTCGTCAAACTTTAGCAATCTCACCGAGTATAAAATATTACTTAGCCTAGGTTGTCATGCACCGTCAAGTAGTCACTCTCTCACACATCATTGGATTCTCTCCCCCAAGCTTATCCATAAGCGTGGTGGCATATACAAAACAATATTTACATCCCCGTTTCTTACGAAGCTCCAAAAGTCAAAGAAAACAAAAATAAAAGCAAAAGAGGGAAGAAAGAGAGAGAGGATATGAGATGGGATCGTTTTCGAACTTCTTTTCTCTTTTCTTCACTTATTCTCGAATCTTTTTCTTCTTTTTCTTTTTCCCGTTTTTTTTTCTTTTTTTTTTCATAATAGCATATTTACACAAATGATCCCAAATCAAAGAGAATGATATACAAGTACTTTTTTCTTTGGATTTTGGGGAATTTGGAGCATGTGATTTAATAACGGGGGAATGTCAATAATAGAATCGCTAAGGGGAGATTCACCAATGAATTTAAAATAGAGAAATAATGTTCAAGATATGTGGAGAAAGAAATAAATGTATCTCTCAGTTCACTCTATAGGACGTGCATGACAACTTCAGCAGGGTAATATAATCTACTCAGTTTGATCTCAGAAAGTAAACTAATCCAGATTTATCAAAGCTAGCAAACGTTCAATCAACCTGAAGTGAAGCGTACAAATCATGCAATAAGAAGTGATATGAGAAAAGAAAGCAGTACTCCAGATATAAGCAATCAATGCGTGAATCTTGGTGTGTTTTCTACGATAGCATACATATGAATCATCAGACATCAGCTAATAATAAAATTTCATCCATTTTCATACAGCCAAAAGAGAGTGGGTTACTATTTCTAAATGCAACACAGGACATAGCATATGATATCAGAAATAAAAAGCTATGACACGACAAATATAGCATGCATATAGAGAAAAGCTAACACCACGTCATCATCATCACGGAAAAATCATCTCTAGCGAAAGATGAAAGAAATAAAGACGAAAGAAAATAAAAAACTATTTACAATGCGGCACACCAAGAGAATAAGAAAAATGTGATGCATGGTAAAAAAATTGAAAAAGTGATGAAAAAAAGGTGTAAAAGCGGAAAAACGCGAAAAAAACAAAAAAAATAATAGGTGATAAAAGAAAAAAGCGTGAGAACTCACTCCCCCAAGCTAAAGTGCACAGTGTCCTCAATGTGCTAAGTGTGGCACACCGAGAGACGTGAAATGGGTGGGGGGTGGGTATGCATGCATGATAAAAAGAAATAGAAATAACAAAATGAAAAATATGATGCGGATGTGATGCATGCAAGGATAAGAGTGATGCAGATATGTGTGTTACCAAAAATACTCTCCCTCACTCCCGAAAAAGGATATAGAATGATATGATCAAAATGCGGACAAAAATAGTGATGAGAGGAGGGGTGGGCAAAAATCATCAGGACCAAGCAGAGAATGGGCAGCATAACGGCAAAAAATATCAATGGCATCGAGGGTGTGCCTAAGCTGGTGGTGCTGCGCCATCTCCGTCCTGAGGTGGAGGTGGGGGTGGTGGCGGCTGGGTAACAGTCTACTGGGTGGGTGGGGGTGGGGGTGGTGGTCGTGGAACAGTCTGCTGGGTGGGTGGTGGTCGTGGCAGTCGCTCGAGAATCTGGGTCAGGCAAAAGTGAATACCGGGAGGTAGCTTGAGGTGGTGCTGCATGGCGGTGACTGTGGAAGACAGAGCCCTAAAATCGCCCCTGAGTCCACTCATCGCCCCCTCAAGAGCACGAACGCTCTGAACTAAGGCGTCAGGGGGTGGTGGAGCGGAGGGACGGACAGGTCTAGGCTGAGCAGGTCGGGGCTGTCGGACACGGGCGGTGTAAACAATCGGGCCAGCAGGCATGTGTGGAAAGGGGGCTGTGCTCACTAGTGGATGCCCAGCCTCAGTGCGAGGCTGGGACGCAGGCTGGTGTGAGGTGGAAGCAACAGCAGTGGAAGTGGAAGACAAAATCGATGACGAGGCAGCAAGAGAGGTCAGTGACACAGACGTGGGAACAGACGTCACGACACTCTCGGATAGGACGGCTGCCGTGGAGACAGAAAGGTCGACCGCTGGGGAGGAAGTGTGGGGTCCAAAAGGTGAAACCCCAGCAGAGATCAAAGTGGATAGGGTCTCCACGACGGAAGCGAAGGAAGACTCGCCGCTCTCAATAATAGAAGGTGGATGCTCGGGTAGCAAAGAGGTGAGGGGCTCAACCGACAGGGGCACAGCAGTGGTGGGAGTGGAGGGTGACTCAGCAAGTGTACTCCCGACACCGGCAGAAGTGTGGACAAAGGTGTCGGGCACGGCAGAAAGTGCAGGCTCAGGCTGAGGGATCACAGGGTCAATAGGTGCAGGGTGTGCCTGCTTAGCCTCCTTGGCCTCAAGCACGTAGGCGGCGGGGATCAGGAGATCCATCGTCGGAAGCCAGTCCTCGTGTGCTGGTCCTATGTGTGTCCGAGCGGGGCTCAGGAGGAACATGTAGTCAGCACCGAAGGGACCGTGCAACCATACCCAGTGCCGCTGGTCGTGGGGAAGAAGCATCTTCATCCGGGCCATGACGTCTATCGAAAGTGAAGTGGGGCCCGAATGTCGACACAGGTCGGCCGGAAGGTCCTCGCCGGTCATCAGGGCTAGCAGGGTGATCAGGCCGCCGCAACATATCGGGGAGCGAGCGCCCACCGATACGATGATGCGGTCCAAAAACCAGCTAGCGACGTCAATCTCAACGGCAGGGACCATCGTAACACCATCCCTATCCAGAACTCTGGGGCAAGTCATCGCGTAGAGCATATAGAGCTCAGGCGTAGACATCGTCCCAGGCTCGTACCTCGCTAGAAAGGTGGTCGCCATAAGGCGCTGAGCTATGCGGAGGCATGGGTGGACTATGGCCGAGGCCTTGGCCCTACTAGGGTCAAAGGCGTGTGGTAAACCCGTGATCCTGGCCCAAAAGGCATGGGAATCGAAAGATGGGGGAGGGATGTGTGTGGGGGCGTAGGCTCGGTCGGGGCGGGGACTGCGGGCCACTGAAAGAATGCTCTAAGCATATCGAGAGTGATTCGACACTCTCGATCCATGAGTCTAAAGGAGCATCCCTCATCGGTCCGGGCGATCGAGCTAAGTACCTCGAGTGTCGGACGGACGTAGGTGTCCGCCGACACAGACAGAAAATCTCGCCAACCCATGTTGTCGTACAACGTGAGCATCCCCTCAAGTACCCCCAGGCAGTCTAGGTCTGCTAAATGAGCGAACCTGGAGGGTACTATCGGGCGCTGGGCGATACGCTCAAATCGGACGCGATGTGCGTCGTCTCTGAACGTGATGCCCAGCGGCCCGACGGCCGGAGCCGGTTGTGGCTGTGCGTGAACAGGATCGGCTGGAAGTGGCTGTGTATGGATGGGGTCGGCTAGAAGTGGCTGTGTGGGGTGAGGTGGTGAAGGTGGAGGGGAGTCCTCCCTAGCGTGGGAGGGGCCGTGTTCATCCTACCGCTTCCGCTTGGCGGAAGCTCTCCGAGTGCGTGGCCGTGTACGGGGTGGCATGTGTGCCCCGAGTGCTCACCCAACTAATGGAAAATGCGGCGTGCTAAAAAAATGGAACGAAGGTACCTGAACACGCCGCGAGAGCAAAACAGCGGGTAGGTGCGAAGATGCCGCCTCCACGAAGCCAATAGCACGTCCGAGAGCTCCCCTAAGCTCCCCCAAGGTAGCAAGCACATCAAACAATGATATCAACGTATAAAATTCAAAATACATGGGGGAGATGGGGTATAACAGATAAGTAAAGAAATCGATTTGAGTTAGGGGCTCAATGGGTACTCGGATCGTCAAAAATGGGGAGAAAATAGGATTTAACGCGAAATAGGGGATCACCGGAGCTTGGCCGGCGGCGAGGAGTGTCGCCGGAGGTCGGGGGCGGTCAGGCGATGCGTCGCCGGCAGTGGCACGGCGAGCGGTGGTGGCGGTGAGGTGAATCGGGCGATGGAGTGGCTGTCGCGGGCGAGGAGACGAAGGGTCGCGGGGCTCGGGCGTGAATTTGATTTTGGGTGTTTCGAAAATCGCTCCGACCCCGCAGCTAATTATATAGGGGTAGTTACGACTCGGCCGAGTGACTATATTGCTCGACCGAGTGACGTAATGAAAAATGAGTTTTAAATTTCTTCCCGCCACTTACGACTCGGCCGAGTGGCTTTGCCACCCTCGACCGAGTGGAAAAATTCCATTCGGCCGAGTGGCACAAGCTACTCGGCAATTTTCACCCTAGGAGGGTATCAGTTTCACTCGGCCGAGTGAAGAAATATACTCGGCCGAGTGGCAGTTTATACTGAAATCACACAAAAGACAGAGAGTTGGGTACGGCAGACTTCCCTCATTGGTGCGCCACTCGGGCGGACGGCTTTCTTTGCTCGGCCGAGTGACTATGGTACTTGGCCGAGTGAGGCTCTGTTTCCTGCTTTGGGGCTCCGTTTTGGCTCTACTCTCTGTTTTTCTTCCTCCAGGTGGTTTCTTCCTCCTCCTAAGCCTCGAGCACATTCCTGGAGCGCTCTTCTTCACCTCGGTCATCCTCCATATGATAGATATCCTTTTCTCCTCCTCCTGTCAAAGAAAATAGGACCCGTTGTCACAATTTTTTGGGCAAACGACTCAAAAACACTAATAAAGTCTAAAACAAAAATAAAAACTATAATGGAAATAATGCGATAACCGTCGGGTTGCCTCCCGACAAGTGCTCGTTTAAGGTCTTGAGCTCGACCCCTTAAATTTTCAATTTAGCGCGGGATGTTGGGTGCATATGAGATGCACCCGTCGAATTTGTCGGGAAGACCGCTCGGATTTGGATCATGGTGGTGAGTGGTCTTCCTCAGCGCCCCTTCGTCACGGGAAATGTTGGGGGGTGGCTCCCCCAAGCTAGAGCTTGTTCCGGTCTTCGACTTTACCGGTGACACCGATCGTCGTATCGGCGGAGCTTTCTTCGGAGTCCTCAACTTCGAGAGCTTGCAGAGCTCCCGTATTCTTGCGACATCAGTGTCACCATCATCAATTGCCATGGAGATATTGGGGGAGTGCTCCATCTTCTCTTCTTCGGCCAAATCTAGGCATTCTTCGAAGCTATCTTCGTGGGGTGCGCCGATGGAGTGGGGGATCGCCTCTTCAATGACCTTGTCAATGAGGTCCATGTAATCTAGCTCCTCATGATACGACATGTGCTTCATTGCCTTCGGTATATGGAGCTCCACTTCGATGTTGCCGACGTTCAAGGTAAGAGTCCCCTCCCGCACATCGACGATGACACCGGCGGTGGCGAGGAATGGGCGTCCAAGTATGAGCGATGTATCGCCCTCCACCTTGATGTCCATTATCACGAAATCGCATGGCAAACATATGCCCCCCCAGAACTTGGAGTGGGATGTCCTCTGCAATTCCAACCGGCCTTGTAATCCACCCGTCCGCTAGTTGAATCCGCATGTCGGTAGGCTTTAAATCCGTGCCTGTATTCAACTTCCAGAACATGGAGAGAGGCATGAGGCTAACACTAGCCCCCAAATCTACCAATTCTTTTTGTAGGGGGACGCCGCCTAGAGTGCAAGGAATCCGGAAACTCCCTGGATCTTTAAATTTGGTGGGCTCCTTTTCCCTCTTTGTGAACCAAGTCCCTTCCTCCGCGAGCATGATCTTCTCTTTCCACTTCCTTCCCGTAATTAAGTCCTTTAAGAACTTGGCGTAAGATGGGATTTCCACTATAGCGTCGAGGAAGGGGTTATTGAGGCTCACCCCTCTCAAATACTCGAGAAACTTGGCTAGCCGTTTCTCCATCTTGGCTCTAGCTAGCCGTTGAGGGAAGGGCACATGTGGCATAAATCGGCGCTCATCAATAAGCTCCTCCATTCTAGACTTCACTTCCCCCTGCGGCTCTGTCACGCCCCGCTTCCTAAAAATGTGGAGGCGAGACGTGAGTAGGTCCGCTCAGACTTGAAGCTGAAAAGCCGCAAGTCCGATAAGCGTCAAATAGAACTACAAATGGCAAGTCCTTGCAAATGCGATACGAAACAAAGATAACAATAAGAAAATGAGACAATAAGCAATTTATTGAATCCCCGAATATCCATAAATAAATTACAATATCGCAGAAAAGCCACCAGGCTAAAGGAAAAAGAGTCTAAGGCCCAACATGGCCTACAAAATATAACATACAAAACAAAGGTGCCACGCACCGACAACTAACAGGAATCCTAAAACATAAAGGAAACTCAACAAAGTCACCGGTGTCCACAAGACTCCTCCACAGCAAACACAACGTCCTCTGCAACAAGCTCTGGCTCTGGGTCTAACATGTGACACCCAAAAGAGAGAGGGGCACATGTCAGCAAGTCTGGAAAGACTTGTGCAAGGAAACTGAAAGTGAACTAGCAACCTAGCAGTTATAATAAGATGCAATGACATGGCATTTAAGTATGATGCGACCGTTTTAAAGGTAGGGAAGCCAATCACTCACGATGTAGCAAAAGCTACCAATCACTATTCACGAATCACGATTATCACTGTTATCACTGTTATCACTGTTTGTCACGTACAAGTAAACACGTCAAGTCAAGTACAAGTACAAGGGATCACTCAGCGAGTGCCCTATTGCCCGTAGGCTGTGTAATCAAGTCAAGTACAAGGGATCACTCAGCGAGTGCCCTATTGCCCGCAAGCTGTGTAATCTTCTGGTCACGAGCCAGGAAATGTATTTTGTTTGGCATATGGGTGCACCTAGCCTCCATATCGAGCGTTGGGGTTAGCAACTTACTATGCTCGCTTCCGGTCACGAGCCAGGAAATGTATTTTGTTTTGTAGCGTGAGCTACACATTCACGATAAACAATCAATGTATGCAATGACAGTAACAGATATTTGCGTACCGTTAATTGTATTTAAACGTGACATGCAAAATGCAATGACATGAACAATATTCGCATACCGTTTATTGAAATTAGACATGACATGCAAAATGCAATGACATGAACAATATTCGCGTACCGTTAATTGTAATTAAACATGACAGTTTAAAGATGCATGGATGACATGCACAGATAATACGCGTACCGTTATTTATATTTAAACGTGACATACAAGCATGATGAGGGTGACGGACCTAGCTTCGTTGTCAAGCTAGGTCAATGGCGTCCAGACGGCTATCCTTTCACCGTCTAGTCTCTTTTACGCTAAAGCAAGGTAATGGCCTAAGACATGGCCCAAATCAAGAGATGCAAGTTTCACTTGCCTGACACCGAGGAGAACGATCAACGAAGGCACATCACACAAATTTGTTATCTACGGGAATGGATCACTGTCATGGAAAAACAACATTAGAATGGTAACTAATCCGTATTCACAATCGAACCCTACGATTTCTAATGATCCATTTTATTAGGGTTTCACAAATATCAAGTGTGGGTTATGAGATTATTAAAGGAAGAATACTACCCGTGAAGAAGCGGAGGAACGACGCCGAGAACTACGGCGACGGAAGAACGATCCGGCTCAGATTTGAAAATGGGGAAAATCTGGAGAAATGGGTTTGGATGAGGCTTTTGGGGATTTGATGAGGGTTTGAGGTTGAGGAGAGGTAGGATGTGTGAAATGAGGGTTTGGATGATGATGGATGAGCTTGGGATGAAGGATCAATGGTTTGGGGAAGAAGGGGGCTCAACGGGGGAGAAATTAGGGTTTGGGGTGATGAGGAAGAAGAAGAAAACGTTTGGGACGTATTTATAGAAAAGTGTGGCGGCTAGGGCAAAACTAGGGTTTCCTGGGCTGATTAGTCGGTCAAAGAAGGATTGGTGACCGACTAGCTTGGGAACTAGTCGGTCGGTTGATCAACGCAGACCGACTAAGAGTAAACAGTAGCTCGCTCAGGAAAACTGGACTATGAGTTAGTCGGTCTGTGAAGGCTTGTCAACCGACTAGTTTGAGAACTAGTCGGTTGGTGAGTGTTCATTGACCGACTAAAGGTTGAATTCTGAGAGAGATCATGGAAATGAGAGTTTAGTCGGTCTGAGAAGGATTCCTGACCGACTAGTTTAGCATCTAGTCGGTCGATGGTTGTTCTTAGACCGACTAAGAGTAAACAGTAACTCCTGAATAATTGATTGAATGAACTAGTCGGTTCCAGTTGATTTCCTGACCGACTAGATTGGAATCTAGTCGGTCGGTTGATCTTCTTGAACCAACTAACGCGCACGAAAAGTCTCGAAATGGAGCGCAAAGGTCCGGGATGAATTCTAAGGTTTTTAGGATCAACCTATCGCTAAGATATGATCGATATGAAGCTCGTCACGAGTGACTTACTCCGAGTTCAATGATTCTAAGGAAGAAGCTAGAAGATCACATCAAAAGGAATGAAAACGAAAGCTAGGAAATCTCAACGAGATGAATGAAAGCGAGAACTATGGAAATGGAAACCACACAGGGAGAGAACCCACCATCACAAGAAAAACACACTGATAATCCAATCATACAAAAACCAGTCGTTACAGGCTCCTTCTCCTTTTCAACTTCAATTGTCGGCTCGCTCTCTTGTAGATTCTCCACCACGGGTTCCTTGATTTGGGTCATGGGGGGAGTGGTATCCTTCACTCCTCTTGTTGTAACTGTAACGACCGCATTGATATGGCCGGTGTTGCCCCGTGGATTCGGCTCGGGTTGAGCCGGCAATTGTTGGTTGTTTCTATTGAGCAAATCAAGTTGCTCCCCAATTTGAGCGACGACGGTAGCCAGAGAATCTTGTCCCGCCTTCAATGTGGCGTTAATCTTTCTTTGTTCCGCCATAAACTCATCCACCTTAGCTTCAAAATCCGAACGTTGTTGAGCTTGTGGAGGGTTGGGATTTCTCCACCCTTGATTATACCTGGTGGCCTATAAGGTCCCACTAGTTGCCTTTGTGGGAAGTTTTGTTGCGGTGGCCCCCTTGGTTGATAATTGGGTTGTGGTGGTGGAGCTCGAGCTTGAGGAGGTTGTTGAGGCGGGGGGGGGGGGGGGGGGGGGGGGGGGGGTTCAAGGCACCATCATTATTAGCATAAGAAAAGCCCGGATGGTTTCTAGCGGTCGGATTGGCCCAATATCCAGAATTCCCCGCGACATATTGAATTTGCTCCAAAGCTCCTTCTCCTTGCTCTCCTCCTACATACATGGCTTGGGATTGGTCTTGCCAATCGCTCATATGATTTGTCGACGTGGATGTAGAAGGGGCTCCTTGAGGCTCCGTAATGAATTTCTCCAATCTCTCCACCACCTTGTGGAGAGAATCAAATTTGTTGGCTAGCTCCGCGATGGCCTTGGCCTCATAAATGCTAGACGGCTTCAAGGAGGACGAAGAGTGTCCTCGCTCGTCGCCCCACTGTTGGTTGTTCGAGGCCATCTCCTCAAGTAAGGCCATAGCTTCATCGGGAGTCTTCGACAAAATGGCTCCATTTGCGGTGGCATCAATAATCTGCTTCGTGCCCGGTTGGAGTCCATTATAGAAACTGTGGACAAGCTCACAATCCTCAATGCTATGATGGGGGCATTGATGTTGCAAGTCCTTGAAGCACTCCCATGCCTCATAGAGAGTCTCATGTGGTCCTTGCTTGAAGGACATGAGAGCACTTCTTATCTTCACCGTCTTGGAGGGCGGGTAAAATTTGTCGACGAAGGCACTCGCCAATTCATCCCAAGTGGTGAAGATTCCTTCAGCTTGCGTCCTCAACCAATATAATGCCTTGTCCTTGAGTGTGAAAGGGAAGAGGCGCAGTCTGATAGCATCTACGGAGACGCCTGGCATTTGGAAGGTGGCACATTTTGATAGGAAGAGCTGGATGTGGTAATGAGGGTTTTCATGGGAGTTCCCATGAAAAGGATCTTGTTGCATAAGAACCACCAATCCGGTCTTCAACTCGAAATTTTTGTCGGCCGCCAACTCCGGCATGGCTATGGACGAGGTCGTGGAAGAAGTTTTGGGCCGAAGCCTATCTCTTATGGAAATAATCCTCGCCATTCGCTCTGCCAATTCTTTGGGTGTCTCGGGATGGGTCATAAAATTTCCTTCCGTAACGGGTCTCCTCTCCGCTCGGATCCTCCTCAATGTACGCTCGATCTCCGGATCGTATAGTATTTCTTCGGGGTTTGCCGAGGATCTCGTGTACATGCAAGGGAAAACAGAGTTTCAAAAAAATAGTTAGCACAACGGAAGGGCAAAATAAAAATAGAAATAATAGAACAAAAAAGAAAAATAGCTAGGTAGGTAGAATCAAACACTATTACCTCCCCGGCAACGGCGCCAAAAACTTGATCGCGCCCCGGATACACGTCCCGGGATGGCGACACTGTAGTTTTACAGCAAGCGCATGGTGTAGCGGCGAGCGGGTATCGAACACAGGGAGGCCTAATAACAGTGTCTTCTTCAATCACCTGGCTATAAGAATAGTCGAGAAATGTTCGCAAATATGCGGTCACAATCGTTCAATTGTATAAAAGAAATAACAAATTAATAAAGACGCCTAGGGGTAGGGAATCCCCGCTACTCGCCGTATCTCATCATTGTGATTCGTAGGTTTAACAATTGCTAGACTTGAAATTCGGGTGAACTAGTTGCAACTAAATGTAGAACCAAGCTCACGCTCTCGCGCTATTGCCGATCTATAGAAAACCTAGGGTAGGGTCCAATCTCTTGCAAACCCTAACCTAGGCAAACTAGCGTGAAGAACAACATCATCGTTCAATCGTATCTCGAGCCCACTCTCATGCAAACTCGAGCTACGACCAAGGATTGGGATAGTTCCTACCCGTCCAATCTCTTGCAAACGGGTATTGGTGTAGAATTACAATTGAAAACCCTAGTTTCGGTCCAATCTCTTGCAAACCGATTCCGGAGAAATTCAACTGCAACCCAATTCGAATTTCTAGGGCTTCCTATCGAATTGGGATCCAATCTCTTGCAAATCCCAATCAGTATGAATCCCTAGCTATTCGTATTAAATCAATCCCAAACTAACCCTAATCAATTCTAGCAATAATTTCACCAATTCATCACAAATTAGAAATATGGTTTGTAGGGGTTCATCCCTACGCCCTAAGACGATAGAACTACTCACAATTCATCATGCAATTCAATAGAAATTCACAAATAAAATCAATGGAATTCATAGCAATATTCAAAATATCAATAAAAATGGAGTTTTTGAGGGAGAGAGAGACAAACCAATGAAGAACAAAACAGCATCCAACAAATTTTCACTTTTCTCTCCTCCCTAAAAGCTAAATCTAATTCCTAAAAAGTTAATCTAAAAAGGCTGCCAAAAGTTCTGAAAAATCTCTCCAAACTAGGTTAAAAACTGGGGTTAAATACCCCCCAAAATCGCCCAAAAAATCCTGACGAAAATGCCCCTGCGCAGCCTCAAAATCGCAGTTTACGCTACAGGCAGCGCGGCTCACTCGGCCGAGTGACAAATGTCAATCGGCCGAGTGAGAGATCCTGACAGATTCTAGAGAGTTGGGGGTCTTGGGGGTTGTCTCCTCGGGAGTCACTCGGCCGAGTGACTTTTCTTCACTCTGCCAATGGGCGTTCTTCACTCGGGCGGACGGTCGTTCGTCACTCGACCGAGTCAGTCTTTGGGGCTGACTGACGGATTCCAGAGAGTTGGTCATTCTTGGTTACCGTCGTCTTGGCTCCACTCGGGCGAGGGATGACTCGGTGCTCGGCCGAGTGGTATGGCGATGCTCGGCCGAGTGCACGCTGAAATTAGCTCTGTTGCGTGTCCGATCTGGCCGGCCGAGCGGGCTGTCTATGCTCGGCCGAGTGACTCCTTCACTCGGCCGAGTGGCATGTTGAAAATGCCCATTCTTCGTATTTTTGCCTCCTCGTCGCTCCTACGACGTTCTTTCTTCTTCCACTCATCTCCAATCGCAGAATACTCCTTAAGAGAGTCGTCGGTGACACTCCGGAGTGGGTGTATCTTAGAATCACTCCAAATCGCTCCAAATCTCCTGAAATACGACAAAAACAACAAATCGTGAAAAGCATCGCAATATTGTCGAATAAACGTGAAAAACACGATTTGAGCGATCTAAATGGCATGCAAACATGCAGAAAAAAGGTGTAAAATACGGAGCGATCACTAAGTTTATTGGATCAGCCTAGCTAGATTGGGGATAAGTGATCATGGCTTAGTCAATTCCCTGGTCGTGTTCCGCTGGACCGCAAGGATGCAAATTATGATTATGATGACAGCGTCGATTATATCTAAGTCAATTACATTAAAAATCTTTTTCAAGATTAGCAGTAGCCCTCTTTGTTTTAGAGGTTAGTAACTATAGCTTCATTGTTATAGTTGTTGAGCACACTCAAGCTATGACATAGACCCTTTATAGAAACCAACTTCTCAATACATGAGATGTTGTCTAGACTTGACCCAAACTATCGTGCCATGAATACACCGAGCGCCGGCATACGTTAAGCTAGACACGAAAATAAGGGTCCGACTAGACTAATCATTGTGATTTGGATGAGCACACTCATGATCATAAGTGGCTAGGGGCAAAAACCAATAAGAGAATTATATATGATATGATTGATGAAGAGTCATCTACCAATCGCAGAGTCAAGCAATTTGTTAAGCACACTCAAGATTGTGAGGCTCAAGGTTGTTGGATCTCTTTTCCATTAATTTAATTTATTTAACTCGTTCATTATTATGGCTTAAAATGATCGCAAAGATATAGTTAGATAAAATCCATTCTACCTATATTTAAAACTGAACATATGCTAAACTAGGATAGCTCTATGTTTACCGATGGAATAAAAACATAATATCCTGAAAGTATAAGTTTACTGGTCCAAATGATTGGTTAATGGAATATCAACTTAAATTCTAATTGATAGACTAAACTATGTTCTCATTGACATTAAAATGACCTTCTTAAGCACGGGCTTAAGGACAATGATTTCCTTAAGCACTAGGTCACAAAATAAATGCACGCTACCTGTCACTCGCCTTTATGATGGGCAGCTTGAACATACTGATGTTCAAAGCATGTTTCTCTATACGATTTTTTGAGCACACTCAAGATTGTATGGAAAACAGTTTCGACCCACAAAGTTCGAAACTTCAATCAAATTGTTTGAATCGAAGATGAGTGCATGAACGGTGCAAGACTATGTATCCCAACCGAATCTTGAGACGTGCAACTTGTTGAGTACACTCAAGGTTGCAAAGCTCAAGCTTTTGGATACATGAGATGTTTGCATGGCTATTATATTTGTTGAGATGCGTAATATCTAAATGAGATTTAGAAAGGAAGAAGGCATTAAGAAAAGTCATTTGAGAAAGAAAGTTTATATATCATTAGTAAAGGCAAAAGTAGGAGGAACTGAAAATGTGACATATTTGATTTCACGGCATCAAGATAATTGTTATACAAAAGAGAGTAGATTGTTATACGTATTGAAAAAGGGAGAAATAGTTGTTTCTTGGACCAAAGAAGACGTCTAACATTTTTGGCGAACATCGTCACCTTGCTTATGAAGCAATGTTTTATGAGAGTAATTTGTATAACTTTTAATACATGAATACACAAGATAATAACAAAACTTATATGGCAAAATAGACTAGGCCGTACCAAAGAGACTAAGCTTCACAAGTCACATAAAGAGGGGTCTGACCTCTCGTATTACGAAGTCTATAGATACTTGTGAATCCTGTCTCAAAGGTGTGATGGCCGAAACTCCTTCTGAAAGACAGTAGCAGAATGAGTTGTTGAGCTCGTAGTCTCGTACATACGGATGTACCCGGACCCAAGTCTAAATTAGCCAGGATAAGTTATTCTTATTTTATTACGACACATGTTCTTGATGAGACACAAGTCTGATAAAATAAAGAACAAAATGACATAAGTATTTGAACTGCTTCGATCAGATCGAAGAGTCGAATACTTAGCTGTATAAATCTTGCATAAATTAAAAAGAAAATGTGATTTTCTCTCATGTCAAGTCTTTTAACACATCGGTGTGTTAGAGAGCATGAATTGCACTTTGTTAGATATGGTGCGATGCATGGCAAGTGACTCTGAGTTATAATCCTCCCTCTGGGTTAAGTCCCAGATAGTAATGCCTAGGTTTTGATAAGGTTCTATGAGGACCTTAGCAATAAGATATTCATTAAATCAATACTTAGGAAGTTAAAGGATTACTCGAGACTCGTGAGACGAAAAGTCAAGTAAGACATCATAGTTGATGATGGCCTAGACAACTTCCAAGATGTCATTCAGAGTAGTGACTGTAAGAAATGGCTTGATGCAGTCAGAAAAGGTCTGTGCATGTAAAAGAAGTATGGATTTTAGTTTACATGCCTAAAGAAAGTATTTCTTATTGGCTGCAAGTAAATCTTCAAGACAAAAGATTGGTGCAGAGAGAAAATAGTGAAGTACAACTTATGTTGGTTGAGAACGGTTATCATCCTAACTCCTATAAATGGATTATGATGAAACTGTCTCACCAGCAGATGTCTACAGATCTACTTGGACCGAACTCGATGTTTATGCTCATGATGACCATAAAAACTAGAGCACTCATGTATATTCTGTTTTATAAATATGATTTAGAAGAACGAACTTATATGAATCGGACAAAGAGTGTTCAAAGTCAGTGGGAGCGGATAAAAGCATGCGAGGCATCAAAGAGCCGGAACATATGGTTTGACAAAGAGGTCAAAGAGTTTGACACTTTATAAAAAATGATTATGAACCATCTAAATGACCAGTAAAACTTATTATGGATTATTCTCGTAAGGTACGATGAGATGGATGAGATCCAGTCAAGAAATTAATTATGGATTCCAAGACCGAGTGAATTATCTGGATGAGATTCAAATATATAGTCTAAGATAAACATAGAAACCCCTTAAGTCTATACAGTAGACGTTTTAGCAGATCCACTCACGAAGGCTCTAGCACATGAAGTCGGGAAAGACTTATGTGTAAATGCAATATTAGATACCGGGATAAATGACACCGAGTGCAAGTGGGAGATGTTGAGAGATGTGTATGCCATCGAGGCAAATTCATCCCTGTGTATCTATACAGACATCTTGTTCAAAATAATAATAAGCTGTTTGGTAAGTATTTATCTAAGTTAATAGAAATGTTGTAATCATTAGAAACTTAGATAAAGTCATGAGACTTAATGCAAGGTCAAACATTTATCGAGATGAGGATCTCGATCATGGAGAAGTGATTAGCCATTAGTAGCATAAGTCTAAAATGGTTCGTGGTCGTAGATGTTTCGAGAAAAGGATATCGAAACATTAGATAGAACATTGTGTCTTAGGCTTCACCGTGTAGCGGTGACGATGATCTCATGATCGTTTGACTTGAGGAAGTCGAAGACATGACACAGGAGCTCACTGGAGAATGAGTTCACTGAACGACCCAACAAGAGTTATCATATGGTTATGATTGACAAATCTGTCAATGATAACTCTTAGTGATAATAGGCAATTTGGTCTTTTGACTTGAGATCATTGTACGAACCTGTGCGTGAACGGTGTTACTTAGATCACTGATCTAGCCCCGGGTAAGCCCCGTTGAAATGTCTTTGATTGGGTGACATTTGAAATGTGCGAGGAGAGTAATGACCAAGATAGGATTCTTCTCTCCTGGTCAATGGGAGTTACTGTCGTAGTATTAGTTCGATCTTTAGTGAAAACTCTGGCCAGAGTATGTTGGAAGATGTCCAACATTATTTGACTAAAGATCGATGAGACTAATCGACATAGAGCTATTGGGGTTGACAGGTTGACCATACCCTAGGCTTGAATTAAACGGCATAGTTTTGACGGAGAGACTAAAACTGCCGTGTTCATTACGAACACATTCAGGGTGGTCCCGACAATACTCATGTCAATGAGTTAACCATATAAATATGATACTGAAACAGGGATGGCACCTGCTACTCGCGGTTACTGCTGTCTGGGGCTTCGAGCCCAACCTGTAGTAGGGTCAGGCTGTACGGTCTCACATAGAGTGCGACCTTCATCAAGTTATAAGTAGAAATTAGGGAGAATATGCATTTGTTGTAAGGAATAGAATACTGCAAAGAGTTTGCAATTATCTTCTGCATTCGAGATAAATGATCCTGAGCGTAAGTAGGAGATGTATGTCCTCAGATTATTTATATTTGATGAAAATGATTTTATATAATAGATGTGGACATTTTTACATATGATGCAAAAGGAGTAAAATATGTCGTAAATTGTTTACGCACATATTTAATATAATAAACGCGTTGAAATGGTTACCTGGATGACGGGATCGTCCCGGACTAAACACAGATTCAAACCGCGTCGAAATCCGAGTCGAAAAGGTCATTTTAAAAGCGTTTTAAAAGAAAAGCCAAGTTTGAATTAAGCCCAAAGTTTTTGTTTGGGAACAAAAAAAAAACAAAAAAAGGGGCCCATATTTTGGCCTGGCCTAAAGGGCCGGGCCAATGAATCCTGGCGCCCCAAATGGGGCGCTAGCTTGAAGTGCCGTAGGGCGCCTAAGGCGCGCTGCAGGGCACGTGCATGGTATGCGCCCCTGCGGGCTGCGCGCATGCCATGCTTTGGGGCCCACCAAACGTCTTGGGTTCTGAACCCTAGTTGATTTTTTTGTGACGGCTGAATTGTTCAGTGAAAATTGCTTTTGGGCTGATCTTTGGACACACGTTTGAGGGGTCAAACGGACTCAGAATGACTCGTCGTTTTTTCCTACGCGTTCACTGTTAAGCGCTCTTCGATTTGATAGGTTGTATCAAATGCGAATCTCAACGGAGAGGGAGTTAAAATTCATTGAAGTTTGGTCTTTCTTTAAGGCAAACTAACTTGAATTTTTTTCTCCAAGTTTATATGTCCCACATCGAAAGTGGAGTAAAGGGGAGGGGTCAGCCGCCTATATAAATAAGGACATGCCCCCTTCCTTATAACTCGTCCCAAGCTCTAGAACTAAGCAGCTCCCAAAAGTTTGGAGCACGCTCGCTCTAAGCTTAAAATAAATATTCTCTTCTCCCTATATTTCTCCCTTGCTCCTGAAGGGCACTAGCAAAGCCATGAAGGGGCTCGGATTCGATCCAGAGTCTTGACGAAGGTGATCACTCCATATTTTATACCTTTTTCTGCATGTTTTCATGATGTTTTGATCGCCCATATTGCGTTTTTCACGATTATTCGACAATATTGCGATGCTTTTCACTATTTCTTGTTTTTGTCGTATTTCAGGAAATATGGAGCGATTTGGAGCAAAAATGAGATCAAAGGAGTTTCACGCACTTTGGAGTGTCGCCCACGGCTTATTTGAGGACCTATCAGCGATGGAGGATGAGCGGAAGAAGAAGGAATTTGATAGGAGCGACGAGGAAGCAAAAAGGAGAAGAAATAAGCTCAGGAGCACATCACTCGGCCGAGCCAAACTGCTCATTCGGCCGAGTGACGGATCAGACTCGCCCGAGTTGAACAGATACACCACGAAGATTTTAGACGTTCACTCGGCCGAGCAAGGATTTCCGTTCGGCCGAGTAAGAAAGTTCACTCGCCCGAGTCAGTAAGGGAATCCAGACGGAAAAGAGATGAAGCTACTGGAAAATCTAACGAAGGTCACTCGGCCGAGCAAGATAGCTACTCGGTCGAATAAAGAAGCCTACTCAGCCGAGCCACTCAGAGAGACAGACCACTAAAAACCCCAAAGTTACTGTTATTTTACTGGATTTGTCACTCGGGCGAGTGACAAGGATCACTCGGCCGAGTGACCCTCTCCGCCTGGTGCTAGGATTGCGAATTCTGGGCTACGCAGGGGCAGTTTTGTCACAATTTTTTGGACGATTTTAGCTTGTATTTAAGCCCTGTTTTACCCTAGTTTTAAGGGAGACTTGAATTATTTTTTAGAGAGTTCTTTTAGGTTTTTGACGGCTACTCTTTGGAGAAATCTTAGCTGGAAATCATTGGCTACTTCATTGGTTTGTTCTTTCTTATTAAAAACTCAATTTTTATGCATTATTTCTCTATTGTAATGAATTGTGCCGTGATTATTGTTGTTATTTCTGAGATTTGCATGATGATTAGTGAGTAGTTCCGTTGTTCTAGGGCCTAGGGATGAACCCTATGGACCCGATCTTTTGAATTGTAATGAATTCATGGATTTGTTGCTAGAATTGATAATGGTTAGGTTGTGATTGATATATTACGAGTAGCTAAGAATTCATATCGATTGGGATTTACAAGAGATTGGATCCCAATTGTTAGGAAGGCCTAGATATTCGATTAAGATTGATAATTGAATTTCTCTAGACTTGGTTTGCAAGAGATTGGACCAAAGCTAGGATTTTTAATTATGAGTCTATATTAATATTCGTTTGCAAGAGATTGGACGAATAGAAATTATCACAACCTAGATCGTAGCTCGAGTTTGTAGTGACCCTGAGCTATGAGGAATAAACAATAGAGGGGGGGGGGGGTGAATAGTGTTTTATAGAATTATAAAGAATTTACGCCAAATAAAACCCTACTTAACCAACAAATGCGGAATATAAGAAATGATCAACAACACAAGCAATAATGCAATGCTAACATGCAATCTACCCTGGTTCGGTGCCACCCAAGTCTCCCCGACTTGTTCCCGGTAACGAAATCCAGCAACACCCGGATCCCCTTCGGATACTCTAGTAAAACCACTAGAGCTTCCTTTATCTCACTTGCAGAAATCCCACAAGTGCAATCGACCTACAATCGATGTCCGTGTATCCCACAACCCGGGAACACGCAAAGACCTTAATCCCACAACTAGGGCCTAAGCACACTCTCACAAGCCGAGAGCAAAACTTATAAATCTTGACTCCCACAACTTGGGATCAAGCCTACCCTCTCAACAACCAAGAGTATACAACAATTTATATGATGTATAGAGAATGAAATGTAAAGCTCTTACCACAAAATCCTATGCCATGAGAAATACTTACCAATATAGGGCAAGAATGGATTTTGAGGAAGAAGATAGCACCAAACCCTAGCTCCACCAAGATGGGCAGCAATAGATGGCTAGGGTGAAGTTGGTGACTTGGATTCAAGCTCTTAGCTTGAGAAGCTCACAAGGAATGAGAATATCTCTTGAGGAATTAGTGCTCAAAGAGTAAGGGAGAGATTTTTGTGAGATGAGAGAGCTTAGAAATGGAGTTGAATGGCTCTTCTCTTGGATGTGAAAATGTCTCTAATATCAGCCTTGTATTACTGGTTTGAAGCACTCAAACTTATATAGAGAAGAGACAAAACGGTCATAAAAATCGTGGCATTAAATGCCTAACGGCGATATTTCTGAAGCTGCTTAATCGGTCTAAGAAGGATCACTGACTGATTAGTTTTGCAACTAGTCGGTCGGTGAACCTTCTTGGACCGACTAGAAGGATGACAGCAAAGATAGTGAAATCAAGAGATATAAGAACTAGTCGGTCTAAGAAGAAACATCAACCGACTAGTTTGACAACTAGTCGGTCGGGTGAACCTTCTTGGACCGACTAATTAGTCAACAGTAAAGAAGTCGAATTTCACTAGGAGAACTAGTCGGTCTAAGAAGGATTCCCAACCGACTAGTTGGACAACTAGTCGGTCGGTAAACCTTCTTGGACCGACTAATTGGTTAACAAATAGGCTTGAATTGAATTAGGATAACTAGTCGGTCTGAGAAGGATTTCCAACCGATTAGATCGTCATCTAGTCAGTCGGTGAACCTTCTTGGACCGACTAAATGATCAACAGTGAATGTGTTGAAACAGGCAAGGATGTCTAGTCGGTTCACGAAGGATTCCCAACCGATTAGATCGTCATCTAGTCGGTTGGTTCTTCTACTTGAACCAACTAAGATGCATACGAAGCCGTGAAATGAAGCAATAACCTACGGGAAAGTTTCTAATGGCTTCTAAGGCAATGCTAGAGATAAGATAAGATAGTTATGAAGATTTCTAGGTAAGTACTACTCAAGGCTTAACATTCTATGAGATGAAGCTAGAAGACAATATAAATACCATGACGAACCGTCTTCAAAGCTTCAACATGGAGAATCTGAATCCCTTGACTTCATGAATAACTCCTTGAGCTTCAACGGAGCTTCAGGCACAACGATCACGCGTTCTGAGGAAGTCTTGGGACGTCGCTTGAGATGAACAAAGTACTTTGGCGACGATCTCTATAATTCTTCATGGTCTTGAGTCTTTTAGTTGTATGACTTGAATATCTCCAACGTCATAGTCTTCGAAGCTTTTGACTCATCCATTCCTATCTTCTCTTTGGATCTCCATTCATTTGTTGATGCCATTGGCTTGAGGTTTGAGGTAGCCTTTGAGTTCTTCAAGCCAATGCTTCACCTTTGTTGATCTACCAAGTCCTTCACTTGAATCAACACGTATAGTCACTTTTGATCTTCTTGAATCTAATTGGTGACTTTTTAGCTAACCGCAAACACATGAGTTAATCACAATGATTTGTGTTTGATCATCATCAAAATCAAGGTGGAGAGTCCAATACTCAACAGAGTTTGTACGAGAGTAGGCTCGAGATGCGATTGGACAATGATGTCATTCTTCACGCTAGCGACTTAGGCTAGGGTTTGCACGAGAGTGGGCCCTAACCTAGGTTTTCTATATACCGGCAATAGCGCGAGAGCATGAGCTTGGTTCCACATTAAGTTGCGACTAGTTCACCTTTATTCAAGCTTAGCAACAATGAAATTTATGATTCACAAGGATGAGAGATGGTTCGTAGTGGGGATTTCCTATCCCTAGACACTTTATTATATTGATATTTCTCTGCTATTGAACGATTGTGACGATACACCAAATTACTCTTATTCTCTTGATAGCTAGGTAATTAAAGTGAGATACTGTCAATTGTCCTCCCTGAGTTCGATACCCGCTCGCCACTACACCGTGCGCTTGTGGTAAAACTACAAGTCGTCTTTCAGGTGTACATCCGGACGCGATCAAGTTTTTAGCACCGTTGCCGGGGAGATTTTTTGACAGTGTTCGACTTTTCTTACCTGGTTATATCTCACTTTCTTATTTCTTTTTGACTTTGTATGATGCCCAATTTATGTGCTCCCAGTATTTTCCATAGAATCATAAGCAGGTAACATGGGAGACGTAATCATAAGAACTGAGTCCAGTCCGGGAGATGAGGATTCTTTCACAGATCTTCTGAAGGAGCTTGTGGAAGAGGTCCGAACCACAGTGGCTTTTACCATTAATATCGAGGACCCCATCGAGCAACTATTTGCAAGCTTTGTGATTGATCAAATCTCCCCAGAAGGGACTATCAAGGGCAACATCAAGGTCGATGTGAGGGACGGCATGTTACATTTTGAAGACAGTAGATCATGCATCGAAGGGTACTACACTCTTGAGGAGCCCACTTGGCACGCCGAGATTCAGGGAAGTACACTATATGACCCTCTCTATGATATTTGTGAACTCACTGACACATCCCTTGATCTCAGGTGTGCACCTGAGCAGAGTGGTAACCCCATCAATGTCAACATAGAGCTGTGCAGTGTCTACTCCGATGCGCCGTCCTCACCAAGAAGCAAATCTGAGCCCGCATCCGAGAACCCAGATGTCGCGGAAGAGGCCAAGCTTTCATAAGAAGAGGAAATAGGAGGTACAGTACCCCCGAGGTAGAACTTAAACAATTACCTCCGAATCTAAGGTATGCTTTCTTGGGTAATAAATTGACCTATCCGGTGATTGTTAATGCCGCTCTCAACCATGACCAACTTGAAAGACTCCTAGATGTCCTTAGGAGTCACAAGGATGTCCTAGGCTACACCATCTCTGATCTAAAAGGAATAAGTCCTAGGCTCTGCACGCATAGAATCCACTTAGAAAACACTGAAGCCACCTCCGTAGAGTCTCAAAGGCGGCTAAACCCTAACATGAAGGAGGTGGTTAAGAAGGAAATTCTTAAATTGCTTGAAGCCGACATTATCTATCATATCTCTGATAGTAGATGGGTTAGCCCTGTTCATGTCGTCCCTAAAAAAGGAGGGATGACCGTTATAAAAAACGAAAAAGGAGAAACCATTTCTACATGTACTGTCACGGGATGGCAGATGTGCATTGATTATAGGAAATTGAATAAAGCCACCCGGAAAGATCATTACCCATTGCCCTTCATTGATCAAATGCTAGAGCGCCTTGCTAAACATAAATAATTTTGTTATTTGGATGGGTATTCGGGATTCTTTCATATCCCTTTGCATGAGGATGATCAAGAAAAGACTACTTTCACATGTCCTTATGGCACATATGCCTACCGAAGAATGCCCTTCGGTCTTTGTAATGCCCCCGCCACCTTTCAAAGGTGCATGACGTCCATCTTTTCTGATTATATTGAAAATATTATGGAAGTCTTCATGGATGATTTTTCTGTTCATGGAAGTGAGTTTGATTCATGTTTGGCTAACCTCACTAAAGTTCTCAAAAGATGCCAATAAAATAATCTCACTCTTAATTGGGAGAAATGTCATTTTATGGTCACCGAGGGGATAGTTCTTGGGCACCTTGTTTCCTCTAGAGGGATTGAGGTTGATAAGGAGAAAATTGAGGTAATCGAAAAACTCCCTCCTCCTATTAATGTTAAGGGCATTAGAGGCTTTCGTGGTCATGCGGGATTTTATCGCCGCTTTATCAAGGATTTTGCCTTAATTACCTGACCTCTCACTGCCTTACTTGCTAAAGATGCTCCATTTGCCTTTTCAGGAGAGTGCTTGCAAGCATTTAATACATTGAAGGAAGCTCTCATTTCCGCACCCATTATACAACCTCCAGACTGGAGTCTTCCCTTCGAGCTCATGTGTGATGCGAGTGATCAAGCTATTGGAGCGGTGTTAGGACAAAGGAAGGACAAGAAGCTTCATGCAATATTCTATGCAAGCAAAACATTGGACGAGGCACAGAAAAATTACACCACAACCAAGAAAGAGCTCTTGGCGGTTGTCTACTCCATTGAGAAGTTTCGCTCCTACCTCCTTGGCTCCAAAGTAATTGTGCACACCGACCATGCGGCATTGAAGTATCTATTAAGCAAAAAGGAGGCCAAGCCACGGTTAATAAGATGGATACTTTTGTTGCAAGAATTCGACCTGGAGATTAGAGACAAGAAGGGCACGGACAGCGTTGTGGCGGATCACTTGTCTAGGCTTGTTCGTGACAAGGAGCATGAAAGCCAACCATTCGATGACACTTTCGCTGATGAGAGGCTATTTGCCATAAGACCCGAAGAGGTGCCTTAGTGCGCGGATTTCATCAATTATTTGGCTTGTGGGATTAAACCGTGTGGAATGCCCACGCAACAAAAAAGGAGATTTATGCACGAAGTCCGAAACTATTTCTCGGAAGATCCGTATCTCTTCAAGATATGCAAGGACGGTATTGTACGGAGGTGTGTTTCCAAGGAGGAGGCAACATCTATCATTATGCATTGCCAAAGCATGCCTTGCGGTGGACATCACGCCGCCTCCAAAACCACCGTAAAAATATTGCAGTGTGGGTTCTTTTGGCCAACCATGTTCAAGGATACGCATGACTTCGTCAAGCATTGCGATAGATGCCAACGGACCGGAAATATATCGAAACGGAATGAGATGCCAATGAAGCTGATCACTCCTTATTTTACACTTTTTTCCCGCATGTTTGCATGCCATTTAGATCGCTCAAATCATGATTTTCACGATATATCGACGATATTGCGATGCTTTTCACGATTTCTTGTTTTTGTCGAATTTCAGGTGATTTGGAGCGATTTGGAGTGATCTCGAGATACGCATACTCCAGAGTGTCACCGATGACCTCTCCGAGGGATATTTTGCCATTGGAGAGGAGCGGAGGAAGAAAGAACGTCGCAGGAGTGACAAGGAGGCCAAAACAAGCTGTTTAGGCATTTTTGGTGTCCCACTCGGCCGAGTGAAGGAGTCACTCAGCCGACCAGCGAGACACCGCTCGGCCGACCTGATCGGACACGCTTCATGTGTGCACTCGGCCGAGCGACGGAAGCCACATCGGCCGAGTGACGAGATCCCATCCGCCCGAGTGGCACTCAGACGAAGCCCATCAAAAATCGCCAACTTACTGTTTTTTGTCTGCCTGAGCTTCAGAAGACCCACTCGGCCGAGTGGCAAATGCCGACCGCCCGAGTACTAAGAAGCCATCGGCCGAGTGACGACAACTCACTCGGCCGAGCGACTCCCGAAGTGAAGACCCCCGAAGACCCAGACTTACTGGAAATTTACAGGGTTTCTCACTCGACCGAGCGACTTTTGTCACTCGGCCGAGTGCGACGCGTTGCCTGTAGCGAAAATTTCGGATTTCAGGCTGCGCAGGGGCATTTTGGTCACAGTTTTTTGGACGATTTTGGGGGGTATTTAACCCCTGTTTTTACCCTAGGTTAGAGAGCTTTTCTCTTAGATTTTTGCAGCTTTTTAGATTAACTTTTTAGCTTTATTCTTGTGATTGGAGAGGAGACAAAAGTTGATTTTTGTTGGATTATTTGAAGAACTCCATTGGTTTGTGTCTCTCTCCTCTAAAAATACTATTTTTATTGCTTATCTCAATATTGTGATGAATTCTCTTGTTAATTTCATTGATTATTTTTGTGTTTGTGCTATGAATTGTGAGTAGTCTCCACGTCTTGGGGCGTGGGGATGAACCCTACGAGCCCAATTTCAGATTTGTGATGAATTAGTAGAAATTTTGCTAGAATTGCTATTAGGGTTAGATTGGGATCGATTTACTACGGATGGCTAGGTATTCATATCGATTGGGATTTGCAAGAGATTAGATCCCAATTCGATAGGAAACCCTAGAAATCCGAATTGGGTTGGAATCGAATTTCCGTAGTATCGGTTTGCAAGAGATTGGACCGATACTAGGGTTTCCGGTTGCAATTCCGTGCCGATACCCGTTTGCAAGAGATTGGACGGGTAGGAACTATCCCAACCTAGGTCGTGGCTCGAGTTTGCACGAGAGTGGGCTCGGGGCGCGATTGAACAATGATGTTGATCCTAATGCTAGCTTGCCTAGGGTAGGGTTTGCAAGAGATTGGACCCGAACCTAGGATAGCTATAGACCGGCAACAGCGCGAGAGCGTGAGCTGGGTTTTACATTCAGTTGCAACTAGTTCATCCAAAATTTTATTCTAGCAATTTTGATACCAATGAACCGCATTGACGAAATACGGTGAGTAGCGGGGATTCCCCATTCCCTAGACGTCCTTTATTTGATTTGATATCTTTGTACTTTGTCTGACGATTGTGACATGATCGCCAAAGGCAAATTCTCTCTTTTCTGCTCTTAAATAGCCAGGTTGATTGGAGCAAGCACTTTCATTCGTCCTCCCTGTGTTCGATAACCCGCTCTCCGCTACATCGTGCGCTTGCGGTAAAACTACACGGTCGCACTTTTGGGTTACATTCCAGAGCGATCAAGTGTTTGGCGCCGTTGCCGGGGAGGCGATTGCGTTTGATCTTTTCACCCTAGCTATTTCCTTCTTTTTGTTTTTAATTCATTATTTTTTTACCTAACCCTTCCATTGTGCTAATCACTTCTTTGAAACTTTGTTTTCCCATGCATGAACACGAGGTCAACGGCGGTCCCTGAAGCTATATTATTTGATCCCGAGATTGAGCGTACTGCGCAGAGAATCAGAGCGGAGAGAAGACAAGATCCGGAAGGGAGGTTTATGACCAACCCAGAAACTGCGGAACAATTAGCGGCAAGAATGGCGAGGATCGTTTCTATTCGAGATAGGCTTCGGCCTAAGACCTCTTCTACGACCTCATCCATTGCCATGCCGGAGTTGGCGGCTGACAAGAACTTTGAGCTGAAGACTGGACTAGTGGTTCTGATGCAGCAGGATCCATTTCATGGGAATGCCCATGAAAATACCCACTACCACATCCAGCTATTCTTGTCGAAGTGCGCCACATTTCAGATGACGGGGTTCTCCATCGATGCCATCAGACTGCGCCTCTTCCCCTTCACATTAAAGGACAAGGCACTTTATTGGTTGAGGACGCAAGCTGAGGGAGTCTTTACCACATGGGACGAATTAGCGAGTGCATTCATTGACAAGTTCTATCCGCCCTCCAAAACGGTAAAGATTCGGAGCGCTCTTATGTCCTTCAAGCAAGGACCCCAAGAGACGCTCTACGAGGCTTGGGAGCGTTTCAAAGATCTGCAGCATCAATGCCCACACCATAGCATTGAAGATTGGGAGCTAGTTCATAGCTTCTACAATGGTCTCCAACCGGGGACCAAGCAAATTATTGATGCCGCGGCAAATGGTGCTATCTTATCAAAGACTCCCGAAGAAGCTACGGCCCTAATTGAGGAGATGGCCTCAAACAATCAACAATGGGGCGACGAGCGAGGACACTCTACGTCCTCCTTGAAGCCAATTAGCATCTATGAGGCGAAGGCCGTAGCGGAGCTTACAAGCAAGTTTGATTCTCTCCACAAGGTGGTGGAGAGACTGGAGAAGTTTATCACGGAGCCCCAAGGAACCCCTTCCACCTCCGCACCAACGAATCAAATGTGTGATTGGCAAGACCAATCTCAAGCCATGTATTTGGGAGGAGAGCAAGGAGAGAGATCCTTGGAGCAAGTTCAATATGTCGTGGGGAACCAAGGGTATTGGGCCAATCTGGCCACAAGAAATCATCCCGGTTTCTCTTACGCCAACAATGAAGGAGCTTTGAACCCGCCACAACAACCACCTCAACAAGCTCGGCCACCACCACCACCCCAACAACAACACTATCCGCCGAGGGGGCCTCCACAACAAAATTTCCAACCGAAGCAACAAGTTCCACCCTATAGGCCGCCCGGATACAATCAAGGGTGGAGAAATCAAAACCCTCAACAAGCTCAACAACGATCCGACTTCGAAGCTAGAGTGGAGGAGTTTATGGTCGAGCAAAAGAAGGTCAATGCTTCCTTGAAGGCGGGCCAAGACTCCCTTACAACCGTTGTGGCACAAATCTCGGAGCAATTGGCGTTGCTCAATCGGAATACTCAACAATTGCCGGCTCAACCCGAGCAAAACCCACGGGGCAACACCGGCCACATCAATGCCGTGGTTGCCGTTGCTACTAGGGGCGGGAAGGATACCACCCCCGCCATGATTCCTACCGAGGAGCCCGTGGAGGAGAATGTAGAGCCAATGGAGCCGGTGGTTGAAGTTGAGAGGGAGAAAGAGCCACAAGAAAAGGAGAAATCTAGAGCGGAGCAATTGATTGAGGAGAGGCGCTTCATGCCACCGGTCCCATTCCCCCAGAGGCTGCTAGAGCAAAAATGGAGAAAAGGCTAGCAAAGTTTCTCGAGTATCTGAGAGGGGTTAGCCTCAACATTCCTTTCCTCGACGCCATCGTGGAAATCCCCACATATGCTAAATTTTTAAAGGATTTGATTTCGGGGGGAAAGAGGAAGGAAAAGATTATGCTCGCCGAGGAGGGCTCTTGGTTCACCAAGAGAGAGAAGGAGCCGGCCAAATTCAAAGACCCGGGGAGTTTTCGAATTCCTTGCACCTTGGGCGGCGTCCCTCTACAAAAGGCGTTGGTGGATTTAGGGGCTAGTGTAAGCCTCATGCCTCTTTCCATGTTCCTAAGGATAAACACCGGGACGAAATTGAAGCCCACAGACATGCGTATACAACTAGCCGATGGGCGGATCACAAGGCCGGTAGGGATCGCAGAGGACATCCCGCTACAAGTCCCGGGGGGCATATGTTTGCCATGTGACTTCGTGATCATGGACGTTAAGGAGGAGGGAGATACGTCATTGATACTTGGACGCCCGTTCCTCACCACCGTCGGTGTCATTGTCGACGTGCGAGAAGGTACCCTAACATTGAACGTCGGCAACATCGAGGTGGAGCTTCATATTCCTAAGGCAATGAAACACATGCCTTACCACGAGGAGCTTGACTACATGGACCTCCTTGATGAGGTGATTGAGGAGGCGATCCCCCATTTGATCGGCGCCCTATTTAAAGAGGATTTCGAGGAAGGCCCAGATTTAGGCCAAGACGAGAAGAAAAATGATTCCCCCGACTTCTCGGCTGAAATTGATGAAGGCGACGCTGATGTCGCAAGGATCCGAGAGCTCTGCAAGCTCTCGAAATTGAAGTCTCCGAAGAAAGCTCCACCGATACGGAAATCGGCGTCACCGGTGAAACCGAGGACCGGAGCAAATGCTAGCTTGGGTGAGCCTCCCCCCAACACTATTCGAGATGGGAGACCACCGAGGGAGGACAAGCCGACGCAACTTCCGAATCCAAGCGTCCTCCCCGGAAAGTTTGACGGGTGCATCCCATATGCACCAAACATCCCGCATTAATTGGAAATCATAGGGGGTCGAGCTCACGACCTTAAACGAGCGCTTGTCAGGAGGCAACCCGACGGTTATTGCTTTATTTTCACTTTTCTTTTATATTTGTTTTAGAAATTTTTAGTGTTTTGAGTCGTTCGCCCAAAAATCTTGTGATAACGGGTCCTATTTTTTCTGACAGGAGAGGAGAACTAGGTACCCATCATTAGGAGGATGCACAAGGCGACGAGGAGCGCTCCAGGAAGGCGCTCGATGCTTAGGAGGAAGATGAAATCGACTGGAGGAAGAAAAACAGAGTTTAGAGCCCAAACGAAGACAAACAGCAGAAAACAAGGCTCACTCGGCCGAGCATACTAGTCACTCGGCCGAGCACACAAGTTCGTCCGGCCGAGCCGCTCACGAACGAGGGAAGTCTGCTGTACCCAACTCTCTATTTATTTTCTTGGTTTCAGTATAACTGCTACTCGGCCGAGTATATATATTCACTCGGCCGAGTAAAACTGATACGCTCCTAGGGCGAGTCTTGCCGATTAGCTTGAGCCACTCGGCCGAATGGACTTACTCCACTCGGCCGAGGGTGGTAAGGCCACTCGGCCGAAGCGTAGCTGGGAGGAATTTTTCTTTAAAGTTCACTCGGCCGAGCGACCTAGTCACTCGACCGAGTCGTAACTTCTGCTATAAAAGGGGTCGCTGGGGGCTCGTTTTTCGAAACGAGCTAAAAACGATCAGCCCCGACCTTTTGAATCCCAACGCCCGAACCCCTCCTCCACTCGCCCGATCGTCGACCTCGCGCCGCCGCTCGGCCACCCTTCGCCGGCCGAGCCGCCGCCGCATCTCGCCCGAGTCGTCGCCGGCTGCCACTGCTCCGGCCGACTCCGGTAACCCCATTTTGAACCTGTTTTCTCCTTTTTTGTGTATTTTTCAAGGATCCATGTGCTTAACGAACCCCAAACCCGAATTAATTTCAATTTCTATCTATTATACCCCTAATGCCCCATACGTATTGAATATTACTCGTTGATATCTCCATTTCATGCGCAGGTTATTTTTGGGAGCTTAGGGGAGCCCAGGGGAGCTTCCAGGGACTGATTTGGGCTACGTGGAGGCGTCGTCTTCACACGCTTCCATAGATTTGCACTCGCGGCGTGTCGTGGTATATTCTTTCCTTTATTTTACTCATGCCGCACTTTTCACGCTTTTTGGTGAGCGCTCGGGGCCCATATGCCGCCCCGGACACGGCCGAGGTCGAGGAGAGCTTCCGCCAAGCGGAAGCGGTCGGATGATGCCGGCCCCTCCCACGAGGTGGAGGACTCTCCTCCGCCTTCTCCACCACACCCCGTCCACCCAGCACAGCCTGCAGCGCCCGCACAGCCCGTACACCCCACACAGCCACTCCCTGCCGCTCCACAGCCACCGCCTCCGGCTCCACTTATCGGGCCGCTGGGGATCACATTCCGGAATGACGCACACCGCGTCGCTTTCGAGCGTATCTCCCAGCGCTTGATCGTACCCTCCAGGTTCGCACACCTTGCAGACCTAGGACGCCTGGGGGTACTCGAGGGGATGCTCATGTTGTACGACAACGTGGGCTGGCGTGATTTCTTCCAGGTGTCGGCAGACACGTTTATCCGTCCGACACTTGAGGTTCTTAGTTCGATCGCCCGGACCGACGAGGGATGCTCGTTTCGGTTCATGGACCGAGAGTGCCAGGTCACTCTCGGTATGATGAGAGCTTTCTTCTCGTGGCCCGATGTCCCCGGGGCCGACCGAGGTTACGCCCCCACCCATATCCCCCCACCTTCCTTCGATGCCGGCGCCTTCTGGGCCCGGATTACGGGTCTTCACACTGCCTTTGACCCTAGTAGGGCCAAGGCCTCGGCCATTGTCCATCCCTGCCTCCGTATAGCTCAGCGCCTTATGGCGACGACCTTTTTGGCCAGATATGAGCCGGGCACGATGTCCATGCCGGAGCTTTATATGCTCTACGCGATGACACGACCCAGAGCTCTATCTAGGGAGAGCGATGAGTTGGTCCCTGCCGTCGTGATTGATGTCGCGGCTTGGTTTTTGGACCGCATCATCGTATCGGTGGGCGCTCGCCACCGATATGCTGCGGCGGCCTGACCACCTTGCTCGCCCTTATGACCGGCGAGGACTTTCCAGATGACCTTCGATGAGCACCGGGCCCCACTTCACTGTCCATAGATGTTATGGCCCGGATGAAGATGCTGCGTCCTCACGGTGAGCGACACTGGGTCTGGCTGCACGGCCCCTTCGGTGCCGATTACATGATTCTTCCGAGCCCAGCTCGGACTCAGATTACACCGACCCACGTGGACTGGCTCCCTGCGATGGATGTTCTGATCCCTGCCGCTTACGTGCTCGAGGCCGAGGAGGCGGAGCAGGCCCACGCTGCCCCCGCAGACCCCGTTGCACCTGCTGAGCCTGATGCCCCTGTTGACCCCGTGGCCCCTCAGCCTATCCCTGATATTTCTGCTGCTCCCGACACCTCTGTCCACACTTCTGTCGGTGTCGGGAGTACCCTAGCTGAGCCCACCTCCACTGCTTCCACGCCTGCCACCACCACCACTGGCCCTCTGTCTGCCGAGCCCGTTTCCTCTGCCCCACCCGAGCGCCAGCCGACTATAGTTGAGTGTGGAGAGCCCTCTTTTACCACTGCCGTAGAGACCGTAGTCTCCACCTCTGTCTCCACCGCTGCTGTATTCTCTGAGAGTGTCGTGGCGTCTGTCCACACTTTTGTGTCACCGACCTCTCTGGCCGCCGCGTCGCCACTTTTGCACTCCTCTTTCGTTGCTGCTGCCTCCACTTCTTACCGTCCTGCCCAACCTCACACTGAGGCCATGCCCACTTTTGCGAGTGCAGCACCTCTCGTTCCCTTCCCTGCTGAGCCCATCACCTACGCCACCAGAGTACGCCAGCCCCGACCTGTACAGCACAGACCGGTGCGTCCCTCTGCACCACCTCCCCCTGACACTGTACTTCAGAGCATTCGTGCTCTCGAGGGGGCGGTGAGTGGCCTCAGAGGCGACCTTAGGACCCTGTCCTCCACTGTCTCCGCGATGGCTGGCCGCTTCGACCTGCTCCCGCAGATTCACTACTGCCTTACCCAGGTCCTGGAGCGACTCCTCCGCGTTCCCCCACCCACCCAGCAGGTCACCACCCCCACTCCTACCCATACCCATCCTGCTGCCACTTCCACACCCACACCCTCTCAGCAGTCTGTTCCACCACCACCACCACCTCCGCCTCAGGACGGAGACGGCACAGCCCCACCTTCTTAGGCACTCTTGATGCCATCGATTCCTTTTGCCGTTGTGCTGCCCGTCTCTGCTGGGTCCTGTTGATTTTTGCCCACCCCACCCTCTCCTCACTGTTTTTGGATGCACATTTTGATCATATATTTATATATCATTTTTGGGAGAGCGGGAGAGTTTTTGGTGTCACACCTTTATATCTGTATCACTCCTATATCTGCATGCATCATGTCCGCATCATATTTTTATTTCTTATTTTTCTTTTGTTATTTTATTTTCTTTTTCCCCATGCATGCATCCTCACTTACCCCTCACATTACTTGTCTCTCGGTGTGCCACACTTCGCACATTGAGGACACTATGCCATTTAGCTTGGGGGAGTGAGTTCTCACGTTCTTTTTCGATTTACCACCTTCATTTTTAGTTTTTTCACGCCATTTTCAGCTTTTGCACTTATTTTCATAATTTTTCTTTTATTTTACCATGCATCACGTTTTTCTTATTTTTTGTGTGCCGCATTGTAAATAGCTTTATTTTCCCCTTTATCTTTATTTCTTTTTCATCTCATGCTAGAGATGACTTTTCTGTGATGATGACGACGTGGAGTTAGCTTACTCTATATGCATGCTATATTTGTCATGTCTTAGACTTTATTTCTGATATCATATGCTGTGATTTGCCTTGCATTTAGAGATAGTAACCCACACCTTTTTCCACATGAAAATGGATGAAATTTTATTATTAGCTGAGTCTGAATATTCATATGTATGCTATCGCAGAAAACACACCAAGATTCACGCATTGAATGCTTATATCTGGAGTACCGATTTCTTGTCCTATATCACTTCTATATGCATGATTTGTACATTTCACTTCAGGATGATTGAATGATGTTAGCTATGATAAATCTGGATTAGTTAGTTTTTTTTGTGATCGAAACTGAGTAGATTAGATTACCCTGCTGAAGTTGTCGTGCACGTCCTATAGAGTGAACCGAGAGATATATTTATTTCTTTCTCCACAAATCTTGAACATCATTTCTCTATTTTAAAATCATTGGTGAATCTCCCCTTAGGGATTCTATTATAAGGCATTTCCCCCGCTATTAATTCCTAGCTCCAAATTTCCCAAAATCAAAGAAAAAAAAAGAGAAAAATTCTTGTATATCCTTATTTCTCTTTGAGTTGGGATCATTGTGTTTATATGCCATTGTAAAAAAAACATAGAAAAAAAAGAAGAGAAAAAAAAAGAAAAAAAAAACCCTCAATAAAAGATCCCATCTCATGTTCTCTCTTTCTTCTCTCTTTTCGTATTTATTTTCATTACTTTTGGAGCTTTATAAAGATGGGGGTGTAAATATTTTTTTTCATGCCACCACGCTTATAGATAAGCTTGGGGGAGGGAATCCATTGATGTGTGAGAGAGTGACTACTTGACGTTGCACGACAACCTAGGCTAAGTAATATTCTATACTCGGTAAGATTATTTTTAGCTTTACGGAGTCCAGAAATCTATGCCTAGCACTCATTTCATGAAATCCATGCTTATCTATTCTTTCTATTCTATTGCGTGATACTCTTATACTCCTCATAGAAAGCATTCAATTGAAAAGTGTGTGATCTGCGATTTGCATACCGCTTTAAACGATTCAGACGATGTTAATTCTAAAATTATTCCGTTTTTCATGATTATATCGTTGTTCGTGGGTTTTCTATTTCTATTTGCACTATTGTACTATGATATCGAAATAAAATTCTTTGACATGTGTTTGTCATTCGGTGCATGCTATAAGAGTAAGCAAAACCCACGTCCTGAGAAAATGATCTAGCAGCTTCTCTCTTCACTTCCTTCTTTCTTCGTCGTTTTTATTTCGTTTTCGTTTCTCTTCGTTTTTCATTTTTTTCGTCGTTTTAGTCTTCTGAATCCACCGGGTTCGCCTTTTACTTATCTTCCTCGAGGACGAGTAAGAGGTAAGCTTGGGGGATTTTGATCACTCCTTATTTTACACTTTTTTCCCGCATGTTTGCATGCCATTTAGATCGCTCAAATCATGATTTTCACGATATATCGACGATATTGCGATGCTTTTCACGATTTATTGTTTTTGTCGAATTTCAGGTGATTTGGAGCGATTTGGAGTGATCTCGAGATACGCCTACTCCAGAGTGTCACCGATGACCTCCCCGAGGGATATTTTGCCATTGGAGAGGAGCGGAGGAAGAAAGAACTTCGCAGGAGCGACGAGGAGCCCAAAACAAGCTGTTTAGGCATTTTTGGTGTCCCACTCGGCCGAGTGAAGGAGTCACTCGGCCGACCAGCGAGACACCGCTCGGCCGACCTGATCGGACACGCTTCATGTGTGCACTCGGCCGAGCGACGGAAGCCACATCAGGCAAGTGACGAGATCCCGTCCGCCCGAGTGGCACTCAGACGAAACCCATCAAAAATCACCAACTTACTGTTTTTTGTCTGCCTGAGCTTCAGAAGACCCACTCGGCCGAGTGGCAAATGCCGACCGCCCGAGTACTAAGAAGCCATCGGCCGAGTGACGACAACTCACTCGGCCGAGCGACTCCCAAAGTGAAGACCCCCGAAGACCCAGACTTACTGGAAATTTACAGGGTTTCTCACTCGGCCGAGCGACTTTTGTCACTCGGCCGAGTGCGACGCGCTGCCTGTAGCGAAAATTTCAGATTTCAGGCTGCGCAGGGGCATTTTGGTCACAGTTTTTGGACGATTTTGGGGGGTATTTAACCCCTGTTTTTACCCTAGGTTAGAGAGCTTTTCTCTTAGATTTTTGCAGCTTTTTAGATTAACTTTTTAGCTTTATTCTTGTGATTGGAGAGGAGACAAAAGTTGATTTTTGTTGGATTATTTGAAGAACTCCATTGGTTTGTGTCTCTCTCCTCTAAAAATACTATTTTATTGCTTATCTCAATATTGTGATGAATTCTCTTGTTAATTTCATTGATTATTTTTGTGTTTGTGCTATGAATTGTGAGTAGTCTCCACGTCTTGGGGCGTGGGGATGAACCCTACGAGACCAATTTCAGATTTGTGATGAATTAGTAGAAATTTTGCTAGAATTGCTATTAGGGTTAGATTGTGATCGATTTACTACGGATGGCTAGGTATTCATATCGATTGGGATTTGCAAGAGATTGGATCCCAATTCGATAGGAAACCCTAGAAATCCGAATTGGGTTGGAATCGAATTTCCGTAGTATCGGTTTGCAAGAGATTGGACCGATACTAGGGTTTCCGGTTGCAATTCCGTGCCGATACCCGTTTGCAAGAGATTGGACGGGTAGGAACTATCCCAACCTAGGTCGTGGCCCGAGTTTGCACGAGAGTGGGCTCGGGGCGCGATTGAACAATGATGTTGATCCTAATGCTAGCTTGCCTAGGGTAGGGTTTGCAAGAGATTGGACCCGAACCTAGGATAGCTATAGACCGGCAACAGCGCGAGAGCGTGAGCTGGGTTTTACATTCAGTTGCAACTAGTTCATCCAAAATTTTATTCTAGCAATTTTGATACCAATGAACCGCATTGACGAAATACGGTGAGTAGTGGGGATTCCCCATTCCCTAGACGTGCTTTATTTGATTTGATATCTTCGTACTTTGTCTGACGATTGTGACAGGATCGCCAAAGGCAAATTCTCTCTTTTCTGCTCTTAAATAGCCAGGTTGATTGGAGCAAGCACTTTCATTCGTCCTCCCTGTGTTCGATAACCCGCTCGCCGCTACACCGTGCGCTTGCGGTAAAACTACACGGTCGCACTTTTGGGTTACATTCCAGAGCGATCAGAAGCCCATTTTGGAAATTGAGCTATTCGATTGTTGGGGAGTGGATTTCATGGGCCCTTTTCTGTCAAGCAAGGGAAACAAGTATATGTTATTAGCGGTGGACTACGTCTCAAAATGGGTAGAAGCCATTGCCACCCCAACTAATGATACAAGAGTGGTATCCAAATTCTTCAAGCAAAATATCTTCCCGTGCTTTGGAGTGCCATAAACTTTGATAAGCGATGGAGGGAGCCATTTTATAGAAAACAAGTTTGAGGCCATGTTGAAAAAGTACGTGGTGAATCATAGAATTGACATGGCATACCACCCTCACACGAGTGGACAAGTGGAGGTGTCGAACCGGGAAATCAAACAAATTCTAGAAAAGACCGTCGATAGATCTAGGAAGGGTTGGTCCATGAAATTAAATGATACACTATAGGCATATCGCACGGCCTTCCCACTCCCATTGGCACCACACCTTACCGACTTGTTTATGGGAAAGCTTGTCACTTGCCGGTAGAGTTGGAACACAGCGCATATTGGGCTATCAAGACCTTTAATTATGACTACAAGAGTGCGACAGTGAGATGACTCTTGGACATTAATGAGCTTGACAAGATTAGGCGAGATGCTTACGAGAGCTCAAGAGTTTACAAAGAAAGGACTAGAATCCTCCACGACGCACACATAACCGTTACGGATTTCAAGGTCAGAGACAAAGTCCTCCTATATAATTCTAGACTCCGACTCTTTCCCGGAAAGCTAAGATCGGGATGGTCTGGACCATTCACCATCAAGCACATACAACCGGGAGGAGCCTTTGAGTTGAAAGGAAATGACTGAGCCACATTCAAAGTAAATGGACAACGGCTCAAGCATTATTCCGAAGGAGCCCCTATCGGTGAAGTGAATCGCATATATCTACTCAAGGGGCGGTCCCATGATCTTTCACACCTCCTTGATGAGGTAATCGATGAAGCCATACCGCACTCCATCGGCACCCTACACGATGACGACCTTGAAGAAGTCCAATCTTATAGCAATGGAGAAAAGTTGGAAGATCCTCTGGATGGCTCTTTGGGTGATGACAAAGAAGACGACGCTAATGTTGCGAAAATAAGGGAGCTATGCAAGCTCTCCATGACCAACAATTTGGAGAAAGCTCCGCCGGACGAGAGATCGGCATCACCGGTGAAGAAAAAGATTGGTACAAGCTCTAGCTTGGGGGACTTATCCCCCAACACCACCCATGATGAGGGGAAGCCGAGGAATGACCACGAATATCAACAACCAAATCCAAGTGGCCTTCCCGGAAAATTTGACGGGCGCATCTCGTATGCGCCAAATATCACGCACTAAATGAAAATCATAAGGGGTCGAGCTCAAGACCTTAAATGAGCGCTTGTCGGGAGGCAACCTGACGGTTTTATATTGATTTTAGTTGAATTCTTTTTTTTGTTTTAGATTTTTCTTAGTGTTAGAGTCTAGAGTCGATAAAAATCGTGACAACGGGCTCTATTTTTCATGACAGGAGATGGAGAACGAGAAACCATTCATATGGAGGAAGACCATGGCAAGGGAGAGTGCTCCAGGAATGCGCTCAGGGCTTAGGAAGAGGAAGAAACTGACAGGAGCGAGAAAAACAGAGATTAGAGCAAAAACAGAGAGCCGAGGCTGAAAATTGCAAGCCACTCGGCCGAGTGTACATGTCACTCGGCCGAATGAAGACTCTACTCGGTCGAGTAGAGTACCGATCAGGGAAGATCCTACAGACCCACTTGATGTTATTTTTTGTAGTTTACTGTACTGTTGCCACTCGGCCGAGTGAATCAGATACCCTACACGCTTCAAAAATCGCTGAGTGGCCTTGCCACTCGGCCGAGTGGAACTTGTCCATTCGGCCAAATGGAAAAAGTTACTCGGCCGAGTCGTATGTTTTGGGAGATTTTGAAAATTTTTACATTCGGCCGAGTGAACGCGTCACTCGACCGAGTCGCCACATCCTTATATATCCAAACAGCGCAACGCGATTTTCGAAAACCCTAATTTCCCAATTTCAATCGCCTAGCGCCCGAGCCTTTCCAAATTCCCTCACCCGAACCGCTCGATCCTCACCTAAACCACCCGATGCCGGCCGACCGCCGCCACCAACCGGTCGCCGCCGAGTCGCTGCCGCCTTAGCCTCCGGCCGCCGCCCCTCCCACCGCCATACACCTCCATTACGCCCCAAACTCCTCATTTCTCGCCCATTTCTCCTATCCGTATGCCCATTACGCCCCAAATTCAAATAAATTCCAATATATATCTATTATCCCCTATCTTTCCCATGTATATTGATTATCGTTCGCTGATTTGATTGTTTGTGTTTCAGGTTAGCTTGGGGGAGATACAGGATGCTCTAGAGCCTCGCGAAGGAGGCGATTTCTTCGCACTCTACATATTTTGCACTCGTGTCATGCTCAGGTATACTCGTTTCATTATATAGCACTTCAAATTTTCATTTGGGGTGGGCACGTCTCGCGGCACACATGACGCCACGCCTTAGGCCACGCACTCGGGAGCCCGCTTCCAAGCAGAAGAAGTCAGGTGATCCTGGCTCCTCTATCGCTAGGGTGGACTCCCCTCCATCTAGCCCACCACCATCCACACAGCCGCCCCCTACCGCACCCATTCCACCACCTACACAGCCTGCCCTCGCGTTTGATGCGATGGGGATTACGTTCAGAAATGACGCCTAGCGCGCCAGATTTAAGCGTATCTCCCATTGCTCGATCGTATCCACTAGGTTCACGCACCTAGCTGACCTTGAGCGCCTAGGGGTCCTAGAGGGGCTACTCCAGTTGTATGAAAACGTGGGGTGTCGTGATTTCTTGTCGGTGTTGACGGACACTTACATCCGCCCGACACTAGAGGTCCTTAGTTCTATTGACCGGACCCCTGGAGGATGCTCCTTTCGCCTGATGGATTAGGAGTACGAGGTCACTCTTGACATGCTTCGAGCATTCTTCCAGTGGCCCGCCGTCCCGGACCCAGACCGAGCTTACAGCCCCACGCACATCCCACCGCCGTCATTCGACACCCACGCTTTCTGGACTCGGATCACAGGATCACCCCTTGCCTTTGATCCTAGTCGGGCCAAATCCTCTGCCGTCCTCCACCCGTGCCTCTGCATTGCACAGAGCCTTATGGCGACCTCTTTTCTTGCGAGGTACGAGCCCGTGACGTTATCGACGCCAGAGCTCTACATGCTCTACGCGATGACACGTTCTAGGGTCTTTGATGGAGGAGACGTTCTTGTCCCCGCTATAGAGATTGATATCGCCAGTTGGTACATCGACCGCATCATTATTTCTGTCGGCGCTCGGACGCCCATCTGTTGCGGCTCTCTGATTACCCTCTTGGCCCTATTGTGCAGAGTTAACCTCCCAGCCGGCTTGCTGAGACCATCGGGCCCCACCTCTCTCTCCATAGATGTCATGGCCCGGATGAGGATGCTGCGTCCTCATGGTCAGCGCCACTGGGTGTGACTGCACGGTCCCCATGGTGCCGATTACATAATTCTCCCGAGCCCTGCTCGGACGCATATTGGACCTACGGGCGGGGAGTGGATTCCATCGATGGATCTCCTCATCCCCGTCGCATACGTGCTTGAGCCTGAGGGTGCTCAGCAGGAGCCCCTCCTTCCACCACTTGACCCCGTGATCCCTCAGCCTGCACTTGCTTCGTTTGCGCCTCCCGACACCTCTGTCCACACTTCTATTAGTGTCGGGAGAACTTTAGCTGAGTCCACCCACACCACCACCACCACTGTGCCCATGTCGATAGATCCCATTTCTGCTGCTAGCCCCGAGCATCCCCCCACCGTAGTTGAGTGCGGCGAGCCTTATTTTGCTTCCGCGGTCGAGACCCTTTCCTCATTGTTGTTCTCGACTCCTGGGGAGTCATTTTCTGCACCCTTCAGACCTCTCCAGTTGTCGACCTCATTGTCTCCACCGCCGCTGTATTCTCCGAGAGTGTCGTGACGTCTGTCCCCACGTCTGTGTCACTGACCTCTCTGCCCGCCTCGTCGCTTGCCACCACTGCCGTTTCTGCTACTGCTCCTTCCTCTTCGACCATTCCCATGTCTCAGCCTCCCACAGAGGCTAAGCGACACTTAGCGAGTATAGCACCACCTCACCACCCCACTGTAGCACCCATCCTTTACAGTAGCCGAGCGAGACAGCCCCGCTCTTCACCTATTCGTCCTGCTCGACCCTCTGCTCCACCTCCCCCGACACCCTAGTTCAGCACCTACGTGCTCTTGAGGGGACGGTGAGTGGACTTAGAACAGATTTCCGGGCTCTCTCCGCCACTGTTAGTGCTGTCCAGACCCGCGTCGCATTGCTTCCTGGTATTCAGGCTTGTCTGAACCAGATTCTAGAGCGTCTGCCTCAGCCACCCACCCCCACCCAGCAGCCTCCACGACCACCACCTCCGTCACAGGACGGTGCTGGTGCACCCCCACCCACCTAGGCACACACTGGATGCCTTCGATATTTTTGCTGTTGTTATGCTGGGTATTTTCTGAGCCTGCTGATTTTGCACCCCTCCTCCACACACGTTCTGGTCACTTTTTGTTCGTATCTGTCTATATCTTTTTGGGAGTGAGGGAGTACTTTTGGGGACACCTATCTGACACCATTTTGATCTCTGGTTGCATCACTTGCATTCCCATCGCATACTTTTACTTTCTTTCTTTTTATTTTTTATTTTCATACATGCATCCTCACCCTCCCCACCCACCTCTTGCCTCTCGGTGTGCCACACTTTGCACATTGAGGACACTGTGCACTTTAGCTTGGGGGAGTGAGTTCTCACGCACTTTTTATTTTTGTCACCTTTTATTTTCTTTTTCCCACATTTCTTCGTTTTTACGCTTATTTTCACCCACTTTTTCATTTTTTCCATGCATCACATTTTCTTACTTTTTGAATGTGCTGCATTGTACAGTAGTTTTTATTCTCTTTTATCCTTATTTCTTTTATCCTTTTGCTAGAGATGAATTTTCTGTGATGATGATGACGTGGTGTTAGCTTATCTCTATATGCATATTATCTTGTCATGCCATAGTTTTTATTTCAGATATCATATGCTATGTCTTGCTTTGCATTCGAGATAGTAACCCGCACTTTCATGTATGTATATGGATGAAATTCTTTTATTAGCCGAGTCTGATGATTTTTACCGTATACTCTTCATAGAAAACACACCAAGCTTCACACATTGATTGCTTATATCCGGAGTACTGCTTTCTTTCCTTATATCACTTCTTATTGCATGAAAATTTTACGCTTCACTTTCAGGTTGATTGAATGTATGCTAGGTTGATATAACTGGATTAGTTTACTTTCTGAGATTAAACTGAGTAGATTACATTACTCTGCTGAAAGTTGTCGTGCACATTTTATAGAGTGAACCGAGTGTTACATATATTTCTTTCTCCACATATCTTGAGCATTATTTCTATACTTAAAATCATTGGTGAATCTCCCTTTAGCGATTCTTATATTGGCATTTTCCCCCGCTACAAAAATCTATGCTCCATACCCCTAAAATCAAAAAGAAAAAATTATTCTTGTATATCTTTCTATCTTTTGATTTGGGATCACAGTTGTATATATGACAACAAAAAAAGAGAAGAAAAGAAAAGAAAAGAGAAAAGAAGTTCATATATGATCCCATCTCATACTCTTTCTCTCTTTCTCCCCTCTTTTATTTTTTATTTTTTTGGAGCTTCAAAAATGGGGAATAAGATTATTGATTTATCTTATGCCACCATGCTTATAGATAAGCTTGGGGGAGATGATCCAATGATGTGTGAGAGAGTGACTACTTGATTGTGAATGACAACCTAAGCTAGGTAATTTTCTATACTCGGTGAGATTACTAAAAGTTTTTACGAAATCCAGGAATTGAAACTTAGCATGCATTTCATGAAGACCATACCTTTCTATTCTTATTGATCCATATTGTGTGATATCTCTTATACTCCAAATAGAAAGCATTCAATTGAAAAGTGTGTGGTCTATGATTATGTATGCCGCTTTAGATGCTTCAGACGATGTTAATTGTAGAATGATTCCATATTTCATACTATTTTGCTATTCTTGGGTTTCTATTTTGAATGCATCCATATGATTATGATATCGAGATAAAAATCTTTGGCATGTGTTTTATATTCACCGTATGCTATATGAGTAAGCAAAACCCACGTCCTGAGAAAAAGATCTAGCACCTCCCTCTTTGTTTTCCTTCCTATCTTCTATCTCTTTCGTTTTTTCTTCTTTATTTTTTCCGCCGGGTTCCCCTTTTTCTTGTCTTCCTCGAGGACGAGTAAGAGGTAAGCTTGGGGGATTTTGATCACTCCATATTTTATACCTTTTTTCTGCATGTTTTCATGATGTTTTGATCGCCCATATTGCGTTTTTCATGATTATTCGACAATATTGCGATGCTTTTCACTATTTCTTGTTTTTGCCGTATTTCAGGAAATATGGAGCGATTTGGAGCAAAAATGAGATCAAAGGAGTTTCACGCACTTTGGAGTGTCACCCACAGCTTATTTGAGGACCTATCAGCGATGGAGGATGAGCGGAAGAAGAAGGAATTTGATAGGAGCGACGAGGAAGCAAAAAAGGAGAAGAAATAAGCTCAGGAGCACATCACTCGGCCGAGCCAGACTGCTCATTCGGCCGAGTGACGGATCAGACTCGCCCGAGTAGAACGGATACGCCACGAAGATTTCAGACGTTCACTCGGCCGAGCAAGGATTTCCGTTCGGCCGAGTAAGAAAGTTCACTCGCCCGAGTCAGTCAGGGAATCTAGACAGAAAAGAGACAAAGCTACTGGAAAATCTAACGAAGCTCACTCGGCCGAGCAAGATAGCTACTCGGCCGAATAAAGAAGCCTACTCGGCCGAGCCACCCCGAGAGATGGATCCCTGAAAACCCCAAAGTTACTGTTATTTTATAGGGTTTGTCACTCCGGCGAGTGACAAGGGTCACTCGGGCGAGTGACCCTCTCCGCCTGCTGCTAGGATTGCGAATTCTGGGCTGTGCAGGGGCAGTTTTGCCACGATTTTTTGGACGATTTTGGCTTGTATTTAAGCCCTGTTTTTACCCTAGTTTTAAGGGAGACTTGAATTATTTTTAGAAATTTCTTTTAGGTTTTTGACGGCTACTCTTTGGAGAAATCTCAGCTGGAAATCATTGGCTACTTCATTGGTTTGTTCTTTCTTATTAAAAACTCAATTTTTGTGCATTATTTCTCTATTGCAATGAATTGTGCCGTGATTATTGCTGTTATTTCTGAGATTTGCATGATGATTAGTGAGTAGTTTCGTTGTTCTAGGGCCTAGGGATGAATCCTATGGACCCGATCTTTTGAATTGTGATGAATTCATGGATTTGTTGCTAGAATTGATAATGGTTAGGTTGTGATTGATATATTACGAGTAGCTAAGAATTCATATCGATTGGGATTTGCAAGAGATTGGATCCCAATTGATAGGAAGGCCTAGATATTCGATTTAGATTGATAATTGAATTTCTCTAGACTTGGTTTGCAAGAGATTGGACCAAAGCTAGGATTTTTAATTATGAGTCTATATTAATATTCTTTTGCAAGAGATTGGACGAATAGGAATTATCACAACCTAGATCGTAGCTCGAGTTTGCACGAGAGTGGGCTCGAGATGCGATTGGACAATGATGTCGTTCTTCACGCTAGCGGCTTAGGCTAGGGTTTGCACGAGAGTGAGCCCTAACCTAGATTTGCTATAGACCGGCAATAGCGCGAGAGCATGAGCTTGGTTCCACATTAAGTTGCGACTAGTTCACCTTTATTCAAGCTTAGCAACAATGAAATTTATGATTCACAAGGATGAGAGACGGTCCGTAGTGGGGATTTCCTATCCCTAGACGCTTTATTATATTGATATTTCTCTGCTATTGAACGATTGTGATGATACACCAAATTACTCTTATTCTCTTGATAGCTAGGTAATTAAAGTGAGATACTGTCAATTGTCCTCCCTGTGTTCGATACCCGCTCGCTACTACACCGTGCGCTTGCGGTAAAACTACAAGTCGTCTTTCGGGTGTACATCCGGACGCGATCAGAGGGATCCACTCAAGGTAAAACTTTCTTCGGCGTATGGTTGGCTCAGCGACAAGGGGGTTGCTCGCCTCGGGACGTGGTGAGGTTCGGAAAGCAGTTCAGCTCGGGACGAGAAGCGGCTCGAGACGCGGTTCGGTACACTTTGCCGGTGTAAGCAAAGTTTCCGGTATGTATTTTAATTAAGCATTTCATCTATTATATTGCAGTAGCTTAGATCTATCTTGGGATAGTCAGATCCATCTCAAGATAGTAGAGATCCTGGCTAGGGTCTTGAAATCCTCAGTGCTTGCTCGTTAAATAGTTTAACATTTTCTGTTGCTTTCTTTTCTGTTTGCTTCTATCGTTCGTCCGACGTAGGACGTGATAGAATAATGCCCTAAGGGTCCCTCAAACCCCATTAGTAGGGTCATTCAGTTGCGAGGGGGTGGCCCTTGCGGCTTATGGCTGACGACCGAGTAGGGTCGTTCGGTAGCGAGGGGCGTGGCCCCTTCGTCTTACAGCCAACAATATAGTAGGGTCGTTTAGTTGCAAGGGGGTGGCCCCTTTGGCTTACAGGTGATGACCGAGTTGGAGCTAAGTTTGTTTTCATCAAGACAATATGAATTGAAATGAGCATGGTTCATCTAAATTTATTCTAATAATTAGATCCTTGTGAGTAGTACGCTTGTCGAAGTTTAACTGAGCATTAGACGTAGTGATTCCCTCAAAATTCACGAGTCTGTGTTGAGAAAATATGTTTCGAAGAAAAACAGACTTTCTTAATGCGAAAAAGGCTTAGACATAGAAGAAAAAGCGTACATGTGTTTTGATCTTGCTAAGGGCTGATTTCGCCTGGCCTTTATTTGTGTAGGATCCTGCCAAAACAGAGTTAGGATCGATTATTAAAGTTGAGACTTACGCTTGCGTATGCGGAACGGTAGTCTCGGAACTTTGCCTTCGGATTCGCCACGACGGATCGAGTCTTCTCACGAACCGAGTAAGGCTACTAATCCACAATCTAAATCTCTATTTTAGATTAAGAACTTGGATAGAGGAAGAGAAAGGATTTCTGCAGAGCTTCGCTAGAATGAAGTTGCATGCATGAATGCCATGCAAAAGGTGTAAGAAATGGCTTACCCTTGGGTCTTATTTATAGCCCCCAAGGTAGTTATTTTAGGGTAAGTTGTTCCTTTGGAACAACTTAATTAAGGTGTACCATGATACATGGCACATTATAAGCTTAAGTTGTACCATATGCATGGTACAACATAAGCTTAAGATATTCCCCCTTTATTAGCCATATGTCGCATGAACTTATGCATATATAAAGCGACTTTCCTACTCATCCAGAGATCCTCTCCGCAAGGGAACAGATTCCCTTTGCACACGACTTCGTGTATGCGACGTTCGAGGTCCGTATTCCCTCGTACATCCCCCACAAGGGTGTACAAACTGTAGGATCCTGCCCAAAACAGAGTTAGGATCGATAAATGAAGTTGAGACTTACGCTTGCGTACGCGGCACGGTAGTCTACGAACTTCGCCTTCGGATTCGCCACGACGGATCGAGTCTACTCACGAACGGAGTAAGGCTACTAAATCCACAATCTAAATCTCTACTTTAGATTAAGAACTTGGATAGAGGAGAGGAAGGATTTCTGCAGAGCTTCGCTAGAATGAAGATGCATGCATGAATTCCATGCAAAATGGTGTAAGAAATGGCTTACCCTTGGGTCTTATTTATAGCCCCCAAGGTAGTTATTTTAGGGTAAGTTGTTCCTTTGGAACAACTTAATTAAGGTGTACCATGATACATGGCACATTATAAGCTTAAGTTGTACCATATGCATGGTACAACATAAGCTTAAGATATTCCCCCTTTATTAGCCATATGTCGCATGCACTTATGCATATATAATGCGACTTTCCCACTCATCCAGAGATCCTCTCCGCAAGGGAACAGATTCCCTTTGCACACGACTTCGTGTGCGCGACGTTCGAGGTCCGTATTCCCTCGTACATCCCCACAAGGGTGTACAAACGTCTTCTATATCCAACATCTCCCACTCACACTTGAGGGGATTGTAAGAGAACGTCTTTCCCTTAGTTCTTTCATCTATCATACCGAGAAATAGACCGTGCGACCGTCATGCGCGTAGAGTCTGTTGTTGTGCACTTGTTAGAGATACACAACGACCTCGAAGGTGCAAAGTTGAGTAGTTCAACGCATGCTTTACCCTAGATTATTTCTTCACATTTCTTATACTTTATATTCAACAATTGAATCCCATCTGGATCACAATTGGCTGGCCAGCTTTGAATCATTAAAGTCCAAATGTGAATATGAAATCAATCTTCCTCTTCTTGCGAACCTTCTGATCTTGACTTGATTCGCTTTTCTAACGTGCCCCGTCGAGCCGAATTATCATAGCCCATAAGTAACACGCTAAGATAGCGATCATCTCGTCAAATCTAAAGGAACCAATTAGAGTCCTTGAGGGTAAGAGTTAAGACCCGTATGTCCTTTGAGTCTCACATAATAGCAAACACTATTGCTACTAACTCAGTGGTCGAAATGAATACGTGGTATGAACACGTATTACAACATCACTCCTTTCCCAGGGAGAGTATGTCTTAATGATGTTGTACGGATGAAAAGATCAGACACCACAGTGCCTATCTTTTTGAGTCCCTTTACTACTCGTGAAATATTCACGGACTCTCATCCTACATAAGACAGATAGGATTTAAAAAATCCTTTGAGATCTCTTTCAAATATCCTTGTGATACAGATCTCAGATCTTTTGTAAGCATCCATATGATGCAGATCTTTCATTCGACTATCTTGTTTAAGTCATGACTCTAAATCATTCGTCTAATGATTTTGACTTTAAACTAGTCTCATCTCTATCTTATCCATCTGATAAGATAAGGCGGTTGCTCATGTGAGAGAGCCAACCTTTATCTGTCCGACATACACACAATTCAGCTGAGATTTCAAAAATGTACACAAACATTTCTTAAGAAATTCATATGCAATGTTTGAAAAAGAACTTATTCTTTTATTAAATTTGATCTTTCTTAGACATGGGAATATATATTGGTACAACTCAGCTCATACGCAATCCTTGGGATGATAAGTGTTTATAAAACACATTTCTGGGGATCGCTTTCGTAAGCTGATCCTCTATCATCTCATGCGTAGATATGTACCTTATGTCTACCTTCTTGGTTTTATCATAGTCTTTTGCAAATCTGCAGTTCCTTTAAGATACTGCATTATCCTCTTAACCGCTTTCCAGTGTTCTTGCCCTGGGTTGGATTGGTAACAGCTTACCATTTCCAACGGCAAAACAGATGTCCGGTCTCGTACACACCATAGCGTACATAAGACTATCAACTGCACTGGAATATGGAACTTTTTCCATAATTTCCTTTTCCTTTTGGTTCTTTGGACACGATTCCAGATATAAATTATCGCATATGCTTATATGAATATCAATGGACTTGCAGTCCTGCATATTAAATCGTTCTAGAACCTTCTTTATATAAGTCTCCTGTGAAAGAGAAAGAAGTTTATTCGAACGATTCCTTGAAATCTTAACTCCAAGGATATATGCGGCTTTTCCTATGCCTTTCATCTCAAATACTGATGAAAGCCAAGCCTTGATACTCATCTCAAAGCCCTTGTCATTTCCGGCTATTAAAATGTCATCTACATATAGAGACATAATAACATGCTTGCTTTTAATCCTCTTGATATATACGTAGTTATCTTCATCAAGTATGGAAAATCCATTTGATAAGACAACTTCTTGAAATCGTATATACCATTGCCTCGAGGATTATTTAAGACCATATATGGATTTACGAAGTTTACAAACCTTATGTTCGTTTCCTTCTTTTACAAACCCTGTTGGTTGTTCCATATAGATCTCCTCGTCCAATTCTCCATTGAGAAAGGCAGTCTTTACATCCATCTGATGTAATTCGAGGTATAAGCAAGCTACCATTACCAGAATCATGCGAATCAGGGTAAAACGCACAACAGGTGAGAAGATCTCTTCGTAGTCTATCCCTTCCTGTTGCGTAAAACCTTTCGCGACAAGGCGAGCTTTATATCTGTCAATAGAGCCATCAGCCTTATGCTTGATCTTGAGAACCCATTTGTTCCCAATTGCTCTATGTCCTCTGGGTAAGTTAACTAAGTCCCAGACTTGGTTAACTTTCATGGATTTCAATTCCTCCTTCATCGCTTCCATCCATTTGTCTTTCGTAGGGCATGATGCGGCCTGTTTGAAAAGTAACAGGCTTGTCATCATCTTGTAGTAAAGTCATAAAGGTTTGCGAAAATTCATCCTCAAATCTTAGAGGAGTCAACCGTGTATGACTACTACGTTGTATTTGAGATTCTTCAAATCCTTGTTGACTCGAATTTAGATCAATTCTAATATCACTCCCACTTGGAATGTCGTTAGAATTGCTCCCACTTGGATCATTATTCCCGTATGGAATAGGATAATCGTCATTCGTATAATCCATTGGTGAAGGTTGAAACGTATTTTCGTTTTCACCAAGAATTCTCCCACTCGAATGAGGTAATCCTTCTTGATCATAAATCTCAAATAGAGATAAGTCCTGACTTATCTCGCCCTGTCTTGGAAACTCGATTTTCCAAGAAAGTGACATCCCTCGACTCAAACTCAATTAGCCCACCATTGTCTTCCTGACTAACATAAAACATAACCTTTGGAGTTTTCTTCGTATCGTATAAAGATACGTTTCCTTCCCCTTGGCCCAAGTTTGCCATACTTATGGGAGGAAATATGTGCGTAGAATGCACAACCCCAAGGTTTCAAAATGTCTAAGTCAGGAGACCTTTGGTTCCACAACTCATAAGGAGTGGAGCTAACTGATTTCAAGGGTACGCGGTTCAAAATGAAAGCGGCCGTCAATAATGCATCACCCCAAAAGGTGATTGGCAAGTTAGCTTGCGCCATCATTGATCGGACCAATTTTCATTAAAGTCCTATTCCTCCTTTCTACAACACCAATTTGTTGAGGAGTATAAGGCATAGATACCTGATGTACTATGCCTTTTTCATCACAAAAGTTCCTTTAAACTTGTTGATTGATATTCACCGCCCCTATCGGTTCGCACGACCTTAATCTTGCGATCTAATTGATTCTCCATTAAACTCATATAGTTTTTAAAGCAGGTTTAGTGCTTTCACTTTTGTGGGATATCAAATAGATATGACCGAATCGGGTGAAATCATCAATAAAAGTGATGAAAAATAGGACTTCCCGCGTCTTGTCTTGACATTCATCGGACCACATATGTCCGAATGGATAAGCTGTAATGGAACCTCGGCCCTTGTGCCGGTTCCAAATGGCTTGCGACAAGATTTCCTCACAAGGCAATGTTCGCAGGTCGACATTTCAACCTTTGAAACATTGGATAGAAGGCCACGTTTGGCAAGTCTATCTATACGCATTGGTCCAATATGACCAAGCTTTGTGTGCCAACAAATTATATTAGACTCATTAGTCAAAGAATTTGTCACAAGGAAATTTTCATTACATGAGGAAATACATTGTACTTATTACAATAAATCCTTTGAAATACAAACCCAGTACCAATAAAGGAATTATTACAAAATAGGTCCATATTACAATCATGAAGGAACTAATTATAACCAAGACCCATTAAATTGACCACAGTATTAATATTCCTTTGAATATATGGAATGAAGAGAACATCATAAAGTAGGAGAGTGTGGCCGTTGTCCAAGCCTAGCTTGCAATTCCCAACGCCTTTCTCTACAACACGTGTGTTGTTTCCTACATTGATCCACTTCATTCCTTGGGGTATCCGGTGATACTCCACGAAGGACCGTCTGTCCTTTGCTATGTGGTCGGTGGCACCTCGTCACTTCCACTCGTACACGAACGAGCATAGTGACCGAGTTTGTTGCACTTGAAGCACTTGATCCTTTTCAAGTTTTTCTTCTTGTGCCATTTCTTGTGCCCACCCTTATGTTTAGGTTCCTTGGTAGACTCAGGTTGCTTATTACGTTCATTAGAAGACTTCGAACGATCTTTACGTTTCTTTCCCCCGTGAGAGGAACTAGCAACCATGTGCACTTCTGCACTTGGCTTGGCAGCCGCAAGCCGCTCTTCCTCTAATTCGAGGTGCTTGGAAACATCGCTGAAGGTCTTGATGCTCTCATTGTGAGTGAGATGCATCTTCATTTGATCCCACCCATTTGGTAGGGAACGTATGACTGCTTGGATTTGTTGCTCATCAGTGAGCACATGACCTGCGTCCTTTAACTCCGAGATAAGGTTCGCTATATGTCGCAGATGTTTCCCCATGGAATGATCTGGATGTTTCTTATATGTATCGAACCTTATAGTTAAGGCGCGAAGTTTGGACACCGATGTGCCACCGAACTTCTCCTCTAGCTTGGACCATATGTCCATGGCTAGGTCATGTTCTCGGAAGATGCGCATTATGTCATCAGCCATACTGCTTAATAACGTAATGCGCGCTATCTTATTCTTCCGAGACCAAGCATCAAAAGCTTCCTTGTCTCGTCTGTGTTGGGCCGTAGTGCCCAACTCGGGTTCAATCATTACGTTCTTTAGAGTTTCGAGCACTTCTTGCTCCTCTAAAACGTATTGTATCTTAATGGACCAAAGTTTGTAATTATCGCCGTTGAGTTTTTCACCTTTGTTTAACTCAGCGACGATATTCTTTGAAGCGGAAGACATTTTACTTTTAAAATGCTGCAAAAAACACAAAACCGAAGGTTCGATCAAAACATTGCATAAAAATTCTTAAAATATAACTCCCACTTGAAATGATAATAGAGTATCCCATTTGGATAGTTCTAAAAATTCAAATCCCACTTGGAATTATATTATATTTGATAAGTTACTTTCGAAAAATATTGAAGATGTTGTTCTAGAATCGAAAAGGTCTCTATGATTCCAATCACCATCTAGAACAACCTTCAATATTCCCCCATCACTTATCAAACAATAGTACTCTTATAGTACTAGCAGCGGAAAACGAGTTTGAAAACGTATTTTTCAGATATAATTCCCACTTGAAATGATAATAGAATATCCCATATGGATAGTTCTAAAATCAACTCCCACTTGGAATGATATTCATAATTTGATAAGTTACTTTCGAAAAATATTGAAGATGTTACTCTAGAGTCGGAAAGGTCACTATGTTTCCAATCACCATCTAGAGTAACTTTCAATATTTCTCCCTCACTTTATCAAATGTTAGTACTCTTATAGTACTTTGCAGCGGAGAAGCGTTTTTGAAAAACGTATTTTTCAAAAATTTAAAATACATTGGCTAATCTCCGTAGAGTAGAGCACAACGTCATAAGTACATTGGCTAATCTCCGTAGAGTAGAGCACAATGACATGGCTAATCTCGCATGAAGTAGAGCACTAAGGCTAATCTTCAAGGAGTAGAGCACAATTTCATAAGTACATTGGCTAATCTCCGTAGAGTAGAGCACAATGACTTGGCTAATCTCGCATGAAGTAGAGCACTATGGCTAGTCTTCAAGGAGTAGAGCCCAAAGAAAAACTTCATTAAAACGTTAGTCCCGTATGAACTAGTCGGCACTGTGGTTAGCCCCGTATGGACTAATCGACACATTCGAGTTTGACCAAGGCCTTTTGTTACCCCGTATGGGTCATTTGGAAAATTTGCAATCGACCCAGACCTTCTGTCGGATTGGTCGACCAAAAACACCAAATTGGTCGACCAATTTTTGGTCTTGCAACTTCTTCCCGGCCAGGGCCTCTGCCCTGGCCGGGGCTTGGCCAAGGGCCGGCCAGGGCCTCTGCCCTGGCCGGCCAGGGGCCTTGGCCCCCTCAGCCAGGGCCTCTGCCCTGGCCGAGGCCGGCCAAGGCCGGCCAGGCCCTGGCCGAGGCCAGGGCATTGGCCCTGGACTCTGCCAGGGCAGGCCAGCCGGCCCTGGCTGAGGCCAGGGCGCCGGCCCTGGCCATTGCCAGGGCCGGCCAGGCCGGCCAGGGCCGGCAGGCCTTGGCCAAGGCCGGCCATTGCCGGCCTGGCCATGGCCGGCCATGGCCGGCCTGGCCATGGCCGGTCATGGCCAAGGCCATTTGGCATTGGCCGGCCATGGCCCCTTTGGCCATGGCCGGCCACCCCCTTTGAATGGGGTTGCCGCACATACTCCTCCCCCTTGATGGGGTGGTCGCCGGTGGTTATTGGCCGTAGCCAACCCCCTCCGATTGGGGAGGGGGGGTGCATAGCCTTCATAGCCCATTTGGCCATGGTGCACATGCACCAAATTTCCTCTTACCCGATGGAAATAACTACCATCATCTTCCTCGATGAAGCACCCGTTCGTCGATGAAGCACCCGTTCGTCGAGAAATTAGTTATTTCCTAATGGCCGTGTGCCAAAAATGAAAAATAACATACTACGTGAACGGTCGGTTCTTCCCGTCACGGAGAGTTCCTACCATATCCGTAATGATAGGAGACCCTAACGTGAAAAGAACAACCGCTGCGTTCTCTCCGTCACGAAGCGTTCCTACTATATCCGTAATAGTAGGAGACCCATTCGTGAAAAAGACAACGACTCGTTCATAGTTTCGACGGGGCGGTGGTTTGACCGGGGCGAACCCATATGGCTCTGATACCAATGTAGGATCCTGCCCAAAACAGAGTTAGGATCGATAAATGAAGTTGAGACTTACGCTTGCGTACGCGGCACGGTAGTCTACGATCTTCGCCTTCGGATTCGCCACGACGGATCGAGTCTACTCACGAACGGAGTAAGGCTACTAAATCCACAATCTAAATCTCTACTTTAGATTAAGAACTTGGATAGAGGAGAGGAAGGATTTCTGCAGAGCTTCGCTAGAATGAAGATGCATGCATGAATTCCATGTAAAATGGTGTAAGAAATGGCTTACCCTTGGGTCTTATTTATAGCCCCCAAGGTAGTTATTTTAGGGTAAGTTGTTCCTTTGGAACAACTTAATTAAGGTGTACCATGATACATGGCACATTATAATCTTAAGTTGTACCATATGCATGGTACAACATAAGCTTAAGATATTCCCCCTTTATTATCCATATGTCGCATGCACTTATGCATATATAATGCGACTTTCCCACTCATCCAGAGATCCTCTCCGCAAGGGAACAGATTCCCTTTGCACATGACTTCGTGTGCGCGACGTTCGAGGTCCGTATTCCCTCGTACATCCCCCACAAGGGTGTACAAACTTCTTCCATATCCAACACAAACGTCTTCCATATCCAACATCTCCCACTCACACTTGAGGGGATTGTAAGAGAACGTCTTTCCCTTAGTTCTTTCATCTATCATACCGAGAAATAGACCGTGCGACCATCATGCGCGTAGAGTCTGTTGTTGTGCACTTGTTAGAGATACACAACGACCTCGAAGGTGCAAAGTTGAGTAGTTCAACGCATGCTTTACCCTAGATTATTTCTTCACATTTCTTGTACTTTATATTCAACAATTGAATCCCATCTGGATTACAATTGGCTGGCCAGCTTTGAATTATTAAAGTCCAAATGCGAATAAGAAATCAATCTTCCTCTTCTTGCGAACCTTCTGATCTTGACTTGATTCGCTTTTCTAACGTGCCCCGCCGAGCCGAATTATCATAGCCCATTAGCAACACGCTAAGATAGCGATCATCTTGTCAAATCTAAAAGAACCAATTGGAGTCCTTGAGGGTAAGAGATAAGACCCGTATGGCCTTTGAGTCTCACATAATAGCAAACGCTATTGCTACTAACTCAGTGGTCGAAATGCATACGTGGTATGAACACGTATTACAACATCACTCCTTTCCCAGGGAGAGTATGTCTTAATGATGTTGTACAGATGAAAAGATCAGACACCATAGTGCCTATCTTTTTGAGTCCCCTTACTACTCGTGAAATATTCACGGACTCTCATCCTGCATAAGACAGATAGGATTTAAAATCCTACGAGATCTCTTTTAAATATCCTTGTGATACAGATCTCAGATCTTTTGTAAGCATCCATATGATGCAGATCTTTTATTCGACTATCTTGTTTAAGTCACGACTCTAAATCATTTAATGATTTTGACTTTAAACTAGTCTCATCTCTATCTTATCCATCTGATAAGATAAGGCGGTTGCTCATGTGAGAGAGCCAACCTTAATCTGTCCGACATACACACAATAAAATAGCTGAGACTTAAACACAAATGTACATAAAATCATTTGTAAGAAACTTGTATGCAAATTAAACTTTGATCTTCTATATACATGGGAAATATTACATGATACAGCTCAGCACCTACGCATTCCCATAGATGATAAGTGTTTAAAAAACACATCTCTGGGGATCGCCTTAGTAAGGGGATCCGCTATCATCTCATGCGTGGATATGTATCCTATGTCTACTTCCTTCCGTTTGTCATAGTCCTTCGCAAACTTGAATCGAATGTCAATGTGTTTGGTCTTACAATGAAATTTAGGATCTTTGACGTAAGCAATCGAAGCTTGACTATCACTGTATATGGGAACAGTGCTCGAGTCAGAAGCATTCGTCAGCCTGTCTAAGAATTTCCTAAGCCAAACAGCTTCTTGGACCGCCATGTTGAATGCTACGAATTCGGCTTCCATGGTTGATAAGGCGATGCAGGTTTGCTTCTTGCCGCTCCAGGATATTGCACCATTCCCGAGCAAGTAAACAAAGCCTGAGGTAGATCTTCGCTCGTCGAGATCACCCGCCCAATCAGCATCGGTATAGCCTTCGAGTCTCAAGGTATTGCCTTGATAGCATAACGCATAGTCCACAGTCCCTTTGAGGTATCTTAATATCCTCTTAACCGCTTTCCAGTGTGCTTGTCCTGGGTTGGATTGGTAACGGCTTACCATACCAACAGCATAGCAAATGTCCGGTCTGGTACACATCATGGCGTACATCAGACTCCCGACAGCACTGGAGTATGGAAATTTTTCCATAGCTTTCTTTTCTTTTGGATCTTTGGGACACATTTCCAAACATAGACCCTCGCCTTTGCTTATTGGAGTATCAATTGGCTTGCAGTCCTGCATATTAAACCGTTCTAAAACTTTCTTTATATATGTCTCTTGAGAGAGAGAAAGAAGTTTCTTGGAACGATTCCTTGAGATCTTAACCCGAAGGATATATGCAGCTTCACCCATGTCTTTCATCTCAAAGACGGATGAAAGCCAAGCTTTGATATCCATGATAAGACGCTTATCATTTCCGGCTATAAGTATGTCATCTACATAAAGAGACATAATTACATACTTGTTTTTAATCCTCTTAATATATACGCAGTTGTCTTCGTCGAGCATGGAGAAACCATACGACAAAACGACTTCTTGAAAGCGCATATACCACTGCCTTGAGGATTGTTTAAGACCATATATGGATTTACGAAGTTTACAAACCTTATGTTTGTTTTCTTCTTGTACGAACCCGTTTGGTAGTTCCATGTAGATCTCCTCATCTAGTTCTCCGTTAAGAAAAGCAGTCTTTACATCCATCTGATGTAACTCGAGGTCGAAACAAGCCACCATTGCCAGAATTAAGCGAATGGAGGTAAAACGCACGACAGGAGAGAAAGTCTCTTCGTAGTCTATACCTTCCTGTTGCGTGAAACCTTTCGCAACAAGGCGAGCTTTATATTTCTCAATGGAGCCATCAGCCTTATGCTTGATTTTGAGAACCCACTTGTTCCCAATGGCTCTACGTCCCTTAGGTAAATCAACCAAGTCCCAGACTTGGTTTGTTTTCATGGATTGAAGTTCTTCTTCCATTGCCGCTATCCATTTATCTTTAGCAGGGCATGTGACGGCCTGTTTGAAATTTGCAGGTTCGTCATCATCTTGTAGTAATGTCATGAATGTTTGAGGAAATTCATCCTCAAATCTCAGAGGTGTTAGCCTCGTTCGATTACTACGTCTTGTTTGAGTTTGATCACTCCCACTTGGAATAACATCATTCCCACTTGGAATAACATCACTCCCACTCGGAATAGGATTGGTATCGTTCGTATCATTCATTGGTGAAGTTTGAAACGTATTTTCTTCTTCACCAAGAATTCTCCCACTCGAACGTTCCGATCCTTCTTGATCCCAAGTCTCAAACAAGGATAAGTCTTGACTTATCTCACCCTGTCTTGGAAACTCATTTTCCAAGAAGACAACATCCCTCGATTCGAATTCTATAAGACCCCCATTGTCCTCTCGACCGACGAAAGCATATCCTTTGGAGTTTTCAGCGTATCGGATGAAGATACACTTCCTCCCACGTGGCCCAAGTTTGCCATATTTGTGAGAGGATAAATGTGCATAAGAGGCACAACCCCAAGGTTTTAGAATGCTTAAGTCTGGAGTTCTATTGTTCCACAACTTATAAGGAGTAGAACTTACCGACTTCGAGGGTACACGGTTTAAGATGAACGCTGCCGCCAATAATGCATCACCCCAAAAGGTGATAGGCAAATTTGCCTGAGACATCATTGATCGGACAATTTCCATCAATGTCCTATTTCTTCTTTCCGCAACACCGTTTTGTTGCGGAGTATAAGGCATAGTTATTTGATGAACTATGCCTTTTTCATCACATAGTTCCTTAAAACTCGTTGATTGATATTCTCCACCCCGATCGGTTCGCAAGACCTTTATCTTGCGATCTAGTTGATTTTCCACTAAACTCATATAGTTTTTGAAGCAATTTAAAGCTTCATGTTTGTGGGAAATCAAATAGATGTGACCGAAACGAGTGAAATCATCAATGAAGGTGATGAAATAGGACTTCCCGCGTCTTGTCTTAACATTCATTGGACCGCAAATGTCCGAATGGATAAGCTGTAATGGAACTTCGGCCCTTGTGCCAGTTCCAAACGGCTTGCGACAAGTTTTCCCTACAAGACAATGTTCGCAAGTTGACATTTCAACTTTTGAAACATTAGATAGCAAGCCACTTTTGGCAAGTCTATCCATTCTAGTTGGTCCAATATGACCAAGTCTTGTATGCCAACAAATGATCTCAGATTCAGAGTTAGAAGCATTTGTCAAATGAAAACTTTCATTAATGGAAGAAGAATCATCATAAATTGTGTTTAAAACAATTAATCCATTACAAACATTACCAGAACCAATCAAAGAATTATTACAAACAAGGTCAACATATTGTTTATAGAACCTCCACTCATAATCTAAAGACATTAACATGACCACGGATACGATATTTCTTCTAATATCTGGAGCAAAGAGGACGTCATGCAATAATAAAGTCCGGCCGTTGTCGAGAACTAGCTTGCATGTTCCGACGCCTTTGACTTCAACACGAGTGTTGTTGCCGACGTATATCCACTTTGTTCCTTCAGTTATCCTTCGATACTCTACGAAGAACCTTCTGTCCTTCGCTACGTGGTCTGTGGCCCCTGAATCAATCAACCAAAAATAGTTAGATTCAGCAAGAAACATGGAACTAGAAACACATATGTAACTAGCCCTACAAGTTACCTTATCACTTCCATCCGTACATGTACGGGCGAAGTGACCGTACTTGTTGCACTTAAAGCACTTGATCTTCTTCAAGTTTTTCTTCTTTGAGTGCACATTCTTTTGCCACTTTTTGTTCTTAGTCTTCTTTGAGGTTTCCGGTTCTTGCTTTCGTTCGTTCACAAACCTTAAGCGTTTATTCTTCCGCTTATTTCCTCCATGTGAGGAACTAGCGGCCACGTGCACTTCTGCACTTGGTTTTGTGGCTTGAATCCGCTCTTCCTCGAGTTCGAGGTGTTTCGATACATCGCTTAAAGTTTTGATGCACTCATTATGAGTGAGATGCATTTTCATGTTATCCCAGCTATCTGGGAGTGAACGAATGACTGCTTGGATCTGCTGTTCGTCAGACAGCGTAACACCCGCATCCTTTAATTCAGATATAAGATTCGCCATGTGGCGGAGATGCTTTTTCATAGAATGATCTCGCCGCATCTTGTACGAATCAAATTGAATATTTAAGGAGCGGAGTTTGGTAACCGAAGTTCCACCAAACTTTATCTCTAGCTCAGACCATATGTCTTTGGCTAGGTCGAATTCCCGAAATAGACGCATTATGTCATTGTCCATGGCGGACAGTAACGTAATACGTGCTATTTTGTTCTTTCGAGTCCAAGTATCATAAGCTTCCCGGTCCCTCTTGTGTTGGGCCGTATTGCCCAACTCAGGTTCTTCCATTATGTTTTGGAGTGTTTCGAGCACATCTTGCTCCTCCAAAACATATTGGATTTTTATTGACCAAAGTTTATAATTGTCGTCGTTGAGCTTTTCACCTTTGTTAAGCTCTGCGACTATGTTCTTAGAAGCGGTAGACATTTTCGATTCAAAAAACTGCAAAGAAAATGAAAAACACGATCAAAATTCTATGCATAAAGTTTCGATTCTTTAAACACTTGATAAGTTCCTTGGATGCGTTGAAATGTTACTCTAGAATCGAGAAGTTCACTACGTTCACAACTACCATCTAGAAGTAACTTTCAAAGCATCCCTCTTACTTATCTCAAGTAAAAAGAAATCAGAAATGATACCCGTATGGTACCAGCAGCGGAAAAATACTTTTGAAAAACAAATCTTTCAAAATAGAATAGGTGAGAGTTAGCGCAAAGAATTTTAGCGCAACAATTGCCAAGCCACGAGACATGTTCTACACACCCATGGGTTAGATAACCATGGCCGGATCGTGGTAGGACTTGGAATTCTAAATTGCGCTATCCCGATTAAGGACGGGACATAACCTATTTGAAAAACATCTTTTTCAAAAAAAAAATTTGAAAGCACGTTGGTTAATCTCCGTAGAGTAGAGCACAACATCACAAGTACATTGGCTAATCTCCGTAGAGTAGAGCACAACATCACAAGTACATTGGCTAATCTCCGTAGAGTAGAGCACAATGACATGGCTAATCTCGCATGAAGTAGAGCACTATGGCTAATCTTCAAAGAGTAGAGCCCAATGAAAAACTTCATTAAAACGTTAGTCCCGTATGAACTAGTCGGCACTGTGGTTAGCCCCGTATGGGCTAATCGGCACATTCGAGTTTGGCCAAGGCCTTTTGTCACCCCGTATGGGTCAGTTGGCAAGTTTGCAGTCGACCCAGACCTTCTGCCAGATTGGTCGACCAAAAACACCAAATTGGTCGACCAATTTTGGTCTGCAATTTCTTCCCGGCCAGGGCCTCTGCCCTGGCCGGGGCTTGGCCAAGGGCCGGCCAGGGGCCCTGGCCCCTCGGCCAGGGCCGGCCAGGCCCTGGCCATGGCCAGGGCGCCGGCCCTGGCCACTGCCAGGGCCGGCCAGGCCGGCCTGGCCAGGGCCGGCCATGGCTTGGCCATGGCCGGTCATGGCCATGGCCGGTCATGGCCAAGGCCATTTTGGGCATTGGCCGGCCATGGCCCCTTTGGCCATGGCCGGCCACCCCCTTGAATGGGGTTGCCGCACACATTCCTCCCCCTTGATGGGGTGGTCGCCGGTGGTTATTGGCCGTAGCCAACCCCCTCCGCAAGTGGAGGGGGGTGCATGGCCTTCATAGCCCATTTGGCCATGGTGCACATGCACCAAATTTCATCTTACCCGATGGAAATAACTACCATCATCTTCCTCGATGAAGCACCCGTTCGTCGATGAAGCACCCGTTCGTCGAGAAATTAGTTATTTCCTAATGGCCGTGTGCCAAAAATGAAAAACGTACTACGTGAACGGTCGGTTCTTCCCGTCACGGAGAGTTCCTACCATATCCGTAATGATAGGAGACCCTAACGTGAAAAGAACAACCGCTGCGTTCTCTCCGTCACGAAGCGTTCCTACCATATCCGTAATGGTAGGAGACCCATTCGTGAAAAAGACAACGACTCGTTCATAGTTTCGACGGGGCGACGGTTTGACCGGGGCGAACCCATATGGCTCTGATACCAATGTAGGATCCTGCCAAAACAGAGTTAGGATCGATTATTAAAGTTGAGACTTACGCTTGCGTATGCGGAACGGTAGTCTCGGAACTTTGCCTTCGGATTCGCCACGACGGATCGAGTCTTCTCACGAACGGAGTAAGGCTACTAATCCACAATCTAAATCTCTATTTTAGATTAAGAACTTGGATAGAGGAAGAGAAAGGATTTCTGCAGAGCTTCGCTAGAATGAAGTTGCATGCATGAATGCCATGCAAAAGGTGTAAGAAATGGCTTACCCTTGGGTCTTATTTATAGCCCCTAAGGTAGTTATTTTAGGGTAAGTTGTTCCTTTGGAACAACTTAATTAAGGTGTACCATGATACATGGCACATTATAAGCTTAAGTTGTACCATATGCATGGTACAACATAAGCTTAAGATATTCCCCCTTTATTAGCCATATGTCGCATGCACTTATGCATATATAAAGCAACTTTCCTACTCATCCAGAGATCCTCTCCGCAAGGGAACAGATTCCCTTTGCACACGACTTCGTGTACGCGACGTTCGAGGTCCGTATTCCCTCGTACATCCCCCACAAGGGTGTACAAACGTCTTCCATATCCAACAATTTGATCCTTGACTAGAAGCTTGTTAATCGACCACCTTGGTGACAGGTGACCCGGTTATTGGTCATTTGCCTTTCTGCTTCGAGGTCCCCTCTTTGTTTGGCTGGTCATCGCTTGGCTTCTTAGGATGACCACATTTGACTAGCATGTCGATCTCTTTCTTAAAGGTCCAATAATCATTGGTGTCACGCCCGTAGGCATTGTGGTACTTGCAGAATTTGAGATCATCCCTTTTCTCGTACTTGCCCTTCTTGATAGGCTCGTGGACGAGTCCCTCTCGTTGGGTGTATGCTAGGACTTCTGCTTTCGGGGCATTCGGCCTGACGTATGTATCTTTGGCAGTATGCTCATTGCTCCTGAGACTCTTATCTCTCTGCCGTCTATCTCGTGGTTCTAGTCGAGAGTTCCCTCGGGGTCGTGTGTCTCGTTTTGTTTCCTTCCGACGTTTGTGAGCGTCGCCCTTCACAGCGGCGAGTGCTTCCTCCAAGGTCATGAATCGCTCCGTTGTACTGAATAGATATACTAGAGTGCTCGGCGGGAATTCATGCAAGGATCTTAGCAGATGTTTGCTCTTGACTACTTGGGTGAGGGCTCCGATGATAGTAGAGTCCAGAAAATCCTCGACTTTTAGTCTCTCTTCATTAAAGCGTTTGACGAAATCCCAAATTGATTCTCTCTCACCTTGTTTAAGAGTGAAAATGTGAGATGATTTTCGTTTTGGGCGTCTCCCAGCAATAAACTGCCTATGAAAAAGGTTAGATAATTCGTCAAATAACCCGATGCTATTTCAGGTAGCCTGTGGTACCAGCTGTCCGCCGCTTTTGTGAGTGTGGTCTGGAAGGCTCGTCATGGGTATGGCTCATTAGCCCCATGGAGCTCCATCACATTTTGGTACCTTCGGACGTACCCCCCCACGGATATGTGATACCGTCATACGTCTGCAAGGCTGGAATTTTGAACTTGGAGAGCAATGGGGCAGACATGATGCTCTCCTTTAGGGGAGTCCGCCAATTAGCAGGAAGAGTGATTGGAGTACGTTCCTCATATTGCTGGTGAGTGGCACTGGAAGAGTGGTTGGGGCTTGCTTCCCTCTCTTTCCTCTTGGTGCCAGCTGCAAGGTTGGGTGGACTATGACCTTGGGTGAGATTCTCTCTTATCAGGTCTAAATTTTTGTAGGTGGTTTGTCCATTATTGGAGGGTCATGGACCTCCATTGTGCCCAGGGGTGAGGTGGTCATTCCCCATCTCTCCGTTCTGTCGAGATGGAGGAATGGTATTCGGCTGCAAGCTGTGTTGTTGCTTAAGTCCTTGCTTTCCTGAACCCTGGTTGCCTTGGGTAGCTCGCCCTCATCCTGGTTGTGGACGCTCGATGTCTCGTTGAATAGCGGCTGCCAGCACGACCAGGTTCTTTTCCATCTTCTCAACAAAGTGGTTAAATTTTTTCTGAGTCACCACTTGAGCATTGGATGGGGCTCCCTGGTCTATAGGAACCGCGTTCGGAACACCGTCACCAAATGTTTTTGAACTAGAGCGTAGAGTGATCCGTTGTATTCGAGTCCAGTCGACATTAGGCTTTGACTACTTCGGGATATTGACTGGCATGTTTCCCATAGACGACACCAACTGTTAAGGACAAAATTGGCGATAATTGTATTTGGGCTGACGTGGACTTCTCTATCAAGGTGGAGCCTCATCAGCTCTTGGAATGCGACCGTAGGTTGGTAGAATCTAGGTCGTTGATAATTGAAATGAATGTACGACGTTCTGTCGACCCTCTGAGTGGATCGAGCCTCGAACGATCATCGGTGAGAAATGGTCATACGACCCTCCAGTTGGGTCGAACTTAGCTCACCTGCACCACAAAGAAGAGTCAGGGGGATTGGATCTGGGTTCAAATCCAAATCCTCTCCGATGCTTAAGTTAGAATAAGAACTTAAGTTGAAGGTTTGGGACTATCGATATCGACCCTCGTAGGTTCGCCTCGAGTCAGTACGTGCAAGCTATTTGGAAGAAGAAGTATGATGTGGGAAGCAGAATATAAGAGTAATAGATTTCTCGTACCTTAGGATCCCCTTATTCTGTTCATCTTTCGTGTATTTATAGACCATGGGGGTCTCATTAGTGACGTTGGGAGGATAATGGTCACCAATTATGGCACCACGATCTCCCCTTAATAGGGGTAACCGTTGCCCACGTCTCAGCTATTTATGAGCCCATTATCGATCGCACGTTCGGAGCTGTCACGCCCCGCTTCCCATTCTATCGGAAGCGAGAACGCGAACGGGCTCGCGATGTATTTCAAACCAGGAGGAGTAATTTTTTATAAATCTCTTTTCTTTCCTCCTCCTTGGCTTAAACACACTAACGCGTCAGTAAATAAAAAACGACAGATCCTTGCATGCTTATAAGAAATAGTACAAATGACATTATTACAATACCAAAGCGTCTAAAAGTAAAGTACAACATAGGCCTAGTATTGTTGGATCTGGATCTAAGCCTAAGGGGTGAATAGGCTACTAAAAATTCTCGTGAATGCACAAGTAATCACATGCATTTATAATCAGATGTAGAGTAAACAATAAACAATCACAGAGTGCACAGATAGATTTACCCTGGTTCGGTCATCCTAACGACCTACTTCGACCCCAAAAGTAAATACTAGATTAATAATGTTATTTGTACAACCGAAGCTAGAGCATCTACTTTACACTCACCAGGTTCACGTACTGCACTCCCAAAGTGCTAAACACTAATAATCCTAGTAAAATCTCTCTCTTGACTAGACCAACTAGTCAAGACCCTCTTGTCTAGCCCCAACTAGACAAGACCCCAAAAGAATGTATAAAGTAACCTACAAAGATCAACACACCAATACACGAATATACATTAGTATGGAGTTCAGAAAATCTCAGTTTGTGTAGATGTCGTCGTCTCTGTCGTGCAGCCCTGTTCAAATCTCGTCTGACAAGATGTAGTCATCTATCCCACGTCGTGTCACCTCCAAGATGTTGCAGCCTCCTTCTTTGAATTTGATGACTTGAGGCAAAGGAGGAGAGAGAGCCTTGTAACTTGCTGCCTTGGATGGATGGAGAGCTCTTGGCTTGCGGGAATGGTGGATGTGTTGAGCTCTTCTTCAAGTTGCGGCCTTGGAGGAGGCACACCTAGATGTTGCGGCCTTGGAGGAGGGCTTGGACTTGCGCAATGTAGGAGAGGAGATGAGCTTTGATCCTTGCTCAATGTAGACGATGTCATTCTCTTCGAGTTGTGGCAAGGGTGTGATGAAGCTCCCTTGGATAGTTGCTGCAATGTTGATGAAGCTCCCTTGAAGACTCTCGGTAATGGAGGAAGAGACTCCCTTGAAGACTCTCGGTAATGGAGGAGGAGACTCCCTTGAAGACTCTCGGCTATGGAGGAGGAGACTCCCTTGAAGACTTGTGCAATGGATGAAGATGCTCTTGGCTTGAGGTTGCATAATGGAGATGATGAATGGATCTTGGAATATTGCAGCTATAGGGTTTACTATATTATTGGCAGCAATGTTTTTCTTTGTTGTAGCCTTCATAAATTTGGTCTTCATTGGAGATGGGTTTAAATAGGAGAGGAGGAGATCAAATAGAATCAAATAGAATCCCATAATTGAAGGAGATAGGATGGAATCCTAACTTTAATAGGATTTGAACAAATCATATGGAAGATCTCTTCTAATCACAATAGGATGTGTAGTTTGAATTTGAATTGCAATAGGATATGAATTTGAATGGCAATGTGATTTGAATTGGAACTCATTTAGAATCTCATCTAATCATAAATTGATTTGCATGAGATTTGGTTCAATCACCTTTGATATGAATGAGATCTCTCCATAGCTCTCCATATTTGACCAAGTCCAAATTGCAAATGAATTGAAATTTCTCCATCACTTTGACTAAGTCTCCCTTTGAATATTTACGAGCTTGCCACTCCTAAAAACACTTAGCACATACATCAAATCGTTCACACACGTTTGTTATCATCAAACACAAAGTCATCGATCGTTGTATCCAACAACACGTTGTATCCAACAACACTTTGTTTCTAACAATCTCCCCCTTTTGATGATGGCAAACCAAAATAAGATTTGAGCAATAACGATTCAAATAATATCATCGTGACATGTGTGTGTGTGAAGTGTGATGATGGAGGAAATAATACAATACAATGATATGCAATGATGTTCAACATGTATGCATGCTCCCCCTATATTCATGCTCCCCCTTTATTTATGCTCCCCCTTGAACACTCGTTTGTTAAGCATATATTCACATTATTCATTAGGCACATTAAGCATTAAGCATATCTTTCGCCCAAATCTTCACCCAAATCTTCTCAATATTCTCACTCTTTTGTTATCATCAAAAGTGTACAACGAAGTCAATATCATATGATATGCAAAAAGAGAGTATTATATACTATAACAAACACTTGCATGTAGTCATTCTTAGAATAAACAAGTCAAATCCAATGAAAATTATAACAAAGACTTCTAAACCATCGTGTAAGTGTGGTGATTAAACATCGAAGCACTTAAGGAGAACTTTCAAGAAATTCAACCAAAACCAATCCACTTTCCCATGTAACATGATATCATCTAGGATTGATTTTCCTCATCTCATTAAAAATGAGTTCAAGTTACCACACCCAAAAGCATAGCCTATGAGGACTCTTAGATGTGGGACGACATTGCTTGACGAGTATAAAACCAACACTAAAGTTTACTCTTAAAGCTTATGTTGGAAACTTGTGGGTAGTGTCGTTGCCATGGATCATATCCATTTTTCATATGGAGCTCTTTTCTTTCTTTTCATTTGTGTGTGTTTGTGTGTGTGTGTGTACTAGTCATAACTCGTGCCCGCATGCACGGTTCATTTAAGATTTTCCCCCGCGAAATCTTTGTTTCCTAAAAATTATTTACACAACTAAACTTGTGCGGAACAACAAATTCAGCGTAGAACAACAAATTCGGCGATGACGCCTTTAAGTCGGAACAACAAATTAGCGTAAAAAAATTTAGCGCGGGCGCGGGCGCCTTCGACGCGGGAAATTATTCTCATCTTATTGCCACATACGTTAAAGAGACGGTGGGCCCCATGTTGAGGGAGAGATCATTCGATCGGCAGCAGCATTCAATCTGCAGTGTTAAGTGCAAGTTAAAGTTTTTCTCCCACGCAAAATCTTTGTTACCCAAAAAATTATTTCCACAGCCAAAATTGCACGAAACAACAAATTAGCATAAAAATATTTAGCGGCATGGGCACCTTCGGTGCGAAACAACAAATTTGGTGCAGGCGCCTTCGACACTGAACAACAAATTAGCGTAAAAAATCGGCGTGGGTGCCTTCGATGCGAAACAACAAATTCGATGTAGAATAACAAATTCGACGCAGAACAACAAATTTTGCGCGGGCGCCATTGGCACGGAACACCAAATTAGCATAAAAAATTGCGCGGGCGCCTTCGACGAGGGAAATTATTCTCATCTTGGTGCCACATGTGTCGAAGAGACGGTGGGCCCCACATTGAGGGAGAAACCATTCGATCTGCAGCAGCATTCGATCTGCAGCATTAAGTGCAAGTTAAAGTTTTTTCCCAAATGCTTTAATTGCGTGCACGTGCTATTCCCTAGAAACATTCATTCCCCATAAAATTTCATTTCCCCAAAAACTTTCATTCCCTAGAAATGTTTTTCCCTCCAAAACTTTCCACAAAATCTAATCTCAACCAATCATTCCTCAAGATCAAATCCAAGCCGTCTTTCTATCAACTTGTTTGTCCTAGTCAGCTTATCCTAGTTAGCCCTAGAATTCGGTGTCGACCAATAAATTTGGCGAGGGCGTCTTTGGCGCAGAACAACAAATTCGGCGTGAACGCCTTCGGTGCGTAAAAAAATTTAGCGTAAAAAAATTTAGCGGGCACCGTCGGCACGGGCGCCTTCGGCGCAGGTTATTGTACTTTGTTTAATTTAATGGATCATGCTTCTCCAAAATATTTCCCAAGACACTTTTAATTTCAATGTTTAGGTTCTCAAGACACTTTTTCCACCAAAATTTAATTTCCACAATCTTTTCCAAGACACTTTTAATTTCAAAGTTTTGGTTCCCAAGACACTTTTAATTTCAAATTTTAGGTTCCCAAGACACTTTTTCCACCAAAATTTAATATCCACAATCTTTTCCAAGCCACTTTTAATTTCAAAGTTTTGGTTCCTAAGACACTTTTCCACCCAAAATTTAAGTTTTCCCACTAAAATTTTCACAAATTCCAATTTCAACCATTGATTTACCAAGATTAAATCTCAGCCACTCTTTATCTTGTCCTAGTCAGCCCTAGAATTCAAAAACAGTTGTGTTTTAATATATAGATAGATAGATAAATATATATATATATATTCAATTTTTTTAGCTCTATTTGTTTACCGAAGGCAAGACACATCATATCCCTTGGATTTTCAGTTATTTTTCATCCTACATTCACTTTCCAATATTTCATAAAAGATTTCTCCAAGTGTACAACAACATATAATTCTTGTGGAAGTGAAGGTGTATGTGTAGAAATCGAATTATTTTAATCATTGAACATGTCATGGTTATTTAGAAAATCAAACATGCACATGTAACTATACCAATAATACATCAATTCCTTCATGGATATAAATTTCATTCATTAATACCAATTTAATGATTCAAAAGAAAGATACACATTAAGCACCATTTTTATAGCTTGTTGTATTTTTTTGTTTTGTTTCTATAAAGAACTAGATCATCCTTACAAGCAAATGCTAGCACACAAACAAAACAAATCAAGCACACAGAAAAATACTATGAAGGTATACATTAAGCTTAAGGAAGAAACAGTTGGATCTGGATCTAAGCCTAGGGGGTGAAAGGCTAATAAAAATTCTCGCACAACCCACGAGAAATCGCACGCAGTTATAATCACATGCATGGTAAATAATAAGTAATCACAGATGCACATCAGATTTACCCTGGTTCGGTCGCACCCACAACCTATGTCCAGCCACGAAAACAAATACTATATTAGAAATGTTACCTGGTACAACTTGTAGCTAGAGCACCCAATCTACACTCACCTGGCTCTCAGTACATGCACTCACCAAAGTGCTCAACAAAACTAATCCTAGAATATGCTTTCGCTTTACTAGTCCCAACTAGTCTAGTCCCTCTTGTCTAGCACCCACTAGACAAGACCCCAAAAGTATCACAAAATGGTAAAGTTTCTCCTATAGAGATCGTTACTACTACACACAAATAATAGTAAAAGAGTTTAAAGAATCTCAGTGTGTAGGCGTTGTCGTCTCTGTCAATTGGCACGGGGCAGCTCTCATCTAGCAAGATGTAGATGTCTCGTATCACGTCTCGTCCCCTCATCAACTCAAGATGCGGCACGTCTCTCTGAAATTTGTTCCCTTGCACTTGTATGTTGCGACAATGTGCTAATTTGAATTGAAGAGCTCTAAAGAAAACTTGCGACAGTGAAGATCCCTTTGTTTTAATTATGTTGATTAGCCTTCTCCTTTTATTTGTGCCTGGGTGCTTTTGGTGGTCTGTAGATTAGAATACAAAACAAGATGAGTAAAGCTCAAAGAGGCAAATGATCATCCAAGCATTAATTGGTTCGGCCCCCTCCTATGATGCGTAAGTTGATAGGTTTGTGGGGTCAAGGTTGCATCAATAAGTTGCGGTCTGTGATAAAAAAATGCAGCTGTCACATGGATATTGCGGCAGTGGATGGGTCCCTTGATGGCATGCGAACTTGTGAATCCTTGAGGTAAATCTCAGAACTTGAAGCTTGATCTTTCAAACTTGTTCAGCATTTGTTTGCTTCAACGTCCTGTCCTTGAATTAAATGCTGCCGTTGTCAAATTTTTCAGCCTCTTCATTGCTTTTGTGTTGCACCTGCTTACAAAAACAAAAAGGAATAATTTTTTCACGTTTGAGTAATAATGATTGAAAGAACAATGTAATGGTGCATTTTCTCCCTCTCTTATGTAGTTGTTGCATGCTCTGGGAAATTTTGTGCAGCCTTAGGAATTTTTTTGCTTGGAGATTTGTTCTTCAATTGATGCCTTTAGTCAAATAGGTCGGCTGCTGCATATGGGAATGATGAAGCTGGTGGCACTAGGTGGTTGCACGAGTCGGCAATCCTTGTGTGCTAAAGTCAAGCAATGAGGCAGCCTCCAATGTCATGCGTGAGCAACTTGGTAGGGAATAGTCAAAGATTGCGGCCTTCACATGGTTGAAGACTTGCTGTGCTTGTAGAGTTCCCTATGAAGCATGCGGCTGATCACTAGGTTAATGTTGCAGCTAGGGGATGTAGGGGATTGTAGGTCAACAATTGGCCGCAAGTTACAGTGGAGATTTCGGCTAAGTTGGTCAAATATTGCGGCTTGCTAGACGTCCCTTCAATAAAAAATTGGCAGCTTGAAGAACCCTTTAACCTCTCTCCCATTGGATGATTGAAGAATATATTGATGTTAAGTTTTTGGGCTTAAAGCTTAGAAGGAGAGGGGATTTGCTTGAGGCCGCAAAGGGTAGGTTGAAGGAGACTTGCGGCTTTTTAGTAGTTGCGTGACTTTTACCCCTTTGATATTTGATATGGCCTTCACCTTTGCTAGGCCATTGGTGATAGTTTATATAGCATGCTAGGCAAGGGTTTCAAGGAGATGGTGCGGCAATAGGAGAGGGGGAATTTGGCTAGGGGTAATTTCAAGGCAAGTAGGATTTGATACAATCTCTAGTTGATTTTAGGAATATGAATTTGAACAAGGATTTATGGAATTTGATATAGGATTTTGTAGAGATTTGAATTGGGATTGAATAGGAAATACATATAACTAATCTCCAATAATGATTTGTTTCAATCCCAACAGATATGAATTGGCTCCATCTCTTTATCATTTGACTTGGTCTAAGTCCAAATAGGGTTCCTCCATCTTTCTTTACCATAACTTGACCGAGTCCAATTGATTATATGTAAAACAATTCCTCCATCTTTTGACTTAGTCATCTCTCAAAAGATTTACTGCTTTGGCACTCCTGAAACACACTTAGCACACACGCTACATAGTTCATTCGTATTTGTCGTCATCAAAATAGAAGTCCTAGATCGTTGCATCCAACAATCTTTCCCTTTTGATGATGACAAACCAATACAAGATTTAAGTACTTACGATTCAGATAATACATCGTGATGTGTGTGTGTGTGTAAAGTGTGATGAAGGAGGATGTATGTGTGTGTGTGAAGTGTGATGAAGGAGGATGTATGCAACAATATACCACTTGATGTTCAAGCATACAAGCATGTAATGATGTAACAATAATGATACAAATAAGCATGGCATGCTCCCCCTATTTTCATGCTACCCCATGTACATATAAACACATATTCAATTGTTCATTAATGCTCCCCCTTAAATCCATATTCATATAAGCACATATAAGCATTAATGCACCAAATCTTCAATATTCTCTCCCCCTTTTGTTACATCAAAAGCGTATACATGAAGTCTGGTTCATGTCACATGCAAAAATAGAGCATTATAAATTACAACTAGCACTTGCATGTCATTTTTCTTAGACCATCACTTCAAATTCAATGAAAAGAGTAACGTAGACTTCTACACCATCGTGTAAGTGTGATGATTAAATAATTGAAGCACAAAAGACTCTCATAGAAATCAACCAAGACCAATCCACATTTTCCAATAAACATGCTATCACTAGGATTGATTTTCCACACCTCATTAAAAAAATGAGTTCAAGATACCACACCCCTAAAACATAGCCTATAAGGATACTTAGATGTGGGGGTGGCAGTGCTTGACGAGTAAAATACCCCAACACTAAAGATTACCCATATAGCTTAAGTTGGATACTCGTGGGTAATATACTTGCCATGAATTGTATCCATTTTACATACAGAGTAATTATTCATTCTTTTTCATTTTCTTGTTTCATATATAACTCTTTTGTGCTCAATTTTTCTCCATGGAAAATACACATCATATCCCTTAGATTTATCAGTTATTTTCAACCTACATTCACTTTCCAATATTTCATAAAAGAATCTCCAATTGTGCAACAATATTCAATATATGTGGAAGTGAATGTGTAGGTGTAGAAATCAAGTTATTCAATTCATTAAGCATGTCATGGCTACTTAGGAATTCTAACATGCGCATGTAGCTATAACAATAATACAGTGATTTCTACAAGGATATGAATAACATTCAATAATACTATTTGAATGAAACAAAGAGAAAAGATATACATTAAGCACCTATTTTTTTGTTTTCGTCTTTTTAAATTATTTTTATTTTTATCAATAATTACTCAAGCAAACTAGAATCAAGCAAACTAGCACACAAATAAGAAATAGTTCAAGCATGCAAAACCTATGAAGGTAGAAAGAAAAGGATATACATTCGCGTTGCTGTTTGGCTAAGGAGCTGTATAATGAAAACGTTCAATCCAAAACTCCTCGCCAAATCTCCATCTTGCCTACACGATAGATGTTATGTATGACCTTGGAATCCAACAAGATCCACTCATGTTAGCCATCAAATTTTTAGGAATCCACACTTGTTTAAACTTTATGTTCGTGTTCCTAAACCTGCAATTATAAGATGTATGACCAACACTATCACAAGTAAAGCACTTTGCACGTATATTTTTGACAATAGTAGGCACATTGTGAATTTTCTTAAATTTTGGCTTTTCAACATTTTTCAAACCAAATCCAAGTCCTCGTATATTATTGCCATATAAATGATTTCCAAGAATGATTCTAGGGATTGTTTTCCTATGGAAAATTTCTTAATAGACAATTAAAGACTATAGACTTTGGATTTTAACAATGCATTCTCATTCACAAGCAAAGTACATTTACTAATAGAAGCTTTCTTATTGTTCTCTTCATTCTTTTTCATGATTTTAAGCTCGTTATTTAGCATGCACAATTTATCATTAAGCTCTTTAATCACATAATCTTTTTCAGTTTCGAGCTTAATTAAATCTAGCTTAAGCATGCTAACATTATTTAATAAAGAAGGACATGTAGGACAAATATCTTTTTCATACAACCTAGAGTTCTCTTTTTTCAACAGAGCAATGGTAGAATTACAAGCAACAGGTTTTTCTTTCAATTCATTTATTTCATGAAACATGTCGTAATTTTCTTGTTGTACTTCATTTATTTCATGCATTCTCATTCACATTTTTCTAGAGTAGAAGCTAGGTTGTCGATTTTATCTTGCATATCATTAATAGTATATTTTTGCTTATCAAGTTCAGCTTGCATTTCTTTACACAAATTCAAAAGATCAATTCTTTTAGTGCAAGATGTTACCTCATCGTGTTTTCCCATCGGGCAGACGAAGGAGTGCGCAACTTCATTCTCCTTATCCTCCTCATCGGCTTTGCTGTCCCTGTCCCACGTTAGCATCTTGGCTTTTCCTTTCTTCTCTGCAACATTAGCTGTTTCTTGTGTGCAATGCTTCATATAATGTCCCTTCCTGTTGCATTTAAAACATATGACATGGTCAGTAGCAGTCTACTCAGACGATTTTTTAGCAGAATTAAAGTTATTGGAATGATTAAACCTGTTTTGCATTTCTACTCTTCCTTGAGGAGTTCTGATGAATTTCCTGAAATTTCTGACCATCGGCGCCATCTCCTCATCGTCATCCTCGACATCTTTTCTAGCTTGAAGAGCTAGTGGTTTTGCTTCTTTTTTCATTTGCCTCTGGTTTCTCTCTGGCCCTTATATTCTGCAACTCAAGCTCGTGGGACATTAAATTACCTATCAAGTGCTCCACCCTCATCTGGGATAGATCTTTCGCTTCTTGGATGGCAGTGACTTAAGGCCTGAACGAGCTTGGTAGCACCCTTAAGATTTTCCTTACATGTTCAAGGCTAGAGTATGGCTTACCGAGGGAGCTAGACTTGTAGATGATATCGATGAATTTTTCAAACATCGTTGATATAGATTTTGATGGTAGCACGCAAAAGCCCTCGTACTCTGTACTCAGCAAGGGAAGTCTAAACTCATTCACCTGTGATGTTCCCTCATGCATCACCTCCAGCGTATGCCATATTTCCTGTGCAGTTAGACAATGTGAGATACGATTGAATTCAGATTTATCTAAAGAATAAATGAGCGCATTCATGGCTTTATTATTCAAGAAAAATCGTTTTTTGTTATGAATCAACTACTGGGAATGGAACCCCAGCCCTTTATTTATAGGCAGGAAAGGAGAGTTACAAGATAAGATATATAGATATGGGTGTATCTCTAAGATACCCACAATCCTAACCGACTCTGGTTCATATCCATTCACAACACTCCCCCTTATCCAGCCATATGTGTGGACTCTGCTCATGAATACTTCAAGATTCTGAGCATAATATGAGTCTCACATGGGGTGGATACTTCAGGATCCTGAGTTGGTGAGGTTTGCCATGTTAAAACCTTTAGCTATGGAAAACCCTGTGGGAGAAACCATAGTTAAGGAAAAAGAGTACAAACGCTCTTTAACTCCCTCTGATTTGTATAAGTGACTCTGCTCATGAATACATCTAGATTTTGAGCGTCACAGAGGGGTGGATACTTCAGGATCCAGAGTTGATGTGATTTGCCTCGTTAAAACCTTTGGCTATGGAAAACCCAGTGGGAAAAACCATAGCTAAGGGAAAAGAGTACAAATTCCTTCAACTCCCCCTGATCTGTAAAAGCTCTTATGCTTTCAGACCACTTAGGCTTATCTCATCACTCCTATTTACAACATTTCGAAAATATACACAGATTACAAAGTTATCACAATTAAGCAGCTGCTGAATCTAGGAACACTGGAGAGGTGTGCTAAGTATCGTCGCCTCTGATGTGGTCTTCAGACTATGTGGTCAGCCCCACAATACCAGCCTCTATCCCAATCGTCACTGGGATGTGATGTACCAGTAGGCGCCCTCAAATACACCATTGGTGTGGTAAGGATCTCGGAATGATAGGATGATGTTGCCTTCATAAGTTGCTTTGCAGATCTGCAGTAGATGGCCATCCCACTGTGGGTACCCGTTCTGTGATTTCTCAGTATAGGGACCAGATCTGTAACCTGCATTTGCATAAACATTGGAGGATGATACTTCATATTGTAAGTCCAAATCTTTCGACCCTTGGAGGAAGCGCAGAAGGCTTAACTCTGGTCTAATGGCCCTTTTAGGTGCCAACTATCACTGGCTAATGAGTTTACTGCAACTGCTATATCGGGACGCATGTAGTTAGCCAGGAGTGCCTGATTGCACTTAGATAAGGGACTTTAGGACCACTTATATTCTTTCCCTCTTCCAGCGATTGGAAGGGTTCTTTTTGTACATCCATTAAGTATACTACCGTAGGTGTACTTTGTATGACAATGGTCCTTTTTATTTCTCCAACGCACTTATGTAACAGGATTCAATGAGCCATGAATTTATATTTGCCTATGTCTTTTTATTTCATGTTTAAAAGTCAGGCTTGAACAGATGTTTCAGTTTTCTCTTCAGGAGATTCGAGGAGATTTTAGTTGTTTACAACTATGATCTCAAATCCTGCTCTTTGCTCAGATGCAAAGACAACCCTCAGTAGGAATCATTGCTTTGTCAAGCGATTCTCTTGGTTGTACATTATTCTTATTGTTTTTCTTCAATAGAATAGACGTCCCGAAGTCTATTCTGGCATTTAAGGAAATGTGGAAATTATCTTTACCAAGATGTCCATGAAGGTATGTCGTCATAACATCCAATAACAGCATATCCAAAATTTCATTTGCCAAATCGTAAGGTATTTTCTTTTGATAACTTAGGGAGACTGATGCATCATTTATGAGTCATACTCATTTTAATTTGTTCGATCCCTAGTTTCAGCGAAAGTTTCCTTGGGCTATATGTGGTACCTTATAGCATACAATTTTGTATTTATTTTTCTTATGTGTGCAATACTTATTTTATCCACAGGTTTGACACCTTTTGGTGTCTGGACTTCTAATCCGAACATTTCACGTTTCATAAGTGAGTCCAGCTCATCTTTTATTGCCTCATTCCATATTTGGCCAATCTCTACGTTTGCATTTTAGCAACGGAGTATGGAACGATATTGTATAAACATCATCGCTTTTGCATATATGTCAATATGATACGTGAATACATTGTCGACAATTTATGTTCTATCTGTCTAACACCTCCTCAGTACGTACAACATTTACTTTTAATTTCAGTTTTTCCTGGCAGTTCCTCTGCAGTGGATTCCGGGAAGGGTGAGGGTGTGGACATGAGCTTATTGTCCTGTGGTAGTATTATCTTTAAGGTCTCCAGGAGTTTCTGTCCTTGGAGCCTGGTGGTCTACCTCTTTTTTTGTTGAGGATCAGACACTTCTGCTGCTGGTGGATTGCATCCATTCTCGGGGATGTCAATCCTAGCTGGAGTTTTTGCAGCAGGGATGTGTGATTTGACAATCTTCTGGTAGTCAGTAAATGAGTTCGGTATGTGGTGAACATTGTTCTGTATGTGGAGGATCTTCAGGATCGCATCTTCACGTTTGTTTTGTTACCAAATCATAGTGGGTCAAGCTTTTTGTACCTCACATTATAATTTGCATCGCGCCAGATTTTCCAGTATCTGGGCCTATTTTTGGGGGGAACTCATCTCATCAAAATCACAGTCTTCAAGATGTGCCTTAAATGTGTCCTCCGTTTGGGGTTCTAGGTATCTTATAAGTGAGGGTGAGTCAAACCTTACATGGATACCTAGACGACGTTAAGGACCGTTTTGGTCCTCTGTGGTGGTGCAATGTGGATTTAAACTACGCGACCAAATATTCTTAGATGAAAAATGTTCGGTGGCATTCCATATGCAATTTGCATTTGGATACTCTGACCTCCAGAGGGTCTTTTATTTACGATGCAGCATGCAGAATTTGCATGTCCCCATGCATCCATCAGCAATCGGGATTTAATGGACGTTCAATCCAGTGGAGTCTATTTATCAGTGACTATGCCGACCCATTTTGGGTATGAACATGTGGCACTGTATGTTCATTTTCTATTCACGTTACTTGGTAGTACTCTTGAAATGACCGGGAGGTATATTTCCCAACATTAACCAGACTTATGTTCTATATTTGATTGTCTGGAAAATGTGCCCGCAAAATTTTTATTTTTGTGCCACTAGCTTTTGGAAAAGCTAAGTTGCGGATTTGTAGTAGACACACATACGAATATTTTGAGGATGCATTCATCAATACAATGAAGTACCGAAATAGCCCACTACGGGGGTGGAATTTGTCCATATCTATCTCCTTATATTCTTTTGAGGAAGCATGGAGATTCTTTTTCAACTTTTCGTAGAGATGGCCTTATAATTAGTTTTCCCTTATAGCAAGGGATGCGAGGGAATTCTCCCTTCTGAAGAATCTTCTGATTCTTCAAGTCATACCCATAGGATAAGATGTGGTGCATCATCACTGATCCAGGGTGGCTGAGTCTATAATGCCAGAGTAAAAACTTGGCTGATGTCGGGCACTTCAGGTGCTCCGTTTAATTCTGCTTCCTTTCTCCGAATCTTTGTATGGTAGAGGCCTGTAAGGCTCTCAAAACGTTCAAGTATGGATTTAAATCCTTTTTCTAAAGACGTTACATACAGTAATTTGTTTTTCATTTACATTTGTTGTTTCCAAATGGAACCCGTTGAAACGGATGTCCTTGAAACTTAGAAAGTTTCTTTTGGAATTCGGAGAGATTAGTGCATCCTTTATTTTTGTTTCTGTGTCATTTGGGGGGCAGCCGTGTTGCGTTCCCCGGATCTTCAATATGGCCCTGATGTTGGGGTTTGTATTGAAAGATCGTATGTGTTTATTGTCTACTAATCAGTCATGAGAGCAGTTCATCTATTAAGAGATGAATTATATATGCACATTTTTAGAGAAAACATTTTCATTCAAAATAAAATTACATAATATGACAGCTCTCATAACATGAAATGTTCTTAACAGTTTTCTATGATAAAAATAGAAGGCTAATCAAGCAGGTCATCATATTCGAAGTCGTCAGCTGTAAACTTGACTGGAGCATCAGAGGTCATCAGGTTTGTTTCATCTTTATTTTTCTTGTTCTCTTTATACAAATCCTGGAGATGCTGCGGAGTTCTGCACACTCAGGACTGTAATTCTAGCCTGTAAGGATCAAATACACTAGAGGGGGGGTGAATAGTGTATATTAAAAATTAACTGTTGCAATTCAAGAGTTACTTCTAATTGCTTAAGATATGCAGAAAGTAAAGAATGTAGAAAATGTAAATCAAACGCAAACACAGAGATTTATCCTGGTTCGGATCCTCTTGATCCTACTCCAGTCCTCTACCCAGTAGAGATTTTCAATCCACTATAATCACTTGCCCCGCAAGCACCAACTTACAAAAATGGCGACACTCCCCGTGTCCCAAACTTTGTACAATCTCAAAAGAGATTCAAACCTGTTAAATAAGAAATAGAAAAACACCTATAGCCTTGATATGAATTTAGAATGAAATTCAAGGATGATGTTTTCAAAAGAGACTTCAAGATATATAAGATATGAAAATGAAGAACAAAACTTGAAGTTCTCTGGTTCATAAAAGAAGAGAGAGATCATCGATTTCTTCTTACAATTATGAACACAAACAACTTTCTAAAATGATGTTGAAAAAGATCAAAATTGCTTCAAGGAAGAAAACTCCAATTTCCAAAAGATCTATGATTAAGAATCTTGAAGTTCTTCCGTTCTCATAAGAAGAGAGAAATCTATGGATTTCTTCTTGCAAATGAGAAAAGAGCAACTAAGGCAAGATTGCTTAGAATCAACAATTCTAGGAAGAAAGAGAGAAGAAAGTTGTGTGAAGAGAATGAGGGGTATGCCCTCTTATTTATAGTATTTTTGGGCAGTTATTCTGAGGGAAAATGGGGGGAAAAGGAGTTTCCTACCGGTCAGAAACGGTCTGGAAATTTTCAGTTAAAACAGACACAAAAACTTCATTAGTCGACTAAAGAAGTCTTAGTCGACTAAAAGTCAAACGTTGGAATTTTTGACTGAAATTTTAACGGTAAGTTTCTGAAGTTGACTGAAGACTACTCAAAAATTTTCAGGTCAAAATTCGAACAAAAAGTTTTTAGTCGACTAATGGTTGCCTTAGTCGACCAAGACAGAAAAACGTGAATTTTGACTTATCTGAAAAAGGTTGTTTAGGATATGTTATTAGGAACCTAGGACTTAGATGGATTTCATATTCAAGGCTCTGAAATCTATAAATATAAAAATACATCAGTCCGTAGATTTCCGTAGATATATATGATAAGCTTCATGTGAGTATTTGAGATGCCTTTGTGCAGGGATTCCTTATCAAGTGATTATTGTCCAAGCGTGGATATATTAGTAATCTGCACATTGCATAGATAGAGTGAGTAGCAATAATAATAGTTGTCACATCAAAATCATATGGAATAGAATAGGAAAGTGAACATGGGATTATGAAATCCCAACATTCTCCCCCTTTTTGACGATGACAAATATTTATAAAAAGTGAAGCGTCATACTCAATTATATGCAGATATCATATCATATGCTATACGTAGTTTATGATGACAAATATGTAGATATCATATCATATGCTATACTTAGTTTATAATGACAAATATGTAGATATCATATCATATGCTATACTTAGTTTATGATGACAAATATGTATGCTCCCCCTTAAAATGTGCCTAAATATTCTCCCCCTTTGTCATTGACAAAAAGATGGGGAAAAACAAAAATTAGTCGATTAAGGAACCCGTTAGTCGACTAAGAGTAAAAATAACACAGAATGATTACGAAACAGGGAACATAATGTTTACGAAACAGAACAAAACAGAGTTTTACTAAACATAACATATTGGAAGGATACAAAGTTACTAGCAAGCATACTTTCCCATACACCCAGTACTAAGGCCCTATGGCCTATGACAAAAAAAACTTAGAACCAGCAAACAAAACACATTGTTTCAAAGCCTAGCACTAAAAGCCCGAAGGCCTACAACCCAAAAGCAAAATACCACAATATTCATGAAACAACAGACACATGCGACAATAACTATGAGAACGACGACAACGAACGGCTAGGTCTAACAGCCTGAAGGAGAACCATAGTCCTGAGAATTGCGACGTGATTTTCGACGGGGTGTTTCCTCGGGAGCAACTACATTTAGAGCCTCAAGAACGGAAACAAGCTTGCTCTGATTTAGTTGAACTTGGTCGAGTACGTGAGCCTGTTCAGTCAAGGCTGACCGAAATTCCCTAAACCCAGTAGTTATTGTATCGCGAAGAGAGCGAACATCCTCCCTAAGACCGTGAAGTGTAGTCTGGGTAGTTTGGCGAGGAGTGGAGGAAGTCCATGGGGTCTTTAAGGGACACGACCGAGGATTGGTTCGACACTCTGGAAAATATTTGTGAACGCATTGTTTCTTAGACGGAAACCGCGGGATGAACCCGGAGTAGATGAAGCAGAGGGGCCGAAAGTTGTTTGGGCCGGGGTATAGTCAGGGTCGGCTGAAGTGGGGTCTTCTAAGGGGTCCTCTTCTGGGTCTTCGTCTTCGTCATCATCATCACTATTGGCAGCATCGGATTCCTCAGGGTCCGGAATATCCAGATGCATATTGTGCAAAGTGATGATGTTGATATTGTAAGGATTTGAGACGGCAAGTTCTCCGTCAAGAGGAACACAAAACATCTTCAGAACCAAGGTTATGAATGAAGGATGATAAATATGGGTCTGAACTGGCCAAAGAAGAGACTGCAAGATCACAAAACCCCAGTTTATAGGTAACCCACCCATCACAACATAAAGACAATGTTCTAATTCATTGGATAGATAGTTAAAAGAGCCACCTTTCGGCATAAGATTGGAAACTATGACCTTGAGGATGATGCGAGCAGGCGGGTGGAAATGAACGGCTGAGAGTTTGTGAACCCAAGGGGTGGCGATTTTCGCAAGGATTCGAGGATCGGTCATGGTAAAGTTGAGGGAACCCGAAAAATGAGAGGGAAGATCAAGGAGTTCACAGATCCGACGAAGGGTAAGACAAATCGGAAGATTCTTGACGCGGGTGAGGATATGGGTATCACGACCGACGACGCACGGCTCTAGATTGGCGTAGAACTCCCGAACAAGGAGTGGGTAATAGGGTTCCTTGTTCCCGAGAGCCCAAATCTTCTCGAGGCCGGTGGATGAAATGATGGAGAGGATATTGAACGAAGCAAGAGCGGAATAATCGATGAATCGCTCAGGATGGAACTTCGCACTCGCGGAGGTGTTGAAGCGATTTTCGGCCGCGGCATCAAGAAATTGAGGGAGAGCCATGGAAGAAGAAGATGAGGATGAAAGGATGGTTCGGTTTGAGATAAAAGAAATGGAAAGAAATTTCCGAAAATAAATAGGCAGAAGTTGAAGTAGTTATCCAAGTGAACGGGTGCCATGATCAGTTTGAGAGCAGTTTGAGAAACTGAATGGGTGAGATAGAACTGAAAAGTGTTCAAAAATATGTGAAGAGGCGGGAAGAAGAAGAAACGAAAACGCGAAAAGACGTAAGTTAGATCAGAAACGGTTTTAAAAACCGAGTTAGTCGGCTAATAGATTGGTTAGTCGACTAAGGTAACCGAAATAAAAATATCTAGATCGCACCGTTCGGATTTTAATAATAATAAAAAATATTAAAAAATATTTGAAAAAATTACAAATTAGGATGAAAGGACAGTAGTGGGTGAAAGAGAGTTAAAACTTGTAAGGAAATTGGTCAAGGCAATGAATAGGGTTGGTGAAGTACACTTTCCAAGGTGAAATAATTAAATAAAAGTGTGATTGCCAAGGTGAAATGATTGCAAGTTCTCATTCCAAAGTGAGATAACTTTGGGTTTTCTAGGCAAGAAGAGGGCCGACGCAACAAGCCAAAAGAAATCCTATGTCAGGATGCGGCAATCAAGAAAGTGGGTAAGAGAAAAAATTTTTAACTTTTTAAATAAAGTCTCATAATAGATAGGAACAACAAAAAAATAATAAAATATTTGATAAGAATACAAAATTATGTATCTCAAAGAAAGATGGTTGACAGAGAGATACTCGAAATTTACTGAACATTCCTAATAGTTAGGAAAAAATAATATTTAAAGAAACCGAATAAAAGGCAAAACATTGTGTAAAAGAAATTCGGATATATTAGTCGATTAAACAAAACTTTAGTTGACTAAAAAACTATTATCAAAAAATTATAAGAAAATTCCAGAAATTCACACAAATTGGAAAACATTAAATGGTAAATTCAGATTCACTGATGATGCTTAGATCTCTTCTAAGTTTGATGAAAGATTCCTCTTTCAAAGGCTTAGTTAAGATATCGGCAATCTGATGTTCAGTGGAAATGAATTTCAAAACTATATCCCCTTTTTGTACATGATCATCTAAAAAATGATGACGGACATCTATATGCTTAGTGCGTGAATGATGAACTGGATTCTTAGATAAATTAATTGCACTAGTGTTATCACACATTATAGGACATGTGGAACATTCAATGCCATAATCTAAGATAGTTTGTTTCATCCATAAAATTTGTGCACATGCTAACCAAGCGGCAATATATTCTGCCTCTGTGGTAGATAATGAAACAGAATTTTGCTTTTTGCTAAACCATGAGACCAAAGCATGTCCAAGAAAATGACATGTACCACTGGTACTTTTTCGGTCTGATTTGCAACCAGCAAAATCTGCGTCACTATATGATAATAAATCATATGTGCTAGTTTTAGGATAAAATAATCCAAAATCAGAAGTATGTTTAACATATCTAATTATCTGTTTTACAGCAGTAAGATGTGACATCTTAGGATCTGCTTGAAAATGAGCGCATAAACAAACTGAAAACATAATATCTGGTCTACTAGCAGTTAAATAAAGTAGAGAGCCAATCATACCTCTGTAAAGACGTTGATCAACACTCTTATCATTTAAATCTTTGTCTAGTGATGTAGATGTACTCATTGGAGTATGTTTATCAGCAGAAGTCTCTAAACCAAAACGCTTGATGAGTTCTTTGGCGTACTTTGATTGATGAATGAAGATACCTTCCTTCATTTGTTTGATTTGAAGTCCAAGGAAGTAGTTGAGTTCGCCCATATGACTCATTTCAAATTCCTTCTGCATAATCTTAGAAAAATCTAAACAAAGAGTTTCATTAGTAGAACCAAATATAATATCGTCAACATATATTTGAATAATAATGATGTCAGATTTTATATTTTTAATAAACAGAGTTGAATCAATTTTACCAATTTTATAACCAGAATTTAAAAGATAACTTTTCAATCGATCATACCAAGCACGAGGTGCTTGTTTAAGATCATATAAAGATTTCTTTAGTTTGAAAACATGATTTTCTAAATTCTCATGAGTAAAACCAGGAGGTTGTTCATCATAAACTTCCTCCTTGAGAAAACCATTTAAAAAAGCACTTTTAACATCCATTTGAAATAATTTAAAATCTTTAAAGCATGCAAATGATAAAAGCATTCTAATAGATTCAAGACGTGCAACTGGTGCATAGGTTTCTTCATAATCAATTCCTTCTTCTTGATTATAACCTTGTGCAACCAATCGTGCCTTATTTCTAATTACCTGACCAGATTCATCCAATTTATTTTTGAATACCCACTTGGTACCAATAATTGAATGATCTGTTGGTCTGTGAACTAATTCCCAAACATCATTTATCTGAAATTGATTGAGTTCTTCCTGCATAGCAATGATCCAAGAACTGTCTTTGCATGCTTCATTGATGTTCTTTGGTTCAATGGTTGAGAGTAAAGCACAATGCGCCATTTGTTCTATTTGACGACGAGTTCTTACTCCATCTGTAATATCTCCAATGATTAATTCTGATGGATGGTTTGGAACTTGTACAAATGCCTTAGGAAGATCTGCATTATCTGAAACAGACTCAACAGAGGGTTTAGTAGCATCAATTTCATCAAGATTAATATTATCTAAAGAATTAGATAAAGGTAATATATTCTCTTCATCATCAATGATGATGGGAGAATTAGATGAATGGTTTTCATCAAATGTGACATGTAAAGATTCTTCAACTGTTGAAGTTCTTTTGTTAAATACTCTGTAGGCTTTGCTACGTGTTGAGTATCCAACAAAAATACCTTCATCAGATTTTGAATCGAATTTATCTAATGCATCTTTAGTATTGAGAATGAAACATTTACATCCAAACACTTTAAAATAAGATACACGGGGAATTAGATTAAAAAATAATTCAAAACAAGTTTTATTAAGTAAAGGCCTTATAAGAACTTTATTCATAATGTAGCAAGCAGTTGCGACAGCTTCTGCCCAAAAATATTTTGGTAGATTACTATCACAAAGCATTGTTCTAGCACATTCTTGTAAAGTTCTAGTTTTCCTTTCTACTACTCCATTTTGTGGAGGGGCACGAGGAAAAGAAAAATTGTGTGTAATGCCATTTTCATTACAAAACTTGATAAAAGAATCATTTTCAAATTCTCCCCAATGATCACTACGAATAGTGACAATGTTAGAGGATTTGATCTTTTGTATCTTTTTACAAAATATTGAAAATTCTTCAAAAGCATCATTCTTATTTTGTAAGAATATAACCCAAGTATATCTAGAATAATCATCAACAATGACAAATGCATATCTACTTTTATTCAAAGAGGCTACTATTGAAGGACCAAACAAATCTAAATGTAGAAGTTCTAATGGTCTCTTTGTTGAGATAATACCTTTTGATTTAAAAGAGGATTTATGCATTTTTCCTTGTTGACAAGCATCACAAAAATATTTGTGTTTGAAAGAAATATTTGGCATTCCATTTACTAATTTGTGTTTTGAAATATGTGCTAGATTTTTGAAATTTGTGTGTCCAAAACGTTTATGCCATTAAAGTGTATCATCTAAAGTAATCGTTAAACAATGATTATTAGTGGTAATAGACATGCATAAGATATAAATGTTATTCTTACGCTTACCACGAAATAAAATGGATGACATATCAGAATCATAAATAATGCAATCATTTTGTTCAAAAACTATTTTGTAATTTTTATCGCATAACTGACTAATGGAAAGTTAGTTGTGTTTCAAACCGTCAACCAGGTGAACATTCTCAATGATAGGCTGATTTGCATTACCAACTGTTCCAGTACCTATGATTTTGCCCTTTTTGTTGTCACCAAAGGTAATTGTGCCTCCATCTTTATATATAATGTTAGAAAGCAAGTTGATATTTCCCGTCATATGTTTTGAACATCCACTGTCCAAAATCCATCTTTCCTTTTTAGGTACCTGAAAGATAAAACATTAAGCATTGGTACCCCTTTTTGAGGGTCCTTGGGATTAGATTTTTGGAAGCCAAACCCAAGTGGAATTTGGCTTTCTAATGTAATCATTAGAATAAACAATAGAATGCATATAAGTAGAAATATAATTATTTCTATCTTTTAAACAAGTAACCTTAGGAACCCATATACAAATCGTAGTAGGTTTCCTGGGAAATGTTTTTGAAATGTTAGTAACATTTCTTTGTGAAGAAGAAGTAGAAGTGTTTACTTTCTTTATGTATATGAATGCATGATTCTTCTTTTGTGGTTTAACAACGATAGTTTTTCCATAAGAAGAAGAAGTGTTACAAGACTTGGGTGCATTCTTATGAGAATATCCCAATCCTTGTCTATGATTTGCTGGATATTGAATTCTAAGCAAATCATCGAGATTATTCTTTCCTTTGTTAAATTTATTAACATTGGAAGACATCTCTTCGTATTTCATCTTTAGTGATGAAATATTTTTATCCATTTCGGATATTTGTGTGTGAAGTTCTAGATTCTTAGTTTTGAGAATATCATTCTCTTTACTAAGATCCAAATCTTGAGAAGATGTATTCTCAATATGTATGGAATTTGGTGTATTGTTTTTAGAAGAAGATAATTCATGATATTTAATAAGGAGATCGTCATTATTCTGTTTCAAAGATTTATGTTGACCCTTCAACTTTTTGAAACGAGAATAGAGATCTTTCAATGCTTCTAATAATTCTTCATTATTAAAGGAACTTACCTCTTCTTCATTATCTTGTGCCATAAAGCACATGTTAGCATTTTCATCATTGTCATCTTCATCATCTGAAGATTCATCCCAAGTTGCTGCAAATGCTTTCTTCATCTTGTCAAACTTCCTTTCTCTTCTGGATTGATCGTTGCTGTTGGACGTTTTGAACTTTGCTTTGAGAAGTGGACAATCTTTCTTCATATGTCCTGGCTTATTACAATTGAAGCAAAGAGAAGAATCAGTATTTTTAAACTTATTATTATACTTACCTTTTTGAAAGAACTTTCTGAAGTTCTTGGCAAAGAATGCCATATCATCATCTGAATCTTCATTATCTGATGTTGCGTTGAAGGCGAGTACTTTTCTTCTTTTGATATGATTTTTCTTTCGCATCTTGCAATGTTACTTCATGTGCCATTAGGTTAACAATTAGATCTTCCATTGATAAGGTGGAAAGATCATTGGCTTCCTCAATAGCAGTGATCTTTGGACGCCATTCTGGGGAGAGTACCTTAAGAATCTTGCGTACCTGATCAAGAGAAGAGTAAACTTTTCCAAGAGCATTAAGAGAATTAATAATGTTAGTGAACCTGGTGTTCATTTCTCCAATCGTCTCTTTGTCTTGCATCTTGAACAACTCATACTTATGAACCAAGGAAGCAATCTTGGTTTCATTTACTTTACTGGTTCCTTCATGAGTTACCTCGAGTATGTGCCAAATTTCCTTTGCACTTTTAGCCTGAGATACTCGATTAAACTCATGTTTATCCATAGCACAGAATAAAGCATTCATGGCCTTTGAGTAGTTGGTCTTTGCAGATTTGTCGTTGGTGGTCCAATCAGCAACAAGTGTTTCTGGCTTTGTGTATCCTGTCTCTACGATGTCCCAAATCTCATAATTCATACTTTGGAGATAAATCTCCATTCGTAATTTCCAATATGAGTAATTTGAACCATCAAATAGAGGAGGACGAGTTTGAGAGTGCCCTTCAGGATGCTGATTGTAGTTGTGTGGAACGGCGTTTATGTTTGATGATGAGGAACTTGCTGCCATCGTAGCCATGCTTTGATACCAAATGTAATTCTAGCCTGTAAGGATCAAATACACTAGAGGGGGGGGGGGGGGGGTGAATAGTGTATATTAAAAATTAACTGTTGCAATTAAAGAGTTACTTCTAATTGGTTAAGATGTGCAGAAAGTAAAGAATGTAGAAAATGTAAATCAAACGCAAACACAGAGATTTATCCTGGTTCGGATCCTATTGATCCTACTCCAGTCCTCTACCCCGTAGAGATTTTCAATCCACTATAATCAATTGCCCCGCAAGCACCAACTTACAAAAATGGCGACACTCTCCGTGTCCCAAACTTTGTACAATCTCAAAAGAGATTCAAAACTGTTAAATAAGAAATAGAAAAACACCTATAGCCTTGTTATGAATTTAGAATGAAATTCCAGGATGGTGTTTTCAAAAGAGACTTCAAGATATATAAGATATGAAAATGAAGAACAAAACTTGAAGTTCTCTGGTTCATAAAAGCAGAGAGAGATCAATCGATTTCTTCTTACAATTATGCACACAAATAACTTTCTAAAATGATGTTGAAAAAGATCAAAATTGCTTCAAGGAAGAAAACTTCAATTTCCAAAAGATCTATGATTAAGAATCTTGAAGTTCTTCCGTTCTCATAAGAAGAGAGAAATCTATGGATTTCTTCTTGTAAATGAGAAAAGAGCAACTAAGGTAAGATTGCTTAGAATCAACAATTCTAGGAAGAAAGAGAGAAGAAAGTTGTGTGAAGAGAATGAGGGGTATGCCCTCTTATTTATAGTATTTTTGGACAGTTATTCTGAGGGAAAATGGGGGAAAAGGAGTTTCCTATCGTTCAGAAACGGTCTGGAAAATTTCAGTTAAAATGGACACAAAAACTTCATTAGTCGACTAAAGAAGTCTTAGTCGACTAAAAGTCAAACGTTGGAATTTTTGACTGAAATTTTAACGGTAAGTTTCTGAAGTTGACTGAAGACTACTCAGAAATTTTCAGGTCAAAATTCGAACAAAAAGTTTTTAGTCGACTAATGGTTGCCTTAGTCGACCAAGACAGAAAAACGTGAATTTTGAGTTATCTGAAAAAGGTTGTTTAGGATATGTTATTAGGAACCTAGGACTTAGATGGATTTCATATTCAAGGCTCTGAAATCTATAAATATAAAAATACATCAGTCCGTAGATTTCCGTAGATATATATGATGAGCTTCATGTGAGTATTTGAGATGCCTTTGTGCAGGGATTCCTTATCAAGTGATTATTGTCCAAGCATGGATATATTAGGAATCTGCACATCTGCATAGATAGAGTGAGTAGCAATAATAATAGTTGTCACATCAAAATCATATGGAATAGAATAGGAAAGTGAACATGGGATTATGAAATCCAAACATTGACCATTGGCCTTTCATGCCACAGCTACGGCACTGGTGTTCCCATTCCCTCTTGGGTGGGGGTGCATCATCTCTATTTTTGTCATTTTTGCGCCAGGTGAACTTTCGCTTACTTTCATTTCTTCGATGCTGGACTTTGCCCCTAGCCCTTTTGTTCTGTCCCCCTTTCTGTTGTCTTTCTTTTCTTTTGTTGTCACTCTTCTTTCGAGAAGAAAAGGCAGAATGAGCTTCTGGGAGGGGACAGTGCCAGGGGGCGCATGTTGTGAGTGGCGAGAAGAAGCTCTCTGTTTTGTTCAGCTATGAGTAAACATGACAGCAGCTCAGAATACTTGGTGAACTTGCGTTCACGGTATTGCTGCATTAGTATCACATCTTTTTCATGGAAGGACGTGTACGTCTTTTCTAGCATGCGATCTTCTGAGACTTTTTCACCACACAACTTCAGGCGTGAGGTGATACTAAAGAGAGCTGAGTTGTACTCAGCTATGGACTTAAAGTCCTGCAATCTCAGGCTCTCCCACTCATATCGTGCCTTTGGGAGTATAACATCTTTCTGATGTTTATACCTATCCTCAAGGGCAGTCCATAGCTCAAGTGGATCTTCGACCGTAAGGTATTCAGCCTTTAGGGTCGTGTCCACATGGCGGCGAATATAGATAATGGCTTGCACCTTTTCTATATCGCTTACATTTTCATTTGTAGTCACAGCAAAAATTAGGGACTTAGCCCGCAGATGGAATTTCACATCGAGCTACCAGCTCAGATAGTTTCTGCCTGATGCATCCAGCACTTCAAAATCGACGCTTGCAATTTTAGCCATTTTATCTAGCAGAGAACAGATATGCATGAATTAATAATTTAAACATAAACATTTTCATGCGGAGGCAATTTTAATATGAAGGGCTAATTGCGTGGATCGGCCACTCCCACATAAATAAGAGTCCAAAGTCCCATTACAGTTCATATTACACAAATGAAAACTTTAAAAATAAATTACAACTTTGGAAACCCCCGTGGGTCCCATATAAGATCTTCAGCTTCAATTGTGACCTCTGTCTCCATGGAAAATGGTCTTCGGTCTTGGACATTTACATAATTTCCTCACCACAATTTCTCTCAAAAGTAAAAGAAAAGTGCAAGAAAATAAAATGTGGGACTTAAACAGCCGATCCAAAAACTGCAATTAGCCATCCATGCCTAAATTTTGTGCTCATCAACATTTTCATTCACAGACATCACAAACAGTAATATTCGCATGAGGATAAATAATTTAATCACTTAATAATTATTGGACCACTGGACAACGTCATACACCGTTAGGTTAGGTGACTAACGGCAGAGCGGTTGTAGGATTTTCCTAATTATTAAGCTTAAATATTATGCACAACCACGCATGTAATATCCACAAATAAGCCAGTGATGCAAAGCATGTATAGATGATTTTACAGAAGAAATCATTTAATGCAAGGGTTGTGCAAAATTGGGTTTATTTCAAGAATTGGAAAAAGAACCCTCATTCGACATGTTCTACGCAAAAGGAAAAAAAGTTTTCCTTTTTAAATTTATCCCCAAGAGAACCCAAAAAAATCCCCTGTTTTTACATGTATTTTTAGGTCGCCAAAGATGCCATTTTAATCAATTTTTAGCCCAAAAAGCCTTTTTCGTAGCTTTTATCTTAGTTCCCCCCAATTTTTTTTGAAAAATGGAAGGCAACTGCGGGCCTGAAGCCTGCAATGTGGCTGCGGGCTTCAGGTCCGCAGTCCAAATTTTTTTTGTTTTGCATGCAGGCTAGAGGCATGCAGTCTGACTGTGGGCTTCAGGCCTGTAAGGCTGGTTTCCATTTTTTTTGTGTTTGGGCTTCAGGCCCAAGGAGAGTAGGGGCGGCGGCTAGGGTTAGCCGCCGCCGCCGGGTTAGCCGCCGGGTGGCGGTCGATGGGGGAAGGGGCAGGGCCGTACCCCTTGGGGGGCGTCGTCGTTGTAGCGTCGCCCCTGTGTGGGGGGAGCGACGGCGGTGAAATTTCTGCCCCCCCTACACGGGGAGCGACGGCGTCGCAGCGTCGCCCCCCTGCGGGGGGGGGGGGGGGGGGGGGGGGGGGATGGCGGCGTCGCAGTCGCCACCCCCTGCAGGGGGAAGTGGCGGCGACCTAACGTCGCCCCCCCTGCGGGGGGATGGTGGCAGCATCATCGCTCCCGATGCCGACCCCCTGCGGGGGGACGGCGGTGGCGCATCTCTGCCTTCCCTTCGAGGGGACGGCGGCCTCCCAACGTCGCCCCCTGCAGGGGGGACGGTGGCCTCCCAACGCCGTCCCCTTCGCGGGGGACGGCGGCGGTGGCATCGCCGCCCCCTTGCAGGAGGGGGATGGTAACGTGTCAACGTCACACCCCTTCGGGGGGACGGTGGCATCTCAGCGTCGCCCCCTTTGGGGGGGACGACGAAGACACAACCACTGCCCCCCTTTGGGGGGAGCGGCGGCGACACGATGGGAGGAGTGGGGTTTGCCGACGGTTAGGCCTCCGGTGGGCATGGGGTAGGGTTCAATGAACCCTAAAAATATGATTTTAGATGAATCTAGTTCGTCGTAGTAGGTGATTAACAAATCCCATATCGATCTTACGAGATCTATGGGTAGATCAATCATACGTATGATAAAAACTGCGTTTTAACAGGTTTTACCTCTATATCCGTCCTCCGGATATAGCGACGGTTGAACGAAGCCTACGCGGATGACGACGCTCGGTTGAGAAAGCCTTGCACAGTGCGCGTGGATCCCCCGTCTCCTTTTGCCTTCGCAACGATCGAAATTTTTTCTTTGGAAAATTTTTAGAGGCTCGTGCTGATAACATGTTATGAATCAACTACTGGGGGAGGAACCCCCAACCCTTTATTTATAGACAGGATAGAAGAGTTACAAGATAAGATACATAGATATGGACGTATATCTAAGATACCAACAATCCTAACCGACTCGGGTTCATATCCATTCACAACATTTTTATCATTGGCATCCCATTTATCTTCATGTTTTAACATTTCAGTATCTTGAATTTTAATCATGGGAGGACTATAAATTTTTTCAATAATATTCCATATATTATAATCAACAGCTGCTAAATAGATTTTCATTCTAGTTTTCTAATAAGCATAATCTACACCATTAAATCTAGGGGGTCGAGATATGGACTAACCTTCAGCAAAAGCATAATCAATGGAATTCATGGTCAGTCTAAGCTAGATCTTATAACATGCTCTGATATCACTTGTTGGATCTGGATCTCAGCCTAGGAGTTGAATAGACTTATAAAAATTCTCGCGCTACCCACGAGAAATCGCACGCAGTTATAATCACATGTAGGGTAAGCAATAAGCAATCGCAGATGCACAACAGATTTACCCTGGTTCGATCGCACCCACGACCTACGTCCAGCCCTGAAAGCAAATACTATATTAGAAATGTTACCTAGTACAACCTGTAGCTAAAGCACTCACTCTACACTCACCTGGCTCTCAGTACCTGCACTCACCAAAGTGCTCAACAAAACTAATCCTAGTATATGCTCTCACTTGACTAGTGCCAACTAGTCAAGTCACTCTTGTCTAGCACCCACCAGAAAAGACCCCAAAAGTATCCCAAAAATGGTAAAGTTTCACTTACAGAGATTGTTACTACTACACACAAATAATAGTAAAAGAGTTTAGAGAATCTCAGTATGTAGGCGTAGTCGTCTCTGTCAATCGGTACAGACCAGCTCTTGTCTGGCAAGATGTAGATGTCTCGTCTCACGTCTCGTCTCCTCAGCAACTCAAGATGCGGCACGTCTCTCTGAAAGTTGTTGCCTTGCACTTGTATGTTGCGACAATGTGCTAATTTGAATTGAAGAGCTCTAAAGAAAACTTGCGGCAGTGAAGATCCCTTTGTTTTAATTAAGTTGATTAGCCTTCTCCTTTTATTTGTGCCTAGGTGCTTTTGGTGGCCTGCATATTAGAATACAAAACAAGATGAGTAAAGCTCAAAGAGGCAAATGATCATCCAAGCATTAATTGGTTTGGTCCCCTCCTATGATGCACAAGTTGATAGGTTTGTGGGGTCAAGGTTGCATCAATAAGTTGCCGCCGGTTCTCACATAGATATGGCGGCAGTGGATGGGTCCCTTGATGGCTTACGAACTTGTGAATCCTAGAGGTAAAGCTCGAAACTTGAAGCTTGATCTCTCAAACTTGTTCAGCAATGGGATTTTGTTTGCTTCAACGTCCTGTGCTTGAATTAAATGCTGCCGTTGTCAAATTTTTCAGCCCTCTTCATTGCTTTTGTGTTGCACCTGCTTACAAAAACAAAAAGGAATAAGTTTTTCACGTTTGAGTAATAATAATTGAAAGAACAATGTAATGGTGCACTATCTCCCTCTCTTATGTAGTTATTGCATGCTCTGGGAATTTTTGTGCGGTCCTGGGAATTTTGTTGCTTGGAGATTTGTTCTTCAATTGATGCCTTTAGTCAAATAGGTCGGCATCTGCACATGGGGATGATGAAGCTGATGGCACTAGGTGGTTGGATGAGTCGGCAATCCTTGTGCGCTGAAGTCAAGCAATGAGGCAGCCTCCAATGTCATGCGTGAGCAACTTGGTAGGGAATAGTCAAAGATTGCGGCCTTCACATGGTAGAAGACTTGCTGGCCTTGATAGTACCCTATGAAGTATGCGGCTGATCACTAGGTTAATGTTTACAGCTAGAGGATGTAGGGGATTGTAGGTCAACAATTGGCTGCAAGTTACACGTGGAGATTTCGGCTAAGCTGGTCAAATATTGCGGCTTGCTAGATCTCCCTTCAATAAAAAATGCGGCAGCTTGAAGAACCGTTTAACCACTCTTCCATTGGATGATTGATGCAGATAATGATGTTAAGTTTTTAGGCTTGAAGCTTGTCACGACCCGCTTCCCTAAAATGGAGGCGAGGCGTGAGAAGTCCACTCAGACTTGGAGCTGTGAGGCTCCAGTCTGTAAAGCGTCTGGAATAACCAAGTATAGGTCCTTGCAAATGTAAAGAAGAACAAAAATAATAATAACAAAAGAGACCGATAAAATTATTTCAATCTCAGAATGTCCACAATAAATTTCAACATCACAGAAAAGCCATTAGGCTAAAAGAAGAGTCTAAAAGGCCCAAACATGGCCAACAGAAATAAAAGTACAGAAAGGAAAAGGTGCTATGCACCGACAACCTAACAAGAACTAATCAGAAACAACACAGAACTACGTCTCTACGACTGGTCGCTGGTGTCCCCGTACTCCATGTCAATGGTGGACCCAGGCTCAACGTCAACAAACACCTCGTCCTCAGCAACGAACTCTGGCTCAGCAACTAACATGCGACACCCAAAAGAGATGAGGGCACATGTCAGCAGGTCTACAAGAGACTTGTCCAAGGAAACTAAAAGAAGGAAAGCAATCTAGAAGTTCTAAATTGTGCGATGACATGGCAGTTTAATGCATGGATGCAACAAGTGAGACAATGCAATAAGTATGACATAGCAGCAAGTATTACATGGCAACAAGTATGACATGGCAGCAAGTATAACATGGCAACAAGTATAACATGGCATGGGTAGCAAAGCTACTAAAACATTCACATGGATTTTACAAGTCAAGTAAACATGTCGTGCTCAGAGTTTATGCCTTACAGCTAAAGTGGCTGTACATGCACACTTCTACACTGAGTGGTCGCTTAACCCTACCCCTCCACGTGTAATCAGGCATTGGATTTTGACCAATACATGTAGCCCGCTTCTGGATCATGAGCCAGGAAGTGTATTTGGCATAGGGTTGTGCCTACAACGCAGGTTCCTAGCCTCAACAAGTCGGGCATTGGCTTTTGACCAACACATGTAGCCCGCTTCTAGATCACGAGCTAGTAAGTGTATTTGGCATAGGGTTGTGCCTGCAGTGCAGGTGCCTAGCCTCAACAAGCAAGTACAAGTAGTGTGTGCTACGAATGCAACATTCAAGCATGGATGACATCAGGATGCATGACATGGCATGTGTACAATTAATGTGCGTACAGATAAGGAATTTAAACGTGACAGGCATGACAGAGCAAAAGTAATGAGCATACAGATATGGAATTTAAACGTGACAGGCAATAATGCATGAATGACATGGCAGGGTGACAGATCTAGCTTCGTTGTCAAGCTAGATCTTAAAATTGCGTCTAGGCGAGTATCATTTCGTCGCCTAGTATCTTTTACGCTAAAACGGGGAATGTCCTAAGACATGGCCTAAAATACAAGTTTGGCAAGTTTCACTTGCCTGCAATCAATCGTTCTGAATACACCGTCCAATCAGTCCAGTCTACCTATGTGCTCGGATCACCAGCCTACAGTCCCAAATTAAATTATCTTTATTAGTGATTTACTAAACAATTAAAATACCGATTTTTATCTTGATTAGCTTGCATTGGTTGGGGGTCCTAAGTTTTCAGAAAGTTACCCTTACACGACGCGAGAGCTACACTGGCGTCGGGTAGCGACGCCAGTGGTTGGAATAATAGAACGCGCTCCTAGTCTAGATTCCAAAATTAGATTCCGCACTCGCCAATCCCCGAACAGTGATGAGATCAGCGAACACGATTCCAAATAGCGAGCGAGTGATCGGTAGACGTTTTTACGGCTCACGGGAAGCCGTAACAACGAACCGGGACGAACGGTTTGACGTACATGGAGACTACGACGTTGGGCATCATAGGGGATGATCGTAACGTCAGAAACACCTCTAGGAGTGGTAGAGGACTGTCGGAAGATCCCAACAGCGAGAGGGGATGGCGAAGAGGTGATACGACGTGTCGGTACGTCGTTAAAATGCGTAATAGCGAAAACACTCGTTGTTTCGAGTCAACAGCAACTGAGGGGGCTGCCCACAGCTGAGTAGTGGTTGGAGGGGGCGACGGCACACCGGAGAGGTGGCCTGCGGCGGTGGCAGTGGCAGCAGCTACTGCTGCTGCGAAATCATGTAGAAAACGGCGGCGCGGGGAGCTTTTGCGGCGGTCCACGACAGCAAGGACGGTGGGGGAACGCCGGAGAAGGGTCGGGGATGGGTAAGATGGCCGGTCGATGATGGTTAAAGCCCAAGAGATGGGTGAAGTCGCGGGCTCTAGGGGTTATGCGTGAATAGGAAGTTGAGGCGGCGGCTAGTATTGAGTTACTGTGAAATTAAAGTGACTTAGGTTACTATTTAATATGAGAGGGTCACGTGAGGGACAAGCTAGGTTAATAGTTAGGGTTTATTTGTGTTAGATTGCAATTTTGTTATTATAAAATTTGAGAACCCAATACAAGTGCTAAGTGAATGTGATGATGCGTGCGTGAGTATGGGTCCGGCCCAGTTGCAACTAATTCCTAGGCTAAAGCTAAAGGGAAAATGTTATACATATAAATAAAATTAATTAGTGGGTTACACATATAAACTTAGGGTTAAAACAATATTTAAGTTGGGCAAAAGTGAAAGTATGTCAAACGAAGCCCAAAAATCGTAAGATAAATACTGGGGTGACCACACGGACGAGAGAAACGAAACTAAGAAGACGGATCACAATTTTGATGACGAGAAACGAAACTAAAAATATAAAGGCTTCATGACAAAAGTGAAAATCGCGACGTCTCTTCAAATAAAGTCAAATCGTGAGAGAACGACCCGTGAAATGGCGTTCCAAATTAATTCCACAATTTAATATTCTTCAAGAGGGTCACAACGACATATCACACTATAGGGTTCGGGTACAGACAAAGTCTAAAATAAATACGTGCACGAACAAGACTACGTGCACGTAAAGTGTATAAAGGATACGGGGTCCAAAAGCGACAGTAATTCCAAGTTGGACACACGACGGGGGGGTCGGCTTGCTAAGGATGCAACCAAGGTGCTATGGCCCTATCGACTCAACAACACGACTCACACACAAAGCAATAAAACCAATCAGGTACCCGAAATTGATATACGCACAGCCGTATTACGAATAGTGAGTACCAGCCGTTACAAAGCTTAGAAGGAGAGGGGATTTGCTTGAGGCCGCAAGGGGTAGGTTGAAGGAGACTTCTGGCCTTTTTTTAGTAGTTGCATGACTTTTACTCCTTTGATATTTGATATGGCCTTCACCTTTGCTAGGCCATTGTTGATAGTTTATGTAGCATGTTAGGCTAGTGTTTCAAGGAGATGGTGCAGTAATAGGAGATGGGAATTCGGCTAGGGGTAATTTCAAGGCAAGTATGATTTGGTACAATCTCTAGTTGATTTTAGGAATATAAATTTGTGGATTGTATGGGATTTGATGTATGATTTGGTAGAGATTTGAATTGGGATTGAATAGGAAATAGATAATAGCTAATCTCCAATGATAATTTGTTTCAATCCCAATAGATATGAATTGGCTCCATCTCTTTAGCATTTGACTTAGTCCAAGTCCAAATAGGATTCCTCCATCTTTCTTTACCATAACTTAATCGAGTCCAATTGACTATATGTATAGCAATTCCTTTATCTTTGACTTAGTCACCTCTTGAAAGATTTACTGCTTTGCCACTCCTGAAACACACTTAGCACACACATTAAATAGTTCATACGTATTTGTCGTCATCAAACTAGAAGTTCTAAATCGTTGCATCCAACAGAAACCATACATTCGCATTGTCGTTTGGCTAAGGAACTTTTTAATGAAATGTGACGTCCAATCCATAGTTCCTCGCCACTCCATCTTACCTACACGGAAGATGTTATGTGTGACCTTGGAATCCAACAAGGTCCACTCATGTTAGTCAACAAATTTTTAGGAACCTATATTTGCTTGAATTTAATGTTCTTGTTCCTATATTTGCAATAATAAGAGGTATGACCAACACAATCACATGTAAAGTACTTTACATGAATATTTCTAACTTTTGTTGTCTCAATGTAAACTTCCCTACATTTTGTCTTTTCAACATGTTTCAAGTCATATCCAAGTCCACGCCTATTATTCCCATATATTTTGTTTCCAAGAATTATATCCAAAGATTGTTTTCCCACACCAAATTTCTTTATGGTCAATTCTAGGTTCGTGACTTTAGATTTCAAATACATATTTTCGTTCACAAGCAAAGTGTATTTACTTATGAAAGCATTCTTGTTTTCCTCTTCATTCTTTTTCATGTTTTCATCTTTCTTTTCAGAATCAATTATTTTTTCTTTTAGCTCATTATTTAGCATGCACATCTTTTCAATAAGCTCTTTATTTTCAGTTTCTAACTTAGAAACTCTTTCTGTATGCATGCTAATATCTTTTAACAAAGTAGGACAAGAAAGACAATCAACTTTTTTAACATAGCTTGATTTTTCTTTTTAAAACAAATTAATGGTAGAATCACATGCAACAATTTTTTCTTTTAGTTCATCAATTTCTAATGACATGTTGTAATTTTCTTATTGCAGTTCATTATTAGCATTTCTATACTTTTCTAATGTGGATTCACGTTTCTCTATAGTTGATTCTAGGCTTTAAATTTCACCTTGCATTTCATTAACAGTATTCAGAAGTTGAACTTTGGTTACCTCATCAAGATTTTCCATCAAGTAAAGGGATGTATGAGCAGTCTCCTCGGTCTCATACTCGCTAACGTCATCCCACATTACTGCTAAAGATTTTCCTTTCTTCTCTACAGTGTTGTTCTTTGATTGTCGACAATTCTTTATAAAGTGTCCCTGCTTTTCACATTTAAAACATTGAACATCATTAGTAGTATTCTGTTCAGAGGTATTTCTAGTAGGATTAAATTGGTTAGAGCGATTAAACCTTTTTGCATTTCAGCTCTTTCTTGAGGAGTCTTGATGTATCTTCTAAAACCTCTGACCATAAGTGCTTGCTCTTCCTCATCATCTTCATCTTCGTTTGCTTGAAGAGCTAGTGGTTTGGGAGCTTTGGCCCATGGTTTATCTCTTTCTTCTATACTCTGCAGCTCAAGCTCATGTGACATCAAGTTACCTATCAAGTCCTCCACTCTCATCTTTCATAGATCTTTAGCTTCTTGAATGGTTGTGACTTTATGACGGAACGAGCTTAGCAGTGCCCTCAAGATTTTCCTTATCTGCTCCAGACTCAAGTATAGCTGTCCTAGAGAGCTGGACTTGTATGATGTCTGAGAATCTTGCAAACATCTCCTTGATGGACTCTGATGGAAGCATGCGAAAGCTTTCATATTCTGTGCCGAGCAAGGCAAGTCTGGATTCCTTCACCTGCGACGTTCCTTCATACATCACCCCCATCGTATGCCAAATTTATTACGCAGTTAAACATTGAGATATACGATTACACTCAACTTTATCCAAAGAGCAAATAAGTACATTTATAACTCTATTATTCAGAGAAAAACATTTTTTATCAGTATCATCCCATTTATCTTCAGGTTTCAAAATTTCAAAGTCTTCAATTTAATCATGAGAGGTCCATATCCTTTTTCAACAATATTCCATATATTATAATCAACATATGCTAAATAGATTTTCATTCTATATTTCTAGCAAGCATAATCTACACCATTAAATTTAGGGGTCGTGAGATGGACTGACCTTCAGCAAAGGCAGAATCAAAAATATTCATGGTCAGTTTAGCCTAGATCCTCTAACCTGCTCTGATACCATTTGTTGGAACTTGATCTAAGCCTAGAGGAGATGAATAGGCTACTAAAAGTTCTCGTGAACATATAAGCAATCACATGCAATTATAATCAGATGCAGAGTAAATATAAACAATCACAGAGTGCACAGATAGATTTACCCCGGTTCAGTCGTCCCAACGACCTACTCCAGCTCCAAAAGCAAATACTAGATTAATAATATTACTGGTACAACCGAAGCTAGAGCATCTACTCTACACTCACCAGGTTTCCGTACCGCACTCCCAAAGTGCTAAATACTAATAATCCTAGTAAAAGCTCTCTCTTGACTAGTCCAACTAGTCAAGACCTTCTTGTCTAGCCCCAACTAGACAATACACCAAAAGAATGTATAAAGTAACCTACAAAGATCAACAAACTAATACACGAATACAAATAAGTATGGAGTTCAGAAAATCTTAGCTCGTGCAGATGTCGTCGTCTCTGTCGTTCAGCCCTAGTCAGATCTCGTCTGACAAGATGTAGTCGTCAATCCCACATCGTGGCACCCCAAGATTGTCACGCCCCGCTTCCCTAAAATGGAGGCGAGACGTGAGAAGGTCCGCACGAGAATGGAGCTGTGAAGCCCCAAACCCGATAAGCGTCAATAAAACATAAGCAGGTCCCTGTAACCACAAACGGAACAACAATAATAACACAAGGAGAGACAGAAATAAAATTCTCATATCTCATATATTGTCCAACATGAAAATTAAGTTTGACATCCAGAAAAGCCACCAGGCTAAAGGAAAGAGTCTAAAGACCCAGAACAAGGCCAACAAAAGCAACAACATAACAAAGTATAGGTGCTACGCACCGACAACAAAACAGCAGTCTAAACAAAGGGAAAACCTCAACGAAGACACTAGGACTGGTCCCCAGTGTCCACGTACTCCCCGTCAAACACAAGCTCAGGCTCGGCGTCAGCAAACACCTCGTCCTCAACAAGGTACTCAGGCTCAGGATCTAACATGTGTCACCCAAAATAGTAAAGGGGCACATGTCAGCAAGTCTAAAAGACTTGGGCAAGGAAACTGAAAGTAAGGCAACTAGCAACCTAGCAGTTTTAGTATGCATGATATGGCAGTTATAACATGAGTGCACAGGCAAGACATTGTGAACAATAAGTACAAGAGAACAATTATCGGGACAAGACAAGAGTAGCCAAGCTACTAACAATCTCAATAAAGTTACTATTCACGTTTCAATGTTGTTTGTAGATGTTTACGCCTTACAGCTGAATGGTATAGCATTCACGCTGATTGGCCGCTTAACACTACCCCACCCCAGAGTTTACGCCTTACAACTGCAGTTGCTGATCAGGCAGACCCCCAGTTGAATGACCGCTTAACTCTTACCCCATCCCACACGTAAACAAGCCAGGGTACCTGTACATGAGCCCAGTAAATGAGCCAGGGTTGCCCCGCACGGGAGCTTGTTCTCCTAGTTCACAATTCAATATCGAGCGTTGGGGTTAGCAACTCATTATGCTCGCTTCTGGTCACGAGCCAGGAAACACAAGTATTGTAGCGATGCTACGCAATCACGGGATCACTTAAAGAATGCTATGACACGACAATTAATTTGCGTACAGATAATTGAATTTAAACATGACATGGTAATTGGGCAACATGATAAATGTCGGATCTAGCTTCGTTGTCAAGCTAGTTCCTAAAATTACGCCTAGGCGAGTATCATTTCGTCGCCTAGCCTCTTTTACGCCTACAACAAGCAAATGGCCTAAAACATGGCCTAAACCCTAAGCGGCAAGTTTCACTTGCCTAGCACCGGGGATGACGATCACGAAGGTTCGTCTCGCGGATGCTATTCTACGGGGAAGTCGCTGTTATGGAGAACAATCATCAAAACAACAAGTAATTTCATTAGGGTTTTCACAAAACATAACGGGTTATGAAAACATCAAGAGATCGATTTCTTACCGTGAGGAGGCAGAAGAAACACTCCGGAGAACCTAAGGACCAGATCTGGAAACGAATGGAGAAGTTTGGAGAACTAGGGTTTTTGGGGGATTTTGGGGATTTGATGAGATTTTGGGGAAGATGAGAGGTAGACTGTGTTGAGGGAGAGTTTGGATGATGGAGGATGAGCTAGGGAGGGAGGAATAAGGGTTTGAGGAAGAAGGGGGCTCAATGGGGGAGAAACTAGGGTTTTTGGTCGTGAGGGAGAAGAAGAAATCGTTTGGGAGGGGGTTTAAATAGGATGGGCTGGCGGTTGCCCAGAAATTAGGGTTTTAACACAGATTAGTCGGTCAAAGAGCAACCACTGACCGACTAGTTTGGCAACTAGTCGGTCGGTTGACCAACGCAGACCGACTAAGTGTAAACAGTAACTTCTGAACAAAAATAGGATTTAGATTTAGTTGGTCGAAGAACAAATACTGACCGACTAGTTTAACAACTAGTCGGTCGAAAGATGAACTTAGACCGACTAAGAATGAACAGTACTGATACTAAAATTTAGATGATGTGTTAGTCGGTTAATGAAGCATTACCGACCGACTAGTTTGCAACCTAGTCGGTCAACTAACGTTCTTAGACCGACTAACGATAAACAGTAACTCCCGAGAAATTTAGAAAGCCAACTAGTCGGTTCAAGAAGGATTGCCGACCGACTGGATCGTCATCTAGTCGGTCGGTGCCCCTTCTTACACCGGGTAATAAGCACCAAAAGTTCCGATATGGAGCGTGGAGCTCCGGGATCGATTTTTAAGACTCCTAGGCTTGATCTATCAACAAGATATGACTGATACGAAGCCCGTCACGAATGACTTACTCCGAAATCGACGACTCTAAGAAAGAAGCTAGAGAACACGGCGAAACGAACGAAAATGAAAGTCACGGAGACGAAAACCACATATAAGGAGAAAATCCACCAAAACATATAATATAATATAATAAATCCAGATACATGAAAACCAGTCGTTACATCCTCCCCAACTTAAGAAAATTCTGTCCTCGGAATTTCCCGACACTCACGTGTCCGGAAATAAAAGTGGGAAACGCTCTCGCATCTCATCCTCATTCTCCCAAGTAGACTCTCCGGGCGAGCCGTGTCGCCACATCACCCTCACAAGATTGACAATCTTGTTCCGAAGAGATTTCTGACGCCTGTCCAGAATCTGCACTGGATGCTGGTCATACGTCAAATCGGGGCGAACGGTAATCTCAGAGAAATCCACAGCATGAGATGGATCACTAATGTATCGACGAAGCTGCGACACATGGAAAACATTGTGAACTCCTTCCAAAGATGGCGACAAGGCTAAACGATATGCTACCTCGCCAACCCTCTCCAAAATGTCAAACGGTCCAATGTATCGCGGGCTCAACTTCCCTCGCTTCCCAAAACGAATCACACCACGATTCGGGGAAATCTTCAAGAACACATGGTCGCCCGGCTGAAACTCCAAAGGACGACGTTTAGCATCCGCCCAATGCCTAAAACGGTCCTGAGCAATCCTCAACCTCTCCCGAATATTCCTGACGACCTCCACAGCCTCCACAATCATCTCAGGTCCCAACAACACCCGATCACCAACGTCATCCCAACTCAATGGCGATCGACATTTCCTCCCATAAAGAGCGGCGAAAGGCGCCATGCCAATACTCGCCTGAAAGCTGTTGTTGTAAGAAAACTCTACCAGATGTAGATGGTCCTCCCACGAACCCTTGAAATCCAACATGCACGTCCTCAGCATGTCTTCCAAAATCTGAATTGTCCTCTCGGACTGGCCATCCGTCTGCGGATGGTATGCCGTGCTGAAACTCAGACGCGTACCCAAGCTCTTCTGCAAACTCTGCCAGAACTGAGATGTGAACCTCGTGTCCCTGTCTGACACGATACTCACGGGGACTCCATGAAGTCGCACGACCTCCTGCACGACTCACGTCACATCACTATCCAAACTAGGAAAAGGAAATAAAAACGGAGAGTAAAAGAATTTACCTCCATATATCTCCTTGCTAGCGCCTCAGTGGACTGTCCCACTCGGAACGGAATAAAGTGCGCGGACTTGGTCAATCGATCTACGATCACCCAAATCGCGTCATTCTGCTTCGGACTCCGAGGTAGTCCAGTCACGAAATCCATAGTGATGTGTTGCCATTTCCACTCCGGAATCGGAAGCGGTTGTAGCAACCCGGCCGTATGCTGATGCTCCGCCTTCACTTGCTGACAAACCAAGCACTTGGCTACACTCCGAGCCACGCTCCTCTTCATGCCATGCCACCAATAATTCAGACGAAGATCCTGGTACATCTTGGTGCCACCAGGATGCATAGAATACGGCAAACTGTGTGCCTCCACCATCAACTCCTCTCTAATATCCCCAGCCGGCACACACAACCTGGCTCCAAACCTCAGCGAGCCATCCTCATGAACTAAAAAGTCAGTCCGCAGACCGGCTTCCACCTGCTCCCAAATCTTCACCAGCTTCGGATCCTCAGCCTGGCCAGCCTTAATCCGATCCACGATCGTTGACTGTACCTGCATGTACATCAACGAAGAAGCCTCCCCAGGAAGAACAATCTCCACTCCAGACTCACAAAAATCCTGCTGCAATCTCCACTGCGAGGTCAAAATCATCACCGCTGGAAGCCTACTCAGCGCATCAGGAACCACATTCACCTTGCCAGGGTGAAACTGCAAATCAATCTCATAATCCGCCATGAGCTCCAACCATCGACGTTGTCGCATGTTGAGCTCCTTCTGAGTAAAAATATACTTCAAGCTTTTGTGATCGGTGAAAATCTTCACTTTCTCACTCAGCAGGAAGTGCCTCCAAATCTTAAGAGCAAACACAACGGCAGCCAACTCCAAATCATGCGTCGGGTAATTCTTCTCATGAACCTTAAGCTGGCGAGACGCATACGCCACAACATGCCCGTGTTGATGCAACACACAACCGAGACCCTTGCCAGAAGCATTGCAAAAGATCTCAAATCCACCGCTACGATCAGGCACAACAAGAATAGGGGCAGTCGTCAACCTCTCCTTCAGAATGCCAAAAGCATTCTCACAATCACCCGACCAAACAAAAGGTACATCCTTCCGCGTCAACCTGGTCATCGGCTCAGCAATACGAGAAAAGGCCTTAATGAAACGCCGATAGTAACCAGCAAGTCCAAGGAAACTCCGAATCTCAGATGCAGACGACGGAACAGGCCACTCTCTGATGGCCCTAATCTTCTCGGGATCCACTGAAATACCATCTCCAGTCACCACATGCCCGAGAAAAGCAACTCTGTCCAGCCAAAACTCGCACTTCGAAAACTTAGCACACAAACGATGCTTCCTCAAAATCTCCAACACCATCCTCAAGTGCGAGGCATGCTCTTCCTCCGACTTCGAATAGATCAGAATGTCGTCAATAAAGATAACGACAAACTTATCCAAAAAGTCGTAGAAAATCTGTCCAAAAACTGCGGGTGCGTTAGTTACACCGAAAGGCACAACCACGAACTCATAGTGTCCATACTTCGTCTTGAACGCTGTCTTCGGAACATCTCCCTTCTTCACCTTCAACTGATGGTAACCACTCCTCAAATCCAACTTAGAAAACACCCTCGAACCTCCAAGCTGATCAAAGATATCATCGATACGAGGCAACGAGTATTTATTCTTAATGGTCACCGCATTCAACTCCCGATAGTCCGTGCACATGCGACGCGAACCATCCTTCTTCTTCACCAGCAAGACCGGTGCTCCCCACGGAGACACACTAGGGTTGATATAACCCTTCTGCAAAAGCTCATCCAACTGCTTCCGCAACTCCTCCAACACGGCGGGTGCCATACGATACGGCGCCTTCGAAATCGGCTGCGCGCCTGGAATAAGATCAATAGAAAATTCTAGAGCTCGATCAGGTGGCAAACCAGACATATCCTCGGGGAAGACGTCGCCAAAATCACACACCACAGCTGGCCACTCCAACTCCATCTGCTTAGCCACAACCTCCACCGGCCTGGCCCGAAATCTGACAGGACCAAGCGAACTGCTACCACGACTGAACTCAAATACTGGATGTCTGGGAATCTCGAACACCACCTTCTTCCTTCGACAGTCAATCGTAGCATAGAAGCTCGCAAGCCAATCCATCCCAAGAACTGCATCATAGTTGGTGATGTCGTGGACAATGAAATCAGTGAAAAGCTCATGTCCACAAACCACCAACGAGCAAGAATTACAACCACGATACACCGAGACCATGCCATTCCCTGTAACAATGTTCCAACTCTTGGGAAGAGGGGACGTCGACAAGGAATGCCTCTCCACGAAGCTCCGAGAAATAATGCACATCGATGCACCGGAGTCAAAGAGGACTCGTGCCGGAAATGTGCACACCAAAACCACACCTAACAAGCAATTAATAATCAAACCCTAGTCTAGCAAACAACCATGTTCAAGCAAACAACAAAATCTAACATTCAAACCATCTAGGAAAGTAATAGCTAGATTGAGGATTACCTGCGATAACCTCATCCACAGCCTCGCTCTCCACAGCGGTCATCAGAAAAGCCTGCCTCCTCGGCGGAACAGCCTGCTGAAAAGCTTGCCTCTGCGGAACAAGAGCTGCTCCACGTCCAGCAGGAACAGTCGCTCGCTGCTGCAACGGCTGTGCTGCAACTGGTGCCCTCCGCAGCGGATTCACATGCCGACAATCCTTCGCGACATGGGAAGCATCACCACAAACCAGACACTGGCCCAAAAACTTCCTACACTGATCCTTGATGTGGCCAGGCTTGCCGCAGAAATGGCAAGTCTTCAGAATAGGCCCTCCTGGCCTCTTGAACTGAGCTGGCTGATTAGGCTTGAAACCAGGCCTAACCACCGCTCTGGCCGGCTCCATAGGCCTCTTCCCAGCACCAGAAACATGTCCTCTCCTCTGACTCAGGTTCAGCTCCTGCCTCCTGGCAGCGACCAGAACCTTCTGATAAGAGTCCAGATCGGAGGAAGACACAAAACTCTGGAGCTCCAAAGCAAGTCCCTGCAGGAACCTCTGAGCTCTCTCATCAGCATCCTGCACCATCTTCGGTGCGAACCGACTCAGCCTGGTGAACTATGGTGGTACTGGTCCACCGTCAAGCTCCCTTGCTTCAGATCAATGAAACGCTGCAGCATCTCCTTCTTAGCAGCCTTCGGAAAGAATTCCTCATCAAACCTAGACTTAAAGGTAGCCCAAGCTATCGGCTCCACCAACATCTTCTCTTCTGCATCCCACCAGTTTCGAGCATTATCCTTAAGTTGCCTCTTCGCCAAATCAACCCATCCAGCCGGGGTGATCTTGGCCATCTTCAGATTATCCTCTATGTTCCGAATCCACTCATCGGCAGCCAGAGGACCCTCAGACCCATCAAAATATGCGGGACCCAGCTCCCGAATTTGCTTCGCTCCCGGCTCAGAGCGAGGGGCATCCGGAAGTGCCCGGGCAGCTCGAGCAAGTGGAGCATTCTGGACTTGCAGGAGCACGCCCTGCTGCACTTGCATCATCTGGAGCATCATCCGCATCATCTCACCGTTGGTGGGTTCCCGCTCAGGCTCCTCATCATGAGGGAGCGCACCACTACCCCCACCACGGGTGAATCGCCTTCCTGCCATCTAGTGACACAGAAAACGAAGCAGATTAGACTCATAGCTTATGACTCGGACGTCAAACTTAGTTTATTGGACGTTCTAATATTATTATCGCTATTCCGATAATCGCAGTTACAGAAGGACCTGCATGGCCACCAACAAAACCTGTCACGCCCCGCTTCCCTAAAATGGAGGCGAGACGTGAGAAGGTCCGCACGAGAATGGAGCTGTGAAGCCCCAAACCCGATAAGTGTCAATAAAACATAAGCAGGTCCCTGTAACCACAAACGGAACAACAATAATAACACAAGGATAGACAGAAATAAAATTCTCATATCTCATATATTGTCCAACATGAAAATTAAGTTTGACATCCAGAAAAGCCACCAGGCTAAAGGAAAGAGTCTAAAGACCCAGAACAAGGCCAACAAAAGCAACAACATAACAAAGTATAGGTGCTACGCACCGACAACAAAACAGCAGTCTAAACAAAGGGAAAAGCTCAACGAAGACACTAGGACTGGTCCCCAGTGTCCACGTACTCCCCGTCAAACACAAGCTCGGGCTCGGCGTCAGCAAACACCTCGTCCTCAACAAGGTACTCAGGCTCAGGATCTAACATGTGTCACCCAAAATAGTAAAGGGGCACATGTCAGCAAGTTTAAAAGACTTGGGCAAGGAAACTGAAAGTAAGGCAACTAGCAACCTAGCAGTTTTAGTATGCATGACATGGCAGTTATAACATGAGTGCACAGGCAAGACATTGTGAACAATAAGTACAAGAGAACAATTATCGGGACAAGACAAGAGTAGCCAAGCTACTAACAATCTCAATAAAGTTACTATTCACGTTTCAATGTTGTTTGTAGATGTTTACGCCTTACAGCTGAATGGTATAGCATTCACGCTGATTGGCCGCTTAACACTACCCCACCCCAGAGTTTACGCCTTACAACTGCAGTTGCTGATCAGGCAGACCCCCAGTTGAATGACCGCTTAACTCTTACCCCATCCCACACGTAAACAAGCCAGGGTCCCTGTACATGAGCCCAGTAAATGAGCCAGGGTTGCCCCGCACGGGAGCTTGTTCTCCTAGTTCATAATTCAATATCGAGCATTGGGGTTAGCAACTCATTATGCTCGCTTCTGGTCACGAGCCAGGAAACACAAGTATTGTAGCGATGCTACGCAATCACGGGATCACTTAAAGAATGCTATGACACGACAATTAATTTGCGTACAGATAATTGAATTTAAACATGACATGGTAATTGGGCAACATGATAAATGTCGGATCTAGCTTCGTTGTCAAGCTAGTTCCTAAAATTACGCCTAGGCGAGTATCATTTCGTCGCCTAGCCTCTTTTACGCCTACAACAAGCAAATGGACTAAAACATGGCCTAAACCCTAAGCGGCAAGTTTCACTTGCCTAGCACCGGGGATGACGATCACGAAGGTTCGTCTCGCGGATGCTATTCTACGGGGAAGTCGCTGTTATGGAGAACAATCATCAAAAAAACAAGTAATTTCATTAGGGTTTTCACAAAACATAACGGGTTATGAAAACATCAAGAGATCGATTTCTTACCGTGAGGAGGCGAAAGAAACACTCCGGAGAACCTAAGGACCAGATCTGGAAACGAATGGAGAAGTTTGGAGAACTAGGGTTTTTGGGTGATTTTGGGGATTTGATGAGATTTTGGGGAAGATGAGAGGTAGAATGTGTTGAGGGAGAGTTTGGATGATGGAGGATGAGCTAGGGAGGGAGAAATAAGGGTTTGAGGAAGAAGGGGGCTCAATGGGGGAGAAACTAGGGTTTTTGGTCGTGAGGGAGAAGAAGAAATCGTTTGGGAGGGGTTTAAATAGGATGGGCTGGCGGCTGCCCAGAAATTAGGGTTTTAACACAGATTAGTCGGTCAAAGAGCAACCACTGACCGACTAGTTTGGCAACTAGTCGGTCGGTTGACCAACGCAGACCGACTAAGTGTAAACAGTAACTTCTGAACAAAAATAGGATTTAGATTTAGTCGGTCGAAGAACAAATACTGACCGACTAGTTTAACAACTAGTCGGTCGAAAGATGAACTTAGACCGACTAAGAATGAACAGTACTGATACTAAAATTTAGATGATGTGTTAGTCGGTTAATGAAGCATTGCCGACCGACTAGTTTGCAACCTAGTCGGTCAACTAACGTTCTTAGACCGACTAACGATAAACAGTAACTCCTGAGAAATTTAGAAAGCCAACTAGTCGGTTTAAGAAGGATTGCCGACCGACTGGATCGTCATCTAGTCGGTCGGTGCCCCTTCTTACACCGGGTAATAAGCACCAAAAGTTCCGATATGGAGCGCGGAGCTCCGGGATCGATTTCTAAGACTCCTAGGCTTGATCTATCAACAAGATATGACCGATACGAAGCCCGTCACGAATGACTTACTCCGAAATCGACGACTCTAAGAAAGAAGCTAGAGAACACGGCGAAACGAACGAAAATGAAAGTCACGGAGACGAAAACCACATATAAGGAGAAAATCCACCAAAACATATAATATAATATAATAAATCCAGATACATGAAAACCAGTCGTTACAAAGATGTTGCGGCTTCCTTCTTTGACTTTGATGACATGAGGTAAAGGAGAAGAGAGCCTTCTAACTTGCGGCATAGGATAGATGGAGAGCTCTTGGCTTGCGGCAATGGTGGATGTGTTGAGCTCTTCTTCAAGTTGCGGCTAGGAGGAGGCACACCTAGATGTTACGGCCTTGTAGAGGAGTAGGGAACTTGAACTTGCGGCCTTGGAGGAGAACTTGGACTTGCGCAATGAAGGAGAGGAGATGAGCTTTGATCCTTGTGCAATGTAGACTATGTCCTTCTCTTGGAGTTATGGCAAGGGTGTGATGAAGCTCCCTCGGATAGATGCGGCAAAGTTGATGAAGCACCCTTGAAGACTCTCAGCAATGGAGGAGGAGACTCCCTTGAAGACTCTCGGTAATGGAGGAGGAGACTCCCTTGAAGACTCACGGCTATGAAGGAAGAGACTCCCTTGAAGACTTGTGCAATGGATGAAGATGCTCTTGACTTGAGGTTGTGCAATGGAGATGATGAATGGCTCTTGGAATATTGCGGCAATAAGGTTTACTATATTATTGGCCGCAATGTTTTTCTTTGTTGTAGCCTTCATAAATTTGGTCTTCATTGGCGATGGGTTTAAATAGGAGATGAGGAGATCAATTAGAATCAAATAGAATCCAATAGTTGAAGGAGATTGGATGGAATCCTAACTTTAATTTGATTTGAAGAAATCGTATGGAAGATCTCTTTTAATCACAATAAGATATGTAGTTTGAATTTGGATTGCAATATGATATGAATTTGAATGGCAATGGGATTTGAATTGGAACTCATTTAAGATCTCATTTAATCACAAATTTATTTGCAAGATATTTGGTTCAACCACCTTTGATATGAATGAGATCTCTCCATATCTCTCCATATTTGACCAAGTCCAAATTGCAAATGAATTGCAATTTCTCAATCACTTTGATTAAGTCGTCTTTGCATATTTCACCATCACTTGACTAAGTCTACCTTTGAGTATTTACGAGCTTGTCACTCCTGAAAATATTTAGTGTAATGGACCCTGCATGGCTAAACACACTAGAGGGGGGTGAATAGTGTAATAGCAAGCAAAGTGCTTAATTAAAAGTTACTAAAATTAAAGCACAACAAGCAGCGAAAATTAATAGAGTGCTCAACAACAACAATCACAAACACAAGGATTTTACCCTGGTTCCCCAAAACTTGGGTACGTCCAGCCACACCAATATTCAATATATTCCCACACAGAGAAGTGAATAGAATCTCACACACAGATACTTCACACGGAGATTTAGGATTCCCGCAAAGAGATATCCTTACTCTCACACAGAAAGACCTCACACAGAGGATTTTGTTCTTTCACACAGAAAGAACCAAAATCTCATACAGAGAGTAACTCCCACAAAGAGAGTAACTAATTCCCACACAGAGAATTAGGGGTAACGCAAAGGTGAAACGAAATAACCCTTACCTATGCCTTGATATGATCTTACCGATGTGAAGAAGAAGGCATGCAAGTGAAACTCAAGTGCTTGAGATGAGGCTTTGATTGCACTTGATGATCTTTCTCTCTTCTAGGAATGAATCCTAACACTACTCACTTGAGTGTATGAAAAATGAAGAGAAGAAAAATGTTCTCCAAAAAAAAGAATGAGATTGAAATCCCTTGGAGAAATTCTCTAGAGCTTAGATGCTATAGCATAAGATTGAAGCTTTAATTAGGGAATGTGGGAGGAGTGGCTTAGAGAAGAGATTAAATGATCTTCTATGATTTTTAACCCTTACCTAAGTTGTAACTGAACTAAGCCATCGCTTATATATAAAAAGCCAAGAAGAGCCCATAAAACCAACCAAAAACCCAAAGGGAAGAAATCTGCAACGGCTAGATTTTGGCAGTTTATGGCACATACAGTTGACTGATTAACAAATGACAGTCGACTGTTTAACGGCTAGAAAAATCCCAACGCCTATAATCTGAGCCAGGACAGTCGACTGTAGAACACTACACCGGTGATTGTAAAACAGACAGTTGACTGTATATCCTTCATCGAGCGACTGCTGCAGGGGATGTAGAAAAACAGAGAGTTGCAACTTACTCCCAGTAAGCATACATGCAACTAAAGGCCAGAGTACAGTCGACTGTAAACCAGACAAGCGATTGTATATCCTTCATCGGTCGACTGCTACAGAGGATGGAAGTAACACAGAGAGATGCAATTTTCGCACTTACGCCTTTCAGATGACTGTTGACCATTTCACGGGTGACTGTAAATATACATGCGACTGTAAATACTTCATCAGTCGACTGTCTTGCGAATTGGGATGAAGCTTAGAAAATACAAGTTGGGCTCAGACGACTGTTGAGCAATTCACAGGCGACTGTAGAAACATAGACGAGTGTAAATTGAACAGCAGTCGACTGATGCGAAAAGATCAAGTATGAGTCAATAAAAATGTTGACTTGAGAAGTGCACCACAGTCGACTGTAGAAGGCTCGACAGGCGACTGGAATCACCCAGTCGACTGTAAAACCTTCAGCAGGCGACTGTTGGAGAGCCAGAGACTCTAATTGAGTCTTTGGACAAGATGAACCTATTTGGTTGGATTCTATGATATTCCTAAGGTTCACTAAGATGGTTAAATACATAGACATGAGAGTATGACCATCAATCAAGGCATTACAATAATCCTAGACTCAAAAAGAGAAATGCAAGTAATAGAAATTACATGGATTACATATTGCATCTCCTAGAGTCTAAGTCTTCAAGCTCATGATACCTTGATGCTCTCCAATCATCTCCAAGCTTTGGCACCCCTTGATGAGCTTCTCTTCATCAAGCTCCAAGCTTCAGCACTCCATCACTCTGGGAGGGTTTTAAGATATCCCTTGTAATATCCTCCAGGCCTTATGCTTTGTCTCATTAACATATAATTATTAAGATAAACTGAGACTAAAACATAAGATTGATTAGCACACTAACATAATGTATTGATCATCAACAACGTTAGTCTTGAACCCAAGAACTAACAATCTCCCCCTTTTTGATGATGACAATCCATTATGTCAAAATATAATAAACATTAAAATAAACAATGTGTGCTAACAAACTCCCCCAATCAATATGCAAATGTGCATAAAATAAAGACTTATAAAACACACATCATATTGATGGTTTTTATGCAAAAACATACCAATTGATAATAATGCATAAACAAGCATAAGGTATATTTTTACATAACCTATTTCTCTCCCCCATTGGCATATCAAAAAGATGGGTAATAGGCAAATAGGAAAACCAAGGGCAAGAGAAATAACCATCCCATATGCACAAACATAATGTGAATGAAATTCAATGTGACATATGAATGGAAAAATAATGCTAGCAAGCATAAATTCCATACTCCCCCATAATCATATAAAACATGCAAACATGGGAGTAATGGACACACTCACAAAAATGTGGGTACAAAATGTAAACATACAAGCATGGTACCAAAGCAATGAATAACAAAGTGAGTCAGCTAGCAAGTTGGAAACCAAAAAAAGTGGAGTTTGGTTTCCGTATATAGTCATATAAAAATATAACATGACGAACATATGATTCTATATACACATTCCTATCAAGCCTAGAAACATTCTTAGGAATCCACAAAGAAAGTGATTTGGGATTCTTAAGAAGAGGTTTGATTAAGGCATGTGTAGGAGGTGAGGGTGCACGCTTTTGAAGTGGAACATAAACATTGGCGTGCCCCGTGTGTGAAACATGAGATCTATCATTAGATGCATTCACACAAGACTTTCTACCATGCATAGGAACATCTGAAGCATGCAAAGGTTTGTCATCAATACTAGCATGCAAGTAATAATAGAATTTCCTATGAGTAGAAACATCATGCATAGCATTCACAGAAGAAGCATTCATATCAATATGTTTTGAATAGGCTTCTTAATATATGCAAGACCGGAATACAAAAATGCATGATTTCTCTTTGGCATAGAAATAATAGTTGATTTTAGGCCAAAGAGTTGGATGTGACTTTCTCATTAGAATGCTTCCCCATAAAATTTATTTGGGTGCTTCTAAGAGAAGAGCTTGGTTTGTTCACCTTCAATGAAGAGGATCCCAAAACCGCGTCCTTACTCAATGTGAAATTTTCAATTTGAGTAGACAATAGCTCACATTTCTTCAAAAGTGAAGAAATGTTGTCATCCCTCTTGGATAGACATGAGCTAAGCTCACAACATTTTGACTTCAGAGCCAATGTCTCATCTCTCAAAATGTTATAATCACTCTCCGAGTGCATCTTCTCCATTTGGAGTTTGAGAGAAGCATTCTCATATCTCAAGGCACTCAACTGAGAAAGAAATCCTTCTTTCTCAGCATGCAGACAATGAATTTTCTCTTTATGAGTAGCAAATGCACTCTCCTTTAAAGATCTATGAAATTCATTGACATACACTACTTGAGCTTTAAGAGACTCATTCTCTTTGCTCAACATGCACACACGTGAATCAAGAGCAATCTTTTCTTGATTCAATGTAATGGTTTGTGTATCATCACAAGGTTTGGATGATAATGAAATGTGTGTATGTGCATCTCTCTCAAGCTTGTTATTTTTCGCTTTGGGAGAGTCCATAAACAACGCATTATCATTTTCAATAAAATTACCGCGTTGAACGAGAGAGTTACGAGATACCTCATTACCAACGATGCTCTCATCATCGCACGATTCCTCTCCACCATACCTTTCATCAAGCTATTCCCATATCTTCTTGGCCATCTCGGAATCCTTCACTTTGTTAGCAAATTTCGGAGAGATAGCATTATGCAATGCATTCCAAACTTGAGCATCCGAAGTGATAGACACTGACTCCTCGTGATCATCAAGCCATTGGAACATTTTCTACCTCCATTTTGAGAAGTGTTTGCCTTTGAAGACGGGAGGAAGGGAGAGGGTTTGTTGAGACTTAGAAGTCATGCTTGCAAAAGACACCAAACCAAGGCTCTGATATCAACTGTAATGGACCCACGGGCCTACACACACACTAGAGGAGGGTGCATAGTGTAATAACAAGCAAAGTGCTGAATTAAAAGTTACTAAAATTAAAGCACAATAAGCAGCGAAAATTAACAGAGTGCTCAACAACAACAATCGCAAACACAAGGATTTTACCCTGGTTCCCCAAAACTTGGGTACGTCCAGCCACACCAATATTCTCTATATTCCCACACAGAGAAGTGAATACAATCTCACACAGAGATACCTCACACAGAGGATTTAGGATTCCCACAAAGAGATATCCTTACTCTCATACAGAGAGACCTCACACAGAGAATTTTGTTCTTTCACACAGACAGAATCAAACTCTCACACAGAGAGTAACTCCCACAAAGAGAGTAACTAATTCCCACACAGAGAATTAGGGGTAGCACAAAGGTGAAACGAAATAACTCTTACCTATGCCTTGATATGATCTTACCAATGTGAAGAAGAAGGCATGCAGGTGAAACTCAAGTGCTTGAGATGAGGCTTTGATTGCACTTGATGATCTTTCTCTCTTCTAGGAATGAATCCTAACACTACTCACTTGAGTGTATGCAAATGAAGAGAAGAAAGATATTCTCCAAAAAAAAGGAATGAGATTGAAATCCCTTGGAGAAATTCCCTAGAGCTTAGATGCTATATCATAAGATTGAAGCTCTAATTAGGGAATGTGGGAGGAGTGGCTTAGAGAAGAGATTAAATGATCTTCTATGATTTTAACCCTTTCCTAAGTTGTAACTGAACTAAGCCATCTCCTATATATAGAAAGCCAAGAAGACCCTACAAAACCAACCAAAAACCCAAAGGGAAGAAATCTGCAGCGGCTAGATTTTGGCAGTTTATGGCACAGACAGTCGACTGATTAACAAATGACAGTCGACTGTTCAACGGCTAGAAAAATTCCAACGGCTATAATCTGAGCCAGGACAGTCGACTGTAGAACACTACATAGGCGATTGTAAAACAGACAGTCGACTGTATATCCTTCATCGGGCGACTGCTGCAGGGGATGGAGAAAAACAGAGAGTTGCAACTCACTCCCAATATGCATACAGGCAACTGAAGGCCAAAGTACAATCGACTGTAAACCAGATAGGCGACTGTATATCCTTCATCGGTCAACTACTGCAGAGGATGGAAGTAACATAGAGAGATGCAATTTTCGTACTTACGCCTTTCAGACGAATGTTGACCATTTCACGGGCGACTGTAAATATACAGGTGACTGTAAATACTTCATCAGTCGACTGTCTTACAAATTGGGATGAAGCTTAGAAAATACAAGTTGCGCTCAGACGACTGTTGAGCAATTCACAGGCGACTGTAGAAACCCAGACGACTGTAAATTGAACATCAGTCGACTGATGCGAAAAGCGCAAGTATGAGTCAATAAAAAGGTTGACTTGAGTAGTGCACCACAGTCGACTGTAGAAGGCTCGACAGGCGACTGGAATCATCCAGTCGACTATAAAACCTTCAGTAGGCGACTGTTGGAGAGCCAGAGACTCCAATTGAGTCTTTGGACAAGATGAACTTATTGGGTTGGATTCTATGAATAGGCATGAGAGTATGACCATTTATCAAGGCATTACAATAATCCTAGACTCAAAAAGAGAAATTCACGTAATAGAAATTACATGGATTATATATTGCATCTCCTAGAGTCTAAGTCTTCAAGCTCATGATACCTTGATGCTCCCCAATCATCTCCAAGCTTTGGCACCCCTTGATGAGCTTCCCTTCATCAAGCTCCAAGCTTTAGCACTCCATTACTCTTGGAGGTCTTTAAGATATCCCTTGTAATATCCTCCAAGCCTTATGCTTTATCTCATCAACATATAATCATTAAGATAAACTGAGACTAAAACATAAAATTGATTAACACACTAACATAATGTATTGATCATCATCAAAACAACGTTAGTCGTGAACCCAAGAACTAACATTTAGCACATATATCAAATCGTTCACACACGTTTGCTATCATCAAACACGAAGTCTTCGATCATTGTATCCAATAACATGTTGTATCCAACAAGTATGACATAATTAACAAAGTACACAAATTACATTATTTCAAATATAAAAGTGCAGTAGTGATGTGTCATTATATTTCACATTTTATCTAAATGATTACACGTCAAAATGATTGCTCAATTACACATTTCATACGCTTTTACGCTCATAATTGGAACTATCATACTTTAAGAGCGTTTGGTTGCATTTCAGAGAATATCGAGCGGTTTGGAGTATATTAGAGGAGAGAGTGCCTGCTTCGACACCGGAGCTCCTGAGGCGTCGCGTTCTGTGACACAAAGCTGCTGGGGAGCAAGGAAGGAGCAAGAGAGAAGGAGTGAAGAAGAGAATAATGAAGAAATAATGGTTCTATAATACCATGACTCATGGATTCCAGGTCGCTCGATCGAGCTATGATGCGAAGAAGGAATCGAGCGACCCAAAGTGCTGGAAATAGGACAGCCATGCACTATTTCCAAATTTGCTATCACCTGGGATTTTTCAGTATTTTGCTAATATTTTTTCCAGATAGTAGACTTCATTACGGTTCCAACACCATCGAGAACGCACCAATCGGAGCTCGGATGAGCTCTGGAGAATTTTCTCCAAGCTGATGATGCAGTGCTGAAATCTGTTTTCGACCACCTACTCGACCGAGCAGAGTGATAATTCGACTGAACAGCAGCCTACTCGACAGAGCAGCTGCCTACTTGACCGAGCATCTACATACTCGACCGAGCAGAGTGACAACTCGGTCCGAGCAGACCATACTTGGTCCGAGCAGGCAGTGCGATGTTTTGGGCGATGGATTCTGACTTCTGACAACTCGACCGAGCAGACACTTACTCGACCGAGCAGCTACCTACTCGGTCTGAGCAGACCCTACTCGGTCCGAGCAGGTAGTGCGACGTTTTGGACTATTTTCTGATGACTCGACCGAGCAGCTACCTACTCGGACCGAGTCGTCGTGGGCCCAGATTTTAAGTTGTGTCTGGATCCGTGGTTGGCGAGGGGTTTTGAGGGGAGATATATCAGAAGGGCAGCCGTCACTTTTTTGGGGGAAACTTTTGAGTACTTTTTGGAGTTTAGATCTTGTTTAGAGTTTTTTTGGAGACGATCTTTTGGGAGTTAGGATATGCACTAGGCCTCTCCCTTGTATGAAGATAAGTATTTTACTTTTCTTTAATTTTATCTCAGTTCTTCTCATTGATTGATTATTGAATATCTCGTTGATGTTTGCTATGATGAATTCTCTTGCTATTATTGAATCTTCCATTGTTTTTCCTATGATGCATGCGTAGTTCTATCTAGGGCTAATGGATTAGTCCTAGGATTTTAGGATTTAGATGTAAAGTTGGGATTTTTATGATGCGTTGGATATAAAAGGGGTTATATTTTGGTTGATCCAACAAAATCCCAAGGAGAACTCGTACTGAGATCGTGCCTACGGTCGGTGGAATCGATTAGCTTAAGGAGTATCCTACAGATTTAATTAGGAAGTTAGTGGATTCAACCAATGCTCGTGACCATGCCTGGCTCGTGCCTTGAGGGGATCCACCGACGAACTATATCACTACATTTACGGCTACCGCCATTGCGTCAATGAGAGACCATCCCCATAAATCCAATGCAATGTAAGAATTCTAGCCTAGCGTCGATATCCGACGATCCTAGTGGCGAGTTCTAAAGCCCTAGCCTTTTATATTTTATTTCTTTCTTTCTTTGTGTGGAACCCCTTGTATGCAACGTTGAGTGACACAACCTTTACATCCATCACCATTACGACCCTCCATACTCTACTTCCACCAATAAACCCGCAAGTCTAACTCAACCTAGGAGTAGATAGGTAGTATACCACCGCATCCCCATGTTCGATACCTGCTTGCCACTATACCGTGCGCTTGCGGTAAATGACATCATTTCGGAGTTATTTCTGGGCCGATCAAGTTTATGGCGCCATTGCCGGGGAGGCGTTCCACCATAGTATATATTTACCACAATTAGGTTGACTAGATTGCGTTAAAAACAAAAAATATATAAAAAATAAAAAATAAAACAGAGAGATTTTCCCCACCACCTGCTATTATTATTATCTTTATCTATCTTTGTACCACTGACGTCTTTTCCAGGTTGTCTACTTTGCTTGATCAGGTACAGTTGATGCAGCGATGGTGCTTTCAAAAATGATGCAACCGGTTCTATTCAATCCTTCATATATCTCGTTGCTACATTCAATCAAGCTAATGGAGAATCTTTCAGGGAAGCCTTTTACAGGTTCGACGAAGCGTTAGGAATGTTCCAAACGGAGTCAAACTATGTGTGGAATGGTTTCCAGCTACTTCCTCTCTTTCTAGAGGATTGCAGGGATCCTCATTAGAATTCTTGAAGGATGCATCTAACAACCTTCGAGGAACTGAGATATGCAGCAGCTTTAGAGAGCTTATTGGATGCAGCTTGATCTTCTGGCTTATTAGCCGTCGAGGCAAATGATCCAGAAGATTGTGAGCTCGTCAATTTTATTATGAGTCGTGTGTCTGCTGTAGGTACCATCGAGGATGATTATTCACGTTCAGCTTGGGGGAGGTATTATGCGCTTTGATATTTCCACTGCAGACAAGACATCGGCACCTAGCACTGCAGAGCCAGCTTATGCTGTCGTCGCCTCTTCTTGCCACCCACATGAGTCAGAGCAGCCTATACTATCAGAGGATATTATTGAGGAGGTTGTGCCTACAGTAGCAGAGCAGATCATCGAGGAGGACGTGACTTGTGACGATGACATCTGCATACAGATGGAGACCGAATTGTGCCCCCTCCATTCGAGCTACCGCAGCCACCCCCACCTTCTACAGAGGCTGAGCATCTCTCAGAGGACCACCCACCAGAGCTTACATCTCCCAGTCAGGGAGACCTCTTTACCCACTCCATTTCTGAATCTTGTATCCCATTTGATATTTATTTGATTCAGATCATTTTAACATGTCATACCTATTGCAGGACACTTACAATTATGGACCGGATGTATGCTTGAACGTGTCCTTGCTTGAAGAACCTGACGAGCATGATGAGGAGTCGCCTGATGATGTGATATATGCATCTGATCAGGATATACCTGAGGATCTTGGAGAGGACACCGAGGAGGAAGCGGACATAGTACTTGAGAGTAGAGATTTATTTCCAGGGAAGTGTTGTCAACCATCCTTAATTTTAAACATTTATGTTGATGACCCTCTTTGGGAAACATTCGTTCAGGAGAACAATCTTTCACAATGGACTGATGCATTCCGTTCTTCGCAGGATACAGGTGGATGCCAACGAAGAATGCTAGGGGATGCATCACTGGAGTTCGTCGGTGTTAGTGGCTATACGCACCTGGCGGAGCCACGGAAAGTGCAGATAGAGTGGCTGCCTGCACCAGTAAAGATATTGGACACGCCTTTTGCTACATGTGGTACCAATCTAGTAGTGTCAATATAAAGTAGAATTTTATACTTTAAATAATCACGAATCCTCTCGGCAGCGAGAGGACCGTATAGGACTTTATATGCTTTCTTAGTTTAATAAATTCACCTCATATGATGGCTCAATTATATTTTGCACCCAACCCACTATTTATCATCCATGCCGACCCTTATATTTGGCGCTTATTCCACCTCTCTCCCCAATTTTTATGTGATGTTTAGTTGGAAGAGAGAAACTATCTTGTTGCGTGGCCCCCTATCTTGTCATTGTCCTCTATTTATATCATACACACATTGAGGACAATGTGATGTTTAAGCTTGGGGGAGTGCATAGTGCACGCACTTTTCTTCATTGTGAAACACACTTCGAAATTTCCATATGAACCATGTTCACCTCTATATTTATGTCTGCTATGCTTCATTTTCTATGAAATATCGTGGATTTGTTTTTTTATGAACTCTGATATCTGTTAGATTAGAGTTCGATTCCTTGATTAGTGTATCCTTGTTAACATGCTTTTTCATAGTAGAATCCATAGTTTCACAACCATATTCTCGAAATAGTTAAGCTAAAAATGAATGAATCAAATCTGAAAATCATTTGATTCTTGCATAATTTGATTGATAATTCTATTGCTTCATGGATGTTTAGTGATTCAAAAGAGATAGGATAACCCCACGACAACTAAAGTAGTGATGATTAGGATTTCTGAAACCGAGCTATATCTAGATTCTATGCTTTTTCTTTTTCTTTTGTGAATAGCCAATAAATGATCTTTGATCATGTTTTGCATTCCATCGTGTTTACCTGAGTTTGCAAAAATCCCAAAAATGCAAAAATCAAACAAATATCCTGAATAAAAGGCCCTAGGGGTTCTTCGTAACCCGATGCCCTAAGCCGTCTGGTCTGGGATGCATATGCCACTTTTTGTATATATTGAGTTATCTCGTGTATATAAAGAAAGAAAAATGTATATGAAATATTCATATAGCCAAAACAATATAAAAGTACAAAAATCCCATATCCTTATCTCCATTTCTATATAGAACAAAGACATGGCAAAGTTGATGAGTTCTAGGAGTCTTGAAATGGTCGTAGTGTGGTGAGGCCTTACCTTGATTGAATTTGCTAACTTCATTCCATGAAGTATAGCAAAATACCATGCATGCTTGAAAACGTTAGATCATGACATATTATACTGCTTAGAGAATGAGTTGTGGAGATTGGTTTCATTTCTGTGAACTTAGTATATTGCATGATAAACTATGAAAATGATATAACTATACTCTCATTTTATTACTTATCGAGTTCATCACATTTATTGAAATCCACGTTATTTTAATTTGAGCGAGATTTAATTATTTGTTGTGTATATGTATTCTAATTTCAAATTGACATGTGTTCACAAGATCTTGCATACCTTGGGTTCCTGTATTTTCTGAATTTAAGATTGAACCCCTTGTCTCCATTACACACCACCGCCTCACATCTCTATTGTAAGAGGTAAGCTTGGGGAATTTTGATGTGTCATTATATTCCACATTTTATATATATGATTGCACGTCAAAATGATTGCTCAATTACACATTTCATACGCTTTTATGTTCATAATTGGAACTATCATACTTTAAGAGCGTTTGGTTGCATTTCAGAGAATATCGAGCGATTTGGAGTATATTGGAGGAGAGAGTGTGTGCTTCGACACCGGAGCTCCTGAGGCACCGCATTCTGTGACTCAAAGTTGCTGGGGAGCAAGGAAGGGGCAAGAGAGAAGGATTGAAGAAGAGGAGAATGAAGAAAGCATGGTTCTATAATACCATGACTCATGGATTCCAGGCCGCTTGATCGAGCTAAGATGCGACAAAGTAATCGAGCGACCCAAAGTGCTGGAAACAGGACAGCCGTGCACTATTTCCAAATCTTCTATCACCTGAGATTTTTCACTATTTTTCTGATATTTTTTCCAGATAGTAGACTTCAAGAAGGTTCCAACGCCACTGAGAACTTGCCAATCGAAGGTCGGATAAGCTCTGGGGATTTTTTGCAATCTGATGCTACAGTGCTGAAATCTGTTTTCGACCACCTACTCGACCGAGCAGAGTGATAATTCGACTGAACAGCAGCCTACTCGACCGAGAAACTGCCTACTCAACCGAGCAGCTACATACTCGACCAACCAGAGTGACAACTCGACCGAGCAGACCCTACTCGGTCCGAGCAGGCAGTGCGATGTTTTGGGCGATGGATTCTGACTTCTGACGAATCAACCGAGCAGCCACTTACTCGACCGAGCAGCTACCTACTCGGTCTGAGCAGACCCTACTCGGTCCGAGCAGGCAGTGCGACGTTTTGGACTATTTTCTGATGACTCGACCGAGCAACTACCTACTCGGACCAAGTCGCCGTGGGCCCAGATTTTAAGTTGTGTCTGGATCCGTGGTTGGCGAGGGGTTTTGAGGGGAGATATATCAGAAGGGCAGCCGTCACTTTTTTGGGGGAAACTTTTGAGTACTTTTTGGAGTTTAGATCTTTTTTAGAGTTTTTTTGGAGACGATCTTTTGGGAGTTAGGCTATGCACTAGGCCTCTCCCTTGTATGACAATAAGTATTTTACTTTTCTTTAATTCTATCTCAGTTCTTCTCATTGATTGATTATTGAATATCTCGTTGATGCATGCTATGATGAATTCTCTTGATATTATTGAATCTTCTATTTTTTTTCCTTTGATGCATGCGTAGTTCTATCTCGGGCTAATGGATTAGCCTTAGGATTTTAGGATTTAGATGTAAAGTTGGGATTTTTATGATGGGTTGGATATAAAAGGGGTTATATTTTGGTTGATCCAAAAAAATCCCTCGGAGAACTCATACTGAGATCGTGCCCACGGTCGGTGGAATCGATTAGCTTAAGGAATATCCTACGGATTTAATTATGGAGTTAGTGGATTCAACCAAGGCTCGTGTGTTGGATATGGACGACATGAATACACCCATGAGGGGATGTATGAGGGTATACGGACCTCAGATGTCGCGTGCACAAAGGCGTCCGTGAAGGGAACCTTTTCTCGTGTGAAAAGGATCACTCGATAAGTGGAAAAAGCCACTCGATAAGTGGAAAAAGCCACTTTATAAGTGCAAAATGGCACTTGATAAGTGGATAAAGAAGAAGATAAATGAATGTGCTAATAAAGGCTAATAAGCTTATAATTGGTTATTTCCTACAATAACCACCCCTAAAGCCTATAAATAGGACCCAATGGTAAGGCATTCATTCACACTTTCCATGCCATAAGTTTGCATAAGGCATCTTATGTTCTTCTTCTCCCTTCCATTAAAATCCTCTTCTAGTTAGAGATTTAGGCGGTGAAACTCTGCTTCGATCCTCCGTGACGAAGTATCGACCGTTGTGGCGAATCCGAGGGCGAAGTTCCGAGATTACCGTGTCGTGTACGCAAGCGTAAGTCTCAACTTCATTTATCGATCCTAACGTTGTTTTGACAGGATCCTACATTGGTATCAGAGCCATACGGGTTCGCCCCGGTCAAAACCACCGCCACGTCGAACCGATGAACGAGGCGTTGTCTTTTTCACGAATGGGTATCCTACCATTACGGATATGGTAGGAACGCTTCGTGACGGAGAGAACGCAGCGGTTGTTCTTTTCACGTTAGGGTCTCGTACCATTACAGATATGGTAGGAACTCTCCGTGACGGGAAGAACCGACCGTTCATATCGTCAAGCTCGCTCTCTTCATGGATGTTGAGTCTCCATTCATAGGGAATGTGAACTCTCTTCATGTGGAGCGCGTAGTTTACGAACTTTAAAGTGTGTTATTTTTCATTTTTGGCACACGGCCATTAGAGAATAACTACTTTCTCGTCGAACGGGTGCTTCATCGACGAACGGATGCTTCATCGAGGAAGATGATGGTAGTTATCTACAGCGGAGAAGATGACTTTTGGTGCATGATCACCATGGCCAAATGGGCTATGGAGGCAACGCATCCCCCCTCCCCACGCGGAGGGGGTTGGCTATGGCCAATAACGACGAAAACCACCACGACCACCCCGTCGAGGGGGAGGAGTGCATGCGGCCACCCCATGCAAGGGGGGAGACCGGCCATGGCCAAAGGGCCATGGCCGGCCTAGGCCAATAGGCCAGGGCCGGCTGGCCATGGCCGGCCATGGCCAGGGCCGGCCATGGCCATGGCCGGCCGGCCCCGGCCCCGGCCAGGGCCAGGGAGCCCTAGCCGTGGCCAAGGCCAGGCCTGGCCGAGACCAGGCCAGGGCCAGGGGGCCGTGCCTGGCCTTGGCCAAGGCTAGGGCCAATGCCCTGGCCTCAAGCCAGGGCCTGGCCGGCCCTGGCCTCTGCCAGGGCCATGGTCGGCCCTGGCCGAGGGGCCAGGGCCCCTGGCCGGCCAGGTCAGAGGCCCTTGGCCGGCCTTTGGCCAGCCCCGGCCAGGGCAGAGGCCCTGGCCAAGGGGGTGCCAAATAACTGATTGGTCGGTATTGGTCGACCAATTCGGGATTATTGGTCGACCAATTTAGCCAGAGGCCTTGACAATAGTTTTGGCCCCGGCAACCTACAAGCCTAGCCCATACGGGGCCGACGGCAGTCATCTGCGGCAAAATTCTCCAATAAGGGGGAAATGCCTGGATCCATACGGGAGCCGACGACGATGGCTTGCAGAAAAATCCCCAAAGGGGGATCCAGCCTTGGTACAAGTACGACTTATCCCGGCAAATGGCCAGGGATTACCGTACATTTCACTAGTATCATAAGGGTACTAAGTTGGAATATCGCATTTTTTCCCAAGGGGGGATCCGGCTTTGGCCAAGTTGCGATGGCAACTCTCACTTCAAAAGGAAGATGAATTCGGCCTCGCCACGGCACGACCCCGATAATGGCCGGGGAAATTGTCGAAATGTTTTGTCTATAACACCCTATAATGGGGTATAGGCCTTGCAAAATACGTTTGCAAAATGCATTTGAAAAATACGTTTTCAAAATACTACAAAATACGTTTGCAAAATATTTTTGAAAAATACGTTTTCAAAAACACTTTTCTGCTGCGAAGTACTATAAGAGTACTATCGTTTGATAAGTGAGGGGGAAATATTAAAGGATTGTTCTAGATGGTGATTAGAATCGTAGAAACCTTTTCGATTCTATAACAACATCTTCAATATTTTTCGAAAGTAACTTATCAAATTATAAATATCATTCCAAGTGGGAGTTGAAATTAGAACTATCCAAATGGGATATTCTATTATCACTTCAAATGGGAATTATATTTTAAGAAATTTTCAATGCAATGTTTTTGATCAAACCTTTGGTTTTGTGTCTTTTGCAGCATTTTAAAAGTAAAATGTCTTCCGCTTCAAAGAATATCGTCGCTGAGTTAAACAGAGGTGAAAAACTCAACGACGATAATTACAAACTTTGGTCCATCAAGATACAATACGTTTTAGAGGAGCAAGAAGTGCTCGAAACTCTAAAGAACGTAATGATTGAACCCGAGTTGGGCACTACGGCCCAATACAGACGAGACAAGGAAGCTTTTGATGCTTGGTCTCGGAAGAATAAGATAGCACGCATTACGTTATTAAGCAGTATGGCTGATAACATAATGCGCATCTTTCGAGAGCATAACTTAGCCATGGACATATGGTCCAAGCTGTAGGAGAAGTTTGGTGGCACATCGGTGTCCAAACTTCATTCTTTAACTATAAGATTTGATTCATACAAGAAACGTCCAGATCATTCCATGGGGAAACATCTGCGACATATGGCGAATCTAATCTCAGAGTTAAAGGATGCAGGTCATGTGCTCACTGATGAGCAACAAATCCAAGCAGTCATACGTTCCCTACCAAATGGGTGGGACCATATGAAGATGCATCTCACTCATAATGAGAGCATCAAGACTTTCAGCGATGTTTCTAAGCACCTCGAATTAGAGGAAGAGCGGCTTGCGGCTGCCAAGCCAAGTGCAGAAGTGCACGTGGTTGATAGTTCCCCACACGGGGGAAAGAAACGTAAAGATCGTTCGAAGTCTTCTAATGAACGTAATAAGCAACCTGAGTCTACCAAGAAACCCAAACATAAGGGTGGGCACAAGAAATGACACAAGAAGAAAGACTTGAAGAAGATCAAGTGCTTCAAGTGCAACAAGCTCGGTCACTATGCTCGTTCGTGTACGAGTGGAGGTGACGAGGTAACTTGTAATACTAGTTACATATGTGTTTCTAGTTCAATATTTCTTGTGGAATCTAATCCATTTTGGATAATTGATTCAGGTGCCACTGACCACATAGCAAGGGACAGACGGTCCTTCGTGGAGTATCACCGGATACCCCAAGGAACGAAGTGGATCTATGTAGGAAACAACACACGTGTTGAAGTGAAAGGCGTTGGGACTTGCAAGCTAGTCTTGGACAACGGCCGCACTCTCCTACTTCATAATGTTCTCTTCGCTCCAGATATTCGAAGGAATATAATATCTGTGGTCATGTTAATGGGTCTTGGCTATAACTGGTTTTTTCATGATTGTAATGTGGACTTAAGTTGTAATAATACTCTTATTGGTACTGGGTTTGTATTTAAAGGATTTATTGTAATGAGTACAATGTATGATTCCTCATGTAATGAAAATTTCCTTATTGCAAATTCTAAGACTTATGAGTCTGATATGATTTGTTGGCACGCAAGGCTTGGTCATATTGGACCAACGCGTATGGATAGACTTGCCAAACGTGGCCTTCTATCCAATGTTTCAAAGGTTGAAATGTCGACCTGCGAACATTGCCTAATGGGGAAATCTTGTCGCAAGCCGTTTGGAACCGGCACAAGGGCTGAGGTTCCATTACAGCTTATCCATTCGGACATATGTGGTTCGATGAATGTCAAGACAAGACGCGGGAAGTCCTATTTCATCACTTTTATTGATGATTTCACCCGATTCGGACATATCTATTTGATATCCCACAAAAGTGAAGCATTGGCTTGCTTTAAAAACTATTTGAGTTTAGTGGAGAATCAATTAGATTGCAAGATTAAGGTCTTGCGAACCGATAGGGGCGGTGAATATCAATCAACAAGTTTTAAGGAACTTTGTGATGAAAAAGGCATAGTACATAAGGTAACTATGCCTTATACTCCTCAACAAAACGGTGTTGCAGAAAGGAGAAATAGGACTTTAATGGAAATGGTCCGTTCAATGATGGCGCAAGCTAACTTGCCAATCACCTTTTGGGGTGATGCATTATTGACGGCCGCTTTCATTTTAAACCGTGTACCCTCGAAATCAGTTAGCTCCACTCCTTATGAGTTGTGGAACCAAAGGTCCCCTGACTTAAACATTTTGAAACCTTGGAGTTGTGCATCCTATGCACATATTTCCTCCTATAAGTATGACAAACTTGGGCCAAGTGGAAGGAAATGTATCTTTATACGATACGCAGAAAACTCCAAAGGGTATGTTTTTGTTAGTCAGGAAGACAATGGTGGGCTAATTGAGTTTGAGTCGAGGGATGTCACTTTCTTGGAAAACGAGTTTCCAAGACAGGGCGAGATAAGTCAGGACTTATCTCTATTTGAGATTTATGATCAAGAAGGATTACCTCATTCGAGTGGGAGAATTCTTGGTGAAAATTAAAATACGTTTCAACCTTCACCAATGGATTATACGAATGACGATTATCCTATTCCATACGGGAATAATGATCCAAGTGGGAGCAATTCTAACAACATTCCAAGTGGGAGTGATATTAGAATTGATCTAAATTCGAGTCAACAAGGACTTGAAGAATCTCAAATACGACGTAGTAGTCATACAAGGTTGGCTCCTCTAAGATTTGAGGATGAATTTTCGCAAACCTTTATGACTTTACTACAAGAAGATGACGAGCCTGCTACTTTCAAACAGGCTGTATCTTGCCCTGCTAAAGACAAATGGATGGAAGCGATGCAAGAGGAGTTAGAATCCATGAAAGTTAACCAAGTCTGGGACTTAGTTGACTTACCCAGAGGACGTAGAGCTATTGGGAACAAATGGGTTCTCAAGATCAAGCATAAGGCTGATGGCTCTATTGACAGCTATAAAGCTCGCCTTGTCGTGAAAGGTTTTACGCAACAGGAAGGGATAGACTACGAAGAGACCTTCTCACCTGTTGTTCGTTTTACCTCGATTCGCCTGATTCTGGCAATGGTAGCTTGCTTAGACCTCGAATTACATCAAATGGATGTAAAGACTGCCTTTCTCAATGGAGAATTGGATGAGGAGATCTATATGGAACAACCAACAGGGTTTGTAAAAGAAGAAAACGAACATAAGGTTTGTAAACTTCTTAAATCCATATATGGTCTTAAACAATCCTCGAGGCAATGGTATATACGATTTCAAGAAGTTGTCTTATCAAATGGTTTTACCATGCTTGATGAAGATAACTGCGTATATATCAAGAGGATTAAAAGCAAGTATGTTATCATGTCTCTATATGTAGATGACATTTTAATAGCCGGAAATGACAAGGGCTTTATGATGGATATCAAGGCTTGGCTTTCATCAGTTTTTGAGATGAAAGACATGGGAGAAGCCGCATATATCCTTGGAGTTAAGATTTCAAGGAATCGTTCGAAGAAACTTCTTTCTCTTTCACAGGAGACTTATATATAAAGAAGTTTTTAGAACGTTTTAATATGCAGGACTGCAAGTCCATTGATACTCCTATAAGCAAGTGCGACAATTTATGTCTGACATCATGTCCAAAGAACCAAAAGGAAAAGGAAATTATGGAAAAAGTTCCATATTCCAGTGCAGTTGGTAGTCTTATATACGCTAAGATGCGTACAAGACCGGACATCTGTTTTGCCATTGGAATGGTAAATCGTTACCAATCCAACCCAGGGCAAGAACACTAGAAAGCGGTTAAGAGGATAATGCAGTATCTTAAAGGAACTGCAGACTTGCAAAAGACTATGACAAGACCAAGAAGGTAGACATAAGGTACATATCTACGCATGAGATGGTAGCGGATCCGCTTACGAAGGCGATCCCCAGAGATGTGTTTTACAAACACTTATCATCTCAAGGATTGCGTAAGAGCTGAGCTGTACCAATATAAATTCCCATGTCTGTAAATGATCAAATTTAATAAAATAATAAGTTCTTTTTCAAACATTGCATATGAATTTCTTGAGAAATGTTTGTGTACAATTTTTGAAATCTCAGCTATACTTTCTAGTATGTCGAACAGATTGAGGTTGGCTCTCTCACGTGAGCAACCGCCTTATTCTATCAGACGGATAGAATAGAGATGAGACATGTTTAAAGTAAAAATCATCAGACGGATGATTTAGAGTCATGACTTAAACAAGATGGTCGCATGAAAGATCTGCATTATATGGATGCTTACAGAAGATCTGAGAGGATTTTGAAATCCTATCTGTCTAAATGTGGGATGTGAGTCCAAAGGATTATTTGAGTAGAAAAAGGGACTCAAAGTCAGACATTGTGGTGTCTGATTATCATCCTTACAACATCATTGAGACATACACTCCCTGGGAAAGGATCGATGTTGTAATACGTATTCATACTACGTATGCATTTTTGACCATTGGGTTAGAATAGTAAATAAGTTTACTATTATGTGAGACCCAACGACCACATGGGTCTTAATTCATTACCCTTATGGACTCTAATTGGTTCCTTTAGATTTGACCGGGTGATTGCTATCTTAGCATGTTACTTATGGACTATGGTTAATTCAGTCCGGCGGGGCATGTTAGAAAAGCAAGTCAAGTCAAGATCGAAAGGATCGCAAGAAGAGGAAGATTAATTTCACATTCACATTTGGACTTTAAAGATTCAAAGCTGGCCAGCCAATTGCAATCCAGATGGGATTCAATTGTTGAATATAAAGTATAAGAAATGTGAAGAAATAATCTAGGGTAAAGCATGCGTTGATCTACTCAACTTTGCACCTCGAGGAGTGTTGTGTATCTCTAACAAGTGCACAACAGCGGACTCTATGCGCATGACGGTCACACGGCCTATTTCTCGGTATGATAAACAGAAGATTTAGAGGAAAACAAGTTTCCTTACAATCCCCTCAAGTGTGAGTGGGAGATGTTGGATATGGACGACATGAATACACCCATGAGGGGATGTATGAGGGTATACGGACCTCAGATGTCGCGTGCACGAAGGCGTGCGCGAAGGGAACCTTTTCTCGTGTGAAAAGGACCACTCGATAAGTGGAAAAAGCCACTCGATAAGTGGAAAAAGCCACTTTATAAGTGCAAAATGGCACTTGATAAGTGGATAAAGAAGAAGATAAATGAATGTGCTAATATAGGCTAATAAGCTTATAATTGGTTATTTCCTACAATAACCACCCCTAAAGCCTATAAATAGGACCCAAGGGTAAGGCATTCATTCACACTTTCCATGCCATAAGTTTGCATAAGGCATCTTATGTTCTTCTTCTCCCTTCCATTAAAATCCTCTTCTAGTTAGAGATTTAGGCGGTGAAACTCTGCTTCGATCCTCCGTGACGAAGTATCGACCGTTGTGGCGAATCCGAGGGCGAAGTTCCGAGATTACCGTGCCGCGTACGCAAGCGTAAGTCTCAACTTCATTTATCGATCCTAACGTTGTTTTGACAGGATCCTACATCGTGACCATGCCCGGCTCGTGCCTTGAGGGGATCCACCGACGAACTATATCACTACATTGATGGCTACCGCCATTGCGTCAATGAGAGACCATCCCCATAAATCCAATGCAACGTAAGAATTCTAGCCTAGCGTCGATATCTGACGTAGTGGCGAGTCCTAAAGCCCTAGCCTATTATATTTTATTTATTTCTTTCTTTGTGTGGAACCCCTTGTTTGCGACGTTGAGTGACACAACCTTTGCTTCCATCACCATTACGACCCTCCATACGCCACTTCTACCAATAAACCCGCAAGTCTAACTCGACCTAGGAGTAGATAGGTAGTATAGCACCGCTTTCCCGTGTTCGTTACCTGCTTTCCACTATACCGTGCGCTTGCGGTAAACGACATCATTTCGGAGTTAATTTCGGTTCGATCAAGTAGCGAAGGTGATCATCTAGTCTTCGGTAGATATGTACTCCTCGTACTCTTCGAGCGCTGGCTTGACTTCTGCATCAATGTCTTCCATGAACTCACTATTAATACCTGACGAATATTTCATAAAACAACAATTGAAATACCTGTCAGTGAGATTTACTCGGCAAATAATCTTCGCAACAGATGGTTTAAGCAATTTAATTAAGAAAAGATGAAATTAAGATATAACCATAATCAATGTTTACATTGATTATGATTGTGATTCTAACATTATTCCATACATACACGGCCAGTCAGGTTTGGTCAAGCATGTCACTATCCCCGTGAGCAGGGTGATCCAGACTTGGACGCAGACGATCCTAGACACCCGGTGGTACCAACGTTAAGAATGCCAATTATCACTTCTACTCTATCGACTCGGCTATAAATTTACAATCGAGCTTGGTGGAGTACATAACAAGTTAGAGCTACATCAGTTAAACAATTTATAACTATTTACAACATATAACCGTTAAACAATTTGATAGAAATTTACAACATATAGGTGTTAAACGTTTGATAGCAATTAGCAACCTGTAGCAATTAAACATTTAATAGCAATTTGTAATTTGTAATGCTATTTGCAACCTGTAAGGAGCAGACTGTATAAAAGCACTAAGTAAAGAAAACGCTGCAAGAGTATATTTCATAACCATCAGTTCTAGTGCTAAGTCTATGTCGAGTGTACGAAATATGACTAAAATACGCCCCGTCACGGGAGCTACCCGTGATGCTACTTTCCAACCACATATCTTGAGCGACGGTCAAGTTGCTTGCCTCATTGGAGATAGCCATAGAGCAGATCCAGACACTCCCTTATCATCTTGACCAAAGACTACCCCAATCCTACGGGTCAAGTCAAGTATCGAGTCAAAGTACGTGTACTACCTATTTACATTTAATTTCCATTAGTCGTTCGGTCTGTTCTATTCAATTGCATCGTATCAGATGCGTACAATTGTTCCATAGGGTCTCATGAGTCCATACAATAATCTCACAAAATTTCACAATATTACGATACAATTTAACAATTATACAAAGCATTTAAAACATGAAATTAGACTAAGAAATGGGCACAAAAATGATTATAATTAAGCAAATGAGTATATTTAAGCTAAAAATATTTTTCTAAGGCAAGTATGTATTTTTCAAGATTTTACAATAATTAACAGGCATTTTTCTTAATTTAAAAGGCCAAAACTAATTTTTAAATCAAGAATTGATTTTCATGATATATATTCAAAGATTTATTTACAGCAAAATATACGTCAGAATTCCTCCAATAAGGGATCAAATTGACCATCTCATTTAGTACTACAATATATATTTTTCTCGTACGTCAGTGTATGTAAAACTTTTAAGATATAAATTTTTACGTGAACAAAGTTTAATTGGGTTTTTACTTTAAAAAATCATTGCGACAGATGTACTTGCCTGTTTGGGATGAAACTAGCGCCAACGTGTCCATTTCATTGAGCTGGATTTCTGGCTCTTTCCATGTATTTTTCTGAGGCCTATACAATTTATTATGAATTATAAATCAGAAAACCCATATTATATAAATATAAATACGTGCATATATGCATTTATACGTATTTACGTATAAAAATTTGTATAAAAACTTTTGCTTTCTCTTCTTTCCTTCGTTATGCAGCCGGGGGGGCTGTGGTTTGCGTTGACGGCAGCGAAGGCCGAAGGGGGCGCTGGGCGTTGCGGTGGTGGTCTCCGGGGTGGTCGGCGACGTGGCGGCGGCATGGCGATGTGTGACGGTAATGAGCGACTAGGGAGCTGCTAATGTGCGGGTTTTTGCGGCGGCGTTGGGGAGCAGCGACAGCGGTGCTGCGACGGCGGCAAGGCGGACGTCACGTCGGCGAAGGGATGGCGACAGCCCACGGTAGCGGTGGCGAGTGACGTAAGGCGGCAGCGAGCTGCTGCTGTCGTTGTAGGATGCAAGATTTTCTTGGCTGCCGTTCTTCAACGGCGAGGTGGCACGGACGACGGCCAAGGGGTTGGTGGTGGAGTCGAGACTCACCGAGAGAGGGGGGGAGGGAGGAGGAGGTTGTCGTGGATTTGGCTTCGGCTGAGTTTGTAGGGAGAGAGAGGTTAAGGGAGGGGGTTAATACAGGGTTAAGAATTATTAATTAAATCAAGATTTAATAAATGTTATTAGGTGAGGATTTTGACTAAGCTAAGAAATTAACTTAGTCAAATCCCACATAGGCTGCTAAACTAGGGGTTGGTAATGGTAATTAAGAAGGTAATTAGTTAAACTTAATAGTAATTAACTAATGGTAATTAGTAATAGCATCGTTTAATATTATTATTTAATACCAAAATACCCATTTTCTCATTCGACTCCGAAAAAGTACAAAACAAATACCACAGATTCGTATCGTCGCGAGGATCACGAATACAAAGTCTATCTCGAAGTTTGAGCTACAAAAGTACGAGTTTCGAGCCAAAACATTTAGGTCATGGGTTTGCAGGTTCTAGGTCGATTTGACTCCAGAAAAATTCGTAAAAATTCTTGGGAGTTCTAAATGACCATAAAATTACAATGTAAAAGTTTGGAATCATTTTCATATTGTTTATATAGAAAAATAATTGATACGACTATATCGATAATAATTAAATAGAAAATACTATATAAATTATTTAAAAGTATTAGATGACTCGGAATTACTAAAACATGCTATAACTATTTTTATGATACAAAATATTTTTTATAAGTAATTTGAAACTATTTTTGATATTAAACTCCTGACAAAACATTTTAAAATATCTCTAAAATTTAAAAATACGTAAAACACGAAAATACGCGTACTAATGGATATGTGCCGTCACAGGGGCGAAGGAAGTCCAACGGGCAAATGACACGCAGGCTTTGACTAGGTCACCTTTGAACTTCTTCCATGGGCTTCGTGGGCTTTTATCGCCTATCAGAGCTGTAACGGCCAGTATTTTTAGACGTGTTTTCGGTTGTGCGTACATGTATTTTTCTTCAGTCATCCAGCTAACTTTTCGTCCGTACGTGTCGACGCGAGCGCGTCTCTGTTTTCATTTTTACCGTGTCACAATTATCTACTATCATGTTTAACTAAAATAGTTCAACTTAATTATCGTGCTAATTACCAATTGCTAATCACTTTAATTATTTCACTAATTACTTTATTTTTCACCACCACTTTAATTAGTTTACTAATTACTTCTTGATACTTTAAAAATTACGTTTAAATCCCTAATTACATAATTACCTTAACCCATACCTAAACGACAACACACACGTTGATTGAATCAGATCCCTTCCCCCTCACAATTTGTCAAGATAACATTCAATTTCGTTTAGGCAAAACAAGCACGTCTCTTCAAACGCATTGGTCTAAAGTTACAATAACTTCCATCCTAATCAAATTAAATGGGGTTTGACAAATGGAAAGTGTGTCTCCCTTGCTCATCTTCTTAAGCCAGACACTCCCACTGCTAAACCAATCTGCAAATCCCCCACCTTCATTATAACTGCAACCTCAAACCCATCAATCTGTTCATCCTTCTCTAAACCATTTCCCAAAACTCCCTGATCAAACAAATCAACCAACAAACTCAAATCAGCCCCAACAAAACCCAAGATCAACCAGCAAACAATTTCACAAACAATCAGCCCCAAATTTCAGAAATCACCAATTTCAGATCCAAATCCAAACAATTTCATATCAACCCATTTGAAATCAACAAAACCCAAATCTGAAAACAATTTCAGATCCAAAATCAGAAAACAAACCCAAAGAAAAGCCAATTTCAGGAATCAAACCACAACAAACTTCAAACCCTTACTCCTTTCCCTTCCTCTTCCCGACCACCACCAACGTCGCACCTCCAGCCGCCGCCGACCGTCGAATTGGGCCACCCGTCGCTGGCCAACAGCGCCCCCAGGCGCAGCTGTGCCGTGCGCCACCCGAGGAGCGCGCCACCGGCCGTCCGCCATCCTTCCCCTGTCGTCGCGCGAGGTGAGTCCTCCTCCCTTTTTGTTTTCCGTGTGAGCCCCTCCATTGCTTGTCTGCCAAACTTGAAAACAAAAAAGGGGGGGAACAGAAGATGAAATAAGAGAGAAAGAGACAGATGCTGAGAAAGAAAAGAAAGAGAGAGGGTATGACAGAGAGAAGGAGTTAATGAAATAAACATATGAAAGGGGGAGGGTGACATCCATGTGAATATTTAAGGAAGAGACAGTAAGAGTAATGGAAATAAAAGAATGAGGGTGACAGCCTATTAAAAAGAAAGAGAGTTAGTGTATAGGATATATTAAACAATGTTAAGTTATAACATGTTGGCTTTTATCCCTTAGTCAAAACTTAGTGGGTGAAATATTTAATACCATGTTTAACCATGTGATTAGCCTAGTTAATTAGTTAGTTGTTAATATTAGTTAGTTGTTAATAGTAGTTAGTGTTTTAATTGTTAAATTGATTTAAGCATGTTAGCAATTTTGTAACTAATGATAGGGTAATAATATTAGTGTAAAAATAAGAGTATCAGGTTAGTTTAACACAATATAGACATCACCCTAGCCAGAGAACCTGATAAAATTAGATGAACCCAATTCAGGGATTAACTTGACGTTTTGACTATCTCGTAATAAATCTAATTCGGTGATTTGTTTAATCAAAACAGAGAACCGGAAGTACCAACACGTAGTACCTGTCCAGACGAACCCACGACAACCGATACCATCAGAAACATGCAAGTACAGTGTTTGTTTAGGCCACGTTTTAGGCCAATTTGAGTAGTAGCGTAAAAGAGACTAGGCGATGAAATGATAGTCGCCTAGACGACTGACCCGCCCCCCGGCGGCTGCGCCTAGATGTGTGCAATGATACGATTGGGGGCATGAGATTTAAATATTTGTAACCGCAAGCGCACGGTGTTGTAGTGTGGCTTGGGGGTCGAACTCAGGGAGGCGTGGATGTGCTTGTGTCAAAGAGGATCAAAATCACCCCATGGGCGAGCTAGCCCAGATCGAATGATGGGTTGTCACGGTAAAGGAATGCAAGGTATAGACAATATGAAGGAAAAACCCGGGACTTTGGTTTCTACCCTATCGAGCGACTCTCACCGATACGGCCTACGGGTAGGATAGCGATCGGAATTAGGGTCTAAAGGTGAGACGTTGCCTCTGAAAGTGGTACCGGCATCCCATGGGCCCGATATTCCGGTCGGTGCCCAGGATGATACGCCGGACTTCACGGGTTCGATCAGTGGGCACTCCCGTGTCTATTAACACTGATCGACTCCGGGAGCACTAAGCTCGCAATGATAACTCCCAACGTCTCATCCTGCCGCTCCCGCGCGCTAGGATTCGGCGTCTACGCTAAGGGCGTGAGCTATGGCTAGGGAGTCAACCGCCAAGTTTATTCCCCCTTGGCCCAACGGTCAAAGGCGGTCTTTTTCCTGTCGATGACAATAAAACACCCCGTGTAACCGTTAGATTCCTAATCCCTATCGATTTCCTAGCCCTATGGACGCATCGGGAAGAGCCCAGGAAGGGGTTTCCGCCAAAATCCCAGATTTGGGAACTACTCACACATATTTAGTAAAAAGAGATCTAAACAGAAATCGACCGTAAAAATCATGATCAGACAATAGAAATGCAATGGTAGTAAAGCAATTAAGATAATACTAAAGTTTGACAAAGATCTGAAAACTTACAAAAACTGGAAAATTACTACCGTCACGAAATGAAGAAAACAGCAAAAAATAACACACTCCCGAATCTGGGAAACCTAGGGTTCTATATATAGAAAACGACATCGCCCGATCATTGACAATTCAACCGATCGGGTGAACCGCTTCACAGAATTACAGCGCGATGAGGAACTTCACCCGGTCATCTTCACCCGGTCGGTTGACATATGAATGTGACCGGTTGGATCTTGGTGCCGTCGGGTGAGGAGGCCGGTTGAGCTGACCGTGTCTTGGCCTTTGAGATTCAGCTACAGGTGAACCGATCGGGTGAATGTCACCCGATCGGTTGGCAATTACAATAGAAATCCAGAGACTTGGGCCTTTTGAACCAGCCTGCAAACCGACCGGTTGACTTCTCGTGAGCTCCAAGCTGCGTCCGGGTGGTGCACGCGTGCATCACCCGATCGGTTGAAGATGATCAACCAATCGAGTGAGGGGCTGAAAGATGCAATCTTCGTCGTTTGACCCCCTGGATCATGCGTGACTCCTCTCGTTGCTCCGGGGACACATGATATCATCGTTTTATGCCCCATATGCCAGTAAACTCCTGCAAAATACGGAAAACACAGAAAAGTGAAAGAAAACAAGAAAACACGAGAAAACAAATATAAGCCGGCGGTAAAATACGGAAAAACACGGAAGAAAACGTGCGCAAATATATGAAATTTTACGCACGTCAAAATCCCCCAAGCTGAACTCTTCCTCGTCCTCGAGGAAGACGAGTGAGAGTAGGAGCTCGGAGAGGAAAAATAGAGAAAAAGAGAGAAAAAGAAAACTCTAAATCCTAGATAGCCCGTCAGGGCCAACAAAATCAAAAACGACACACCAAGCAAGCAAACGCCAAATCACATCACTAAACCAAGGAATACGAGTCCAGATAAGTGTCGTGGGCCCACGCGGTGAAGCGCGAGTGAGTATGGTCGTGCGCTAGCAGTCTGTGTCACTATCTACGATGTGCGATAAAGCTCGATATACACAAATCCAGGAAATGACCCAAATACCGATTCGAATTGAATAAAGCGGTGAATATATGTCACGCCCCGCTTCCCAAAACGACAGAGGCGAAGCGTGACTAAGGCCCACTTAGGCCGGAGCTGAAGAGCTCGGACCCAATAAGCGTCTGTAGGGGTACCATTTTAAAAGTTTCAGGTTCTTGCATTAATAAAGTTCGAAACAACAGAAAGTACAGAAAGGAAGTTGCATTCATTAAATTAGAGATATAATATCCAACGAGTACAAAGTCTAAAAAGGAGCCTAAGCATGGCACCAAAAGATTTAAAAGCAAACCTAAAAGCGGTAACCTCTGAAAGTGACGACTAAAAAGACCTCTAGGTCTGGTCCCCGTCGGGCACGTACTCTGGGTCGACGTCCTCGGCTCCTCGTACTCCAGTGAGTCTGCCTCGTCCACGGACTCTGGCTGAGCACCTGACGTACAGCACCCCAAAAGAAAGGAACTGTACGTCAGGTAAAGTCTACAAAAAGGGTTAGACTCTACTGCAAGTGTATCAACTTTTAGACAACGTTTTACTGGTTGATTAACATGCTGGGGTTATAACTGAGTAACAAACAGAAGTAACGCAGCAGGAAAGTAAAGCGCAACAAGTAGTAGTCGTAGCGTGTGCTACGAACTACGGGACTAACCTACAGGTGTCAAGACAAGACGGGACGTGACGGGACAAGACAAGACAGGACAAGTGAGACACGAAAGGGTTCATGCCTTACGGTTCGAGGGGGATCAGACCCTCTTACCGTGCGCATGCTCAACCCAACCCCAAACCCAGGAACTCAGGACAAGATTTACAGGGATCATTTCCGCTAGGGAAACATCCGAAACGCCCGAAGGCTTTTTGTGTAACAGGGATCACTTTCGCGGGGGAAAGCATCCGAAACGCCCGAAGGCTTTTTGGGTAACAGGGATCACTTCCGCTAGGAAAGCATCCGAAACGCCCGAAGGCTTTTTGGGTAACATGGATCACTTCCGCTAGGAAAGCATCCGAAACGCCCGAAGACTTTTTGTGTAACAGGACACGACATGACAAGTGTAGGGAGTTGTTATTCTAGGGTGTCCACACGCACGCACACACATGATAGCCCTACAATATCAAAAGTTGTTGTTGTCAGGCTCAGACTTCGTCGTCAAGTCTGAGCCGTCAGGAGTCGTCCCGGACGCTATCATTTCACGTCCGGTTCTATTTGTTCACAGTTAACAATTCTAACCAACTAGGGCCTAAGCACGGCCAAAAGTGCAAGTGGATACACTTGCCTGCGGTGGCGAGGGAGTCGTCTGTCCGGGGCGTCGCGTCCAGTCGTCGCGTCCGTGGTAGTCCGTCTGAAATAGTCATGGCGACGGTGTCAGGCCTCAATTTCATCAAATCCTATAAGGGTTCGTTTCTAGGTTATCGGGACTATCCAAATTGTCACAAGTCACGTTTTGATGTTTTATCAACCTAAATCGACTTCTATCCTATATGCACAGAAATAATCGTCCGATTGTCGATCCTTCCTACGGTGAGCAGCGTTTTACAGAAGCTGAAAGTAAATTTAGTTTGAGTTGACCAGTTTTAGTTAAGGTTCAGTTTGCTACAGTGTGGGTTTCACTACAAGTTAGGGGGAAAACCCAACCTGAATGATGATTTATCGTGAATCGGGCGTCGGGTCTGGGAACCGTGGCGGTGCTCGCGTCGCGATTCCAAATTTCGGAACGTCTCGTCACTTGGCTTTAGTGTTTGCAATGATAACTTATGATATTTCTCATCCAGCGAGAGCTGAAATCCCATCCACTTTCAGCTGTTGGAGCAACTTCACGATAAAACTTTCCCTTTGAAATGTTGGAAGCTTGGAAGCCATTTCCTCGTCAATAGTCACACTTAATGATGGATGTTGTCTTCGATTTCTGTAGTAAACTCTTGCACCATTCAACACATGGCCGCATACATCTATAAGGAAGACAAGCTTACGCATAATTGATTTTTTTGCAGTATCATACATTTTGTTTACAAGTAAAACCCTGATAGTCCAAAAAGTATTCCAATAATAAACCTCCTTAAACCTCAACCCGGGAACGACTACCGGCTCCGGCAACGGCAGCAAGGTAAGCAAAAATCGAGTTCTCCTTCACATCATCCGAAACCCGCCTGCTCAAAGAGGTCGACATAGAGCTTGGGATCGAAATTGGTAAAGCCCATCGACTTCAGGGCCTCCAATTGGAGGCGGACAAGGAAGGAGAGGAGCGGGGTCGAGGCCTTCGTGGGCTCCGCGGGGCACCGAACCGATGATGATGCGGCGGCGGAAGGCGCTGCAGACGGCAGCTTCACGACGAGGGCGTAGCGGTGGCGTAGCGGGCTGCAGTAAGCGGCGAAGGGCCGTCGCCGGCGGGAATGAGGGTGAGGGGATCACGGCGGAGTCGGGGGTCTCGCAGGCGGGGCCGTGGTCGCGGCGGTTCTCTGGCATCGTGCGGGGGCCGTGAGGCAGTACAACGGCGCTCGGGGGGAAAAGCCGCGGGCGGCGGACAGCGGAGATGCGGGAGGCGCTGAGCGGATGGCGGCCGCGAGGAGGATTTGCGGCGGTCGGAGGGGCTTCGCGGCGGCGCCGTGTGCGGGGTGCGCAACGATGGCCGGCGAGCTCGCGAAGGCCGGTGGCCGTGGAGAGGGGCCGTGCGGGCGGCGGAAGATGGCGACAGATCGGCGAGAAGCGCTGAGGGGGTGCCGGGTGAAGGTCGGGGTCCGCGAGGAAGACGACGGCGGATCGGGATCTCGGGGAGGCGCAGGCGGCAGAGATGGCGTTGAGGCTGCTGCAGCGGAGGCGAGCGGGTGGCGGAGGAAGCCGCGAGCTCCGAGGGGAGGAGGAGCACGGGGGATCGCGGGCTGAGGAAAGTCTCGGAGGGGGTGCGGTCGCGGCGGGATGCCGCTGGCAACGGAGGAGGGGGCTTTGCGGCTGTGCCGTGAGGGGGGGAGAGAGAGAGATGAGGGAGAGAATTTTGGGGATTTGTTTTAGGGGGAGGCCGGTGGCTGAGTTTTAGGGTTAGGGTTAGGTTAGGGTTTTATATAAATAGTACTAAAAATTTGCTATATAACATCTAGGGTTTAGCCAAAAAGTGTAGAGCCCAAAGAGATAGTGGGTGTAATTTTGGGGTAAGTCTAGGGGAGGTTAGAGGAACAGTTGAGGAAATATTTAAAACGATTTAAATAAGGGATTTAGCCAGATTTCGCCAGATGTGGCAGCAAGTTCGAAATTTGAATTTGATCGGGGCAAATCAACGGTCCTGATTTCTCCGGGCGATATCTTACAATCCAGGCGTCAGAAAACTAATCCGAAAATACCGGGGCGTTCGTGGAGACGAGACGCACAGATCCACAGAGCCCAATCGTGCGTAACGCCTACCAAAAATTTACGTAAAATTGGGAATGGCGTTTTGAGTCAAATGACTAAAACGCCCCTATCTTTTAAAGTCGTTTTGCGAGAAAACGAGCCGTGAAAGACGTTCCCAAAAATTACTATAAAATACAACACCCCGAAACGATCGCAATGGCATATCACATCGCATATACCGGAGCTCAGAAACAACCAAATAAAATACGTGCACGATAAAACACGTGCGCGCAGAAAATTACAAACGGTCGGAAAGCGGCTGTTACAATATATAGTTCAAGCATGCATGAGAATAGAGAGAGAATCGAAACATATCATGCGTCAGGGACTCCACAACTAGGGTTAAGGAAATCACACCACTATAGCCTAGATATTAGCTAAAAAGTTCCTAAGCCAAGTGTTTTCGAAACCATGGGGGTTGAGATGATGTGGAGAATAACACTCGGTGCAAATTCTCACCTTCCCTTTATTCTCGGCAAGTAGGAAAAGATTTTCACACGGGAATTTTTTTGGGTTTTAGGTATTTGTAAATTTTTTGGATTTTTGGCTATACAATTTTTTCTTTTTTTTCTTTTTGGGTTTTTCTTTTCTTTTCTCCCTTTTTTTTGGATTTTCAGGTTTTTGGCTATACACATGTGTACTCTCCCAAATGGGAGAATGGTACACGACGAGGGGATTTGCACCAAGTAAAAGAAAAAAGAAGTCGGAATCTAAACACTTGGGCAAAGGAAACTATTCTCGCTAAATAGAGCATGGGCTAAATGGGTTATCCTAGTCCTTAATTGTGGAACCCCGACACATGCGAAATGAAGCATACGATATATATAATCATGCATACAGAAACAGACAAGAGAAGCAAATACCGCATTATTCATATCGAAGCGTGATAATCTAGGGGTCATTCCTGGACAGGTATATAAAGTAAAATCACAAAGCAGAAGCACACCAAACAGCTAGGCACAACACATGACTCACAAAAAGCTAAGTGGACCCACGACGCGTGAAATGCAAGAGGACTCGATATCCTAGAGTTAGTGAATGTGATTATCGATGCTATGCTAGGTTTGTGTGATTTTATGGCAATTCATCATAGGGTTCATGTTGGATATGGAAGACGTTTGTACACCCTTGTGGGGGATGTACGAGGGAATACGGACCTCGAACGTCGCGTACACGAAGTCGTGTTCAAAGGGAATCTGTTCCCTTGCGGAGAGGATCTCTGAATGAATGGGAAAGTCGCATTATATATGCATAAGTGCATGCGACATATGGCTAATAAAGGGGGAATATCTTAAGCTTATGTTGTACCATGCATATGGTACAACTTAAGCTTATAATGTGCCATGTATCATGGTACACCTTAATTAAGTTGTTCCAAAGGAACAACTTACCCTAAAATAACTACCTTGGGGGCTATAAATAAGACCCAAGGGTAAGCCATTTCTTACACCTTTTGCATGGCATTCATGCATGCAACTTCATTCTAGCGAAGCTCTGCAGAAATCCTTTCTCTTCCTCTATCCAAATTCTTAATCTAAAATAGAGATTTAGATTGTGGATTAGTAGCCTTACTCCGTTCGTGAGAAGACTCGATCCGTCGTGGCGAATCCGAAGGCAAAGTTTCGAGACTACCGTTCCGCATACGCAAGCGTAAGTCTCAACTTTAATTATCGATCCTAACTCTGTTTTGGCAGGATCCTACATTGGTATCAGAGCCATACGGGTTCGCCCCGGTCAAACCACCGCCCCGTCGAAACTATGAACGAGTCGTTGTCTTTTTCACGAATGGGTCTCCTACCATTACGGATATGGTAGGAACGCTTCGTGACGGAGAGAACGCAGCGGTTGTTCTTTTCACGTTAGGGTCTCCTATCATTACGGATATGGTAGGAACTCTCCGTGACGGGAAGAACCGACCGTTCACGTAGTATGTTATTTTTCATTTTTGGCACACGGCCATTAGAAAATAACTAATTTCTCGACGAACGGGTGCTTCATCGATGAACGGGTGCTTCATCGAGGAAGATGATGGTAGTTATTTCCATCGGGTAAGATGAAATTTGGTGCATGTGCACCATGGCCAAATGGGCTATGAAGGTCATGCACCCCCCCTCCCCAGCGGAGGGGGTTGGCTACGGCCAATAACCACCGGCGACCACCCCATCAAGGGGGAGGAATGTGTGCGGCAACCCCAATCAAAGGGGATGGCCGGCCATGGCCAAAGGGGCCATGGCCGGCCAATGCCCAAAATGGCCTTGGCCATGACCGGCCATGGCCAAGCCATGGCCGGCCACGGCCAGGCCGGCAGTGGCCGGCCACGGCCTGCCGGCCTGGCCGGCCCTGGCAGAGGCCAGGGCCGGCCATGGCCGGCTGGGGCCGGCCCTAGCAGTGGCCAGGGCCGGCGCCCTGGCCTCGGCCAGGGCCGGGCCGGCCCTGGCAGAGGCCAGGGCCAATGCCCTGGCCTCGGCCAAGGCAGAGGCCCTGGCCGAGGGGCCAGGGCCCCTGGCCGGCCAGGGCAGAGGCCCTGGCCGGCCCTTGGCCAAGCCTCGGCCAGGGCAGAGGCCCTGGCCGGGAAGATGTTGCAGACCAAAATTGGTCGACCAATTTGGTGTTTTTTGTCGACCAATCCGACAGAAGGTCTGGGCCGACTGCAAACTTGCCAACTGACCCATACGGGGTGACAAAAGGCCTTGGTCAAACTCGAATGTGCCGATTAGCCCATACGGGGCTAACCACAGTGCCGACTAGTTCATACGGGACTAACGTTTTAATGAAGTTTTTTCATTGGGCTCTACTCCTTGAAGATTAGCCATAGTGCTCTACTTCATGCGAGATTAGCCGTAGTGCTCTACTCCTTGAAGATTAGCCGTAATGCTCTACTTCATGCGAGATTAGCCATGTCATTGTGCTCTACTCTACGGAGATTAGCCAATGAACTTATAACGTTGTGCTCTACTCTACGGAGATTAGCCAATGTGTTTTCAAATTTTTTAAAAAGGTATTTTCAAATAGGTTATGTCCCGTCCTTAATCGGGATAGCGCAATTTAGAATTCCAAGTCCTACCACGATCCAGCCATGGTTATCTAACCCATGGGTGTGTAGAACAGGTCTCGTGGCTTGGCAATTGTTGCGCTAAAATTCTTTGCGCTAACTCTCACCTATTCTATTTTGAAAGATATGTTTTTCAAAAGTATTTTTCCGCTGCTGGTACCATACGGGTATCATTTCTGATTTCTTTTTACTTGAGATAAGTAAGAGGGATGCTTTGAAAGTTACTTCTAGATGGTAGTTGGGAACGTAGTGAACTTCTCGATTCTAGAGTAACATTTCAACGCATCCAAGGAACTTATCAAGTGTTTAAAGAATCGAAACTTTATGCATAGAATTTTGATCGTGTTTTTCATTTTCTTTGCAGTTTTATGAATCGAATATGTCTACCGCTTCTAAGAACATAGTCGCAGAGCTTAACAAAGGTGAAAAGCTAAACGGCGACAATTATAAACTTTGGTCAATTAAAATCCAATATGTTTTGGAGGAGCAAGATGTGCTCAAAACACTCCAAAACATAATGGAAGAACCTGAGTTGGGCAATACGGCCCAACACAAGAGGGACCGGGAAGCTTATGATACTTGGACTCGAAAGAACAAAATAGCACGTATTACGTTACTGTCCGCCATGGACAATGACATAATGCGTCTATTTCGGGAATTCGACCTAGCCAAAGACATATGGTCTGAGCTAGAGATAAAGTTTGGTGGAACTTCGGTTACCAAACTCCGCTCCTTAAATATTCAATTTGATTCGTACAAGATGCGGCGAGATCATTCTATGAAAAAGCATCTCCGCCACATGGCGAATCTAATATCTGAATTAAAGGATGCGGGTGTTACGCTGTCTGACGAACAGCAGATCCAAGCAGTCATTCGTTCACTCCCAGATAGCTGGGATAACATGAAAATGCACCTCACTCATAATGAGTGCATTAAAACTTTAAGCGATGTATCGAAACACCTCGAACTCGAGGAAGAGCGGATTCAAGCCGCAAAACCAAGTGCAGAAGTGCACATGGCCGCTAGTTCCTCACATGGAGGAAATAATCGGAAGAATAAACGCTTAAGGTTTGTGAACGAACGAAAGCAACCGGAAACCTCAAAGAAGACTAAGAACAAAAAGTGGCAAAAGAATGTGCACTCAAAGAAGAAAAACTTGAAGAAGATCAAGTGCTTTAAGTGCAACAAGTACGGTCACTTCGCCCGTACGTGTACGGATGGAAGTGATAAGGTAACTTGTAGGGCTAGTTACATATGCGTTTCTAGTTCCATGTTTCTTGCTGAATCTAACTATTTTTGGTTGATTGATTCAGGGGCCACAGACCACGTAGCGAAGGACAGACGGTTCTTCGTAGAGTATCAAAAGATAACTCAAGGAACAAAGTGGATATACGTCGGCAACAACACACGTGTTGAATTCAAAGGCGTCGGAACATGCAAGCTAGTTCTCGACAACGGCCGGACTTTATTATTGCACGACGTCCTCTTTGCTCCAGATATTAGAAGAAATATCGTATCCGTGGTCATGTTAATGTCTTTAGATTATGAGTGGAGGTTCTATAAACAATATGTTGACCTTGTTTGTAATAATTCTTTGATTGGTTCTGGTAATGTTTGTAATGGATTAATTGTTTTAAACACAATGTATGATGATTCTTCTTCCATTAATGAAAGTTTTCATTTGATAAATGCTTCTAACTCTGAGTCTGAGATCATTTGTTGGCATGCAAGACTTGGTCATATTGGACCAACTAGAATGGATAGACTTGCCAAAAGTGGCTTGCTATCTAATGTTTCAAAAGTTGAAATGTCAACTTGCGAACATTGTCTTGTAGGGAAAACTTGTCGCAAGCCGTTTGGAACTGGCACAAGGGCCGAAGTTCCATTACAGCTTATCCATTCGAACATTTGCGGTCCAATGAATGTTAAGACAAGACGCGGGAAGTCCTATTTCATCACCTTCATTGATGATTTCACTCGTTTCGGTCACATATATTTGATTTCCCACAAACATGAAGCTTTAACTTGCTTCAAAAACTATATGAGTTTAGTGGAAAATCAACTAGATCGCAAGATAAAGGTCTTGCGAACCGATCGGGGTGGAGAATATCAATCAACGAGTTTTAAGGAACTCTGTGATGAAAAAGGCATAGTTCATCAAATAACTATGCCTTATACTCCACAACAAAATGGTGTTGCGGAAAGAAGAAATAGGACATTGATGGAAATGGTCCGATCAATGATGTCACAGGCAAATTTGCCTATCACCTTTTGGGGTGATGCATTATTGACGGCAGCGTTCATCTTAAACCGTGTACCCTCGAAGTCGGTAAGTTCTACTCCTTATGAGTTGTGGAACAATAGAACTCCAGACTTAAGCATTCTAAGACCTTGGGGTTGTGCCTCTTATGCACATTTATCCTCTCACAAATATGGCAAACTTGGGCCGCGTGGGAGGAAGTGTATCTTCATCCGATACGCTGAAAACTCCAAAGGATATGCTTTCGTCGGTCAAGAGGACAATGGGGGTCTTATAGAATTCGAATCGAGGGATGTTGTCTTCTTGGAAAATGAGTTTCCAAGACAGGGAGAGATAAGTCAAGACTTATCCTTGTTTGAGACTTGGGATCAAGAAGGATCGGAACGTTCGAGTGGGAGAATTCTTGGTGAAGAAGAAAATACGTTTCAAACTTCACCAATGGATGATACGAACGATACCAATCCTATTCCGAGTGGGAGTGATATTATTCCAAGTGGGAGTAATGTCATTCCACGTGGGAGTGATCAAACTCAAGCAAGACGTAGTAATCGAACGAGGCTAACACCTCTGAGATTTGAGGATGAGTTTCCTCAAACATTCATGACATTACTACAAGATGATGACGAACCTGCAAATTTAAACAGGCCGTCACATGCCCTGCTAAAGATAAATGGATAGCGGCAATGGAAGAAGAACTTCAATCCATGAAAACAAACCAAGTCTGGGACTTGGTTGATTTACCTAAGGGACGTAGAGCCATTGGGAACAAGTGGGTTCTCAAAATCAAGCATAAGGCTGATGGCTCCATCGAGAAATATAAAGCTCGCCTTGTTGCGAAAGGTTTCACGCAACAGGAAGGAATAGACTACGAAGAGACTTTCTCTCCTGTCGTGTGTTTACCTCCATTCGCTTAATTCTGGCAATGGTGGCTTGTTTGGACCTCGAGTTACATCAGATGGATGTAAAGACTGCTTTTCTTAACGGAGAACTAGATGAGGAGATCTACATGGAACAACCAAACAGGTTTGTACAAGAAGAAAACAAACATAAGGTTTGTAAACTTCGTAAATCCATATATGGTCTTAAACAATCCTCAAGGCAGTGGTATATGCGCTTTCAAGAAGTCGTTTTGTCGTATGGTTTCTCCATGCTCGACGAAGACAACTGCGTATATATTAAGAGGATTAAAAACAAGTATGTAATTATGTCTCTTTATGTAGATGACATACTTATAGCCAGAAATGATAAGCATCTTATCATGGATATCAAAGCTTGGCTTTCATCCGTCTTTGAGATGAAAGACATGGGTGAAGCTGCATATATCCTTGGGGTTAAGATCTCAAGGAATCGTTCCAAGAAACTTCTTTCTCTCTCTCAAGAGACATATATAAAGAAAGTTTTAGAACGGTTTAATATGCAGGACTGCAAGCCAATTGATACTCCAATAAGCAAAGGCGAGGGTCTATGTTTGGAAATGTGTCCCAAAGATCCAAAAGAAAAGAAAGCTATGGAAAAAGTTCCATACTCCATTGCTGTCGGGAGTCTGATGTACGCCATGATGTGTACCAGACCGGACATTTGCTATGCTGTTGGTATGGTAAGCCGTTACCAATCCAACCCAGGACAAGCACACTGGAAAGCGGTTAAGAGGATATTAAGATACCTCAAAGGGACTGCGGACTATGCGTTATGCTATCAAGGCAATACCTTGAGACTCGAAGGCTATACCGATGCTGATTGGGCGGGTGATCTCGACGAGCGAAGATCTACCTCAGGCTTTGTTTACTTGCTCGGGAATGGTGCAATATCCTGGAGCAGCAAGAAGCAAACCTGCATCGCCTTATCAACCATGGAAGCCGAATTCGTAGCATTCAGCATGGCGGTCCAAGAAGCTGTTTGGCTTAGGAAATTCTTAGACAGGCTGACGAATGCTTCTGACTCGAGCACTGTTCCCATATACAGTGATAGTCAAGCTTCGATTGCTTACGTCAAAGATCCTAAATTTCATTGTAAGACCAAACACATTGACATTCGATTCAAGTTTGCGAAGGACTATGACAAACGGAAGGAAGTAGACATAGGATACATATCCACGCATGAGATGATAGCGGATCCCCTTACTAAGGCGATCCCCAGAGATGTGTTTTTTAAACACTTATCATCTATGGGAATGCGTAGGTGCTGAGCTGTATCATGTAATATTTCCCATGTCTATAGAAGATCAAAGTTTAATTTGCATACAAGTTTCTTACAAATGATTTTATGTACACTTGTGTTTAAGTCTCAGCTATTTTATTGTGTGTATGTCGGACAGATTAAGGTTGGCTCTCTCACATGAGCAACCGCCTTATCTTATCAGATGGATAAGATAGAGATGAGACTAGTTTAAAGTCAAAATCATTAAATGATTTAGAGTCGTGACTTAAACAAGATAGTCGAATGAAAGATCTGCATCATATGGATGCTTACAAAAGATCTGAGATCTGTATCACAAGGATATTTGAAAGAGATCTCATAGGATTTTAAATCCTATCTGTCATATGCAGGATGAGAGTCCGTGAATATTTCACGAGTAGTAAGGGGACTCAAAAAGATAGGCACTGTGGTGTCTGATCTTTTCATCCGTACAACATCATTAAGACATACTCTCCCTGGGAAAGGAGTGATGTTGTAATACGTGTTCATACCACGTATGCATTTCGACCACTGAGTTAGTAGCAATAGTGTTTGCTATTATGTGAGACTCAAAGGCCATACGGGTCTTAACTCTTACCCTCAAGGACTCCAATTGGTTCCTTTAGATTTGACGAGATGATCGCTATCTTAGCGTGTTGCTAATGGGCTATGATAATTCGGCTCGGCGGGGCACGTTAGAAAAGCGAATCAAGTCAAGATCAGAAGGTTCGTAAGAAGAGGAAGATTGATTTCATATTCGCATTTGGACTTTAATGATTCAAAGCTGGCCAGCCAATTGTAATCCAGATGGGATTCAATTGTTGAATATAAAGTATAAGAAATGTGAAGAAATAATCTAGGGTAAAGCATGCGTTGAACTACTCAACTTTGCACCTTCGAGGTCGTTGTGTATCTCTAACAAGTGCACAAAAACAGACTCTACGCGCATGACGGTCGCACGGTCTATTTCTCGGTATGATAGATGAAAGAACTAAGGGAAAGACGTTCTCTTACAATCCCCTCAAGTGTGAGTGGGAGATGTTGGATATGGAAGACGTTTGTACACCCTTGTGGGGGATGTACGAGGGAATACGGACCTCGAACGTCGCGTACACGAAGTCGTGTTCAAAGGGAATCTGTTCCCTTGCGGAGATGATCTCTGAATGAATGGGAAAGTCGCATTATATATGCATAAGTGCATGCGACATATGGCTAATAAAGGGGGAATATCTTAAGCTTATGTTGTACCATGCATATGGTACAACTTAAGCTTATAATGTGCCATGTATCATGGTACACCTTAATTAAGTTGTTCCAAAGGAACAACTTACCCTAAAATAACTACCTTAGGGGCTATAAATAAGACCCAAGGGTAAGCCATTTCTTACACCTTTTGCATGGCATTCATGCATGCAACTTCATTCTAGCGAAGCTCTGCAGAAATCCTTTCTCTTCCTCTATCCAAGTTCTTAATCTAAAATAGAGATTTAGATTGTGGATTAGTAGCCTTACTCCATTCGTGAGAAGACTCGATCCGTCGTGGCGAATCCGAAGGCAAAGTTCCGAGACTACCGTTCCGCATACGCAAGCGTAAGTCTCAACTTTAATTATCGATCCTAACTCTGTTTTGGCAGGATCCTACAGTTCATCTCTAGGAGAAAGAGATAAAAAGAAGAAAAGAAAAATTAAAAACACGATGAAAACGACACAAAAATGAAAAAGAAAGACTCAAATGACGCACAAAGTGCGACTCCCCCAAGCTGAAGCTTGCATTGCCCTCAATGCAATAAGAGTGAATACGGGAGGGCAATGAAAATGGGGGGGGGGAATACGCACAGACACAAAAAGACACGAAAAACAAGAAAAACACAGATACGAAAATGAAAATAAAGAAAAATCAAAATCAAACCACACGACATAAAAAATAGAAAGGAAAGAAAGAAAATGATACGACATGACAAAAAGTAAAACAAGCACACACACACACACAAAGAAAACAAAACACGACAACACAGCAAAATAGACTTCCCCCAAGCTAGACGTGACAATGCTAGCAATGAAATATGATCGTGAAAGTGCAGAGATATGCAGGGGGGAATGTCAAAAAAACAAAGTGAAAGGAAATAGAAATAAAAAAGGAAGCGGTTCGACACGTGAATGGGTCCTCCCCCTAGCAGTGGTAAAGCAGGGCCACGCAAAGATAGATGGGCACATAAAAATAGGGGGGACAAAAGCGGGATGGGAAAATATCAAGCAGAGGCACCACCCTCTGGGGGTGGTGATGGGGGCCTGTGCAGGGGACCAGTAGTGGTGGGGGTGGGATGTGAAGCTCGGAGACACCGGGTGGGTCAGTGCGAATGTGGCGAATGAAGCTTTGAAGAAAGGGTAGGTCTCAGTCGACGGACTCCTGAGTTATCTGATCACCATGTCCAGCTAGGAGGATCATGGCTGTGAATCAGTCGGATTGGTCGTCGTCTTGGAATGACGCCCCAAATTCGGCATCGCCAATGTAAGCGGGGGAAGTGGTGTGTGGGGTGGTAGATGAATTGGTGGTGGTGGATTGAGCGGGGGGTTGTGTGCGACGAGCGCGACGGGTGGGCCTAGGGTTAGAAGAGCTGGCGTCGGTGGGCTTAGCACGGTGAGGAGGCATTTTGCAAGAGTCGTGTGTGTGCGTGTGTGCGTGCGTGTGTGTGTGTGTGTGTGTGTGTGTGTGTGTGTGTGTGTGTGTGTGTGTGTGTGTGTGTGTGTGTGTGTGTGTGCAAAATACGATGAATAAACACAAACACGGCCAACGAGCAAAATGAAATATTTAGGGCAGAATAAAAATTGAGCTAAGGAGCGAGTTTACCCAAATGAGATGAAGATCGTTGCTCGTAGATGTCCCAATGCTACTCGACAGGAGCACGTGTGAAGCCGCGGCAAATTCTTCCAGCAAGTTTCAAAAATGGGGGAATATGTAAAAGTTAGGGTTTTGTGTGCGGGTGAAGTCGAGGGAGATGGGGGGAAATCGATTGAGAGATTGGTAGGGAGCGGGGGGGAAGATCGATTTGGGTTTATCAAAGGGAAGAACGAGGCCAGGCGAAAGTGGAGAAGGCGAAATGTCAATAGGAATTTCGAAACTGGCGAGGGCAGAACGAACGGGCGGAGGGCGATATATATATGATTTTAAGTCGAACCGATCGGGTGAAAAGTCACCCGATCGGTTGGCCTTTAGGTCGAAATTGTTGCAGGAAGAAATGCTACAGGCGAACCGGTCGGGTGATAATTCACCCAATCAGTTGGCCGCTCCACAGATTTTCCCGAAAGTTTAGGGTTTCTCACCCGGTCCCTCAACCGGTCTCGCTTCTTGTCACCCGGTCGGTTGACAAATCCCTGAAATTTTCCCAAGAGTTTCCCCAGGACACCCGGTCTGCCAACCGGTCTCTTCTTTCTCCACCCAGTCGGTTCATTTAGTTACTGATACGACTGTTAGCTGATACATCCCAACCGATCGGGTGAGTTATCACCCGATCGGTTGGGGCCTTGTTTTCTGCAAAAACCCAAAAATCGCCTAAGTTCCACGACGTAAGTTCTTGCGGCTGGATTTATTTATAAAAATAGATAAAATAAAGTTAAGAAAAAGTCCTAAAAAGCGGAAGTAAAAGTTTAGAGCATGGGTTGCCTCCCATGAAGCGCTTTTGTTTAACGTCGTTTAGCTCGACGCCCGTTGATGATGTTTATGGTGGGCGATACGGGTGATGCTCAAAATCCGGCATCTCTTCAACTCCAGAGCTTGTGGCTATTGGTGTAGTCGGTGGCTGTAAGAAGATTTGCTCAACTACCCTCCCTTTGTCGACAGGATCCGGGGGCTTCTCCCTCAAATTGGCTTCTACCGCCATCTTTTTCAGGATCCGGACCTCATCACCGGTGAGGTCCATGTGTTCTTTCCCTTTTCTCCTTGTAGGAGGAGACTTAGGGAATCCGGGAGGGGTCACACTTCACGCGACCGCCTCATTAGCAACTTCATTCTTTGGGGAGCCAACTTGCTCTCCAAGGTCCCCCAAGCTATCGGGGGGATTCCTCGAGAGTACTTTCCAGGCACTTGTTTCAACAGCTCTATCTTCTTCGTTCTCCAGCATACTGATACTAGGATCGTCCGGGGGGTTTGGATGCTTCATCGACAAGCCTAAGTCAAATTCGACTCTTTCTTGATCCACATTGAGGGAAAGCTTCCCATTCTTCACGTCTATCAAAACTCCGGCGGTTGCCATAAAGGGCCGTCCAAGGATAATAGGGGTATGCTTGTCTTCCGGCATGTCCATCACCACAAAATCAACTGGTACTTGTACTCCTCTCACATCGACGGGGAGGTCGTCCACTACTCCCACCAAGTACTTGACTGAATGATCAGCAAGTTGTAATGTCATGCCGGTGGGCTCTAAGTCTCCCATCCCTATTCTCTTGTACAGTGATAGGGGCATTAAGCTGACGCTCGCTCCTAGATTGATGAGCGCCCTCTGGATTTGCACTTCCCCAATAGAGCAAGGGATGGAGAAACTTCCTAGGTCCTTAAGCTTGGGTGGATTTGCGCGATGAATGAGGGCGCTGCACTCCGCCGTTAACACGACCTTCTCTTTCCTAGATCCCCGAGTCACCAAGTCTTTCAGAAATTTGGCATATGAGGGGATTGTCTCGATGGCCTCGAGGAAGGGGATTTGTAAGCTCAGATCTTTCACCATGGCGAAGAATTTTCCATACTTCTCATTAATTTTGGCTTTGGCAAGCCGTTGTGGGAAAGGCACAACGGGCTTGAATACTCTTAGGTTCCCTTTCTCATCCTTTTTCTTCTCCTCTCTATAAACTCCCTCCGGAGTAGTTGGCTTGGGCAACGAAGTACCGTCGTCATTTAATTTCTCAGTTGGTCGTTCCACGACCAACGGTGCTTTCGGTCCTTTGGGAGGCTCTCTCGTAGGTATTTGCGTTCCGCTCCTCAAGACGATGGCAGACACGTTCTTATGCTCATGCGTGAGTGCCAAGGTCCGATTTACCCCCCTCAGGTTCACCTCAGGCTGTGGCGGTAATAAATTCTGCGGTCTCTGAAGGTTCGCCACTTGCAACCCCAGCTGGGTCACCTGATCAGTGAGGACTCTTTGTCCCATCTCTAGCTTCAGATTTATCTTCTCCTGATTGGCGATGTATTGAGTCAGGAGGGACTCAACCGGAGAAATGGCCCTCTGCTGGCCGTATTGTTACTGGGTGGGCTGCTGATTCCTAGGAGCATACTGTTGATACTGTTGTGGAGGTTGTTGCTGCTGAAATTGCTGCTGCTGAAACTGCTGCTGGGGCCTAGCCGGCTGATATATCTGCTGTTGTTGCTGAGCTCGCTGTTGATAAGGCGCTCGGTAGCTAAGGTTGGGATGATTCCGGTTGTTGGGAGAGTAGGCCGGGTTGGAGTTGGTTCATGGTGGAAAAGGCGCATTCCCTGTAGGATTGTAAAATAATGCGCTCGCCTGATCCAACGGTGGTGAGATGTCACCACCGTCGAACTCTCCAAAAACTTTGGATTCTACCGCAGCAATCTGTTGTGTACCGGTGCCACCAGCGCCTACCATCAATGCGGAGATCTGGGTCGACAGTAAGTCAAACTTGCTTGACAATTTGTTGACGTCCTCGACTCTATGGATGCCCCCAGATCTAGGTGTGGCTCTCTCGGCACACCACCGTTCATTGTTGGATGCCATATTTTCAAGAATCTGTCCGGCATCTTCTTCGCTTCTCGACATAAAGGACCCTTCAGCCGTGGCGTCCATGGAAGATTTTAAATCGTCCCTCAACCCATTATAAGACAGATTTATGATCTGCCACTTGGGGAGCTCATGGTGGGGACATCTTCTTTGCATCTCCTTGTATCTTGTCCAAGCCTCATGCAAGGACTCGTGGCTGGCCTGGGAGAAGGAGGAGATCTCCCTCCTCAGCTTCATGGTCTTCCCCGGGGGAAAGAACTTCGTCAGGAAAGCATTTGAGAGCTTCTCCCAGGTGTTGAATGTATTCGGGTCCTTCCCCCTAAGCCACAGTTTGGCCTTATCTCGCAAGGAGAAGGGGAACAGCTTCAGTCGGATCGCCTCAGTTGTGACACCGTTTATCCGGAAGGTGTCACATTTCTCCAAGAAGGAGTCTAAATGCTCAATCGGGCTCTCCATGGGTGCACCTGAAAATTGATCCTGCTGGATCCACGTCACCAAAGATGGCTTAAGCTCGAAGCTTTGGGCCGTAATAGCTGGAGGACGGATGGCAGAGGTGGACTCGATAGATGGCATCGAGTACTCCAGCAGAGACTTGTGAGGTGGGGTGTTCTCCCCATGGCTTCAGGATCCTCTCTTCTTCGCTTCTCGGCGGCCAAACGCCTTAGGGTGGCGTTTATCTCTAGATCAACGGGGATCAAGTCGTTGAGACTTCTTGAACTCCTACGCATGAAAAACAACAAACACCCGTGAAGCGAAAAGTGGGAAAGAAACAGATAAGATAAGAAATAAAAATAAAAATAAAAATAAAAATAAGAAAATAAAAAGGAAAAAGAAGAATGCGAAAATTATCACGAGGTAGGGATGAGAGCTAGACACTAGGGTTCATGAAATCCTAAAATAACAAGCACGTTGCCTCCCCAGCAACGGCGCCATAAACTTGACCCGCCCCCCGGCGGCTGCGCGCTAGATGTGTGCAATGATACGATTGGGGGCGTGAGATTTAAATATTTGTAACCGCAAGCGCACGGTGTTGTAGTGTGGCTTGGGGGTCGAACTCAGGGAGGCGTGGATGTGCTTGTGTCAAAGAGGATCAAAATCACCCCATGGGCGAGCTAGCCCAGATCGAATGATGGGTTGTCACTATAAAGGAATGCAAGGTATAGACAATATGAAGGAAAAACCCGGGACTTTGGTTTCTACCCTATCGAGCGACTCTCGCCGATACGGCCTACGGGTAGGATAGCGATCGGAATTAGGGTCTAAAGGTGAGACGTTGCCTCTGAAAGTGGTACCGGCATCCCATGGGCCCGATATTCCGGTCGGTGCCCAGGATGATACGCCGGACTTCCCGGGTTCGATCAGTGGGCACTCACGTGTCTATTAACACTGATCGACTCCGGGAGCACTAAGCTCGCAACGATAACTCCCAACGTCTCATCATGTCGCTCACATGCGCTAGGATTCGGTGTCTACGCTAAGGGCGTGAGCTATGGCTAGGGAGTCAACCGCCAAGTTTATTCCCCCTTGGCCCAACGGTCAAAGGCGGTCTTTTTCCCGCCGATGACAATAAAACACCCCGCGTAACCGTTAGATTCCTAATCCCTATCGATTTCCTAGCCCTATGGACGCATCGGGAAGAGCCCACGAAGGGGTTTCCGCCAAAATCCCAGATTTGGGAACTACTCACACATATTTAGTAAAAAGCGATCTAAACAGAAATCGACCGTAAAAATCATGATCAGACAATAGAAATGCAATGGTAGTAAATCAATTAAGATAATACTAAAGTTTGACAAAGATCTGAAAACTTACAAAAACTGGAAAATTACTGCCGTCACGAAATGAAGAAAACAGCAAAAAATAACCCACTCCCGAATCTGGGAAACCTAGGGTTCTATATATAGAAAACGACATCGCCCGATCGGTTGACAAGTCAACCGATCGGGTGAACCGCTTCACAGAATTACAGCGCGATGCGAAACTTCACCCGGTCATCTTCACCCGGTCGGTTGACATATGAATGTGACCGGTTGGATCTTGGTGCCGTCGGGTGAGGAGGCCGGTTGAGCTGACCGTGTCTTGGCCTTTGAGATTCAGCTACAGGTGAACCGATCGGGTGAATGTCACCCGATCCGTTGGCAATTACAGTAGAAATCCAGAGACTTGGGCCTTTTAAACCGGCCTGTGTACCGACCGGTTGACTTCTCGTAAGCTCCAAGCTGCGTCAGGGTGGTGCATGCGTGCATCACCCGATCGGTTGAAGATGATCAACCAATCGGGTGAGGGGCTGAAAGATGCAATCTTCGTCGTTTGACCCCCTGGATCACGCGTGGCTCCTCCCGTTGCTCCGGGGACACATGATATCATTGTTTTATGCCCCATATGCCAGTAAACTCATGCAAAATACGGAAAACACGGAAAAGTGAAAGAAAACAACAAAACACGAGAAAATGAATATAAGACGGCGGTAAAATACGGAAAAACACGGAAGAAAACATGCGCAAATATATGAAATATAAACGCACGTCAACGACTTATTTTGATCTAGCTTGACAACAAAGCTAGATCCGGCACCATCATTATGCTATCATTTCATGCTTCCTGTCACGTTTACTTTCAATTAACTGTACGGACTCTTATCTGCATCTTGCCATGTCATTTCATGCATCAAATTGTCATCATGATTGTGTAGCACACGCTACAATAAAAATTGTTAACTATTGATGCTAGGCACCTGCTTTGCGGGCACAACCCTATGCCAAACCAAAAACACTTCCTGGCTTGTGATCCAGAAGCGAGCTCTGTGCGTTGGTGAAACCAACGCTCAATACACATGGAGGGGTAGAGTTAAATGGTCGCTTGGCGTAGAAGTGAGCCCGTAAAGCCACTTCAGCCAAAAGACGGAAACTCTGTACACAAAGTGATAAATTAGTGATCCGTGAATCGTGAAATAGTGTTTGCGTAGCTTTCTGCTACGACGTGCTTGCTTGTTATCATCATGTTTATTTAATTGTTGCACTCTTTAAATGCCATATCATATCATCATGTTAGAAATGCTAGTCGTATTACTCTTATTTAATTCTTTCTCAAAAGTCCTCCATTTTCCTTTGGGAGACTTTTACTGACATGTGCCCTCTTCTCTTGGGTGTCACATGTCAGGTCCCGAGTCAGAGTTAGTTGCAAAGGACGAGCAGTACGCAGACGTTGGTTTCGAGGTTCCTGCAGAGACTGAGTTTGAGGATACTATTGACCAGTCCTAGACTCACTTGGAGACTTTCCTTAGTTGTTGTTGCTTTTGGAACTTGCTGTTAGGTTTCGGTGCGTAGCACCTATCTCTCTCTCTGTTTATGTTTCGGCCATGCTTTAGGCCTTTGTTCAGACGATGTACTTTTGTGACTTTTCTTTGTGATGTTGGAATATTTGTTGGATGTTGTTGGTGGATATTTCTATGTCTTCTTTCTATTTATCATCGTTGTTGTTCCGTCGCATTGCAAGAACCTGCAAATTTGTATCATTCACAGACTCTTATCGGACTGCAGCTTCACAGTTCCAATTCCGAGCGGACCTCCTCACGTCTCGCCTTCCATATTTGGGGAACGGGACGTGACATGTTTTAGTGGTGGCCCATGTAGGTCCTCTTTGCATCTGCAAAATATCGGAACAACAATAATGATAATAATATCCATTTAAATATTCGGAACATTCAAGTCAAATTGAATCTAATCTGAACGTTTTTCCTTGTCTTAGATGGCTGGGAGACGTATTACCCGAGCTGTGATGGGGCCTAATTAGTCCGTGCAGTTTAAGAGGCCAGGTGGGCCTAGTCAGAAGATGTCATTTTTGCGGCAGGACTGGCCATGTGAAGGAGCAGAGCAGGAGGTTTCTGGTCCAGTGCTTACTTTGTGGCGACGCTAAGCATTCAGTGAAGGATTGCCCGCTTACCAGTCGGTAGTAGCAAGCACCAGTAGCTAGGCCTAGTCAGGAAGAGTGCTATCATTGTGGCAAGGCTGGTCACGTGTAGGAGCAGTGCAGGAAGTTGCTGGGCCAGTGCTTGATTTGTGGCAACTCTTCGCATACCTTGAAGGGTTGCCCGCGTGCTAAGCAGAACATCGCAGCAGAGAGCACCAATAACTACCGATTGTGGAGCGCCCCTTATATCTCAGGAGCAGGCTTTTCAACAGGCAGATCAGCCTATGGAACAAGCTTGCACGATGACTGCAGTAGAGGTTGAGACTGAGGACGGAGTTATTGCAGGTAACCCTCAGACTAGTCTTTACTTTTCATTAGTTGAACATGCATGTTAGATTGGATCTTGTTTGCTAGAATAGGTTTTGATTGCTAGTTGTTTGTTAGGGATTATTCTTGTTTGTGCTTGTCCCACTCGGGTTCTCTTCGACTCTGGTGCATCCATGTGCATCTTATCCCGGAGTTTCGTGGACAAGCATTCTCTGTCGATTTCCCCTCTTTCCAAGAGTTGGAATATCGCTACGGGGAATGGTATGATCTCGGTATCTCTTGGTTGTCAATCTTGTCCCCTGGTTATCTGTGGACTCGAGCTTTTTGCCGATTTTATCGTCCACGACATTACCAATTATGGCGCCGTTCTCGGGATGGATTGGCTTAGTTGTTTCTTCGCTACGATTGACTGTCGATGGAAGAAAGTGGTGTTTGAGATTCCTGGTTATCCGACTTACGAGTTCAGTAGCGGTAGCAGTTCGCTTGGGCCTGTCAGGTTCTGGGCCATGCCTGTGGTGGAGCGTGTGGATATGCAGATGGAGGTGAGTAAACCAGCTGTAATGAGAGATTTCGATGATGTCTTCCCCGAGGAGTTATCAGGACTGTCGCCCAATCGAGCTCTTGAATTCTCGATTGATCTTATCCGGGAGCGTCGCCATTTCGAAAGCACCATACCGTATGCCTCCGGCAGAGTTGGAGGAGCTACGTAGACAATTGGATGAGCTTTTGTAGAAGGGTTATATCCATCTGAGTGTGTCTCCGTGGGGAGCACCTATTCTGCTGGTGAAGAAGAAGGATGGTTCGCGTCGGATGTGCATGGACTACAGAGAGTTGAATGTCGTCACTATCAAGAACAAGTATCCATTGCCGTGGATAGACGACATTTTAGATCAGCTTGGAGGATCGAGTGTATTCTCTAAACTGGATCTCAGGAGCGGATATCACTAGCTGAGGGTGAAGAAGGATGATGTGCAGAAGACACCGTTCAGAACGAAGTATAGACACTACGAGTTCGTGGTTATGCCTTTCGGTGTGACCAACACACCCACAGTTTTCATGAACCTGATGAACCTGATATTTTACGACTTCTTAGATAAGTTCGTCATTATCTTTATTGACGACATCTTGATCTATTCGAAGTCGGAAGAGGAGCATGCTGAGCACTTGAGGACAGTTCTGGCGAGTTTGAGGAAGCATCGTTTATATGCGAAGTATTCCAAGTGCGAGTTTTGGATGGATAGAGTTGCCTTTCTGGGACATGTGGTATCAGGAGATGGCATAGCCGTGGATCCCGAGAAGATCAAGACTATCAAAGAGTGGCCGATTTCACAGACAGCGTCTGAGATCAGGAGTTTTCTTGGGCTAGCAGGATATTATCGGTGCTTCATCAAGGATTTCTCTTGGATTACCGAGCCGATGACTAGACCGACGAGGAAGGATAAACCGTTTGTTTGGTCCGATGCTTATGAGGAGGTTTTTTTCTATTCTGAAGGAGAGATTGACGTCTGCACCTGTTCTAGCTGTGCCCAATCGGAGTGGAGGTTTCGAGATCTTTTGCGATGCTTTTGGCAAAGATCTCGGATGCGTTTTGCATCAGCATGGCGTATGATTGCGTACGCTTCTCGGCAGCTTAAGGCTCATGAGAAGAACTACCCGACTCACGATTTGGAGTTGGCTGCCGTCGTATTTATGGTCAAGATTTGGATGCATTTCTTACTGAGTGAGAAGGTGAAGATTTTCACTGATCACAAAAGCTTGAAATATATCTTTACGCAGAAGGAGCTCAACATGCGACAGCGTCGATGGTTGGAGCTCATGGCAGATTACGAGATCGATTTGCAGTACCATCCTGGTAAGGTGAATGTGGTTCCTGATGCGCTGAGCAGACTTCCAGTGGTTATGATGTTGACTTCACAGTGGAGGTTGCAGCAGGATTTCTGTGAGTCAGGTATTGAGATTGTGCTTCCTAGGGAGGTTTTGTTGTTGATGTATATGCAGATACAATCGACGATCATGGATCGGATCAAGGCAAGTCAGGCTGGAGATCCGAAACTGAGGAAGACCCATGAGCATGTTGAAGCCGATTTGTGGACTGACTTTCTGATTCATGAGGATGGCTCGCTGAGGTATGGAGCCAGAGTTTGTGTGCCAGCTGGAGATATTGGAGAGGAGTTGCTTGTTGAGGCACATAGTTTGCCGTATTCTATACATCCTGGTGGCACTAAGATGTACAATGATCTTTGACAGAATTTCTGGTTGCATGGGATGAAGAGAAGTGTGGCATGTAGCGTTGCCAAGTGCCTCGTGTGTCAGCAAGTGAAGGCTGAACATCATCGCACTACTGGACTACTACAACCTCTGTCAATTCTAGAATGGAAGTGACAACATATCACGATGGACTTCATGACTGGCTTACCTCGGAGCACCAAGCAGAATGGCACGATCTGGGTCATCGTTGATCGATTGATCAAGTCCGCGCACTTTATACCTTTCCAAGTTGGGCAATCCACGGAGATATTAGCAAGGAAGTATATGGAGAGATCGTGCATTTACATGGAGTCCCTATGACATTGTATCAGATCATGATACATGATTCACATCTCAGTTCTGGAAAAGTCTACAGACCAATCTGGGTACCAGCCTGAAGTTCAGTACTGCGTATAACCCGTAGACAGATGGCCAGTCAGAGCGTACCATTCAGATCTTGGAGGATATGCTGAGAGCATGCATGTTGGATCTCAAGGATTCATAGGAGGATCATCTGCACCTGGTGGAGTTTTCTTACAATAATAGCTATCAAGCGAGCATTGGCATGGCGCCTTTTGCTGCTCTCTACAGGAGGAAATGTCGATCGCCACTGAGTTGGGATGACATAGGTGATAGAGAGCTCTTGGAAACAGAAATGATAGTGGAAGCAGTTGATGTTGTGTTAGATATCAGAGACAAGATTTGGATCACCCAGGACCGTTATAAGCATTGGACAGATGCTAAACGGCGTCCTTTGGAATTTCAGCCGGGGAATCATGTGTTTCTGAAGATCTCACCAAATCAAAGAGTGGTCCGATTTGGGAAGAGAGTCAAGTTTAGTCCGAGATATATTGGACCGAGAAGTAGCATATAGCTTTGCCACCATCCTTAGAGGGAGTTCATGACGTCTTTCATGTGTCCCAGCGCCGTCGTTATATCAGCGACCATTCTCATGTTGTGGACTACTCGAAGATTACAGTTCGACCAAATCTGACGTACGAACAGCAACCTGTGGAGATCCTAGATCGACGTCAGAAAGTCTTCAGGAACAGGACTGTTGATCTAGTCAGAGTGATGTGGTGTCACGACTCGCCAGGAGTGTCTACCTGGGAGCGGGAAGACGAGATACGAGAGTGTTATCCATATTTGTTTCCTGCTCATTAGTTGATAATAATTCCGAGGACGGAATTTTTCCTAAGGTGGGTAGAATGTACCGGCCAGTATTTTTAGACATGTTTTCGATTGTGTGTATCGGTAATTTTCTTCAGTCATCCAGATAACTTTTCGTCCGTACCTGTCGACGCGAGCGTGTCTCTGTTTTCATTTTTACCGTGTCACAATTATTTACCATCACGTTTAACTAAAATAGTTCAACTTAATTATCGTGCTAATTACCAATTGCTAATCACTTTAATTATTTCACTAATTACTTTATTTTTCACCACCACTTTAATTAGTTTACTAATTACTTCTTGCTACTTTAAAAATTACGTTTAAATCCATAATTACGTAATTACGTTAACCCCTACCTAAACGACAACACACACGTTGATTGAATCAGATCCCTTCCCCCTCACAATTTGTCAAGATAACATTCAATTTCGTTTAGGCAAAACAAGCACGTCTCTTCAAACACATTGGTCTAAAGTTACAATAACTTCCATCCTAATCAAATTAAATTGGGTTTGACAAATGGAAAGTGTGTCTCCCTTGCTCATCTTCTTAAGCCAGACAGCTCCCCCTGCTAAACCAATCTGCAAATCCCCCACCTTCATCACAACTGCAACCTCAAACTCATCAATCTGTTCATCCTTCTTCAAACCATTTCCCAAAACTCCCTGATCAAACAAATCAACCAACAAACTTCAAATCAGCCCCAACAAAACCTAAGATCAACCAGCAAACAATTTCACAAACAATCAGCCCCAAATTTCAGAAATCGCCAATTTCAGATCCAAATCCAAACAATTTCATATCAACCCATTTGAAATCAACAACACCCAAATCTAAAAACAATTTCAGATCCAAAATCAGAAAACAAACCCAAAGAAAAGCCAATTTCAGGAATCAAACCACAACAAACTTCAAACCCTTCCTCCTTTCTCTTCCTCTTCCCGACCACCACCAGTGCCGCCCCTCCAGCCGACGCTGACCGCCGAACTGGGCCACCCGCCGCAGGCCAACAGCGCCCCCAGGCGCAGCTGCACCGTGCGCCACCCGAGGAGCGCGCCGCCGGCCGTCCTCCCTCCTTCCCCCGTCGTCGCGCGAGGTGAGTCCTCCTCCCTTTTTGTTTTTCGAGTGAGCCCCTCCATTGCTTGTCTGCCTGCAAACTTGATAAAAAAAGGGAGGGGGAACAGAAGATGAAATAAGAGAGAAAGAGACAGATGCTGAGAAAGAAAAGAAAGAGAGAGGGTATGACAGAAAGAAGGAGTGAATGAAATAAAGATATGAAAGGGGGAGGGTGACAGCCATGTGAATATTAAAGGAAGAGACAGTAAGAGTAATGGAAATAAAAGAATGAGGGTGACAGCCTATTAAAAAGAGAGAGAGTTAGTGTATAGGATATATTAAACAATGTTAAGTTATAACATGTTGGCTTTTATCCCTTAGTCAAAACTTAGTGTAACGACCGGTTTTTATCAATACTATTTCTTCCGTATATTTTTTTTCTTTTTTCGTATCCGTTGTTAGATGTTTTGTCCCCGTACTTCTATTTTGTCTCATACTTATTATTATTATTATTATCATTTCTAAAATTATTTTTAAATGTCTTTTCTTATAGTTATATTTTAAACCTTCGATTCAAAATTCGAATTCAAATTCAAACTTCTAATCTTTTTAAACTTTTGAAATTCAAAAGCAGCCTTCCTTTTTAGACCAATTTAAACCTAATCAGATGGCTCTAAATCCTCCTAAATTAGACTCACTTAATACTAATATTATTTCAAAACTTTTTCCTTATATAAACCCTTTATTATAATTACTTTTAAATGCCTCTTTTAAAAAGATCCGTTTTTGATGCAGATTCAAATTAAAACTTTTTATTGTTGGAAGCTTTCCTATTATAACTCTTTTATTATAATTATTTTTGCCTCCTCTTAAAATCTGTTTTAATTTTCATTTCAAAATTCAAATTTGGATTTAATCTTTTTTTAAACGTTTGAAAAACTTTTCTTATTAGATGCTATTAAAATCTATTGATTAACTTTTATTCTCTTAATAAAACCATGTTTTAATTATAATTACTTATTGTCCATTCCTTTTCTTTCTCCCATTAAACCCTCTCTTTTAATTCTAATTTTCAAACCTTCCTTTTTCCTCTTACTCATTATTTTCCCTATTAATGATGCTATTCAAATACTTTCCAAGATCCAATTTCAAATTTATTTTTCCTTTATAAAAACTTCCTAAATTATCTAGCTTTATTTCCCTAATCAATCCTATTTAAAAGCAAATCTTTTAATTTCAAAAACCTTCCTCTAATGACTATTACTGTTAAATTCCCCTAATAATTAAAATGGTTTCAAACTTTCTTATTTTAACCGTAATAAAGTCTATAACTTATTTGGGTTTATTCTGTAATTAACCCCAGTATTATTCAGCCTTCCTAATTACATTTGTTTTAATTCCATGATAAATATTTTATAAAAGAAAATCTTTTTTGATTTCAAAAACTTTCCCCATTAGTTTTACTATTAATTTTTCCCAATCAATTATTAATTAAAAAAAATCATTTTCTTTCCCATATTTCCTTTTTATCTCTTAATATTAATTTCTCTAATTAATATTGTCATTCAAAAACTTTCCTTCTTTAATCCCATTTAAACCTGATTAATTAGCCCCAAATTCCCCTAATTCAAATTACTTCCTATTATAACCTAGTTTTTCTACACCTAAGCCGCACCCAACTTCACCACCCACGCACACAACAAAAAAGAAAGGAAGGGAAAAACAAATAATAAAACCTAAGAGCCTAGGCCTTAGACCCTCGTGCTGCTCTTCACATTTATATAGCATGCACTAGGTCCTTTTGTTCTCCCAATAGCACTGCACCTTCAAGGCTTCAACCCTACTTCCTTATAATAAACTCTAGAGGACCTACCCCTCTAGCAAACTTTTCCGTACCCTCACAATTCTCAGTCGCCTTCCTCATTTTTCTACACGCATAGGAGCAGCGCGCGGCCCCCTGTTCCCCTTCGTCTTCTTCGCGTCGACTCCCTCGCGTATTCATCTCCTCCCTCGCGCACCTCCACAGACCCAGCATCTCTCCTCCGACGCCCTGTCATCTTCTCCCCTCGTCCCGCCTCCTTCGACTGTCCCTCCTGTTGGATCTGGATCCTAGCCTAGAGGGGGGGTGAATAGGCTAAGAAAAATTCTCGTGCAACTCACGAGAAATCACACGCAGTTAAAAGCACAACCAGAATAATGAAAAGCAGACACAGAGTACACAGTAGATTTACCCTGGTTCGGTCGTCCCAACGACCTACTCCAGCCCCCAAAGCAGAACTAGTATTGAATAGAGCAATAGGTACAAAACCACAAGTTAGAGCACACTCAGAGCACCCTCTACGTCTCTACACTCGCCAGGCTCTCAGTACCCCCACACACTGTGTTTTCTCTCACTATCAATCCTAGTAACGCTTTCTACCAGCTAGTCCCAAACTAGATGGGTCCCACTTGTCTAGCCCCAACCAGACAAGTCCCAAAATAGTCACAGAAAAATATAGGTAAAGTTTCCCCACAGAGAACGTTACACTAATACACAAATAAAAAGAGTTTAAGAGTTTAGAAATGCTCAGTTTGTGTCCGTGTAGGCGTCTCTGTCAATCAGCACATAGTCAGCTCCAATCTGACGCAAACGGTGTCTCAATCTGACTCCTGGATGTCAAGTTGTGCACTGGTCTGTGCGTAAAGCAATTCCAGTTCAAATCCTTTTATTCTTCGGTCTGTGCGCTCAGTAAATCACTTAAACTCAAGCGGTTGGTGCACAGAGCAAAAGAGTTCAAATCAATTTATTTAGTGGTCTGTGCGCAGAGCAGCTCCCTTAACCTTTAACACCACGTCAGCACGAATTTTGAATACTCCGCTCTTCGTTTTCGCACGAGGATTGCACACGTCAGCAATGTTCTCGTGCGGGCTTCTTCTCGTGCAAGCATACAACGGGCGTTATCTCCTTCGACGGCGACTCCGGAGATCAACTCACGGCGGCAGCGTTTGTGGCGAGTTGTGTCAGCGACTCTCCTCCAATGTGCGGGCTTCGACGGCAGCTGCGCTCCACGGCGTCGGCGATCTTCGGGCGGCAGGGCTCTCTCCTTGGCGTTAGGGCATGCAGGAGACAATCTGTCTTCGACAACGGACAGATGACAACGCCTTCTCCGATGGTGGACCGAGGGCAGCAGGATGGTCTCTTTGATGGCGGCGTCGGTCGGTGACTTCGTGGATGACGACGATGTACAGATGATCTTCTCCGGCGTCAGCAGCTTCCAAGCGCCTCCGGTGTCGACTCACGGCGACGCCTAGCTCCCGACGGCGGCTTCGTCTTCGGGCTCTTGATGGTGACGTCGTGTGATTTTCTCCGACTTCGTTTGAGCGGCGACAGCAACTTGGGTTGTCGATCTCCGAGCAACGGTGGTAGCGTCGATGGCGTCTCCGTTGGCGTTGACGTCTGACCTCAACGGCGGTGACTTCTTTGACACATGGCGCTCGGACTTCAGATGTCGTCGGTGCGACGAGAACTCGTCTCCTTGGTCGTGCTTGAGGCTATGGGTTGTTGTATTATCTGTTGGCTTTGGACAGCATGGCCTTTTTGGTTGAGGAGGAGAACATTGCGGCCTTGTTATTTTTTAAAAAAAAATTGATGATGGCAATATTAAAAACACCTTGGCCAGAGCATTTAGCCTTGTTCAATGAGAGAGTTTTTGCAAACAAAAAGCTTGTGGTCTTTGGAGATGATTGGAGGATGTTTGCGTTTAAAGATAGGTATGTTGGCTGCCGCAATAATTTTTTTTGTAGCTGCCCCATTTTCAACCCTAGGGATGATGCCCTTAAATAGGTTATGTGCTAGGGTTTTGACCAATATAAGATTTGCAAATTGAATTTTGGATATTGAATTGAAATATGGCTAGTAATAAGTTTGGCTAGGATGAGGACACTTCCAACTAGGAAATTTGTAATTGGCTAGGGATTGGGTTGAATCAAAGAATTTGGGGTTTGATGTGTAGTTCAAAAAGATTTGAATTGATCCAATCACCAATTTGACCAAGTCCAACTTTGCTCTCCATTGACCAAGTCAAACTTCTTTGTGCACACACTCCCTTTCTCCCAATATGCTATACGAATAGCAATTCCGCCAAATAGTGAAAAAGTATATTGTTTTGCCAAGCCTAAAACACACTAAGCACACACGTTAGATATAACGACACGTTTGTCATCATCAAACCAAGCTCCTAGATCGTTGCTCCCAACAATCTCCCCCTTTTGGTGATGACAAACCCATAAAAGATTTGAGCAATGAGTATCGGTGTGTGTAGTGTGTTGAAGGGTGTAATGCAATATGATGTATGGATGAGTCATTCAAACATTACAAAGCATGCACAACAAATAGTAAATATAAAACATGATCTCCCTTCTCTATAAAAGCATGCTCCCCCTTCAACATTATTTTTCATGCTCCTCCTTCAACATTCATGCTCCCCCTTCAGCAAATAATACCGACAAATCTTTCTTTTCTTTCTCCCCCTTTGTAATCACCAAAAGTGGATTAATGAAGTCACAAAAATATTCCATGCAAAAATAAACCATTATTAAATGTATCGTGCAATTTGCATGTGTTTTCCAAGGAATAGACAATTCAAGCTCATGGAATTTCATAACAAGACTTCTCCACCTTTGTGTAATGTAATGATATAAACAATAAAGTACTAAGGGAGATTCAATATTAGAACAATCAACCAAATCAATCCGCATTTTCCAATTTTTCATGAATATCACTAGGATTGATTTTTCCCACCTCATCAAAGATGAGTTCAAGTTACCGAACCCCAAAACATGGCCTAAAAGGACTTTTAAATGTGGGATGGCATTGCTTGACAAGTTATATACACCAACGCTAATGATTACCCATGTAGCACAAGTTGGATACTCGTGGGTTGTGTATTAGCCATGAAATGTATCCATTTTTCATACGGAGCAATTTTCATTTTTTTTCATTTGAAATTCTTTTGTGCTCAATTTTTATTCATGGCTAAACACTTCATATCCCTTAGAAAATTTCAGAAATTAATCATTCCTACATTCACTTTCCATTATTCTTCAAAAGAATCTCCAAAGTACTAAAAAGTCAAATATCGTGAAAGTGCAAATGTAGGTGTAGAAGTCAAGTTTAAAACTTATGAGACATGTCATGGCTACTAAAAAGAATAACATCATGTTCATGTAGCTACAACAATAATGAATTGACTTCTACAAGGGATAGATTGATCATTCATACAATACCACTTAAGAGATTCATAAGAGGATAATCAATAAGCACAATTTTTTTTTACTTTTGGTTTTTCAATTTTTTTTCAGAAATAAAAGCATTTAAAAAATCATGCATGCAAGCACACAAATCAAAATAAATCAAGCACACAAACAAATCTATGAAGGTATGCAATGGAATGCAAAGAGGGATAGAAAATATACCTTCTCGTCGCTTTTTGACGAAGGAGCTAAAAGAATGAGACATTGAATTTATCGCTCCTCCCCAAAACTCCATCACACCTACATGAAAGGTGTTAAGTGTGACCTTGGAATCCAACAAGGTCCACTAGTGTTAGCCAATATTGTTTTAGGAACCCACACTTGTTTAAACTTGATATTTGTGTTCCTAAATTTACAATAATATGAAGTGTGGCCTACACTATCACAAGTAAAGCACTTTGCATATTTATTCTTTGCAATAGAGGGTACATTGTGGAATTTCTTGAATTTTTGCTTTTCAACGTTTTCAGACCAAAACCAAGTCCTCTTCTATTATTGCCATATAATTGATTCTCTAAAATAGTGTCCAACGATTGTTTTCCCATAGAGAATTTCTTAATGGCCAATTCAAGATTAGAGACTTTGGATTTCAACGATTTATTTTCTTCCACAAGCAATGTGCATTTACTTATAAAAGTTCCCTTGTTTTCCTCTTCCTTCTTTTCAAATTCAATCATTTTCCTTTTAAAATCATTATCCAAAATGCAGAATTTATCATTAAGCTCTCTAATCACATAATCTTTTTCAGTTTCGAGCTTAATCAAATCAAGTTTAAGCATGCTAATATTATTCATCAAGGAAGGGCAAGAGAGACAAGGTGCTTCATCATTAAAACTGGACTTTTCCTTTTTCAAAGTGTCAATAGTAGAGTCACGAGCAACAATATCAATTTTGAGTTTTTCAATCTCTTTAAACATTTCATATTCAGATTGTTGCATTTCAAAGTTCTCATTTTGATAATCATCTATAGTGTATTCAAGCTCTACTATTTTATCTTACATTTCTTTACAAAGAGTAAGGAGTTCAGTTTTACTACCAGAAATTACCTCATCGTGTATTCCCATCAATGCCATGCATGAGTGGGCTTCATGTTCTTCCTCCTCACTCTCAGCTTCACTGTCCATATCCCAAGTTAGCACCTTGGATTTTCCCTTTTCTTTAGCTACCTGAGCTGTCTCATGTGGGCAATCCCTCATTCGATGTCCTCTTTTCTTGCATTTAAAACAAGTCATTCTATTAGTAGCATTCTGATCATAAGTTTGCTTAGAAGACTGAAAAAAGTTAGAGCGATTAAACCTGGGTGCCATTTCTGTTCTTCCTTGCTTGGTCTGGACATATTTTCTGAAATTTCTGACCATTAGCGCTATGTCATCATCATCATCTTCGCTTTCGTCAGCTTTCAGAGCAAGTGGCTTTATAGCTTTCTCCTTCTCCTCAGGTTTCTCCCTTTTATCCACGTTTTGCAATTCAAGCTCGTGGGACATTAGATTACCTATCAAGTCCTCCACCCTCATCTGTGACAGATCTTTCGCTTCTTGGATGGCAGTGACTTTAGGCCTGAAAGAGCTTGGCAGTGCTCTTAATATTTTTCTCACCTGCTCAAGGCTAGAATATGGCTTACCGAGCGAGCTAGACTTGTAGACGATGTTGGTGAATCTCGCAAACATCTCTGATATGGTCTCTGATGGTAGCATGCAAAATCCCTCGTATTCCGTGCTCAGAAGTGCAAGTCTAGACTCCTTCACCTGTGACGTTCCCTCGTGCGTCACCTCCAATGTTTGCCATATTTCCTGCGCAATTAGACAATGTGAGATACGATTGAATTCAGATTTATCTAATGCACAAATGAGAGCATTCATAGCTTTAGCATTATGAGACTAAAGCTTCCAATCATTATCATCCCATTTATCATCAGGTTTAAGCATCTCAGTATTTTCAATTTTAATAACAGGTGATTTATAGCCTTTTTCAACAATTTACCAAGCTTTATAATCAATAGAAATCAAGTAGATTCTCATACTATTTTTCCAATAAGCATAGTCTACTCCATTAAATCTAGGTGGACGTGAAATAGACTGACCCTCAGCAAAAACACTATCAATGTGGTCCATGGTCAAACTAGGCTAGATCTACTAAACTGGCTCTGATACCACTTGCTGGATCTGAATCCTAGCCTAGAGGGGGGTGAATAGGCTAAGAAAAATTCTCGTGCAACTCACGAGAAATCACACGCAGTTAAAAGCACAACCAGAGTAATGAAAAGCAGACACAGAGTACACAGCAGATTTACCCTGCTTCGGTCGTCCCAACGACCTACTCCAGCCCCCAAAGCAGAACTAGTATTGAATAGCGCAATAGGTACAAAACCACAAGTTAGAGCACGCTCAGAGCACCCTCTACGTCTCTACACTCGCCAGGCTCTCAGTACCACCACACACTGTGTTTTCTCTCACTATCAATCCTAGTAACGCTTTCTACCAGCTAGTCCCAAACTAGCTGGGTCCCACTTGTCTAGCCCCAACCAGACAAGTCCCAAAATAGTCACAGAAAAATATAGGTAAAGTTTCCCCACAGAGAACGTTACACTAAGACACAAATAAAAAGAGTTTAAGAGTTTAGAAATGCTCAGTTTGTGTCTGTGTAGGCGTCTATGTCAATCAGCACATCGTCAGCTCCAATCTGACGCAAACGGTGTCTCAATCTGACTCCTGGATGTCAAGTTGTGCACTGGTCTGTGCGTAAAGCAATTCCAGTTCAAATCCTTTTATTCTTCAGTCTGTGTGCTCAGCAAATCACTTAAACTCAAGCGGTCGGTGCGTAGAGCAAAAGAGTTCAAATCAATTTATTTAGTGGTCTGTGCGCAGAGCAGCTCCCTTAACCTTTAACACCACGTCAGCACGAATTTTGAATACTCCGCTCTTCGTTTTCGCACGAGGATTGCACACGTCAGCAATGTTCTCGTGCGGGCTTCTTCTCGTGCAAGCATACAACGGGCGTTATCTCCTTCGACGGCGACTCCGGAGATCAACTCACGGCGGCAGCGTTTGTGGCGAGTTGTGTCAGCGACTCTCCTCCGATGTGCGGGCTTCGACGGCAGCTGTGCTCCACGGCGTCGGCGATCTCCGGACGGCAGGGCTCTCTCCTTGGGTTAGGGCATGCAGGCGACAATCTATCTTCGACAACAGACAAATGACAGCGCCTTCTCCGATGGTGGACCGAGGGCAGCAGCACGGTCTCTTTGATGGCGGCGTCGGTCGGTGACTTCGTGGATGACGGAGATGTGCAGATGATCTTCTCTGGCGTCAGCAGCTTCCAAGCGCCTCCGGTGTCGACTCACAGCGACGCCTAGCTCCTGATGGCAGCTTCGTCTTCGGGCTCTTGACGGTGACGTCGTGTGCTTTTCTCCGACTTCGTTTGAGCGACGACAGCAACTTGGGTTGTCGATCTCCGAGCAACGGTGGCAGCGTCAATGGTGTCTCCGTTGGCGTTGACGTCCGACCTCAACGGCGGTGACTTCTTTGACACAGGGCGCTCGGACTTCGGATGTCGTCGGTGCGACGAGAACTCGTCTCCTTGGTCTTGCTTGAGGCTATGGGTTGTTGTATTATCTGTTGGCTTTGGACAGCATGTCCTTTTTGGTTGAGGAGGAGAACATTGCGGCCTTGTTTTTTTTATAAAAAAATTGATGATGGCAATATTAAAAACACCTTGGCCAGAGCATTTAGCCTTGTTCAATGAGAGAGTTTTTGCAAACAAAAAGCTTGTGGTCTTTGGAGATGATTGGAGGATGTTTGCGTTTTAAGATAGGTATGTTGGCTGCCGCAATAATTTTTTTTGTAGCTGCCCCATTTTCAACCCTATGGATGATGCCCTTAAATAGGTTATGTGCTAGGGTTTTGACCAATATAAGATTTGCAAATTGAATTTTGGATATTGAATTGAAATATGGCTAGTAATAAGTTTGGTTAGGATGAGGACACTACCAACTAGGAAATTTGTAATTGGCTAGGGATTGGGTTGAATCAAAGAATTTGGGATTTGATGTATAGTTCAAAAAGATTTGACTTGATCCAATCACCAATTTGACCAAGTCCAACTTTGCTCTCCATTGACCAAGTCAAACTTCTTTGTGCACACACTCCCTTTCTCCCAATATGCTATACGAATAGCAATTCCGCCAAATAGTGAAAAAGTATATTGTTTTGACAAGCCTGAAACACACTAAGCACACACATTAGATATAACGACACGTTTGTCATCATCAAACCAAGCACCTAGATCGTTGCTCCCAACACCTCCGCCCAAGCCACGCCGCGTCTCCCCCTCCGCACGTCCAACCTCACGCGACAGCCAGCTCCGATACCTCATCGACCATCCGACGCCGCCCAGCCTCTCCCACGGCGCCTCCCTCCCGTCCAACGACCGCCAGAAAGATCCCTCACCCACGCAGCCGCACACCGCATGCCGTCCTCCCTCACGCACGTAAACGCCACTGCGGCATCTCCCTCTGCGCTCGCCAGCACCGTGAACCCCTCTCCCCTCTCGACCCCGTCCAACGCCAGCGCCGCAACTCCACACGCCACCGGCGCCACCCCACGATTTCCCGACCTCCCCATCGCCGCCTGAGATCGCCTGCGCCGCCTCGATCTGCTAGTCGCAACGAAGGGGAGGTAAGCTTTTTAGTACGTGAGTTAATTAAGCATACCGTACATTGATTAATTGTAGCCTAGCAGCCTAGCACTAGGAGTACTACAAGTTTACCCCCTACTATTAACGTACAGGTGATATTGAAACCATCTGTGCATATTCTTGTAATGATTTGTAATATATTAATTATTATGAGAAATGGCAGCTTCGGATATAAGTATGTGTTAACTATATAGACTGTAATATATGTATATGATTAATATAAGTTGGTTGTATGTAATATTATTAATAAGTGTAATCGGTAATTTCATAAGCTTAATGCAATAATAATTTAATGGGTTTAGGCTTGAGCTTAATATTACGGAATCCAACTTTGCAGAAACGCGCCTTACGCCTCGTTCACCTGGACACCCAACACCGCCATCAGGCAAGTATACTATTTTTTTCTACTAATTTTCAAGGTGCAAGTATGTACCATCTGCAAGTATATTGTTTTTCTGACAACTTTTAAAGGCGCAAGTATATTGTTTTACAGATCTCCAAAGGCGCAAGTTTTATCACCGGCAAGTACTATTATCTACAAGTTTAAAATAATAACAAATGTTTTCCTAAAAACGGACACTCTCATTGCTGTTGTATTTTCTTGTGACAACTTGCCATTGAACTGCTTTTATAAATAACGGACTATTGTGCCTTTGGGCAATTACAGACTATTGGGCCTTTGGGCCATTACAGATTATTGGGCCTTCGGGCAATTACGGATTATTGGGCCTTCAGGCAATTACGGACTATTGTGCCTTCGGGCAATACAGATATGGGCCCGCGGGGCATTTACGGAATGTTTGCCTTGCGGCAAACTTTGAACTACGGATTGGCTTATGGACACATTGGGTGGGGTAGTCTATTGTAGTAAAGGCTGGAAAGCTGGATTACACTCTATTGGTGAACTTGACCGACACCTGGTCGGGTCGGTGAGTAGAGAGTCACGGGTAGCTCCTGTTGACTTGGGTGTAATGCTAGTCACCTCCCCCTCAGACACTGGGCTTGTCACTAGTTAAGAGATTGATTGGTGCACTCTTTTTACTCTGCTAATGCTATGGTGTAACATGCTAAACTTATTGTCACGATTATTGTTGTACACACTACACTTGTCACGAATATTGTTGTACCCACAACACTTGACACGATTATTGTTGTACACACTACACTTGCCACGATCATTGCTGTACACACTACACTTGTCACGGTTATTGCTGTATACACCACACTTGTTATACTCATTGCTGTACACACTACTCATGCTCGTTACTTTGCACACTACACTACTCATGCTCACTGCTTTGCACACTACACGTCGTTATGCTCACATGTTTCCTTATGCTGCTTCGTACCATCTTGTTGGCATCATATTTTGTAGACCATATTATTATCTTGCCGAGGGTCATTTTATTACTAACGTTTTAAATCTTGCCGAGCGACCCTCGCTGACGTATATTTCCTTGTCTGTGAAATATACGTTAGGTTTTGAGCAGTGTTCACAGAGGAGTTCACTTGGAGACTGAAGAGGGTGACCAGGAGAAGCAGGAGCACGAGACCCACTACTGAGGACGACGAACTCTTCGCAGCTTTGCTAAAGTTGATATTCATTTTGTATTTCGTTTAAGTGTACTTTAAAGTCCTTGTAACTGTTGTAATGGCCATGCTAAGCCTTAATTCTTTGTGTACTTGTAATCTAGAAGTTAAAGTATAGTGATGACATCAATTTGTTGTTTCGAATATTCGCAAGCAAGAACCTGCCAAGTAGTCATACACAGACGCTTATTGGGTTGGGGCTTCACCGCTCCAGCCCAAGCGGGCCCGCTCGCGTCCTCGCTCCCAAGTATAATGGGAAGCGGGGCGTGACCGGTTTTAGTGGTGGTCCATGCAGGTCATGCTTCTGCGAAATATTCGGAACAATATAGATGTCATTATTAACTAGACTGTCTAGATAAACCTTGTACGCGAATGTTTACTTTGTTTGCAGCATGGCAGGAAGGCGTAACAATCAACAAGGAACCGGAGCTGCAGGAAGCGAAGAGGACGACGAGCAAGTGATGAACGATGAAGTTTGAACCATGACCTATCATCGCACTTAATGATTCATATCATGTGCTTACCCTGCTTGTCGCTTCTCAGATAAGTCTTTCGCTTCTGCTATTATCATTTCATCCATCTTGCTCTGTTGCATTCTAGGTGTTGTTCTGACTGTTTCAATCTTAGACCCTTTTCAATTCAGTAGTTTCCTTCATCTATATGTCTCTTCCCTCGTTGTTACTCAGACCCATCGTTTAGCATGCTTTTACTCGATCGTACCTAACTTAGGAAATTCCGAGGACGGAATTTTTATAAGGTGGGTAGGATGTAACGACCGGTTTTTATCAATACTATTTCTTCCGTATATTTTTTTCTTTTTTCGTATCTGTTGTTAGATGTTTTGTCCCCGTACTTCTATTTTGTCTCATACTTATTATTATTATTATCATCATTTCTAAAATTATTTTTAAATGTCTTTTCTTATCGTTATATTTTAAACCTTCGATTCAAAATTCGAATTCAAATTCAAACTTCTAATCTTTTTAAACTTTTGAAATTCAAAAGCAGCCTTCCTTTTTAGACCAATTTAAACCTAATCAGATGGCTCTAAATCCTCCTAAATTAGACTCACTTAATACTAATATTATTTCAAAACGTTTTCCTTATATAAACCATTTATTATAATTACTTTTAAATGCCTCTTTTAAAAATATCCGTTTTTAATGCAGATTCAAATTTAAACTTTTTAATGTTGGAAGCTTTCCTATTATAACCCTTTTATTATAATTATTTTTGCATTCTCTTAAAATCTGTTTTAATTTTCATTTCAAAATTCAAATTTGGATTTAATCTTTTTTTAAACGTTTGAAAAACTTTTTTTATTAGATGCTATTAAAACCTATTGATTAACTTTTATTCTCTTAATAAAACCATGTTTTAATTATAATTACTTATTGTCCATTCCTTTTCTTACTCCCATTAAACCCTCTCTTTTAATTCTAATTTTCAAACCTTCCTTTTTCCTCTTACTCATTATTTTCCCTATTAATGATGCTATTCAAATACTTTCCAAGATCCAATTTCAAATTTATTTTTCCTTTATAAAAACTTCCTAAATTATCTAGCTTTATTTCCCTAATCAATCCTATTTAAAAGCAAATCTTTTAATTTCAAAAACCTTCCTCTAATGGCTATTACTGTTAAATTCCCCTAATAATTAAAATGGTTTCAAACTTTCTTATTTTAACCGTAATAAAGTCTATAACTTATTTGGGTTTATTCTGTAATTAACCCCAGTATTATTCAGCCTTCCTAATTACATTTGTTTTAATTCCATGATAAATATTTTATAAAAGAAAATCTTTTTTGATTTCAAAAACTTTCCCCATTAGTTTTACTATTAATTTTTCCCAATCAATTATTAATTAAAAAAAATCATTTTCTTTCCCATATTTCCTTTTTATCTCTTAATATTAATTTCTCTAATTAATATTGTCATTCAAAAACTTTCCTTCTTTAATCCCATTTAAACCTGATTAATTAGCCCCAAATTCCCCTAATTCAAATTACTTCCTATTATAACCTAGTTTTTCTACACCTAAGCCGCACCCAACTTCACCACCCACGCACACAACAAAAAAGAAAGGAAGGGAAAAACAAATAATAAAACCTAAGAGCCTAGGCCTTAGACCCTCGTGCTGCTCTTCACATTTATATAGCATGCACTAGGTCCTTTTGTTCTCCCAATAGCACTGCACCTTCAAGGCTTCAACCCTACTTCCTTATAATAAACTCTAGAGGACCTACCTCTCTAGCAAACTTTTCCCTACCCTCACAATTCTCAGCCGCCTTCCTCATTTTTCTCCACGCATAGGAGCAGCGCGCGGCTCCCTGTTCCCCTTCGTCTTCTTCGCATCGACTCCCTCGCGCATTCATCTCCTCCCTCGCGCACCTCCACAGACCCAGCATCTCTCCTCCGACGCCCTGTCATCTTCTCCCCTCGTCCCGCCTCCTTCGACTGTCCCTCCACCCAAGCCACGCCGCGTCTCCCCCTCCGCACGTCCAACCTCACGCGACAGCCAGCTCCGATACCTCATCGACCATCCGACGCCACCCAGCCTCTCCCACGGTGCCTCCCTCACGTCCAACGACCGCCGGAAAGATCCCTCACCCACGCAGCCGCACACCGCATGCCGTCCTCCCTCGCACACGCAAACGCCATGGCGGCATCTCCCTCTGCACCCGCCAGCACCGTGAACCTCTCTCCCCTCTCGACCCCGTCCGACGCCAGCGCCGCAACTCCACACGCAGCCGGTGCCACCCCAAGATTTCCCGACCTCCCCGTCGCCGCCTGCGCTCGCCTGCGCTGCCTCGATCTGATAGTCGCAACGAAGGGGAGGTAAGCTTTTTAGTACGTGAGTTTATTAAGCATACCGTACGTTGATTAATTGTAGCCTAGCAGCCTAGCACTAGGAGTACTACAAGTTTACCCCCTACTATTAACGTACAGGTGATATTGAAACCATCTGTGCATATTCTTGTAATGATTTGTAATATATTAATTATTATGAGAAATGGCAGCTTAGGATATAAGTATGTGTTAACTATATAGACTGTAATATATGTATATGATTAATATAAGTTGGTTGTATGTATTATTATTAATAAGTGTAATCGGTAATTTCATAAGCTTAATGCAATAATAATTTAATGGGTTTAGGCTTGAGCTTAATATTACGGAATCCAACTTTGCAGAAACACGCCTTACGCCTCGTTCACCTGGACACCCAACACCGCCATCAGGCAAGTATACTATTTTTTTCTACTAATTTTCAAGGTGCAAGTATATACCATCTGCAAGTATATTGTTTTTCTGACAACTTTTAAAGGCGCAAGTATATTGTTTTACAGATCTCCAAAGGCGCAAGTTTTATCACCGACAAGTACTATTATCTACAAGTTTAAAATGATAACAAATGTTTTTTCTAAAAACGGACACTCTCATTGCTGTTGTATTTTCTTGTGACAACTTGCCTTTGAACTGCTTTTATAAATAACGGACTATTGTGCCTTCGAGCAATTACAGACTATTGGGCCTTCGGGCCATTACAGATTATTGGGCCTTCGGGCAATTACGGATTATTGGGCCTTCGGGCAATAACGGACTATTGTGCCTTTGGGCAATTACGGACTATTGGGCCTTCGGGCAATACGGATATGGGCCCGCGGGGCATTTACGGAATGTTTGCCTTGCGGCAAACTTTGGACTACGGATTGGCTTATGGACACATTGGGTGGGGTAGTCTAGTGTAGTAGAGGCTGGAAAGCTGGATTACACTCTATTGGTGAACTTGACCGACACCTGGCCGGGTCGGTGAGTAGAGAGTCACGGGTAGCTCCCGTTGACTTGGGTGTAATGCTAGTCACCTCCCCCTCAGACACTGGGCTTGTCACTAGTTAAGAGATTGATTGTTGCACTCTTTTTACTCTGCTGATGCTATGGTGTAACCTGCTAAACTTATTGTCACGATTATTGCTGTACACACTACACTTGTCACGAATATTGTTGTACCCACTACACTTGACACAATTATTGTTGTACACACTACACTTGTCACGATCATTGCTGTACACATTACACTTGTCACGGTTATTGCTATATACACCACACTTGCTATACTCATTGCTGTACACACTACTCATGCTCGTTACTTTGCACACTACACTACTCATGCTCACTGCTTTGCACACTACAAGTCGTTATGCTCACATGTTTCCTTATGCTGCTTCGTACCATCTTGTTGGCATCATATTTTGTAAACCATATTATTATCTTGCCGAGGGTCATTTTATTACTAACGTTTTAAATCTTGCCGAGCGACCCTCGCTGACGTATATTTCCTTGTCTGTGAAGTATACGTTAGGTTTTGAGCAGTGTTCACAGAGGAGTTCACTTGGAGACTGAAGATGGTGACCAGGGGAAGCAAGAGCACGAGATCCACTGCTGAGGACGACGAACTCTTCTCATCTTTGCTAAAGTTGATATTCGTTTTGTATTTCGTTTAAGTGTACTTTAAAGTCCTTGTAACTGTTGTAATGGCCATGCTAGGCCTTAATTCTTTGTGTACTTGTAATCTAGAAGTTAAAGTATAGTGATGACATCAATTTGTTGTTTCGAATGTTCGCAAGCAAGAACCTGCCAAGTAGTCATACACAGACGCTTATTGGGTTGGGGCTTTACCGCTCCAGCCCAAGCGGGCCCGCTCGCGTCCTCGCTCCCAAGTATAATGGGAAGCGGGGCATGACACTTAGTAGGTGAAATATTTAATACCATGTTTAACCATGTGATTAGCCTAGTTAATTAGTTAGTTGTTAATAGTAGTTAATGTTTTAATTGTTAAATTGATTTCAGCATGTTAGCAATTTTGTAAGTAATGATAGGGTAATAATATTAGTGTAAAAATAAGTGTATCAGGTTAGTTTAACACAATATAGACATCACCCTAGCCAGAGAACCTGATAAAATTAGACGAACCCAATTCAGGGATTAACTTGACGTTTTGACTATCTCGCAATAAATCTAATTCGGTGATTTGTTTAACCAAAACAGAGAACCGGAAGTACCAACACGTAGTACCCGTCCAGACGAACACACGACAACCGATACCACCGAAAACAGGCAAGTGATACTTGCCAGTGTTTGTTTAGGCCACGTTTTAGGCCAATTTAAGTAGTAGCATAAAAGAGACTAGGCGATGAAATGATAGTCGCTTAGACGACTTATTTTGATCTAGCTTTACAATGAAGCTAGATCCGACACCATCATTATGCTATCATTTCATGATGCCTGTCACGTTTACTTTCAATTAACTGTACACACTCTTATCTGCATCTTGCCATGTCATTTCATGCATCAAATTGTCATCATAATTGTGTAGCACACGCTACAATAAAAATTGTTAACTATTGAGGCTAGGCACCTGCTTTGCGGGCACAACCCTATGCCAAACCAAAAACACTTCCTGGCTTGTGATTCAGAAGCGAGCTCTGTGTGTTAATGAAACCAATGCTCAATACACATGGAGGGGTAGAGTTAAACGGTCGCTTGGCGTAGAAGTGAGCCCGTACAGCTACTTCAGCCAAAAGACGGAAATTCTGTGCACAAAGTGATAAATTAGCGATTCGTGAATCGTGAAATAGTGTTTGCGTAGCTTTCTGCTACGACGCGCTTGCTTGTTATCATCATGTTTATTTAATTGTTGCACTCTTTAAATGCCATATCATATCATCATGTTAGAACTACCAGTCGTATTGCTCTTATTTAATCCTTGCTCAAAAGTCCTCCGTTTTTCTTTGGGAGACTTTTGCTGACATGTGCCCTCTTCTCTTGGGTGTCACATGTTAGGTTCCGAGTCAGAGTTAGTTGCAGAGGATGAGCAATACGCAGACATTGGGTTCGAGATTCCTGCAGAGACTGAGTTTGAGGACACTGTTGACCAGTCCTAGACTTACTTGGAGACTTTCCTTAGTCGTTGTTACTTTTGGTATTTGCTGTTAGGTTTCGGTGCGTAGCACCTATCTCTCTCTGTTTATGTTTCGGCCATGCTTTAGGCCTTTATTCAGACGATGTACTTTTGTGGCTTTTCTCTGTGATGTTGGAATATTTGTTGGATGTTGTTGGCGGATAATTCTATGTCTGCTTTCTTTTTATCATTGTTGTTGTTCCGTCGCATTGCAAGAACTTGCAAATTTGTATCATTCACAGACGCTTATCGGACTGCAGCTTCACAGCTCCAATTTCGAGCGGACCTCCTCACGTATCGCCTTCCATATTTGGGGAGCGGGGCGTGGCAAGAGCGAATCCCTCTAGCGCCGGTCCAAGGGCGGAACATGCTTATATAGCTCTATCTAATACAGAAGTTATGAGTAACATTCCTAAAGTGCGGTTGATATGTTATACTTTAGTTTATAGACTATTTGTAGATTTGTCAAGATCTGTTACACTGATAAATTCATTGGGAAATTTTAGGCTAAAACACTTACAATTAGATGTGCTTCAAATTGGGAAATTTTAGGCCAAGAACACTTACAATTAGGGTCGAGGTTTCCAAAGGGATTCTCTCTCTGATTTACTGTAATTTCATTTCCGATGTATTAAAAAAAGAGCAATTAGATGTTCTTCAAATTGGGAAATTTTAGGCCAAGAACACTTACAATTAGGGTCGAGGTTTCCAAAGGGATTCTCTCTCTGATTTACTATAATTTCATTTCCGATGTATTAAAAAAAAGAGGGGCTCCAAATTGAAAGATTGAAGTTAATTTGATAAAGCGATAATAACTTGACATGCTCCGTAATTTGATAATGCCACGGATCGGGCAGGCAGCGGCGACAGTAGCAATCCATTGTCGTCGTCGTCCGATGATGTATTTGCCCTTGAAGAACTACTACTCAACATTGATGCCTTGCCTAGCTTGCTGCAGCTAGTACTACCACCACCATCAGATGTCGAGGCGTGGACATCTTCTTCGTTTCCTTTGATGACTGAAGCTGATCATGTCCAACATTTGCCTGATTTTGATCAAGATTGGTCATTTGACCCAATCCTAGAGATAGAATTAGACATCCTTTCGCTCGAGGACCTCCTCTAGCAAGATGTTCACGCCATAGTGCCATCTGGTGGGGGCTATCGATTTTGAGTAGCCTTTCTACGAGGGATATGTGGATGTCTGTGTATTAATTTTGTTTCATTGGCATATAGATCCTCTTGTTTTCTATAGGATTCATCAGAATTCTTTTCCATAAAGCAAAGGAGAGTAGGATTAACCGCTATGTTGGTCATAAGATGCAATTTTTCTATCGTTTTGGGTGTTAAATTGAAATATAACGTAAACGGTAGGGTATTTTTTTGTGATTTCCCCTATGAGAAACGAGGAGAGGGGTAAAATTGTCCAGATTTCAGTCTTTTGAACGGAAAATAGGAAAAAAGTATCAAGTTAAACCCGACATATAATGTTAGGGTTTAAAATATGTACAACTTAAAAGTTCAGAGTATTAACTTCAAAAATAATCCAAACGTTAGAGTATTTTTAATGAATACCCCACATACATGAATATTTCGAATTTTTTAAAAATAAAACAAAAATTACTTATTTTTCCAAAAAATAATTAAAATATATGTAAATGACCGTTGCATACAACGAGGATGACCTGGCCAAATAGGACACAAGCGAACCGAAAGCGGCTCAAAATAAAGTAAACAACACCGACACCGAACCCAACAAAATTCCCAACAACCCCTTGACTCTATTACGCAACAACGACGAAAATTCCAAAAATTCAACAAAATCCAACTAAATTCAACTGTCAAGCAAAAACAAAGAACCCTCTCTTTTGTCCCCGTGTAAAAGAAGGCGGGGTTAGGGTTCCCAAAATCCTTCCCCCAAAAAAGAAAAAGAAAAAGTTAAAACCTCACAAAATGCGATTCCTCAATTCTTTCCTATTGATCGTCGCTCTCGCCTTCCTCCTACTCTCCTTCGCCCGATCCGACGACGAATCATCATCATCCTCCCATAGAAATGACGTCTGCCCCTCTCTTTCCGACGGGTCCTCCGGCTCGGGCTGCCCTATCCGCTGCTTCCGAGCCGACCCCGTCTGCGGCGATGACGGTGTCACATACTGGTGCGGGTGCCCGGATGCCGCCTGCGCCGGCGTCCACGTGGCGAAGCGAGGGCCATGCCAGGTCGGCAACGGGGGCAGCGCACCAGTCTCCGCCCAGGCCTTCCTTCTGATACACATCGTCTGGCTCATTGTCCTTGGATTCTCCGTCCTCTGCGGTTTCCTCTAAGCTAACTGGCTGGTATTTCGTTCCACTAATTCTAAAATTCTTTCTGGTGCGGAATTTGCGAGAGTAATTTCAATTTGGGGGGGGGGGTGTGTGTGGGGGGGTGTGTGTGTGTGTTGTTTCAGTTGATGTGTATTTGCTGTGTATTTGCTGTGTGTGTGTGTGTGTGTTGTTTCAGTTGATGTGTATTTGCTGTGTATATATCACTGTTGAATTTAGAAACTATAGACATGTTCGTCATTCTTTTGATCTTGGAGTTTTTGAGTTGTTGCAATTTGAGGGCGATTATGAAATTGGGAATCTTGATATCTTTAATTATAAACCTTTTTGAACGTTTCTAGATGCTCGAAAATGAAACAAGAATGGTAATGTAAATTTATGAATTTCAGTCGGTACTTGATACCCTCCCAGGATGGACCAAAACCGAACGGTCCAGGCCCGTGTTGCAAGCCTACGACCCTGGGGAGAATGGACAGAGCGCTGAGGCCACCACGAAGGCTGACAGTTGGGGTGTGTGTGTGTGTGTGTTGTTTCAGTTGATGTGTATTTGCTGTGTATTTGCTGTGTGTGTGTGTGTGTGTTGTTTCAGTTGATGTGTATTTGCTGTGTATATATCACCGTTGAATTTAGAAACTATAGACATGTTCGTCATTCTTTTGATCTTGGAGTTTTTGAGTTGTTGCAATTTGAGGGCGATTATGAAATTGGGAATCTTGATATCTTTAATTATAAACCTTTTTGAACGTTTCTAGATGCTCGAAAATGAAACAAGAATGGTAATGTAAATTTATGAATTTCAGTCGGTACTTGATACCCTCCCAGGATGGACCAAAACCGAACGGTCCAGGCCCGTGTTGCAAGCCTACGACCCTGGGGAGAATGGACAGAGCGCTGAGGCCACCACGAAGGCTGACAGTTGGGGTGTGTGTGTGTGTGTGTTGTTTCAGTTGATGTGTATTTGCTGTGTATTTGCTGTGTGTGTGTGTGTGTTGTTTCAGTTGATGTGTATTTGCTGTGTATATATCACCGTTGAATTTAGAAACTATAGACATGTTCGTCATTCTTTTGATCTTGGAGTTTTTGAGTTGTTGCAATTTGAGGGCGATTATGAAATTGGGAATCTTGATATCTTTAATTATAAACCTTTTTGAACGTTTCTAGATGCTCAAAAATGAAACAAGAATGGTAATGTAAATTTATGAATTTCAGTCGGTACTTGATACCCTCCCAGGATGGACCAAAACCGAACGGTCCAGGCCCGTGTTGCAAGCCTACGACCCTGGGGAGAATGGACAGAGCGCTGAGGCCACCACGAAGGCTGACAGTTGGGCCGGCCTCGGACCGAAGCGGACGCTACCGCTGACCCACGCCGGCAGGAGTTAACCGCTCCCCTTAAAGCGTGTCCCCTTAATCACCTTTAAAGGATCCCATCACGTATACCTTCATGACCCATGAAGGCGCCATTAATAGGCGGAGGATGAGGGTGAGATAGGGAGAGGTCGAGGAGACGTGGCTGGAGGGAGGCTCCTATAAAGAGACGCGAGGTACAACGAACAAAGGGATCACTTCCTGAATACCCAAAAAACACTGAGGTATTCCTCTCATATGACCTTGTCTTTCACCTTATATTTCTCCTCCACAGCTCGACTCGAGGACTCGCGTATTGGCCTCCATGTGAGCCATACCGATCCACCGAGCACCCATCAGATCCGTTCTGACTTAGGCATCAGAGGGGACTTGGTTGGAACCAAGGTCCGACCCCCTGACGAGCTTTCTCGTCTATTTAGATCAAGTAGATCCAGTCGCGCTGAGGCCACCCTTCGATGCCCTGCTAGACCGCAGCCAAGCGCGCTCACTTCCGAGCCCGTTCGCCTACACCCCAAAGGAGGTTGGCGCCTTGCCGAGGAATCCGTTCGATACGCCGACGCGCTGACCTGCATGCTCTTCGCCGAAGCCGAACGAGCCGAATCCTGCACCTGGAGGCCGCATGTGATCCCCACGAACGCGTTGACCTCCAGCCCTGCAGTCAATTATTCCGTGGTGAGAAAACACCATGAAACGTCTGGCACAGTCTGTGGGAACCGAATGAGCACTCACGTCAAACAACTGCATCACCGAAATGGAATCCGCCTGCAATGGAGTAGGACGCATGCCCCAACATCTACGAGGAGGGCGACTACGTCCTGCCCGAAAATGGGTACAACCACACCACCGAGGGCACTAGCGACTCATGCTCGGTGACCCAAGAACAACTCCGTCTCTTCGCCCAAGAGACGCACGCTCACCTCCAAACGCTGGCAGCAGCCATCCAGCAACTCGCAGGCCACCCGCACCTCTCGGAGAGAGGTTTGGCGGCCGTTCCCGGTCGACAGGAACACCGCCCCCAATGCGCTTGGCCGTGGTCGCTGACCACGGCGACGAGGGCGCCAACCCGGAGCGACGGTTCACCATGCTGAACTTCATCCTGGTGCGATCCCTCACCCTCACCTCACTCCAAGATGAGGTAAACGGAAGGCCCGAATGGACCAAAGGCGAGTCGGCCACGGCCTCATCCAAGCGACCACGCTCGGCACACCGACGATCCCCCAGCCATCGGGCCACCGAGGATCGGCGGGGTCGAAGCGGAAGCCCCCGACAGAGGAGGCATAGAGGCCGGGAAGATCACAACGAGAGGAGAAACGCTCAGCAACCAACGCCTATCCCTAGTCGAGATGGACGCCGAGTGGATTCTCCCTGAATCCCCGTCAGCCCGCCGGGGCAGCCTAGCCCTTGCATCGAAGCTTCAGCAAGTCAGAGAGTCATGGGAGGTCCAATGGACGACCGCTGCCCGTTGGCAAGGAGCATTATCGATGCACGGGTACCGTCCATGTTCAATGTTCAGACCTTGGAGAAATACGATGGCACGGGGGACCCGGAGAACCATGTAATGGACTACGAGGGAGTCATGGCGTTCCAAGGGGCCGACAACGCCCTGCTCTGTCGCGGTTTCTACTCTACCATCTGGAAGTCTGCCAGGAGTTGGTACCACAGCCTCTCCAACTGCTCCATCAGCAAATTTTCGGACCTCTCCCAGAAATTCTGTAAGCAATTCATTGTCGGCCGATAAATAAAGCCGGACTCGGAGCGTGATACAGAGGCCGGTGAATCCTTAAGGAGCTACATGCGACGCTTCAACGCCGAGATGCTAAATGTGGAAAGCTGCCCCGAGATGGTCGTGAAAACGACCCTGAAGAAGGGGCTCCGACACAGGGGCCTAAAGAAGTCGCTGCACAACGAACCCGCGAGGGAACTCGTCGATGTGATAGCGCGGGCAGAGCGTTACATGCTGACGCAAGAGGCGTTGGCAGCGGAGGAAGGAGTCCTCCCCACAGGATCCAAGCGGGGCTCCAAACAGGACGAAAGCGAGTGCCGCGAGCCGGACGACCACAAGCAGAAGAAGAATGCAATGGGAAAGCAGCACAAGGAGGAAGCGCGACCCTCCAGACTGAACGCTACTCAGGAAGCCATCCTAATGCAGGCTCAGAAAGAGGGCCACATCGGCAGACCGCCCCCAAGATGAAGGGTGGCAGAAGGGACGAGGATAAGTACTGCAGGTATCACAAAGACAACGACCATGACACCGACGAATGCTGGCACCTGAAGAAAGACATTGACAAGCTGATCAGTCGCGGCCACCTGAAGAACTTTGTCGACGGCCCAAAGACAACCCCCGGAGAGGGGACGTCCAAACAGATGGACAAAGGAAAAAAGGTGAACGTCGTCCAGACCGCCCCGCACATTATCGAGTAAGAAGGCGGGACAATCAGCCACAGCTCCTCCCCCAGGTGAGACTAGCTCGCCATTATCTTCCATGCTTTTTCCCCTTTCAAATGTATTTCCAGTTCTGAGAATGAAATGCAAGTTCGCACTGAAGCAGCCATGTTTCTTTCCGCTACGCCGCACCAGACCTCACGATCACCTATAAGGCTTGAGGCAACTCCCCCAGTAGAGCCATCGCTCCAATCGACCATAAGGTTGGGGGCAACTCCCCCACCAGGCCGATCACAACGATCGACCGTAAGGCTGGGGTCAACTCCCCCAGCAGGCCAATCGCTCTGATCGACCGTAAGGCTGGGGCAACTCCCCCAGTAGGCCGAGCACAACGATCGACCGTAAGGCTGGGGGCAACTCCCCCAGCAGGCCGATCGCTCCGATCGATCATAAGGCTGGGGAAACTCCCCCAGTAGGTCGATCCCTCCGATCGACCGTAAGTCTGGGGCAACTCCCCCAGCAGGCCGATCACAACGATCGCCCATAAGGCTGTGGGCAACTCCTCAGCAGGCCGATCGCACCAGTCGACCGTAAGGCTGGGGGCAACTCCCCCAGCAGGCCGATCAAAACGATCACACGTAAGGCTGGTGGCAACTCCTCAGCAGGCCGATCGCACCAATCGACCGTAAGGCTGGGTGCAACTCTCTCAGCAGGCCGATCACAACGATCACCCGTAAGGCTGGTGGCAACTCCCCCAGCAGGCCGGTCCATCGATTTACTGTAAGCCTGGGGGGTAGCTCCCCCAGCTGGCAGACCGACCCGACCGACCGTACGGCTGGGGGAAACTCCCCCAGCAGGCCGGTCTATCGATCTACTGTAAGCCTGGGGTAGCTCCCCCAGCTGGTAGACCGACCCGATCGACCGTAAGACTGGGGGCAACTCTCCTAGCAGGCCGATCCATCGATCAACCGCAAGCCTGGGGTAGCCCTCCCAGCTGGCCAACCGACCCAATCGACGATAAGGCTAGGGTAACTCCCACAGCAGGCCGATCACCCGATCGACCGTAAGGCTGGAGGCAAGTCCCTCAGCAGGACGATCACACATTCAACCTTAAAACCGAGGGCAACCACTCGACAGGCCAAACCTCCAGTCAACTGAAAATCCGGGGACACTTCCTTGGCACCGACCTAACAGACCTACCATCAAGCGTGTTGATGCGATTTTCCCAGGCACATCTGCTCAACCCAACGGAGGACGAGACATTTGCGAGTAAACACCCTGGGAGAACTGGAAAACGTCAACCTCGAAAACGCCTATCTCCCTCAGCAAGTCAACCGTTGTGATCGTTTGTAAAGCTGGAGGCAACTCCCCAGCAGGCCAAGCTCTCTGATCGACCATACAGCTGGGGGCAACTCCCCCAGCAGGCCAAGCGCTTCGATCAACCGTACAGCTGGAGGCAACCCTCTCAGCAGGCCGATCGCTCCGATCGACCACAGAGTTGGGGGCGACTCTCCCAGCAGGCCGATCTCTCTGATCACCCTTAGAGGCTGGGGAGTAACTCCCGGCAGGACGATCATTACGATCATCCACAAGGCTGAGGGCCACTCTCCCAGCGGGCCAATCACCTCGATAAGACGATGACTCAACCAGCAAAAAGAAAGCCTCCTGCAACTCAAACCAGTGGGCCGCCTCGGCATGAACAGCGGGAGGGGGCAACAAAGAGTCCGAAGTACAATCCAGAAAACACTGGATAAACATACGACATCATACAAAAGGTAAAAACTTCAAGGAAAAGTAGTTATCTTTCGAATTCAAAATTGTTTTTTACAAGGGAGGGGACAAAAACGGGAGTACATCGCATACGGCACCGGGGCCCGAGAAGAGGCATCCCCGGAGGCCTCACCCTGCCCCGATCGAACAGGCTCCTCGGGGCCAGCCGAAGGACGAGGAAGCGCTTGCCAGACCGGCTCCTCGAACCTTTGAAACCCGTCCCGAAAGGCTCCCACGATCCTCGGGCGAGGATGTCTTCATAGGCCTCGAACGCCCCTGGAGGGCTTCTGCGATCCTCGACTTCAGGACTCCTCGTAACCCCTCTCCACCTCCTCGACGAGTCGGACGGGGTTCGCTTGCTGTAGGGCGTCCAGCTCGGCCCAGAGCTCGTTCCTTTCTCGGTGGAAGGCCTCCTTCGCCTCCTGAGCGGACCTCTCGACGGCCGACAGGGCCTCCCGCGAGTTCCCTACCTCGGAGGTGAGCTCGTCCACCCAATGCCACGAGCGACGAGCTTCCGAACGAGCCTCTTTAGCAGTAACCTCGGCCGTCCCAGCCCTCAAGCGCTACTGCGCCAAGGACGCCTCGAGACCTTTCACCTGCGCCGCATGGCGCTGTAACTCTACGGCCATCGTGGAAGCCTGCAAGATAGAAGGGATAAGCCAAGGCTGCAAGCAAAACGGAGTCGAAAGCAAGAAAAAGACCAACCTGCTGGAGCTGCCAGACCAGGGAGTTCGTTAAGCGATCGGAGCTGATCCTCTCCAAAAAAGAGCGGTCCCTCGGAAGGACGGAGCCCTGTGCCAGCTGGACGGCCACAAATCTCGATCGATGAAGACCGACTCTCTGGGCGGGTCTTCCGGGCCAGCCTCAAACATGAACAGGGCACCCCCCGCGTCAACTGGCGACTGCTCGGCCAGGCTAGCGGAGGCGGTCACCTCCACCAGCGGGAGGGTTGCCCCCGAGATGATCGGCGTCTCGGGCACCACCGAGGGCCTGCCCTCCCCCGCCTTATTCTTCTTCTTCTTCTCTTCGAGCCCTCCAGACTCCGAAGGAGGGCGCTTCCTTTCTCCCCCACGGCTCCCAGCTAGGGTTCGGGACCGCTGCCCGGGATCCCCGGTGTCCCCTCTGTTGGATATGGAAGACGTTTGTACACCCTTGTGGGGGATGTACGAGGGAATACGGACCTCGAACGTCGCGCACACTAAGTCATGTGCAAAGGGAATCTGTTCCCTTGCGGAGAGGATCTCTGTATGAGCGGGAAAGTCGCATTATATATGCATAAGTGCATGCGACATATGGCTAATAAAGGGGGAATATCTTAAGCTTATGTTGTACCATGCATATGGTACAACTTAAGCTTATAATGTGCCATGTATCATGGTACACCTTAATTAAGTTGTTCCAAAGGAACAACTTACCCTAAAATAACTACCTTGGGGGCTATAAATAAGACCCAAGGGTAGCCATTTTCCTTACACATTTTGCATGAAATTCATGCATGCATCTTCTTCATAGCGAAGCTCTGCAGAAATATTTCCTCTCCCTCCATCCAAGTTCTTAATCTAAAATAGAGATTTAGATTGTGGGATTAGTAGCCTTACTCCGTTCGTGAGTAGACTCGATCCGTCGTGGCGAATCCGAAGGCGAAGTTCGTAGACTACCGTGCCGCATACGCAAGCGTAAGTCTAAACTTCATGTTATCGATCCTAACTCTGTTTTGGACAGGATCCTACATTGGTATCGGAGCCATATGGGTTCGCCCCGGTCAATCCACCGCCCCGTCGAAACTACGAACGAGTCGTTGTCTTTTTCACGAATGGGTCTCCTACTATTACGGATATAGTAGGAACGCTTCGTGACGGAGAGAACACAGCGGTTGTTCTTTTCACGTTAGGGTCTCCTATCATTATGGATATGGTAGGAACTCTCCGTGACGGGAAGAACCGACCGTTCACGTAGTACGTTATTCATTTTTGGCACACGGCCATTAAGAGATAACTAATTTCTTCGACGAACGGGTGCTTCATCGAGGAAGATGATGGAAGTTATTTCCATCGGGTAAGAGGAAAATTTGGTGCATGTGCACCATGGCCAAATGGTCCATGAAGGCCATGCACCCCCTCTCCTCATGCGGAGGGGGTTGGCTACGGCCAATAACCACCGGCGACCACCCCATCAAGGGGGAGAAGAAAGTGCGGCAACCCCATTCAAAGGGGGTGGCCGGCCATGGCCAAAGGGGCCATGGCCGGCCAACGCCGAAAGGCCTTGACCATGGCCGGCCATGGCCAGGCCGGCAGTGGCCGGCCAAGGCCGGGCCGGCAGTGGCCGGCCTTGGCCAAGGGCCTGCCGGCCCTGGCCGGCCTGCCGGCCCTGGCAGAGGCCAGGGCCGGAGCCCTGGCCACTGCCAGGGCCAGGCCGGCCCTGGCAGTGGCCAGGGCCGGCGCCCTGGCCTCAGGCCAGGGCCTGGCCGAGGCTAGGGCAGGAGCCCTGGCCCCGGCCAGCGGCCTGCCGGCCCTGGCAGAGGCCAGGGCCGGTGCCCTGGCCTCAGGCCAGGGCCTGGCCGAGGCCAGGGCAGGAGCCCTGGCCCCGGCCAGTGGCCTGGCCGGCAGGCCCTGGCAGTGGCCAGGGCCTGGCCGGCCGGCCCTGGCAGAGGCCAGGGCCTGGACGGCCCTGGCCGAGGGGGCCAGGCCCCCTGGCCGGCCAGGGCAGAGGCCCTGGCCGGCCTTTGGCCAAGCCCGGGTCAGGGCAGAGGCCCTGACCGGGAAGAAGTTGAATTCGAAAATTGGTCGACCAATTTTGTGTTTTTGGTCGACCAATCCGACAAATGGTCTGGGTCGATTGTAAACTTGCCAGATGACCCATACGGGGTAACAAATGGCCTTGGTCAAACTCGAATGTGTAGATTAGTCCATACGGGGCTAACTACAGTGCCGAATAGTTCATACGGGACTAACGTTTTAATGAAGTTTTCATTGGGCTCTACTCCTTGAAGATTAGCCATAATGCTCTACTTCATGCGAGATTAGCCAAGTCATTGTGCTCTACTCTTCGGAGATTAGCCAATGTACTTATGAAATTGTGCTCTACTCCTTGAAGATTAGCCGTAATGCTCTACTTCATGCGAGATTAGCCATGTCATTGTGCTCTACTCTACGGAGATTAGCCAATGAACTTATGACGTTGTGCTCTACTCTACGGAGATTAGCCAATGTATTTTATATTCGTTTTGAAAAATACGTTTTCAAAAACGCTTTTCCGCTGCTAAGTACTATAAGAGTACTAACATTTGATAAAGTGAGGGAGAAATATTGAAAGTTACTCTAGATGGTGATTGGAAACATAGTGACCTTTCCGATTCTAGAGTAACATCTTCAATATTTTTCGAAAGTAACTTATCAAATACTTATTTTCCGCTGCTAGTACTATAAGAGTACTATAGTTTGATAAGTGATGGGGGAATATTGAAAGTTGTTCTAGATGGTGATTGGAATCATAGAGACCTTTTCGATTCTAGAACAACACCTTCAATATTTTTCGAAAGTAACTTATCAAATATAATATAATTCCAAGTGGGATTTGAATTTTAGAACTATCCAAATGGGATATTCTATTATCATTTCAAGTGGGAGTTATATTTTAAGAATTTTTTATGCAATGTTTTTGATCGAACCTTCGGTTTTGTGTCTTTTGCAGCATTTTAAAAGTAAAATGTCTTCCGCTTTAAAGAATATCATCGCTGAGTTAAACAAAGGTGAAAAACTCAACGGCGATAATTATAAACTTTGGTCCATTAAGATACAATACGTTTTAGAGGAGCAAGAAGTGCTCGAAACTCTAAAGAACGTAATGATTGAACCCGAGTTGGGCACTACGGCCCAACACCGAAGAGACAAGGAAGCTTTTGATGCTTGGTCTCGGAAGAATAAGATAGCGCGCATTACGTTATTAAGCAGTATGGCTGATGACATAATGTGCATCTTCCGAGAACATGACCTAGCCATGGACATATGGTCCAAGCTAGAGGAGAAGTTCGGTGGCACATCGGTGTCCAAACTTCGCGCCTTAACTATAAAGTTCGATACATATAAGAAACGTCCAGATCATTCCATGGGGAAACATCTGCGACATATGGCGAACCTTATCTCGGAGTTAAAGGACGCAGGTCATGTGCTCACTGATGAGCAACAAATCCAAGCAGTCATACGTTCCCTACCAAATGGGTGGGATCAAATGAAGATGCATCTCACTCACAATGAGAGCATCAAGACCTTCAACGACGTTTCCAAGCACCTCGAATTAGAGGAAGAACGGCTTGCGGCTGCCAAGCCAAGTGCAGAAGTGCACGTGGTTGCTAGTTCCTCACATGGGGGAAAGAAACGTAAAGATCGTTCGAAGTCTTCTAATGAACGTAATAAGCAACCTGAGTCTACCAAGGAACCCAAACATAAGGGTGGACACAAGAAATGGCACAAGAAGAAAGACTTGAAAAGGATCAAGTGCTTCAAGTGCAACAAGCTCGGTCACTATGCTCGTTCGTGTACGAGTGGAAGTGACGAGGTAACTTGTAATACTAGTTACATATGTGTTTCTAGTTCACTATTTCTTGTAGAATCTAATCCATTTTGGGATAATTGATTCAGGTGCCACCGACCACATAGCAAAGGACAGACGGTCCTTCGTGGAGTATCACCGGATACTCAAGGAATGAAGTGGATCAATGTAGGAAACAACACACGTGTTGAAGTGAAAGGCGTTGGGACTCGCAAGCTTGTCTTGGACAACGGCCGCACTATCCTACTTCATGATGTTCTCTTCATTCCATATATTCAAAGGAATATTAAAATTGTGGTCAATTTATTGGGTCTTTGTTAATGGTTGGTTCCTTCATGTTTGTAATATGGACCTATTTTTGTAATAATTCCTTTATTGGTTCTGGGTTATGTATTTAAAGGATTCATTGTAATAAGTACAATGTATGATTTCTCATTTCCTTATGACAAATTCTTTGACTAATGAGTCTAATATAATTTGTTGGCACTCAAGGCTTGGTCATATTGGACCAACGCGTATGGATAGACTTGCCAAACGTGGCCTTCTATCCAATGTTTCAAAGGTTGAAATGTCGACCTGCGAACATTGCCTTGAAAGGAAATCTTGTCGCAAGCCGTTTGGAATCGGCACAAGGGCCAAGGTTCCATTACCGCTTATCCATTCGGACATATGTGGTCCGATGAATGTCAAGACAAGACGCGGGAAGTCCTATTTCATCACTTTTAATTGATGATTTCACCCGATTCGGTCATATCTATTTGATATCCCACAAAAGTGAAAGCACTAAACCTGCTTTAAAAACTATATGAGTTTAGTGGAGAATCAATTAGATCTCAAGATTAAGGTCATGCGAACCGATAGGGGCGGTGAATATCAATCAACAAGTTTAAAGGAACTTTGTGATGAAAAAGGCATAGTACATCAGGTAACTATGCCTTATACTCCTCAACAAATTGGTGTTGCAGAAAGGAGGTATAGGACTTTAATGAAAAATGGTCTGTTCAATGATGGCGCAAGCTAACTTGCCAATCACCTTCTGGGGTGATGCATTATTGACAACCGTTTTCTTTTTAAACCGCGTACCCTCGAAATCAGTTAGCTCCACTCCTTATGAGTTGTGGAACCAAAGGTCTCCTGACTTAAACATTTTACCTTGAGTTTGTGCATTCAACGCACATATTTCCTCCCATAAGTATGGCAAACTTGGGCCATGGGGAAGGAAATGTATCGTTAAACGATACGCATTAAACTCCAAAGGTTATGTTTTTGTTAGTCAGGAAGACAATGGTGTGCTAATTGAGTTTGAGTCGAGGGATGTCACTTTCTTGGAAAACGAGTTTCCAAGACAGGGCCAGATAAGTCAGGACTTATCTCTATTTGAGATTTGTGATCAAGAAGGATTACCTCATTCGAGTGGGAGAATTCTTGGTGAAAACGAAAATACTTTTCAACCTTCACCAATGGATTATACGAATGACGATTATCCTATTCCATACGGGAATAATGATCCAAGTGGGAGCAATTCTAACAACATTTCAAGTGGGAGTGATATTAGAATTGATCTAAATTCGAGTCAACAAGGAATTGAAGAATCTCAAATATGCCACATCATGCCCTGCAAAAGACAAATGGATGGAAGCGATGAAGAAGGAATTGAAATCCATAAAAGTTAACCAAGTCTGGGACTTAGTTAACTCACCCAGAGGACATAGAGCAATTGGGAACAAATGGGTTCTCGAGATCAAGCATAAGGCTGATGGCTCTATAGATAGATATAAAGCTCGCCTTGTCGCGAAAGGTTTTACGCAACAGGAAGGGATAGACTACAAAGAAAACTTCTCACCTGTTGTGCGTTTTACCTTGATTCGCAATGGTAGCTTGCTTATACCTCGAATTACATCAGATGGATGTAAAGACTGCCTTTCTCAATGGAGAATTGGACGAGGAGATCTATATGGAACAACCAACAGGGTTTGTAAAAGAAGGAAACAAACATAAGGTTTGTAAACTTCGTAAGTCCATATATGGTCTTAAATAATCCTCGAGGCAATGGTATATACGATTTCAAGAAGTTGTCTTATCAAATGGATTTTTTCCATGCTTGATGAAGATAACTGAGTATATATCAAGAGGATTAAAAGCAAGTATATTATCATGTATCTATATATAGATAACATTTTAATAGCCAGAAATGACAAGGGCTTTGTAATGAGTATCAAGGCTTGGCTTTCATCAGTATTTTAGATGAAAGGCATAGGAAAAGCCGCATATATCCTTGGAGTTAAGATTTCAAGGAATCGTTCGAAGAAACTTCTTTCTCTTTCACAGGAGACTTATATAAAGAAGGTTCTAGAACGATTTAATATGCAGGACTGCAAGTCCTTTGATATTCATATAAGCATATGCGATAATTTATATCTGGAATCACGTCCAAAGAACCAAAAGGAAAAGGAAATTATGGAAAAAGTTCCATATTCCAGTACAGTTGATAGTCTTATGTACACTATGGTGTGTACGAGACTGGACATCTGTTTTGCCGTTGGAAATGGTAAACTGTTACCAATCCAACCCAGGGCAAGAACACTGGAAAGCGGTTAAGAGGATAATGCAGTATCTTAAAGGAACTGCAGATTTTGCAAAAGACTATGATAAAACCAAGAAGGTAGACATAAGGTACATATCTACGCATGAGACGATAGAGGATCAGCTTACGAAAGCGATCCCCAGAAATGTGTTTTATAAACACTTATCATCTCAAGGATTGCGTATGGGCTGAGTTGTACCAAATATATATTCCCATGTCTAAGAAATGATCAAAAATAAGTTCTTTTTCCAACATTGCATATGAATTTCTTAAGAAATGTTTGTGTACATTTTTGAAATCTCAGCTGAATTGTGTGTATGTCGGACAGATTAAGGTTGGCTCTCTCACATGAGCAACCGCCTTATCTTATCAGATGGATAAGATAGAGATGAGACTAGTTTAAAGTCAAAATCATTAGACGAATGATTTAGAGTCAAGACTTTAACAAGATAGTCGAATGAAAGATCTGCATCATATGGATGCTTACAAAAGATCTGAGATCTGTATCACAAGGATATAAAGATCTCATTGGATTTTTTAATCCTATCTGTCTTATGCAGGATGAGAGTCCGGGAATATTTCCTGAGTAGTAAGGGGACTCAAAAGATGGGCACTGTGGTGTCTGATCTTTCATCCGTACAACATCATTAAGACATACTCTCCCTGGGAAAGGAGTGATGTTGTAATACGTGTTCATACCACGTATGCATTTCGACCACTGAGTTAGTAGCAATAGTGTTTGCTATTATGTGAGACTCAAAGGCCATACGGGTCTTAACTCTTACCCTCAAGGACTCCAATTGGTTCCTTTAGATTTGACGAGATGATCGCTATCTTAGCGTGTTACTAATGGGCTATGGTAATTCGGCTCGGCGGGGCACGTTAGAAAAGCGAATCAAGTCAAGATCATAAGGTTCTCAAGAAGAGGAAGATTGATTTCATGTTCGCATTTGGACTTTAATGATTCAAAGCTGGCCAGCCAATTGTAATCCAGATGGGATTCAATTGTTGAATATAAAGTATAAGAAATGTGAAGAAATAATCTAGGGTAAAGCATGCGTTGAACTACTCAACTTTGCACCTTCGAGGTCGTTGTGTATCTCTAACAAGTGCACAACAACAGACTCTACGCGCATGACGGTCGCACGGTCTATTTCTCGGTATGATAGATGAAAGAACTAAGGGAAAGACGTTCTCTTACAATCCCCTCAAGTGTGAGTGGGAAATGTTGGATATGGAAGACGTTTGTACACCCTTGTGGGGGATGTACGAGGGAATACGGACCTCGAACGTCGCGCACACTAAGTCATGTGCAAAGGGAATCTGTTCCCTTGCGGAGAGGATCTCTGTATGAGCGGGAAAGTCGCATTATATATGCATAAGTGCATGCGACATATGGCTAATAAAGGGGGAATATCTTAAGCTTATGTTGTACCATGCATATGGTACAACTTAAGCTTATAATGTGCCATGTATCATGGTACACCTTAATTAAGTTGTTCCAAAGGAACAACTTACCCTAAAATAACTACCTTGGGGGCTATAAATAAGACCCAAGGGTAGCCATTTTCCTTACACATTTTGCATGAAATTCATGCATGCATCTTCTTCATAGCGAAGCTCTGCAGAAATATTTCCTCTCCCTCCATCCAAGTTCTTAATCTAAAATAGAGATTTAGATTGTGGGATTAGTAGCCTTACTCCGTTCGTGAGTAGACTCGATCCGTCGTGGCGAATCCGAAGGCGAAGTTCGTAGACTACCGTGCCGCATACGCAAGCGTAAGTCTAAACTTCATGTTATCGATCCTAACTCTGTTTTGGACAGGATCCTACACCCTCAACACAGGCGGAACCGGGATTACCGCCGGCCATATTCCCCTCTGCAAGGGGATCGACGACAACCTGAGGTGGCGGCGTGACAACCATCGGCTCCAGCCTCCCCACCGCAGCGTAGCCTCGCGGATATCTTCCTCCACCGAGCGTCGAGGCGCATGTCCAGAAGGATTTCCGCGCCTGCTAGTAGCTCCCCGGTGAATGAGCTCGCACACGTCGCGGCTGAAATTTCGACCCGCCATCTTTGCAGAAGAAAAGAAGATCAGGGTAAGCAATGAAAGGGAGCAGAAGAAAAAAGTGCCTACCGGGGGACCATATGACATTCTTAAGGAGAATGTCATCCAACAAAGGCTAGACCGACCTCTCCACCAGAGGCAACGACGACAAAAGTCTGATTGCCACCTGATCGCCCTTGGAAAGAGACAGTGTCAGGTCATATTGACACAAGCTTTTCCAACCAGTTAGGATCACAACATCTTCTGGAAAAATGACAAAGACGTAATCTTTACTCCAGTCGCTAACCCAGCGGGTCATACCCAGCAGACACTCCCTCCTCGCTTAGACGCAGATGTGTTGCCATGACCCCTGGCCGACCGTCTGAACTCGGAAATAGTAGAAGAAGAGGGGAAAGGTCGGCTCCAAGACGTGCACATTGCAGATCATGATGAACCCGTCAATGTCGCAATTGAGTAATGGGTCAGCTGACACAGGGCCACCAACAAAAACTCCATAACCTGGATGATGAAAGGGTGGAGAGGGAAGCGGATCCCCATGCAGAACATCTCGACATACACACCAACTTCGCGGCTCCCTGGAAAACAGATCCTTTCGTCGGTGAAGGGAACCCGAATGCCGTACGGGTGGACGAAAAAGGAACGGTGGACGAAAAAGGAACGTCGAAAAAGGAACGGTGGACAGGTACTTTGCCCTGATCTCCTCAGCCGTCGAAAAAGGAACGGTGGACGACGACCCAAGGATCACTGGAGGAACGTCGATCTCCTCTGCTGCATGTGCGTCATCCCGACGGGCCGGATCCTCGAACAGCAGGCCCATCCCTTTGTTGAGGGGTGTTGAGGAGCGGTGGGATTGCCAGACCTAGGAGTGGAATTCCATATCCTCAACGCAGCCATTTGGCGAATCGAGAAGCAGAGAAAGAAGAAGGAGATTACCTTGAAGCGATTTGAATAAGGAAGACGAAAAGTAATTCATCAGCAATCGGGAGAGCAAGTTCAGATTAGGAGGCGCAAGGCGATTTTATATGAAAGACCGTCTCGAGATCTAAGCCGCTCAAAGAAGGACGCGTGGCGACATCCTCCAACCGGCGGCACTTCGAATTCTGCTCCAAAGGGCAGGTGAAGTCCAATTGGGCAGCACTATGATGACTCATTCAATGCCATTTTCTCGACTGATGTGCCTGTCAAATCCACACGAATCACATCCCTCGGACCGAACCGTCAGAATCTGAACGGCCCGAGCGATGGGGGTAATTGATACGACTCTTCCAGGATGGGCTAAAACCGAATGGCCCAGGCCCGTGTCGCAAGCCCACGGCCCCGGGGAGAACGGACCGAGCGATGAGGCCACCACGAAGGCTCACAGCTGGGCCGGCCTCGGACCGAAGTGGGCGCTACCGCTGACCCACGCTGGCAGGAGTTAACCGCTCCCCTTAAAGCATGCCCCCTTAATCACCATTAAAGGGCCCCATTACAGTCACCTTCATGACCCATGAAGGCGCCATTAATAGGCGGAGGATGAGGGCGAGATAGGGGGAGGTCGAGGAGACGTGGCTGGAGGGAGGCTCCTATAACGAGACGTGAGGTACAACGAACAAAGAGATCACTTCCTGGATACCCAAAAAACAATGAGGTATTCCTCTCATATGACCTTGTCTTGGGAGGAGCCATCGAAAGAATCAAGAGATAAACGATAAAACTTGAGCACGATCGAAAGAAAATACGAGAGATATACCAAATCCACGACGAACGACGGAGGAGGAGAGACCCAAACTCTCGATCAAGTGATTGGGGAGAGAGATCAGCGGGTAGGATCTTCGAATCGACGAGGAAGATGAAGAGACGGTAGAGTTCGAAGGAGGAAGACAAGAAAAATCGATAGGATGAAAGAGAAAATCTAACGGCCTCGAGTATATAAGATGGGGGCAAATGAATCTGGGCCATTGGATCGTCAGATCGATGACTCAGATTGAGTTAACGAACCGCCACAGATGTGGACAGTCGATTGATGTGCAATCGTCAGTCGACTGACCGAAAAGATAAAGAACTGACTTGGGTATATAGACATGCGCCTGTTGAATAATTCACAGTTGCCTAGCAAACTGACAGTTGACTGTAAATTATGCAACAGTCGCCTGACAGAGGGTCAAAAATATGATGAATAAACATATGCATTTCAGGATCAGGACAGGCGCCTGATGAACAACTTTCAGTCGCCTGTCAGAGAGATATGCACCTGGAAAATGTACAACAATCACCTGTGCAAAAAACACAGACTTCAGATAGGAAGAATTAGGGTTGGGTAGGCGACTGTCGAAGGATTGACAGTCGTCTGTCCTGGTCCAAAAATGTACAGAGAGGCTGAAATTAAGAGGATTGAGACAATTCACCTTAAGACCTATACTCTAACAATTCTCTAATTATGAAATCATTATCAAAATATTATACATAATATACATATCACATATATTAACTCAAACAAACCAAATCATCAAAATCTCAAATACTTCTCATTGAAATATATGAAAACATATAACAAATCAAAACAAGAGAAGTGAAATGATGATATGAGTTCAAAACATGATTTATCATGAAAATATGAACTCCTATAATTCAGATTCACCCATAATCCCTAATTCTCCACGCAACCTAACAAATGAATCTTCTTTAAGAGGTTTAGTGAAGATGTCGGCGATTTGCTTTTGGGTTTCAATGTACTCTAAGATGATTGTCCTTCTTAGCTGCATGATCATTAATGAAGTGGTGTCTCACATCTATGTGTTTGGTACAGGAGTGATGTACCTGATTCTTGGAAAGACATTGCACTTTGGTTATCAACCATGATAGGACAAGTATTACAATTGTCACCATAGTCTTTGAGTGTGTGTCTCATCAAAAGAACTTGTGCACATGCAAGACCCGTTGCAATATTTTCTGCTTCAGTCGTGGACAATGATACCGAGTTCTGTTTCTTGGAAAATCAAGAAACTAGAGAATTTCCTAGAAAGTGCCACTAGTACTCTTCCTATCGGATTTGCATCCGGCAAAGTCGGCATCACTATATGAAATTAACTCATATGTGCTAGACTTAGGGCAAAGTAACCCATAATCTAGTGAATGATTTAGGTAACGAAAAATTTGTTTAACCGCAATCAAGTGTGACTCCTTAGGTCTAGCTTGATATCTAGCTCAAAGACATACGATGAACATAATATCGGTCCTACTAGCGGTTACGTAAAGTAAGCTACCGATCATACCTCGATATAGACGAACCTCTACATCTTTCCCATTCTCATCCTTGTGTAGATGGGTTGTCGTACTCATGAGAGTCTATTTGCATGAAGAAGATTCCATCCCGAATCGCTTGATAAGCTCCCCAACGTACTTTGTTTGATGTATGAAAGTTCCTTCCTTCATTTGCCGAATTTGTAGGCCAAGAAAGGGTTGAGCTCACCAATATGGCTCATTTCGAATTCATCCTTCATAGACGTAGAAAATCCTTGGCAAAGATTAAAGTTAGTAGAACCAAATATTATATCGTCTACATAAACTTGAATTAACAGGATGTCATTTTCATAATCTTTAATGAAAAGAGTTGAATCAACTTCATCCATTTTAAAACCTAAATTCAAAAGAAAGGTTTTGAGTCGATCAAACCAAGCTCTTGGAGCTTGTCTCAACCTATAAAACGCTTTCTTAAGTTTGAAAATATGATTTAGAAATTTTTCATGAATAAAATCGGGTGGTTAACAAACATAAACTTTTCATTAACAATAACATTTAAAAATGCAATTTTAATATCCATTTGAAATAATTTAAAAATTTTATGGGATGCAAAAGATAAAAGCAATCTAATAGCTTCTAATCTAGCTACGGGGGCAAAGGATTCTTCGAAATCAATACCTTCCTCTTGCCGATAGACTTGAGCTACTAAACTTGCTTTATTCCTTGTAATGACCTCGTTTTCATTGATCTTGTTCTTAAAAATCCACTTGGTCCCAATCACTTGGTGACCACTTGGAAGAGGAACGAGCTCTCAAACTTCATTTCTCTTAAATTGCACGAGCTTTTCTTCCATTGCAATTATCCAAGAGCTATCTTCACACGCTTCTTGGATGTTCTTTGGCTCAATGGTAGAGACAAATGTACAATGAGAGAGTTCATCAATCTTTAACCATGTTCGTACACCCACACCAACATCTCCAATTATTTGGTCATGTAGGTGATTACGAACGATTGGATAAGCTTTGGGAATACCTGGATCACTTGGAACATCTTCAACAATTTCATTAGTATTGTTAATCTCAATTGTTACGACCTAAAGATCATGATAGCCTAACTTTCTATCCCCGGTCACCTACCACCTACGTCATTCTTCCGTTCCGAAGGCCGGTGGACCCAGCGCTAGGGCACCAATCCCACGAGTTCAGAGAGCGTGCACTTAACTCGCCCACGGCAGAGCGCCAAGTTACCCCGGAGCCCGACACGGCCGAACAAAGGGCGCACCCTACTACGGGCGGTGGCGAAGCCGCACTCCTCCGGGGTCCCGGTCGTCACCCGACTCGCCCCCCCCCCCACCTGCTCCCCGGGAACAACGCGCAAAGCACGTTGTCGGACAACGTGCCCTCCAACAGGGGTGACCTGGTGACCCCATCGATAGCGCCGTCCCTCGGACGCGCACCGGCGACTCCTTGACACATCGGATGCGACAAACAACCTAGCACAAAGGACACTACTGACACTAACGCCGCCCGATCATCTGGCAAAGCACCCCCTGGCCGTTGCACCCCCTGACACTTAATGCTTTCGGCCCTGACACCCTGACAAAAGCGCCCCTGGCCGTTGCGCCGTCTGACAAAAGCGTGGCCGACACTCCTGTTCCTGACATCCTCGTCCGAAACTTCCGCTGACAGCAGGGCCAGCTCAGCATGCCGAGTCAGCATGCCAGATCAGCCACACCTAACCGCCTTCCGACAGGTATAAATGCCCCTTTACTTCTTATGGAGATGGGGTTGGTAAATTTACTCTCAATCTCATTACTCACACACAAGAGCAAAGGTCGTCCATATCTTTGTTCTTCCACTCATATCTCGTCACGTACGGTCGACTCACCCTCAGTCCGACCTACGTGCCTAGCCCCCGCCTTAAGTCATGTTACTGGCTTAGGCATCGGAGAGTCTAAGGGTTGGACCCCAACCCGGCCTTTCTAACGAGTTGCTCCTTGCGCAGGTCAGCTCGTCGTCACCGGTCGTGCTCGCCATCAACCTAGGCAGTTCGGCCCCTTTACTGCATCCCCCCGGATTCGACACTGTGGTCAGCTCCCGCCACAAGTTTAGCCTCATCACCACACTAACCACCTGTCTAATAGCCTATCCTAATCATGTCATTAGCATAACCACCGTGCCCTTGGTTCCCCATAATATAAATTCATTATACGCGAGTTCTACCCCGCAACATCAATAATAGAATCATTAATTTTGACATTACTAATGGAATCACATAAAACATATATACTATCATCAACAATATGAGGAATATCAAAATCTTCATAAAATGATACCTTTAGTGAATCCTCGATCGTTGATGAGGTTTTGTTGTATATCCGGAAGGCTTTGATACGTGTGAAATATCCAACAAAGATTCCTTCGTCGGATCTAGGCTCAAATTTATCTAAGTTACCAAAGGTGTCCTTTATAAAACATTTTGAACCAAAAACTCGAAAATATTTAACTTGCAGCTTCTTATAATAAAATAATTCAAAACAAGTTTTGTTCGTTCGGTGCCTCATTAGGATTTTATTAAGCACATAACATGCCGTGTGCATCGCCTCTGCCCAAATTTGTAGTCCAAGATGAGTATCATATATCATGGTGCGGGCACACTCTATAAGGATCCTATTCTTTCTCTCAACAATACCATTTTGTGGTAGTGCACAAGGAAAAGAAAAGTTGTGAGTAATCCCATTGTCATCACAAAACTTAGTGAAAAATTCATTCTCAAATTCTCCTCCATGATCACTACGAATAGTGATAATGGTGGATCCTAAGAAATTTTGATTTTTCTTTGCAAATATAGTAAACTCTTCAAAAGATTCATTTTTATTGGTTAAAAATGAAACCCAAGTAAATATAGAGAAGTCGTCAACGACAACTAATCCATAATGCGCATTACCTAAAGAAGCGGTTCTAGTTAGCCCAAATAAATCTAGATGAAGCAATTCTAAGGGCCTCTTAGAAGTTAAGCCTTATTTAAGTTTGAATGACGATTTACGTAGTTTACCTCTTTGGCATGAATCACAAAAGTTTTTCTCACTAAAAACAATTTTCGGAAAACCTTTAACAAGTTCATGTTTAGCTAACTTATATAAGTGCTTAAAATAAACATGACCAAAACGGCGATGCCATAATAGTTGTTCATTTGTATTAGCAACTAAGCAATGTTTTATGGTTTTTGGCAAGTTCAAATAATAACTGTTTTTATGCCTAATACCGGTAAATAAAATATGTGAATCAATATCTACAATTTTACACATACCATCTCCAAAATTAACCATGTAACCATTGTCACAAAGTTGACTAATGGAGATAAGGTTATGACATAAACCACTAACTAAATAAACATTTGTAATAAGTGGTTTAGAAGGATTACTGACTTTGTCTACTACAATTACGGTTCCCTTTTGATTACCTCCAAAAGTGACCGTTGCACCATCCTTGATGCTAATCACTTCGGAGAGCAATGTGGGATCTCCCGTCATGTGTTTAGAGCATACGCTATCGAGTATCCATCCTTTCTTTTTAGAGCCAATATGACTTTATTGCTCTCTTTCTTGTTTTTGGGTACCTACATAATATACCATAAGCTTATGGTACCCAAGATTTGTTGGGTTCAATGGGATTAGCCCTTTGGAAGCCAAGTCCAAGTGGACTTTCGCTTCCCAACATAATTGCCACTATTTATCACACGCTAAAATAGGAATTAACATAAGCATTCATATCATTTATATTAGTGTTCTTAGGACCCCACATTGTGTATGTTTTGGGTGTCCTTTTCCTAGTTGCATGCACATTTGGTTGAGTTTTATTTGGTGCGTGCTTCCCATGAGCATGAGATCTAGCATATGAAGATGGATGTGGATAATCATGAGACATATATGGGTTATATGCAAAATTAGGAGCATGCATTTTATATGCAACATATGGAGCATGCATAAGATGAGGTGAATGAGCATACATAGAAGGATGATGTGTATGAACATAGGAATGTGTAGAAGCACGTGCATGAGTATTTCTCATGTGTGGGTTTATACGTGTCCGTGTGTGTGGAGCATAAAATGTGTCATTCGTGTCCACATGTGAAGTAGGAGATTTCCTATGTGTATGAGAGTTGGTGTACATATATGCTTGACCTTTATTTTGGTTTCCACTATTAGTGGGTTTCTTGCCAAAAGAAGGAGATTGTGAAGTGGTGGCCTTCTTGGTAGGTTTGTTACCAATAATGCTTTTGACACCACTAGTGGATACACCGGAGGATGGCCTTACAAAATCTATAGTTACACCACTATAGGTGGTGTGAGATTTGGATGCATTTGCTTCCACATACCCGAGTCCAACACGATATGTGGCCGAAAATTGATTTGCAATCAATTCATCCAATTCCTCTTACCTTTGTTAAATCTCTTAACTTGGAAGGATATGAGCTCATATTTCTCTTTAAGAGAAGGAATATTGGTATCCAAAGTGGACACACATGTTTTGAGATCGTGCACTTGGGTATTAAGAGAATCATTCTCAATACCCAATTGTGTGTTATGTGAAGCTAGATCAATACTATCTTTAAGATAATTTTGATCTAGTTGAGATTTGAGAGAATTCACCTTATTTCTCAAGATGTCATTTTGAGAAACCAAAGTGGCTTTCTCAAGTGTAAGTGTATCAACAATAGTGTCATTGTTAATGATTCATGGCATGGATGATTTGCTAACGTTATATTTATTTAAAGTAGTATCCTAAGCATAAGAGATTGATACTTAGAAAATAATTCTTAGTTAGCAATACGAAGTACATCCATGGTTACTTCGGGTTCATCGTAGTCACAATCACTCTAATCGGAGAGTGGATCTTCGCGGGTCATGAAGTACATATGTGCATTCTCACACTTTTCATCCTCGGATTCGCTAGAGTAATCTCCGTTTGAATCATCAAACGTTCCAACAAGTCCTTTCTTCTTGTCCTTCTTGTATTTGTCGGACTTGTAGTATTTTGGAGCTTTCCACTTTTGTTTGTTTTTAAGCATTGGGAAATCCTTCTTGATGTGTCCCGACTTGTTACACTTAAAACAAAGGGACGAGGGATTGTTAGTGGAATCAAATTTAGTTTTGGAAGGAAATTTACCTTTGCGAAAGAAGCGTTGGAACTTCTTCGTCATTTGTGCCATTTCTTTCTTGGATTCTTCACTATCGGAGGATGAAGAAGTATCCTTGAATGCTAACACTTTATTCTTGGCCTCTGTTGGGTTCATCATTTCTCTAATCTTCATTCGGTTCTTCCTTCTTACTTCGTAAGACGTGAGAGTATCGATGAGATTCACCACAGTGTAATTCTTCGTGTCATTGACCTCCTCAATGGCGATTGCTCTTCTTTCCCATTTTAAGGTCATTCCCATGATTATCTTTCTCACCTTTTCTTGTTGGGTATAGACTTGTCCAAGAGATTCAAGCTCATTCGTGATGTCGGTGAAGCATCCGTACATCGTTGCAATGTTCTCATTATCCTGCATATGAAACATATTGAAATTTTGTATTGTAGCAAATAATTTAGACAACTTTACCTTGTTTGTTCCCTCGTGGGTAACGAATAGATGATTCCATATTTGATATGCACTTTTACATGTGCATATCTTATTGAACTCATTTGGATCCAATGCACAATGAAGAGCGTTCATTGCCTTGATATTATTCACTTCGGCGGACTTCTCGGAGGGAGTCCATTTGTCAAAATCCTCTTCGGAGGGTTTAACGTATTCCTTATGGAGGGTTCTCTAAAGAGAAGCACTCCTAAGAAACGTCTCCATCCGGCACTTCCAATATCCGAAATTCGTGCCACTGAAGCATAGAAGACGAACCGTTGATTATCCTTCAAAGACGGTAGACGCACCATCACGATCGTGATTGTTGTACGAAGGAGGGTGGAGGAACATTATTGTTGTTGGATGCCATAGCTAAAAACCTTTGCTTTGATACCAATTGTCAGGACTCTGACTATGAGGAAAACACTAGAAGGGGGTTGAATAGATTTTATAAAATTTAAACGATAGTTATACCAATTTAAATTCCTAACCAACAATAAATGCAGAATTATAAATAAACCCAAAATGAAACAATGCTAACACAAAGTATGTTTCAAGGGTTCGGATTACCCAAGTCTACTTCCAACTTGTTCCCGGTAATCCTACGTCCCTTCCACCTGGATACATCTGGATACTCAAGTTAGAAGCCTAACTTGAGGTTTCCTTTAAACCCACTTGTAGCAACCCTACAAGTGAAACCGAAACACAATCGATGTCCTTGACCCCCACAACTTGGGATCAAGCAAACCACTCTCATAAACCGAGAGTAAAACTAATATCGAAAGATATGAAATAATGAAATAGCAACACTTACAATCACATATTCCTTGAAGTAGAACTTGAAGGAGCAAGTGTATTGTGTGTTGAAGTCTCTTCCAAGAAGAGAGAAAATCCCTTTCTCTTGTCACCAATTGCCTAGAGGATATCCCTTTGATTCTAGGTTGGAGAGCAAGACAGAATGAGATTAGAAATCTAGAGCTTTAGAATTTGAGAGCTTTGAAAAACTTGAAGAAGAAAGCTAAGGTTTTTCAAGAGATGATCAAGAAGATAGTAACCCCTCAATGGAATAGTAGAAGCTCTCTTTATAGGTTCACTAAAACCCTCAAAAAGAATCCCCAAAAACCCCTTTGAAATTCGTGGAGAAAAAGTCAACGGATAGAATTTACACACTCGACAGTTGACTGGTGAAGAAACCTCAGTCAACTGCTGCACTGTGTCAGAGGGTAGATGAGAATTCAAATGGTAACTTACCACGTAGGACAGTCAACTGATGAAGGTCTGACAGGCAACTGTAAACCTAACATGCGACTGAAAACCCTTCTACAGGCGATTGGCCGAAACATGAGTAAGCTGAGAAAATTCTGCAAATGTTGGAAAGAACAGGACAAGCAACTGATGTGGAACTCACAGGTGCCTGTGCCTTGGGCATGCAACTGTGAAACCAACATCAGTTGTCTGTCCCTAATAAGTGAAACTTTCCAGAGAGCAGAGTTGCAGAGAAAGAATCGACAGGTGATTGTTGAAGCATTCACAGTCGCATGTGCCTTGGACAGGCGACTGTCAATACAACATCAGTCGTCTGGCCGTAAGAAGAAGATAATGATCTTTGGACAGGAGAGAGACATGCGACTGACTAACAAATCACAGGCGCATGTAACTTGGATAGGCGCCTGTGTTTTGTACAGCAGTCGCCTGAATAAAGTTAAAGCTAAAAGCCCAAAAACCAACTGATAAAGTATGTGCAAAACAGAAGACTGTAGAACAATTCACAGGCGACTATTTGGAGACAGGCGCCTATAAAATGTTCATCAGTCGCCTGTTGAAATCCCAAAATGCACATGCTTGAGAAATGTGAATTGGAGGCTTAGAAAATGTAATCTAATAATTTCCTTGACAGAAATAAAGATGTGTGTGTGCTCTAACATAGTTCTACTTCTAAGCTATATACTAGAAGTGAATAAAAAGATTACATTTTGTAGAAGCCACTCTTCTATCCAAAGAATGAGCTTGAAGTCTTCTAGGAGCTTCATTCACCATCTTTGATCATCCAATCCACTTTTCATGCTTTGATTGATCCTTGAGTGACATCCATTGCTAATTGATCTTCATGATATGTTTAAGTAATGGATTAATTGCAAATAGGAGATTAGTCATAAGTATTTATGTTTGCTCATCATCAACACCAGGTAAGGAGAAGTCCAATACTCAACACAAACTCTGGGTGTTAGGAAACAAGGAATATTTACATAATTTTGGAACAAACATATATTAACATCATATTGACATCATATATCATCAAGTGAAAAGCCCACTTCCACATCACTCCTCTTCCTGCATCCATCTTCAATGGTGTCTCCAAGATCACCTGGAATTAAACATCTGAATCCTCCTCGACTGTGTCGACAAAATGTTTGCCTTCGTTGGGGACTTGCTCGGAACTGTCGAGTACCCGTCATCCTTATAGTCGGTACCCTCCGAAAATAACTGCCTTATGAGGCAGCCACCCTGCCTCCTCCACCCTTGGTCGAGTGGAGAATGGTCTTGTAGACAGTATCGATGAATGTATCTCTAAATGTTTGGTTGAGGTTGCCATCCTTTGCTGAGATGCCAAATTCGCCAAATATGATGGGCATGTCAAGCACATTCTCAGGATCGACATTGTGGGTATGCATCCAATTTCTCACAAATTTGAGGTAGGCATCGGATATTGAGTTTGATAGCCTATATGAAACATATGAAGCATGCAATTAGTCAGGGATGAATCACAAGTAGTATGCAAATTGGCCTTTTGACATCTGTGAATTACTCACTAGGAATCAGGGTAAATGTGAGCAGAAGCATAATCAACTCCAAGGACTTGATGGTTCTTGATACAATCAATTCCTACTTGTCCTGTGAATGTGTTGGGGTTGTAATGAAGCCAGTCAGGCGTAGAGGGGCCATAGAACCTTTCAACTACATCGCTTAGGAGGTGCTTCGGATCGATAGACTTCACATAGAATGCCATCTCCTGTATCTATGTCTGAAAATGCATATAGAGAGTAATAACACTGCACACTAACTGATAGGCAATGTGCATGTCACTCTAACACTTCGATCCAGTTTGAATCATCATACCAAACTGATCAGTAGCAGTGCTGCCAGGACCTTGGGGACTCCCTTGTTCATTGTTTGAAACCTCTGCGTGAAGTCGATGAGCAAAAGTTAAAAGAAACGTGCACGCTTTGTTGGTGATGTGTATGTTTTGCAGATAAATTCGAGTAATCGACGCATTAAGGTTCAAAATGTAGATACTCACATAGCTTAATATGTCCCGTGAAATTTCAGAATCATACTAGAAGCCATTACTTCGTTTTCCAGTAACAATCTCTAAAGCTAGAATGCCAAAGCTGTACACATCCATCTTTAACTAAACATGCCCACGTCTTGCATACTTTGGTGCTATGTACCCACTGCACTACACAAATGAAATTAGGCGGACACATCGAACTAGAAACTATTTATCTATTGCTAGATGAAAATTCTGTAATCAAAGAATTTTGCTCACAATGTCCCAACCACTCGGTTTGTGACATGATGCGTATCATCTTCGGCAAAAAGCCTAGCCAAACCAAAGTCTGCTGCAACTTGATGAATCTAGCTTTTGTAATTTAGTTGAATGGAACATCAAAGGCAATATATTTCCAGGGTTTAAATTTTACTAAGCTGTTAATGAAGTATTTCCAGAACTTTACACACTTCCTTTATTAGCGCTAGAAATTTAGATGCATACATTAAACACAAGTGCATAGCACCAAAAATGGACGAGCCTAGTAGTAAACTACCTGGTACTCCATTAGTTTCTGTGCATGGTCCCACTCCTCCTCGCTCGATTTCTTAACAAATCTGTTGGAATTGGGTACGCCCATGACGTGTTTAATCCATGGGGTAAATCGCAAATATCATATTAATAAGGGGTTGCATGTAAATTGAGTTATCCTTAGTGGATAAGTGCAATTTACAGAAGTTCAGGGTTCCCAATGAAAATTTGTTTAAATAACTATCCTTACGTTATTTTGTTAACGTTGAGTTTTCAACGGTAGAAAACTGCTCCCCTTTAACCCTATTTATACCCCATTGGCTGTGAGAGTTAGGGCATGGAATCAAAAGCAATTTGATTAAATTCGTTTCTCCTCTCCCAACTCACAAACAGAAGAAGATTAAGAGTAATCTTGGCTGTGAAAAAGAAATTGAATTTCCGTCGGTGATCTTCAATACGATCCATTGCACTCCTCTATTCCGCTGCAAAATCAAAGGTGATGATTTCATTTCGATTTTCTAACATTGGCATCAGAGCCAATGGTCGTGAGGGCTCGGTGTAGTCGGCATCGGGTTTCAATCGCCGGCCATGTGATCTCGGGCTAAGTACAGAGGGTTTCCCAAAGAGTTTAGATTCACGGGCTGAGGGACCCACCACCGTTCGTCGGTGAAAGGACAGTGCTGGCCGTCGATTCTCAGGGGAAAGGGTCCTTAAGAAATCGCCGAAATAAGGGACTACACCGGTCGATCATAGACCTGGGGCCACATCCGGCTTTCGTCGCGGCCAAGGATCGACCGCCACCCTCGCGCGGCCCTCGTTGGGCTTCGCCAGCATCGACACAGTGTGTCAGGGCATGGCTCGTCGCCCCTGGCGCTGGGGCGTCGCCCTCCTCCCTCTCTGATGTTGGGGCTTCGCCCTCCTCCCTCTCGGGTGCCATGGCTGAATCTCCATCTGTAGTAGATCGGACTCCATGGCCGAGTCATCGAAGAGAGGGGAGGCCGATCATCAGTTGCCCACCACTGCAGGATTTAGTTCCTGCATACCTTCAATTCCGTTCTTCTTAATTTTTTTACGAAAGGGGGAAGAAAACTCCTCTGTAATGTCATATCATTTAATGCCATTACTGACTTCTGCACAATGCACAGTCCACGTCACTTCGGAAACGATCACTGCTTCCTTTAATTGTTGCCTGTCACTTTGTTCATTTCCCATAACAGGGGCATATGGCATATATGTTCATTGGGGCATGTACTCATTGAAATCATATGGGATACACATAATTTCTATTATGTCATTAAATTCACATACATAAACTGATCCTGCGTAAATGCCTCACTGACTTTTTACACCGAATGAAACCATTAACATATATTATGCTTGGCTTATTATTTAATATTTTTTTAAATGTAACCCTGTGGAGTAGTTTTAATGTTGCCTTATATGTGAGGTTTTGTAGACTCATTATACTCATACTGCCATGCACCAGGGAACTAAACTTTTATATATCTATTCTATAAAACATGAAGATTTTGAATTTTGTCCTACGTGGCATGGGTTTGTCCTACGTGGATAAAGAAATGCTGACTGGGACAAACAAAATATGCTGACTAGGACAAATACAATGAGTTGTAAATTTGAAATTTGGGAGGAAATATTTGAGGGAATGTTTGAATTTTAGGGGGGAAGTGAGTTGAAATTTTGAAAATTTGAAAATCAAATCATTAAAATCCGCTGCCGTCCTTCACAAATAAAATTACATTCATATCAGTTTTTGAATTTTGGAACCTGGCCTCTTCAACTCCTCAACGAATCCCCTCTTCAACTTTTAAGATCCCGATTCTTGAAGACCAAACCCTCAAAAGGTCGCGATCCATGAGGTAAGCTCGAGGATCATCTAGGATCTCGCCCTACCGAAATGAACCAATTTAAGCCGAAATTTTTGGGGATGGTGAATCCTAACACTCCTCTCAGGAAGCTCACGCGAGCTTGCAATACGCAGACGTGTATTCGAGCTGGAGGGAAGCATGATGATCTCGATGAGGCCAACTTGATCATGAGGGGCATCGCTCGCAGATCTTGCCGGTGAAGAGATGCCCAATGGCGCCACTGGTTCTGACCAAAGATTGCACATTAGCTGCCCAACTTTTGAAACCATGTTTGCTCCTTTTTCAACCAGTTTGATTCATGCTGCAGAGGTTAGTGGGACACCTTGCACATAACATGTTCGATGGAATGTCCCAATGATAACCAAGCTGTTTGATTTTCTGTCAGCAAGCAAAAGCAAAAGTTGAACTTACCTCCAAGCATCAATATAAATATATGAATTCTATCCAGATGATCCAGTCCTATGCACAAAGCTTCAATATTATGTTTATTTACAGCTCAAGTTTTTGTTTTTGGTATCAAAAAATAGGGCCATGATGTCTGAGCTGGTGCAAGAAGTAGGATACAATAGGGGCCACTTTCATGGGTGCATTGACTTCAAGCCTGAATCCGGCAGGTTCTGCCTTCTATCTTCTTTGCGATTGGGACATGCTACCAACGTCAAAAACTTCTGTTAAGTGTCACATATCACTTTGTCTTTTACCTAATTGGCTAATTTCATCCTTGACCCTATATTTTTATTTCTATGGAATTTATTTCAGTGGAGAGGGAATGCTTAGAGGCGCAAAGCCTTGCTCAATTACCCAAGGAGGGTAGGGAGGCAAGAACAAGACGGTCCATGGTAGATTTATTTCATCAACCTTGGAACAAAAGAACCAATTAACAAACATCTCGGGAAAGACTGAGAAAAAAGGGGCAAGTTTTTGAGACGATAACCACAGCAAACAGCCATAGGATGAACGAAACGCCAAGCATTCAGTAACCTCTTAAAGTTCACTCACATATTACTCTTCAATCCTGTCTGTGGGAGGGCGAGACCATCTAGCACAACATACACTCCTCATTGGTAGGAAAAATCTTTTTACCCATTATCGTTCAGTATCACAGTTAGATTCTACAAGGAGGGAAACACAGGCAAGGCGAGCATGCGACTATCTGTACTCATCACGCAGGGGATAACCAGTCATCACAATTTTATCAGCAAACATCTTCCCTGTCTTGGGCATGACATGCCAATGCAGTGTCCGGTTGAACTCCTTGCCCCGTAGGTTGCTTCCCTGTGACATGGAGAATGACAGCAAGTTATTCATGGTTGCAAGACGCGTCATTTTGATATGAAGTTTATCGGTCTGGTTAAAGCAGTTGCATTTCTACGTCTTGATCGTTGTCCAGATGAACTTTCCTCCAATGTTAGCTGGACATGATATCATTTGTAAGGAATTCTGTCCATTACTTGGACATCTGCTTTCTTGCTTCTGAAACTTAAAGCTCTACTACTGAGAAATTGCAGGTTTAATTATGATTGGGGCTCTGATGCTAACAAGTTTGTTCATCAAGTAAAAGAATACAGTTATGATGCTAACAGGTAAAATATGCAGTTCTCCAATAGTTTTTTGGTTCTTCAAAGATTTTTTTGGCACTTATACTGGATGCAATTACTATAGTTATGAACATATATGCTGCTTTAGGTATTCGATTGATGTTTAGTGTGAAGTAACAAAAAGCATGATCATGTGTGCAGAGTGCATTTTGGAAATTACAGATAAATGTTGAAAAAAAGTTACAGAAATTATGTATACTTGAGGTATCATATGTGCTCAGTATACCAATGGAATAAGATGCACTCTGGGATTATCATGTGTGCATCAGTATACGAATGGAATAAGTTGCAAAAAGATCTCAGGATTTCAATAATATGCACTCTGGAATTCATTTCATTGAGGTTTTATTGTTTGATCTTTTTCAGTTGATCATTTATTTCATTTAGTTAAGGAGCATACATGTAGTACATGGAGATGGGGAGAGATAAATACAAAAAGGGATGCATGACGAGATGTCCATGATGTTTTGTATGTATATCTATGTAGCTTTTCATAATGCATTGCATCATATCAAACCTTCCCAGATTCATACAAGCCCAATATTCCATTGCTTGCAATAAAAACATAAACATCTGCATAATACAAGCACTGGAAGGCATTGCTGCCAAAATTGTCCCTCTGGTAGGCAATCGAACATTTCCTTTGGCACAAGCTGCAAACAATGCTCCAGGGCACAAAAACCCCCAATATGTTTCAGGTGTGATGCATTTATATAAAGACGTGTCCATGAAAGTGAATGTATAGCTTTTGTATTGGAAACTCTCAGAAGTTGCAAAGTGACACTTTTGGTTTTAAAAATATGCATGCAGTCTGTTGTTCAAGGTGAATGTCTAATATTCTGGTTTTTGCAAGTGGATTTCTGAGATTATTCCACAGCATATGAGCTACTCAAAGGACAAGATGCATCATAACAAGGTCATATCTTTGTTAAATTAACCATACATAAAACATGAGTTTATCAGTTTCCATTGTTTTTTATTGTTTCGAATGTATCAGTTTCCAAGTGTTTGTTAAAATGTCTATAAGGAAAATATATGCATGCTTCCATTCAATTGTGCCAATACTTTCTCAATAAATGATTTTGTGTATTTGCGGGTAAATGTAAAAGCCAAGATACCGTAGTCGCTAATACGTGAGGATACCGTAGCCAAGAATAAATAGGTGAGGATCTTGGAATGTGATATTCTAATTTTTTTCTTTCTCCTTTTGTCTGTTACTAGAATGTAAATTTTAGATTTTTTTTTTCATGTTATAAAACTGAAGCCAGATGTTTGGAGGAAGAAGTATATGAATTTTTTTGGAAGCCTGAATAGTTACCAAACATGAACATGCATGATGAGGCACCGTCTATTGAAAGGCAGGTGCTTATATTTATATTTTTTTCCTTTTTTAGTACTATAGCGATTGTGCAAATACAAATAGTTAGGATGCAGACTTTGTTTTGCCCCCCCCAATGCAAAATTTTGTGTCTGCAAGTAAACTTTGCCTTCAATTTGCTTTGCTTTGACACTTAGACCCACATGCATAATTTTGCGTTTAAGCTGCATAAAATTAAAAAAGGATAAATAATTGGTCAACATTAGCGTAACTAGGAGATTTCAGTATGCTTTCAAAATTCATGTGCTATTCCACATCTTATAGAGATTGAATGCAAGTTAATTTGATCAGGTTGATCTATGACAGAACTAATAATCCTATGTTTCATTCATCTGCAGCCAGAAGAGGAGAAGGAAGTGGAAGGGAAGGGTGATCTCATCGTCTGCAAGCCGTTTCAAGCCCCCATCATTCTCTGCAAAATTAAAAAACCCACCAACATTTTTAAAGTAAATTGCACCAAGGCGATGGCATTTCGCTGATCAAAGAATGCCAAGCCCATTACTAAAACTGAAGATTGCGAGTGCTTCTTCAATTTCTCTAATCCGCCACAAGTCCCACAGGATGATGAAGATATTGATGAAGATGATGTAAGCTTCCACAATCACCTGCCTCTAAATAGAGAATTGCAAAAAACAAAAAAGTTAATTATTCACGTATGCTTGATAATTTCTTTTGCCATTTTGTTGGACAGGCCGAGGAACTACAGACTCTTATGGAGCAAGATTATGATGTAGGGTAAGTCGTCTCTTAACGATACTCAATATCAACCCCCTCAGCAAAACAGATGACTAAACTGACAATTAGATAGTCTTTGTTGTTTTGAGTACATTTTGGGCGTTATGTTTGGTTAGGAATGTATGTTACTTTTCTTGAAAATTTGATGCCATTTTGACTTTTTGTGATATGTTACAAGGATTCATTGTTTTCTTGAAGCTCCACTATTAGAGACAAGATTATTACCTACACTGTCTGGATATTTTTGTACTTAATAATCTAAATCCAGTGGTATGATGCGATGCACTGGTGTTCTTAACAATTGTTTGGGATTTCCAGTGGTTACATACCATGTACTGTTTGTTTGTAGTTGTTGCATAAGATTTAGTTTATTTTATGAGGTCTCATTTATGTTTTTCGATGGTTTTCTATTTCTTGCTTCTCCATGGGTCTCTCTGCATTTCACTAGCTTTAGAAAAGTATTTAGTTCATCATTTTAAGTGGGTTGATTCCTCACCCATGTGTATTAGCTAATAAGCATATTTTGTTATCTATATTATTATAATGATATATTTGGATCCTTGATTATGCTTGAATCTTTTGATGTTATCTACATTATTTGCTGTGTTTGGAGGTAAGATTCGATGAATTTCATCTGGGGTTTGTTTTGTAGTGATTGGTCTTTATATATGCCGTTTAATGCAACTTTATGTATAAAAATGATTTTTAGCTGCATGGGCATAATTTTAATGGAAAAGGGTTTGTTTTGGCTCAGAATTAACATTTGAAATTCTTTTTTAAAAAGGATGGCTGGAACGCGCAAGCATCTCAAGCGAGACAAGCCCGATTTCAAGTCCATTTAGGTCAGGCCCCCAAATTCCCCATTTTTTGGGTTTAAAATGTCTCCTTTTCTTTACAATTCCCATTTCCCCCACCTTTTGTCTTTACTCCCAAAATCCATTTCCCATAGGATTTACTCATGTGGGCATTATTCAAAGCTGCAATTCCAAGTACATTTTTCATCATAGGTGATTTTTTTCTTCTTTCTATGTTGCAACGATAATTATCTATTGCTCAATTTTTTTCATCTTTAATAAAAATTTTGTTTGTAAGAAATGCAAAGCCCGAATATAGACCGTGTTCATGGTTTTTGGGCTAACTTCATTCATTTCCTATCATACTCATTGGGCTGTAAGTTTATATTTTTCTGTATTGAGGTTTGTCATTTGTGTTGGAAGGAATAAATTAAGCTAAAATTCTACATGGATGGATGGTCCCCTTTGGAAGTCGTGCTTTCTATTTTGCATGCTAATATTAGTTTGGGAAGGCCGGAAATTTCTCTTCTGGTGTTTTGTTCCTTTACATGCTATTCTGCAATTCTCCGATGTTTCAAATAGAAAACACCATGGACACATTATTCTTTAGTGGTTAGGGCTTGAGAACTTAGTTCCTTGGGTGGATTTGAGTTCTGTGTGTTGCTTTTTTCTTTGTTTTTTCGATTTTGATGATGGATTTGTGTAACAAGGAGGCTCTCCTTCATCCAACTCCACCACAGGAAATGCTTGCTATTTATATCACTGATTATTATTGTTTATGTTAGCCCATCTTACCAGAATTAAGAAATTAATCACTTATTAGGGCTGATTACATTGATACATATCTCCTTCATCCAGAATAAAAAGTATCAAATTAATCAGTTACCAGAATAAATAGTGTATCAGTCACCTCCCAAATTAATATTGCCAGTCATCTTACCAGTCAACAGAATTAACAATGTACTAGAATAAACAGTGTCTCCAGAATAATACCCAAGAGATGGGCTGATAGGGCATATATGCATCACGGGTAAGATGACTTGGGTTGGGCAAATTAATCACTAATTACTGTATTAATGTAATCAGCCCATCTATATCACTGATTCTTATTGTTTATTCTGGTAAAAATTTAAGAACATCATCTTGCTCATCAAGTTTTTGATATTTTTCCCCCATTGGCATATATGGTGTCAAAGTCTGTAATTGTTTGATGAGAAGTGTTTTATGAGGTGTCCATTTGAAGGAATTAGTTCAGTTAGCTTCTTAGTGCTAATTGGTGTGAAAAGGTTTAATCTTTAGTAAAAACATGAGGTGTTTTGGTATCATGTAATACAGAACATGTTAGTTGTGCAATGTGATGGCCTGAATTCTATGTATTGCTCACCATGTTTGGAATTATAGTTTGTAATTGTAATTGTGCGATTTGAGGTAATACAAAACATGCAAAACATTTAGTTTGAAATTTTAGTATGTAATACAGAACCTTTAGATGTTTTTCAAAATGAATATATTGTTGTAAATTACAATTCTATGCTCCTAATTTTGAGTAAATATTTGCAATTTTACTGCATAGTATTGCTATAATACAAGCTATTATTGCATTGTTACATTCTTTTTTCCAGTTTTTTAATACTTGGTCTTCACAGTAAAATATGATTCGGTTGATAAAGAGAATAATTTCAGCAATGACATGGGTTTTCTTCCTTTTTCAGGTCCTCATCCAAGTATTTATTCACATCATGTCAACAATCAGTTGCGGATATTGAAACGCTTTGGGTAAGCGGCGTCTGTGGTCTTTTTCATTGTTTGTGGGAATTTCATCAGCCATTTAATATTAGTTGTTTTGATACAGTGGTCGAAATTTTATAATAACATATGAAGGTTTTTTCAAGAGTGGGCAGTCAGAGGCTTTGTTTTAGAGCCTGTGGACTTTGGTGCACCAGAGGTGATAAACTTAAAACTTCTTTCTCTGCTTCAAATATATTCACTAACAACATTCCTTTTGCATTATTAGGTTCTAGGTTTTGAAGAAAGAAATAGATGTCTTTGAGCTTCAATGGTATGGATACCGAATGTCTTGATCCCTTGCAAGCTTGCATAAGCATGCACTGTAACTTGCAGCTAAAGTTGTTTGCTATTTACAACCATGTAGAGTTTTCTTATTTTATTTTATTTTATAAATATGGTATAGTGAATCGAGATGTTAAATCTAGAAATTTACTCTTCTCTTGCAACTAAATAACAGATATCTCATTAACTTCTACTTAGCCCGTGTAATTGCCTTTGTCATCCCATTTTGCTATTGCCTTGCAGTGTTCATGCATAAGGGCTATGCCATGGTCGAAATGTACCCTACCATTGTTTTCTTCTTATTTTTTGCTTTCATACAGGATTTGCATCAGAAATTTTCCAACATCAGCAAGTTTTTATACCTTTTATATTAATTCGTTGTGAAATGAAGGCTTGACTTTCATATCTGTGATGTTGATGTATTAAATACTTTTCTTGCATTTAGATTCGGTGTTTGTAATATCCATTAAACAAAGTTGTCTTTTATCAACTGTGTTGGTCTAAATATTTAAATCAGATATTAGCTTAACTATGTTTGTTATTTCATTTCAGTCCTTGGAGCCCACAATCTCTGATTCGTCGGGAATGAGGTGAGTTTCCTTGATTTCTCTAGCTGTTTGTTGCTAAATTTTGCTCAAGATTTCATAATTTGATTTGAAATGGTTGATTGAATTTTGATTTGGGAAGTGATTGATTTTATTGGAGACTAGAAATGGGAGACGGCCAATGATTTCAGTTGGGTATCGTTGGGGTGCTTATTATACTATTTATGGGTTTTTTTGGTTATTAGTCGATTTATTCATTGATTTTTTGTAATTTGTCAGGACATGCAATTCAGTGGATTTCAAAGAGTTCTCAGTATCCAGACGCTGATGCAAAGGTATTAGTTGGGCATGAAAAGTTCCGATTTTTTTGTCGTATATTATAATGAGCATGTTTCAGGTCACAATGGCAGTCATCTCATGAGCATGTAATGTGCTTTTTGTTATTGAAGGTTGTTGGCTATGACCTCTCCAGAATTGAGGCCAAATCGATTTCGATTTCTTTAAGGAATCTTCAACAGAGTGATGGAGGTATGTGTTTTACATCTCCTAACTGATCTTATCGATGTCTTCATGTTAAATTTTGAAGAGATTATATTTTATTTGGATGGTTTGTTATAGCTTTATGCCAACTCACATTGGAGCCGAAATGAATCTTTGATTTATAATTGTGCTGGTTAGTAAGTAGTAGATTTATGCAATGAATCCTTTGTTATTTTGTGCTTACATGAGGAAAATTTATTTGAATGTAACATCTGTTGTCTGCTTCGTGATTAATAATTGGAACGAAATAGACAGAAAAAGCCATGTATATAGTCTGGTGCCATGTCTGTGGCACTTCTCATATTGTTCTTAATGAACCTTGCGCATCTCGCGATCAAATCATAATTTCTGTTATGTTCTTTATTGTAGGTTCCTGCAGGGTAGAGAATGGAATTCAGTTGTGTAATGATGTTGCTGCTAATATAACCAGGATTCTGCAGTGTGGTACTGTTGATATACCGACTGTTGACATCAAAACTAAAAAGAAGGCTGGGTTATTTGTGACTTAGTGGAAATGGAGGCTAAGGGCTATTAAGAAGACTACAGTCAAAAGCCATCACCTGCAAAATGCAATAAACCATGATGAATTTTCATTATCCAGCAAAATTGTACAAAAATTCCGTTGCTTGATGTTAAAATGTAAAGCAATATTAACCATGATGGTCAAGTTGTTACAATATGCAAGGTCTTCCAGGCTTCATGTTAAAATGTACAATTTATAAGGTCAAACTGTCCATGGATTTACAGACAAAATGACTGTAGGTGGAGTTTCCGTACAAAATGACTGTAGGTGGAGTTTCCGTATCCAACAGAATTCAACAAGCAGGCGCCAGACAACCAACTGAATACTGTTGCAAATGTTCTAACTGTGTAGGAAGGTTGTCGAAGTTTATTGCAACTGATTTTAGTTGGGAGAAATGTATAAAAGGAGAATGATTGTAAGAACATCCATCTGAAAATTGAATGAAATTGACTCTTCTGTGAGCTCTATCTTTCATCTCAAATTCTCTCCTGCATTCTTCCCATCTGAGTTCTTTCTTTCCTTTTTCTTATGCAAATTTTCCCTATGCAAAATTTCTCTATTCTTCTCTGTTTTCTGCTTGACACCTCCATGGCCATGGCTCTAAGCTCTTACCGCCATCCAATGGCACGCTATGTGCGGACTCAAGAGTCAGTGTCTCCACACACCAGTTGTCAAATATGGCTTAAGTGTTGCGGCTATTGCGCATTTCCTATAATAAAAATTCTACCTCAAACTTTACATATTTTATTGTTATTAGAGCCCATCACTAACAAAATTAATGTTTGCGGTTTATTTTGTTGTTATTGGAGCGAAGCACTAAATTTTCATTGTTTCTGTTTAGTCCAATGAAATAGTTTTTTAGACAGACCTTGACCTTTGTAATGCTTTACATTGATAATGTGTTAGGCTAACAGATGAAAACATGTCAAACGACAAGATCAAACAATTCGAACCTCACCTTAGTATCTATATTAGCATGAAAAGCTTTGAAGACCTCTCCACGGTCTTCGTTCCAACCAAATGCAGTAATAGGATATGGACCATTTATGGGGTTAACAGATACTTGCCTTTGTTCATTATCAAGGCCGAGCTTGGTGTTTATAGTCCCAGGACATACATAGGATAATATAAGCGTGCACCTGAGATTGCCAGTTGATGTCCACATCTTTTTACAAGCACTTTGTCACTTTCCATCTACCATACAATTAAGGGATATTTTTGAGTGGCTTTGCTGACTAGACTAGATTTTGGGGGACTAATTTTTTTTGGAAAACTTAGGTGGAACTAAATCAAAAGATAACTAAATTTTGGAGAGCTAAATTTTCTGGATAAAACTAAATAACAATTATTAAGTTTTAATTATTGTTTATTTAAAATTATGGGATCCAAGCTTTTGATAGGGGAATATTCTAAATGAACTAGTGAACTAATTTTTGTGGTGAACAAAATTTTTTGGTGTGGACTTAAATAACAATTATTGCATTTTAATTATTGTTGTTCGTTTAAAATTAGGAGATCCAAAATTTTGTGCATGGGCTATTTAAATGAATCGTACTCTTAGGGCACATGTTAAATTTTAAGGGAACTAAATTTTGGGGGAGCTAATTTCTTTGGGGGAAATAATCTCTTTGGGGAACTAAATTTTGGATGGAACTAATTAACAATTACCACGGTTTAAATATTATTGTTCATTTAAAATTTGGGGGGCCTAAATAAACCATCCCTTTAGGGCAAGCGTTATATCTGGAGGCAACTAAATTTTGGGGGGGCCTAAATATTTTTGTGAAACTAAACTCTAGAGAAACTAAATTTTAGTGTGAACTAAAATTTTGGGAAAACTAAATAACAATTATTACGCTCTAACTATTAATGTTCGTTTAAAATCAGGGGCTCCAAGATTTTGAGGAAGGAATATTTTAAATGAATCGTGCCCTTATGGCACGGGTTATGATTTTACTTCAGTGGCCAATTGAGTTTGTTTATTAAAAGATAATACTTAGCGTGTATTATCTTTGATTCTAACAAATTAAGGCGCTAGGCTCACAATTACGCCGAATTTGTTGTTTCGCGCCGGAGGCGCACGATAATATTTTTATGCTAATTTGTTGTTCCGCACCGCTAAATTGTTTTACGCTACTTTGTTGTTCCGCACCGAAGGCGTCCGCGCTGAATTTGTTGTTCTACGCTAATTTATTTTTCCGCATCGAAGTCGTCCGCGATGAATTTGTTGTTCAACAGCGAAGTCGCCTGCTCCGAATTTGTTGTTCCGCGCCGGTGGGGCCAGCTAAATTTTTTTACGCTACTTTGTTGTTCCGCACCGGAGAAGCGCCCACGCTTTTTTACGCTAATTTGTTGTTCCGTGCCGTAAAATTTTTTTACGCTAATTTGTTCTGCGCCGAAGGCGCCAACGCCGAATTTGTTGTTTCGTGCCGAAGGCGCCCGCGCCAAATTTGCTGTTCTACGCTAATTTGTTTTTCTGCGTCGAAGGCGCCCACGCCGAATTTGTTGTTCCACGCCGAAGTCGACAACACCGAATTTGTTATTCCGTGTCGAAGTAGCCCACGCCGAATTTGTTATTCCACGCCGATGTCGTCCGCATCGAATTCGTTATCATGCATCGAATTTGTTGTTCCACGCCGAAGGCGTCCGTGCTGCTAAATATTTTTACACTAATTTGTTGTTCTTTTAAATTTTGGCCGTGAAAATAATTTTTTGGGGAACACAGATTTCGCGGGGGAAAATCTTAAATGAACCGTGCCCGCGGGCACGGGTTATGACTAGTATATATATATATATATACACACCAAGTATAAATTGAGCCCTGCGAATTTTTAACATAGGGGGTCTGCAGATTTTTCCTTCGTTTTATCATGGTTATTAATTTGCTTAGGCATGCAATTGTCACATATGGACCTGAAAGTATTTAATGAATGTCTTTATTGCATATAGATATTATAGCAGAGTATTGTATTGCAAAATTGTTGCAAAGTATATGGAACTAATCCTTGATGTTTATTTTCCTCGAATTTGTTTATGCATAGGTATATCAAGAAATGTTTAGTTGCCCTAGATTAAATCCTTAATGACACTTATGACCTATATGCATATGTTGCTTACTTATTCTCATGCATGTATTTTAGTATACGGATTTGCATGAGTTTTAATGTTTAACTTAATATCAGACTTTTAATGTTATATGTTAACATTAATGATAATGCAAATTGGCATTTTTAGTTTGTTTTTTTAATAATCAAAATTATCCCACTTGCCTATTTTGTGTAAATAGAGCCGTAATAAATGTTTTAGTAAATATTAATAATAATGTGTTTAATTATTTTATTTTTTTTGTGGATACATACATTTAGTGGGAGCAATACGATATTCTGACAATATTTTGTGGGGACTTATATTTGTTTAAGAGTAAACAAAATATAAGTATATTTTTAAAGAGTATTTAAATTTAACGATAAAGTTTTTAGTCATGGATGATGATTGGGAATTTTATGAACTTTCGACTCTGTGCTATTAACTGAATTGTTGTATTTAAATACTTGACAAAAATATTTTTTGGGCAAAGTTACTTCTCTTCTAAATGTCTATTTATATTTCAGTTATTCTTAGAATCCTACAAATATGGCTGCTGTGAAGAACATCATTGCTGACCTCAATAAGAGAGATCGTCTCAATGGAGACAATTTCAATATCTGGAGTTTCCGTATCAAGTATGTCTTGGAGGAACAAGAGGTCATTGAAACCATAAATCATAAATTGGAAGATCCTGGTAAGGGTAACACCGCCCAGCACAGGCGTGCAGTTGAGACTTACAACGAGTGGAAGAAAAAGGATGACGCTGCGCGTGGTATTCTTGTAAGCTCAATGAAGGATGACTTTGCTTGTGAATACAAAGATTATCCTACTGCACATGACTTGTGGAAGTCCTTATCTGATAGGCTGGGAGGAACTTCTGTGTCGAAGTTACGACAGCTCACTATAAATTTTGATACTTATAAGATGAGTTCCAATCAGACTATTAAGCAACATCTCCGGGAGATGTCTAGAATGATTAAGGAACTTACTGCTGCTGGGTGCAACCTCACTGATGAACAACATGTTATAGCTATGATCCGTTCTTTGCCTGGCTCCTGGGAACATATGAAAATTAACTTGACACATAATGAAAGTATTAAGACTTTTGATGATGTGGCACGTCACGTAGAATTGGAAGACGAAAGGTTGTCTTCTCTGAAACCACAATCGCATTCCTACGTGACCGAGTCAAGTTCCAGGAAAGGAAACTTCAAGAGGAAGAGGTTCTGGAAGAAGAACCATGGCAAAGATGCAACTATGAAAAACAAATCCATGGGGGTGAAGAAATTTGATAAGAAGAAGAAGAAAATGAATGTTGATAAGTTGGTATGCTTCAACTGTCGTCAGAAGGGACACTTCGCTCGGGAATGTCCTGAGCCAAGGAAGGTAACTTCTGATTCTTCTATTCCTTGTCATAATGCATATGTGTCGAGCTCTGTTATGCTCATAGAACCTGATCCTTGGTGGATTGTTGATTCAGGAGCGACAGATCACATAGCAAGAGACAGAGACTACTATGTGGAGTACCGCCGTGTTCCTGGAGGAACAAGATGGGTGTATGTTGGCAACAACGACAAGCTAGTAGTAAAGGAAGTCGGTACATGCAAATTGGAATTGCACGGAGGGCGGACCTTACTATTACATGATGTCTTACATACTATAGAAATAAGGCGGAACTTAGTTTCTGTAATATCCTTAGCTAGATTTGGATTTAGTTGTTATTTCAACAGCATAGACTGAATCTATGTTTGTGTAACGAATATTATGGATCTGGTTCTTATGTTAATGGTTTGGCTATTCTTAATACAAATAATTGTTCTTCTGGTTATATGTTAACCTCATCTTCATCTGCTACATCTGATAATGCAACATTATTATGGCATGCTAGACTAGGTCACATAGGAAAAGCCAGGATAGAACGCTTGGCTAAAGAGGGTCTTTTGGGATCTCTCACCAAAATAGAAATTCCTACTTGTGAACCATGTTTAGCAGGCAAAGCAACTAGGAAACCATTTGGAAAGGCAATACGAGCTGACACTCCATTACAACTAATACACTGTGACATTTGTGGACCCATGAGTGTGAGGGCTAGGCATGGTGCCTCATATTTCATTACACTTATAGATGACTATTCTCGGTTTGGAAAGGTATACCTTATATCCCATAAATCCGAAGCATTAGAGTGCTTTAGATTGTTTCTCAACGAAGTTGAAAATCAATTGGATAAAAAGGTTAAAACCTTGAGGACAGACCGAGGGAGGGAATATCTATCAGATCAGTTTAAAGATCTATGTAATGAAAAATGAATTCTAAGACAGCTTACTACTCCTTATACAGCTCAGCAAAATGGTGTTGATGAGAGAAGGAATAGAACTCTCTTAGAAATGGTTAGATGTATGATGTCGCAAGCAAACTTACCAATTAAGTATTGGGGAGATGCATTATTGACAGCATCACATGTTTTGAACCTAGTTCCCTCCAAATCAATTCATAAAACCCCATATGAACTCTGGACTGGTAGAAGTCCAAATTTGAGTTTCTCAAAGTCATGGGGATCTGCCGCTTATGTACATAACACTTCACATAAGCATGGAAAGTTGGGACCCAGAGGAAAGAAGAGTATATTCATTAGATACTCTGAACACTCAAAGGGTTATGTTTTCTTGGGTGAGCAAGAAGACGGCACTGTCACAGAATATGAATCAAGGGATGCCACGTTTATAGAGGATATGTTCCCTAAACAAGGCAAAGTCAGAAATGATAATGATCTCCATGAGTTGGAAGATCCAGACTTCGTGGGTATTCGGTCATTTGAGGTACAAGAGAATACTTCTGAAGTCCCTGAAATTAGTGGGAGCGGTGTGTCCGAAAGAGAAGTAATTCAGAATTCTCAGCTTGGTGAATCAGTTGGGAGAGGCAAAAGGGTTAAGGTTCCCCGACGAAGATTTGAAATCGAAGGGGAAGCCTTAATTGCTATACCTCAAGATGACGAAGTGTAGGAATATGGTGCCCTCGAGGCCATTTATTCCTGTGTGAATAGCACAAACATCTTGTTCGAAATAACAGTAAGCTGTTTGGTAATAATTTATCTAAGCTATATTGTAATGTAGTCAACATTAGATATAAACTTAGGTAAAGTCCTGAGACTTTATGCAAGGTCAAACGGGTATCGAGATGAGTATCTCGATCATGGAGAAACGTTTGACCGTCTGTAGCATAAGTCTAAAATGGTTCGTGGTCGTATATGTTCCGAGACAAGGATATCGAAACATCGGAAAGACCATTGTGTCTTAGTCTTCACCGTTTAGCGGTGGCGATGATCTCATGATCACTTGACTTGGCGAAGTCGAAGACGAGACACATGTGCTCATTAGAATGAGTTCACTGAACGATCCACTAGAGTTATCACATGGTTATATTGACCAATCTGTCAGTGATAACTCTGAGTGATGATAGGATAGTTGGTCTTTTGACTTGAGGTCATTTTGACGGACCTGTGCGTGAACGGTGCCACTTAGATCAATTGACCTAGCTTCGAGGCAAGGCCTGTCGAAAGGTCTTTTGATTGGGTGTCACTTGAAACGTACGAGGCGAGTAATGACCAAGAGAGGATTCGTCTCTCCCGGTCAATGGGAGTTAGTGTCGTAGAGTTAGTTCGGTCTTTAGTAAAAACTCTGCGCAGAGTATGTTGGAAGAAGTCCAACATTAGTTGACTAAAGATCGATAGAAACTAACCGGAGTCAAGTTATTGGGGTTGACAGTTTGACCGTACCCCAGACTTGATCCGAACGACATATTTAAGACGAAGAGACTATAACTACGGAATTCATCACGGAAACAGTCAGGTGGTCCCGACAATACTCATGTCAATGAGTCAACCACATAATGATGATTCCTGAAGCAGGGACGGCAACCACTGCTCGTGGTCACTGCCGTATAGGGCTTCGAGCCCAACCTGTTGTAAGGGTCAGGCTGTAGGGTCTCACACAGAGTGCTAACGCTTCGTCTAGTAATAGGTAGAAATTAGTTAGGGAGAATAATTGCATTTTTGATGCAAGGGATGAAATAATTGCATTTGATGCAATATGATAATTTAAGCTTAGATAGGGACTATTTTGCATTTGATGCAAAAGCGATTAAATGTGTATTAAATTGTTTAATACAATATTTAATAAAATAAACGCAAGGAAAAGTTCACGGGTAAGACGGGAATGTCCCGGTCTAGACCCAGGTTCGAACGGCGTCCAAATCGGACACCAAATGCTCAAGTTAGAGCCAAAACAGTCCAAAGAATCAGACCAGGACAAGCCCAGGCAGAACAGGCTGCCTGGGCTAACCCAGGCGCTGCCTGGGCTAAGCCCAGGCTCGGCCTGGGCTAGCCAGGCTCGGCCTGGGCTAAGCCCAGGCCGCCTGGGCTAAGCCCAGGCCGCCTGGGCTAAGCCCAGGCGCGCCTGGGCTCCCAGGCGCGCCTGGGCCTGCCCAGGCGCGGGCCTGGGCGCGCCCAGGCGCCTGGGTGAGCCCAGGCGCGGCCTGGGCTCTGCCCAGGCCATTTTGCGCGCGCGATTGATGCAGCGGGGCCCACTGGTGGGCCCCAAGCCTAGGGTTTCGAACCCTAATCACAGATTTGCATGACGGCTGATTTCTTTGGCGAAAATCTGATTTTTGTCAATCTTTGGACACTCAATTGGAGGGCCAAACGACCTCCGATTGACGAACGGTTTTTTCCTATGCGTTCACCGTTGAACGCTTGTCGTATTGATAGGTTGTATCAATCCTGAAGCTCAACGGTGAGTGAGTTAAAATTCACGGAAGTTTGCACTTTGTGAAGTGCAAACTAACTTGATTTCAATTAACTCATTATTTAGTCCCATATCGGATTTTGAGAAAAGGGGAGAGTCCGCCGCCTATATAAATAGGGGTCTCCCCCCCTTTCTCAAAACTCGTCCCAAGCTCTAGATCTGAGCGGCTCTCGTAAATGTTGGAGCACGCTCAGATTTTAGCTTAAAATAAATATTTCTCTATCTCCCTAAAATTTCTGCCTTACTCCTGCGGGCTCTGGCAAAGCCTCAAAGGAGTTCGGATTCTGAATCTGAAATCTTGGCGGAGGTTTCACTCGCGTGAAACTTTCTTCGGCGGTTGGTTGGCTCGGCGGCACGGGGATTGATCGCCTCGGGATGCGGAGCGGTTCGAGGAGCGGTTCAGGGAGCGGTACAAGGAGCGGCTCGGCGTGGGACGGGAGCAGCTCGGAAGACGGCGCGGAACATCTCGCCTGCTCCAGGGCTGAGATTCCGGGTATGTGGTTAAAGTAGTTTATTAGCATTAGTTTAGTTTAATCGCAGTAGGCTAGATCCTTCTTGGGATGGTCAGACCCATCCCAAGTCGGCATAGATCTTGGCATAGGGTCTTGGACCTTAGGGCTAAATGAAAAATGTTTTTTAAACTGCATGTTAACTAGTTAACATATGTTTCTCTTCCGCTGCTATGATTTTTCTTTCTATGTTCCGTCCGACTTAGGACGTGACTAGAGTTTTTGTGCCCTAAGGGACCGCGCAATTGCCCAACAGTGGTATCAGAGCCAGGTTTGCGTAGCGATCTAGGTACTGCGATTTTATTAAACGTGTTTAATGCTTTTAAATACTTTTTTAATTTAAAATGTTTTTAAAATTATGAGATAAATTTTAAAAATGTTTTAGATGTTCTAAAATTTTCCTTTGAAATTTTTTGAACATGGAAATTTTTAAAATGACGTTTTAAAATTTATGTGATAACTTTTAAAACTAATTTTTTTTAAAAAGTTTAAAATTTATTTTGGATGCCTAAAAATTTTTTATATGATAAATTTTTAAGCATGAAAATTTTAAAATGATGATTTTAAGTTTATGTAAAATTGATTTTAAGGCTTTAAGTGTTTATGCGATAAATTTTTAAACGTAGCATGCAAATTAGTGATTTTAAAATTAAGTTTTTTTTATGAGATAAAAATAAAATAATTTCAAAATCATATTTTAAATTTAATTGTTAAATTTATGTTTGCATGCAGAAATAGTTTATGCGATAAACTTAGTATATTTAAATGTTAAATAGTTGTGCACTATCTTTATGCGATAAATTAGTGTAGCTTTATTTTTTATGGCTTGTTAATCTTGTCCCTTATTTGATAACACAAGACAACCTCTTAGGTTAGCCATTAAAAATGATTAAAATTTATTACCTGAATTTTAATGACATGCTATGCTTTAATAAATCATTAACAACAATATTAAGACCTAATTCCTGATTAGGGTAGTCCTTTAAATGAATTTTAAATTCTAATTGTTATAATTAATTTTCATTAAAGGACTTCGCTTCTAGCGTTGTTAATAAAATTTATTAAAATCCTAATAACGATTAGGGTAGCACGTGAACCTTATAGTTGATAAGGACTTAATAAAAGTTATTAAACAAATCCTAAAAATTTTGAATTTAAGGATTCAACTAGTTGATAGGATTAATTAGTTGTTAATAAAAGCTGTTTAGTCTATGGCATACATACAAAAATGACAAGCTTCATTCAATGGACCATGATCCAGTCAATGTGCTTGGCTAAGAGTTCTGGGTCAACCCTTGCTAGTCCAAGGGGTAGTGATCCTGGCTTAGTCAATTCCCTGGCTGAGTTCCGCTGGACCGCAATGTCACGAATCATGATTGTATGACACCCTGGACTATATCTAAGTCAAATACGTTAATGATCTTTTTCAAGATTAGCCGTAGCCCTCCTTGTTTTAGGGGTTAGCAACTATAGGGCCCGTGTTATAGTTGTTGAGATACACTCAAGCTGTGCCATGGCAACCCTGTAGAAACCAACTCCTTAAATACATAAGATGAAATCTTGACTAACCCTAACCGTCGTCTCGTACCCCGAGCGTCGGCGTAAGTTAAGTCAACGATGTAGTCTGCCTAGATGTAGTCTAAGACCTGACCCAAACCGACGTGTCGTGCATACACCGAGCTGCGGGGCAAGTCAGGCTAGACATGAAAACAAGGGTCCGACTAGACTAGACATGGTGATTTGGATGAGCACACTCATGATCACGAATGGCTAGGGGCAAAAACCGATTAAGAGAGTCATATCCGATATGATCGATGAAGAGTCATCTTCCGATCGCAGAGTCAATCAACTTGTTGAGCTACACTCAAGGTTGTTTAGACTCAAGGTGATTGGAACTCTTACCCATTAATTTTAATTCGATTAAATCGTTCGTTATTAAGCTTTAAAACGTTCGTAAATTTAGTGGGAGGATATAGATAGATAAAAGCCAATCTACCTATATTTAATATTGAACATATGCTAAAACTAGGGCAAGACAATGTTTACCGAAAGAATCAATTGATAATATTGGAATTAGTTAACTGGTCAATAAGATGATTAATTGAATATCAAGTTAAATTCTAATTGATATAATTAAACTATATTCTTATTGACATTAAATGACCTTCTAAAGAACAGACTTAAGAAATATGATTTCATTAAGTTCTGAGTCCAACAAATAAATTAAAGCTACATGTCACTCGTCTCTATATGAGGTAGCTTGAACATATAGGACATTCAAAGTATGTTTCTCCCTACAACTTGTCGAGCTACCCTCAAGGTTGTATGGACAAACAATTTTGATCCGCAAAGTTCGAGAATTCGATTAAACCGTTTGAATCGAATACGAGTGCATGAGCGATGCAAAACTATGTATCCCAACCGGATCTTGAGACAAGCAACTTCTTGAGTTACACTCAAGATTGCAAAGCTCAAGCGTTTGGATACATAAGTTGCTTGCATATCTATTTATTTATGTTGATATCTAAATGTGATTTAGAAAAGAAAGAAGGCACTTCGGAAAGTCAATAGAGAAAGTTAGTTTAATTTATCATTAGTAAAGGCATAAGTAGGAGGGAATGAAAACGTGACATATTTTGATGTCACGATTTCAGAATAAATTGTTATACAAAAGACGTTTAACACATTTTGACGAATGTCGTCACATTGCTTCTGAAGTAATGTTATGTGTTAAGTAATTTGTAAATAACTAAATATATATTAAATGTTAATATATAAATACACAAGATAGTAGCAAACTTATATGGTAAAATTAGACTAGGCCGTATCTAGAGATTAAGCTTCACAAGTCACATAAAGAGGGGTCTGACCTCTCGTATTATGAAGTCTACGGACACTTGTGAGTCTTAGACTCTTAGATACAATGGCCGAAACCCATCTGTGAGACAGTGGGAGAATGAGTTGTCGAACTCAGTCTCGTACATACTGATGTACTCGAGTCTACTTTTAACAAAATAAGTTATTCGTATATTTTATTAAGACACGTGTTCTTGATGAAACACAAGTCTGATAAAATAAAGAACGAAATGACTAAAGTATTTAAACTGATTCGATTAGATTGAATGGTCAAATACTTAGCTAAATAAAATCTTGTGTAATTAAAAGAAAATGTGATTTTCTCTCAGATCAAGTCTGTTAACACATCGGTGTGTTAAAAGGTATGAATCACACTTAGTTAGACTTGGTGCGATCCATAAATAAGTGACTCTGAGTTAACTCCTCCCTCTGGGTTAAGTCCCAGATAGTAATGCCTAGGTTTTGATAAAGTTCTATGAGAACATTATCAATAATATATTCAATAAATCAATAGTAAGGAAGTTGTATTATTACTCGAATCTCGTGAGACGGATTGTCAAGTTAGACATCATAACTGATGATGACTTAGTCAACTTCTAGGATGAAATTCGGAGTAGTAACTCCGATTTAAAACTTGATGCAGGTCCGTGTGCGTAAATAAATTTGAGAATTTAGTTTACGTGCCCAAGGAAAATGTTTCCTCACTTTCTGCAAGTAAATCTTTAAAGTTGAAAGATGGGTGCAGAAAAGAAAATAGTGAAGTACAATAATATTGGACGGGAACGGTTTTCATCCTAATTTCTTTAAAACGGATTATGATGAAACCGGTTTCGCCAACAGATGTGTACAGATCTACTCGGACCAAAGCCGATGTAAAACGCTTAAATTGACCACGAAAATTGGAGCGTTCACTTATAAGTTCGTTTTTCTAAATATGATTTAGACGAACCAACTTATATGAATTAGCCAGATAGTTTTCAAGGTCAGTGGGAGCGTGTAAATTACATGCGAGACATCAAAGAGATGGAACATATATTTTGATTAAGTAATCAAAGAGTTTGATACTTTATCAGAAATGGATATGAACCATTTGTAATGACCAATAACTAATTTGAAATTATTATCGTAAGATACGATGAACTGGATAAGATCCAGGGAAATAAAGTAAAATATTATGGATTCCGACAGACCAAATGAATTATTTGAATGAGATTCAAATGGATGGTCTGACATGAACATAGAAACCCCTTAAGTCTATAGAGTAGACGGTTTTAGCAGATCCACTCACGAAGGCTCTATCACATGAAGTCGGGAAAACTTATGTGTAAAAACGATATAAGATACCGAGATAAATGGGCCTGAGTGCAAGTGGGAGATGTAGGAATATGGTGCCCTCGAGGCCATTTATTCCTGTGTGAATAGCACAAACATCTTGTTCGAAATAACAGTAAGCTGTTTGGTAATAATTTATCTAAGCTATATTGTAATGTAGTCAACAATAGATATAAACTTAGGTAAAGTCCTGAGACTTTATGCAAGGTTAAACGGGTATCGAGATGAGTATCTCGATCATGGAGAAACGTTTGACCGTCTGTAGCATAAGTCTAAAATGGTTCGTGGTCGTATATGTTCCGAGACAAGGATATCGAAACATCGGATAGACCATTGTGTCTTAGTCTTCACCGTTTAGCGGTGGCGATGATCTCATGATCACTTGACTTGGCGAAGTCGAAGACGAGACACAGGTGCTCATTAGAATGAGTTCACTGAACGATCCACTAGAGTTATCACATGGTTATATTGACCAATCTGTCAGTGATAACTCTGAGTGATGATAGGATAGTTGGTCTTTTGACTTGAGGTCATTTTGACGGACCTGTGCGTGAACGGTGCCACTTAGATCAATTGACCTAGCTTCGAGGCAAGGCCTGTCGAAAGGTCTTTTGATTGGGTGTCACTTGAAACGTACGAGGCGAGTAATGACCAAGAGAGGATTCGTCTCTCCCGGTCAATGGGAGTTAGTATCGTAGAGTTAGTTCGGTCTTTAGTAAAAACTCTGCGCAGAGTATGTTGGAAGAAGTCCAACATTAGTTGACTAAAGATCGATAGAAACTAACCGGAGTCAAGTTATTGGGGTTGACAGTTTGACCGTACCCCAGACTTGATCCGAACGACATATTTAAGACGAAGAGACTATAACTACGGAATTCATCACGGAAACAGTCAGGTGGTCCCGACAATACTCATGTCAATGAGTCAACCACATAATGATGATTCCTGAAGCAGGGACGGCAACCACTGCTCGTGGTCACTGCCGTATAGGGCTTCGAGCCCAACCTGTTGTAAGGGTCAGGCTGTAGGGTCTCACACAGAGTGCTAACGCTTCGTCTAGTAATAGGTAGAAATTAGTTAGGGAGAATAATTGCATTTTTGATGCAAGTGATGAAATAATTGCATTTGATGCAATATGATAATTTAAGCTTAGATAGGGACTATTTTGCATTTGATGCAAAAGCGATTAAATGTGTATTAAATTGTTTAATACAATATTTAATAAAATAAACGCAAGGAAAAGTTCACGGGTAAGACGGGAATGTCCCGGTCTAGACCCAGGTTCGAACGGCGTCCAAATCGGACACCAAATGCTCAAGTTAGAGCCAAAACAGTCCAAAGAATCAGACCAGGACAAGCCCAGGCAGAACAGGCTGCCTGGGCTAACCCAGGCGCTGCCTGGGCTAAGCCCAGGCTCGGCCTGGGCTAGCCAGGCTCGGCCTGGGCTAAGCCCAGGCGCGCCTGGGCTCTGCCCAGGCGCGGGCCTGGGCGAGCCCAGGCCGCCTGGGCTCGCCCAGGCGCGGGCCTGGGCGCGCCCAGGCGCCTGGGTGAGCCCAGGCGCGGCCTGGGCTCTGCCCAGGCCATTTTGCGCGCGCGATTGATGCAGCGGGGCCCACTGGTGGGCCCCAAGCCTAGGGTTTCGAACCCTAATCACAGATTTGCATGACGGCTGATTTCTTTGGCGAAAATCTGATTTTTGTCAATCTTTGGACACTCAATTGGAGGGCCAAACGACCTCCGATTGACGAACGGTTTTTTCCTATGCGTTCACCGTTGAACGCTTGTCGTATTGATAGGTTGTATCAATCCTGAAGCTCAACGGTGAGTGAGTTAAAATTCACGGAAGTTTGCACTTTGTGAAGTGCAAACTAACTTGATTTCAATTAACTCATTATTTAGTCCCACATTGGATTTTGAGAAAAGGGGAGAGTCCGCCGCCTATATAAATAGGGGTCTCCCCCCTTTCTCAAAACTCGTCCCAAGCTCTAGATCTGAGCGGCTCTCGTAAATGTTGGAGCACGCTCGGATTTTAGCTTAAAATAAATATTTCTCTATCTCCCTAAAATTTCTGCCTTACTCCTGCGGGCTCTGGCAAAGCCTCAAAGGAGTTCGGATTCTGAATCTGAAATCTTGGCGGAGGTTTCACTCGCGTGAAACTTTCTTCGGCGGTTGGTTGGCTCGGCGGCACGGGGATTGATCGCCTCGGGATGCGGAGCGGTTCGAGGAGCGGTTCGGGGAGCGGTACAAGGAGCGGCTCGGCGTGGGACGGGAGCAGCTCGGAAGACGGCGCGGAACATCTCGCCTGCTCCAGGGCTGAGATTCCGGGTATGTGGTTAAAGTAGTTTATTAGCATTAGTTTAGTTTAATCGCAGTAGGCTAGATCCTTCTTGGGATGGTCAGACCCATCCCAAGTCGGCATAGATCTTGGCATAGGGTCTTGGACCTTAGGGCTAAATGAAAAATGTTTTTTAAACTGCATGTTAACTAGTTAACATATGTTTCTCTTCCGCTGCTATGATTTTTCTGTCTATGTTCCGTCCGACTTAGGACGGGACTAGAGTTTTTGTGCCCTAAGGGACCGCGCAATTGCCCAACACGAAGAACCTCAGAATGTAGAAGAAGCTTTATCTCGTCATGATCGAGGTTATTGGAAGAAAGCTATGGAAGAAGAAATGGATTCCATGAAAGTTAACCAAGTTTGGGAGCTGGGTAACTTACCGCCTAATCAAAATTTTTTTAGGAATAAGTGGATTCTCAAAATAAAGAGAAAGGCGGATGGATCCATTGAAAGACATAAGGCTCGGCTGGTGGCAAAGGGATATTGTAACGACCAGTAATTTTCAACAGTTCAATTTACGTATTTATACGTATTTTTAAGAATAAATTTTACATTATAAATGTTAGTCAAGAATTTTTCTAACAAAACTGATTTCAAAAATTCTTATAAAAATATTTTAGAGCACTAGACTTATTATAAAGTATTTCAGCAATTACAGATTTCCTCAAATCCCCGTAACATTTCTGTTAAAATTCATCTTCCAAAATTACCGTTTTGATTCGACGAATTTATTTTCTATACAACCGTCTTCAAAACATTTTCAAACTTTTGCAGTAACATTCAATGATCATTTAGGGCTTCCCACATTTATTTCGAATTTTTCTGAAGTCAAATCAGTAGAGAACCCGCAGACCCGCTTCCTAAACGTTTTGGCCAAAAACTAGTATCCCCGTAGTCCAAACCCTAAAACGGACTTCGTATTCGCCATCCTCGCGACGATACGGTCCCGTGGGTATGTTTTCGTAATTTTTCGGACACGTTTGATAGTAGGGGCAAAATCGTAATTCTCGTTACAAATTTTACCATCACTTAATTACCCTAGCTAATTACTATAACCTAATTACTAATTACCATTTACTTTAACCCCACATGATAAACACGTTTAGACACTTTCCAAAAATTTCTTAGGTTAGTCAAAAAGGATACCCACCGTATTAAAAATGTTTGGGTTAGTCAACAACCCCTAACCCCCTCATTAATTACAAATAGTAGGGTATTAACCCTATAAATACACCCCTAAGCCCGCTTAACCCTTTAATCCTTAAGTTAACGTTTTAAAAATTTTTCACAGCTCTCTCTCCCTAGCGTTCTCTCTCTCACTCACGCTCTCACTCTCTCCCTCTCTCCGCCCCTCCCTCCGCCGGTGGGCTGCCGCCGCCGCTCTCCGCCGTGCCACAGCCCCGACGCCGCATCCCGCCGCCGCTGCCGGCCTCCGCCGCCGCGAGAACCCTCTCGCCCCAGCACACGCCGCCCTCCGCCGCCGCCGTCGCCTCCGGGGGTCGCCACCGCCGTCTCCGCCCCGCCGTCGTCTTCCCTACCCGACCGCCGCCACCGCGAGCCGCCCCGCCGTCGCCCACAGCCCCCCCCCCCCGCCGGCAGCCATCGACGAGCTGAGCGTAAGTTTGCTCAGTGGCAAACTTGTAAATATGATGAACTCTCGTAAATTCGTATTTTTAAATGATTTATAATAGGGTTTAATGGTTATAAATCCATAAGTAAATATACAGGGGCCAGAAAAATGTGAAACCAACTCTGGAAAATCAGAAACGATATTTCGGATCCAATGTCGCTAGTCTCACTGCGAGCAGACGCTTATGTTTTTCAGAATAAATTTTTGAACTTGAAAATTAAATAGGTTTAATTCATTCTAAAAATCGTAACTCGCTAGTTTTACCTACACTAATATTTGATAAAATTATATGTGACAATAGACTTCGAGACGATCATTTTGACTACACATTCATGTAATTCCGATTTATATTGCTCCTGTAAGAAATTACGGAAGATACACGTTCCTTAAGTTTTTAGGATTTTTAAGCTATTTTTGAGTTTCTAAAAATTATAAAAAATTACAGAAGCTCCTGAAAATTCTCCCCTCTTGCAGTAAAATCTAAATAATTATTTTAGGTTTATATAAAATTTTTAAATATTTTCCGACACCGTTACAACAGTTTTAAAAATCAAAACGACCAAGTTAAATAAATAAGAAATAGTGTATTCTCTAACTAGTTGTTCTCGTGTTTGCAGGTATCGAATCTCGTGCATCAGCACTAGATCCAGTCCCGGCTCACTACCATCACCTTAAAGATAGTAAGTCACAGTAAATTCTAACCTTAGAAATCTAGATAGTGTACTTAATGGAAACACCGCATGCTCAAAGCATGGATCTGTACCTTAGTTGTTGAACTTCAAACATTGCTCAGGACTGACATTCTAACTTAAAGCTTTTGCCTTGACTTTTCAACAAATGAAGCTCCTCGGAGTGACGTTAACACTTTTGGACATCTTTGCTTTGCATAACACATTGACATATCGTATTGCTACCGAATGACATACAGTGTTGACATCATACTGCTGGAACATCCTAATGTAATTGAATGTTTAAAAGTAGCTGGCACTGCACTGGGTTTTTGGGGTAAACTTATATTAGAGAAAGTGCGGGAGCGACCGCCGGCCATCTACACAGTGCACCGTACCGACCGACTGACTGAAATGTACCGACTGAAGTGAAATGAGATCCGCCCGGGTGAGCGCCCCTGTGGCAGGAGATGAGCTCAATGGTCGCACACTGTACCTTCCTATATAAGTCACGTAGCTTCTAGTCTTACTATTGCCTGCTGGTTAAAACATTGCTGCTACCATACTACAGTTGTTACTCTTGTACTTTACTTTCATACTTGCACCATCACCTTTGCTTTGCACACTACACTAGCACTTTACCTATTGCTTTGCATGCATGTTCGCTTTTACTTTACTTTCCATACCTGTTCACTATAGCCTGTTCCATATTTGTGCACTCCTCTTTTTCTATTGCTAGAATTATTGTGACTTACCTACGGTTCCATCTCCTTGGCACCGCAGACGACGCACAGGTTAACTTAGCCACTCCTGAGTTCACAGAGCTATAGCATGATCCTGGGGATTGTTGACTTTTATATTCAGAGTGTGTGTGATGTACTTTCGATGTATTTCCTTTCTGTATTTCCTTTCCGTACTTTTCCTTTCATGTATTGATGTGAGAGAGTGTTGGTTGTTGTTGTACTTTAATTTGGACTGTAATAATGTCTGTAAGCTGGTTTGAGTGTTGTTGGTACATCTCTGCGTTGTGGCTATGCTGATTTCACTGGTAAACTGCGGAACCTGCGAATAAACCGAATAAGTAACGGGCCCCTGAGAGCGGGTCGTTACAAGTTTGGCGGCCGACGCAGGTGTTAGGGTTTCTATCATAGTACAACTAATTTATACGCAGCGGAAAATAGAAACCTACCAAGATCCATGCGATTCTAATTAATTCGAATAGATTACTAACCTTTCTGACGATCTGAATCTGTCGGACTATAGGTGCTGCGACGATCTGAATCTGTCGACGATCTGAATCTGTCGGACTGTAGGTGTTGTTCTGCGAACGACCACCCTCAATCGGTATCCACACGAGAACGTCACGAACAGGACTTGCGAGGGTGCTAGCTCCTTTGCCGCAACTAGGGTTTCTCTCGCTCTTTGTTTTTCTCAAAAACGGAGGAGATAGATTAAAAACGTAAAACTGAAAATCGTGATTCTATATCTTATATAGAATCCTACGTTAACCCCTTAACCACATTCAGTTACGCGACGCTATCTTAGGGATAAGAATCCCACGTTAACCCATTAACGTATTTCAGTTAAGCGACGATATCTTAGGGATAATATCTTAACGAGATACGATATCTGACGGTTAAGATATTTCACCTTATTACGAATTTCAAATCATATTCGAAATCATGTTTAAACCCTATCCTATCCAATTCGTTCTTTGTGTGCGACCCAATAAGCTCATATTAAATTGGCAGTGGGCCTAATCTCATTAGAAGCCCACAAGTCATAATTGGTCTCTAGCAAGACATTTTGACTACCCAATTAATATGAATATCGTTAGTCCGATATTAACCTAACCAATAGAACATGTCATTATCCTTTTGTCACACGATATCTTATTTGAACATAAGTCATGGGCAATGTCATACTTATATAGTTCAAACATTTAATTTCTCGCTTTCTAAGTAGACTGATAAAATCAAATGACATTCATTTGAGCATGGCCATGCATTTCTCAGTCCTACTTATCGAGGGGCCCATTAGATATCTCTCATAGGGGAGGGACAAATTCCATCTTGTTCATTCACTTTCCTCTGCATAATTCACATCATATTCGATCATAACCTTTATGATTATCTGATTAAAGATAACGTTTGATTATGTCAAAATATGATGTTCCTTATGTAGGAAACTGTGATGAGCTCAGGTCTAAGGATTCAATGACATAACTATTATGAGATCATTTATGACATTAATCCATGTAATGATCTCATAGCGAGTCTATCCAGTACATGTTCTCCAACAAGTACCTATAAGTTTGATTTGTATCACCATACATATAATTATCTCATAATTATCTATCAAACTCATACTAGTCTTAATTCATCATTAAACCATTACTGATGAATGACTAGGGATGCTTAAAATAGCATAAACAACTATTCAAACATTATTATAAAGAAACATGCAAGCAATATAATAATAACAATAATAAGAGAAACATTTTATAAATGAAAATGACATAACATAAAGGTCCAAATATTTGGCCTAGGGCACAACCACTAACAGCAGGTCCGTGCAAAATACCTCGTGAACAGCGTAGTAAAACCAGGATGTATCATGTACGATACTCGACTAAGCTGACATTTTTCTATGAATGCAGGTTTGACACTCGAAGGACGGATGGAGACCCTTCGGAGAACCCCAATGGAGTTGACCTACCTAGCCTTAATAAAAGCCATTATAAAAATCTAAATAGGATAGTTGTATAAAAAAATCCTTCTGTGTCGGTGGCACTCATATGAATGATGATCTTCCTTCAATGGACCATGATACCGGTCAATGTGCTTGGCTAAAGTCTGTTGGATCAACCTAGCTAGACTGGGTACAAGTGATCCTAGCTTAGTCACTTCCCTGGCCGTGTCCGCTGGACCGCAAGGACGTGAATCATGATTATGTGACGTCATCGATCTTATTCACTATCAACCTCTCTTCAAGCTTGATGACCTTTTCATTTGACATTCTTGGAATCTTTCTATGTTAAATAGATTTCCTTAAACATATACACGTTCTTACCAAACATTATGAACAGATCTTTCGTATTTGGCGCTCGAGAAATGGACGGAAACACCTCAAAGACCCCCAATGGAGCCTATCAATCTGAAGCCAACAACCCGACCGACAACGGGCCAACTCCCACAGTGCATCAGATCTCGGATCTGGCATTGCGAGAAATGGTCGAAGCTATCAAAGGCGAATATCACCCTACGGGAGGCATCCGACAATTTCGCTCCCTCCACCCGAAGACCTGGAACGGAGAAGATGGCCCGATGAAGGCCGATGAATGGCTAGAAAGTACTGAAGAGAACTTGAGAGCCGCCCAGATCGGGAGGCATGCCTGGGTGGATACTGCCAGGTCCCAACTAACGGATGGGGCCAGAGTCTGGTGGGGCTCTGCAGAAAAGCGTCTCCAACGACCGATTGAATGGGAGACATTCACGGAACTTTTCCGCACCCAATATTTCTCTCCTGAGGCCCAGATGGAACTTGAGGCGCAATTTGTTGGGTTGAAGCAAGGTTCCATGACGGTGGAACAATACGACGCCCAGTTCACCATGCTAAGCCGCTTTGTTCCTGAATTGGTTGCCACTCCAATAGCCCAGGCTCGACGCTTCAAGCAGGGTCTCAACATAGAGATCCGTCGGAATTTAGTCGGACGTACATTGTCTACCCACACCGAAATCCTAGCTGCTGCTCGTGAACACGAGTTTATGGAGAGGGAAGAAAGACGTGTGTTAGCTGCCCCTCACAGAAGGCAACCACCTCCAAACCCTACTGTTGGACCCAGCCGTCAGCCATCATCTGACCAGATGTATCACCCGATCCAGCAGACCCAGTTCAAGAGACAGGCACCACCGCAACGTCTAGTGTGTCACCATTGTGGTAGGCCTGGACATATGAAATCAGAGTGCCGTTGGTACCGAAATCTCTGCCTGGTTTGTGGAGCGGAAAATCATCTTGCTAGGGATTGCCCTGATGCAAGAGCACGAGCTACCACCACTACCACAGCTGCTGCCCCTGCTGGAGACGCTCCTCGTCGACCACCACCTCCTCCGCAACGACAGGCCTACACGATGATCGCAGAAGATGTCGAAGCCATCGACCAGGTGATTGGAGGTATGAATTAACACTTTTGATATTATACCCACAATCAGTATATCATCGTCGCTATTATAATAACTATGGTTATGTCAATATATTCATACATGACATTACCTCTTGTTTTATTGATGCTATGATATCACATTATATTGTTTACAACCTGATTTATTAGACCATTATTATCATTTATTTGCTTGAGCTTCTTCATAACAAAAGTTATTTGTTTTAGAAAGTTCGAGAAATTCCGAGGACGGAATTATTTTAAGGAGGGTAGAATGTAACGACCAGTAATTTTCAACAGTTCAATTTACGTATTTATACGTATTTTTAAGAATAAATTTTACATTATAAATGTTAGTCAAGAATTTTTCTAACAAAACTGATTTCAAAAATTCTTATAAAAATATTTTAGAGCACTAGACTTATTATAAAGTATTTCAGCAATTACAGATTTCCTCAAATCCCCGTAACATTTCTGTTAAAATTCATCTTCCAAAATTACCGTTTTGATTCGACGAATTTATTTTCTATACAACCGTCTTCAAAACATTTTCAAACTTTTGCAGTAACATTCAATGATCATTTAGGGCTTCCCACATTTATTTCGAATTTTTCTGAAGTCAAATCAGTAGAGAACCCGCAGACCCGCTTCCTAAACGTTTTGGCCAAAAACTAGTATCCCCGTAGTCCAAACCCTAAAACGGACTTCGTATTCGCCATCCTCGCGACGATACGGTCCCGTGGGTATGTTTTCGTAATTTTTCGGACACGTTTGATAGTAGGGGCAAAATCGTAATTCTCGTTACAAATTTTACCATCACTTAATTACCCTAGCTAATTACTATAACCTAATTACTAATTACCATTTACTTTAACCCCACATGATAAACACGTTTAGACACTTTCCAAAAATTTCTTAGGTTAGTCAAAAAGGATACCCACCGTATTAAAAATGTTTGGGTTAGTCAACAACCCCTAACCCCCTCATTAATTACAAATAGTAGGGTATTAACCCTATAAATACACCCCTAAGCCCGCTTAACCCTTTAATCCTTAAGTTAACGTTTTAAAAATTTTTCACAGCCCTCTCTCCCTAGCGTTCTCTCTCTCACTCACGCTCTCACTCTCTCCCTCTCTCTGCCCCTCCCTCCGCCGGTGGGCTGCCGCCGCCGCCGCCGCTCTCCGCCGTGCCACAGCCCCGACGCCGCATCCCGCCGCCGCTGGCGGCCTCCGCCGCCGCGAGAACCCTCTCGCCCCAGCACACGCCGCCCTCCGCCGCCGCCGTCGCCTCCGGGGGTCGCCACCGCCGTCTCCGCCCCGCCGTCGTCTTCCCTACCCGACCGCCGCCACCGCGAGCCGCCCCGCCGTCGCCCACAGCCCCCCCCCCGCCGGCAGCCATCGACGAGCTGAGCGTAAGTTTGCTCAGTGGCAAACTTGTAAATATGATGAACTCTCGTAAATTCGTATTTTTAAATGATTTATAATAGGGTTTAATGGTTATAAATCCATAAGTAAATATACAGGGGCCAGAAAAATGTGAAACCAACTCTGGAAAATCAGAAACGATATTTCGGATCCAATGTCGCTAGTCTCACTGCGAGCAGACGCCTATGTTTTTCAGAATAAATTTTTGAAATTGAAAATTAAATAGGTTTAATTCATTCTAAAAATCGTAACTCGCTAGTTTTACCTACACTAATATTTGATAAAATTATATGTGACAATAGACTTCGAGACGATCATTTTGACTACACATTCATGTAATTCTGATTTGTATTGCTCCTGTAAGAAATTACGGAAGATACACGTTCCTTAAGTTTTTAGGATTTTTAAGCTATTTTTGAGTTTCTAAAAATTATAAAAAATTACAGAAGCTCCTGAAAATTCTCCCCTCTTGTAGTAAAATCTAAATAATTATTTTAGGTTTATATAAAATTTTTAAATATTTTCCGACACCGTTTCAACAGTTTTAAAAATCAAAACGACCAAGTTAAATAAATAAGAAATAGTGTATTCTCTAACTAGTTGTTCTCGTGTTTGCAGGTATCGAATCTCGTGCATCAGCACTAGATCCAGTCCCGGCTCACTACCATCACCTTAAAGATAGTAAGTCACAGTAAATTCTAACCTTAGAAATCTAGATAGTGTACTTAATGGAAACACCGCATGCTCAAAGCATGGATCGGTACCTTAGTTGTTGAACTTCAAACATTGCTCATGACTGACATTCTCTCTTAAAGCTTTTGACTTGACTTTTCAACAAATGAAGCTCCTCGGAGTGACGTTAACACTTTTGGACATCTTTGCTTTGCATAACACATTGACATATCGTATTGCTACCGAATGCCATACAGTGTTGACATCATACTGCTGGAACATCCTAATGTAATTGAATGTTTAAAAGTAGCTTGCACTGCACTGGGTTTTTGGGGTAAACTTATATTAGAGAAAGTGCGGGAGCGACCGCCGGCCATCTACACAGTGCACTGTACCGACCGACTGACTGAAATGTACCGACTGAAGTGAAATGAGATCCGCCCGGGTGAGCGCCCCTGTGGCAGGAGATGAGCTCAATGGTCGCACACTGTACCTTCCTATATAAGTCACGTAGCTTCTAGTCTTACTATTGGTTTCTGGTTAAAACATTGCTGCTACCATACTACAGTTGTTACTCTTGTACTTTACTTTCATACTTGCACCATCACCTTTGCTTTGCACACTACACTAGCACTTTACCTATTGCTTTGCATGCATGTTCGCTTTTACTTTACTTTCCATACCTGTTCACTATAGCCTGTTCCATATTTGTGCACTCCTCTTTTTCTATTGCTAGAATTATTGTGACTTACCTACGGTTCCATCTCCTTGGCACCGCAGACGACGCACAGGTTAACTTAGCCACTCCTGAGTTCACAGAGCTGTAGCATGATCCTGGGGATTGTTGACTTTTATATTCAGAGTGTGTGTGATGTACTTTCGATGTATTTCCTTTCTGTATTTCCTTTCCGTACTTTTCCTTTCATGTATTGGTGTGAGAGAGTGTTGGTTGTTGTTGTACTTTAATTTGGACTGTAATAATGTCTGTAAGCTGGTTTGAGTGTTGTTGGTACATCTCTGCGTTGTGGCTATGCTGATTTCACTGGTAAACTGCGGAACCTGCGAATAAACCGAATAAGTAACGGGCCCCTGAGAGCGGGTCGTTACAGATATACTCAAAATGAAGGTATTGATTACGAAGAAACTTTTTCACCAGTTGTTAAATTTTCATCCATTCGCCTAATGCTAGCTTTAGTTGCTCACATGAATTTAGAACTTCACCAAATGGATGTCAAAACGGCATTCCTAAATGGTGAACTAGATGAGGAATTCTACATGGATCAGCCAGTAGGTTTCATTGTTAAAGGCCAAGAAAATAAAGTCTATAAATTACAGAAATCTATATATGGGCTTAAACAAGCATCTAGGCAATGGAACCAGAGGTTTCATAGAGTTGTTACCTCATTTGGTTTCGAGATGATCGAAGAAGATCATTGTGTTTATGTGAAGCAACATAAAAACAAATTTGTCATCTTGACATTATACGTAGATGACATTTTGTTAGCTAGTAACGATTAGATTTTCTGATAACCATAAAAGAATGGTTATCATCTAACTTTGAAATGAAAGACATGGGAGAAGCGGATTTTATACTTGGTGTAAAAAATCCGAAGAGATCGTTCTAGGAGATTTCTTGCATTGTCGCAAGAAACATATATTAATAAAGTATTAGAACGATTCAACATGTCTAACTGTAATCTAGTTGAAACTCTAACATCGAAAGGCGATAACCTAAGTCTAGATGATTGTCCTAGTACATCAGATGAAAAGAACAAAATGGCAAGATTGCCATATGCAAGTGCAGTTGGTAGCTTAATGTACGCTATGTTGTGTACAAGGCCAGACATATGTCATGTAGTAGGCTTGGTAAGTCAATATCAGTCAAATCCTGGACCTGAGCATTGGAAGGCTGTGAAGAGGATCATGAGATATTTGAAGGGTACAGCCAACTACAGTTTGCGTTACGAAGGTTTGTCCACCAAACTGGAAGGCTACACTGATGCAGACTATGGGGGAGATGTAGATGAGAGGAAATCTACATCAGGATATGTTTTCTTGCTTGGAGATGGGGCCATATCATGGTGCAGCAAGAAACAAACTTTGTAGCTCTATCAACCATGGAAGCAGAATTTGTTGCTGCTTCACTAGGAGTTCATGAAGCTATTTGGTTACGCCGGTTCCTACAAAATTTGGGTATAAAACAAGAACCAGTAATTGTCTACTGTGACAATCAAGCTGCTATAGCTTACACCAAGGACCCAAAGTATCATAGTCGTACCAAACATATCGACATACGATATCATTTTGTGAGAGACATTGTTGCTGAGAAGATGGTTTCTATCAAGTATATATCTATGCACAAAATGGTTGCCGATCCTCTTACTAAGCCCATTCCTAGAGATGCTTTTCTGAAACATGTAAAAGCTCTGGGATTGCATAGAAATTGAAATATACTTACAAATGTACTCTGTTATATATATTGATATTTTTCAATAAAATATTTATTTCGTTCATTGTGTTGGATGATATGTGTTAGCCCAATAGTGTTATTTGTTAACACATAAAAAGAGTACATAAGAAAAAGTATGTCAAATAGGCATGGAGATTGCCCTCTCACATAGGCAATCGTCTGTGATGTTCTAGGTGAACAGGCAAAGATAAGACTTAATCCTCTATAAAAGTCGCCTTGAATAAGTTTCAAGATGAGGTCATTTTATATATACAAATAATGACCGAGATGAACAGATTCCCCAAAGTTCATCTAAGCCTATTCATAAGCCAGACACGAATTCTTATATCAGTTGATTGCTGTAGAATTCAGTGTTAAATGTATGAGTACATTTAACTTGGAGTCTGAACGGTGTTGAATTGAATTACTCCAAAGACATGCACAATAGACCGTTACATGTGATTCATACCACATGTGCTGGAGTCGACCATAATGGGAAGTGAGAAAGTGGATCCCTGCCTCTCCACTGTGTGAGTCCCTGGAGGATTGGATTCCTCCCTATACACTTTGACTATTGACTAATATTCAATGTCTCAGTCTTGGTGATAGTTACTTTAGCATATTCCTTATGGCCACGAGTGATTCGGTCTAAAAGGGTATGTCTAGGAAAGTGACTGAGTTGTGACTTAGAAAATTGAGTGCAAAGGAATGGCTAAGTTTGTCGATATCAAGTTTGATGATCTCACTGGCTGGCCAATCTGTGTGATTAAGAGACATCAATATGGATGAGTTTAAGTATGTCCTTAAGAGTAAATAAAAGGATGGATCAGGAATACTTACATTGATACAACAAACTAGACCTGGGGTATTATAAGCAACATATATACTTTAGAGGATTAATCACATATAGGGCATTTGTTTATCTCTAACCAGTGCACAACAAGATTGCCCGTATTCGCTTATGGGTCGCACGACCAAGTTACCAAGTATGAAGTCTTCTTCACTTGTTGTTTTTGTAACAACAATCCTATCATGTGTGAGTGGGAGATGTTGGAATTAGGTATGCCCATGACGGGTTTAACCCATGGGGTAAATCGCAAATATCATATTAATAAGGGGTTGTATGTAAATTGAGTTATCCTTAGTGGATAAGTGCAATTTACAGAAGTTCAGGGTTCCCAATGCAAATTTGTTTAAATAACTACCCTTACGTTATTTTGTTAACGTTGAGTTTTCAACGGTAGAAAACTGCTCCCCTTTAACCCTATTTATACCCCATTGTCTGTGAGAGTTAGGGCATGGAATCAAAATCAATTTGATTAAATTCGTTTCTCCTCTCCTAACTCACAAACAGAAGAAGATTAGGAGTAATCTTGGCTGTGAAAAAGAAATTGAATTTCCGTCGGTGATCTTCAATACGATCCATTGCGCTCCTCTATTCCACTGCAAAATCAAAGGTGATGATTTCATTTCGATTTTCTAACAAAATCTAATTCCATTTGAACAGAGAATAAATCTCATCAAAATGCTTAAATGGATAACAAATTTTGAAAGAGCATATTAGATATGAGCTTACCTGCTCAGAATGCTCAGAATTATGGTCATGAAGATGGCAATATATATAGATGATCTATATTCAATATTTGAAAACAAAAAACTGTTTCTCTACCTCAAGTTTGCTTTCAAACCTCAACTGATACCTGACAATGAAGATTGTATGTCATTGATGAAGATTGCTTGCACCTCAACTTTGATCTGCCGCACTTGCACTGGGACCATTGCAATCTCTCTGAAACTTGACATATACATGCTCATCTCATATCAAAAGGCATGCTTACATTTCACAATTTATAGCAAGGTTAAAGTTTTTTTTCAATCAAGATCGCTCTACATGACATATAAACCCCAAAAAAGCACATTATAGATTGCGATTTCAATACCAAAATAGCAAACATCAAGTATAAACCTGTTTCATTCTACATGTTGATCACCTAAAAGAAACTAGCAGAAACCCAATACGAAATTACACCATGATATGGCAATGACAAATAGATCTTAGATGTCAATATGTTGCAACATCAGATCCCATGTTAAAGAGCACAAAACTTTCCTTCCTCGTAGAAAATATATATTAAAGGAGAAGACATCAAGCTCCAGCTTTACGACGATCGAAAGGAATGAAACCAACCAAAGAGAACCTGGATTTTAGAATCTAATAACAAGTTTTAATAGCACTTGATACAGCATGCATGAATAAATATTTAGAAGAGGATCAGATCAACATAAATACAAGGCAAATAAATTATTTTTATAGGCTTTGAATTTATTCTGATAGATTACATACAAGATTCTTTGAATTTATTCTGCTAAGCACTCGTATAGTAATCCTTCATCCAAAAAAGAGGAACTGGAAGATGATAGAGAAACTTCACTTTCATCTGCATAACATCAAAATCAATGATACTATGTTTATATTAACGTTTAATAAAATACTAATAGAATATAAACATTCTAAATATATTGATTGTTAACTATATAATACTCATTTCGGAGCCAATCCTGCGTGCATACCAAAGCTTTTACAGTGGTTAAATTCAGTCAGCTACGATATTGATCCACAACTCTTCATCCACTGCTAAAAGCTGATTCTGATGAAACAGTAGATACTGGTATTGATAAGACATCTTGAGCAATTTTCGAAAGAACTGGATAAAGCGCTGCATTCTTCTTTTACCAATCTAAAACATTAAAATCCACAGCTAACAAAGGAGGAAGTAAATTTTCCTCTAAATAGTTATCAACCTCGCTCCTTTTAGCTCTTTTCATGGCATTTTGGGACCAAAAATTTGCAAATTCTAGGTCTGATTTTCTTTTGTTCGAACTGAAAGAAGCATGTGTAAGGACTGTCTATGCCTTGCAATACTAACAACAAACACTCTAGAGGGGGTTGAATAGAGTAATGGTAATATATTGTGTAATTAAAAATTAAACTTGCAAATGCGGAATTATAAATGCAAGATGCGAATAATACATACAATCAAAGCAAACACAAACACAAGATTTTACCCTGATTCCCCAAACTAATGTACGTCCAGCCACACTAAATATCCACTATGATTCTCACAAAGCGAGTGAATACAATCTCACACAGATATACCTCACATAGAGGATTTGGATTCTCACACAGAGAAATCCTTGCTCTCACAGAGAGAGACTTTAACTGTCACAAAGAGAAAACTCAACCAACCCTATACCAGGGTTAACCTCTCACACAGAGAGGAACTAGCTCTCACAAAGAAAGCTAGGGTTTCAATTACACAACGTTGAAATAAACTCTCTTACCTATGCCTTGAGATGAACTTACTCAATATGAAATTGAAAGCATGGAAGATGATCTCCAAGTGATGAGATGAGATTGATTGCACTTGGATGATTTTCCTTGAGCTTGCTTCAAAGCATGTAGAGGAATAAGCTCATGAGAATGGAAATGAGAGATTAGGAGTGTGGATTAATGATCCGCAATGATCTTCAATACTTCCAAGAGTTCTAAATGAACTAATCACATTCCTATTATTAAGAAGCCATTAAAACCCCATAAAACCCCATAAAACCCAGCTAGAGGCTAAGGACAAAATCTGCAACAGCTAGAATCTGAGATTTTACGGCATCGACAAGCGATTGTATAAGGATGGACAGTCTACTGATCAATGGCTATATTATCCCAATGGCTGTGATCTGAGCCAGGACAGGCGACTGTAGAAGACTACACAGGCGCCTGTACAATGTGTAGGTGCCTGTAAAGTCTTCATCAAGCGATTGTCACATGGGATGGAAAGGAGCCGAGAAAATGCAACTTACACACTTTTGCATTCAGACGACTGAAGAGCAATGTCCAGGCGCATGAATAGTGACGGTCGACTGTAAACTCGACATCAGTCGACTGACACATAAGCTGGATAGATGCCAAGAAAATTCAAGTTACACACGTGTGCATTCAGACGATTGAAAAGCAAAGTCCATGTGCCTGAAGAATTACAGGCGACTGTACATTCTACATCAGTCGACTGACACACAAGCTGAAGAGATGCTGAGAAATGACAAGTTACGCACTTTGGTACACACACAACTGAAGAACAATATCCAGGCGCCTGAAGAAAGACATGTGCCTGTCAAATGAACTTCGATCGCTTGCTCCAAAAGCTTAAGAAAGAGTCAATAAATATTTAACTTAAGCCGTGCACAACAGTCACCTGTAGAAGGCTGGCCAAGCGCCTGGAATTACACAGTCGCATGTTCTTCCTTCAGCAGTCGCATGTTGGAGAGCCAAAGACTCCAATTGAGTCATTTGACATGATGAACCTATTAGGTTGGATTCTATGATAATCTTAAGGCTCACTAAGATGGTTATATGCAAGTGCATTTATGAGTAAACCATCTATCAAGGCATTACATTAATCCTAGACTCAGAAAGAGAAAAGCATGTAAATAAAATATTACATGGATTACATTACTTCCCTTAGAGTCAAATCTTCAAACTTGATGCTTCCCATCATCTTCCAAGCTTTGGCACCTCTTGATGAGCTTCCCTTCATCAAGATCCAAGCTTTGGCTATGCTTCCCTTGATGTCAATCCTTGCACCAAGCTATTAGTCTCTAAATCATGCTATTTTTCATTTGATAATCATGAGACTAGAACATGAGAGTCATTAACAACAACATAATGTTGTGATCATCATCAAAATAATATTGGTCTAAAACACCAATACCTAACAGTGTTCGATTCTATACTTGTAGCCTCGTACACATATCACCAGCATGATCCTTTTTTAAGCCAACCTCTCATATTTATCATACATTTGATGAAAAAAAATCATTAAGTTCTCTAACCTTTTTTCCACACATTTCATCTCCAAATGCATTGGATACCTTATACCCAATATAAGACAATTTTGATCTAGGATCCAAAATAGATGCAATAGTTAGAACTTTATTGCATTCATTCCAATATTTTTAAAACTTTCTTTGCATTTCAAATGCCAATGTTTTGGCAATTTCATCACCATTTGAAGATTCCTCTTCTAAAACATCCCAGACGGTTCAAATTTTCTTGAAATACAGATTAGAAGTGGGATACTTGCAACCAAAAAATACTTCAGTTGTGTCAACAATGGTTTTTAAGAATATTGGTATCATCTCAGCTTTATTCCAGTCATCACTGGTAGGAGCATCTGTACACTTATAATGCTCTTCTGTATATCTAACAAATGCATCCTTATGTAATAAAGCATTACGAAGCATTTCATATGTGGAATTCCACCTTGTGGCTTCATCCAAAACTAAACCTTTTTCAGTATGCAACTTCAGCAATTGCGCAATTCCATTAAAAGTTTGCATTCGACAATGACTGCTAACAACATGTGTGATTAAATTCCGAACGTGTTTAACAGACTCATCCATGACTTTAATTCCATCCTGCACCATAATATTCAAAATGTGTGCGCAACATCTGATATGTATATGTTCACCATTGAACAACAATTTCTCACCAAATTCTCTTTTAAAATTTCTTATAATGACATCATTCTTACTACAATTATCAACAGTTATGGCAAATAATTTAGCATCCAAATTTCATTCAGCAAGACAATTTCCAAGAATATCATTGAGGGCAAAACTTGTGTGAGGAAAAGAGACTTTTCGAAAATTTAACATCTCCTTCATCAACATGAATTCTTCATCAACATAATGTGCAGTAAGAGCCAAATAACCAAGTTTTTGATTTGAAATCCATAAATCAATAGTAAAACTCACACGTCAATCTAAATCTTTCAAAAAAAATTTGAAGCTTGATCACCCCTTATTTTACACTTTTTTCCTGCATGTTTGCATGCCATTTAGATCGCCCAAATCATGTTTTTCACGATATATCGACGATATTGCGATGCTTTTCACGATTTGTTGTTTTTGTCGCATTTCAGGTGATTTGGAGCGATTTGGAGTGATCTTGAGATGCGCTTACTCCGGAGGGTCACCGACGACCTCCCCAAGGGGTATTTTGCTGTTGAAGAGGAGCGGAAGAAGAACGGACGTCGCAGGAGTGATGAGGAGGCCAAAACAAGCTGTTTGGGCATTTTTGGTGTCCCACTCGGCCGAGTGAAGGAGTCACTCGGCCGACCAGCGAGACACCGCTCGGCCGACCAGATCAGACACGATTCATATGTGCACTCGGCCGAGCGACGGAGACCACATCGGCCGAGTGACGAGATCCCGTCAGCCCGAGTGGCGCCCAGACGAAGCCATTCAAAAATCGCCAACTTACTGTTTTTCGGCTGCCTGAGCTTCAGAAGACCCACTCGGCCGAGTGGATAATCCCGACCGCCCGAGTACCAAGAAGCCATCGGCCGAGTGACGACAACTCACTCGGCCGAGCCGCCCCCGAAGTGAAGACCCCTGAAGATCAAGACTTACTGGAAAATTACAGGGTTTCTCACTCGGTCGAGCGACTTTTGTCACTCGGCCGAGTGCGACGCGCTGCCTGTAGCGAAAATTGCGGATTTCAGGCTACGCAGGGGTATTTTGGTCACAGTTTTTGGACGATTTTGGGGGGTATTTAACCCCTGTTTTACCCTAGTTTTAGAGAGCTTTTCTCTTAGATTTTTGCAGCTTTTTAGATTAACTTTTTAGCTTTATTCTTGTGATTGGAGAGAGGACAAAAAGTTGATTTTTGTTGGATTAATTGAAGAACTCCATTGGTTTGCCTCTCTCTTCTCCAAAAATTCTATTTTTATTGCATATCTCAATATTGTGATGAATTGTCTTGCTTATTTCATTGATTATTTTTGTATTTGTGCTATGAATTGCGAGTAGTCTCCACGTCTTGGGGCGTGGGGATGAACCTTACAAGCCCAATTTCATATTTGTGATGAACTGGTAGAAATTTTGCTAGAATCGTTGTTAGTTTGAGATCGATTTACTACGGATAGCTAGGAGTTCGTACCGATTGGGATTTGCAAGAGATTGGATCCCAATTCGATAGGAAACCCTAGAAATCCGAATTGGTTTGGAATCGAATTTTCGAAGTATCGGTTTGCAAGAGATTGGACCGATACTAGGGTTTCCGGTTGCAATTCCGTGCCGATACCTGTTTGCAAGAGATTGGACGGGTAGGAACTATCCCAACCTAGGTCGCGGGCCGAGTTTGCAAGAGATTGGGCTCGGTGCGCGATTGAACGATGATGTTGATCCTAATGCTAGCTTCCCTAGGCTAGGGTTTGCAAGAGATTGGACCCAAACCTAGGATAGCTATAGACCGGTAACAGCGCGAGAGCGTGAGCTAGGTTCTACATTCAGTTGCAACTAGTTCATCCAAAATCTTATTTTAGCAATTTTGATACTGATGAACCACATTTACGAAATACGGTGAGTAGCGGGAATTCCCCATTCCCTAGACGTTCTTTATTTGATTTGATATTTCCGTACTTTGTCTGACGATTGTGACAGGATCGCCAAAAGCAAATTTCTCTCTTCTTAAATAGCCAGGTTGATTGGAACAAGCACGGTCATTCGTCCTCCCTGTGTTCGATAACCCGCTCGCTGCTATACCGTGCGCTTGCGGTAAAACTACAACCGTTCTTTGGGTCACATCCCGGAGCGATCAAGTTTTTGGCGCCGTTGCCGGGGAGGCGATTGTGTTTGATCTTACCACCCTAGCTATTTCCTTATTATTATTATTATTATTTTATTTCTTTATCTTTACCTAACCCTTCCATGGTACTAATCATTTCTTTGAAACTCTGTTTTCCCTGTGCATGTACACGAGATCTACGACGGACCCTGAAGCTATATTATTTGATCCCGAGATCGAACGTATCGCGCGGAGACTTAGAGCGGAAAGGAGACAAGATCGGGAAGGGAGGTTTATGACCAACCCGGAAACTGCGGACCAATTAGCGGCAAGGATGGCGAGGATAATTTCTATTCGAGATAGGCTTCGGCCTAAGACCTCTTCTACGACCTCATCCATTGCCATGCTGGAGTTGGCGGCTGACAAGAACTTCGAGCTAAAGACTGGACTAGTGGTTCTGATGCAGCAGGATCCATTTCATGGGAATGCCCATGAAAATCCTCACTACCACATCCAATTATTCTTGTCGAAGTGCACCACATTCCAGATGCCGGGGGTCTCCATCGATGCCATCAGACTGCGTCTCTTCCCCTTCACGCTAAAAGACAAGGCACTTTATTGGCTGAGGACGCAGGCTGAGGGGGTCTTCACCACTTGGGACGAGTTGGCGAGTGCATTCATTGACAAGTTCTATCCGCCCTCCAAGACGGTGAAGATCCGGAGCGCTCTCATGTCCTTCAAGCAAGGACCCCAAGAGACGCTCTATGAGGCTTGGGAGCGTTTTAAAGATCTGCAGCATCAATGCCCGCACCATAGCATTGAAGATTGGGAGCTAGTTCATAGCTTCTACAACGGTCTCCAACCGGGGACCAAACAAATTATTGATGCCGCGGCGAATGGTGCTATCTTATCAAAGACTCCCGAAGAAGCTACGGCCCTAATTGAGGAGATGGCCTCAAACAATCAACAATGGGGCGATGAGCGAGGACACTCTACGTCCTCCTTGAAGCCAACTAGTATCTATGAGGCGAAGGCCGTAGCAGAGCTTACAAGCAAGTTTGATTCTCTCCACAAGGTAGTGGAGAGACTGGAGAGGTTTATCACGGAGCCCCAAGGAACCCCTTCCACCTCCGCACCAACGAACCAAATGTGTGATTGGCAAGACCAATATCAAGCCATGTATGTGTGAGGAGAGCAAGGAGAAGGATCCTTGGAGCAAGTACAATATGTCGCGGGGAACCAAGGGTATTGGGCCAATCCGGCCACAAGAAATCATCCCGGCTTCTCTTACGCCAACAATGAAGGAGCTTTGAACTCGCCACAACAACCACCTCAACAAGCTCGACCACCACCACCACCCCAACAACAACACTATCCACCGAGGGGGCCTCCACAACAAAATTTTCAACCGAAGCAACAAGTTCCACCATATAGGCCGCCCGGATACAAACAAGGGTGGATGAATCAAAATCAAAACCCTCCACAAGCTCAACAACAATCCGACTTCGAAGCTAGAGTGGAGGCATTTATGGCCGAGCAAAAGAAGGTCAATGCTACCTTGAAGGCGGGGCAGGACTCCCTTACAACCGTTGTAGCTCAAATCTCGGAGCAATTGGCGTTGCTCAATCGGAATACTCAATAATTACCGGCGCAACCCGAGCAAAACCCACGGGGCAACACCGGCCACATCAATGCCGTAGTTTCCGTTACTACTGGAGGCGGTAAGGATACCACCCCCGCCATGATTCCTACCGAGGAGCCCGTGGAGGAAAGTTTGGAGCCAATTGAGCCGGTAGTTGAAGTCGAGAAGGAGAAGGAGCCACAAGAAAAGGAGAAATCTAGAGCGGAGCAATTGATTGAGGAAAGGCGCTTCATGCCACCGGTCCCATTCCCCCAAAGGCTTGCTAGAGCGAAAATGGAGAAAAGGCTAGCAAAGTTTCTCGAGTATCTGAGAGGAGTTAGCCTCAACATTCCCTTCCTCGACGCCATCGTGGAGATCCCCACATATGCTAAATTCTTAAAGGACTTGATTTCGGGGAGAAAGAGGAAGGAGAAGATCATGCTAGCCGAGGAGGGCTCTTGGTTCACCAAGAGAGAGAAGGAGCCGGCCAAATTTAAAGACCCGGGGAGTTTTCAGATTCCTTGCACCTTGGGCGGCGTCCCTCTTCAAAAGTCGTTGGTAGATTTAGGGGCTAGTGTGAGCCTCATGCCTCTCTCCATGTTCTTAAGGCTAAACACCGGGACGAAGTTGAAACCTACCGACATGCGGATACAATTGGCCGATGGGCGGATAACGAGGCCGGTAGGGATCGCCGAAGACATCCCGCTACAAGTCCCGGGGGGAATATGCTTGCCATGTGACTTCATGATCATGGACGTTAAGGAGGAGGGAGATACGTCATTGATACTTGGACGCCCGTTCCTCGCCACCGCCGGTGTGATTGTCGACGTACGAGAAGGTACCCTAACTTTGAACGTCGGCAACATCGAGGTGGAGCTTCACATTCCTAAGGCTATGAAACACATGCCTTACCACGAGGAGCTTGACTACATGGACCTCCTTGATGAGGTAATAGAGGAGGCGATCCCCCACTCGATTGGCGCTCTTTTCGATGAGGATTTCGAGGAAGGCCCGGATTTAGGCCGAGATGAGAAGATAGATGATTCCCCCGACCTCTCCGCTGAAAATGATGAAGGCGACGCTGATGTCGCAAGGATTCGAGAGCTCTGCAAGCTCTCGAAATTGAAGTCTCCGAAGAAAGCTCCGCCGCTACGGAAATCGGCGTCACCGGTGAAGCCGTTGACCGGAGCAAACGCTAGCTTGGGGGAGCCTCCCCCCAACACTATTGGAGACGGGAGACCACCGAGGGAGAACACGCCGCCGCAACTTCCGAATCCAAGCGTTCTCCCCAGAAAGTTTGATGGGTGCATCTCATATGCACCAAACATCCCACATTAATTGAACATCATAGGGGGTCGAGCTCACGACCTTAAACGAGCGCTTGTCAGGAGGCAACCCGACGGTCATTGTTTTATTTTCATCTTTCTTTTATTTTTGTTTTAGAAATTTTTAGTGTTTTGAATCGTTCGCCCAAAAATTTTGTGATAACGGGTCCTATTTTTCTTGACAGGAGAGGAGAATGAGGTACCCATCATTAGGAGGATGCACGAGGTGACGAGGAGCACCCCAGGAAGGCGCTCGATGCTTAGGAGGAATATGAAATCGACTGGAGGAAGAAAGACGGAGTTTAAAGCCCAAACGAAGACAAACAGCAGAACACAAGGCTCACTCGGCCGAGTATACTAGTCACTCGGCCGAGTACACAAGTTCGTCCGGCCGAGCCGCTCACGAACGAGGGAAGTCTGCTGTACCCAACTCTCTGTTTATTTTCCTGATTTCAGTATAACTGCTACTCGGCCGAGTATATATATTCACTCGGCCGAGTAAACGGATACGCTCCTAGGGCGAGTCTTGCCGAGTAGCTTGAGCCACTCGGCCGAATGGACTTACTCCACTCGGCCGGGGCTGGCAAGGCCACTCGGCCGAAGCGATAGCGGGTAGGGATTTTTCATTGATCTCGCTCGGTCGAGTGACCCTGTCACTCGGCCGAGTCGTAACTTTTCCTATAAAAGGGGGCGGGGTCGGGCTCGTTTTTCGAAACGACGCAAATCGAATTCACCCGACTCTTCACATTCCCCTCGCCCGTTCCCCCTCGCTCGCGCCCCCACTCGCCCGACCGACGTCGCCACGCCGCCGCTCGGCCAGCCACCACCGGCCGAACCCCCGCTGCGCCTCGCCCGAGTCGCCGCCGGCGGCCACCACTCCGGCCACCTCCGGTATTGCTTATTTAGCCCTTTTTCTCCTCTTTTGTGTGTTTTTCGAGGATCCATGTGCTTAACAAACCCCAAACCCAAATTGATTTCTATATCTATCTATTATACCCCTAATGCTCCATACGTTTTGAATATTACCCGCTGATATCTCCATTTCATGCGCAGGTTGTTTTTGGGAGCTTAGGGGAGCCCAGGGGAGCTTCTAGGGACTGATTCGGGCTTTGCGGAGGCGCTGTCTTCGCACGCTTCCATTGCTTTGCACTCGCGGCGTGTCGGGGTATACTCTTTCCTTTATTTTGCACACGCCGCACTTTTCACGCTTTTCGGCGCGCGCTCGGGGCCCATATGCCGCCCCGGACACGGCCGCGGTCGAAGAGAGCTTCCACCAAGCGGAAGCGGTCGGATGATGCCGGCCCCTCCCACGGGTTGGAGGACTCTCCTCCGCCTTCTCCCACACACCCGGTCCACCCAGCACAGTCTGCAGGCCCCGCACACCCCGCACAGCCTGCAGAGCCCGCACAGCCCATACACCCCGCACAGCCGCCCCCTGCCGCTCCACAGCCACCACCTCCGGCTCCACTCATCGGGCCGCTCGGGATTACGTTCCGAGACGACGCACACCGCGTCGCTTTCGAGCGTATTTCCCAGCGCTCGATCGTACCCTCCAGGTTTGCACACCTCGCCGACCTAGGACGCCTGGGGGTACTAGAGGGGATGCTCACGTTGTACGACAACGTGGGCTGGCGAGATTTCTTTCAGGTGTCGGCGGACACGTTTGTCCGTCCGACACTTGAGGTACTTAGTTCGATCACCCGGACCGACGAGGGATGCTCGTTTCGGTTCATGGACCGGGAGTGCCAGGTCACTCTCGGTATGATGAGAGCATTTTTCTCGTGGCCCGATGTCCCCGGGGCCGATCGAGGTTACGCCCCCACCCATATCCCACCACCTTCCTTCGACGCTGGTGCCTTCTGGGCCCGGATTACGGGTCTTCACGCTGCCTTTGACCCTAGTAGGGCCAAGGCCTCGGCCATTATCCATCCCTGCCTCCGTATAGCTCAGCGCCTTATGGCGACGACCTTTTTGGCCAGATATGAGCCGGGCACGATGTCCACGCCAGAGCTCTACATGCTCTACGCGATGACACGGCCCAGAGCTCTATCTAGGGATGGCGATGAGCTGGTCCCCGCCGTCGTGATTGATGTCACGGCTTGGTTTTTAGACCGCATCATTGTATCGGTGGGCGCTCGCTCACCGATATGCTGCGGCGGCCTGATCACCTTGCTTTCCCTTATGACCGGTGAGGACTTCCCTGACGACCTGCGACGAGCACCGGGCCCCACTTCTCTGTCGATTGATGTTATGGCCCGGATGAAGATGCTTCGTCCGCACGGTGAGCGACACTGGGTCTGGTTGCACGGCCCTTACAGGGCCGATTACATGATTCTTCCGAGCCCAGCTCGGACTCAGATTGCACCAGCCCATGTGGACTGGCTCCCTGCGATGGATGTTCTCATCCCAGCTGCTTACGTGCTCGAGGCCGAGGAGGCCGAGCAGGCCCACGCTGCCCACGCTGCCCCCGCAGACCCTGTTGCCCCTGCCGAGCCTGCTGCCCCTGTTGACCCCGTGGCCCCTCAGCCTATCCCCGATGTTTTCGATGCTCCTGACACCTCTGTCCACACCTCTGTCGGTGTCGGGAGTCCCTTAGCTGAGCCCACTTCCGCTGCTTCCACGCCTGTCACCACCACTGGCCCTCTGTCTATCGAGCCCGTTTCTTCTGCCCCACCCGAGCACCCGTCGACCGTAGTTGAGTGCGGAGAGCCCTCTGTCTCCACTGCTGCTGTATTTTCCGAGAGTGTCGTGGCGTCTGTCCACGCTTCTGTGTCACCGACCTCTCCGGCCGCCTCGCTGCCTCTTTTGTATTCTTCTTTCGCTGCGGCTGCCTCCACTTCTCACCGTCCTGCCCAGCCTCGCACTGAGGCCAGGCCCCCACTTGCGAGCGCAGCCCCTTTTGTTCCCCTACCCACTGAGCCCGTCACCTACGCCACCAGAGTACGCCAGCCCCGACCTGCACAGCCCCGACCGGTGCGTCCCTCTGCACCACCTCCCCCTGACACTGTACCTCAGAGCATTCGTGCTCTCGAGGGGGCGGTGAGTGGCCTCAAAGGAGACCTTCGGACCCTGTCCGCCACCGTCACTGCGAGGGCTGGCCGCTTTGACCTGCTCCCGCAGATTCACAACTGTCTTACCCAGGTCCTGGAGCGTCTCCCCCGCGTACCCGTACCCACCCAGCAGGTTCCCACCCACACTTCCACACACACTCAGCCTGCTACCACTTCCACACCCACACCCGCTCAGCAGCCTGCCCCACTCCCACCACCACTTCCGCCTCAGGACGGAGACGGCGCAGCACCACCTTCTTAGGCACCCTTGATGCCGTCGATTATTTTTTGCCGTTGTGCTGCCCGTTTCTGCTGGGTCCTGTTGCATTTTTGTCCACCCCCCTCCCCTCACTTATTTTGGGATTCTCATTCTGATCGTATCTTTATATATCTTTTTTGGGAGAGAGGGAGAGTTTTTGGTGCCACACCTATATATCTGTATCACTCCTATATCTGCATGCATCATGTCCGCATCATCTTTTCCGTTTCATTATTTTCTTATTTTTCATCGTGCATGCATCCTCACTTACCCCTCACATTACTTGTCTCTCGGTGTGCCCCCCTTTGCACATTGAGGACACTGTGTCATTTAGCTTGGGGGAGTGAGTTCTCACGTTCTTTTTTGATTTGCCACCTTTATTTTTAGTTTTTCACTCCGTTTTCCGCTTTTGCACTTATTTTCATTTTTTTTCCCTTTATTTTACCATGCATCACGTTTTCCTTATTTTTCTGTGTGCCGCATTGTAATTAGTTCTATTTTCCCTTTATCTTTATTTCTTTCTTTTTCATCTCATGCTAGAGATGACTTTTCTATGATGATGATAACGTGGAGTTAGCTTACTCTATATGCATGCTATATTTGTCATGTCTTAGACTTTATTTCTGATATCATATGCTATGACTTGCCTTGCATCTAGAGATAGTAACCCACACTTTTTCCACATGAAGATGGATGAAATTTTATTATTAGCTGAGTCTGAATATTCATATGTATGCTATCACAGAAAACACACCAAGATTCACGCATTGAATGCCTATATCTGGAGTACCGATTTCTTTTCCTATATCACTTCTATATGCATGAATTGTACATTTCACTTCAGGATGATTGAATGATGTTAGCTATGATAAATCTGGATTAGTTAGCTTTTTTGTGATCGAAACTGAGTAGATTAGATTACCCTGCTGAAGTTGTCGTGCATGTCTTATAGAGTGAACCGAGAGATATATTTATTTCTTTCTCCACAAATCTTGAACATCATTTCTCTACTTTTAAAATCATTGGTGAATCTCCCCTTAGCGATTCTATTATATGGCATTTCCCCCGCTATTAATTCCTAGCCCCAAATTTCTTATTCAAAAAAAGAGAGAGAAAATATTCTTGTATATCATTATCTCTCTTTGAGTTGGGATCGTTGTGTATATATTCTATCAAAAAAAGAAAAAAAAAGAGAAAAAAGAGGAAAAATCCTCGAAAAAAAGATCCCATCTCACTTTCTTTCTTTCTTCTCTCTTTTCGTGTTCATTTTCATTGCTTTTGGAGCTTTATAAAAATGGGGATGTGAATATTTTTTATGCCACCATGCTTATAGATAAGCTTGGGGGAGGGAATCCATTGATGTGTGAGAGAGTGACTACTTGACGTTGCACGACAACCTAGGCTAAGTAATATTCTATACTCGGTGAGATTATTTCTAGCTTTACGAAATCCAGAAGTCTAAGCCTATCACTCATTTCATGAAAAACATACTTTTCTATTCTCTCTATTCTATTGTGTGATACTCTTATACTCCTCATAGAAAGCATTCAATTGAAAAGTGTGTGATCTGCGATTTGTATACCGCTTTAAATGATTCAGACGATGTTAATTCTAAAATTATTCCGTTTTTCATGATTATATCGTTGTTCGTGGGTTTTCTATTTCTATTTGCACTACTATACTATGATATTAAAATAAAACTCTTTGACATGTATTTTTCATTCAGTGCATGCTATATGAGTAAGCGGAACCCACGGCCTGAGAAAATGATCTAGCAGCTTACCTCTTCGTTTCTTTCTTTCTTTTTTATTTCTATTTTTATTTCGTTTTTCATTCTTCTTCGTTTTTCATTTTTCATTTTTTTCGCCGTTTTCGTTTTCCGAATCCACCGGGTTCGCCTTTTACTTATCTTCCTCGAGGACGAGTAAGAGGTAAGCTTGGGGGATTTTGATCACTCCTTATTTTACACTTTTTTCCTGCATGTTTGCTTGCCATTTAGATCGCCCAAATCATGTTTTTCACGATATATCGACGATATTGCGATGCTTTTCAAGATTTGTTGTTTTTGTCGCATTTCAGGTGATTTGGAGCGATTTGGAGTGATCTCGAGATGCGCTTACTCCGGAGGGTCACCGACGACCTCCCCAAGGGGTATTTTGCTGTTGAAGAGGAGCGGAAGAAGAACGGACGTCGCAGGAGCGACGAGGAGGCCAAAACAAGCTGTTTGGGCATTTTTGGTGTCCCACTCGGCGAGTGAAGGAGTCACTCGGCCGACCAGCGAGACACCGCTCGGCCGACCAGATCAGACACGATTCATATGTGCACTCGGCCGAGCGACGGAGACCACATCGGCCGAGTGACGAGATCCCGTCAGCCCGAGTGGCGCCCAGACGAAGCCATTCAAAAATCGCCAACTTACTGTTTTTCGGCTGCCTGAGCTTCAGCAGACCCACTCGGCCGAGTGGATAATCCCGACCGCCCGAGTACCAAGAAGCCATCGGCCGAGTGATGACAACTCACTCGGCCGAGCCGCCCCCGAAGTGAAGACCCCTGAAGATCAAGAATTACTGGAAAATTACAGGGTTTCTCACTCGGCCGAGCGACTTTTGTCACTCGGCCGAGTGCGACGCGCTGCCTGTAGCGAAAATTGCGGATTTCAGGCTGCGCAGGGGTATTTTGGTCACAGTTTTTGGACGATTTTGGGGGGTATTTAACCCCTGTTTTTACCCTAGTTTTAGAGAGCTTTTCTCTTAGATTTTTGCAGCTTTTTAGATTAACTTTTTAGCTTTATTCTTGTGATTGGAGAGAGGACAAAAAGTTGATTTTTGTTGGATTAATTGAAGAACTCCATTGGTTTGCCTCTCTCTTCTCCAAAAATTCTATTTTTATTGCATATCTCAATATTGTGATGAATTCTCTTGCTTATTTCATTGATTATTTTTGTGTTTGTGCTATGAATTGCGAGTAGTCTCCACGTCTTGGGGCGTGGGGATGAACCCTACAAGCCCAATTTCATATTTGTGATGAACTGGTAGAAATTTTGCTAGAATCGTTGTTAGGGATTAGTTTGGGATCGATTTACTACGGATAGCTAGGAGTTCGTACCGATTGGGATTTGCAAGAGATTGGATCCCAATTCGATAGGAAACCCTAGAAATCCGAATTGGGATGGAATCGAATTTCCGAAGTATCGGTTTGCAAGAGATTGGACCGATACTAGGGTTTCCGGTTGCAATTCCGTGCCGATACCCGTTTGCAAGAGATTGGACGGGTAGGAACTATCCCAACCTAGGTCGCGGGCCGAGTTTGCAAGAGATTGGGCTCAGTGCGCGATTGAACGATGATGTTGATCCTAATGCTAGCTTCCCTAGGCTAGGGTTTGCAAGAGATTGGACCCAAACCTAGGATAGCTATAGACCGACAACAGCACGAGAGCGTGAGCTAGGTTCTACATTCAGTTGCAACTAGTTCATCCAAAATCTTATTCTAGCAATTTTAATACCGATGAACCACATTTACGAAATACGGTGAGTAGCGGGAATTCCCCATTCCCTAGACGTTCTTTATTTGATTTGATATTTCCGTACTTTGTCTGACGATTGTGACAGGATCGCCAAAGGCAAATTTCTCTCTTCTTAAATAGCCAGGTTGATTGAAACAAGCACGGTCATTCGTCCTCCCTGTGTTCGATAACCCGCTCGCTGCTATACCGTGCGCTTGCGGTAAAACTACAACCGTTCTTTGGGTCACATCCCGGAGCGATCAAAGCTTCATTTTTTCTTCTTGAAACAAAGAAATACAATCATTTATAATTGTTAGACAACCAATTGTGGTAAAAAAAGGCTGCAAGCTCCTCACAAAAGTGATGAATAAAGGATGTTCTACTATTTTAAATGAAAGTTCTGCACAAATCAAGAGTTTTGCCAAGCATTTTCTGCTTACTTCTTGATCAAACTTAAAAATCCTTGTGTAAGAGATTTGTTGAGTAACATGTATTTAAAATCTTTATGAGGCTTCTTTTTGCAAGAGAACTTAAGATATCGACTTAAATGACTTGTTCCTGATTTGTTTGAACATGAAAGTATATTCTTACAATACGTACAAATTGCTTTGGATGTGTCATCAAGCTGTCTTTCTACTGTAAAATGTTTCCACACTTCAGATCTTCTTTTGATATTGATTGTCATTACTTTAGGATCATGTATTTCATCATCTAAATATCGAGACATCTCGGTTGTATTTTGAATGGATGGATTTGTTGACATTGATGAAGTTTGGGAGCTACTGGAAGGAGTCCGTGCCATAATGATAACTAAAGGGTGAAATTTAAAAAAGAATGCATTTACACTTGGTACCCAGACTTGAAAAATACTAAATCTTCTTGCACACTTACAAAACACATATGACTATTGGGAGAAAAAAATCAATTGAAAGAATAAAGACAGCTTCAATTAAGTCTACCAAGCACAACTTTTGTCACTGATTAATAAATGATCTCATGTGGCTGAAAATGACAATACGAATAGAAGAAAAATTGTAAGTAATATGAAACATAATGGCAATACCGAGTATATTGTTTTTGATAAAAGTAGTAATATTGTATTCTCTGGTCTTGAAAATGCATTCCCAACATGTGCTGACAAAAGGATAATTTTAGCATAAGTAGAGTGAAGTCCTATTCAGTAGGATCCAGGAAAAACACCTTGATATCCTCTTCAGTTTTTGACAACTTCAATATATGATGGAATATTGAGCCCTTCTTCATTTTTTGACAACAAATTGCTTTGAATTTAAATTTACAGAGTTATTATAACAACTTGATAATAACTTATTCTCTAATTTATTGAAATTTGTATGTATTAAATAAAATGTCAAAACACATGTATATGAAACTGTAGTTAGGATTGCAGTTAAATGAGCTCAACACAAAATGCATTATATTAGCATATGAACTGTGTAATTATACTACAGTTCACATAGCTTTAAAGAAAAATTCAAGAACTTGTTTTTGAATTCGAACAAGGTCCAATAAATTGTATAAGAAATGATCAAAGTGCATATAGAAAAACTGAATTGGGTTGGTTCTAAAACCAAAATAGTGCAACGAAATTGACTACACCGAGAAATTAAAACAAAATTGAGACATACCATGAGGATGAAATTGTTCCAAACGTACCCTGAGAAATTCAAACAAAACCTTCACTGCGAAAGAGAAGAACCCATATCAGCTTCTTCAATAATCTTCGATCCTTCGTCTCAGACAAGCTAATCAAAGCTCAGATTCACGAGAAAAAAAGAAGGGAGATCCATCAAACGGTGGCGATTCCCTTCACGAGAGAGCGAAGAGAGACACCACATATGATGATTCCTGTCTATAGAGAAGAGATGAGGGCGTGACGGCATCACGACGAGAAGCTAGGGTTTTCGTTGGGATGGGGGCGAGACGGCATCACGATGAGCAGCTAGGGTTTTCGTTGGGATGGGGGCGAGACGACATCACGATGAGCAGTGAAGGTTTTCGTCAGGATGGGGGCGAGACGGCGTCCAGGCGAGCAACTAGGGTTTTGCGATTGAGATGGGGCCGAGCCTTCATTTGCAAGCTATGGTTGATTTCATTTGCGAGCAAATTTTTATTTTGGATGATTTGATTTCGGGCGAGGCTTCGTCTGCAACTTGCGAGTTACGAGCCTTTAGTTTGATTTCGGGCGGAAAAATGCCCATTTAGGCGGCCGATCAGGCTTTTGGGCAGCTCAATCGGGCTTTGGGCGCACTTAGAATTGATTCATATTCTTTATTTTGTGCTTAGTCTGGCCCGATACCTATTTGGGCATGAATAACACCGGTCTTTTCGGGCTAGCCCGATTGGGCTGCAGGCCATCCTGTCCCCATTGTCATCCTTACCCAACAGTGAGCCCACGGACGCAGGCACAGCCCGAGGGCTTACGACCCACATAGGGGAGCGCAGCGTGCTCCCCAAAAGCATGTGTTCGTGTGACATGGCATGCAACAATAGGCTGGGACGTGTGGCGCACATCTGGGCACTGCCATCGTGATCGAACGACCGAGTAGAGCGGGCGCTCGGAGTAGGCGGCATCGGCCATTCGGATCTGAATCCGAACCCTATTAGGATTTCCAGACCTGTTAATATCTACATGGTGTTTCAGCTAGGTTTTGATGATATTTTTACGTGATTTTCGAGGGAACTTCATGTACAAGTTTGCTGCTACTTGTAGAAAATACAGTGTGCAAACTGAAGGCCAATGGACTGTTGTTTGAAAGCTTTTCTCCATAGTTTTCTTCTCTGAATTCTTAGCGTGGTTGGTTTATTTCCTTGAACCAAACATCATAGCTTGTAGTCTAAAATTATTGAAACATTAGTGATCTTTTTGACTGGATGTACACCAAGTTTTGGACGGAACCCGTATAAATCTTGGTGTCAGTTGTGCTTTTATCTTTTGTTTTGCGTTGGTCTTTCATATATATATATATATATATATATATATATATATATATATATATATATATATATATATATATATATGTTATGGGTTTTATAGAGAACGTCACAACGATCTTGGAATTCCGAGGGGCGATTGCTTTCATGATAAACCTATCAAGAGGGCATATGAGCCCGAGAGAGGTGATCCCAATCACTTACACCAATTGGTATCAGAGAACTACAATTTGTATCAAAGCAAAGTTCCTGAATAAGTCTAAGGCTGGTGGAGAGTTCTTTTACAAAATGTGACGCAACCAGAAAAGCAATTAGTTCAAGTTCATATGCGCGTGGCTCACGATGGTTGGATGAACGCAATATAAAATAGATAAGTTTGATGACAAGGAAAACTTCGAAGTATGGCCGTACAAGATGAAGGCAATCTTGAGGAAAGATCGTGTCTACAGGGTGGTGTATGACACGAAGAATTTACTAGTGAATATCAAAAAGGGAGAAGATGTAGATGGAGGACTCGGCGATGACAACCATCCAGCTCAATTTATTAGAAGATGTGATTTATCAGGCATCCGAGGAGACTACTGCCAATGGATTATGGGAAAAATTGGAGAAGTTGTATTTGAAAAATTCACTCTACTACATGTTTATCTTGTTGAAGACTGTCTTCACTTTCAAGAAGCGAGACGTGACCTCATTGAAGGATCACTTGGATATCTTCAATGGCTTAGTGATAAAGATGAGGGCTATCAGATTGATTGTAGAGGCGGAGCATGAGGCAATGATTATGCTCCTTTTATTACTAGAGTAATGTACGACGTTCTTCAACTCTATGGTTTACATTCGGGATGTGAAGGTGTGGATTTACATCGAGGAGTTGAGAGATCAGATGGCAGGAGTTGGTTTTAGTGGATGAGATTCAGACATATAAGGCTTACTTGCTTCGTGATGAAGCAGTACATGAGGAGGCAACAATATGAGATCGAGATCGAGGACTAGAGGAATGATGTGCTACATTTCCAAGAAAACCAGGTATGGGAAGAGAGATTGCCCAGAAAGGAGAAACAAAGACATGAAGGATACGACAGTATCTTTGTCAGTTGTAGTTATGCATACGAATGATGTGAAGAGCAAAGAGGCATACGATGTTCTCATAGCATGCTCATCAGATGTTATGAATCATGATTGGGTCATGGATCCAGGAGCGTCGTTCCACATGATTCCATATAAGGGGTGCTTCATGTCTGCCAGAAGAAGGAGGATGGATCAGTCTTTATGGACAATAATGAAGCGTGCAAAACTGTTCGAATTAGTTTGGTAAGGATCAAGATGTTCAATGATGTCGTACGCACATGATCGCTCCGGGATGTAACCCTAAAGAACGGTTGTAGTTTTACCGCAAGTGCACGGTGTAGCAGCGAGCGGGTTATCGAACACAGGGAGGACGAATGACCGTGCTTGCTCCAATCAACCTGGCTATTTAAGAAGAGAGAAGATTTGCCTTTGGCGATCCTATCACAATCGTCAGACAAAGTATAGAAATATCAAATCAAATAAAGGACGTCTAGGGAATGGGGAATTCCCGCTACTCACCATATTTCGTAAAAGTGGTTCATCGGTATCAAAATTGCTAGAATAAGATTTTGAATGAACTAGTTGCAACTGAATGTAGAACCAAGCTCACGCTCTCGCGCTGTTGCCGGTCTATAGCTTTCCTAGGTTCGGGCCCAATCTCTTGCAAACCCTAGCCTAGAGAAGCTAGCATTAGGGTCAACATCATCGTTCAATCGCGCACCGAGCCCAATCTCTTGCAAACTCGGTCCGCGACCTAGTTTGGGATAGTTCCTACCTGTCCAATCTCTTGCAAACCGATACTACGGAAATTCAATTCCAACCCAATTCGGATTTCTAGGGTTTCCTATCGAATTGGGATCCAATCTCTTGCAAATCCCAATCGATGTGAATTCCTAGCCATCCGTAGTAAATTGATCCCAATCTAATTCCTAATAGAAATTCTAGCAAAATTCCTACCAATTCATCACAATTATGAAATAGGGCTTGTAGGGTTCATCCCCACGCCCCAAGACGTGGCGACTACTCACAATTCATAGCAAGATCACAAAAATAATCAACGAAATAAGCAATAGAATTCATCACAATATTGAGATATGCAATAAAAATAGAATTTTTAGAGAAAAGAAAACACAAACCAATGGAGTTCTTCAATTAATTCCACAAAAAATCAACTTTTGTCTCCTCTCCAATCTCAAGAATAAAACTAAAAAGCTAATCTAAAAAGGCTACAAAAATCTAAGAGAAAAGCTCCTAAAACTAGGGTAAAAACAGGGGTTAAATACCCCTCAAAATCGTCCAAAAACTGTGACCAAAATACCCCTGCGCAGCCTGTTTTCCTCAATTTTCGCTACAGGCAGCGCGTCGCACTCGGCCGAGTGACAAATGTCGCTCGGCCGAGTGAAAACCCTGTAAATTTCCAGTAAGTCTCGATCTTCAGGGGTCTTCACTTCGGGGGTTGCTCGGCCGAGTGAGTTGTCGTCACTCGGTCGATGGCTTCATGGTACTCGGGCGGTCGGGATTATCCACTCGGCCGAGTGGGTCTTCTGAAGCTCAGGCAGCCGAAAAACAGTAACATGGCGATTTTTGAAGGGCTTCGTCTGGGCGCCACTCGGGCGGACGGGGTCTCGTCACTCGGCCGATGTGGTCTCCGTCGCTCGGTCGAGTGCACATAGGAATCGTGTCTGATCTGGTCGGCCGAGCGGTGTCTCGCTGGTCGGCCGAGTGGCTCCTCCACTCGGCCGAGTGGGACACTAAAAATGCCCAGATGGCTTGTTTTGGCCTCCTCGTCGCTCCTGCGACGTCCGTTCTTCTTCCGCACCTCTCCAACAGCAAAAATACCCCTCGGGGAGGTCGTCGGTGACCCTCTGGAGTAAGCGCATCTCGAGATCACTCCAAATCGCGCCAAATCACCTGAAATGCGACAAAAACAACAAATCATGAAAAGCATCGCAATATCGTCGATATATCGTGAAAAACATGATTTGGGCGATCTAAATGGCATGCAAACATGCGGGAAAAAGGTGTAAAATAAGGAGTGATCAAAATCCCCCAAGCTTGCCTCTTACTCGTCCTCGAGGAAGATAAGTAGAAGGCGAACCCGGTGGATTCGGAAAACGAAAACGGCGAAAAATGAAGAATGAAAAACGGAGAAGAATGAAAAACGAAATAAAAATAAAGAAGAAAGAAAGAAGCGAAGAGGTAAGCTGCTAGATCATTTTCTCAGGACGTGGGTTCCGCTTACTCGTATATCATGCACTGAATGAAAAACACATGTCAAAGAGTTTTATTTTGATATCATAGTATAATAGTGCAAATAAAAATAGAAAACCCACGAACAACAATATAATCATAAAAAACGGAATAAATTTATAATTAACATCGTCTGAATCATTTAAAGCGGTATACAAATCACAGATCACACACTTTTCAATTGAATGCTTTCTATCAGGAGTATAAGAGTATCACACTATAGAATAGAGAGAATAGAAAAGTATGGATTTCATGATATGAATGCTAGGCTTAGATTTCTGGATGTCGTAAAGCTAAAAATAATCTCATTGAGTATAGAATATTACTTAGCCTAGGTTGTCGTGCAACGTCAAGTAGTCACTCTCTCACACATCAATGGATCCCCTCCCCTAAGCTTATCTATAAGCGTAGTGGCATAAAAAATATTTACATCCCCATTTTTATAAAGCTCCAAAAGCAACGAAAAGAGAAGAGAAAGAAAGAAAGAGAGATGTGATCTTTTATTGAGGACTTTTCCTCTTTTCTTTCTCTTTTTTTTCTTTTTTTAATATAGCATATATACACTACGATCCCAACTCAAAGAGAGATAATGATACACAAGAATATTTTCTCTCTTTTTTTTGAATAAGAAATTTGGAGCTAGGAACTAGTAGCGGGGGGAAATGCCATATAATAGAATCGCTAAGGGGAGATTCACCAATGATTTTAAAAGTAGAGAAATGATGTTCAAGATTTATGGAGAAAGAAATAAATATATCACTCGGTTCACTCTATAAGACATGCACGACAACTTCAGCAGGGTAATCTAATCTACTCAGTTTCGATCACAAAAAAGCTAACTAATCCAGATTTATCATAGCTAACATCATTCAATCATCCTGAAGTGAAATGTACAATTCATGCATATAGAAGTGATATAGGAAAAGAAATCAGTACTCCAGATATAGGCATTCAATGCGTGAATCTTGGTGTGTTTTCTGTGATAGCATACATATGAATATTCAGACTCAGCTAATAATAAAATTTCATCCATTTTCATGTGGGAAAAGTGTGGGTTACTATCTATAGATGCAAAGCAATTCATAGCATACGATATCAAAGATAAAGTCTAAGACATGACAAATAAAGCATGCATATAGAATAAGCTAACTCCACGTCATCATCATCACAGAAAAGTCATCTCTAGCATGAGATGAAAAAGAAAGAAATAAAGATAAAGGGAAAATGGAACTATTTACAATGCGGCACACAGAAAAATAAGAAAAACGTGATGCATGGCAAAATAAAAGAAAAATGATGAAAAATAAGTGCAAAAGCAAAGAATGGCGTGAAAAACTAAAAATAAAGGTGGCAAACCGAAAAAGAACGTGAGAACTCACTCCCCCAAGCTGAATGGCACAGTGTCCTCAATGTGCAAAGTGTGGCACACCGAGAGACAAGAAGTGGGAGGGGTAAGTGAGGATGCATGCATGATGGGGAAAAATAAGGAAAATAAATGAAAAATAAAGAAACGAAAAATATGATGCGGACATGATGCATGCACAGATAGGAGTGATACAGATATAAAGGTGGGGCACCAAAACTCTCCCTCTCTCCCAAAAAAAAGGATATATAAGGATACGATCTGAATGAGAAACCCAAAATAAGTGAGGGGAGGGGGGTGGCAAAAATGCAACAGGACCCAGCAGAAACGGGTAGCACAACGGCATGAATAATCGATGGCATCAAGGGTGCCTAAGAAGGAGGTGCTGCGCCGTCTCCGTCCTGAGGCGGAAGTGGTGGTGGTGGCTGGGCAGGCCGCTGAGCGGGTGTGGGTGTGGAAGTGGTAGCAGGCTGAGTGTGTGTGGAAGTGTGGGTGGGAACCTGCTGGGTGGGTGGGGGTACGCGGGGGAGACACTCCAGGACCTGGGTGAGACAGTAGTGAATCTGCGGGAGCAGGTCGAAGCGGTCAGCCATCGCAGAGACGTGGGAGGACAGGGTCCTAAGGTCACCTCGGAGGCCACTCACCGCCCCCTCTAGAGCACGAATGCTCTGAAGTACAGTGGCAGGGGGAGGTGGTGCAGAGGGACGCACCGGGCGGGGCTGTGCAGGGCGGGGCTGGCGTACTCGGGTCGCGTATGTGACGGGCTCAGCGGGGAAGGGGATGAAAGGCGCTGCGCTCGCAAATGTGGGCCTGGCATCAGTGTGAGGCCGGGGCACCGGCTGGTGAGAAGTGGAGGCAGCAGCAATGAAAGAAGGGTGCAAAAGTGGCAGCGAGGCGGCCGGAGAGGTCAGTGGCACAGAAGTGTGGACAGACGCCACGACACTCTCGGAAAATACAGCAGCAGTGGAGACAGAGGGCTCTCCGCACTCAACTACGGTCGGCGGGCGCTCGGGTGGGGCAAAAGAAACAGGCTCAGCAGACAGAGGGCCAGTGGTGGTGGTGACAGCCGCGGAAGCAGTGGAGGTGGGCTCAGCTAAGGTACTCCCGACACCGACAGAGGTGAGGACAGAGGTGTCAGGAGCAGCGGAAACATCAGGTATAGGCTGAGGGGCCACGGGGTCAACAGGGGCGGCAGGCTCGGCAGGGGCAACAGGGTCTGCGGGGGCAGCGTGGGCCTGCTCGGCCACCTCGGCCTCGAGCACGTAAGCAGCGGGGATGAGAACATCCATCGCAGGGAGCCAGTCGACGTGGGCTGGTGCAATCTGAGTCTGAGCTGGGCTCGGAAGAATCATGTAATCGGCACCGTAGGGGCCGTGCAACCAGACCCAGTGACGCTCACCGTGCGGACGAAGCATCTTCATCCAGGCCATAACATCGATCGACAAAGAAGTGGTGTTGGATATGGAAGACGTTTGTACACCCTTGTGGGGGATGTACGAGGAAATACGGACCTCGAACGTCACGTACACGAAGTCGTGTGCAAAGGGAATCTGTTCCCTTGCGGAGAGGATCTCTGGATGAGTGGGAAAGTCGCATTATATATGCATAAGTGCATGCGACATATGGCTAATAAAGGGGGAATATCTTAAGCTTATATTGTACCATGCATATGGTACAACTTAAGCTTATAATGTGCCATGTATCATGGTACACCTTAATTAAGTTGTTCCAAAGGAACAACTTACCCTAAAATAACTACCTTGGGGGCTATAAATAAGACCCAAGGGTAAGCCATTTCTTACACCTTTTGCATGGAATTCATGCATGCAACTTCATCCTAGCGAAGCTCTGCAGAAATCTTTTCTCTTCCTCTATCCAAGTTCTTAATCTAAAGTAGAGATTTAGATTGTGGATTTAGTAGCCTTACTCCGTTCGTGAGAAGACTCGATCCGTCGTGGCGAATCCGAAGGCAAAGTTCCGAGACTACCGTTCCGCATACGCAAGCGTAAGTCTCAACTTTAATTATCGATCCTAACTCTGTTTTGGCAGGATCCTACATTGGTATCAGAGCCATATGGGTTCGCCCCGGTCAAACCACCGCCCCGTCAAAACTATGAACGAGTCGTTGTCTTTTTCACGAATGGGTCTCCTACCATTACGGATATGGTAGGAACGCTTCGTGACGGAGAGAACGCAGCGGTTGTTCTTTTCACGTTAGGGTCTCCTATCATCACGGATATGGTAGGAACTCTCCGTGACGGGAAGAACCGACCGTTCACGTAGTACGTTATTCATTTTTGGCACACGGCCACTAGGAAATAACTAATTTCTCGACGAACGGGTGCTTCATCGACGAACGGGTGCTTCATCGAGGAAGATGATGGTAGTTATATCCATCGGGTAAGATAAAATTTGGTGCATGTGCACCATGGCCAAATGGGCTATGAAGGCCATGCACCCCCCCTCCACTTGCGGAGGGGGTTGGCTCCAGCCAATAACCACCGGCGACCACCCCATCAAGGGGGAGGAATGTGTTCGGCAACCCCATTCAAGGGGGTGGCCGGCCATGGCCAAAGGGGCCATGGCCGGCCAATGCCCAAAATGGCCTTGGCCATGACCGGCCATGGCCAAGCCATGGCCGGCCCTGGCCAGGCCGGCCTGGCCGGCCCTGGCAGTGGCCAGGGCCGGCGCCCTGGCCACTGCCAGGGCCAGGCTGACCCTAGCAGAGGCCAGGGCCGGCGCCCTGGCCTCGGCCAGGGCCTGGCCGGCCCTGGCAGAGGCGAGGGCCAATGCCCTGGCCTCGGCCAGGGCAGAGGCCCTGGCCGAGGGGCCAGGGCCCCAGGCCGGCCAGGGCAGAGGCCCTGGCCGGCCCTTGGCCAAGCCCCGGCCAGGGCAGAGGCCCTGGCCGGGAAGAAATTGCAGACCAAAAATTGGTCGACCAATTTGGTGTTTTTGGTCGACCAATCTGGCAGAAGGTCTGGGTCGACTGCAAACTTGCCAACTGACCCATACGGGGTGACAAAAGGCCTTGGCCAAACTCGAATGTGCCGATTAGCCCATACGGGTCTAACCACAGTGCCGACTAGTTCATACGGGACTAACGTTTTAATGAAGTTTTTCATTGGGCTCTACTCTTTGAAGATTAGCCATAGTGCTCTACTTCATGCGAGATTAGCCATGTCATTGTGCTCTACTCTACGGAGATTAGCCAATGTACTTGTGACGTTGTGCTCTACTCTACGGAGATTAGCCAACGTGCTTTCAAATTTTTTTTGAAAAAGATGTTTTTCAAATAGGTTATGTCCCGTCCTTAATCGGGATAGCGCAATTTAGAATTCCAAGTCCTACCACGATCCGGCCATGGTTATCTAACCCATGGGTGGGTAGAACAGGTCTCGTGGCTTGGCAATTGTTGCGCTAAAATTCTTTGCGCAAACTCTCACCTATTCTATTTTGAAAGATATGTTTTTCAAAGTATTTTTCCGCTGCTAATACCATACGGGTATTATTTCTGATTTCTTTTTACTTGAGATAAGTAAGAGGGATACTTTGAAAGTTACTTCTAGATGGTAGTTGGGAACGTAGTGAACTTCTCGATTCTAGAGTAACATTTCAACGCATCCAAGGAACTTATCAAGTGTTTAAAGAATCGAAACTTTATGCATAGAATTTTGATCGTGTTTTTTCATTCTCTTTGCAGTTTTTTTGAATCGAATATGTCTACCGCTTCTAAGAACATTGTCGCAGAGCTTAACAAAGGTGAAAAGCTCAACGGCGACAATTATAAACTTTGTTCAATAAAAATCCAATATGTTTTGGAGGAGCAAGATGTGCTCGAAACACTCCAAAACATAATGGAAGAACCTGAGTTGGGCAATACGGCCCAACACAAGAGGGACCGGGAAGCTTATGATACTTGGACTCGAAAGAACAAAATAGCACGTATAACGTTACTGTCCGCAATGGACAATGACATAATGCGTCTATTTCGGGAATTCGACCTAGCCAAAGACATATGGTCTGAGCTAGAAGTAAAGTTTGGTGGAACTTCGGTTACCAAACTCCGCTCCTTAAATATTCAATTTGATTCGTACAAGATGCGGCGAGATCATTCTATGAAAAAGAATCTCCGCCACATGGCGAATCTCATATCTGAATTAAAGGATGCGGGTGTTACGCTGTCTGACGAACAGCAGATCCAAGCAGTCATTCGTTCACTCCCAGATAGCTGGGATAACATGAAAATGCATCTCACTCATAATGAGTGCATTAAAACATTAAGCGATGTATCGAAACACCTCGAACTCGAGGAAGAGCGGATTCAAGCAGCAAAACCAAGTGCAGAAGTGCACGTGGCCGCTAGTTCCTCACATGGAGGAAATAAGCGGAAGAATAAATGCTTAAGGTTTGTGAACGAACGAAAGCAAGAACCGGAAACCTCAAAGAAGACTAAGAACAAAAAGTGGCAAAAGAATGTGCACTCAAAGAAGAAAAACTTGAAGAAGATCAAGTGCTTTAAGTGCAACAAGTACGGTCACTTCGCCCGTACATGTACGGATGGAAGTGATAAGGTAACTTGTAGGACTAGTTACATATGTGTTTCTAGTTCCATGTTTCTTGCTGAATCTAACTATTTTTGGTTGATTGATTCAGGGGCCACAGACCACGTAGCGAAGGACAGAAGGTTCTTCGTAGAGTATCGAAGGATAACTCAAGGAACAAAGTGGATATACGTCGGCAACAACACTCGTGTTGAAGTCAAAGGCGTCGGAACATGCAAGCTAGTTCTCGACAACGGCCGGACTTTATTATTGCATGACGTCCTCTTTGCTCCAGATATTAGAAGAATATCGTATCCGTGGTCATGTTAATGTCTTTAGATTATGAGTGGAGGTTCTATAAACAATATGTTGACCTTGTTTGTAATAATTCTTTGATTGGTTCTGGTAATGTTTGTAATGGATTAATTGTTTTAAACACAATGTATGATGATTCTTCTTCCATTAATGAAAGTTTTCATTTGACAAATGCTTCTAACTCTGAATCTGAGATCATTTGTTGGCATGCAAGACTTGGTCATATTGGACCAACTAGAATGGATAGACTTGCCAAAAGTGGCTTGCTATCTAATGTTTCAAAAGTTGAAATGTCAACTTGCGAACATTGTCTTGTAGGGAAAACTTGTCGTAAGCCGTTTGGAACTGGCACAAGGGCCGAAGTTCCATTACAGCTTATCCATTCGGACATTTACGGTCCAATGAATGTTAAGACAAGACGCGGGAAGTCCTATTTCATCACCTTCATTGATGATTTCACTCGTTTCGGTCACATCTATTTGATTTCCCACAAACATGAAGCTTTAACTTGCTTCAAAAACTATATGAGTTTAGTGGAAAATCAACTAGATCGCAAGATAAAGGTCTTGCGAACCGATCAGGGTGGAGAATATCAATCAACGAGTTTTAAGGAACTATGTGATGAAAAAGGCATAGTTCATCAAATAACTATGCCTTATACTCTGCAACAAAACGGTGTTGCGGAAAGAAGAAATAGGACATTGATGGAAATGGTCCGATCAATGATGTCTCAGGCAAATTTGCCTATCACCTTTTGGGGTGATGCATTATTGACGGCAGCGTTCATCTTAAACCGTGTACCCTCGAAGTCGGTAAGTTCTACTCCTTATGAGTTGTGGAACAATAGAACTCCAGACTTAAGCATTCTAAAACCTTGGGGTTGTGCCTCTTATGCACATTTATCCTCTCACAAATATGGCAAACTTGGGCCACGTGGGAGAAAGTGTATCTTCATCCGATACGCTGAAAACTCCAAAGGATATGTTTTCGTCGGTCAAGAGGACAATGGGGGTCTTATAGAATTCGAATCGAGGCATGTTGTCTTCTTGGAAAATGAGTTTCCAAGACAGGGTGAGATAAGTCAAGACTTATCCTTGTTTGAGACTTGGGATCAAGAAGGATTGGAACGTTCGAGTGGGAGAATTCTTGGTGAAGAAGAAAATACGTTTCAAACTTCACCAATGAATGATACGAACGATACCAATCCTATTCCGAGTGGGAGTGATGTTATTCCAAGTGGGAGTGATGTCATTCCAAGTGGGAGTGATCAAACTCAAACAAGACGTAGTAATTGAACGAGGCTAACACCTCTGAGATTTGAGGATGAATTTCCTCAAACATTCATGACATTACTACAAGATGATGACGAACCTGTAAATTTCAAACAGGCCGTCACATGCCCTGCTAAAGATAAATGGATAGCGGCAATGGAAGAAGAACTTCAATCCATGAAAACAAACCAAGTCTGGGACTTGGTTGATTTACCTAAGGGACGTAGAGCCATTGGGAACAAGTGGGTTCTCAAAATCAAGCATAAGGCTGATGGCTCTATCGAGAAATATAAAGCTCGCCTTGTTGCGAAAGGTTTCACGCAACAGGAAGGAATAGACTACGAAGAGACTTTCTCTCCTGTCATGCGTTTTACCTCCATTCGCTTAATTCTGGCAATGGTGGCTTGTTTGGACCTCGAGTTACATCAGATGGATGTAAAGACTGCTTTTCTTAACGGAGAACTAGATGAGGAGATCTACATGGAACAACCAAACGGGTTCGTACAAGAAGAAAACAAACATAAGGTTTGTAAACTTCGTAAATCCATATATGGTCTTAAACAATCCTCAAGGCAGTGGTATATGCGCTTTCAAGAAGTCGTTTTGTCGTATGGTTTCTCCATGCTCGACGAAGACAACCGCGTATATATTAAGAGGGTTAAAAACAAGTATGTAATTATGTCTCTTTATGTAGATGACATACTTATAGCCGGAAATGATAAGCGTCTTATCATGGATATCAAAGCTTGGCTTTCATCCGTCTTTGAGATGAAAGACATGGGTGAAGCTGCATATATCCTTGGGGTTAAGATCTCAAGGAATCGTTCCAAGAAACTTCTCTCTCTCTCTCAAGAGACATATATAAAGAAAGTTTTAGAACGGTTTAATATGCAAGACTGCAAGCCAATTGATACTCCAATAAGCAAAGGCGAGGGTCTATGTTTGGAAATGTGTCCCAAAGATCCAAAAGAAAAGGAAGTTATGGAAAAAGTTCCATACTCCAGTGCTGTCGGGAGTCTGATGTACGCCATGATGTGTACCAGACCAGACATTTGCTATGCTGTTGGTATGGTAATCCGTTACCAATCCAACCCAGGACAGGCACACTGGAAAGCGGTGAAGAGGATATTAAGATACCTCAAAGGGACTGCGGACTATGCATTATGCTATCAAGGCAATACCTTGAGACTCGAAGGCTATACCGATGCTGATTGGGCGGGTGATCTCGACGAGCGAAGATCTACCTCAGGCTTTGTTTACTTGCTCGGGAATGGTGCAATATCCTGGAGCAGCAAGAAGCAAACCTGCATCGCCTTATCAACCATGGAAGCCGAATTCGTAGCATTCAGCATGGCGGTCCAAGAAGCTGTTTGGCTTAGGAAATTCTTAGACAGGCTGACGAATGCCTCTGACTCGAGCACTGTTCCCATATACAGTGATAGTCAAGCTTCGATTGCCTATGTCAAAGATCCTAAATTTCATTGTAAGACCAAACACATTGACATTCGATTCAAGTTTGCGAAGGACTATGACAAACGGAAGGAAGTAGACATAGGATACATATCCACGCATGAGATGATAGCGGATCCCCTTACCAAGGCGATCCCCAGAGATGTGTTTTTCAAACACTTATCATCTATGGGAATGCGTAGGTGCTGAGCTGTATCATGTAATATTTCCCATGTCTATAGAAGATCAAAATTTAATTTGCATATAAGTTTCTTACAAATGATTCTATATACATTTGTGTTTAAGTCTCAGCTATTTTTTTTGTGTGTATGTCGGACAGATTAAGGTTGGCTCTCTCACATGAGCAACCGCCTTATCTTATCAGATGGATAAGATAGAGATGAGACTAGTTTAAAGTCAAAATCATTAGACAAATGATTTAGAGTCGTGACTTAAACAAGATAGTCGAATGAAAGATCTGCATCATATGGATGCTTACAAAAGATCTGAGATCTGTATCACAAGGATATTTGAAAAAGATCTCATAGGATTTTTAAATCCTATCTGTCTTATGCAGGATGAGAGTCCGTGAATATTTCACGAGTAGTAAGGGGACTCAAAAAGATAGGCACTGTGGTGTCTGATCTTTCATCCGTACAACATCATTAAGACATACTCTCCCTGGGAAAGGAGTGATGTTGTAGTACGTGTTCATACCACGTATGCATTTCGACCACTGAGTTAGTAGTAATAGTGTTTGCTATTATGTGAGACTCAAAGGCCATACGGGTCTTAACTCTTACCCTCAAGGACTCCAATTGGTTCCTTTAGATTTGACGAGATGATCGCTATCTTAGCGTGTTACTAATGGGCTATGATAATTCGGCTCGGCGGGGCACGTTAGAAAACCGAATCAAGTCAAGATCAGAAGGTTCGCAAGAAGAGGAAGATTGATTTCATATTCGCATTTGGACTTTAATGATTCAAAGCTGGCCAGCCAATTGTAATCCAGATGGGATTCAATTGTTGAATATAAAGTATAAGAAATGCGAAGAAATAATCTAGGGTAAAGCATGCGTTGAACTACTCAACTTTGCACCTTCGAGGTCGTTGTGTATCTCTAACAAGTGCACAACAACAGACTCTACGCACATGACGGTCGCACGGTCTATTTCTCGGTATGATAGATGAAAGAACTAAGAGAAAGACGTTCTCTTACAATCCCCTCAAGTGTGAGTGGGAGATGTTGGATATGGAAGACGTTTGTACACCCTTGTGGGGGATGTACGAGGAAATACGGACCTCGAACGTCACGTACACGAAGTCGTGTGCAAAGGGAATCTGTTCCCTTGCGGAGAGGATCTCTGGATGAGTGGGAAAGTCGCATTATATATGCATAAGTGCATGCGACATATGGCTAATAAAGGGGGAATATCTTAAGCTTATATTGTACCATGCATATGGTACAACTTAAGCTTATAATGTGCCATGTATCATGGTACACCTTAATTAAGTTGTTCCAAAGGAACAACTTACCCTAAAATAACTACCTTGGGGGCTATAAATAAGACCCAAGGGTAAGCCATTTCTTACACCTTTTGCATGGAATTCATGCATGCAACTTCATCCTAGCGAAGCTCTGCAGAAATCTTTTCTCTTCCTCTATCCAAGTTCTTAATCTAAAGTAGAGATTTAGATTGTGGATTTAGTAGCCTTACTCCGTTCGTGAGAAGACTTGATCCGTCGTGGCGAATCCGAAGGCAAAGTTCCGAGACTACCGTTCCGCATACGCAAGCGTAAGTCTCAACTTTAATTATCGATCCTAACTCTGTTTTGGCAAGATCCTACAAGTGGGGCCCGATACTCATCGCAGGTCGTCAGGGAAATCCTCGCCGGTCATAAGGGCAAGCAAGGTGATCAGGCCGCCGCAGCATATCGGTGAGCGAGCGCCCACCGATACAATGATGCGGTCCAAAAACCAAGCCGTAACATCAATCACGACGGCGGGGACAAGCTCATCGCCATCCCTAGATAGAGCTCTGGGACGGGTCATCGCGTAGAGCATGTAGAGCTCCGGCGTAGACATCGTGCCCGGCTCATATCTGGCCAAAAAGGTCGTCGCCATAAGGCGCTGAGCAATACGGAGGCAGGGATGGACAATGGCCGAGGCCTTGGCCCTACTAGGGTCAAAGGCAGCGTGAAGACCCGTAATCCGGGCCCAGAAGGCACCGATGTCGAAGGAAGGTGGGGGGATATGGGTGGGACCGTAACCGCGATCGGCTCCGGGGACAGCGGGACACGAGAAAAATGCTCTCATCATATCGAGAGTGACTTGGCACTCTCGGTCCATGAACCGAAACGAGCATCCCTCGTCGGTCCGGGCGATCGAACTAAGTACCTCAAGTGTCGGACGGATAAACGTGTCCGCCGACACCTGAAAGAAATCTCGCCAGCCCACGTTGTCGTACACCGTGAGCATCCCCTCTAGTACCCCCAGGCGTCCTAGGTCAGCAAGGTGTGCAAACCTGGAGGGTACGATCGAGCGCTGGGAGATACGCTCGAAGACGGCGCGGTGTGCGTCGTCTCGGAACGTAATCCCGAGCGGCCCGACCAGTGGAGCCGGAGGTGGTGGCTGTGGAGCGGCAGGGAGCGGCTGTGCAGGCTGTGCGGGCACTGCAGGCTGTGCGGGGTGTGCGGGGCCTGCAGGCTGGGCTGGGTGGATGGGGTGTGTGGTAGAGGGCGGAGGAGAGTCCTCCAACTCGTGGGAGGGGCCGGCGTCATCCGACCGCTTCCGCTTGGCGGAAGCTCTCCTCGACCGCGGCCGTGTCCGGGGCGGCATATGGGCCCCGAGCGCGCGCCGAAAAGTGTAAAAAGTGCGGCGTGTGCAAAAGAAAGGAAAGAGTGTACCCCGACACGCCGCGAGTGCTAAGCAATGGAAGAGTGCGAAGACAGTGCCTCCGCGAAGCCCAAATCAGTCTGTAGAAGCTCCCCTGGGCTCCCCTAAGCTCCCAAAAACAACCTGCGCATGAAATGGAAATATCAGCGGGTAATATTCAAAACGTATGGAGCATTAGGGGTATAATAGATAGATATAGAAATTGATTAGGGTTTGGGGGTCGTTTAACACATGGATCCTCGAAAAATACACAAAAAAGAGTAGAAAAAGGGTGAATCAGGCGATACCGGAGGTGGTCGGAGCGGCGGCCGCCGGCGGCGACTCGGGCGAGGCGCGGCGGGTGGTCGGCTGGCGGTGGCTGGCCGAGCGGCGGTGCTAGGCGGTCGGTCGGGCGAGTGGGGACGCGAGCGAGGGGAAAGGGCGAGGGGAATGCGAAGTGTCGCGGGCGATTTGGGTTTTTGCGTTTCGAAAAACGTGCCCCCCCTCGGCTCCTTATATAATAAAAGTTACGACTCGGCCGAGTGACTAGGTCACTCGGCCCAGTGAGATCAATGGAAATATCCTCCCCGCTTTCGCTTCGGCCGAGTGGCTTTGCCAGCCTCGGCCGAGTGGAGTAAGTCCATTCGGCCGAGTGGCTTAAGCTACTCGGCAAGACTCACCCTAGGAGCGTATCCGTTTTACTCGGCCGAGTGAAAATATATACTCGGCCGAGTAGCATTTATACTGAAATCAGGAAAATAAACAGAGAGTTGGGTACAGTAGACTTCCCTCGTTCGTGAGCGGCTCGGCCGGACGAACTTGTGTACTCGGCCGAGTGACTAGTATACTCGGCCGAGTGAGCCTTATGTTCTGCTGTTTGTCTTCGTTTGGGCTCTAAACTCCGTCTTTCTTCCTCCAGTTGATTTCATCTTACTCCTAAGCATCGAGCGTCTTCCTGGGGTGCTCCTCGTCGTCTCGTTCATCCTCCTCATGATGGATTTACCTATCTCCTCTCCTGTCAAGAAAAATAGGACCCGTTATCACAAAATTTTTGGGCGAACGACTCAAAACACTAAAAATTCCTAAAACAAAAATAAAGAAAAAGTAAAAATAAAGTAATAACCGTCGGGTTGCCTCCCGACAAGCGCTCGTTTAAGGTCTTGAGCTCGACCCCCTATGATTTCCAATTAATGCGGGATGTTCGGTGCATATGAGATGCACCCATCAAACTTTCCGGGGAGCACGCTTGGATTCGGAAGATGCGGCGGCGTGTTCTCCCTCGGTGGTCTCCCGTCTCGAATAGTGTTGGGGGAGGCTCCCCCAAGCTAGCGTTTGCTCCGGTCAACGGCTTCACCGGTGACGCCGATTTCCGTATCGGCGGAGCTTTCTTCGGAGACTTTGATTTCGAGAGCTTGCAGAGCTCTCGAATCCTTGCGACATCAGCGTCGCCTTCATCATTTTCAGCGGAGAGGTCGGGGAAATCATCTATCTTCTCATCTTGGCCTAAATCCGGGCCTTCCTCGAAATCCTCATCGAAAAGAGCACCAATCGAGTGGGGGATCGCCTCCTCAATTACCTCATCAAGGAGGTCCATGTAGTCAAGCTCCTCGTGGTAAGGCATGTGTTTCATAGCCTTAGGAATGTGAAGCTCCACCTCGATGTTGCCGACATTTAAAGTTAGGGTACCTTCGTGCACGTCGACAATGACTCCGGCGGTGGCGAGGAACGGGCGTCCAAGTATCAATGAAGTATCTCTCTCCTCCTTAACGTCCATGATCACGAAGTCACATGGCAAGCATATTCCCCCCGGGACTTGTAGCGGGATGTCTTCGGCGATCCCTACCGGCCTCGTTATTCGCCCATCGGCCAATTGTATCCTCATGTCGGTAGGTTTCAACTTCGTCCCGGTGTTTAGCCTTAAGAACATGGAGAGAGGCATGAGGCTCACACTAGCCCCTAGATCTACCAATGCCTTTTGAAGAGGGACGCCGCCCAAGGTGCAAGGAATCCGAAAACTCCCCGGGTCTTTAAATTTGACCGGCTCCTTCTCTCTTTTGGTGAACCAAGAGCCCTCCTCGGCTAGCATAATCTTCTCCTTCCTCTTTCTCTCCGAAATCAAGTCTTTTAAGAATTTAGCATATGTGGGGATTTCCACGATGGCGTCGAGGAAGGGAATGTTGAGGCTAACTCCTCTAAGGTACTCGAGAAACTTTGCTAGCCTTTTCTCCATTTTCGCTCTAGCAAGCCTTTGGGGAAATGGGACCGGTGGCATGAAGCGCCTTTCCTCAATCAATTGCTCCGCTCTAGATTTCTCCTTTTCTTGTGGCTCTTTCCCCTTATCATCTTCAACTACCGGCTCAATTGGCTCCAAGCTTTCCTCTACGGGCTCCTCGGTAGGAATCATGGCGGGGGTGGTATCCTTCCCGCCTCTAGTAGTAACGGCAACTACGGCATTGATGTGGCCGGTGTTTCCCCGTGGGTTTTGCTCGGGTTGCACCGGCAATCGTTGAGTGTTCCGATTGAGCAACGCCAATTGCTCCGATATTTGAGCCACAACGGTATTAAGGGAGTCTTGCCCCGCCTTCAAGGTAGCATTGACCTTATTTTGCTCGACCATAAACGCCTCCACTCTAGCTTCGAAGTCGGATTGTTGTTGAGCTTGTGGAGGGTTTTGATTTTGATTCCTCCACCCTTGGTTGTATCCGGGCGGCCTATATGGTGGAACTTGTTGCTTCGGTTGGAAACTTTGTTGTGGAGGCCCCCTCGGCGGGTAGTGTTGTTGTTGGGGTGGTGGTGGTCGAGCTTGTTGAGGTGGTTGTTGTGGCGGGTTCAAAGCTCCTTCATTATTGGCGTAAGAGAATCCGGGATGATTTCTTGTGGCCGGATTGGCCCAATATCCTTGGTTCCCCGCGACATATTGTACTTGCTCCAAGGATCCTTCTCCTTGCTCTCCTCCCACATACATGGCTTGAGATTGGTCTTGCCAATCACACATTTGGTTCGTCGGTGCGGAGGTGGAAGGGGCTCCTTGGGGCTCCGTGATAAACTTCTCCAATCTCTCCACTACCTTGTGGAGAGAGTCAAACTTGCTTGTAAGCTCCGCTACGGCCTTCGCTTCATAGATACTAGTCGGCTTCAAGGAGGACGTAGAGTGTCCTCGCTCATCACCCCATTGTTGATTGTTTGAGGCCATCTCCTCAATTAGGGCCGTAGCTTCCTCGGGAGTCTTTGACAAGATAGCACCATTCGCCGCGGCATCAATAATTTGTTTGGTCCCCGGTTGGAGACCGTTGTAGAAGCTATGAACTAGCTCCCAGTCTTCTATGCTATGGTGCAGGCATTGGTGCTGCAGATCCTTAAAACGCTCCCAAGCCTCATAGAGCGTCTCTTGGGGTCCTTGCTTGAAGGACATGAGAGTTCTCCGGATCTTCACCGTCTTGGATGGCGGATAGAACTTGTCAATGAATGCACTCGCCAACTTGTCCCAAGAGGTGAAGATTCCCTCAGCCTGCGTCCTCAACCAATAGAATGCCTTGTCCTTTAGCGTGAAGGGGAAGAGACGCAGTCTGATGGCATCGATGGAGACCCCCGGCATTTGGAATGTGGCGCACTTCGACAAGAATAATTGGATGTGGTAGTGAGGGTTTTCATGGGCATTCCCATGAAATGGATCCTGCTGCATCAGAACCACTAGTCCAGTCTTTAGCTCGAAGTTCTTGTCAGCCGCCAACTCTGGCATGGCAATGGAAGAGGTCGTAGAGGAGGTCTTAGGCCGAAGCCTATCTCGAATAGAAATTATCCTCGCCATCCTTGCCGCTAATTGGTCCGCAGTTTCCGGGTTGGTCATAAACCACCCTTCCGGATTTTGTCTCCTTTCCGCTCTAAGTCTCCGCGCGGTACGTTCGATCTCGGGATCAAATAATATAGCTTCAGGGTCCGCCGTAGATCTCGTGTACATGCACAGGGAAAACAGAGTTTCAAAGAAATGATTAGTACCGTGGAAGGGTTAGGTAAGAATAAAGAAATAGAGATAATAATAATAATAATAAAAAGAAATAGCTAGGGTGGTAAGATCAAACGCAATCGCCTCACCGGCAACGGCGCCAAAAACTTGATCGCTCCGGGATGTAACCCTAAAGAACGGTTGTAGTTTTACCGCAAGTGCACAGTGTAGCAGCGAGCGGGTTATCGAACACAAGGAGGACGAATGACCGTGCTTGCTCCAATCAACCTGGCTATTTAAGAAGAGAGAAGATTTGCCTTTGGCGATCCTGTCACAATCGTCAGACAAAGTATAGAAATATCAAATCAAATAAAGGACGTCTAGGGAATGGGAAATTCCCGCTACTCACCATATTTCGTAAAAGTGGTTCATCGGTATCAAAATTGCTAGAATAAGATTTTGAATGAACTAGTTGCAACTGAATGTAGAACCAAGCTCACGCTCTCGCACTGTTGCCGGTCTATAGCTTTCCTAGGTTCGGGCCCAATCTCTTGCAAACCCTAGCCTAGAGAAGCTAGCATTAGGGTCAACATCATCGTTCAATCGCGCACCGAGCCCAATCTCTTGCAAACTCGGTCCGCGACCTAGTTTGGGATAGTTCCTACCCGTCCAATCTCTTGCAAACAGGTATTGGCACAGAATTGCAACCGGAACCCCTAGTATCGGTCCAATCTCTTGCAAACCGATACTACGGAAATTCGATTCCAACCCAATTCGGATTTCTAGGGTTTCCTATCGAATTGGGATCCAATCTCTTGCAAATCCCAATCGATGTGAATTCCTAGCCATCCGTAGTAAATTGATCCCAATCTAATTCCTAATAGAAATTCTAGCAAAATTCCTACCAATTCATCACAATTATGAAATAGGGCTTGTAGGGTTCATCCCCACGCCCCAAGACGTGGCGACTACTCACAATTCATAGCAAGATCACAAAAATAATCAACGAAATAAGCAATAGAATTCATCACAATATTGAGATATGCAATAAAAATAGAATTTTTAGAGAAGAGAAAACACAAACCAATGGAGTTCTTCAATTAATTCCACAAAAAATCAACTTTTGTCTCCTCTCCAATCTCAAGAATAAAACTAAAAAGCTAATCTAAAAAGGCTACAAAAATCTAAGAGAAAAGCTCCTAAAACTAGGGTAAAAACAGGGGTTAAATACCCCTCAAAATCGTCCAAAAACTGTGACCAAAATACCCCTGCGCAGCCTGTTTTCCTCAATTTTCGCTACAGGCAGCGCGTCGCACTCGGCCGAGTGACAAATGTCGCTCGGCCGAGTGAAAACCCTGTAAATTTCCAGTAAGTCTCGATCTTCAGGGGTCTTCACTTCGGGGGTTGCTCGGCCGAGTGAGTTGTCGTCACTCGGCCGATGGCTTCATGGTACTCGGGCGGTCGGGATTATCCACTCGGCCGAGTGGGTCTTCTGAAGCTCAGGCAGCCGAAAAACAGTAACATGGCGATTTTTGAAGGGCTTCGTCTGGGCGCCACTCGGGCGGACGGGGTCTCGTCACTCGGCCGATGTGGTCTCCGTCGCTCGGCCGAGTGCACATAGGAATCGTGTCTGATCTGGTCGGCCGAGCGGTGTCTCGCTGGTCGGCCGAGTGGCTCCTCCACTCGGCCGAGTGGGACACTAAAAATGCCCAGATGGCTTGTTTTGGCCTCCTCGTCGCTCCTGCGACGTCCGTTCTTCTTCCGCTCCTCTCCAACAGCAAAAATACCCCTCGGGGAGGTCGTCGGTGACCCTTTGGAGTAAGTGCATCTCGAGATCACTCCAAATCGCGCCAAATCACCTGAAATGCGACAAAAACAACAAATCGTGAAAAGCATCGCAATATCGTCGATATATCGTGAAAAACATGATTTGGGCGATCTAAATGGCATGCAAACATGCGGGAAAAAGGTGTAAAATAAGGAGTGATCAGCACACTCACTAATATGTGGCATATTTTAGAGTTGAGAAAGTCACTAATTTATTTGAGGGAGTTGGATTCCATGGATTACAAAGTGATGAAGCTCTAAAAGTATTGATGGTTCGACATAGTGATTAGAGGTGAAAAAGTCAAGTAGTTGTATCTGCTAAATGGGACAACAATCATTGAAGATTCCAGTATAGGAGTTGAGACTTCGCATAAGACTAATTCGACCGGCTGTGGCATCTCAGACTTGGACATGTGACATGTCGTGAAGAAAAGCTTGGAGGCTTTGAGGAAGCGTGGTCTGATCAAATGGGTGAACTTCAAGAAGTCGGTGTTTTGCATAGATTGTGTCTGTGACAAGCCGACCAAAGTTAGTTTTGGTGAGAGATAGTATGACACAAGATGGATTCTTGAGTATGTTCACACCGATGTCTGGGGTCCTGCACCAGTTCACTCTCTAAGTGGACCTTGTTACATCATGTCGTTCATTAATTATTTTTCATGAAAAGTTTGGGTGTATGTGATGAAGAAAATGTCGAAAGCGATTGAGAAGTTCAATGCGTGGAAGACCCTCGTGGAGAGCTAAATGAGGAAGAAGCTGAAAGTGTTGAGATTCGACAATGGTGGCGAGTTTACTTTTACTAAGTTTAAGGAATTCTGTCAGGAGCAGGGAGTAAAGAGGCACTTCACTACACCGGGATATCTACAGTCGAATGGAGTTGCGGGCATGATGAATAAGACACTTCTAGAGAATGCGACGTGTCACAGATTTACATTATGTTTGTCGAAGGGTTTTTGGGTCGAAGCGATATCGACCACAGATTATTTTGTGGGCAAAATTCCATCTTTGGCTATCGGTAGAAAAATTCCATATGGTGTTTGGACAGAGAAGCCAGTGAATTTAGATCATCTTCGGGTGTTTGGATGTTCAGTTTCTGTTCACGAGGAAGGTGACAGGTTCGTCGTTAAATGAAAGAAGTGTGTCATGTTAGGATACATGGATGGTGTCGATAGTTACACAGTTTGGAGTACTGATACAAAGAAGATCTTGGTTGGTCGACAATTGATGTTTGATGAGTCGACGGTGTTGTTTAGAAAGGCTTTAGGAAGTACCGAAATATGTGGAGGCAAGAACGTCCCAAACGAGGTGGGGGTACTTCTTCCAAATCACATGATCGACATAGATATCGGTAAAGATGTGTTAGTTGATGGAGAGAGTCCACATGATGTTACTAATGCAGGTAGTGTAATGCTCCTATGTGTGAAATACGATATTATGTATATAATATGGACGTGCGTATGTAGCCTACTTGGATGAGTACAGGTGCATGGATATTTGGATGAATAAGTGGATGAAGACACACACACACACACACACACACACACACACACACACACACAAGTCATATCCCGTGCCCGCGGGCACTGTTCATTTAATATTTTTCCCCCGGGAAATCGTTGTTCTCCAAAAAATTATTTTCACAACCAAAATTTAAAATAAAAACAAATTAGCGTAAAAATATTTAGCAGCATGGGCACCTTCGGTGCGGAACAACAAATTCGGCCCAAAGCGCCTTCGACACAGAACAACAAATTCAGCGCGGAACAATAAATTAGTGTAGAACAACAAATTCGGTGCGGGCACATTTGGCACGGAACAACAAATTAGGTTAAAAGCGGGCGCCTTCGGCGCGAAAATTAGGGTAAAAGAGGATGCCTTCGGCCCGAGCGCCTTCGGGTTCGAAAACGTGGGTTCAAAAAAGTGTAGTTATTACAACATGGGTTCGAAAATGAATATATTGTTTTTTGTTTTTTGAGCTTTCCCCCAAGAATTTTTGTTTTTTTTGTTTTAAAAAATGCAAAAGGTCATGTCCTAGTCACCAATCACAGTAAGCATTTTTGTATTTGATTCTTCGACACTTGACGAAGGCGATAAAAATTGTGTTGGACAGATAAACATGTGCTACATTTACTTAACGAAACTTTCATCTTTAAGCACAAAATATAACATCTTTTTTCCAAACATGCTTGAAAAAGCTACCTGTGCAATGTCTATCTCCTTGGGACGCATCAAGCATGTGACGCCAAAGATCGTAAATCATCCAAAAATTTGCAAACAATGGATCAAATATCAACAGCACCACGACGAATCCCATTAGAACTCCTGTTTTTACCATCTTTGTGCAAGAGAAGGCTGCAATTATGCATTCATTAGACCAATTGTTAAAATTCATTGCTTTAATAAAATATATTACAAAGCCAAAGAACAACCAATTAAATTTCAGAGAACGCCTACATATATCATTCAAAAGGGCAATACATCAAAATCTGGCCAGCAGCATAGCTAGCAGCAGTTCATGTCCTCCTTTCATGAGATACGTATCAGAACACAGTAGCCTCAAACAATTAATATAACCACAAACATGAAAATTAGAGCACCTTGATGAGACAATATCAACAGTTAATACACTATTGTTTTAAAACAACATTGCAGTATTATGTTGTGGGATGAAAATAAAGTTATGACGAAGAGAGAAAAATAATGACATGCACATTACAGTTTCATATGCAGTGGAATGTTTTAAAATATGAATATAGCATGGTACCAAAATAGTTTCTAGGTTCCAGGTTACATGTATCTACACATGAATATTCCAGGTTCCTGAAAAAAAATTAGAAAAATGCACTTGCACATGGTACCTCAAATTCATGAAAACTGCACAGTGAACCTGGAATGTTTGATATTAAAAATGCACATTTTTCTACCCTATTCCAGGTTCACATGCACATTGCAGTTAGTACACGACATCAAACAGTGCAGTATTTCAAATCGACTTAAACAGCCAGGTTCATAAGCACATTGAACAGTAATCAAAGAGAATACTATAGACTACGACATTCAAGATAATTTGACATGGTTTTGCAAAATAGTCGAACATCACATGGAACATTTGCTTTATTTTTCATTCTACTTCCTGAAAATAATTGACATTTTAAAATACAAATGTACCAATTACAGAGCCACATCTCTATACAATGATTAACATTGTAAAATACCACATTGCCTAAGCACCTTTGATGAAAAGTGGAAGGACAACCATCACAACAGATCAAGTCACCATCATCTCCACATATGCCACATGTATCATTGTTTGTATCATCACCAAGAATGTTGAGTGAGTCGAAACCCCTCCTTTCAGACTCATCCTGCTTTTTCCACGCATTTATCTGACACTACAAAAGTGAAGTGTCATCTTCCTCTGGCAAAATGTTTTGGTATGAGTCACATTGTTTACTGTCGACATGGATCTCAAAATCTGATACCGTAAAAATTGAGATTCAAAAAAAATAAACCGAAAGTTATTCTCGGAACAAAAGAGGCATTTGAGCTCCTAATATTATTTTCTTAGGGAGCCTAATAATATTTTTTTGAGCATAATTAGTACCTTGACAGAAGAGGCATTTGAGCTCTCATGTCTGGACTCCTTGAAGTCTCTGAACTGGCATTGAATCTTTTCTTTTTCCCAACACTTACCGTTCCAGTACCTCTCACACTTCCCTTTGTCTGTAGGGAATGCACTAGAGGAATCTTATTTGTTGTACATGCATATTGCATGGTACCTGAAATGCAAGGACATCTGTTATCAAATTGCATGGTACCAAAAAAGCTAGTGGTGACCATGTTTTTTTTGCATACACAACATGTAAACTATAATGGATATCAGTTTCAGAAAAGAAAGCAGTGACATTCGCTGCTAATATAGTAATCAAGAATAGATATATAGTTGGAAGTATGTTATACCAGTAATATAATATTAGGGTATGTTTTATACCATGACCAGATATCTTGTAAGTGAAAAACTACATGTCCATGTTCCATATGAAACTTCCAATACTTTCAACTTTGCTCGAAGCATTTGCATTTGGAGAATCATAAATTTTTTCATGCAAATATTTAACTTGGATATTACTAACATTCAGAAACAATGGATTGCTCCCTAAGTGAAAGAGGAGATGTTTCCTGATGGCATATAAAATGCCTTCTTTTGATCCTAGTACTAAGATTTTTACAGGCTAGTAATCTGTAACACACATAAAGGATAGTTTGAAAAGCTATAACCTTTGATGAGTTTTGAGCATTCAAACATGATTACCAGGATCATGTAGGAACTCTCTTACTAATTTGCACTAATTTACTCAAATTTAATTTGCACAAACGATTGGCAGGATCACTTAACAGATGCAAAATTTGATAACACCAATTTGGTGTTGTACGGGCACATGATTAGTTTGGTGTTTTACAGGATACTTGCACCAAATTAAATTTGAGTAATTTAAAATTAAATTTGCACCAAATTAGTATGAGAGTTCCTGTACAAATTAGTAAAAGAGTTCCTGTACAGAGTAGTATGATTGCACCAAATTGATGGTTCATGAACAAAATTGCACCAAATTAGTTCGTGTACATCATCATTCTTAAATACAAAATTGGTAGTTCATATGCCAGTTCCTGTAAAAGTATCCGAAATTAAATTTGTACCAAATTAAATTTGAGTATTGCAAAATTTGATTTGGTGCAATGCATATGATTAAATTTTGGATACTACTCAAATTGTTGAATTACTATCAATTTTGGACACTAATAAGAATGATGTTGTACAGGCATATTGCAACTTGCACAACACCAATCTGTGCATGTACAACACCAATTTGGTGCAAGTTGGTACAATTTTACAATGGTTTGAGCAAGTTGCAGTATGCCATTGTTAAATTAGCAGATATATACCAAAGAATCCAGAAACAAATGGAAATTCATCTCACCAATTGAATTGGCCTCCTCCTCTAAAATTCACTTCCAATTTCTTCCTTTTCTTATGTCTAATCTTGATAAGCTTCGAAGATAAGAAGAAGAAATCCGTAGCAGACATCCAACCCTGCATGAATAAAAATCATCCAATTTATCAAAATCTGGCACACAAAAATCCTAATCATCAACATCTTACCCGAGTCATCAACCGCTTGAAGGATCAGATGATCTACAACTTGAAGGATCAGATGATCAGGGGAGCTGACGCTTGAGGGAGCTGCAACTTGAAGAGGCAGCGATTCAGTTTTTGAGGTGAGGCTGAAGCTTGAAGGAGCTCGGGTGATTCAATTTTGTTGCGAGGCTGAAGCTTGAAGGAGCTCAGGTGATTCAATTTTTGTTTCAAGGCTGAAGCTTGAAAGTGATCGGGTTTAGATGGAGATTGCTCCTGCAACCAAAAGTAAACAATGGATATCATGGTAGAGAGTCTGCAATCGATTTCTCCTGCAACAAAAACCAACAATGTAGATGATAATATTTACAATGGGGGAATACTGCAATAAAAACCAAATAATGGAGAGAGATTGGAATGGTGTGCAGGACTGAGCTTGGTTTTGAGATATCAATGATTCCCTTTTCAAAATCACCAAAACTTGTCATATAACTGCATATAAGGTTACATAGCTGGATGGAATTGAATTTCATACGGGGTTGATCAATTAGCATCGAGATGAGATCAAGCAGATAAAAACAACAAACACTACAATTCAAATGATGAAGTAAAAGTGGGTTACATGCAAGTAATAACCAGTATCAGGTCTTCCATCCAAGCTAAGAGTTGGTGCCAAGACCATGGTGAATTTATCCCCAACATGAAGTGGGTAAACCTCAGTATTGACATCCAATTGCATGTTCATTGCAAAGCTCAAACCGTTGGTTGTCTGCTACAATTCAGGACACTGCAATAATTCCACAAACATTTAAATTGAGATTTGGAACCTCAGCTTAAAATACTAAATCAAACTTAATTAAATTAAATCAAACTTAATAAACAGTTGATACTTCAATTCAGTGTTCAATTTTAACTGTGTGGCTGATGTAAAACGGGGGCCAATAGAGGAAAGTGTAGGCCACCAATTTAGAGAAAAATAGATAGAGAGCAAATGGGGCGACCCCCGGAATCCTCCATGCCTCTAGGAATCCAACCGCCATGTCCTCGGCCGCCGACACCAAGAGGGGTGTAGTGATTCCATCCTTCACAAAGGACCATGTGGCTTCATCTTCATCTTTATCAATCCCCACTACCTCAGGGCTAATGTCTAGGAATAGAAACACCATCAATCCAACGAATGTAATGAGAAGACCAAGAACAGCGAAGGACCGGCCCTACCAGTATTTTAGTAAGCCGGTGGTGATCGGTGAACCGCAGATATTTACCACCGAAGTATGTGCATTCCAAATCTCCATAATCAAGCCCCTCATCCTCTTTCCGAACCAATTGCCGACAATCATCATGACCTACGGCCACCATGTGGACTGAAACATGTCGGCTAGCATCTGAACTGCCAAGAAGTAGTAGAAATCATGGATGTTCAACCAGTATCTGACACCAAAGAGGGCGGTGAACAACCTAGAACCCACCATTCTGATTGTGAGACGGATCCTTTTCCTCAACTTAAATAATGAGTTAGCAACCTTTTCCTCAATTTAGGCACATAAAAACCTTCAATTTAGCGTTTGAAAATCATGTACAAAGAATTCACCCAAAAAATTTCATTTAACAACCCACAGAATCTCCAATAACAAACTGATACGAAAGTTTGTTAAAAAGGTGACGGTGAGGGTTTAATGTCTTGTTCCTCTGCGATGAAATCAAGAAGCCTCGTCTTGAGCACTGGCACCTACCACCCCCTGCTCCTCGGAACGACGAAAACCACAATCAGAATCTCCGGCACTTCCCCAATTTCATCGCATCCGCCACCACCCTCCTCAGCCTCACCGAGATCGCGATCTTACTCTGTAGTTCCTGCCTGTCGATCTTCGTCACCGGGATCCCACACCGCGGCAAGGATCCGGTGATGGCCGCCTTTAACGCCGCCCACTTCGACGCCTCTGCCAGCGACTCGAACTCGGCTGTCATCAAGCGAGATATCGTCTCCCCTTCGCTCACGTTGATCCGCCCCTTGAAGTCACGGGCGCTGAAGAACTTGAGGAGGAGGACTTCACAGCGGTCGTTGGCAGGGTAAATGAGGTCGATCCGTCGATGCCCCACATGGAGATGGGACTGCGTCTGATGAGGAAGTTCTTGAGGTGCTTGAGTGATATTTGTTCGGTGGCCTTGAGATTGAGGGAAAAGATACGAACATGCTGCTTTGTGAGGCTGAGGACAAATGGGGAGAGAGTTTCAAATATATCAGTGCAAAATGTGTGTGGGAAACTGATTCAAATGAAAAAATTCAAACGCAAATTAGCTTTCCCTCCTAAATTTTAAATACAATGATTTGATTTCTTATCTTATTACAATTTCTCATATCTCAATTTCTCAAACCCAATTACAAATAACCGAATCTCTACAAACAACACACCCAATTACACATAACCAAATTCTCTTATCCAATATCTCTTATCCATTATCTCTTAACCAAAATCTCTTATACAACAATACACATATCCACATACAACAATACACATAACCAAAATCTCTTATCCAAAAACTCTTATCCAATTACTCTTGATAACATCCCTATTTTATTATATATATATATATATATGTATATACATATATATATATATATATATGTATATACATAGATATATATATATATGTATACATCTATTCTATAAAACATGAAGATTTTGAATTTTGTCCTACGTGGCATGGGTTTGTCCTACGTGGATAAAGAAATGCTGACTGGGACAAACAAAATATGCTGACTAGGACAAATACAATGAGTTGTAAATTTGAAATTTGGGAGGAAATATTTGAGGGAATGTTTGAATTTTAGGGGGGAAGTGAGTTGAAATTTTGAAAATTTGAAAATCAAATCATTAAAATCCGCTGCCGTCCTTCACAAATAAAATTACATTCATATCAGTTTTTGAATTTTGGAACCTGGCCTCTTCAACTCCTCAACGAATCCCATCTTCAACTTTTAAGATCCCGATTCTTGAAGACCAAACCCTCAAAAGGTCGCGATCCATGAGGTAAGCTCGAGGATCATCTAGGATCTCGCCCTACCGAAATGAACCAATTTAAGCCGAAATTTTTGGGGATGGTGAATCCTAACACTCCTCTCAGGAAGCTCACGCGAGCTTGCAATACGCAGACGTGTATTCGAGCTGGAGGGAAGCATGATGATCTCGATGAGGCCAACTTGATCATGAGGGGCATCGCTCGCAGATCTTGCCGGTGAAGAGATGCCCAATGGCGCCACTGGTTCTGACCAAAGATTGCACATTAGCTGCCCAACTTTTGAAACCATGTTTGCTCCTTTTTCAACCAGTTTGATTCATGCTGCAGAGGTTAGTGGGACACCTTGCACATAAAATGTTCGATGGAATGTCCCAATGATAACCAAGCTGTTTGATTTTCTGTCAGCAAGCAAAAGCAAAAGTTGAACTTACCTCCAAGCATCAATATAAATATATGAATTCTATCCAGATGATCCAGTCCTATGCACAAAGCTTCAATATTATGTTTATTTACAGCTCAAGTTTTTGTTTTTGGTATCAAAAAATAGGGCCATGATGTCTGAGCTGGTGCAAGAAGTAGGATACAATAGGGGCCACTTTCATGGGTGCATTGACTTCAAGCCTGAATCCGGCAGGTTCTGCCTTCTATCTTCTTTGCGATTGGGACATGCTACCAACGTCAAAAACTTCTGTTAAGTGTCACATATCACTTTGTCTTTTACCTAATTGGCTAATTTCATCCTTGACCCTATATTTTTATTTCTATGGAATTTATTTCAGTGGAGAGGGAATGCTTAGAGGCGCAAAGCCTTGCTCAATTACCCAAGGAGGGTAGGGAGGCAAGAACAAGACGGTCCATGGTAGATTTATTTCATCAACCTTGGAACAAAAGAACCAATTAACAAACATCTCGGGAAAGACTGAGAAAAAAGGGGCAAGTTTTTGAGACGATAACCACAGCAAACAGCCATAGGATGAACGAAACGCCAAGCATTCAGTAACCTCTTAAAGTTCACTCACATATTACTCTTCAATCCTGTCTGTGGGAGGGCGAGACCATCTAGCACAACATACACTCCTCATTGGTAGGAAAAATCTTTTTACCCATTATCGTTCAGTATCACAGTTAGATTCTACAAGGAGGGAAACACAGGCAAGGCGAGCATGCGACTATCTGTACTCATCACGCAGGGGATAACCAGTCATCACAATTTTATCAGCAAACATCTTCCCTGTCTTGGGCATGACATGCCAATGCAGTGTCCGGTTGAACTCCTTGCCCCGTAGGTTGCTTCCCTGTGACATGGAGAATGACAGCAAGTTATTCATGGTTGCAAGACGCGTCATTTTGATATGAAGTTTATCTGTCTGGTTAAAGCAGTTGCATTTCTACGTCTTGATCGTTGTCCAGATGAACTTTCCTCCAATGTTAGCTAGACATGATATCATTTGTAAGGAATTCTGTCCATTACTTGGACATCTGATTTCTTGCTTCTGAAACTTAAAGCTCTACTACTGAGAAATTGCAGGTTTAATTATGATTGGGGCTCTGATGCTAACAAGTTTGTTCATCAAGTAAAAGAATACAGTTATGATGCTAACAGGTAAAATATGCAGTTCTCCAATAGTTTTTTGGTTCTTCAAAGATTTTTTTGGCACTTATACTGGATGCAATTACTATAGTTATGAACATATATGCTGCTTTAGGTATTCGATTGATGTTTAGTGTGAAGTAACAAAAAGCATGATCATGTGTGCAGAGTGCATTTTGGAAATTACAGATAAATGTTGAAAAAAAGTTACAGAAATTATGTATACTTGAGGTATCATATGTGCTCAGTATACCAATGGAATAAGATGCACTCTGGGATTATCATGTGTGCATCAGTATACGAATGGAATAAGTTGCAAAAAGATCTCAGGATTTCAATAATATGCACTCTGGAATTCATTTCATTGAGGTTTTATTGTTTGATCTTTTTCAGTTGATCATTTATTTCATTTAGTTAAGGAGCATACATGTAGTACATGGAGATGGGGAGAGATAAATACAAAAAGGGATGCATGACGAGATGTCCATGATGTTTTGTATGTATATCTATGTAGCTTTTCATAATGCATTGCATCATATCAAACCTTCCCAGATTCATACAAGCCCAATATTCCATTGCTTGCAATAAAAACATAGACATCTGCATAATACAAGCACTGGAAGGCATTGCTGCCAAAATTGTCCCTCTGGTAGGCAATCGAACATTTCCTTTGGCACAAGCTGCAAACAATGCTCCAGGGCACAAAAACCCCCAATATGTTTCAGGTGTGATGCATTTATATAAAGACGTGTCCATGAAAGTGAATGTATAGCTTTTGTATTGGAAACTCTCAGAAGTTGCAAAGTGACACTTTTGGTTTTAAAAATATGCATGCAGTCTGTTGTTCAAGGTGAATGTCTAATATTCTGGTTTTTGCAAGTGGATTTCTGAGATTATTCCACAGCATATGAGCTACTCAAAGGACAAGATGCATCATAACAAGGTCATATCTTTGTTAAATTAACCATACATAAAACATGAGTTTATCAGTTTCCATTGTTTTTTATTGTTTCGAATGTATCAGTTTCCAAGTGTTTGTTAAAATGTCTATAAGGAAAATATATGCATGCTTCCATTCAATTGTGCCAATACTTTCTCAATAAATGATTTTGTGTATTTGCGGGTAAATGTAAAAGCCAAGATACCGTAGTCGCTAATACGTGAGGATACCGTAGCCAAGAATAAATAGGTGAGGATCTTGGAATGTGATATTCTAATTTTTTTCTTTCTCCTTTTGTCTGTTACTAGAATGTAAATTTTAGATTTTTTTTTTCATGTTATAAAACTGAAGCCAGATGTTTGGAGGAAGAAGTATATGAATTTTTTTGGAAGCCTGAATAGTTACCAAACATGAACATGCATGATGAGGCACCGTCTATTGAAAGGCAGGTGCTTATATTTATATTTTTTTCCTTTTTTAGTACTATAGCGATTGTGCAAATACAAATAGTTAGGATGCAGACTTTGTTTTGCCCCCCCCCCCCAATGCAAAATTTTGTGTCTGCAAGTAAACTTTGCCTTCAATTTGCTTTGCTTTGACACTTAGACCCACATGCATAATTTTGCGTTTAAGCTGCATAAAATTAAAAAAGGATAAATAATTGGTCAACATTAGCGTAACTAGGAGATTTCAGTATGCTTTCAAAATTCATGTGCTATTCCACATCTTATAGAGATTGAATGCAAGTTAATTTGATCAGGTTGATCTATGACAGAACTAATAATCCTATGTTTCATTCATCTGCAGCCAGAAGAGGAGAAGGAAGTGGAAGGGAAGGGTGATCTCATCGTCTGCAAGCCGTTTCAAGCCCCCATCATTCTCTGCAAAATTAAAAAACCCACCAACATTTTTAAAGTAAATTGCACCAAGGCGATGGCATTTCGCTGAAGCCCATTACTAAAACTGAAGATTGCGAGTGCTTCTTCAATTTCTCTAATCCGCCACAAGTCCCACAGGATGATGAAGATATTGATGAAGATGATGTAAGCTTCCATAATCACCTGCCTCTAAATAGAGAATTGCAAAAAACAAAAAAGTTAATTATTCACGTATGCTTGATAATTTCTTTTGCCATTTTGTTGGACAGGCCGAGGAACTACAGACTCTTATGGAGCAAGATTATGATGTAGGGTAAGTCGTCTCTTAACGATACTCAATATCAACCCCCTCAGCAAAACAGATGACTAAACTGACAATTAGATAGTCTTTGTTGTTTTGAGTACATTTTGGGCGTTATGTTTGGTTAGGAATGTATGTTACTTTTCTTGAAAATTTGATGCCATTTTGACTTTTTGTGATATGTTACAAGGATTCATTGTTTTCTTGAAGCTCCACTATTAGAGACAAGATTATTACCTACACTGTCTGGATATTTTTGTACTTAATAATCTAAATCCAGTGGTATGATGCGATGCACTGGTGTTCTTAACAATTTTTTGGGATTTCCAGTGGTTACATACCATGTACTGTTTGTTTGTAGTTGTTGCATAAGATTTAGTTTATTTTATGAGGTCTCATTTATGTTTTTCGATGGTTTTCTATTTCTTGCTTCTCCATGGGTCTCTCTGCATTTCACTAGCTTTAGAAAAGTATTTAGTTCATCATTTTAAGTGGGTTGATTCCTCACCCATGTGTATTAGCTAATAAGCATATTTTGTTATCTATATTATTATAATGATATATTTGGATCCTTGATTATGCTTGAATCTTTTGATGTTATCTACATTATTTGCTGTGTTTGGAGGTAAGATTCGATGAATTTCATCTGGGGTTTGTTTTGTAGTGATTGGTCTTTATATATGCCGTTTAATGCAACTTTGTGTATAAAAATGATTTTTAGCTGCATGGGCATAATTTTAATGGAAAAGGGTTTGTTTTGGCTCAGAATTAACATTTGAAATTCTTTTTAAAAAAGGATGGCTGGAACGCGCAAGCATCTCAAGCGAGACAAGCCCGATTTCAAGTCCATTTAGGTCAGGCCCCCAAATTCCCCATTTTTTGGGTTTAAAATGTCTCCTTTTCTTTACAATTCCCATTTCCCCCACCTTTTGTCTTTACTCCCAAAATCCATTTCCCATAGGATTTACTCATGTGGGCATTATTCAAAGCTGCAATTCCAAGTACATTTTTCATCATAGGTGATTTTTTTCTTCTTTCTATGTTGCAACGATAATTATCTATTGCTCAATTTTTTTCATCTTTAATAAAAATTTTGTTTGTAAGAAATGCAAAGCCCGAATATAGACCGTGTTCATGGTTTTTGGGCTAACTTCATTCATTTCCTATCATACTCATTGGGCTGTAAGTTTATATTTTTCTGTATTGAGGTTTGTCATTTGTGTTGGAAGGAATAAATTAAGCTAAAATTCTACATGGATGGATGGTCCCCTTTGGAAGTCGTGCTTTCTATTTTGCATGCTAATATTAGTTTGGGAAGGCCGGAAATTTCTCTTCTGGTGTTTTGTTCCTTTACATGCTATTCTGCAATTCTCCGATGTTTCAAATAGAAAACACCATGGACACATTATTCTTTAGTGGTTAGGGCTTGAGAACTTAGTTCCTTGGGTGGATTTGAGTTCTGTGTGTTGCTTTTTTCTTTGTTTTTTCGATTTTGATGATGGATTTGTGTAACAAGGAGGCTCTCCTTCATCCAACTCCACCACAGGAAATGCTTGCTATTTATATCACTGATTATTATTGTTTATGTTAGCCCATCTTACCAGAATTAAGAAATTAATCACTTATTAGGGCTGATTACATTGATACATATCTCCTTCATCCAGAATAAAAAGTATCAAATTAATCAGTTACCAGAATAAATAGTGTATCAGTCACCTCCCAAATTAATATTGCCAGTCATCTTACCAGTCAACAGAATTAACAATGTACTAGAATAAACAGTGTCTCCAGAATAATACCCAAGAGATGGGCTGATAGGGCATATATGCATCACGGGTAAGATGACTTGGGTTGGGCAAATTAATCACTAATTACTGTATTAATGTAATCAGCCCATCTATATCACTGATTCTTATTGTTTATTCTGGTAAAAATTTAAGAACATCATCTTGCTCATCAAGTTTTTGATATTTTTCCCCCATTGGCATATATGGTGTCAAAGTCTGTAATTGTTTGATGAGAAGTGTTTTATGAGGTGTCAATTTGAAGGAATTAGTTCAGTTAGCTTCTTAGTGCTAATTGGTGTGAAAATGTTTAATCTTTAGTAAAAACATGAGGTGTTTTGGTATCATGTAATACAGAACATGTTAGTTGTGCAATGTGATGGCCTGAATTCTATGTATTGCTCACCATGTTTGGAATTATAGTTTGTAATTGTAATTGTGCGATTTGAGGTAATACAAAACATGCAAAACATTTAGTTTGAAATTTTAGTATGTAATACAGAACCTTTAGATGTTTTTCAAAATGAATATATTGTTGTAAATTACAATTCTATGCTCCTAATTTTGAGTAAATATTTGCAATTTTACTGCATAGTATTGCTATAATACAAGCTATTATTGCATTGTTACATTCTTTTTTCCAGTTTTTTAATACTTGGTCTTCACAGTAAAATATGATTCGGTTGATAAAGAGAATAATTTCAGCAATGACATGGGTTTTCTTCCTTTTTCAGGTCCTCATCCAAGTATTTATTCACATCATGTCAACAATCAGTTGCAGATATTGAAACGCTTTGGGTAAGCGGCGTCTGTGGTCTTTTTCATTGTTTGTGGGAATTTCATCAGCCATTTAATATTAGTTGTTTTGATACAGTGGTCGAAATTTTATAATAACATATGAAGGTTTTTTCAAGAGTGGGCAGTCAGAGGCTTTGTTTTAGAGCCTGTGGACTTTGGTGCACCAGAGGTGATAAACTTAAAACTTCTTTCTCTGCTTCAAATATATTCACTAACAACATTCCTTTTGCATTATTAGGTTCTAGGTTTTGAAGAAAGAAATAGATGTCTTTGAGCTTCAATGGTATGGATACCGAATGTCTTGATCCCTTGCAAGCTTGCATAAGCATGCACTGTAACTTGCAGCTAAAGTTGTTTGCTATCTACAACCATGTAGAGTTTTCTTATTTTATTTTATTTTATAAATATGGTATAGTGAATCGAGATGTTAAATCTAGAAATTTACTCTTCTCTTGCAACTAAATAACAGATATCTCATTAACTTCTACTTAGCCCGTGTAATTGCCTTTGTCATCCCATTTTGCTATTGCCTTGCAGTGTTCATGCATAAGGGCTATGCCATGGTCGAAATGTACCCTACCATTGTTTTCTTCTTATTTTTTGCTTTCATACAGGATTTGCATCAGAAATTTTCCAACATCAGCAAGTTTTTATACCTTTTATATTAATTCGTTGTGAAATGAAGGCTTGACTTTCATATCTGTGATGTTGATGTATTAAATACTTTTCTTGCATTTAGATTCGGTGTTTGTAATATCCATTAAACAAAGTTGTCTTTTATCAACTGTGTTGGTCTAAATATTTAAATCAGATATTAGCTTAACTATGTTTGTTATTTCATTTCAGTCCTTGGAGCCCACAATCTCTGATTCGTTGGGAATGAGGTGAGTTTCCTTGATTTCTCTAGCTGTTTGTTGCTAAATTTTGCTCAAGATTTCATAATTTGATTTGAAATGGTTGATTGAATTTTGATTTGGGAAGTGATTTATTTTATTGGAGACTAGAAATGGGAGACGGCCAATGATTTCAGTTGGGTATCGTTGGGGTGCTTATTATACTATTTATGGGTTTTTTTGGTTATTAGTCGATTTATTCATTGATTTTTTGTAATTTGTCAGGACATGCAATTCAGTGGATTTCGAAGAGTTCTCAGTATCCAGACGCTGATGCAAAGGTATTAGTTGGGCATGAAAAGTTCCGATTTTTTTGTCGTATATTATAATGAGCATGTTTCAGGTCACAATGGCAGTCATCTCATGAGCATGTAATGTGCTTTTTGTTATTGAAGGTTGTTGGCTATGACCTCTCCAGAATTGAGGCCAAATCGATTTCGATTTCTTTAAGGAATCTTCAACAGAGTGATGGAGGTATGTGTTTTACATCTCCTAACTGATCTTATCGATGTCTTCATGTTAAATTTTGAAGAGATTATATTTTATTTGGATGGTTTGTTATAGCTTTATGCCAACTCACATTGGAGCCGAAATGAATCTTTGATTTATAATTGTGCTGGTTAGTAAGTAGTAGATTTATGCAATGAATCCTTTGTTATTTTGTGCTTACATGAGGAAAATTTATTTGAATGTAACATCTGTTGTCTGCTTCGTGATTAATAATTGGAACGAAATAGACAGAAAAAGCCATGTATATAGTCTGGTGCCATGTCTGTGGCACTTCTCATATTGTTCTTAATGAACCTTGCGCATCTCGCGATCAAATCATAATTTCTGTTATGTTCTTTATTGTAGGTTCCTGCAGGGTAGAGAATGGAATTCAGTTGTGTAATGATGTTGCTGCTAATATAACCAGGATTCTGCAGTGTGGTACTGTTGATATACCGACTGTTGACATCAAAACTAAAAAGAAGGCTGGGTTATTTGTGACTTAGTGGAAATGGAGGCTAAGGGCTATTAAGAAGACTACAGTCAAAAGCCATCACCTGCAAAATGCAATAAACCATGATGAATTTTCATTATCCAGCAAAATTGTACAAAAATTCCGTTGCTTGATGTTAAAATGTAAAGCAATATTAACCATGATGGTCAAGTTGTTACAATATGCAAGGTCTTCCAGGCTTCATGTTAAAATGTACAATTTATAAGGTCAAACTGTCCATGGATTTACAGACAAAATGACTGTAGGTGGAGTTTCCGTACAAAATGACTGTAGGTGGAGTTTCCGTATCCAACAGAATTCAACAAGCAGGCGCCAGACAACCAACTGAATACTGTTGCAAATGTTCTAACTGTGTAGGAAGGTTGTCGAAGTTTATTGCAACTGATTTTAGTTGGGAGAAATGTATAAAAGGAGAATGAGTGTAAGAACATCCATCTGAAAATTGAATGAAATTGACTCTTCTGTGAGCTCTATCTTTCATCTCAAATTCTCTCCTGCATTCTTCCCATCTGAGTTCTTTCTTTCCTTTTTCTTATGCAAATTTTCCCTATGCAAAATTTCTCTATTCTTCTCTGTTTTCTGCTTGACACCTCCATGGCCATGGCTCTAAGCTCTTACCGCCATCCAATGGCACGCTATGTGCGGACTCAAGAGTCAGTGTCTCCACACACCAGTTGTCAAATATGGCTTAAGTGTTGCGGCTATTGCGCATTTCCTATAATAAAAATTCTACCTCAAACTTTACATATTTTATTGTTATTAGAGCCCATCACTAACAAAATTAATGTTTGCGGTTTATTTTGTTGTTATTGGAGCGAAGCACTAAATTTTCATTGTTTCTGTTTAGTCCAATGAAATAGTTTTTTAGACAGACCTTGACCTTTGTAATGCTTTACATTGATAATGTGTTAGGCTAACAGATGAAAACATGTCAAACGACAAGATCAAACAATTCGAACCTCACCTTAGTATCTATATTAGCATGAAAAGCTTTGAAGACCTCTCCACGGTCTTCGTTCCAACCAAATGCAGTAATAGGATATGGACCATTTATGGGGTTAACAGATACTTGCCTTTGTTCATTATCAAGGCCGAGCTTGGTGTTTATAGTCCCAGGACATACATAGGATAATATAAGCGTGCACCTGAGATTGCCAGTTGATGTCCACATCTTTTTACAAGCACTTTGTCACTTTCCATCTACCATACAATTAAGGGATATTTTTGAGTGGCTTTGCTGACTAGACTAGATTTTGGGGGACTAATTTTTTTTTGGAAAACTTAGGTGGAACTAAATCAAAAGATAACTAAATTTTGGAGAGCTAAATTTTCTGGATAAAACTAAATAACAATTATTAAGTTTTAATTATTGTTTATTTAAAATTATGGGATCCAAGCTTTTGATAGGGGAATATTCTAAATGAACTAGGGAACTAATTTTTGTGGTGAACAAAATTTTTTGGTGTGGACTTAAATAACAATTATTGCATTTTAATTATTGTTGTTCGTTTAAAATTAGGAGATCCAAAATTTTGTGCATGGGCTATTTAAATGAATCGTACTCTTAGGGCACATGTTAAATTTTAAGGGAACTAAATTTTGGGGGAGCTAATTTCTTTGGGGGAACTAATCTCTTTGGGGAACTAAATTTTGGATGGAACTAATTAACAATTACCACGGTTTAAATATTATTGTTCATTTAAAATTTGGGGGGCCTAAATAAACCATCCCTTTAGGGCAAGCGTTATATCTGGAGGCAACTAAATTTTGGGGGGGCCTAAATATTTTTGTGAAACTAAACTCTAGAGAAACTAAATTTTAGTGTGAACTAAAATTTTGGGAAAACTAAATAACAATTATTACGCTCTAACTATTAATGTTCGTTTAAAATCAGGGGCTCCAAGATTTTGAGGAAGGAATATTTTAAATGAATCGTGCCCTTATGGCACGGGTTATGATTTTACTTCAGTGGCCAATTGAGTTTGTTTATTAAAAGATAATACTTAGCGTGTATTATCTTTGATTCTAACAAATTAAGGCGCTAGGCTCACAATTACGCCGAATTTGTTGTTTCGCGCCGGAGGCGCACGATAATTTTTTTATGCTAATTTGTTGTTCCGCCCCGCTAAATTGTTTTACGCTACTTTGTTGTTCCGCATCGAAGGCGTCCGCGCTGAATTTGTTGTTCTACGCTAATTTATTTTTCCGCATCGAAGTCGTCCGCGATGAATTTGTTGTTCAACAGCGAAGTCGCCTGCTCCGAATTTGTTGTTCCGCGCCGGTGGGGCCAGCTAAATTTTTTTACGCTACTTTGTTGTTCCGCGCCGGAGAAGCGCCCACGCTTTTTTACGCTAATTTGTTGTTCCGTGCCGTAAAATTTTTTTACGCTAATTTGTTATGCGCCGAAGGCGCCAACGCCGAATTTGTTGTTTCGTGCCGAAGGCGCCCGCGCCAAATTTGCTGTTCTACGCTAATTTATTTTTCTGCGTCGAAGGCGCCCACGCCGAATTTGTTGTTCCACGCCGAAGTCGACAACACCGAATTTGTTATTCCGTGTCGAAGTAGCCCACGCCGAATTTGTTATTCCACGCCGATGTCGTCCGCATCGAATTCGTTATCATGCACCGAATTTGTTGTTCCACGCCGAAGGCGTCCGTGCTGCTAAATATTTTTACGCTAATTTGTTGTTCTTTTAAATTTTGGCCGTGAAAATAATTTTTTGGGGAACACAGATTTCGCGGGGGAAAATCTTAAATGAACCGTGCCCGCGGGCACGGGTTATGACTAGTATATATATATATATGAGTGTGAGGGGGGGGGGTGTGTGTATTGTGTGCATGCATGTAGGATGTGCCTCTTAGAAACAGTTTAGCATATTGAGGGGTTTTGTTGAATTTGCACAAGGGCATATAAATAATTGTTAAACATGGGATGGGGACTTCATAAATTTTTCATTCAAAGGAATATTCTATAGCATATGTCATTCTTAAGAGATAAGAAAGGGAATTGAAGAAAAAGAAGAAGAAAAGAAAATGAAGGATAACCCTAGAAGAGAATAGAAAGAAAAGGAAAAAAGAAGAGAAGTGAAACTTGGAGCTTGGAGATGTGGTATCCTTGTGCAAGATGGTGACTTTTTGCATGTGTGTGCTATTGGAGGCCTTGATGAGTAGATGAGAAGTTGGATACATTGAGAAAGCTTGGATCTTTGAGGTATGAATCCAATTCCTTACGGTATATTATGCCCATGTCATCTCTACAAGCTAATTTCAGTCTCTGTTATTAGTCCTGTTTCTACTGCTAAGTTAATTAGGCATAACTTTCATTTTAACAGTACAATAATTGTGATTTTATATAATTTGGAAAGTTATTCAAGTTGTCTACAACTTTTATGTAGAAAGTAACTTCAGATTCTGCTTGTGTTTAGACTGAATTGTTGTTCTATATCGTAGTGTCAAATTCTGGCAGATTATGCACCATGTTGCTAAACAGCGCATAACTTTCATATTAGACATCCAAATGATATGATTTAAGACAATTTGGAATCCTAGTTGAATTAGCTACACTTTTTAGGTTCAAACCTCAACAAGATTCTGATTTTAATTAACTGTAATTAACTGATTCTTACAGATAAATAATCCAGTTATGGACAAATTCTGCACCTATGTCCTACAGGACATATGTATTAACAAAGATGACTAAAAATTATGATCTAGACAATAGGGAAATCGCTTTAAGTTATCCACAAATTTCATGTTGAGACTAAATTCATTTTTTGGCTGTAACTAGACTGAAACTGATGATATATATCTGGATGTCATTCTTGGGCAGATTCTGCACCATTGTTCCATATAGGCTATAACTTTCACCATAGATGTTTAATTACTATGATCTTAAACAATCTGACATCCTCATTGAGTCATCTATAATTTGCATGTTGAGACCCAAATAGGATTATTGCTGTAATGACTGTAATTAGCTGATCTTTCCTTCATGATAATTCGGTTTCTGGACAGACTTTTGACCATATGTTCTACCAGCCATAACTCTTATCACAGTTATCTAAAAATTATGATTTTTGTTGCTATGGAAACTTATTTGAATCACCTACAAGTTTTATTTAGAAACATATATCAAAATATGAAGTTAAATTGGTGATATCAGCCTTTCCTTCGGGACTGTCAGTCATGTCTTATGTATGAAGCATGTTATGATGGTATGGTTTGCTGTAAAGACAAGAAAAATGGCTACGGATATATGTTGGCATTGCAAATTATGATGAGAAATTTTGATGTGGTTATGGAAATGGTGATGGGCATGGCATGTGTGAGGCATGACTCTTTTTATGAAAGGAAGATAGAAAGATGTGAAAAAAAAGAAAATAATGATATGTTCATGCCAACATGATTCCTCAGGTCATTTATACATGTCTATTGGGGTTCATCATTGTGTCTAAATACATATTGGGCCAAACTCATGAAATGCCAATTGTTTTCTTTATATAGTAAAGTTATACTTGTAGTTGTTGATTCAAGCCTTATAGATGCTCCTTTATGTTCCTTGTTCATGCTCATGCTCACTTATGCTTATCTGTACATGCTCCAATATGCTCATTCAAAGTTATATGTATATAATTTCATGGGGTATAGTTGTACATGCATTGTCTCATTCCTCTCTAAGGAGTGTGAGTGTACTAAAATAGGGTTTGGGGGAATACCTGAGTAAAGGTAACCATAAGGGCTGACACCTACTCACCTGCAGGGAGTGGAGTGACTCATGTTATTTTTGGAATATTCTCACTTACCATTACGGGGAGTAATCTGTTACTTGGTGTGTGTGGTGATGTGGTGTATATTCTCACTCCTGTCATGACGAGGGAGTTTGAGAGGCTCCGTTAAGAAAACAGAGCTCGTGTACTACTAGCGAGGTAGTCTTTCTACACCCCACCTTGGGGTGAGGCCCGGTCCCTTATGTCTTACAGTTACACAGGTTTCCAAAGAAACATCATTAAAATAAATAATATAATTTGAATTCTATACTGGTTGTTTACATTTCCTGTTGTAGCTGCAGTTGTAGTTGTTATCTTTTTGCTAATTTACCTTTCTTTAGTACTGTTAGTCAGTTGACATGTCTGTATGCCTTCACGCTTCTCTGTTACTTGTGATGTTATGAATAATATGCCATAAGAGTTGGATATCCTTCTGGGCATGCTGTGACGTGTCCTCCCCCTTTTCCATCAGGTATAGCAGGTGGTTGCCTTGGAGGTTTGGAGTTGAAGATGGAGGCTTTGAGTAGATCATAGTGTGAGTTGTTCCTTGGGTTGTATAGTTTAGGGGTGGTGTCCTTGTACTTTGGAGGTGTAGCTTTGAGTTGAAGTCTGTTGTTGTACATTTGTATTAGATGTTGTAGTGGACTTTGTATTAATAGTATGGATGAGTTGTACCTTTTGTCTATTGTGCTCTTTCTGTTGTGATGTTGTGTTTTATTTGTTGAGCCTTTCATGTACTATCCCAGCTTGTGCGCAGTGGCCGGTGATTCTGCTCTCTCTCTCTCTCTCTCTCTCTCTCTCTCTCTCTCTCTCTCTCTCTCACCCACATCTCTCCAGTTGTATCTAGGAAAGGTTTCGAAAATCTCGGGTATCCTGGGGAATGTGGTGTGACAGGTAGTGATAGTAATCTGAGTACTAGTCGAACTGGAGATCCTAAAGCTATTGTGGATGACTCTATTGCTCAAAGAGTGGGGCGGTGCACCGTGAAGACCCCAGCTCGCTACGAGGACTACATGAATTTGGCATATGCATTACATGCACATGGAGATCCTACGACAGATAGGGTTACAATGTATGCATTAAGTTTAGACACACACTCAAGGTGGCGGTCTGCTAGGAGAGATGTCGACATATCACCACATCTCAAGGAAATCCATGAGAAGGAGAATCCGGTGGTGGACAGGTCCAGGAAGAAGTTTGGGCGGCGCTTAAACTTATCTTCCTTGAACATGTGCTAAAGTGCCACGATGCGGCTCGAAGAGACTATGTGTTTTGTTTTTATGTATGAATTCAGGAGATACAGAGAATTCAGAGATTCATCTTCGGAAAGGGGTTTGTTGGACACTCAATTAGTTGGTGATGCTTAGTACGAAGTGTTGGGATATGGGTATGTCCTCGAGGCAATGTATCTATGTGTACATGTACAAACGTATTGTTCAAAAAACAGTGAGCTGTTTGGTAAGCATTTACCTAAGTTAATAATAATGTAGTTGACATTACAACTTAGGTAAAGTCCTGAGACTTAATGCGAGGTTAAACAAGTATCGAAATGAGGATGTCGATCATAGAGAATTGTTTGATCGTTAGTAGCATAAGTCTAAATCGTTCGTGGTCACAGATGTTTCGAGAACAGGATATCGAAACATCGGATAGAAAATTGTGTATTTGTCTTCACCATTGAGTGGTGTCGATGATCTCATGGGCGTTCGACTTGGCAAAGTCGGAGACGAGACATAGGCGTTCATTAGAGAATGAGTTCACTGAACGACCCAACGAGAATTATCACATGGTTAACATAATAAATCAGTCAGTGATAACTTTAGTGATGATAATCTAGTTGGTCCTTAGACTTGAGGTCATTGTACGAACCTGTATGTAAACGGTGTCACTTAGAACTCTGACATAGCTTCGAGGTAAGGCCTGTCGAAAGGTCTTTGGTTGGGTGACACTTGAAGCATGCGAGAAAAGAAATGACCAAGAAAGGATTCATCTCTCCTGTTATAGGGAGTTAGTTTTGCATGTGTTGATTCGGTCTTCAGTGAAAAACTTTGGCCAAAGTATGTTGGAAGAAGTCCAAAATTATTTGACTAAAGACCGATGGAAACTAACCAAGTTAAAGTTATTGGGGTTGACAGTTTATCCATACCCTAGGCTTGACTAGGCGGCATAGTTTTGATGAGTGGACTAACACTGTGGTATTCATAATGGACACAGTCAGGGTGGTCCCGACAATACTCATGTCAATGAGTTAACCACATAAGTATGATACCGAAATAGAGATGGCACCTGCTGCTCGTGGTTACGGCCGTCTGGGGTTTCGAGCCCCGCTTGTAGTAAGGACAGGCTGTAGGGTCTCACACAGAGTGAGACCTTCATTAAGTAATATGTAGAATTAAGGGAAATGATGCATTGGATTCAAGGGAAGTAATACATCACAAAATGTTTGTGACAAACGCTTTTAGAATATTTAGGATGTGGAAAATTGCATATGATGCAAGAGGTCATGAATATGTTGTAAAATATTTACGAGAATATTTTATATAGAATGGACACATGAGATGTGCACCTGGATGACGGGAATGTCCCGATCTAAACCCAGGTTCGAACGTCGTCCAAAATGGACTCCAAATGAAGAAGTTAGAGCCAAAACAGTGAACAAAAGGAGGGCCAGCCCAAATAGTTGGGCTGGAAGCCCATCCCAGGTGGGCTGGGTCGACCTGCCTAGCTGAAGCAAGGGCGGGCACCTGACCCGCCCAGCCCAGCCTGCTCCCGGCAAGGGCGGGCGGGTGCGCATCCAAGCGGGCACCCAGCTTGCTCCCGCAAAACGGGCTGGCACCCAGGCCCAATCGGGCGGGCGCACGTGCCAAAACAGTGGGCCCTATTGTGGGGCCCATAGGTTTAAAACACTAGGGGTTTAATTTCTGGCAGCTAGGCGGTGTGTAAAGCATGGTTTTGGGCTAACTTTGGAGGCTCGTTGAAGGGTCAAACAGACTCGAAATGGAGTGACGTGTTTTCCTACGCGTTCACCATTCAACTCTCTTCGCAATGATGTGAAAATTGCTCATAGAGATCAACGGTTGGAGAGATTTAATTGACCAAACATTGCTTTTGTGAAATACATGTTGTGCGTTGAGAAAATTCTCCAAACACATTTTGTCCCATATCGGATATGATGAGAAGGGGAGGGGTCAGCCGCCTATATAAATAGGGGCCAACATCCCTCCTTGAAACTTGCACCAAGCTCCAGATCTGAGTAGCTCCATTTAAATGTAAGCAAGCTAGGATCTAAGCTTAAATAAATTATTCACTCTTCTTCCTAATTCTTTCTTGCTCTTGATCGGGCTCTAGCAAAGCTACGAAGGAGCTCGGATAGGATCCAAAGTCTTAACGGAGGATCCACTCAAGGTGAAACTTTCTTTTGCACGTGGTTGGCTCGGTAACAGGGTGTTGCTCGCCTCGGGACGCGGTTTGGTTTGGGATACGGTTCGACTCTGGACGCGGTTCAGCTTGGGAGAAACTACGTGGGGCTTCACTTCGGAGATAAAGAAACGTTGTTGAAAACAACGCTTCATATTGTGCGGAAACGAAGTAAAAGGTATGCATCTTAATTAAACATGCGTTTATAATTGCAAATAGGTTGATAGATCAATCCTTAGGGGTTGGTTGGACCCAACTCCGGGATAGTAGATATTCTGGCTAGGATTAACTCTTTAGTGCTTGATTTAAAATTTTTTAAGTCTGTTTTTCCACCGCGATTTGAACTCGTCGTCCGTCTGTGTAACGGCCACTTTCTGGTCGTGTATTTTTTAGCGCGTAGCCAAATTCGTATGCATTTTGTGTATTTGATTTTTATTACTAATTTCTGAAGTTCAAACGCGCGACCGAACCCTGTATTCACCATCCTCTCGGAGGAGTGAGCGCCCCAGTATTTTCTTTGTAATTTTATGACGTCGTTTGTCCTACCTGCTAATAACCCATTATTAGTCTGTAACATATTTTTGTTAATAAAAAAATTTTGGTTTATAAAAGTTACAGTACGTTTTCTTCATTCTTAATACAAAAAAAACTTAAATAATCGTTCTTTTTTAAAACTTTGACCTAGCCCTCATGCCCTTTGGCCGCACCCATGCCTGACGGAGGGAGAGAGTGGAAACTTTTGTTTTTATAATAATAATAACAAATTTTTAACTAATAATCAAATCCTAAGCTAACCCTAACAAACCCTATTCCACGTGTTAACCCTAGCCTCTCCTATAAGAATTAGCCTGGGCTAATTTTTTCCCCAGAAACTTTACGCAGCCGCCCCCACATACTATTTCATCTCCCACAGCAAACAAGCCGCCACCCCATTTTTTTGTCACGCAACCTTCAACAAAACCCCCCGACTTCCCTCTCACTCTCTCCCATTCGACCCCTCCCCAGGCCATCTCCAGCCTTTCCCCATGGCCGCTCAGCCCTCCATCGCCGGCCTCTCTCCGTCGTGCTCCGTCGGATTCCCACCCAGCAACGCCCAAAAGCGCACAGCAGCGCTCTCCTCCGCCACCCAGGCCGCCTGGAGATCCAATCGAACACCCCCAATGCAGCCCAGTGACCCCCTTCGTGCACAGCCTTCCCGTTAGCCCCTCCGACGTTTCTCCAGCCTTTCCCCGTCGGAAACCGCCGGCAACGGCTACCGTAAGCCGCTGGCAGTTACAGGCCGTGCCCAAGCACAAACAGCGCCTTTCCCCCATCTGCAAACGAACTCAACAAATCCGTAAGCCCTTTTGTTCTCAGTGTTATAATTACTTAATGAATAATATGAACAAGGGAGTATGATGATGTTGCAAAACTTATAACTTAGTTATGTTGAAGGCTAGTACACACTCATATTATGTTATCGGGGCATTAAATTTTTGTAACATAAGATGGATGCGATACTTCTAAAATTGTAATACCCTGCTTCCCAAAAGACACTGCAAGCGAGAGCGTTACGCGGTCCGCTTGAACTGGAGCGGTGAAGCTCGAGTTCAATAAGCGTCTGTGATAAAAACACAGAAAAGGGTCCTTGCATTTTGCGTATCAGAACAATCAGAAAACATTTCATTAATTTAAAAGGGCACTTCCAGAATTGTTCATACAAGAAAAATGATACAACAGGGCCTCAGCATGGCCAAAAGGAAACTATGACAAAGCACTAATCCTACTACAAGGAACTAAACTAACACTTAAGGCAGTGACGAAGGCTCTAGTCTTCCGCAGAAAGCGGCTCGGCGTCTACGACCAACTCTGGCTCTCCGAGCCAGGCGTCACGCACGAATCCTCCGGGTACTCAAGCGCTGAATCTGACATACATCCACAAACAATGAATGTATGTCAGCAAGGGCTGCAAGAAAAGGTTAGCAACCCAAACAAGATGTGTAGCTGATACGAATTTAAGAAACATTAAACATTTTAAAAAGAAGGTGACTGCAGCAATATAACGAGACAATTATACTGAAACGAAAAGTAAACATCCCTAACATGTAGTTCTAAGCAGTTACAAGAATTATAGTAGGGGTTTTCTTTGAGTTCATTGGCATTTCAATTATCAAGATGACCAAGTTAGCGTTGCAAGTTTTGCATGTCAAGAGTTAGCATTCTAATCTAGGGTTCACGCCTGTAGGTCGTGATGAGAAGGTCGTTCCTCTCACGGGGGCTTACCGTGATTGACGCTAACCCACCGCATGCGGGTGGTGCTCTTGAGGAGAGTACCTTTCATATGCATAGTGGCCGCTCAACCCTAACCCCACCCAAAAGTTTTGCCGGAACACGAGCCGGCCTAGTCGACTCACACGACATCACGATATCACGTTACCGCCTTCGAGGCGCACGATTTCACGATGTCATAATTGTTAAACATTCAAAAATGTCCAGACAAGTTATGTACCAATTTAACAATGTCATCTTTCCATTTATACAACATCTTCAATCATTAAGAGAGGGTTGCCCGACATTTACAATAAATTAACGAGAGTGTTGAACATGTGGGTTTAACGAACAGGTTGTGAAAGCTAGTTTTCTTTGCCAATGTTTAAAGTTGCACGCTAACAAGTTGTATGTCCAAACGTCACTTTTTTAGTCTAAAACGTTACGGAAAAGATTTCATGCGTAAATTAACATGCAGTTTTCAAGATATGCAGATTGAAGTAAAAATAGAATACTAGTCATCAAACTTCCAAAATTCGTATTTAATTGCACACTTGCCTGTTTTTGGCGTTCTTGATGTCGTCGGGTTCGTATGAAAGCCACGGATGATATCTGCGTCATTTGGTTCCGATATCAGTTAGGGAGAAAATAACTTATTAGTAACCAACATTTATTTAAGTACGGGGATTGTTTTATTCATTTACCTTAACTCTTAATATGAACTATTTAGACAGACTGATTTGGTTAAGGTGCAATACCTACATAATCCTCTGTTAGAACCTAACATATACTTAAATAACTAACATTAATATATCCAAGAACTAGGTGTCATTCTTGAAACAACAACAACTAGTCAGGCTATATATATATATATAAGTGATTGATTACCCTAACAACTAGCCCTACACAAAATTAATAAGATAACCACAGAGAAAAGGTATAAAATAGACTAACCCTAGCTGTTAACTAACTAACAATCACAGTTTTATAAAAACTGAAACTAACTACTAACTACAACTAACCTTATTAAACTTTCATCCCCTTCGTTGGTTGCAGGTGATGGGTTTGGTCGGAGCATGAGGGTGGGCTTGATCACGGCGAAGGCCGGTGAGGCGCTGGGTCGTTTGCGAGGTGGGGAGGCGGCTTGCCGTTGGCCTGTGGGGGGTGAGTCGCGGATGCTGTGTGGGCGGGCTGTGCGAGCTGTGGGTTTGTGTTGGCGAGAGAACGGATGGGTTGTGGGTTGCGTCGCATGGAGGAAGAGAAGCCCGTGGCGACGGCTGCGTGATTGTGTAGGGAGAGAAGAAACAGGTAACCTAGGGTTTATACTATACAAGAGTAGGGTAGGGGCCTAGGTTTCTATATGAGATTGGTTGGCTGTTGCTCACGTGAGCAAGGGTTTTTTTATAAAAGAATTGGTAGGGTGCGGGCTTGGTTCAGATCAGCACGTGAAGGGTGCTTCCTAGTTTTAGGTTTAAATTTTTTAGGATTGTTGGTATAAGAATTAATAGGATTTCGAAAATGCAGCATGTGAAACCTAGTGGTCTAAGAGTTTATATGATAAGAGTTAGCAGGTGAAGAGAAGAGAATCTCGTGGGCAAGCCTGGGGAAGTGTAGGGTTATTGTGATAGGGTTTGTTGCATACATAGCTTAGCTTATGGTTGTAAGGTTCTCCCTCCCTCTCTCTCCTTTTTCTTTTAAGGGTGTGTGTGTGAATCTCAATTGGGTGTGTGTGTACATGAGACGTGTGTGTGCGTGAACAGCTATGGGGCCATTCGGTCATGGGTCCAATAAGGCTAGGGTTTAATAGGTAAAGATTTGAATTTAATCTATAGGACTTTAATAAGTTTTAATAGTAAGTATTATTAGGTTTAAACAAGGGAATATAATAATTGGTTTAATGGGTTTATAATAGGAAGATTTCATTTGAGGAATCAAAGTTTTGAAATTTGAATTCTAAGTTTCAAAATTGAAAACGACTAATAAGAGATACTTAAACAATAATAATAATAATAATAATAATAATGAAAATTAACCTAGTGCCATGAAATGATGATAGGGATAATTAACATGGAAGAGTTGGCACATGCACGGGGACGGAAACGTCTATCTATGAATACGGAGAAAAATATACGAGAGGGAAACAGATAGTATCATCGATAAAAACCGGTCGTTACATCCTACCCACCTTAAAGACGATTCCGTCCTCGGAATCTTATCGACTAATACACCGGGAAACGTAAGGGTAACGCTCGTATCTCCTCTTCTAATGCATACACACCATAAATAAACAACACACCATACTCAGATAGTATTGCTAATACTAAAACCAATACCAATAGTATTACCGTAGATAATACTAATCATCGTCCATGCTATTAATAGTAGCAATACACATGCATACATTACTAATTACGTATTAACATAACACGTTTAATTTAATACCATCCAATATCATACTCGGGCGAATAGTGACACACGGCCACATCGATATACTAGATGCAGGTGTGCCATCACCTCGCACACTCACATTATTACTAATTCACAATGTATTACCCTATATCTTATACACTCATCATTATGACTATATAGTGCCACACATCACATAAACATACTACCAATACATAAATACAAACATTCTTCGTCAATTAATACTTCAATCGTACAATCACTTTTACAAACTGCATATTACCATATACACACGTAATATTACAAATCACTACACGTATATACATGCAAGTAATACATTACACCACACACAGGTTTATACAAGCCTTGCTCCTAGCACTAGGGTCATCGTAATCTACCTACCTTGGGATCAAGTCCGTCTCCGGACTTCCTTAAATAGGCCGAGGTAGGGGGGACTTAGACACTAAAGTCGTCCTATCCCGGACACACGTACATTACAATGAAACCATATACATCCATATACATACACTTAATCATATAGCACACACTTTCAATTTCCATATATATATATATATATATATATATATATATATATATATATATATATATATATATATATATATATATATATATATATATATATATATATATATACACACACACATATCAATTTTACATACATATACATACTCACACTACCACACTCTTATCTCGTATCTATATAGGTTCGCCGGTACACAAAGCCATGATAATTTGTGTAGGGCTAGCATATTATTTCATACATTCACATATACGTAGTCACAAACATACTGCCATGCATACCTCCTGGTATACACGTGCTCACACATCATCCCGTAGGGGTAATACAATGTTATAATCCTACTATACGTATAACACACTTATTCACACAATATACATATATACACCTATAGCTAATCACATACATATATACGCACGAGTACACGCCAGACATTCTAACATATAAATCACACAATAAATCTGCACACACAACTTTATGCACACCTATCATCATACATATAACTTGCATAACACTGTACTAGCATATAATTACAACCATTAACAAGTACGACTAAGGTATATATATACTCATAGTAACTAGCCAAAACTAAATCAATCACGCTCAGATATTCCTTTAGTGATATAGCTAATCACTCGCCTAAGTATAAATATAACACTTACTACTCTATACTCGGCTATATGCATATATATCACAGATTACCACACACGCACATACAACATAGTAGGTAATCACAATATACCAATAGACTAAGGATAAGCACACTCATACATGGATGGTATATAGAGATTCGCACAACCGGGTCCACACTCACTATCTATTTACATGCACCATAACAACACCACAATCAATGCTAAATGTCTCACTAAGCAATGATAAGCCCTAAAGTGATAACTAAACAAGTGTATGATTCAAAGTTGAATGATGCAACGAACTAATGTTGTGATGGATGGTTCCGGATGTGGCATGGATACGAGGTTTAGTTTGGTTGAGTGACATAAAACATTTATGAAGAATTAAATAATTAAGAAGAATATGATATATGTAAAAATAATAACACCGTTATAACTTACGTAAAATAGTGAGCAGACGGTAGAAGTTAAAACGTAAAATAGGATTGGTCAGTAATAGGCGAAGAGAAATATTGGTATAGTGTTGTAATGATTGTTTTGTATATGGGAATAGATTTGTAAAAAGAAAATTTTTCTTTCCTTAAAATATATGAAAACGATGATTATAAAACTGACACACAGGATTTTGAAGTTATATTTAACTTAGGAAAGTATTTTAAAAGTATGTATCAATGACCGTTTCGAAATACATTAGTAAGAAACGGAGGTGGCATTTTGAACTAGCGTAATACAAATAAGGTTTTAAAAGAAATTCATTACATGAGAAAAATAGGGTAGCTACATGAGGTTATGTGAAATAGAAGTGCGAAAGATGGATGTGAGAAAATCGTTATAAGATAGTAGTTAAAGACCGCATCAAAAGAGTTTCATAATCAAGATTGGGTTTAAGTCGACTGAAGTGTAGCTAATCTAAGTAAAAGTTTTCGAAGGAATTTTAAACTTAGCGAAGAATTCAATAAATGAAGTATCGAAATACTTTTTAGAAGGAGGGGTTCAAGGTTAAAGATGGCGGATCTGGAGAGTTAAAGCGAATCGAGGACAAGGATCAGGTTCGACGGTCGAAACGAAAGGACGACTAAGAAGCAACTCCGTGAATACGCTACGATGGCTTTCTACGATCATTAGTATGGGGGTAATGATTGGAGAAATAAGATCAGGAGGAAAATAATCATTGGGTCGACTAAGATTTAGCACTATGGTTCTACAACGTACTAGACTATGATAGGGGAAACCGAGGTAAAGATTCGTCGAGGATCGAGGTCGAGATCTTATCTATAGATTTGGAAAATCCTACGCTTCGAAGTCTACTCCTTGCAGGAGCCTCAGGTCCGACTTGCACAGCGACGTTCGCTACGTTCGGTTGGGCCCTAGATTCAATGAATCAAGCGAACGACTAACGAAACTCAAAATCTAAGATGGTCAGAGCTAGATGATCAATCGCTAAGGTGACTCCCGAGATAATAATACTAAGTCGTGACAAGGCGTCTAACTAACGAGTACGGGCGTCTAACAAACTCTTCCTATTATCCTGGTATAGGGTTTCCTATCGTGCTGAGACATGGTATTCGAGTAATTTTGTGTACGAACTATTCTGGATGTTTTGGCTAATGAAGAGTGTTCTCATTGTTCCGAAGTTCGCAGTTGCAAGACCTGCATGGGCCACCACTAAAACATGTAACGCCCCGCTTCTTAAAAGACACTGGAAGCGAGAGCGTTACGCGGTCCGCTTGAACTGGAGCGGTGAAGCTCGAGTTCAATAAGCATCTGTGATAAAAACACAGAAAAGGGTCCTTGCATTTTGCGTATCAGAACAATCAGAAAACATTTCATTAATTTAAAAGGGCACTTCCAGAATTGTTCATACAAGAAAAATGATACAACAGGGCCTCAGCATGGCCAAAAGGAAACTATGACAAAGCACTAATCCTACTACAAGGAACTAAACTAACACTCAAGGCAGTGACGAAGGCTATAGTCTTCCGCAGAAAGCGGCTCGGCGTCTACGACCAACTCTGGCTCTCCGAGCCAGGCGTCACACACGAATCCTCTGGGTACTCAAGCGCTGAATCTGACATACATCCACAAACAATGAATGTATGTCAGCAAGGGCTGCAAGAAAAGGTTAGCAACCCAAACAAGATGTGCAGCTGATACGAATTTAAGAAACATTAAACATTTTAAAAAGAAGGTGACTGCAGCAATATAACGAGACAATTATACTGAAACGAAAAGTAAACATCCCTAACATGTAGTTCTAAGCAGTTGCAAGAATTATAGTAGGGTTTTTCTTTGAGTTCATTGGCATTTCAATTATCAAGATGACCAAGTTAGCGTTGCAAGTTTTCATGTCAAGAGTTAGAATTCTAATCTAGGGTTCACGCCTGTAGGTCGTGATGAGAAGGTCGTTCCTCTCACGGGGGCTTACCGTGATTGACGCTAACCCACCACATGCGGGTGGTGCTCTTGAGGAGAGTACCTTTCATATGCCTAGTGGCCGCTCAACCCTAACCCCACCCAAAAGTTTTGCCGGAACACAAGCCGGCCTAGTCGACTCACACGACATCACGATATCACGTTACCGCCTTCGAGGCGCACGATTTCACGATGTCATAATTGTTAAACATTCAAAAATGTCCAGACAAGTTATGTACCAATTTAACAATGTCATCTTTCCATTTATACAACATCTTCAATCATTAAGAGAGGGTTGCCTGACATTTACAATAAATTAACGAGAGTGTTGAACATGTGGGTTTAACGAACAGGTTGTGAAAGCTAGTTTTCTTTGCCAATGTTTAAAGTTGCACGCTAACAAGTTGTATGTCCAAACGTCACATTTTTAGTCTAAAACGTTACAGAAAAGATTTCATGCGTAAATTAACATGCAGTTTTCAAGATATGCAGATTGAAGTAAAAATAGAATACTAGTCATCAAACTTCCAAAATTCGTATTTAATTGCACACTTGCCTGTTTTTGGCGTTCTTGATGTCGTCGGGTTCGTACGAAAGCCACAGATGATATCTGTGTCATTTGGTTCCGATATCAGTTTGGGCGAAAATAACTTATTAGTAACCAACATTTATTTAAGTACGGGGATTGTTTTATTCATTTACCTTAACTCCTAATATGAACTATTTAGACAAATTGATTTGGTTAAGGAGCAATACCTACATAATCCTCTGTTAGAACCTAACATATACTTAAATAACTAACATTAATATATCCATGAACTGGGTGTCATTCTTGAAACATCAACTAGTCAGGCTAAATATGTATATAAGTGATTGATTACCGTAACAACTAGCCCTACACAAAATTAATAAGATAACCACAGAGACAAGGTATAAAATAGACTAACCCTAGCTGTTAACTAACTAACAATCACAGTTTTATAAAAACTGAAACTAACTACTAACTACAACTAACCTTATTAAACTTTCATCCCCTTCGTTGGTTGCAGGTGAGGGGTTTGGTCGGAGCATGAGGGTGGGCTTGATCACGGCGAAGGACGGTGAGGCGCTGGGTCGTTTGCGAGGTGGGGAGGCGGCTTGCCGGTGGCCTGTGGGGGGTGAGTCGCGGATGCTGTGTGGGCGGGCTGTGCGAGCTGTGGGTTTGTGTTGGCGAGAGAACGGATGGGTTGCGGGTTGCGTCGCATGGAGGAAGAGAAGCCCGTGGCGGCGGCTGCGTGATTGTGTAGGGAGAGAAGAAACAGGTAACCTAGGGTTTATACTATACAAGAGTAGGGTATAGGCCTAGGTTTCTATATGAGATTGGTTGGCTGTTGCTCACATGAGCAAGGGTTTTTTTATAAAAGAATTGGTAGGGTGCGGGCTTGGTTCAGAGCAGCACGTGAAGGGTGCTTCCTAGTTTTAGGTTTAAATTCTATAGGCTTGTTGGTATAAGAATTAATAGGATTTCGAAAATGCAGCATGTGAAACCTAGTGGTCTAAGAGTTTATATGATAAGAGTTAGCAGGTGAAGAGAAGAGAATCTCGTGGGCAAGCCTGGGGAAGTGTAGGGTTATTGTGATAGGGTTTGTTGCATACATAGCCTAGCTTATGGTTGTAAGGTTCTCCCTCCCTCTCTCTCCTTTTTCTTTTAAGGGTGTGTGCGTGAATCTCAATTGGGTGTGTATGTACATGAGACGTGTGTGTGCGTGAACAGCTATGGGGCGATTCGGCCATGGGTCCAATAAGGCCAGGGTTTAATAGGTAAAGATTTGAATTTAATCTATAGGACTTTAATAAGTTTTAATAGCAAGTATTATTAGGTTTAAACAAGGGAATATAATAATTGGTTTAATGGGGTTATAATAGGAAGATTTCATTTGAGGAATCAAAGTTTTGAAATTTGAATTCTAAGTTTCAAAATTGAAAACGACTAATAAGAGATACTTAACCAATAATAATAATAATAATAATAATAATAATGAAAATTAACCTAGTGCCATGAAATGATGATAGGGATAATTAACATGGAAGAGTTGGCACATGCACGGGGACGGAAACGTCTATCTATGAATACGGAGAAAAATATACGAGAGGGAAACAGATAGTATCATCGATAAAAACCGGTCGTTACAAAAATGTTGGTAGTCTCATTACTATCAGGATATTACATAATGGTTGGTTTAATTATTTGATACAAACACCATTCCTAGGGTAGAAAACCTAATTAAATTGATTTAGATTCACTAGAAATCCCGTTATATCGACGTTAATGATGATTATAGGGTTAATAACTAGTTTGATGATTTTAGTCAACTTGTAATCTAGGTTGCTTTAATATATTGTTGTTAAATTTTCGTGTTAGAAATGCGTTGTAATTATCGCGTTAATTATTTCATATAATCGTTATATTGACGTGTCACCCATCTTGGAATAGAAACCCTAATTAAAATTTGTTCATTAGACGTCTTATGTTGCTTAAAAATTTCTAGTTCCGTCGTAACGATCTTAATGGGACACATGATTTTCATCAACAGAGTACCCTTCTTTAGGTTTCGGTAGCTGCTGATTAGGTTTCGGTGCGTAGCACCCTTCTTTTGTTTGTTGGCCATGCGTTAGGCCTTGTTCAGACTTGTACTTTTGTGACTTTTGAGATGTTGAGAAAATTGTTGGATGTTTATTTGGTGGATGTTCTTTTATCTGCTCATTATTATTGTTGTTGTTTCCTCGCAATGCAATGACCTGCTACTTTTCGTAAATTTTATAGACGCTTATCAGACTGCAGCTTCACAGTTCTACGTCTGAGCGGACCTCCTCACGTCTCGCCTTCCATTTTAGCGAAGCGTGGCGTGACAGGTTTTGTTGGTGGCCAATGCAGGCCCTCCCTTTGCATCTGCGAATTATTGGAACAACAATAATGATAAACAACATCCAAATTAATTATTCATAACATTCGAGTCATGATTAAGTCTAATCTGAACATTTCCTTGTCTTAGATGGCTGGTAGACACGTTACCCAAGGAGATGGTAGTGGACCTGGAGCTAGTGGTGGAGCGGGACGTGTTGCAGATACTGATAGAGAACCCACCACGGCTGAGATGATGAGGATGATGCATCAGATGATGCAGGTTCAGCAGGGGATGCTACAGAATGCCCCTCACTTTGAGCCGGGAGTGAAGCAGTTTCGGGAGCTGGGCCCGACTTATTTCACTAGATCGGATGGACCGCTAGCTGCGGACGAGTGGATGAAGAATACAGAGGACAATCTGCTACTCTCGAAGGTTAACCCGGCTGGATGGGTTGACTTGGTGAAGAAGCAACTAAAGGATAATGCTCGTAGCTGGTGGGAGTCTAAGGAGCAGATGCTTGTGAGGCCTATTCCCTGGGCCACTTTTAAGGTGATGTTTGAAGAGGAGTATTTCCCTCGAGCTACGAGGAGAGAGCTGATGCAGCAGTTTATTAATCTGAAGCAGGGAAATCTGACGGTGGATCAGTACCACCAAGAGTTCATGAGACTGAGTCGCTTTGCCCCGAAGATGGTGGAGACTGCTGAGGATCGAGTTCAGAGATTCTTGCAGGGTTTATCTTTGGAGCTGTAGAGTCTGATGTCCTCTTCGGACTTAGATTCTTATCAGAAGTTGCTGATCGCTGCCAAGAGGCAGGAGCTGATTGCCAATCAGAAGAGAGGGCAGTATTCAGGAGCTGGGAAGAGACCTATAGAGCAGGGTAGAGCTGTGGTTAGGCCTGAGATGAAGCCTAATCAGTCCGTGTAGTTCAAGAGGCCAGCTGGGCCTATTTAGAAGATGTGCCATTTTTGTGGCAAGGCTGGTCACGTGAAGGAACAGTGCAGGAGGTTATTAGGCTAGTGCTTGGTGTGTGGTGACTCTACGCATTCATTGAAGGACCGTCCGAGAGCCAATCAACCTTGGAAGGCACCAGATGGAGTTCAACAGTAGAGAGCTCATGTAGCTGCTGGACGTGGAGTGCCTCTCATTCCACAGAAGCAGGCTTTTCAGCAGGCCGTCCAACCGACGAGGCAAGCTTTCACGATGACCGCAGTAGAGGCCGATGCTGAGGATGACGTTATTGTAGGTAATCCTCAGACTAGTCTTTACTTTCTTTAATTGATTTTTCATGTTAGATTAGAACTTGTTTGCTAGAATAGGCTTTGATTGTTAGTTGTTTTGCTAGGAGTTATCCTTGTTTGTGCTTTTCCCGCTCGAGTTCTATTCGACTCCGGACCATCCATGTGTATCTTATCTCGAAGATTCGTGGACACGCATTCTCTGACGACTTCCCCTCATTCCAAGAGTTGGGATATCGCTATAGGAAATAGTGTGATCTCAGTGACCCTTGGATGTCAATCTTGTCCATTGGTAGTTTGTGGACTCGAGCTCTACGCCGATTTTATCGTCCATGACATCACCAACTATGATGCAGTTCTTGGGATGGATTGGCTTAGCTGTTTCTTCGCTACGATCGATTGTCGATGGAAGAAGGTGGTGTTCGAGATTTCTGGTTATCTGACTTTCGAGTTCAGTAGCGGGAGCAGTTTGCTTGGGCCTGTCAGATTTCAGGCCAAGCCAGTAGTAGAGCTTGTGGCTATGCAGATGGAGGTGACTAGACCAGCTGTGGTGAGAGATTTCGAGGATGTCTTCCCCGAGGAGATTTCAGGACTGTCGCCCGATCGAGCTCTTGAGTTTTCGATTGACCTTATTCCGGGAGCGCAGCCTATTTCGAAAGCACCATATCGTATGGCTCCGACAGAGTTAGAGGAGCTACGTAAATAGTTGGATGAGCTTCTGCAGAAAGGTTACATCAATCCGAGTGTGTCTCCGTGGGGAGCACCTGTTCTATTGGTGAAGAAGAAGGATGGTTCACGTCGGATGTGCGTGGACTACAGAGAGTTGAATGTTATCACCATCAAGAATAAGTATCCATTGCCACGGATCGACGACATTTTTGATCATCTTGGAGGATCGAGTGTATTCTCTAAATTGGATCTCAGCAGCGGATATCACCAGTTGAGGGTGAAGAAGGAAGATGTGCCGAAGACAGCATTCAGAACGAAGTATGGACACTACGAGTTTATGGTTATGCCTTTCGGTGTGACCAACGCACCCGCGGTTTTCATGAATCTGATGAACCTGATATTTTATGACTTCTTAGACAAGTTTGTCGTTATCTTTATTGGCGACATCTTGATCTATTCGAAGTCAGAGGAGGAGCACGCTGAGCACTTGAGGACTATTCTGGAGATTTTGAGGAAGCATTGCTTGTATGCAAAGTATTCCAAGTGCGAGTTCTGGCTGGATAGAGTTGCCTTTCTTGGGCATGTGGTGTCAGGAGATGGCATATCTGTGGATCCGGAGAAGATCAGGGCCATCAGGGAGTGGCCGGTTCCACAGTCAGCGTCTGAGATCAGGAGTTTTCTTGGGCTAGCAGGTTATTATCGGCGCTTCATTAAGGACTTCTCCCGTATTGCAGAGCCGATGACCAGACTGACGAGGAAGGATATATCTTTCATTTGGTCCGATGCTTGTGAGGAGGCCTTTTCTATTCTGAAGGAGAGGTTGACGACTGCACCTGTTCTAGCAGTACCTGATCGCAGTGGAGGATTTGAGATCTTTTGTGATGCTTCCGGCAAGGGTCTCTGTTGTGTTTTGCATCAGCATGGGTATGTGGTCGCGTATGCTTATCGACAGCTTAAGGCTCATGAGAAGAATTACCCGACACACAATTTGGAGTTGGCTGCAGTCGTATTTGCGCTCAAGATTTGGAGGCATTTCTTGCTAAGTGAGAAGATGAAGATCTTCACCGACCACAAAAGCTTGAAATATATCTTTACGCAGAAGGAGCTCAACATGCGACATCGTCGATGGTTGGAGCTCATGGCAGATTATGAGATCGACTTGCAGTACCATCCTGGCAAAGTGAATGTGGTTCCTGATGAGCTGAGTAGACTTCCAGCGGTGATGATGTTGACTGCACAATGGAGATTGCATCAGAATTTCTGTGAGTCTGGTATTGAGATTGTACTTCCTGGAGAGGCTTCTTCGTTGATGTGTAAGTAGATACAGTCGATGATCATGGATCGGATCAAGGCAGGTCCAGCCGAAGATCCGAAGCTGTAGAGGATATGTGAGCAGGTAGAAGCCGGACTGCGGACTGACTTTCAGATTCATGAGGATGGCTCGCTGAGGTATGGAGCCAGAGTTTGTGTGCCAGCTGGAGATATTAGGGAGGAGCTGCTTGTTGAGGCACATAGTCCGTCGTATTCTGTGCATCCTGGTGGCACCAAGATGTACAAGGATCTTTGCCTAAATTATTGGTGGCATGGCATGAAGCGGAGTTTGGCTCGGAGCATTGTCAAGTGTTTGGTCTGTCAGCAGGTTAAGGCGGAGCATCAGCGTACGACAGGGTTGCTACAACCGCTTCCGATTCCGGAGTGGAAGTGGCAACACATCACTATGGATTTCGTGACTGGACTACCTCGGAGTCCGAAGCAGAATGACGTGATTTGGGTGATCGTAGATCGATTGACCAAATCTCCGCACTTTATTCCCTTCCGAGTGGGACAGTCCACTGAGACGCTAGCAAGGAGATATATGGAGGTAATTCTTTTAGTCTCTGTTTTTATTTCCTTCCTCTAGTTTAGGTAGTGATGTAACGTGAATCGTGCAGGAGATCGTACGACTTTACAGAGTCCCCAAGAGTATCATGTCGGACAGAGACACGAGATTCACATCTCAGTTTTGGCAGAGTCTGCAGAAGAGTCTGGGTACGAGTCTGAGTTTCAGTACCGCGTATCACCCGCAGACGGATGGCCAATCAGAGAGGACGATTCAGATTTTGGAGGACATACTGAGGGAGTGTATGTTGGACTTCAAGGGGTCTTGGGAGGATCATCTTCATCATGTGGAGTTCGTCTACAATAACAGCTACCAGGCGAGTATTGGCATGGCACCTTTCATCGCGCTATACGGGAAGAAATGTCGATCGCCACTGAGCTGGGATGACATTGGAGACAGGGAGCTGTAAGGACCAATGATGATCGTAGAGGCAGTGGATGTTGTGAGGAACATCCGGGAGAAGCTGAGGATCGCGCATAACCGTTTCAAGCATTGGGCAGATGCTAAACAGCGACCATTGGAGTTTCAGCCTGGAGACCACGTCTTTCTAAAGATCTCTCCGAATCGGGGAGTTATCCGATTTTGAAAGAGAGGCAAGCTGAGTCCGAGGTACATTGGGCCTTTTGACGTCCTGGAGAGAGTTGGAGCGGTGGCTTATCGCTTGGCTTTACCGCCGTCACTGGAGGGAGTTCACAACATGTTTCACGTATCCCAGTTACGTCGATACGTCAGTGATCCGTCGCATACTGTGGATTTCTCGGAGATCACGTTTCGTCCGGATCTGACTTATGATTAGCAACCAGTGGAGATTCTGGACAGACGGTAGAAGCAGCTGAGGAATAAGACCGTCGAATTGGTTAGAGTGAAGTGGCGTCATGGTTCCCCCGGAGAGTCCACCTGGAAGCACGAGGATGATATGAGAGAGCGCTTCCCGCACTTATTTCAGAGCAGAGATTGATGTTGATTCCAAGGGCGGAATCATTTATAAGGTGGGTAGGATGTAACGGCCACTTTCCGGTCTTGTATTTTTTAGCACGTAGCCGAATTTGTGCGTTTTGTGTATTTGATTTTTATTACTAATTTCCGTAGTTCAAACGCGCGACCGAACCCCGTATTCACGATCCTCTCAGAGGCATGAGCGCCTCGGTATTTTCCTTGTAATTTTAGGATGTCGTTTGTCCTACCTGCTAATAACCCATTATTAGTCTCTAAAATTTTTTTTGTTAATAAAAAAATTTTGGTTTATAAAGTTACAGTACATTTTCTTCATTCTTAATACAAAAAAACTTAAATAATCATTTTTTTAAAACTTTGACCTATCCCTCATGCCCTTTGGCCGCACCCATGCCTGACGGAGGGAGAGAGTGGAAACTTTTGTTTTTATAATAATAATAACAAATTTTTAACTAATAGTCAAATCCTAAGCTAACCTTAACAAACCCTATTCCACTTGTTAACCCTAGCCTCTCCTATAAGAATTAGACTGGGCTAATTATTTTCCCCAAAAACTTTACGCAGCAGCCCCCACATATTATTTCATCTCCCACTGCAAACAAGCCACCGCCCCATTTTTTTGTCACACAACCTTCAACAAAAACCCCCGACTTCCCTCTCGCTCTCTCCCCTTCGACCCCTCCCCAGGCCATCTCCAGCCTTTACACGTGGTTGCTCAGCCCTCCATCGCCAGCCTCTCTCCGTCGTGCTCCATCGGATTCCCGCCTATCAACACCCAAGAGCGCACAGTAGCACTCTCCTCCGCCACCCAGGCCGCCCGGAGATCCGATCGAATGCCCCCAACGCAGCCCCGTGACCCCCTTCGTGCACAGCCTTCCCGTCAGCCCCTCCGACGTTTCTCCAGCCTTTCCCCCCACCGGAAACCGTCGGCAATGGCTGTCGCAAGCCGCTGGCAGTTGCAGGCCGCGCCCAAGCGCAGACAGCGCCTTTCCCCCATCTGCAAACGAACTCAACAAATTTGTAAGTCCTTTTGTTCTCAGTGTTATAATTACTTAATGAATAAAATGAACAGGGGAGTATGATGATGTTGCAAAACTTATAACTTAGTTATGTTGAAGGCTATACACACTCATATTATGTTATCAGGGCATTAAATTTTTGTAACCTAAGTTGGATGCGATACTTCTAAAATGTTGGTAGTCTCATTACTAGCAGGATATTACATAATGGTTGGTTTAATTATTTGATACAAACACCATTCCTAGGGTAGAAAACCTAATTAAATTGATCTAGATTCACTAGTAATCCCGTTATATCGACATTAATGATGATTATAGGGTTAATAACTAGTTTGATGATTTTAGTCAACTTGTCTAGGTTGCTTTAACATATTGTTGTTAAATTGTCATGCTAGAAATGCGTTGTAATTATCGCATTAATTATTTCCTATAATCGTTATATTGACGTGTCACCCATCTTGGAATAGAAACCCTAATTAAAATTGGTTCATTAGACGTCTTAGGTTGCTTAAAAATTTCTAATTCCGTCGTAACGATCTTAATGGGACACGTTATTTTCATTAACAGAGTACCCGTCGTTTCATATCATACGCACTACAGGAATCCAACCCCTGACGTCACTACCCGACGTCAGAGTAGCTCTCGCATCGTGTTGGTAAGATCTGCCCCGTAGGATTCACACTTGCCTGTTAATCAACTAAAATTGGTAATTTCTGTTGGTTGTGTTTCACTAATCAAGATTAATAAATTGGAATGTAGGCTGGACTGCTGTTACGCCTATTTGGCCTAGACCCGTAAAGCACAAGCCCAGGAGCCCGACGGCTGGTCAAAAGCCCATCTGCGTCCTCAAAGCCCATTCGACAAAGGCCCTACAAGGGACCTTCTCGAACGCCGATCCGACCCGGCCCCAATAACCCGTTGGTCGCTCGCCCACTCCTGCGAAAACCACTCCCCCGGACGCGCGACCACTAAAGAGCGATAATGGGGAGGTGCTGGCAGGGCGGAGAAAGTGGCGGCAAGGGGGGACTGATGGGGCACGATCAATGGCGGACGTGGGACGTGGGTCAGAGGCGATCACGCCGGGGCTCTACAAAAGGGCCAGGAAGACGGCGAAGAAAGGGACCGCATCTCAGGTAACAAAACCTAAGGTACTCCATCAACGACCTCGCTCCCCCAATTCATCTCCTTCCTCCCCCGCTCGCGCCGAGAGACGCCGTCACGATCTCCTCACGAGTCGGACCGTCTCCGCCGGGCCTGCTTTCTCAGATCTCTATCTGACTTAGGCATCGGAGGGGATTTGGCCGGAACCAAGGTCCGGCCCCCTGACGAGCGTTCTCGTCTACGCAGGTGAACAACAGACCAACGGGCCGAGGCTACCCCTCGCCCCTCTCCGACCACTCGATCAACCGGACGGTGAGGCTTCCCCTCACCCTCACCCTTCCTTGGCCGAGCACGCCCTACCGAGGCCGAACGTCCTAATCAGGTCTGAGACTCACCCTCGCCATCAGACGGCCGTGCATCTACCCGGGCGACTGAGGCTACCCCTCGTCCCCCTTTCAGCCGAGGCCGAGCGCGTCTGTCCGAGGCCGAGCGTCTCCACCAGGGCCGATGCTTCCCCTCGCCCCTTCTGCACCGATTCGAAGCCCCCGAGGGACCCAAAGCGGGTCCCTTGACCACGTTGACCGGGTTCTCCACGGTCAACGCATTGTAGTGAGAAAACACTCTGAAACATCTGGCGCCATCTGTGGGAACGAGAAACCGTCCCACGAAGAAGCAAACCACACCAACAATGGCACGAGCCAGCAATGGGAGGAAGCGCATGCCCCCCATCCCAGAGGAGGGGAATGGCACAACAAACGACAATCCCGAGGACACACCCGTCAGCGGCCACCCCACCCTCTCCACCGAAGAAGCCGGCGGCTCAGAACTGGCCACGCAGGGACAGCTCCATGCCCTAGCTCAAGAGACCAACACGAGCCTCCAGACGTTGGTCGCAACGGTGCAGCAGCTCGTCGGCCCTGCGCCACCCAATGGAGGCACGTTGGACGACAGCCATCGATGGGCGGGGGGTCCCCCACACTTGCGGTCTGCCGTGGTCGACGACCACGGGACCCGGAAACCGAACATGGAGCGTCGGTTCACGCTGTCCGGCTCTCGTCAGGCGAGGTCACGCGCCTCCTCACCCAATCGTGAAAGGAGCCGAAGAGAGACCGAAGGGACGGACGGCGAATCAAGGACGGCCTCGTCTCATCGATCGCGGTCGTCCCGCCGCAGGAGAAGCGAACGACACCACTCGAGAGACCGATCGCGGCGGAGCAGGAGCTCCCGCAGGAGGAGTCGGGAACGTCGGGACAGCCCGGCCCCCAGCGTGGCGAAGGCTGCGGAGCCAGCCCCGCTGGTGCCGGTGGTACCCCCACCCCCTGTCGATCCAGAGGCAGGCGAGTACCGCATCCCCGGAGGCATCCACGGAGATCGATGCCCCTTGTCACGGATAATAACCGACGCACGGGTCCCCTCCCGATTCCGGATCCCGGTGCTGGGAAAGTACGATGGAATAGGAGACCAGGCGCACCACGTGATGGACTACGAGGGGGACATGGCCTTCCAGGGAGCTGACGATGACCTGCTTTGCCGGGGCTTCTATTCTACTCTCAGGGGAGCGGCGAGGATCTGGTACCACAGCCTGCCCGGCCGCTCCATCGACAGCTTCGAACAACTCGCCCAGTTGTTCTGCAAACAGTTCATGGCGGGGAGGCTGATCAAACCTGGTGCTGAACATCTGTTCAACATAGTACAAGGCCCGGCCGAACCACTCCGACAGTTCATGCGCCGCTTCAATGCGGAAAGGCTAAACGTGAACAACCCACCCGACCTGGTGGTCCAGACGGCTCTTAAGAAAGGGCTTCGCCACAGGGGCCTCAAGAAGTCCCTGCACAACGACCCCCCAAGGGACCTCCCCGGGATCATGGCAAGGGCCGAGCGCTTAATGCTGACCGAGGAGGCCTTGGCCGAGGATGCAGGAAAAACCGCTCGAGGGACCAAGCGTGGCGACGGCGGACGAGCAAGCCCCGAAGGATACCGGACCGAAAAGAGACAAAGGAACAGGCAACGGGGGGAAAGCGTGAGCGACACCACCCCAGACGCCATTCTCGCCCAAGTACAGAAGGAAGAGCGAGCTGATCGCCCCCCGCCGAAGGCTAAAAGAGGCGGGAAGAACAGGGAGAAGTACTGTAAGTACCATAAGGACGATGGTCACGACACGGAAGATTGCTGGCATTTGAAGAAGGACATTGAGAAGCTGATGAGCCGAGGGCACGCCAGGAATCAGGCCGACGAGCCGGCCCATGGAGAAGGGACCTCCACACAGCCGGACAAGGGGAAGAAGATCAACACCATCCAAGGCCCCCTCCGCATCATAGAGTGAGCAGGCAACATCCTTCCCCCCGGGGGCGGCCTAAGTATGAGGGAGATATCTAGTTTTACATCCCTCTGTTTGGCTTCATTTCCCCTTTTCCGCTTTCCTCCAAATGTACCGGTCCAACTGGACCCATGAGAGTACAAACGCCTTCTTTTTATTGTCTTTATTTAAAATCCCGACGGAGTTGACATGTCGCCAGTAACGCAAAAGGCCGGGGACCGCCGCCTCACTGGAGGAGGAAGAGGAGCTTTGCCCTCACCGACTATCTCCGGCACTCATAAGTCTGGGAGCAATTCCCCCAGCAGACGCGGACGCCGACCGGTCCTAAGCCGAGGAGCTTGGCCCTTGCCGACCGACCCCAGTGCACATAAGTCTGGGGGCGACTCCCCCGGCAAAGCACGGGCGCCGACCGGTCCTAAGCCGAGGAGCTTTGCCCTCGCCGACCGACTCCAGTGCCCATAAGTCTGGGGGTGATTCCCCCGGCAGGCACGGACGCCGACCGGTCCTAAGCCGAAGGGCTTGGCCCTCGCCGACCGAGTCCAGAGCTCATAAGTCTGGGGGAGACTCCCCCAGCAGGTACGACGCCGACTGGTCCTAAGCCGAGGAGCTTTGCCCTCGCCGACCGACTCCAGCGCTCATAAGACTGGGGGCAATTCCCCCAGCAGGCACGGACGCCGACCGGTCCTAAGCCGAGGAGCTTTGCCCTCGCCGACCGACTCCAGCGCTCATAAGTCTGGGGGGCAGTTTCCCCAGGAGGCACGGACGCCAACCGGTCCTAAGTCGAGAAGCTTCGCCCTCGCTGACCGACTCCTGCGCCCCTAAGTCTGGGGATAATACCCCCAGCCAACGCCAGTTTCGTCCATTCCCAAGCCAAGAACAAGGCAACAACGCCAAGTACACAAAAATTCCAAGTAAGTCGATTTCATTTATAATAGTTAACCCGAGTACAAAAATGCGTCTTATTTACAGGGGATCAAGGCGAAGGGAACACCCTACAAACAGTCTACTCGCGACAAATGACAGAGTTCAGATCGACACCGACAAAACAAAATTGGTTGACAAAAGACCCAGAGTAGGTGACCCAAGCTAGCGGCCATGCAACCAGCAATTGTTGGCCTCGGGGCTGAAAGAGAGGGCGGGGGCCGGGGATCCATTTCAAGTAGACTGGCCCAAAGCGAAGCGGATGCTTAAAAATTTGAGGATAAGGCTGGGAGGGACTGCTTAAGGAGCCCGAGCTCGGGAGGACACATCCTCGGGCACTTCGCCCTGCTCGGAGCGAGGGGACTCGACTGGCGGAGGGGCTTGCCGGACACGTTCCGCACATTCCCGGAAGGAAGACTGGACGACTTCGACGATCCGGGGGGCGATGATGTCTATATACTTACCGAAGGCCCCCCTGAGAACCTCGAAGATCTCCTTCCCCAGGGTCTCGATGACGCCCTTCTCGACCTCCTCCGCCAGCCGCATTACCTGACACCGGTCCGACAGCTCCCTCTGAAGCTCCTCCCTCTCCAGACGGAACGATTCCGCCGCTTCCTCAGCCGACTGATGAGCATCCCCTAGCTTTCCCTCAAGGTCACCCACTTGCCCCTCCAACGCAGCCACACGGAGGGCGAGGCGCCGAGACTCCATCTGGGCCTCCATCATGGCCACCTCGGCCGCCCCGGCCCGCTCCTGAGCCCTCATGGAAGACTCCTCCATCTCCCTCAAGCGGACGGCTCGACACTGCAACTCCACAGCGAGCGCTGAACCCTGAAAAGATGAGACATGGGCTAAGAAGAGGATAAAGAGAAAGAGAGGATAGCAAGATAACCGAACCTGTTGGAGGATCCAGACCAAGGAATCCGACATCTTGTCGGCCGGGAACTTCTTGAGGAGGCTGCGGTCCCGGGGAGGGACGGAGACCTCGGCAACCTGCTGGGCCACTGCTCGGTCAGCAAACATCGAACTCCCAGGGACGACATTCAAAGCCAAGTCGCTCGCCAACAAGGCCCCGACCCCTGGTGATACGGGCGAAGACGCTGCGAGGGGGGTGGCTGGCAGAGCTATCGAAGGATCCCTGGCGGTTACCACGGGAAACGCGGAACCTGCCGGGCCGGAGGGATCCACGTCCTCCTTCCTCTTCTTTCCACCGTGGAGCTCCGAAGGCGCCGGAGGAGAACGCTTCCGCCTCGCACCATCCTCACCCCCCAGAAGGGGATCGCCAGAAGAAGAGACGGGAGGCGCGGCCACCACCTTACCCACGGCAGGCTCGGCTCGGCGCACCTCCTCCTCAACGGTCCTCCGAGGCACCCTTCCAGAGGTACTACCTCGGCTCCGAGCGGCTCCACGACGGATCAACTCGTCAACGTCACGGACGAATTTGCGGCCAGCCATCCCTGCAAAGGAGACCGAAATCAGGATGAGTCATAGGGCGATCCGGGGATGAAAAAGCGACCTACCCGGAGACCACAAGACGGCCTTCAGGAGTAGGTCGTCCAACAAAGACCAAATGGACTTCGTTTCCAAAGGAAGAGCCAACAGAAGCGCAGCGGCTGCCCGGTCGGCGTCTGAGAGAACTAACGACGGGCGAGAATGGACAGAACTGCCCCAGCTTGTCAGAATCTGGGCCTCGCCCAAGAAGACCACGAAGACATAATCCAAGTTCCAATCCCCTGACCAGCGGGGTAACCCGATTAGGCATTCCCTCCTCGAACGAGCTCGGAGTAGCAGCCATGACCCCGGACCGACCGTCTGGGCCTGGTAAAAGTAGAAGATAAGGGGGAGAGTCGGCTCCAGACCACGGGTACAGCAGAGCGTTACGAAACCCGTCAATACCGCGATCGAACATGGGGTGAACTGACACAGGGACACTGTGAAATGTTCCATGACCTGGATGAAGAAGGGATGGAGCGGGAAGCGAAGACCCAGGCGGAACATCTCGACGTAGATGCCGACCTCATTGCTCCTCGGGAGGCAAATCCGCTCGTCGACGAATGGAACCCGAACCTCGTATGGGAAGCAGAGATATCTTTCCCGGATCTCCGCGGCCACCGAAGGAGGGGTCCTCGACGGCGTGCGGAGGACAACCGGGGGCACATTAAGCCGTACGGTAGCCAACGCCACGTCATCACGGGCGTAGTCTGGAAAAAGTTTCCCCTTCCCCTTATCTTGAAGAGAACGACTCTCGGCGGGGGAACCAGACTCCCCTAGCCGGGGTTCGCCCCGTCCGGACTTCGGAGGACCCCTCGTCCTCCGGCCAGAACCGCCTATCCTAAGAGCAGCCATAGGATGAAAGAAAGAGAGGAATTACCTATTCTCGACTATTTTGGAGAGGACAAAGAAGCGAAGGCGACGGGAAACTCCGGGTTGCTGAAGGCTCTGAATACCGGGAGGAGCGAAGAAGAAGTGGAGATCAACACAACTGGGGATCTTATACGCCAGGGGAGAGTTCGAAGCGCCTGACAAGAATGCGTGGCGAGGCTCGAAGAGTCGGCGGCGTTCCGAAATTGGCGCCAGTTGAAGACCAATCGATCCGCCTCATCATGACCTGCATTTATGGCCTCGCCTCGATTGAAGCGCCGCTCGGAAACCCAGGAGGCATAACGGGTGATCCGAGCGAGCCGAGGCTGATCGACCCCACCAATGGCGGCTCACAAACCCTTCGGCTTCTCGAATTTAAGGCGACTACGCGAGCGGCGGGGATAAGCTTGCCGCTACACGTGGCAGCATCTGAAGGCCGACGGCGCTTCGGAGCCTTAAAAACATCGAACGGGCCAACTCATGATGACGACTAATAAATGAGTCGGCATCGACTGGCGAGCTCGTCACAATCGGCAGTGGTCACATCGGCCGAGCCGAACCGGCCAAGGCCGATCAACCCGACCGATGGGGGCAATTGTTACGCCTATTTGGCCGAGACCCGTAAAGCACGAGCCCAGGAGCCCGACGGCTGGTCAAAAGCCCATCTGCGTCCTCAAAGCCCATTCGACAAAGGCCCTACAAGGGACCTTCTCGAACGTCGATCCGACCCGGCCCCAATAACCCGTTGGTCGCTCGCCCACTCCTGCGAAAACCACTCCCCCGGACACGCGACCACTAAAGAGCGATAATGGGGAGGTGCTGGCAGGGCAGAGAAAGTGGCGGCAAAGGGGGACTGATGGGACACGATCAATGGCGGACGTGGGACGTGGGTCAGAGGCGATCACGCCGGGGCTCTACAAAAGGGCCAGGAAGACGGCGAAGAAAGGGACCGCATCTCAGGTAACAAAACCTAAGGTACTCCATCAACGACCTCGTTCCCCCAATTCATCTCCTTCCTCCCCCGCTCGCGCCGAGAGACGCCGTCACGATCTCCTCACGAGTCGGACCGTCTCCGTCGGGCCTGCTTTCTCAGATCTCTATCTGACTTAGGCATCGGAGGGGATTTGGCCGGAACCAAGGTCCGGCCCCCTGACGAGCGTTCTCGTCTACGCAGGTGAACAACAGACCAACGGGCCAAGGCTACCCCTCGCCCCTCTCCGACCACTCGATCAACCGGACGGTGAGGCTTCCCCTCACCCTCAGCCTTCCTTGGCCGAGCACGCCCTACCGAGGCCGAACGTCCTAATCGGGTCTGAGAATCACCCTCGCCATCAGACGGCCGTGCATCTACCCGGGCGACTGAGGCTACCCCTCGTTCCCCTTTCAGCCGAGGTCGAGCGCGTCTGTCCGAGGCCGAGCGTCTCCACCAGGGCCGATGCTTCCCCTCGCCCCTTCTGCACCGATTCGAAGCCCCCTGAGGGACCCAAAGCGGGTCCCTTGACCACGTTGACCGGGTTCTCCACGGTCAACGCATTGTAGTGAGAAAACACTCTGAAATAACTGCGATCTGAATACATAGGTAGTTTGGACTCTGTTTGATCGTGACTTCAGCTCGGTCATTCAGGCAAGTGATACTTGCCAGTAAATGTTTAGGGCCATGTTTTTAGGCCAACTTGCTTGATTAGTGTAAAAGAGACTAGACAGTGAAATGATAGCTGCCTAGACGCCCTTTTGATCTAGTTTGACAACGAAACTAGATCTGGCACCCTACTTGATCTAGCTTGACAACGAAGCTAGATCCGACACTTTTACTTGTTTTCATTAATGTTGCATGTCATGTTTAATTTTCATTAACGGTACGCACTTTAACTGCCCATCCCATGTCATGTCATGCATCTTGTTTCTTCGTGATTGAGTAGCAAACGCTACAAATTGTTATTGCTATTGAGGCTAGGCACCTGCTTTTGCGGGCACAACACTATGTCATATTGAAAAACACTTCCTGGCTCGTGATCCAGAAGCGAGCACAGTGTTGTTGGGAAACCAACGCTCGATACACGTGGAGGGGTAGGGTTAAGCGATCACTTGAGCATAGAAGTGTGCCCGTACAGCCACTTCAGCCAAAAGGCGTAAAACCTGTACACAAAGTGACAAGTTAGTGTTAATGAATCGTGAAATATTGTTTTCGTAATTCTACTACGACGTGCGTGCATGTCATTATGTCATTTTAAATTGTTGCAATCATTTAATGTCATTTCATTTCATTTTGTTTAGAACTGCTAGATTGTTTTCCTATTTTTGTATCCTTGCATAAAAGTTCTCCACCTTCTTTTGGGAGACTTTTGCTGACATGTGCCCTTTCTCTTTGGGTGACACATGTCAAGATTTGAGCCAGAGCAGGTTGTTGAGAACGAGCAGTTTGTTGACGCTGAGTTTAAGGTCCCTACAGAGGTTAAGTTCGACGACAATGGTGACCAGTCCTAGACCCACTTGGAGTCTCTTTGGTAGTAGTTTTCAGTAGCTGCTGATTAGGTTTCGTGTGTAGCACCCTTCTTTTGTTTGTTGGCCATGCGTTAGGCCTTGTTCAGACTTGTACTTTTGTGACTTTTGAGATGTTGAGAAAATTGTTGGATGTTTATTTGGTGGATGTTCTTTTATCTGCTCATTATTATTATTTTTGTTTCGTCGCAATGCAAGGACCTGCTACCTTTCGTAAATTTTATAGATGCGTATCAGACTGCAACTTCACAGCTCTACGTCTGAGGGGACCTCCTCACGTCTCGCCTTCCATTTTAGGGAAGCGGGGCGTGACAGTCTGACTAAGGCCGGACGTCGAATTTGTAGCCCTAAGGACCCATAAAACCCTACACGAAGCTCGTTAGCCAAGTGCACTGGCCTCAGGATGAGGTGGTTTATTTTTGAAGGTGAAAGATATGGAGTTTTGGTTTGGTTCGTGCTTTATGGTAAGTTTGTATCAAGTTGGAGTGTTGAAAAATATGTTACAAAATACTAAAAATATCTTAGGATTAATCTAGGATTTATGAGGAATTTTTGGAGATTTATTGGATATTTGTTGGAGGCCGAAGTCCTGGATTTAGCAAGCCCAGTCCATGAATTTATTCAAGATTTTTAGCACGGATAAAAGCTCAGCAGTGAGCCCACAGGTGCAACCTGCGTGATCAGGCATGGCACAACGTATGCAGTGCGGCATGCAACATCGGGTAGGGACGCGTGGCACACATCTGGGTGATGCCACTACGATCGAATAGTCGAGTAGTGTGGGTGACAATGGCAGTTCGGTTCCGAATCCAAACCATATTAGAATTTCCAGACCCTTTAATATTTAAAGGTGTTTCAGCTAGGGTTTTGATGCTATTCTTGCCCGGTTTTCAAGGGAATTTCATGTATAAGTTTGCAGTTATTAGTAGAAAATACATAGGGCAAACTGAGGGCCAATAGAAGGTTGTTTGAGAGATTTTCTCCATAGTTTTCTTTCCAAATTCTTAGCAGATTTGGTTTATTCCCTTGAACCAAACACTTGTAATCCAAGATTATTGAAATATTAGCGCTCTCTTCAATTAGACGTACACTAATTTTTGGGTGGAACTAGTATAAATTTGGGTGTTAGTTACATGTTAGTCTTTTGTTTTGCGTTGTATTTCATATATATTGCTGTGTTGTAGGTTTTGTAGAGAACATCATTACTTTGTTCGTTGGCACAACGACCTTGGAATTTCATGGGACGATTACTTTCTTGATAATCCTATTATGAGGGCATAAGAACCCAAAGAGGTGATCCCAATCACATATAACTATTGGTATCAGAGCACAACATTTGGTATACGATCAAGGTTTGTGAACAAGTTCAAGACGATAGCGGATAGTACTTTTATAAAAGGTGGCACAACCAAGAAAGCAATTGGTTTGACTTTAAATGTGGGTGGCTTGTATGCGACGGTTGAAGGAGCTAATACAAAAGTGATAAGTTTGATAGCGATGGAAACTTTGATTTTGAGGAAAGATCATGTCCAAAGTGTGGTGTACGACATAGAGAATTTGTCGACGGATTTATCATAAAGGGAAAAATGGAGATGAAGAACTCGACGATGACAACCATCTAGCACAGTTTATCGACGAGGTGATTTATCAAGTGTCCTAGGAGACTACTGCAAATGGATTGTGGGAAAAGCTCAAGAAACTGTATCTGAAAAAATCACTCACCAACATGCTTATTTTGTTGAAGACTTTCTTCATTTTCAAGATGTGAAACGTGAACTCATTGAAAGATCAACTAATACCTTTAATTCTTAGTGATGAAGACGAGGCCTATTGGATTGACTGTAGAGGCGGAGCATAATTCAATGATTCTAATCATGTTGTTGCTACAACAAAATGTGATGTTTGTCAATTCCATAATCTACAGTCGAGATACTCTTAGTCTTGAGGATGTGACGACGAGGCTCTGCATCGAGGAGTTGAGAGAGTGGAGATGGCAAGGAGTACTACCTTAATACAAGTCCACATCATTCTTGAAAGAGATTAATTGTGGACTTGATTACTGTTGTTTGCATTTTGGACCTTACGATATGATATTAGAGAGCCTTGTGTTTAGCTATAATTTTGGAAATACCAAGTTCCTTTGTAGAAACAAAGCTTAAAAACAACCAAATGCGATAATTATGTAGCTTCGCAGCAAAAGCTTGAAGCAATACAAGATCAGATCTAAATATTTTTCTTTTACAGTACCAAACCGACTATGCAACGAAATGCTTACGGAGATGCTTTGACAGAAAGACGATATGTTACTTGAACGGTCTTTTGCAATGTCTCTTCAAATTGAGGGGAGGTCGGTAGTTTTTCTTTCTTTCTTTTTTTGCTACATCGAAAAGGAATTACATTAAATCAGAGAGAACCACCTCGGAAGCCGCGACCCGTTAACTTCCATAATAAGTAGCTTGGATAAGGAAGTAGTAGGATGATCCCAAATATGGAGCTCCCCTTATAAGTGACAACACATGGTAGCAAGAGCGTTAGCACAAAAATTGGCCTCTCGTAAGACATGTCGAAAGGAACATATACGAAACTTTGATGCCAAGTGCCTGATATCCAGAATTGGGCTTACCAGAGGATCAAAGGCAATATTCGATGCACCAATAAGCACGAGAGCCCCTGCGAATCCGATTCACACATAAGCTCCATGAAACCATTACTCAAAGCAATCTCCAAACCCCAGCGGAGAGCCTGAAGTTCTGCATTTAAAATAGCACCAACATCCATGAACAAGAGAAACCAAGAATCTAATTCCCTAATTCTTCACGAAAAATCCCCCAGCCTCCGAGAGACCAGGATTCCCTTTGCTAGCACCGTCTACATTGAGCTTGATGACACCCCTAGGCGGAGAGGACCAGCTAATGAGTGAAGTATCAGAACAGCCTACTACAGAAAATATTTTGAAGGTCAGTAGTTTTTGATTACTTGAAAAATGTGCATTGCATAACAATAAGGCCATGATAGTTGTCTCCGGTAGGCCATGAGGACCAGATCAAGATTTTGGGGTGTGATTCAACCATCATTTTGTCTATCATCATGTCGTGGATCTCCCTCGCTTTCTCTGTTGGATTTGGATCTAAGCCTAGAGAGGGGAGGGGGGGTGAATAGGCTAATAAAAATTCTCCTGCAACCCATGAGCGAACACAGGTAGATATAGCAGATTCAGAGTAAATAAAAAGCAATCACAGATGCACAATAGATTTACCCTGGTTCGGTCGTCACTACGACTTACGTCCAGCCCCCAAAGCAGATACTAGATTAATAATGTAACAGGTACAACCTTAATAGCTAAAGAACCCACGTCTCGACACTCACTAGGCTCCGAGTACCTCACTCACCATGTTCAACAAAATTAATCCTAGTATAAGCTTTCTGTTGGCTAGTCCCAACTAGCCAAGTCCCTCTTATCTAGCACCCACTAGACAAGACCGCAAAAGTCACAAATACTATAAAGTTTCTCCGACAGAGATCTATACACCAATACACAAAGATAAATAAATAAGAATTTAGAATAGCTCAGTAATGGCGTAGTCGTCTTTGTCAGTCAGCTCAGGCCAGCTCTAGTCTGGTAAGATATACTCGTAGTCTCTGAAGTCGTGACAGATGTTTGGTAGGCTAGCTGATGATGCGACAAGGATTTGTGCATGAATGCCCTTCAATCAAAACTTGCAGCCTTCACATCAAAACTTGCAGTCTTCAATCAAAACTTGCTGCTTACTGATGTTGCAGCAATGCCCTTGCACTTGGGGTCGGCAAAGTCAAGGAGTGCAGCAGCTTGGCTCTTGGATGAGTGAATTAATTTCCCAAGTCCTTATTGAAGTCAACAAATGCGGCTCCAATAGAATTTTAGATTGATGATAGTTCAAGTAGCTTTGGCAAGGCATTCAATAATTGCGGCTAGCTTTGGCAAGTCATTAAAAAACAATTCGGATGTAGTTTTGCAAGGCATTTGTTTGCAAAGAGATGTAGCCTTGATACTTGAAGCATGTGATCTCCTTCAGTTGGATGATGGAGTCATGTATTATGGCTACCCTTGAGATGGTTGGCACGGGCTCTTCTTAGGTCAAAGATTGCGGCTTCTTTTGCTTAGACTTTTGGATTTGAAGCTTAGGCCGAAATGAGATTTAGATAGGAAAGCTTATGGAAATGGTGATAGGAGGCTCTTGGCTATATGAAGATAGATCTCCTTTGGTGCTTTCAGCAATGAAGGATTGGCTAGAAACTTGCAGCTATAGGCTAAGGAGAGGATGTAGCTAGGCTTGCGTGTGGCTTGATGATGCTTTCCTCTTGCCTTGGAAAAAATTAATAGGGTCGACACCCTTGTTCCTCCTTTGATCCACCATTATATAGGCCATGCTAGGGTTTTGGTTCGGCAAAGGAAGGAGTTGCCTAGGGTTCCTTGTGGCTAGAGGGGAATCCCAAAGGAGATAGGAATGCAAGCTAGTTGGGATTTGAGTGGGATTGGTTGAAGATTTTGTATTTGAATAGGATTTGGTAAGGATTTTGATTTCATTACAAATTGATATGAATCAATCCAAAAAAGATCTCCATTGGATTCTCTCCTCATCTCTTTGGAATTTGACCAAGTCATCTTGGAATGTGTATAGCACTCTCTCCATCAAATTGACCAAGTCCTCACTTTAAAGATTTGCGAGCGTGCCACTCCTGAAAACACTTAGCACACACATTATAACGTTCACACACGTTTGTTATCATGAAACACGAAGTCGTCGATCATTGTATCCAACACAAGTTGTATCCAACAATCTCTCCCTTTTGATGATGACAAACCAATATAAGATTTGCAATATCGTTCCAAATAGTATCATCATGACATGTGTGTGTGAAGTGTGGTGATGGAGGATGTATGTAACAAGTATATCAATTATATGCAACATACAAGCATGCAACAATGATGTGCAAAAAACAAGCATGCCCCCCTATTTTCATGCTCCCTTTTAAACCAATATTCATATAACAATTGCATTAAGCACAATATTTATTATTCATATGCTCCCCCTTAAACAAATATCACATGTACTAAATATCACATGTACATGTACCAAATATCACATGTACATGTACCGAATATCATATGTACGTGTACCAATATCACATGTACATGTACAAAATCTTCAAATATTCTCCCCCTTTTGTTATCATCAAAAGTGTATATACGAAGTCTAATTTCATATCACATGAAAAAAATAGAGTATTATAAATTACAACTAGCACTTGCATGTATTTTTTCTTAGAATAGGCAATTCAAATTCAATGTACATTATAACATAGACTTCTACACCATCGTGAAAGTGTGATAATTAAATAATTGAAGCACATGAGGAGAACTTTCATAAAAATGAACTAAAACCAATCCACTTTTCCATTTAACATTAAATCATCTAGGATTGATTTTTCACATCTTATTAAAAATGAGTTCAAGATACCACACCCCAAAAGCATAGCCTATAAGGACTCTTAGATGTGAGGGTGGCATTGCTTGCCGGGTATAACACCAATGCTAAAGATTACCCATAAAGCATATGTTGGATACTCGTGGCTAGTATACTTGCCAAGGATTGTATCCATTTTTCATACGGAGCTATTTTCATTCTTTTTCATTTTTTTCATATTCAATTCTTTTGTGCTCAATTTTTATCCATGGCAAGAACACATCATATGCCTTATATTTTTAATTAATTTTAATCCTACATTCACTTTCCAACATTTCATAAAAGGATCTCCAATTGTGCAATAATTATTCAATACTTGTGGAAGTGAAGGTGTAGGTGTAGAAATCATATTATTCAATTCATTAAACATGTCATGGCTATTTAGAAATTCTAACATGCGCATGTAGCTATAATAATAATACAATGATTTCTACAAGGATAGGAGTTTCATTCATAAATATCACTTGAATGATATAAAAGAAAATATAAACAGTAACCACCATTTTTTTGCTTTTTTTTCATTTTTTCATTTTTGTTTTATAATGAACTAAAGCAAAACTAAGAACAGGCAAACTAGCACACAAATAAAAAATCAAGTCAAGCATGCAAAAAAGTATGAACGTATGTATTGGGTTTAAAGAGGAAAAAAGATATACATTTGCGGCGTCGTTTGGCTAAGGAGCTAATTAATGAAACAATCAATCCATAGTTCTTCACCAAATTTCCATCTTACCTACATGGTAGCTGATATGTGTGGCCTTGGAATCCAACAAGGTCCACTTATGTTAGTCATCAAAGATTTAAGAACCCACACTTGCTTAAACTTCGTATTTGTGTTCCTCAACTTACAATAATAAGATGTATGACCAACACTAGCACAAGTAAAGAACTTTGCATATATGTTTTTGACTTTTGTAGGCACATTGTGAAATTTCTTGTAAATGGGCTTTTCAACATTTTTAGAACCAAATCCGTCCACGTCTATTATTGCCATAAAGTTGATTTTCAAGTATATTGTTCAACGAATGTTTTCCAATAGAAAATTTCATTAATGACTATTCTAGATTAGTGACTTTGAATTTCAATAAAGCATTTTCATTCACAATCAAAGTGCATTTACTTATAAAGTCCTTGTTATTGTTCTCTTTAGCAATTATTTTTCTTTTAAGTTCATTATTTAGCATGAAAATCTTTTCATTAAGCAATTCAATTTCAGCTTCTAACTTACTCACATTTTGCTTGTACCTGCTAATATTATTCAACAAAGTAGTACAAGAACATCATTCAGATTTTTTATGCAACCTAGAATTCTCTTTTTCCAACAACGCAATGGAAGAATCATTTGCTACAATTTTTCCTTTTAGTTCCTTAATTTCTAACGACATGTTGTAAGTGTCTTGTTGCATTTCATCGTTGGAATTTCTATACTCTTTGAATGTGTATTTTAGCTCTACAATTTCATCTTGCATGGCTTTACAAATAATTAGAAGTTCAGCTTCCAGATTTTACATTATCATCTTTTGCCATCAAGCAGAGGGAAGAGTGGGCTTCAACTCCTCATTCTCATCTTCGTTGTCCATGTCACACGTTTGCACCACAGCTTTTCCTTTCTTCTCCGCAACATTAGCGGTTTCTTGTGGGCAATCCTTCATAATGTTGAGAGATGGGTATGCCCTCGAGGCAAATTCATCCATGTGTATCTAAACAAACATCTTGTTCGAAATAACAGTAAGCTGTTTAGTAAGAATTTATCTAAGTTAACAATAATGCAGTTATCATTAGAAACTTAGGTAAAGTCCTGAGACTTAATGCAAGGTCAAACATGTATCGAGATGAGGATCTCGATCATGGAGAAGTGCTTGACCATAAGTAGCATAAGTCAAGAAATGTTCGTGGTCATAGATGTTTCAAGAAAAGGATATCGAAACATCGGATTGACCAGTGTGTCTTGGTCTTTACCGTATAGTGGTGACGATGATCTCATGATTGTTTGACTTGGCGAAGTCGAAGACGAGAAACACGTGCTCATTGGAGAATGAGTTCACTGAATGACCCAGCAAGAGTTACCATATGGTTATGATTGACCAATCTGTTAATGATAACTCTTAGTGATGATAGGCAAGTTCGTCTTTTGACTTGAGGTCATTGTATGAACTTGCGTGTGAACAATGTTACTTTGATCACTGATCTAACCTCGGGTGAGCCCCGTTGAAAGGTCTTTGGTTGGGTGACATTTGAAACGTGCGAGGAGAGTAATGACCAAGATAAGATTCGTCTCTCCCGATCAATGGGAGTTAGTGTCGTAGTGTTAGTTCGATCTTCAGCGAAAACTTTGGCCAGAGTATGTTGGAAGATGTCCATCATTATTTGACTAAAAATCGATGGAGACTAACCGGCTTCGAGCTATTGGGGTTGACAGCTTGACCGTACCCTAGGCTTAAATTAAATGGCATAGTTTTGACGAAGAGACTAAAACTGCAGTATTCATCACAGACACAGTCAGGGTGGTCCCGACAATACTCATGTCAATGAGTTAACCACATAAGTATGATACTGAAACAGGGACGGCACCTGCTGCTCGTGGTTACTACCGTCTGTGGTTTCGAACCCCACATGTAGTAGGGTCAGGCTGTAGGGTCTCACACAGAGTGAGACCTTCGTCAAGTAATAAGAAGTCTTTAAGAGAAATAATACATTGGATGTAACGCCCCGCTTCCCAAAATACAACAAAAACGAGAACGTTACGAAGTCCGCATGAACTGGAGCGGGTGAAGTTCGAGTTCAAAGAGCGTCTGTGATAACAACAAGACAAGTCCTTGCATGCATTTCAGAACAATAAGAAAAATTTATAAAAATAAAACCACATCCAGAAAAAAATGTCTATACATGAAAAAAGCAAAAAGCCACAGCTGGGCCAAAGTAACTACAGAGTAAATGTACACTAAGCAAAATACTGAAAGTAACACTAAAGGAATGCAACAACGGGGTAGGTCTCTAGTCCTCCATTGGGAAAGACTCAGCGTCAACGGCGAACTCCTGACTCTCTAAGTCAGGTGTCTCAAAGGGATCCTCCTGGTACTCTAGCTCGGGATCTGATATACATCCCAAAACATGAATGTCTGTCAGCAAAGGTCTGCAAGTAGAGGTCAGAAACCCAAGGCAAGGTGTATAGAATAATGTGAATTATGAAGCACTAATAGTTTTACACGAGATGTCAGTAACAAGATTAAGCAAGGCAGTTCTAAGTGAAGTAAAGTAAAGTATTCTACCATGGCAGTTCTAAAAACAGTTTAAGAAGTAAAATAATGAGCATGTCATTTCTTTTGATTTATTAACATGGCAATTTTAACTGAGACAAAATTAGTAAATACAAGTTTCGTGTCAGTGTTTCCTATCTCTCATAGGGTTCACGCCTTTAAGTCGTGATGAGTGGATCGTTCTTCTCACAGGGTTTTACCGTGATTGACGCTACCCCACCGCATGCGGGTGGTGCTCTTGAAGAAAGGATCCCTTCATACGCTTAGTGGCCACTCAACCCTAACCCCACCCTAGATTTGTGCTGGAACACGAGCCAGCCTAGTCGACTCATACGACATCATGAAGTCATGATTTCGCCTTTAAGGCGCACAATTTCACGATGTCACTCATTATTTAACAATTCCAAAAATGACCAAGCAAGACATGCACCAATTTAACAATGTCATCATTTCTTTTTATACAATATATTCAATGATTAAAAAGGGTGTTGAACAATATTTACAATAATTTAAAAGAATGTTGAATAGGTGGATTTAATGAACATGTTACAGATAATGATTTTCATTGCCAATATTTAAAACTTAACATATCAAGTTATATGTCAATGCATCGCATTTTAAGGCTAGAATATCATGGTATTATTTTCATGCGTCATTTCACGTGCAGATTTCGAGTTATACAGCTTTAAATGAAAATGACTATAAGAGAATCCAACTTCAAAATTCACAATAAATTGTACACTTGCCTGATTTCAGCGTTCTTGGTGTCGTTGGGTTCATCTTGACGAGTACTACGCTACTGTGAGATTGGTTCGTTGGTTTAATTAAACACATATTCAGATCAGGTCCTTTTCAATCATAACGAACGTTAAAATAATTCCTACGACGTTTAATAATCTGATTTTATTATGTTTTCTACATTACGATGTGGGTTGATATATTTACTAACCGTTTACGTAGCGAAAGGGGCAACGACGACGGGTGAGGGGTAGCCACAGATTTGAACAGCTTCTACAGCGTCTATGGACTGAGTACTCATCGTGGTGGCGAGGGAATCTGTAGACAGGCTGAGGGGCGGCAGATCTGGCCGAGGTGGATTGCAGCGCCTGGAGAAGAGGGCAGCGGCGGGTCTTGGTGGTCGGAGAAAGGCCTGGCAGCCGCTGGAGATTGATGCAGCAGTTCAGGGGGGGCTGTCGGTGCCGGTTTTGGTTAGAGGAGGGTCTGCAGTGGGGCTGGCGGCTTGAGGTGGCTGGCAGTAGGGCCTGGGCATGGACGTGGAAGAGGCCAGATGTGGGTTGCAGCCTGGGGAGGTGGCAGGCCGTGATGGAGGCTGGGGTCTGAGCGTGGAGAGCATGGGCGCGGGGGAGAAGCGTACAGTGCGTCAGGCGTGAACAAGGAGGAGGCTGCGACCGGAGAAGGGGTAGCAGCAGCTTCGGGCTGGCAGGACTTGCTGCCGGCGATAGGGCAGCATTGTGGCGCTGGTGGCCGGAGAAGGAGGTGATTCGGGTCGTCGGAGTTCAGGCAGGGGCTGGTCGGTGGATCTGGAGCTCCGTGAAGGGTGGCAGGTGGCAGGTTGTGTAGAGGAATATGCCCTCGGATCATTTGTATTTGATGCAAATGATAATTTAAGCTTAGATATGGACTATTTTGCATTTGATGCAAAAGAGATTAAATGTGTCTTAAATTGTTTAAGACTGTATTTAATTAAATAAATACGTTGAAAAGGTTACTTAGATGACGGGATCGTCTCGCTCTAAACGCAGGTTCAAACCGCGTCAAAAACGGAGTCCAAATGCACAAGTTATAGCCAAAACAAGTTAGCCCAAACTGTTGGGCTGAAACCTGCGAAAATGGAGGCCCACCAAGCCCGAATTTTCTGGTTAGGGTTTTTGAAACCTGGGATTTTCTTGACGGCTACATTTCTAAGAGAAGCATGACTTTTGGCTATCTTTGGACAATTGTTTGAAGGGTCAAACGGACTCGGATTGACGAGCCGTTTTTCCTACGCGTTCACCGTTGAACACCCTTCGAATTGATAGGTTGTATCAATCATGAAGCTCAACGGTGAGTGAGTTAAAATTCACGGAAGTTTGCACTTTGTGAAGTGCAAACTAACTTGATTTTGATTAACTCAAATTAATAGTCCCACATCGGATTTTGAGAAAGGGGAGTAGTCAGCCGCCTACGTAAATAGGGGTCTGCTCTCCTCCTCAAAACTCGTCCCAAGCTCTAGATCTGAGCGGCTCTCGTAAATGTTGGAGCACGCTCGGATCTAAGCTAAATTAATATTTCTCCTCTCCCTATAAATTTCTGCCTTGCTCCTGAGGGCTCTAGCAAAGCCGCAAAGGAGTTCGGATTCAGATCCGAAATCTAGGCGGAGGTTTCACTCGCGTGAAACTTTCTTCAGCGCGTGGTTGGCTCGGCGACATGGGAATGATCGCCTCGGGATGCGGAGCGGTTCGAGGAGCAGTTCGGGAAGCGGTTCAAGTAGCGGCTCGGCGTGGGACGGGAGCAGCTCGGAAGACGGCGCGGAACATCTCGCCTGCCCCAGGGCTGAGATTCCGGGTATGTGTTTAAGTTTTCATTTAATTATTCGCAGTAGTTAGATCCCTCTTGGGGTGGTCAGATCCACCCCAAGTTGGCAGAGATCCTGGCTAATAGGGTCTGGTTCCTTAGGGTTGCATGTTAATTAGATTAACATAAAAAAAATTTTCCGCTGCATTTCTGTCTATGTTCCGTCCGACTTAGGATGGGACTAGAGTTTTTGTGCCCTAAGGGTCCCAGAAAACCCTGCATTGGTATCAAAGCCATCTCTTTATGCTGAGCTAGGACTGCGAATTTATTATTTGAATGCTTTTACAGAAAAATGTTTTCTTTAAATTTATGCGATAAATTTAAATTTTTTTTGTTTAAAAATTTTATATGATAAATTTTAAACATGAAAGTTTTAAAATGGAATTTTTAAATTTATGTGATAAATTTTAAAATTGTTTTAAAGCTTTAAAACTTTATGCGATAAGTTTAAAATGTTGTTTAAAATTTTATGTGATAAATTTTAAACATGGAATTTTTAAAAATGATGTTTTAAATTTATAAGATATTTTTAAAAACTGATTTTAAAAGTTTAAATTTTTTATGCGATAAATATTCTAAAGTAGCATGCAAATGTTATGATTTTTTAAACAAGCTTTTACTTTATGAGATAAAATAAAATGTTTTAAAAATCGTATTTTTAAATTTAAATGTTAAATTTAAGTATGCATGCTAAAATTGTTTATGCGATAAACTTTAGTCTATTTAATTGTTAAATAGTTGTACACTTTTTATGCGATAAAATTAGTGTAAATTTTTAATGGCTATGTCTTCTTGTCCCTTATTTGATAACACAAGACAACCCTTTAGGTTAGCCATTAAATAATGATTAAAATTTATTACTTGAATTTTAATGACATGCTGTGTTTTAATAAAACATTAACAACACTTCAAGACCTAATTCCTGATTAGGATAGTCCATTTAATGAATTTGTAATTCTAATTGTTATAATTAATTTTCATTAAAGGACTTCGCTGTTAGCGTTGTTAATAAAATTTATTAAAATCCTAATAATGATTAGGATAGCACGTGAACCTTATAGTTGATAAGGACTTAATAAAAGTTATTAAACAAATCCTAAAATTTTGAATTTAAGGATGCAACTAGTTGATAGGATTAATTAGTTGTAAATAAAAGCTGTTTAGTCTATGGCACACATACAAAAATGACAAGCTTCATTCAATGGACCATGATCCAGTCAATGTGCTTGGCTAAGAGTTCTGGGTCAACCCTTGCTAGTACAAGGGGCAGTGATCCTGGCTTAGTCAATTCCCTGGCTGTGTTCCGCTGGACCGCAATGTCGCGAATCATGATTGTATGACACTCTGGACTATATCTAGTCAATGCGTTATAAATCTTATTAAAGATTAATTCGTATCCCTCCTTGATTTTGGAGCTTGGTAACTCAAAGAAGACAATTATAGTTGTTGAGTCTCCTCAAGCTGTGACTTGTTTTTTCTTTAAGGAACAAACTCCAACATACATGTGATGTAGTCTAGACTTGACCCAAATCGATGCGTCGGGTCTCCTCGAGTATCGATTTAAGTCAAATCTGGACACGAAATCAAGGGTCTGACTAGACCAGTCATTATGATTTGTTGAGTCTCCTCAAGATCATAAGTGACTGTGGGTAAAAATCGACAGGGAATCACATGTGATGTGATTGACCAAGAGTTAGTCTACCAGTCATGGAACCAATCAACTTGTTGAGTCTCCTCAAGGTTGTGAGGTTCGGGATGATTGGATCCCTCTTTCACTAATTTTTAAATTCGATTAAATCGTTCGTTATTAAGCTTTAAAACGATCGTAAAAATAGTGGGAGGATATAGAAAGATGAAAGCCAATCTACCTATATTTAATATTGAACATATGCAAAAACTAGGGCAAGACTATGTTTACCGAAGGAATCAAAATATAATATTGGAATAAGTTAACTGGTCAAATAGTTGATTGATTGAATATCAAGTTAAATTCTAATTGATGGAATTAAACTATATTCTCGTTGACATTAAATGACCTTCTAAAGAACAGACTTAAGAAATATGATTTCATTAAGTTCTGGGTCCAACAAATAAATTAAAGCTACATGTCACTCTTCTCTATATGAGGCAGTTTGAACATATAGGATATTCGAAGTATGTTTCTCCCTACAACTTGTCGAGCTACCCTCAAGGTTGTATGGACAAACAATTCCGATCCGCAAAGTTCGAAAATTCGATCAAACCGTTTGAGTCGAATACGAGTGCATGAGCGGTGCAAGACTATGTATCCCAACCGGATCTTGAGACAAGCAACTTCTTGAGCTAAACTCGAGATTGCTAAGCTTAAGCGTTTGGATACATAAGATGCTTGCATAGCTATTTATGTTGGGTTAATTAATATCTAAATGTGATTTAGAAAAGGAAGAAGGCAATCCGGAAATTCAATTGAGAAAGTTAGTTTAATTTATCATTAGTAAAGGCATAAGTAGGAGGAAATGAAAATGTGATATATTTTGATGTCACGATTTCAGAATAAATAGTTATACAAAAACGTCTACCACATTTTTTGGACGAATGTCGTCACCTTGCTTCGGAAGCAATGTTTTGTGTTAAGTAATTTGTAATAACTATATATATATATATATTAAATGTTAATATATAAATACACAAGATAGTAGCAAACTTATATGGTAAAATAGACTAGGCCGTATCGAGAGACTAAGCTTCACAAGTCACATAAAGAGGGGTCTGACCTCTCGTATTATGAAGTCTACGGACACTTGTGAGTCTTATCCTCTTAGATAAAATGGCCGAAACCCATCTGTAAGACAGTGGGAGAATGAGTTGTCGAACTCAGTCTGGTACATACTGATGTACCCGAGTCTAGATCAACCAAAATAAGTTATTCGTATATTTTATTAAGACACGTGTTCTTGATGAAACACAAGTCTGAAAAAATAATGAACGAAAAGACAAAAGTATTTAAACTGATGCGATTAGATCGAATGGTTAAATACTTAGCTACATAAAATCTTGTGTAATTAAAAGAAAATGTGATTTTCTCTCAGGTCAAGTCTGTTAACACATTAGTGTGTTAAATGGTATGAATCACACTTAGTTAGACTCGGTGCGATCCATAACAAGTGACTCAGAGTTAAGTCCTTCCTCTGGGTTAAGTCCCAGATAGTAATGCCTAGGTTTTGATAGTGTTCTATGAGGACATTATCAATAAGATATTCATTAAATCAAACATTAGGAAGTTGTATAATTACTCGAATCTCGTGAGACGAAGAGTCGAGTTAGACATTATAACTGATGATGACTTAGTCAACTTCCGGGATGAAATTTGGAGAAGTAACTCCGATTTAAAAACTTGATGCAACCAGAATAGGTCCGTGTGCGTAAATAAATTTTGGAATTTAGTTTACGTGCCCAAGGAAAATGTTTCCTCACTTACTGCAAGTAAATCTTTAAGTTGAAAGATTGGTGCAGAAAAGGAAAATAGGGAAGTGCAATCATGTTGGTCGAGAACGGTTTTTCCATACTAATTCCTATAAAACGGATTATAATGAAACCGTTTTCCACCAGCAGATGTGTACAGAACTACTCGGACCAAACTCGATGTAAACGCTTAAGTTGACCATGAAAATTGGAGCATTCACTTACAAGTTCCGTTTTTTCTAAATATGATTTAGACGGACCAACTTATATGAATTAACCAGATAATTTTCAAGGTCAGTGGGAGCGTGTAAATTACATGTGAGGCATCAAAGGGATGGAACATATATTTTGACAAAGTGATCAAAAGAGTTTGATTCTTTATCAAAAATAAATATGAGCCATTTGAAATGACCAGTAACTAATTTAAATGATTATCGTAAGGTACGATGAATTGGATAAGATCCAAGTAAATTAAAATATTATGGATTCCGAAAGACCAAATGAATTATTTGAATGAGATTCAAATGGTTTGTCTAAACATAGAAACCCTTAAGTCTATAGTGTAGACGGTTTTAGCAGATCCACTCATGAAGGCTCTACCACATGAAGTCGGAAAAACTTATGTGTAAAAACGGTATGAGATACCGAGATAAATGGGCCTGAGTGCAAGTGGGAGATGTTGAGAGATGATACCCTCGAGGCTATCTATCTTCATGTGTGCATAGCACAAACATCTTGTTCGAAATAACAGTAAGCTGTTTGGTAATAATTTATCTAAGTTATTTTATAATGTTGTTAACATTAGACATTAACTTAGGTAAAGTCCTAAGACTTTATGCAAGGTCAAACAGGTATCGAGATGAGTATCTCGATCATGGAGAAATGTTTGACCGTTTGTAGCATAAGTCTAAAAGGGTTCGTGGTCGTAGATGTTTCGAGACAAGGATATCGAAACATCGGATAGACCATTGTGTCTTAGTCTTCACCGTTTAGCGGTGGCGATGATCTCATGATCGCTTGACTTGGCGAAGTCGTAGACGAGACACAGGTGCTCATTAGAGAATGAGTTCACTGAACGATCCACAAGAGTTATCATATGGTTATATTGACCAATCTGTCAATGATGACTCTGAGTGATGATAGGCTAGTTGGTCTTTTGACTTGAGGTCATTTTGACGAACCTGTGCGTGAACGGTGCCACTTAGATCAAATGACCTAGCTTCGAGGCAAGGCCTGTCGAAAGGTCTTTGATTGGGTGACACTTGAAGCGTATGAGGAGAGTAATGACCAAGAGAGGATTCGTCTCTCCCGGTCAATGGGAGTTAGTGTCGTAGGGTTAGTTCGGTCTTAGTAAAATCTCTGGCCAGAGTTTGTTGGAAGAAGTCCAACATTATTTGACTAAAGATCGATACAAACTAACCGGAGTCAAGTTATTGGGGTTGACAGTTTGACCGTACCCTAGACTTGATCTACACGACATAGTTAAGACGAAGAGACTATAACTGCGGAATTCATCACGGAAACAGTCAGGGTGGTCCCGACAATACTCATGTCAATGAGTCAACCACATAATGATGATTCCTGAAGCAGGGACGACAACCACTGCTCGTGGTCACTGCCGTATAAGGCTTCGAGCCCAACCTGTTGTAAGGGTCAGGCTGTAGGGTCTCACACAGAGTGTGACCTTCGTCTAGTAATAGGTAGAAATTAGTTAGGGAGAATAATTTGCATTTGATGCAAGGGATAAAATATTGCAAAAGATGTTTGCAATCATCTCCTGCATTCGGGATAAATGATCCTGAGTGCAAGTGGGAGATGTAGAGGAATATGCCCTCGGATCATTTGTATTTGATGCAAATGATAATTTAAGCTTAGATATGGACTATTTTGCATTTGATGCAAAAGAGATTAAATGTGTCTTAAATTGTTTAAGACTATATTTAATTAAATAAATGCGTTGAAAAGGTTACCTAGATGACGGGATCGTCCCGCTCTAAACGCAGGTTCAAACCGCGTCAAAAACGGAGTCCAAATGCACAAGTTATAGCCAAAACAAGTCAGCCCAAACTGTTGGGCTGAAACCTGCGAAAATGGAGGCCCACCAAGCCCGAATTTTCTGGTTAGGGTTTTTGAAACCTGGGATTTTCTTGACGGCTACGTTTCTAAGAGAAGCATGACTTTTGGTTATCTTTGGACAATTGTTTGAAGGGTCAAACGGACTCGGATTGACGAGCCGTTTTTTCCTACGCGTTCACCGTTGAACACCCTTCGAATTGATAGGTTGTATCAATCATGAAGCTCAACGGTGAGTGAGTTAAAATTCACGGAAGTTTGCACTTTGTGAAGTGCAAACTAACTTGATTTTGATTAACTCAAATTAATAGTCCCACATCGGATTTTGAGAAAGGGGAGTAGTCAGCCGCCTACGTAAATAGGGGTCTGCTCTCCGCCTCAAAACTCGTCCCAAGCTCTAGATCTGAGCGGCTCTCGTAAATGTTGGAGCACGCTCGGATCTAAGCTAAATTAATATTTCTCCTCTCCCTATAAATTTCTGCCTTGCTCCTGAGGGCTCTAGCAAAGCCGCAAAGGAGTTCGGATTCAGATCCGAAATCTAGGCGGAGGTTTCACTCGCGTGAAACTTTCTTCAGCGCGTGGTTGGCTCGGCGACATGGGAATGATCGCCTCGGGATGCGGAGCGGTTCGAGGAGCAGTTCGGGGAGCGGTTCAAGGAGCGGCTCGGCGTGGGACGGGAGCAGCTTGGAAGACGGCGCGGAACATCTCGCCTGCCCCAGGGCTGAGATTCCGGGTATGTGTTTAAGTTTTCATTTAATTATTCGCAGTAGTTAGATCCCTCTTGGGGTGGTCAGATCCACCCCAAGTTGGCAGAGATCCTGGCTAATAGGGTCTGGTTCCTTAGGGTTGCATGTTAATTAGATTAACATAAAAAATTTTTCCGCTGCATTTCTGTCTATGTTCCGTCCGACTTAGGATGGGACTAGAGTTTTTGTGCCCTAAGGGTCCCAGAAAACCCTGCAGGTTGGTGGCTGGCGTGTGCTGGGGGTTCAAGAGGGCAGCCATCAGTTAAGAGGTGGGTGGCGGCCGTACGGAAGCCTGTGCGTGGATGGGAGGCACCGGTGGAAGTTGAAGTCTGGGTGCGGGTGGGCGGCCTGCAACAAGGGGGAGAAGCTCCTCGCGTGGGAGGAGGTGGAGGCCGGAGGACATCGGACAGGGGAAGATGATGGACGCGATTGGGTTGATGGTCGGGTGTGGGTAATGGCCGGTAGCAAGTCGAAGGGAGGAGCTGTGTTTCTCATAGGGAAGGAGAAGAAACCTAGGGCTATCGGGGTTTGTCATGGGAGAGGACAGCTTAGAGACTAGGTTTAATTCGTTGGGTTTTAAAAAGAGGAGAGGGCATGTGAGTGGGCCCCGGCTGTCTCTAGGGTTAGCCTTGGAAGGGGTTGATAGCTTAGGAGTTATGAAGGCTGGGTACTCATGTGAGCTAGGGTCCTAGCATGCTGTTGAGTTTGAAAATGTAGGGGTGCTGGGTTCAAGTGAGTAGGGGTTTACCCTAGGTACTTGTTTAGGCTGGGTTTCCAAAATACTAGTTTGGGTTTCAAGTTATAATAGGAAGTTTTCTAATATAAAGATTTGTTTTTAATAGAGTTAATTAGGGAAAAATTAAAGCTAAAGTAATAGAAGAAATTTTGAAAATGAAAACATTAATAGGGGAGCAATCATGGTATTAATAATATCAAATCAGTTATAAATTTTAATAGGATTTAATTAGGAAGGTTTTTCGAAAATATTTGAATTTAAAAGTTTGAATTTTGCAATTTAGATTAATTGTAATTAAGGGGGGATTTCATTGTTAATTAGGAGGAAATTAAGGCCAAAGTAAAATTGGAAAGCTTAAAAAGAAAACAATAATTGAGGAAGAAATCATGGGATTTAATACTGATTTAGTATGAGTAAAATCCTCTCTTGCAAATAAGAAAACAGATTTGAAATTTGAATTTAAATTTGGAAATGAATATTTTTTAAAAAATTATTTAATTAAAAATAATCATGGCTTACGCGTATAGGTTTCGTAGTTAATACGAGTACATAAAATAAATATGCCTAGCTTAATACGAAATACAGATACGCCTATTAATTACGAATACGGAGTATACGTACGACAAGATGGGGCACAGATAAAATGCATTATTAAAAACTGGTCGTTACATCCTACCCATTTTAAGAACGATTCCGTCCTCGGAATCTTATCGGCTAGGGCATCGAAAAATACATAAGGGTAATGCTCGCATCTCCTCTTCTAATGTATACACACCATAAATAAACATCATGCCATATCCAAATAGTATTTTCTAATACTAATATCAATACCAATAGTAATACCACTGATAATACTAATCAACGTCCATGATAATAGTAGTAACAATACACATACACATGTTACTAATTACATATCAATATTAACATAACGCGTTTAATATAATATCATCCTACAAATACAATTCAAACCAATATTATATTCGGGCGAATAGTAACACTTTACTATACACACACATCAATTTACTAGCTGTAAGTGTACCATCACCTTGCACACTCACATTATTTCTAATACACAATGCATTACCATATATTTTATACGCTCACAATCTACCATTATATAGTACCACACGTCACATAAACATACTACTAATACATAAATACAATCATTCTTAGTCAATTAACACTTCAATCGTACAATCACTTTTACATACTACATAATACCATATACACCATATAATACATATCACTACACGTGTATTCATGCACCTAATACCTTACACCATACACAGATTTAGGTAAGCAATACTCATGTGTGTGTGTGTGTGTGTGTGTGTGTGTGTGTGTGTGTACAGCACTAGGGTCATCATAATCTACCCACCTTAAGATCAAGTCTGTACTCAGACCTCCTTGAATAGGGCTGACATAGGGGTGAGCGGACTTAGACACCAAGGTCTTTCTATCCCAGTCATGCATACACTATAATGAAATAATGTACTTCCCTATGCATACGCTTACTCATATATCATACAATCACACACTTTCTTATACATACATTCATTTTACACACATATACGTACTTACACTATTACACGCCTATCTCGTATCTACACAGAACATATTCATACATATTATATGTACACACAAGTATACATAATCATGGTAATTTATATAGAGCTACTATATTATTACATACACCCTTATATACATAGTCACAAACATATAGCTATGTATACCTCCTGGTATACACATGCACATACATCATCCCGTAGGGAAGTAGTACAATATTAAAAACACACACACATTCATATAATTTGTATAGATACTCATAACTAAGCACATACCTAACTACGCATGAGTTCACGCCCATACACACTAATATATAGATCTTTCAATTGATCTGTACACTCAACTATAAGTACACCTACTATCGTTACACCTAACATGCACATCACTTTATTGGCATACAATTACAAGCATTGACAAGTACATCTAATGTATATACACCTAGTAGATATTCAAACACCAATTCTAATACCTACGGATATCCCTACAGTAATATAGTTATCCACCCATACGTACAAGTACGACGCTTACCACTATATGTATAACTATATAAATCACACATAATATCGTATACGAGTATGCATATTCAACACAATAGACAACCATAATATACTAATATACTAAGGGTATGCTCGCTCATATAAGTGTGGGACACAGAGATCCACACACATGGGTCCACACACACTATCTATCTATACACTATGAAAATCACAATAATACTAATGTATCTACTATACTTATACTATAAGTTTGGTTCTGCCTCATACTCAACTCCTCCTGAGTGGGAATATATCTCAAACTTGGTCAGTGGGAAATGTCTCTTAACCTTCAGGGCAAGGACGATGACAGCTAGCTCCAAGTTGTGAGTTGGATAATCATTCGTGTGAATCTTCAACTGACGAGGAACATATACGATTACGGGGCCATGCTGGTGCAGGACTGTAACGGTCACCTTTCGACCGTGCATATTTTAGCGCGTAGACATATTCCGAGTGCTTTTTGTGTATTTGTTTTTATTATTGTATTTCCGTAGTTCGAACGTGTGACCGGACTCCATATTCATGATCCTCTCGGAGGCGCGATCGCCCCGGTATCTTGTTTATAATTTTTGGATGACCAGGGATGAAGTTGTAAGACCCACTTATTACTAATAATATTATTATTTTCTAACTACATTTTAATTTCAAACTTTAAGATTTTTTTAACGTTACATACATATATATCACAAACTGGGGTTTAAAAAAACACTTAAACTAATTCTAATTCATTTCAAATAAACCTTTTCCCCACTAAAATTCAAACCTGTTAATATTCTTTTAAATCTCAACCTGTAAACCATTACCCCCCCCCACGTTGGCCCATCTCACACGTGTTTCCCAACTCTCGCTTTCCACTCTTTTTATTAAACCTAGGGCTTTTTTCCCTCACAGCCGCCACTCTCTAACAATCCGCAACCGCTGCTACCCATCGCACACAGCCCTCGCCTGAGCCCTAACCTCCGCCCTGCCCAGATCAGCGCCGTCTGCGTCGGATTCCTCCTCCTCTGGCGAGCCTGTGGCTTGCAGACTCCGGTCCCCTTCCAAGCCCGAGCTCCCCTCTCCTTGGCCTTGCCGACCAGACCCTCTCGCCACCCGCGCCATCAACAGCGTCACCATCTCTCAACGACGGTGCCCACCTCGCATTGCATCGCCACACCCTCACACTACTGGCGCCGTCAACGTCATCCGACCCGTTGTCGCCGTCGTCTGTAACAATCAAAATGTGAGTGCATATCTAATTGTATTTTTACTCGCATGCAATGACACGAACCGTAATATATATATCTATTTAAGTGCAGAGTCTTATATATGTAGGATAAGCTAATAACCTTGGTTGTGAGACTTTTATAAAAAGTGCTGCTTAGTGAATGCGTAGTTAGTATTACCCTACCTTTAAGCATTAAACCATTAAGCAAATGCTGAGAACATATATATAAGCTGTTATGGTTAGTCTTACTACCACTAAATTATTTTAATATAATTAGTTCACCATATGATGTTTCTTGTTAAATGAATGATAGTATTCAGTAAGTTGTTTATTACGTTTACCTTAATGAGCAGATCATATACAAGTTAGCATTATAACACCATTTAACTAATTATGCTAGCATTACTCACCTATTACATAATATACTCCTAGCATACACCTCATGGGTTAAGATATAAAACAGTGCACTTTTTAATTGAACAGACTTATGTGTATGCGAGTGTTAGTAGTATGTTATGTCTATATCATGTCATGAATGTCACCCTAGGTTAGAGAACCTAATAAAATGATCTATTGTTTAAATACGTTGGAGTGAAACTAATTCAGAGATATTTAATGGAAACAGAGAACCAATCGCTCCATAGCGTAACACACGTCGAGACGAACCCACGATAACGGACATCACCGGAAACAGGCAAGTGAAACTTGCCAACTTTCTTTAGGCCATGTCTTTAGGCCAATTCCTCGTACTAGCGTGAAAGAGACTAGATCGTGAAATGATAGCGATCTAGGCGCAACTTTGTGATCTAGCTTGACAACGAAGCTAGATCCGACACCTTGCCATATCAGTTATGTAATGATATCTGCCATGTTTAAATTTATTAACTGTACGCATTTGAATTGTTAACTGCCATGCATTGCATCGTACATGTCATCCTAGTTAAACTTGCATCGTAGCACACGCTACACTACTAGTACAATCCATGTTTCCGTGTTACCGGCTAGGCACCCGTTATGCGGGCATAACCCTACGCCATCCGTGTTAAAAACACTTCCTGGCTCGTGATCCAGAAGCGAGCATTCCGTGTTCGGGGGTAATGCCCTGGCTCGACACACGTGGAGGGGTAGGGATAAACGGTCACTTGAGTGTAAGAGTTGGCCCGTACAGCCACTCTAGCCAAAGGACGGAATCTCTGTGCACGACGTGATTACAATTCCAGTACCTGTCTTTTACTTGTATAATTGCCATGCCATGTCATTTGTCATTTTATATCCATGTCATACTTTACTGTAGAACTGTTAGGTTGCTTTACTTTTATAGTTTCCTTGCACAAGTCTTTTTAGACTTGCTGACATGTGCCCCTTCTCTTTGGGTGACGCATGTTAGTTGCTGAGCCAGAGACAGTTGCGGAGGGTGACGAGTTCGTGGAGTTCGTGCCCGAACCTGTTGGTGACGTGGAGTACGAAGATACCGGTGATCAATCTTAGAGATCTTCCGTTCTTTCTTTGCTAGCGGTGGTTGTCGGTGAGTAGCACCGTTTTGTTAGTTTCCTTTGGCCATGCTGGGCCTTGTACTTTTGACTCTTTTGTTGTCGGTGGCATTTCTGGTTGTGGACTTTTGTTGGACTATGGGTTGAATGAATGCTATATTATTCGCCTCTTTTGCTATTATTATTATTGTTGTTCTGAGTCACATTACAGGGACCTGCTACTTCGTTTTATTTGACGCTTAACGGACTTGCGGCTTTGCAGCTTCAAGTCCGTGCGGACCTTCTCACGCTTCGCCTCCATGTTTTTGGGAAGCGGGGCGTGACAGGTTTCTTTGGTGGCCCATGCAGGTCCAATTTTTCTGTAACTGTGACTTAATCGGAATGACAATAAGAATTATAGCAAGTCCAATAAACAAAATTCAACACCGTGTCATAGGTAAAGAGTCTGATTTGTTTCGTTTTCCTGTGTCAATAGATGGCTGGGAGACGGAATAACCGTGCTGGTGGTGGTGTGCCCCTTCGCGACCAGGAGCCGGACCGAGAGCCCACCACCGGGGAGATGATGAGGATGATGCACCAGATGATGCAGGTGCAGCAAGGAATTCTGCAGACTGTCCGGAATGTTCCGCCTGCTCGTGCAACACCGGCTGTTCAGGCTGCCCCTCGCTTCGAGCCCGGGGCGAAGCAATTTCGGGAGCTGGGTCCCGCTTACTTTAATGGGACCGAGGGACCCCTGGCTGCAGATGAGTGGACCAGGAACATGGAAGACAATCTGAAGATGTCGAAGGTCGACCCGACTGGATGGGTTGATCTGGCAAAGCGGCAGCTGAAGGACAACGCGCGGAACTGGTGGGATGCCGAGGAGGAGTTGCTGGAGGAGCCGATTTCTTGGGCTACCTTCAAGTCCAGATTTGATGAGGAGTATTTTCCTAAGGCCGCCAGGAGGGAGATGGCTCAGCGCTTCATTGACTTGAAGCAGGGGAATTTGACGGTGGACCAGTACCACCAGGAATTTACGAGGCTGAGTCGTTTTGCACCAAAGATGGTGCAGGATGCTGAGGAGAGAGCCCAGAGATTTCTGCAGGGTCTTTCGTTGGATCTGCAGAGCTATGTCACTTCTTTTGATGCGGAGACTTACCAGAAGATTCTGATTGCGGCGAACAGACAGGAGAGGATTGTGAATCAGAAGAGGGGACAGATTTCTGGCACTGGGAAGAGGCCTATGGAGCAGGCCAGAGCAGTGGTGAGACCGGGGCACGGGCCCAACCAGCCTGTGCAGTTCAAGAGGCCTGGAGGACCTTCTACTTTAAAGACTTGCAATTTCTGTGGCAAGACGGGGCATATCAAGGATCAGTGCCGGAAGATGCTGGGGCAATGTTTAGTTTGTGGGGATCCTGCGCACACCATGAAGGATTGCCCGAGGTCGAAGCAGCCGTGGAGGGCACCTGTTGCAGCTCAGCCGTTGCAGCAGAGAGCACCTGTTCCTGCTGGACGTGGAGCGCCTCTCGTTCCGCAGAGGCAGGCTTTTCAGCAGGCTGTCTAGCCGAGGCGACAGGCGTTTCTGATGACTGCTGTTGAGACCGAGGCGGTGGACGAGGTTATTGCAGGTAACTCCCAACCTAGTTGTCCTTTCCTTAGTTAGTCTCGTTTGTTGGAAATTGTTTGGTTGTTGTTATGTTGCTAGAATAGAACTTGATTGTTAGACTGTCTGTTAGGTGTGATTTTGGTTTGCACTTTTCCTGCGCGAGTTCTCTTTGACTCTGGTGCATCCATGTGCATCATTTCTCGGAGCTTCGTGGAGAGACATTCCTTGTCGACTTACTCTCTTCCCCAGAGTTGGAACATCGTCACAGGGAATGGTGTGATTTCGGTGCATCGTGGGTGCAATTCCTGCCCGTTGGTGGTCTGTGGACACGAGCTGTATGCTGACTTTATTGTCCATGACATCATCAACTACGATGCTGTGCTTGGGATGGATTGGCTTGCGAGCTTCTACGCTACGATCGACTGTCGGAGGAAGAAGGTGGTGTTCGAGATTCCCGGACATCCAGTGTTTGAGTTCAGCCGTGGTAGCAGTTCGCTTGGTCCGGTCAAGTTTCGGGCCAAGCCGGTGGAGGCTGTGGCTATGCTGATGGAGCAGGGTAGGCCTGCTGTGGTGCGTGAATTTGAGACGTCTTCCCCGAGGAGATGTCTAGTCTGCCGCCCGATCGAGCTCTAGAGTTTTCGATTGACCTGATTCCGGGAGCGCAGCCCATTTCAAAGGCACCTTATCGTATGGCTCCAGCGGAATTGGAAGAGTTACGGAAGCAACTGGACGAGCTTTTGCAGAAGGGTTACATAAATCCCAGTGTGTCTCCGTGGGGAGCACCGGTCCTGCTGGTGAAGAAGAAGGACGGTTCGCGTCGCATGTGCGTGGATTATCGAGGGCTGAATGCGGTGACTGTAAAGAATAAGTACCCATTGCCGCAGATTGATGATATCTTTGATCAGCTGGGAGGATCGAGGGTATTCTCCAAATTGGACCTGAGAAGTGGATATCACCAGCTGAAGGTGAGGAAAGAGGATATTCCGAAGACGGCTTTCAGGACGAAGTATGGTCACTACGAGTTCGTGGTTATGCCTTTTGGTGTGACCAACGCGCCCGCAGTATTTATGAACCTGATGAATTTGATCTTCTATGACTATCTAGATAAGTTTGTCGTTATCTTCATTGACGACATTCTGATCTATTCTAAGTCAGAGGAGGAGCATGCGTCGCACTTGAGGACGGTATTGGAAATTCTAAGGAGGCATCGGTTGTATGCCAAGTATTCGAAGTGCGAGTTCTGGCTGGATAGAGTGGCTTTTCTGGGGCATGTGGTGACTGGTGATGGGATTTCAGTGGATCCCGAGAAGATCAAGGCCATCAGAGAGTGGCCGGTTCCACAGTCAGCGAATGAGATCCGGAGTTTTCTTGGGCTAGCAGGATATTATCGGCGTTTCATTAAGGATTTCTCTCGGATTGCAGAACCGATGACTAAATTGACGAGGAAGGATATACCGTATGTTTGGTTCGATGCTTGTGAGGAGGCTTTTTCTGTTCTGAAGGAGAGATTGACGACTGCACCGGTTCTAGCAGTGCCTGATCGTAGTGGAGGATTCGAGATCTTTTGTGATGCTTCTGGCAAGGGTCTCGGTTGTGTGTTGCACCAGCATGGGCATGTGGTTGCGTATGCTTCTCGTCAGCTCAAGACTCATGAGAAGAATTACCCGACGCATGACCTGGAGCTAGCAGCAGTCGTGTTTGCACTCAAGATTTGGAGGCATTTCCTGCTGAGTGAGAAGGTGAAAATCTTCACCGATCACAAAAGCTTGAAGTACATTTTTACACAGAAGGAGCTCAACATGTGACAGCGTCGATGGTTAGAGCTCATGGCAGACTATGAGATTGATTTGCAGTATCACCCGGGAAAAGTGAATGTGGTTCCTGATGCGTTGAGTAGGCTTCCAGCGGTGATGATGTTGACTGCACAGTGGAGGTTGCAGCAGGATTTCTGTGAGTCTGGTATTGAGATTGTACTTCCTGGAGAGGCTTCGTCGTTGATGTGTATGCAGATACAGTCGACGATCGTGGATCGAATCAAGGCAGGTCAGGCTGGAGATTCGAAGCTGAAGAGGATCCGTGAGCAGGTAGAAGCCGGTCTGCGGACTGCCTTTCGGATTCATGAGGATGGCTCGTTGAGGTATGGAGCCAGAGTTTGTGTGCCAGCTGGAGATATCAGAGAGGAGTTATTAGTTGAGGCACATAGCTCGCCGTATTCTGTGCATCCTGGTGGGACCAAGATGTATCAGGATCTTCGTCTGAACTATTGGTGGCATGGCATGAAGCGAAGTGTGGCACGGAGCGTTGCCAAGTGTTTGGTCTGTCAGCAGGTTAAGGCGGAGCATCAGCGTACGGCAGGGTTGCTACAACCGCTTCTGATTCCGGAGTGGAAGTGGCAACACATCACTATGGACTTCGTGACTGGACTACCTCGGAGTCTGAAGCAGAATGACGCGATTTGGGTGATCGTAGACCGATTGACCAAATCTGCGCACTTTATTCCATTTCGAGTAGGACAGTCCACTGAGGCACTGGCGAGGAGATATATGGAGGTAAATCCTTTTACTTTCCATTTCTATTTCCTTTTTCTAGAATAGTTAGTGATGTAACGTGTTCGTGCAGGAGATCGTTCGACTGCATGGAGTCCCTGTGAGTATCGTGTCAGACAGAGACACGAGATTCACGTCTCAGTTCTGGCAGAGTCTGCAGAAGAGCTTGGGTACGAGTCTGAGTTTCAGCACGGCGTACCATCCGCAGACAGATGGCCAGTCCGAGAGGACAATTCAGATCTTGGAGGACATGCTAAGGGCGTGCATGTTAGACTTCAAGGGATCTTGGGAGGATCATCTCCATCATGTGGAGTTTGCCTACAATAACAGCTACCAGGCGAGTATTGGCATGGCGCCATTCGCCGCGCTATACGGGAAGAAATGTCGATCGCCACTGAGCTGGGATGACATTGGAGACAGGGAGCTGTTAGGACTAGAGATGATCATGGAGGCTGTGGATGTTGTGAGGAACATCCGGGAGAAGCTGAGGATTGCACAGGACCGTTTCAAGCATTGGGCCGATGCTAAACGGAGGACTTTGGAGTTTCAGCCTGGAGATCACGTCTTCCTGAAGATTTCTCCGAACCGCGGAGTTATCCGTTTTGGGAAGAGAGGCAAGCTGAGTCCGAGGTACATTGGGCCGTTTGACATCCTGGAGAGAGTTGGAGCTGTGGCCTATCGCTTGGCGTTGCCATCATCCCTGGAGGGAGTTCACGACGTGTTTCACGTATCTCAGTTACGTCGATATGTCAGTGATCCGTCCCATGCTGTGGATTTCTCGGAGATCACGGTTCGTCCGGATCTTACCTATGACCAGCAGCCAGTTGAGATTTTGGATCGACGTCAGAAGCAGCTGAGGAATAAGACCGTTGACTTGGTTAGAGTGCAGTGGCGTCATGGTTCACCCGGGGAGTCTACCTGGGAGCGCGAGGAAGAGATGGGAGAGCGCTACCCGCATTTATTTCCTGAGCCGTAGTTGATGTAGATTCCGAGGACGGAATCTTTTCTTAAGGTGAGTAGGATGTAACGGTCACCTTTCGACCGTGCATATTTTAGCGCGTAGACATATTCCGAGTGCTTTTTGTGTATTTGTTTTTATTATTGTATTTCCGTAGTTCGAACGTGTGACCGGACTCCATATTCATGATCCTCTTGGAGGCGCGATCGCCCCGGTATCTTGTTTATAATTTTTGGATGACCAGGGATGAAGTTGTAAGACCCACTTATTACTAATAATATTATTATTTTCTAACTACATTTTAATTTCAAACTTTAAGATTTTTTTAACGTTACATACATATATATCACAAACTGGGGTTTAAAAAAACACTTAAACTAATTCTAATTCATTTCAAATAAACCTTTTCCCCACTAAAATTCAAACCTGTTAATATTCTTTTAAATCTCAACCTGTAAACCATTACCCCCCCACGTTGGCCCATCTCACACGTGTTTCCCAACTCTCGCTTTCCACTCTTTTTATTAAACCTAGGGCTTTTTTCCCTCACAGCCGCCACTCTCTAACAATCCGCAACCGCTGCTACCCATCGCACACAGCCCTCGCCTGAGCCCTAACCTCCGCCCTGCCCAGATCAGCGCCGTCTGCGTCGGATTCCTCCTCCTCTGGCGAGCCTGTGGCTTGCAGACTCCGGTCCCCTTCCAAGCCCGAGCTCCCCTCTCCTTGGCCTTGCCGACCAGACCCTCTCGCCACCCGCGCCATCAACAGCGTCACCATCTCTCAACGACGGTGCCCACCTCGCATTGCATCGCCACACCCTCACACTACTGGCGCCGTCAACGTCATCCGACCCGTTGTCGCCGTCGTCTGCAACAATCAAAATGTGAGTGCATATCTAATTGTATTTTTACTCGCATGCAATGACACGAACCGTAATATATATATCTATTTAAGTGCAGAGTCTTATATATGTAGGATAAGCTAATAACCTTGGTTGTGAGACTTTTATAAAAAGTGCTGCTTAGTGAATGCGTAGTTAGTATTACCCTACCTTTAAGCATTAAACCATTAAGCAAATGCTGAGAACATATATATAAGCTGTTATGGTTAGTCTTACTACCACTAAATTATTTTAATATAATTAGTTCACCATATGATGTTTCTTGTTAAATGAATGATAGTATTCAGTAAGTTGTTTATTACGTTTACCTTAATGAGCAGATCATATACAAGTTAGCATTATAACACCATTTAACTAATTATGCTAGCATTACTCACCTATTACATAATATACTCCTAGCATACACCTCATGGGTTAAGATATAAAACAGTGCACTTTTTAATTGAACAGACTTATGTGTATGCGAGTGTTAGTAGTAGGTTATGTCTATATCATGTCATGAATGTCACCCTAGGTTAGAGAACCTAATAAAATGATCTATTGTTTAAATACGTTGGAGTGAAACTAATTCAGAGATATTTAATGGAAACAGAGAACCAATCGCCCCATAGCGTAACACACGTCGAGACGAACCCACGATAACGGACATCACCGGAAACAGGCAAGTGAAACTTGCCAACTTTCTTTAGGCCATGTCTTTAGGCCAATTCCTCGTACTAGCGTGAAAGAGACTAGATCGTGAAATGATAGCGATCTAGGCGCAACTTTGTGATCTAGCTTGACAACGAAGCTAGATCCGACACCTTGCCATATCAGTTATGTAATGATATCTGCCATGTTTAAATTTATTAACTGTACGCATTTGAATTGTTAACTGCCATGCATTGCATCGTACATGTCATCCTAGTTAAACTTGCATCGTAGCACACGCTACACTACTAGTACAATCCATGTTTCCGTGTTACCGGCTAGGCACCCGTTATGCGGGCATAACCCTACGCCATCCGTGTTAAAAACACTTCCTGGCTCGTGATCCAGAAGCGAGCATTCCGTGTTCGGGGGTAATGCCCTGGCTCGACACACGTGGAGGGGTAGGGATAAACGGTCACTTGAGTGTAAGAGTTGGCCCGTACAGCCACTCTAGCCAAAGGACGGAATCTCTGTGCACGACGTGATTACAATTCCAGTACCTGTCTTTTACTTGTATAATTGCCATGCCATGTCATTTGTCATTTTATATCCATGTCATACTTTACTGTAGAACTGTTAGGTTGCTTTACTTTTATAGTTTCCTTGCACAAGTCTTTTTAGACTTGCTGACATGTGCCCCTTCTCTTTGGGTGACGCATGTTAGTTGCTGAGCCAGAGACAGTTGCGGAGGGTGACGAGTTCGTGGAGTTCGTGCCCGAACCTGTTGGTGACGTGGAGTACGAAGATACCGGTGATCAATCTTAGAGATCTTCCGTTCTTTCTTTGCTAGCGGTGGTTGTCGGTGAGTAGCACCGTTTTGTTAGTTTCCTTTGGCCATGCTGGGCCTTGTACTTTTGACTCTTTTGTTGTCGGTGGCATTTCTGGTTGTGGACTTTTGTTGGACTATGGGTTGAATGAATGCTATATTATTCGCCTCTTTTGCTATTATTATTATTGTTGTTCTGAGTCACATTACAGGGACCTGCTACTTCGTTTTATTTGACGCTTAACGGACTTGCGGCTTTGCAGCTTCAAGTCCGTGCGGACCTTCTCACGCTTCGCCTCCATGTTTTTGGGAAGCGGGGCGTGACAAGGACATTTCCAATGCCTTCGCCTAATGCATCACAAGGGATCACGAGTCCTTCATGTTGGATATTGGACTCCCCGGATTTGGTTTTGGATGATGAACAAACATAAATATATCGTGAACTCACACTTTGTGAGCGCAGTTATGGAGATCGTCGCCAAATTTATATGAACATCCAAAGTGACATCTCGAGACTTCTCAAAGCATGTGATCGTATGCCTAAAGCTTCGTTGAAGTTTATGGACCATTTTAGAAGTCATGAAGATTCGATTGAAGCTATTGAAGACGGTATCGTCAAGTTTTATTTATAGTCTTTAAGCTTCTTTCGTAGAATGTTAAGCCTTGAGTAGGTCTTACGGTTTAAATCTTCATAACGCTCATATCTTAGCTCTAGGATCTTAGTAGAAGTCCATACAAACTTTCCCGAAGCTTCGCGCTTCGATTTGCGACTTCTTGTGCATGTTAGCTGGTTCAAGAAGAAGAACTGACCGACTAGATGGTGATCTAGTCGGTCGGCAAAGCTTCGTGTACCGACTAGTTTTTGTCAGTCAATTCTAAGCTCTTTACTGTTTACAGTTAGTCGGTCTAAGTTGAATCACCGACCGACTAGTTTGTGAACTAGTCGGTCAGTGATGCTTCTGTGACCGACTAGTTGAGCTTTCCCTGTACATGCACATTTGAGCCTGAGCTACTGTTTATCATTAGTCGGTCTGTGTTCATTGATCGACCGACTAGTTGATGAACTAGTCGGTCAACTTTCCTTCTTGGACCGACTAGTTGAGCTTTACTGTACATGCCAATTTTCTCCTAACTTACTGTTTATCGTTAGTCGGTCTATGCACATTTGGCGACCGACTAGTTGATGAACTAGTCGGTCAACATTTGTTCTTGGACCGACTAAATCAATTTGTGCTCAGACTTCAGTTTTATCTCTTAGTCGGTCTTAGTTAAGTAACCGACCGACTAGTTATGAAACTAGTCGGTCAGCTACTCTTCTTGGACCGACTAGTTCCTTTTGTCTGTGCTTCAACCTTTTGGCTGTTCTTCCATTAGTCGGTCTACGTTAAATGACCGACCGACTAGTTGATGAACTAGTCGGTCGGTGGTTGTTCTTTGACCAACTAGTTGAGTTCAGAAAAGAGCCGTTGGAGCATTTAATGACTCGAATTTCTTTCTCTCTCTCCTCTATCCTATAAATACTTGATGGGCTGTATTCATTGCAGTCAAGGCTGATATTATTGCAAGTTTAGAGATCAAGAGAAATCATTCCAAGCTCATTCAAAGCTCTTTCATTCCATTCAATAATCTCTCCTCACTCTTACTTCCAAAGAGAGATTCATTGAGTGTGAAGCCTTCCAAGCCAAGTGCTTGATCCTAGGTCACCAACAACCCCATAGCTCTCCATCGCTGATCTACATCTTGGAGCTAGGGTTTGGTGCCACTTCTTCTTCCTCAAAATCATCTTTGCCCTAATTCGTAAGCATTACTCAAGGCATAGGTATTTTGTCGGTAAGAAGTTTCTATTTCATTTACTTTCATATTGTAAGTTTCACTCTCGGTTGTGAGAGTGTGTTTGTGATCCCGGGTTGTGGGAGTCACAAATTACTTTGTGTATGATTTGACTTGTGAAGGTTTTTCACAAGTATTTCATAGTGGAAATCTTGAGTTAGGGTTTCTAACTCAAGTATCCGGAGGGGATCCGGGTGGTTGGGACGTAGGATCACCGGGAACAAGTCGGGGAGACTTGGGTGGATCCGAACCCAGTAATATCGTTGTTTGCGATTGTTTCTTTGTTGTCTAACATTTACTTTTCCGCATTGTTTTGTAGAGTTTGCAAGTAATTAGGAATTAGCCTCTTAATTATTTTAAAGTACTATTCACACCCCTCTAGTACTTGTGCAGTAGCTTAGCAGGGCATTACATTTGGTATCAGAGCCAAGTCTATAGTTATGTCTGCCAACGACAACAAGACCGTTCGTCCACCTTCCGACTATAGCACCTTCAAGAACCGTGAAGGAGCGTCTTCGGTAATGGAAGGACATTCCTCAACGAGGCCTCCATTCTTCAACGGTACCAACTACGGGTACTTGAAATGCCGGATGGAAACTTTCCTCCGGAGTGCTTCACTATGGAGGACCACGATGAAGGAATATGTCGAGCCCACCGAAGAAGATTTCGAGAAATGGACTCCCGCGGAGGTCGTCGCAGAGATAAGCAATGCCAAGGCAATGAACACCTTGCAATGTGCTTTGGAGCCCGAGGATTTCAACAAGATATGCTCATGTAAGAGTGAATATCAAATATGGAACTCCCTCCTCATATTACATGAAGGGACGAGTAGGGTAAGAGACTCTAAACTCGTTGTTATTAATAAAGATTACGAGATTTTTCATATGCAACAGGGTGAGAAGATGAAGGAGTATTATGCTCGCTTCGTCGACATCATAAACGAGTTATTGGCTCTCGGCAAATCCTACACCCAAAAGGAGAAATGTTCGAAGCTTATCGAAGGACTTCCTTCGAGTTGGGAAAAACGTACCTTCGCCATCGAGGAAGGTAATGATATGAACAAGTATACCGTTGTTCAACTAATGGGTACTTTAATTGTTGGATATGGACGACATAAATACACCCATGAGGGGATGTATGAGGGTATACAGACCTCAGATGTCATGTGCACGAAGGCGTGCGCGAAGGGAACCTTTTCTCGTGTGAAAAGGACCACTCGATAAGTGGAAAAAGCCACTCGATAAGTGGAAAAAACAACTTTATAAGTGCAAAATGGCACTTGATAAGTGGATAAAGAAGAAGATAAATGAATGTGCTAATATAGGCTAATAAGCTTATAATTGGTTTTTCCTACAATAACCACCCCTAAAGCCTATAAATAGGACCCAAGGGTAAGGCATTCATTCACACTTTCCATGCCATAAGTTTGCATAAGGCATCCTTATGTTCTTCTTCTCCCTTCCATTAAAATCCTCTTCTAGTTAGAGATTTAGGCTGTGAAACTCTGCTTCGATCCTCCGTGATGAAGTATCGATCGTTGTGGCGAATCCGAGGGCAAAGTTCAGAGACTACCGTGCTGCATACACAAACATAAGTCTCTACTTTATTTCGATCCTAACAACGCTGTTTTGACAGGATCCTTCATTGGTATCAGAGCCATACGGGTTCGCCCCGGTCAAAACCACCGCCACGTCGAACCGATGAACGAGGCGTTGTCTTTTTCACGAATGGGTATCCTACCATTACGGATATGGTAGGAACGCTTCGTGATGGAGAGAACGCAGCGGTTGTTCTTTTCACGTTAGGGTCTCCTATCATTACGGATATGGTAGGAACTCTCCGTGACGGGAAGAACCGACCGTTCATATCGTCAAGCTCGCTCTCTTCATGGATGCTGAGTCTCCATTCATAGGGAATGTGAACTCTCTTCATGTGGAGCGCGTAGTTTACGAACTTTAAAGTGTGTTATTTTTCATTTTTGGCACACGGCCATTAGAGAATAACTACTTTCTCGACGAACGGGTGCTTCATCGAGGAAGATGATGGTAGTTATCTACATCGGAGAAGATGACTTTTGGTGCATGATCACCATGGCCAAATGGGCTATGAAGGCAACACACACCCCTTCCCATGCGGAGGGGGTTGGCTACGGCCAATAACCACCACGGCCACCCCTCCGGCGGGGGTGTGCGGCAACCCCATATAAGGGGGTGGCCGGCCATGGCCATATGGGCCATGGCCGGCCATGGCCAAATGGCCATGTCCCGGCAATGGCCGGCCAAGGCCAAATGGCCATGGCCGGCCATGGCCCGGCAATGGCCGGCCAAGGCCAAATGGCCATGGCCGGCCATGGCCCGGCAATGGCCGGCCAAGGCCAAATGGCCATGGCCGGCAATGGCCGGCCCCGGCCAGGGCTAGGGGGCCCTGGCCGTGGCCAAGGCCAGGCCTGGCCGAGGCCAGGCCAGGGCCAAGGGGCCAAGGCCGGCCTCGGCCAAGGCCAGGGGCCGGCCTGGCCGGCCCTGGCAGAGGCCAGGGCCGGCGCCCTGGCCTCGGCCAGGGCCTGGCCGGCCCTGGCAGTGGCCAGGGCCAGCGCCCTGGCCACTGCCAGGGCCTGGCCGGCCCTGGCCGGCCTCGGCCAGGGCAGAGGCCCTGGCCGAGGGGCCAGGGCCCCTGGCCGGCCCTTGGCCAGCCTCGGCCAAGGCAGAGGCCTTGGCCGGGGGTGGAGGGTGCCAGAACTCTTGATCAGCATTGGTCGACCAATTCGGGGTTTTTGGTCGACCAATTCAGCCGGAGGCCTTGCCAGTAATTTCGGCCCCGGCCATCTGCAAGGCTAGCCCATACGGGACCGACGACAGTCATTTGCGGCAAAATTCTCCTATAAGGGGGGAAGCGCCTGGATCCATACGGGAGCCGGCGACAATTGCTTGCAGAAAAATCTCCTCAAAGGGGGGGATCCGACCTTGGCACGTCAACGGCTTAAACCCGGCAATGGCCAGGGATTGCCGAATATTTCACTAGTATCATAAGGGTACTATGTTGAAATATATTTTTTGAAAAATACGTTTTCATACGTTTTGAAAAATACGTTTTTCAAAAACACTTTTCCGCTGCAAAGTACTATAAGAGTACTTTTATTTGATAAAGTGATGGGGAAATACTGAAAGTTACTCTAGATGGTGATTGGAAACATAGTGACCTTTCCGATTTTGGGGTAACATCTTCAGTATTTTTCGAAAGTAACTTATCAAATTATAAATGTCGTTCCAAGTGGGAGTTGTAATTAGAACTATCCAAATGGGATATTCTATTATCACTTCAAATGGGAATTATATTTTAAGAATTTTCAATGCAATGTTTTTGATCAAACCTTCGGTTTTGTGTCTTTTGCAGCATTTTAAAAGTAAAATGTCTTCCGCTTCAAAGAATATCGTCGATGAGTTAAACAGAGGTGAAAAACTCAACGGCGATAATTACAAACTTTGGTCCATTAAGATACAATACGTTCTGGAGGAGCAAGAAGTGCTCGAAACTCTAAAGAACGTTATGATTGAACCCGAGTTGGGCACTACGGCCCAACACAGACGAGACAAGGAACTTTTGATGCTTGGTCTCGGAAGAATAAGATAGCGCGCATTACGTTATTGAGCAGTATGGCTGATGACATAATGCGCATCTTTCGAGAACATGACCTAGCCATGGACATATGGTCCAAGCTAGAGGAGAAGTTCGGTGGCACATCGGTGTCCAAACTTCGCGCCTTAACTATAAGATTCGATTCATATAAGAAACGTCCAGATCATTCCATGGGGAAACATCTGCGACATATGGTGAATCTTATCTCAGAGTTAAAGGACGCAGGTCATGTGGTCACTGATGAGCAACAAATCCAAGCAGTCATACGTTCCCTACCAAATGGGTGGGACCAAATGAAGATGCATCTCACTCATAATGAGAGCATCAAGACCTTCAGCGATGTTTCCAAGCACCTCGAATTAGAGGAAGAGCGGCTTGCGGCTGCCAAGCCAAGTGCAGAAGTGCACATAGTTGCTAGTTCCTCACACGGGGGAAAGAAAAGGAAAGATCGTTCGAAGTCTACCAATGAACGTAATAAGCAACCTGAGTCTACCAAGAAACCCAAACATAAGGGTGGGCACAAGAAGAAAGACTTGAAGAGGATCAAGTGCTTTAAGTGCAACAAGCTCGGCCACTATGCTCGTTCGTGTACGAGTGGAGGCGACGAGGTAACTTGTAAATATACTAGTTACATATGTGTTTCTAGTTCAATATTTCTTGTGGAATCTAATCCATTTTGGATAATTGATTCAGGTGCCACCGACCACATAGCAAGGGACAGACGGTCCTTCGTGGAGTATCACCGGATACCCCAAGGAACGAAGTGGATCTATGTAGGAAACAACACACGTGTTGAAGTAAAAGGCGTTGGGACTTGCAAGCTAGTCTTGGACAACGGCCGCACTCTCCTACTTCATGATGTCCTCTTCGCTCCAGAAATTCGAAGGAATATAATTTCTGTGGTCGTGTTAATGGGTCTTGGCTATAACTGGTTTTTTCATGATTGTAATGTGGATTTAAGTTGTAATAATACTCTTATTGGTACTGGGTTTGTATTTAAAGGATTTATTATAATGAGTACAATGTATGATTCCTCGTGTAATGAAAATTTCCTTATTGCAAATTCTAAGACTTATGAGTCTGATGTGATTTGTTGGCACGCAAGGTTTGGTCATATTGGACCAACGCGTATGGATAGACTTGCCAAACGTGGCCTTCTATCCAATGTTTGAAAGGTTGAAATGTCGACTTGCGAATATTGCCTAGTGGGGAAATATAGTTGCAAGCTGTTTGGAACCGGCACAAGGGCCAAGGTTCCATTACAGCTTATCCATTCGGACATATGTGGTCCGATGAATGTCAAGACAAGACGTGGGAAGTCCTATTTCATCACTTTTATTGATGATTTCACCCGATTCGGACATATCTATCTGATATCCCATAAAAGTGAAGCATTGGCTTGCTTTAAAAACTATATGAGTTTAGTGGAGAATCAATTAGATCGCAAGATTAAGGTCTTGCGAACCGATAGGGGCGGTGAATATCAATCAACAAGTTTTAAGGAACTTTATGATGAAAAAGGCATAGTACATCAGGTAACTATGCCTTATACTCCTCAACAAAACAGTGTTGCAGAAAGGAGAAATAAGACTTTAATGGAAATGATCTGTTCAATGATGGCGCAAGCTAACTTGCCAATCACCTTTTGGGGTGATACATTATTGACGGCCGCTTTCATTTTAAACCGCGTACCCTCGAAATCAGTTAGCTCCACTCCTTATGAGTTGTGGAACCAAAGGTCTCCTGACTTAAACATTTTGAAACCTTGGGTTGTGCATCATACGCACATATTTCCTCCCATAAGTATGGCAAACTTGGGCCAAGGAGAAGGAAATGTATCTTTATACGATACGCAGAAAACTCCAAAGGTTATGTTTTTGTTAGTCAGGAAGACAATGGTGGGCTAATTGAATTTGAGTCGAGGGATGTCACTTTCTTGGAAAACGAGTTTCCAAGACAGGGCGAGATAAGTCAGGACTTATCTCTATTTGAGATTTATGATCAAGAAGGATTACCTCATTCGAGTGGGAGAATTCTTGGTGAAAACGAAAATACGTTTCAACCTTCACCAATGGATTATACGAATGACGATTATCCTATTCCATACGGGAATAATGATCCAAGTGGGAGCAATTTTAACGACATTCCAAGTGGGAGTGATATTAGAATTGATCTAAATTCGAGTCAATAAGGACTTGAAGAATCTCAAATACGACGTAGTAGTCGTACAAGGTTGGCTCCTCTAAGATTTGAGGATGAATTTCCGCAAACCTTTATGACTTTACTACAAGAAGATGACGAGCCTGCTACTTTCAAACAGGCCGTATCTTGCCCTGCTAAAGACAAATGGATGGAAGCGATGCAAGAGGAGTTAGAATCCATGAAAGTTAACCAAGTCTTGGACTTAGTTGACTTACCCAGAGGACGTAGAGCTATTGGGAACAAATGGGTTCTCAAAATCAAGCATACGGCTGATGGCTCTATTGACAGATATAAAGCTCGCCTTGTCGCGAAAGGTTTTACGCAACAGGAAGGGATAGACTACGAAGAGACCTTCTCACCTGTTGTGCGTTTTACCTCGATTCGCCTGATTCTGGCAATGGTAGCTTGCTTAGACCTCGAATTACATCAAATGGATGTAAAGACTGTCTTTCTCAATGGAGAATTGGACGAGGAGATCTATATGGAACGACCAACAAGGTTTGTAAAAGAAGGAAACGAACATAAGGTTTGTAAACTTCTTAAATCCATGTATGGTCTTAAACAATCCTCGAGGCAATGGTATATACGATTTCAAGAAGTTGTCTTATCAAATGTTTTTACCATGCTTGATGAAGATAACTGCGTATATATCAAGAGGATTAAAAGCAAGTATGTTATCATGTCTCTATATGTAGATGACATTTTAATAGCCGGAAATGACAAAGGCTTTGTGATGGATATCAAGGCTTGGCTTTCATCAGTTTTTGAGATGAAAGACATGGGAGAAGCTGCATATATCCTTGGAGTTAATATTTCAAGGAATCGTTCGAAGAAACTTCTTTCTCTTTCACAGGAGACTTATATAAAGAAGGTTCTAGAACGATTTAATATGCAGGACTGCAAGTCCATTGATACTCCTATAAGCAAAAGCGATAATTTATGTCTGAAATCATGTCCTAAGAACCAAAAGGAGAAAGAGATTATGGAAAAAGATCCATATTCCAGTGCAGTTGGTAGTCTTATGTACGCTATGATGTGTACAAGACCGGACATCTGTTTTGCCGTTGGAATGGTAAGTCGTTACCAATCCAACCCAGGGTAAGTACACTGAAAAGCGGTTAAGAGGATAATGCGGTATCTCAAAGGAACTGCAGACTTTGCTTTATGCTATCAAGGAGATTCCTTGAGGCTCGAAGGCTACACTGATGCTGATTGGGCGGGTGATCTCGATGAGCGACGATCGACCTCAGGATATGTTTTTCTACTCGGATCTGGTGCAATATCCTGGAGTAGCAAAAAACAATACTGCATCGCACTTTCAACTATGGAAGCCGAGTTTGTAGCATTTAGCATGGCAGTCCAAGAGGCTGTATGGCTTAGGAAATTCTTAGACAGGCTAATTGATGCAAGTGACTCAGGTGCTGTACCTATACACAGCGACAGTCAAGCATCTATAGCTTATGTCAAAGATCCTAAATTTCATTGTAAGACCAAACACATTGATATCCGCTACAAATTTGTAAAAGACTATGATAAGACCAAGAAGGTGGACATAAGGTACATATCTACGCATGAGATGATAGCAGATCTGCTCACGAAGGCGATTCCCAGAGATGTGTTTTACAAGCACTTATCATCCCAAGGATTGCGTAAGAGCTGAGTTGTACCAAATGTAAATTCCCATGTCTGTAAATGATCAAATTTAATAAAAGGAATATGTTCTTTTTCAAACATTGCATATGAATTTCTTGAGAAATGTTTTTGTACATTTTTGAAATCTCAGCTGTACTTTCTAATATGTCGGACAGATTGAGGTTGGCTCTCTCACATGAGCAACCGCCTTATTCTATCAGACGGATAGAATAGAGATGCGACCTGTTTAAAGTCAAAATCATCAGACGGATGATTTAGAGTCATGACTTAAACAAAATGGTCGCATGAAAGATCTGCATCATATGGATGCTTACAGAAGATCTAAGAGGATTTTGAAATCCTATCTGTCTAAATGCGGGATGTGAGTCCAAAGGATTATTTGAGTATTAAAAGGGACTCAAAGTCAGACATTGTGGTGTCTGATCATCATCCTTACAACATCATTGAGACATACACTCCCTGGGAAAGGAGCGATGTTGTAATACGTATTCATACTACGTATGCATTTTTTTAACCATTGGGTTAGAATAGTAAATAAGTTTACTATTATGTGAGACCCAAAGACCACATGGGTCTTAATTCATTACCCTTATGGACTCTAATTGGTTCCTTTAGATTTGACCGGGTGATTGCTATCTTAGCATGTTACATATGGACTATGGTTAATTCGGTCCGGCGGGGCATGTTAGAACAGCAAGTCAAGTCAAGATCGAAAGGATCGCAAGAAGAGGAAGATTAATTTCGCATTCACATTTGGACTTTAAAGATTCAAAGCTGGCCAGCCAATTGCAATCCAGATGGGATTCAATTGTTGAATATAAAGTATAAGAAATGTGAAGAAATAATCTAGGGTAAAGCATGCGTTGATCTACTCAACTTTGCACCTCGAGGAGTGTTGTGTATCTCTAACAAGTGCACAACAGCGGACTCTATGCGCATGACGGTCACACGGCCTATTTCTCGGTATGATAAACAGAAGAGTTAGAGGAAAATAAGTTTCCTTACAATCCCCTCAAGTGTGAGTGGGAGATGTTGGATATGGACGACATAAATACACCCATGAGGGGATGTATGAGGGTATACGGACCTCAGATGTCGCGTGCACGAAGGCGTGCGCGAAGGGAACCTTTTCTCGTGTGAAAAGGACCACTCGATAAGTGGAAAAAGCCACTTTATAAGTGCAAAATGGCACTTTATAAGTGGATAAAGAAGAAGATAAATGAATGTGCTAATATAGGCTAATAAACTTATAATTGGTTATTTCCTACAATAACCACCCCTAAAGCCTATAAATAGGACCCAAGGGTAAGGCATTCATTCACACTTTCCATGCCATAAGTTTGCATAAGGCATCCTTATGTTCTTCTTCTCCCTTCCATTAAAATCCTCTTCTAGTTAGAGATTTAGGCGGTGAAACTCTGCTTCGATCCTCCGTGATGAAGTATCGACCGTTGTGGTGAATCCGAGGGCAAAGTTCAGAGACTACCGTGGTACATACGCAAACGTAAGTCTCTACTTTATTTCGATCCTAACAATGCTGTTTTGACAGGATCCTTCATTAATGTCAAACGAGGTACGCAAGGATAGCAAGTTGAAGTTGCAAGAAAAGATGAAGTCCTACCTAAAGCAAGACGAGCCAAAGAAGAAGGCTATTGCTTTCAAGGCCGCTCCATCCACATCCACATCAACCGATGATGAAAACTCAGAAGACGAGTTGGACTTGGAGTCCATGGCACTCATGGCCAAGAAGTTCAACCGGTTCTTTCGGAAAGGTAACTTCAAAAACAAATCGAAGTTCAATTCATCTAACGCCTCTTCTACTTTGTGCTTTAAATGCAACAAGCCAGGACACATGAAAGCGAAGTGTCCTCTAAACAAGCAAAAGGAGAAGTGGAAGGCGCCAAAGTACGACAAGTCCAAGAAGTACAAGAAAGGGAACAAAAAGGGGCTTGTCGGGGCAACATTCACCGACTCCGAGGATTCCTCAAGCGGAGAGTTGGACGATGAGCAAGTGGAGCAAGCACACATGTGCTTCATGGCAAGAGAGGAGCATGATCAAGGATCTTCCTCTTCCGATGATAGCGACAACGAAGGCAATGAGGTAACCATGGATGACCTTAGGAATGCTAATTCTCAATTATGGTCTAAGTATACTAAATTAGTAAATAGGTATACTAAAGTAAAAGATGACTTAGCTAGCATTCAAACATCGCCTAAAACTATCATCACCAACAACGACACCGTTGTTGAAGGGTTGAAGAATGAGATTGTTAATCTCAAGACTCAACTTGAACATGTTAGCATTGAGGATCCGGAGGAACACAAAATAGCGGATTTGACTTCTCAAAACTCGACTTTGAGTATTGAGAATGAGAATCTTAAATCTCGTGTTTATGTGCTCACATCGCAAGTATTCACTTTGGATGCTTCTATACGTTCTCTCACCGAGAAATATGAGAACACATTAGGCCGAATTAATAAATTCAATAAGGGTAAGGACCATTTGGATAAAATCCTAAGTGACTTACTTCCGGCCAATCACCATATTGGCTTGGGGTATACGATGGGAAGTTCATCCAAATCGGCCACTACTTTTGTTAGGCCAACTTCCGGTGACTCAACGAGTGGTAGCAAACACTCTATTGGTAGTTCATCTACCAATGGTGCTTCCACCTCGTCCACACCCTCTTTCGGAAAGAAACCCACTTTGGGTGGACCTCCAAAGAAGGGGCATGCTTATATGTACACCAATACTATGCCACGTAGGAACACACGTCCTACTCCACCGGCTCAAACATATGATGATTTCTATGCTACACGTTCACAGGCACGTGCACACCATGTGAGACACCCTCACACATGTGTTCCTCCACATGCATATGTTCACCCACATCATCGTATGAATAATTATCCACATGCACCATTCCATCATGTTCCTTATGCCTATCCACGACATGCATCACGTAGAAACCAACAACGCATGCATGCACCCAATAGGATGAGGGCTCCCAAAATATTCACAATTTGGAGCCCAAAGGACACAAGCATGGATGAAAAACAAGTTTACATGAATGCTTATTTTTCGGATGTTGTGCATAGTAGAAATTATGTGGGGAAGTCTAAGTCCAATTGGACTTGGCTTCCAAAGGTCTAATCTTTTGGACCCAATGACCTTGGGTACCATGATATTAAATTTTCTATCTTTAGGTACTCAAGGAAAAGAAAAAGAAAAGGAGCAACAAATTTAAATTTAGCTCTAAGGGGAATTGGATACTCGATAGCGGGTGTACAAAACATATGACGGGTGACGCTCAATTGCTCTCCGGAGTGGTTCCCATTGCAAATGGAAACCACGTCGTATTTGGAGGCAACGAGAGCAGAACCATCATAGGTGTTGGTAAAGTGGGTAATCCTTCTAAACCCATTATATGTGATGTTTACCTTATTAAAGGATTAAACCACAATCTTATTTCAATAAGTCAACTTTGTGACAAAGGTTACAAAGTTAACTTTGCGAAAGGAATGTGTCATATTTTAAGAAAAGATAATAATGAATTATTGTTTTCTGGCACACGCCATAAGGATATATATATCCTAGATCTTCCAAGATCACATGAACAATGTCTTATTGCCAACACAAGTGAACAACACTTATTGCATCGACGTTTTGGTCATGTGAACTTTGGAACACTATTTAAGCTTTCCAAGTTAAATTCTATTAGATGCTTCCATAAGCTTGTCTTTCAAAAGAAAAGCTTTTGTGACTCGTGTCAACGAGGCAAGCTTCCAAAATATTCAATTAAACCTAAGAAAAGCATTTCTTCTAAGCAGCCTCTAGAGCTATTACATCTAGATTTATTTGGGCCAACTAGAGTTGCTTCATTAGGTAATGCTAGATATGGACTTGTCATCGTTGATGACTTTTCTAGGTTTACTTGGGTATTTTCATTATGTAATAAAAATGAAGCTTTTCAAAACTTCACAATTTTTGTTAAGAAAGTACAAAATCTCTTAGGAACCACCATTGTCACTATTCGTAGTGATCATGGAGGTGAATTTGAGAATGAGTCTTTTGAGACATTTTGTGATGAAGTTGGTATTACACACACCTTTTCATTCCCTCGTGCACCTCCTCAAAACGGTGTTGTTGAGAGAAAGAATAGGACGCTAGTGGAATGTGCTCGCACTATGCTTGATGATAGCCAACTTGGCCATCAATTTTGGGCGGAAGCGATACATACCGCTTGCTATGTGTTTAATAGAATACTTTTGATGCCCGGCACTAAACAAACTTGTTATGAATTGTTGTTTGGTAGGTTGCCTCAAGTTAAACATTTTCGTATTTTTGGTTCGAAATGTTTTATTAAGAACACGTATGGTAGTTTGGACAAATTCGATCCAAGATCCGATGAGGGGATTTTTGTTGGATATTCTTCGCGTAGCAAAGACTACCGGATATTCAACAAACGAACCTCAACGATCGAGGAATCGCTTCATGTGTCATTTAATGAAGGATTTGTTCCAACTAGAATTACTAATGATGATGACTCTATGGATGTCTTATGTGATTCAATTGGTAATTCTAACTCTAATGATTCTATTGATTCTATTGAGACTAACCCGTCTAATGAAGTTGTTGAGAATGTTCCTAGTGATCAAGGTATTCCCAAACGGCTTCATACCGTTCGTGACCATCCTCATGAGCAAGTCATTGGCAATATCCATGATAGTGTCAAGACGAGATCGCAAGTGAACTACTTCGCTCATTGTGCCTTTGCCTCCTCGATAGAGCCAAAGAATGTTAATGAAGCGTGCGAAGATAGTGCTTGGATCTTAGCCATGGAGGAGGAACTCATTCAATTCGAGAGGAATGAGGTTTGGGAGCTTGTTCCATTGCCATCGAAGAACCACACCGTCATAGGGACAAAGTGGATCTTCAAGAACAAAACCGACAAAAACCAAGTCGTCGTCCGGAACAAAGCTCGGTTAGTTGCTCAAGGCTATCGATAAGAGGAAGGTATCAATTTCGAATAATCCTTCGCTCCGGTAGCTAGATTAGAATCAATTAGATTACTATTATCTTTTGCATGCCATAAGGATTTTAAATTATTTCAAATGGATGTTAAAAGTGCGTTTTTAAATGGAGATGTTGTTGAGGAAGTTTACGTTTCTCAACCTCCGGGTTTTATAAATGAAAAATTTTCAAATCATGTTTTTACACTTAAGAAAGCTCTTTACGGTTTGAGACAAGCTCCTCGAGCTTGGTATGACCGTCTAAAGAATTTTCTTTTGGATTTAGGATTTAAAATGGGAGAAGTTGATTCCACATTATTTGTTAAGTTTTCGAATAATGATATAATTCTAGTTCAAATATATGTTGATGATATCATTTTCGGTGCTACTAACTTTGCTCTTTGCGAAGAGTTTTCTAATGTGATGAAGGATCAATTTGAGATGAGCCACATGGGTGAGCTCAAATATTTCTTAGGTCTCCAAATTCGCCAAATGGATGATGCAATCTTTATCCACCAAACGAAGTATACGGTGGAGTTGCTTAAGCGATTTGGAATGGAGAATGCCTCCGGGAAAAAGACTCCAATGAGCACGACTACGCATCTTGATAAGGATACGGGCGGTAAAGATGTAGACATTCGTCTATATCGAGGTATGATTGGTAGTTTACTTTATCTTACCGCAAGTAGGCCCGACATTATATTTGCCGTATGCGTATGTGCTCATTATCAATCTCAACCTAAGGAGTCCCACTTAGTAGCGGTAAAGCGTATTTTCCGTTATTTAAGTTATACACTTGATTTTGGATTACTTTATCCAAAATCTAGCACGTATGAGTTAATCTCATATAGTGATGCTGATTATGCGGGATGCAAATCCGACAGGAAAAGTACTAGTGGCACTTGCCATTTTATAAGAAATTCCCTTGTCTCTTGGTTTTCCAAGAAGCAGAATTCCGAATCACTTTCAACCACCGAGGCGGAATATATTGCCGCCGGTGCCGCGTGTGCTCAAGTTCTTTGGATGAGACACACACTTAAAGACTTTGGTATAAACTGTGCTACTTGCCCTATCATGGTGGACAACCAAAGTGCAATATGTCTTTCCAAGAACCCGGTACACCATTTCCGTTCGAAACACATAGATGTCCGACACCATTTCTTAGATGATCATGTTGCTAAAAAGGACATCATATTAGTGTACGTTGAAACCCAGAAGCAAATCGCCGATATTTTCACGAAACCCCTAAAGGAGGACTCCTTTGTGGGGTTGCGTCGAGAATTGGGGATTATGGGTGAATCCGAGATATAGGATTCATTTTTATTCAATATTCTTGCATGCTATTTTATTCGTTATATTTGCTCATGCTTGAAGTATTGAAATTTTCTGGATTTTTGTTGAATTTTCGGAATTTTCGCTCGATTTGTGCGTAATCGTCAAATTTCAGATTTTCGATGTTTAATGGGGTAGTATAATGATTAATGAGAGTATTTTGATGTTTCATCCAAGTGTGATTAGGAGAGAAATCAAATTTCAAAGATTTTAAATTTTTGAACTCTCTTAGTCGGTCCACGTTCATTGGCCGACCGACTAGATTTAGTTTTAGTCTGTCAGTGAATGAGCTTAGACCGACTAAATCTTGTCAGGAAATTTGCCTTCAGTTACTGTTTACAACTAGTCGGTTCAAGCTCATTGACCGACCGACTAGATCGTGATCTAGTCGGTCAATGCTTGAACTGTGACCGACTAGTTGTGCCAGGGACTGATTTGTCTTTTGAGCTCCCGACCGACTTAAACTCGATTCATTCGACTATTTCTCATTCCAGTCGATCAAAAATCCTCTCTCTCAGCTCAAAACCCCCGACCCTTCAACTTCCCTCCTCCCTCTCCGTCGTGTCCGGCGGTTTTCCGACCAAACCCGCCGTCGCCGTCCGTCGATCGTCCACCCTAGGTGATCTCTCCTCCCTCTCCTAGCTCTAGGGTTCAGTTTCTAGATCTTATGGTTATGGTTTCACTTGTTTTCGATTTCTAGGGTTTGTGTTTAGGGTGTCTTCGGATTCGCTCTCTTGCGTCGTGTCGTGCCGCGCTTATGGCTCGTACACGTATCCCGATCACTCCCTCTGGCCCTTCGCCCATGACTGTCGATTCGCCACCCTCGGACCCTCCACCACCGAAACGCCGTTCGAAGCCTACCGAACCCTCTTCGTCTTTGCCTCCTCTTAAGCGTAAGAGGACGACGAAAGCGAAGCCCCGTGCTCAACCTAGAACCCAACCCAAGCCTAAGTCCATGCCCAAGGAACTTGCATCTCGCTCTTCTTTCCATACTCCTACGGATTCCGATACCGAGTTCATACCCGAGACTGAGACTCATAGGGAACCCACTCCTCCTACCCATCCTAAATCTAGCTCCCGACCACGTACGTCTACCTGTAAGCCTAAGGGAAAGGCTCTGATGCCAGCAGGCGGTGTCGATATCTCGTTGTGTCGTGACGACCCTTTGTGTCTCGTGGCTTACAACCGTATCGAACACTGCCCACTGCTTCTGGAGCATTTCGTCTAGTTTAGTGACTTCCTAGGCCTCGTCGATCTTCTTTCGTCCTCCGGTCTTCTCGATTACCTTCGATATGACCCGAAGGTGAACCCTCACCCTTACCCTCGCCTAGGAAAACTTTTCTATGCCAATAGGATCCGGGGTCAGTACGATGCGACCCACTCTGTTGAGACGACTGTTTTGGGGACTCCTATAGTCCTCACAGCAGAAATCTTAGGAGAGATTTTGGGTATCTCCTCGTCTGGCCTCCTCCCCTCAGACATTTCTGTTGATGATATCACCTCCCTTGATCAGGTCATCCTATCCCAGATTTTCCACCAGATTCCTCCCGCCATGATTGGCGTGCCCTCCAAATCCTTCAAGCCTATCGCCTGGTACCTGAATTTGATTCTGAAGTCGTGCTTGCTTCCCAAGTACGGCTCCTCCTCTCTACCATCCCAGCCTTTCTTGAAGTTGATATATGCTATTTTCATGGGGAGCTCGATTAACTGGGATCGCATTATACTCGATAAGATGGACTCTTTCGAGTGTATTCGCAAGTCCACGAAATCGGCTCATATCCCCTTCCCGTGCTTGTTGACTCTGGTATTCCGTCACTTCCGTGTCACTCTTCCTCCTGATGATGAGCGTCCACTTGGTCCTCCCCTGAACGCGACGGCCGTCAAGACGTCTCTTGCGGCGCTCCGTCACGTTCAGAGGACGATACCTTCAGCGTCTGCCTCTGCCTCTGCCTCAGCTGCTCCCTCTTCCACTCTTGCCGAGCTCGTTCATTCTCTGCATCGTTTGGAGTCTTGTCAGGCTCGTTCTGAGGAGATTCTCTGCCGTATAGCTCGTCACCTTGATATTGAGGTCCCTCCGTATTTTTCTGACGAGGATGAGTTGGATGAGGAGGACATTGAGGAGCTTGCTCGTGCTTCTACTCGTGCCCCCGAGGGCACTTCTGGTGATGCTGCTGCTGCTTCGTCTACTGGTGCCCCCGAGAGCACACATGTTGCCACCGCTCCTGCGGTGGATGCTCCGACTGGTGCTCCCGAGGCCACTACCGTTGCTGCTTCTGAGATCGTCTCTTCTGCCGTGCCTGAGACTTCTGCCGTCACTCCCGTTGACATTCCAGCTGATCCTGTTACCACCTCCGCTCCTGCAGTGCCTGCAGTTACTTCTGATCCTCCCGCTGCCTCTTGAGCTTCTTTGAGGCCTCTCCCGATGCACATTGGATGACATATCTAGTTGTGAGAGAGATTGGGTAGGATAGTGAGGGTGGCTATTTTTTTGGATCATTTTGATGATGTATCTTGATGCATTTTTGATGATGTTGTATGTTTTGTGTCACTCTGATATCTTTGTGATATGATGCTGTATTTTGTGCCCCGATCGTTGGATCGATGTTTTGTATGTTGACGATGTATGATTTTGTTGTATCATGGTTCATATATATATATATATACATCGATATTGACATCTTATTCTCTTGTGCACATTATATATTCTTCATAAGTCTCTGATGTTTGATTTTGTCGCTCGACGGTAATAACTTGGTTAAATAGAAATTTCTTCTATGGAAACATAGAATTGTTTTCCATGCACTAAATTAACCAAGAATGTTGATATTGGAGAGTATATTCCATAACTCAATCCGTAAAATTGATTTGAGTTTTGATGAATTTATTTATCGATTTTCGACTTTGGTCTCATTGACACGCCTTGATTTCATTCGTATTTTCCTTTGGTGTCATTTGAACCATGGTCGTATTCTACGACTCCCGTGTTTATTTGAAGCCATTGTTGTTGTCGTTGATCTCCTCCCGCTCTTTTTGCTTATGCCAAAGGGGGAGAGATATAATAATAACGATGCGCTAAATGATAATTTAAAGCATTTTTCCAAGAATCTAATTTGATATGTTAGATTCAGGGGGAGTTAAGATATATAAATGGATTTTCAAATCCGATATTTCAATAACCAACATTTGGTATTCGATATTTCAATAATCGATTCTCATTGATATACTTTACTTGTCTGCTTGATGCGTATTATTATTGTTTAATTTGGAATTAACGTGTCATCAATGCAGGGGGAGTAAGTAAATTTCATTTGAATTATTATTGTTGATTATTATTTATGTTGGTTTGTCCTCACCAAAAAGGGGGAGAATGTTGGATATTGGACTCCCCGGATTTGGTTTTGGATGATGAACAAACATAAATATATCGTGAACTAACACTTTGTGAGTGCAGTTATGGAGATCGTCGCCAAATTCATATGAACATCCAAAGCGACATCTCGAGACTTCTCAAAGCACGTGATCGTATGCCTAAAGCTTCGTTGAAGCTTATGGACCATTTTAGAAGTCATGAAGATTCGATTGAAGCTATTGAAGACGGTATCGTCAAGTTTTATTTATAGTCTTTAAGCTTCTTTCGTAAAATATTAAGCCTTGAGTAGGTCTTACGGTTTAAATCTTCATAACGCTCATATCTTAGCTCTAGGATCTTAGTAGAAGTCCATACAAACTTTCCCGAAGCTTCGCGCTTCGATTCGCGACTTCTTGTGCATGTTAGCTGGTTCAAGAAGAAGAACTGACCGACTAGATGGTGATCTAGTCGGTCGGCAAAGCTTCTTGGACCGACTAGTTTTTGTCAGTCAATTCTAAGCTCTTTACTGTTTACAGTTAGTCGGTCTAAGTTGATTCACCGACCGACTAGTTTGTGAACTAGTCGGTCAGTGATGCTTCTGTGACCGACTAGTTGAGCTTTCCCTGTACATGCACATTTGAGCCTGAGCTACTGTTTATCATTAGTCAGTCTGTGTTCATTGATCGACCGACTAGTTGATGAACTAGTCGGTCAACTTTCCTTCTTGGACCGACTAGTTGAGCTTTACTGTACATGCCAATTTTCTCCTAACTTACTGTTTATCATTAGTCGGTCTATGCACATTTGGCGACCGACTAGTTGATGAACTAGTCGATCAACATTTTTTCTTGGACCGACTAAATCAATTTGTGCTCAGACTTCAGTTTTATCTCTTAGTCGGTCTCAGTTAAGTAACCGACCGACTAGTTATGAAACTAGTCGGTCAGCTACTCTTCTTGGACCGACTAGTTCCTTTTGTCTGTGCTTCAACCTTTTGGTTGTTCTTCCATTAGTCGGTCTACGTTAAATGACCGACCGACTAGTTGATGAACTAGTCGGTCGGTGGTTGTTCTTTGACCGACTAGTTGAGTTCAGAAAAGAGCCGTTGGAGCATTTAATGACTCGAATTTCTTTCTCTCTCTCCTCTATCCTATAAATACTTGATGGGCTGCATTCATTGCAGTCAAGGCTGATATTATTGCAAGTTTAGAGATCAAGAGAAATCATTCCAAGCTCATTCAAAGCTCTTTCATTCCATTCAATAATCTCTCATCACTCTTACTTCCAAAGAGAGATTCATTGAGTGTGAAGCCTTCCAAGCCAAGTGCTTGATCCTAGGTCACCAACAACCCCATAGCTCTCCATCGCTGATCTACATCTTGGAGCTAGGGTTTGGTGCCACTTCTTCTTCCTCAAAATCATCTTTGCCCTAATTCGTAAGCATTACTCAAGGCATAGGTATTTTGTCGGTAAGAAGTTTCTATTTCATTTACTTTCATATTGTAAGTTTCACTCTCGGTTGTGAGAGTATGTTTGTGATCCCGGGTTGTGGGAGTCACAAATTACTTTGTGTATGATTTGACTTGTGAAGGTTTTTCACAAGTATTTCATAGTGGAAATCTTGAGTTAGGGTTTCTAACTCAAGTATCCGGAGGGAATCCGGGTGGTTGGGACGTATGATCACCTGGAACAAGTCGGGGAGACTTGGGTGGATCCGAACCCAGTAATATCGTTGTTTGCGATTGTTTCTTTGTTGTCTAACATTTACTTTTTCGCATTGTTTTGTAGAGTTTGCAAGTAATTAGGATTTAGCCTCTTAATTATTTTAAAGTACTATTCACCCCCCCTCTAGTACTTGTGCAGTAGCTTAGCAGGGCATTACACTTCAGTCCTATCTGGTATAACTAGGACTGGGGTAAATGCCAGCCTTGTTCCCAATATCTCAAAAACCTGCTCGCAAGGGTCTGACTAAATAAACTCGACGTCCTTCCTCGTCAATTGAGTCATGGGCTCGACTACCCTCGTGAATTCCTCGATCAATCGACGGTGATAACTTGACAATCCTAGAAACTCCTGATGTCCAATGTCGACCAATAGGGGTAGGTCAGTTATTGACCGAATGCAGCCTTCTCTGGACTGACAAAGATATCGTCGCCCGCCACCACGTGTCCAAGGAATGCGATACAGCCTGGCCAGAGTTTGCACTAGCTGTACTTGGCATACCAATGATAACGGTGAAGGGTCTCTAAGATGCTCCTCCTTACTCTTCGAATAGACTTAATATTATTTATTGCTATCACTACGGATTTAACCAGAAAATTGTAGAATATGACATTCATGCAATTCACGGACACGTAGGGGCGTTGGTCACACTGAACGGTATGACAACGAACTCGCAGTGCCCATACTTGCTCTAGGAATCTGTCTCGTAGATATCTTCATTCTCGACTTCACTTGATGGTATACGCTCCTGAGGTCCAACTTCTAGAAACTCCTAATCCACCTGGTTGATCGAAGATATCATCGATGCTAGGTAACCGGTACTTATTCCTCATAGTGGCCTTGTCTGGATCCCGATAATCCACTCACATTCTTCTCGATCCGTCCTTCTCCTTGATCATCAGGACATGTGCACCCCGGGAATGGATGAATCGTCTCTCTAATAGACCGTCCAATTGCTTACGTCTCTCTTCCAATTCCACAGGAGTCATGCGATAAGGCGCCTTCGAGATCGATCGAATATTTAACACAAGTTTGATGCTGAATTACAACGCTCGATCAGGCGAAAATCCCAAACATATTCTCCGAAAATACGTCTTTGAAGTCTCGAACCACTGTATGCTTCTCCGGTTCGACTTGCATAGAAGCGACGGTTACTACGTTCTGCTGGATCCAGAATTGATAGATTCGAGCGAATGACTAATTGAAACTCTAAAATCTAGTATGGTCCGAGCTGGGTGAGAAACCACTAAGGTGACGCCTAGGACGATAATACTAATTCTTAGCAAAAGTGTCTAACTAGCAAGCACGTGCGTCTAATTAAATCTTCCTACAATCTTGGTCTAATGGGTTTCCCTATCATGCTGAGACAATATACTCGGGCACACTTCGTGTACGAGATAATTCTAGATGTTTGGATAATGGTAGTAATTCTATTGTTCTGAGTTTTGCAAACACGCGATCTGTATGGGCCACCACTAAAACCTGTAACGCCCCACTTCCCAAAATACAACGAAAACAAGAACATTACGAAGTCCGCATGAACTGGAAAGGTGAAGCTCGAGTTCAATGAGCGTCTGTGATAACAACAACATGGCAGGTCTTTGCATGCATTTTAGAACAATAAGAAACATTTATATAAATAAATCCACATCCAAAAAAAGTCCATACACGAAAAAAAAGCAAAAGCCACAGCTGGGCCAAAGTAACTACAGAGTAAACGTACACTAAGCAAAATACTAAAAGTAAAACTAAAGGAAGGCAGCAACGAGGTAGGTCTCTAGTCCTCCGTAGGGAAAGACTCTGCGTCAATGGTGAACTCCTGGCTCTCTAAGTCAGGCGTCTCAGAGGGATCCTCCTGGTACTCTAGCTCGGGATCTGACGTACATCCCAAAACATGAATGTCTGTCAGCAAGGGTCTGCAAGTAGAGGTCAAAAACCCAAGGCAAGGTGTACAAAATAATTTGAATTATGAAGCATTAATAGTTTTACACGAGATGTCAGCAACAACATTAAGCATGGCAGTTCTAAGTGAAGTAAAGTAAAGTATTCTAACATGGCAGTTCTAAAAATAGTTTAAGAAGTAAAATAATGAGCATGGCATTTCTTTTGATTTATTAACATGGAAAATTTAACTGAGACAAAATTAGTAAATACAAGTTCTGTGTCAGTGTTTCCTATCTGTCTTAGGGTTCACGCCTTTAAGTCGTGATGAGAGTATCGTTCTTCTCACGGGGGGTTTACCGTGATTGACGTTACCCCACCGCATGCGGGTGGTGCTCTTGAAGAGATAATCCCTTCATACGCTTAGTGGCTGATCAATCCTAACCCCACCCTAAATTTGTACTGGAACACAAGCCAGGCTAGTTGACTCACACGACATCACGAAGTCACGATTTCGCCTTTGAGGCGCATGATTTCACGATGTCACTCATTAGTTAACCATTCCAAAAATGACCAAGCAAGACATGCACCAATTTAACAATGTCATCATTTCTTTTTATACAATATTTTCAATGATTGAAAAGGGTGTTGAACAATATTTACAATAATTTAAAAGAATGTTGAACATGTGGATTTAATGAACATGTTACAGATAATGATTTGCATTGCCAATATTTAAAACTAAAACATATCAAGTTATATGTCGATGCATCACATTTTAAGGCTAGAATATCATGGTATTATTTACATGCGTTATTTCACGTGCAGATTTCGAGTTATACAGATTTAAATGAAAATGACTATAAGAGCATCCAACTTCAAAAATTCACAATAAATTGTACACTTGCCTGATTTCAACGTTCTTGGTGTCGTTGGGTTCGTCTCGATGAGTACTATGCTACAGTGAGATTGGTTCGCTGGTTTGATTAAACACACATTCAGATCAGGTCCTTTTCAATCATAATGAACGTTAAAATAAGTCCTACGACATCTAATAATATGATTTTATTAAATTTTCTACATTACGGTGTGGGTTGATAGATTTACTAACTGTTTACACAGCGAAAGGGGCATCGACGACGCGGTGAGGGGTAGCGACAGCTCTGAATGGTATCTACGGCGTCTATGGACTGAGTACTCATAGTAGCGGCGAGGGAATCTGCAGGCGGGCTAAGGGGCGACAGATCTGGTCGAGGAGGGTTGCAGCACCTGGAGCAGAGGGCAGTGGCAGGTCTTAGTGGTCGGAGAAAGGCCTGGCGGCCACTGGAGATTGATGCGGCAGTTCAGGAGGGCTGTCGGCGCCGGTTTTGGTCAAAGGAGAGTCTGCAGCGGGGTTGGCAGCATGCGGTGGCCGGCAGTAGGGCCTGGGCGTGGACGTGGAAGAGGCCGGAGGTGGGTTGCAGCCTGGGAAGGTGGCAGGCCGTGTGGGAGGCTGGGGTCTGAGCGAGAGAGCATAGGCAAGGGGGAGAAGCTGACATCATGTCGGGCATGAACGGGGAGGAGGCAGCAACCGGAGAAGGGGCAGCGGCAGCTTCGGGCTGGCGGGGCCTGCTGCCGGCGACAGGGCAGTGTTGGGGCACTGGTGGCGAGAAAGGGAGGTGATTCGGGTCGCCGGAGTTTAGGCGGGGGCTGGTCGATGGATCTGGAGCGTCGTGAAGGTGCCAGGCGGCAGGTTGGTGGCTGGCGTGGGTTGGGGCTTCAAGAGGGCAGCCGGCAGTCAAGAGGTGGGTGGCGGCAGTGGGGAAGCCTGGGCATGGACAGGAGACTCTGGTGAAAGTTGAAGTCTGTGCATGGGTGGTCGGCCTGCAACAAGGGGGAGAAGCTCCTCGCATGGGAGGATGTGGAGGCCGGAGGACGTCGGACATTTGAAGATGATGGGCGCGACTGGGTAGATGGTCGGGCATGGGTAATGGCCGATGGAAAGTCGAAAGGAGGAGCTGTGTTTCTCGCTGGGAAGGAGAAGAAACCCAGGGCTATTGGGTTTTGTAAGGGGAGAGGACGGCTTAAAGACTAGGTTTAATTCGTTGGGTTTTAAAAAGAGAGGAGAGGGCATGTGAGTTGGCCCCGACTGTCTCTAGGGTTAGCCTTGGAAGGGGTTGATAGCTTAGGAGTTATGAAGGCTGGGTACTTATGTGAGCTAGGGTCCTAGCATGCTGTTGAGTTTGAAAATGTACGAGTGCCGGGGTCACGTGAGTAGGGGTTTACCCTGGGTACTTGTTTATGTTGGGTTTCCAAAATACTAGTTTGGGTGTCAAGTTATAATAGGAAGTTTTCTAAATAAAGATTTGTTTTTAATAGAGTTAATTAGGGGAAAATTAAAGCTAAAATAAATAAGGGAAATTTTGAAAATGAAAACATTAATAGGGGAGCAATCATGGTGTTAATAATACCAAATCAGTTATAAGTTTTAATAGGATTTAATTAGGAAGGTTTTTTGAAAATATTTGCATTTAAAAGTTTGAATTTTGGAATTTAGATTAATTGTAATTAAGGAGGGATTTCATTATTAATTAGGAGGAAATTAAGGCCAAAGTAAAATTGAAAAGCTTAAAAAGAAAACAATAATTGAGGACGAAATCATGGGATTTAATACTGTTTTAGTATGAGTAAAATCCTCTCTTGCAAATAAGGAAACAGATTTGAAATTTGAATTTAAATTTGGAAACGAATATTTTAAAAAAATTTAATTAAAAATAATTATGGCTTACTTATGTGTCCTTATTTTGCATCATTTTCATATCATATTTCCATCACATTGCATATCATCTCCGCGTCCAAATCCCACATTTTACTGCGATTTGGGTATTTCTGACGATATTTTGAGTTTCGTAGTATATTTTGAGTTTTTAGGGATTTTGGAGCGATTTGGACCCCCCGCCTGGGTATGGACACATTCGACTTGCCCATGAGCCCGTTGGCAGGGCTCTGGAGGAGTTCGCCGCATTCTCGAAGCTGTTGGAGGAGAGAAGGAGGAGAAGAAGGAGAAAGAGAGCAGACAGAGAGAGAGAGAGAGGCAGCAGCTGCAGTAGCATTTTCCCAAAAAATGCTCAGCCCGAGCAGCTGCAGCTCGGGCCGAGCCATGACATGCTGAAGAGCAGATACGGCAGACTCGGGCCGAGCAGCTCATCTGCTCGGCCAGACAGCACGCCCCGAGTAGCCCCCGAGTACACCCCGAGCAGCCGACCGAGGCATCCATCCTGACCTCGAGCAGCATGCGACACGGTCCAAAGCACTGCCCGAGCAGCTCTGACTCGGGCCGAGTCACATACGTGGCATTTTTGGAAGTTTTGTTGAACGCGCGATATGCGCGATTTTACGTAGCTGAAGCTCGCGACTGCGGGCTCAACCAGAGGGGGGCTTATTCTTAGTTTTGTTGAGGGATTTTTAGGGGAGCGCTAGGGCGAATTTTTGTAGGAATATTTTTGGCTTAATTTTGTAGCAAACTCTGGATCGTTAATTGAAGATTATTGCTTTCTGCTTTCTCTGGATTTGTTCTTCGTTCATTCTCGCTGTAAGTAATTTTTAGCCCTAATTTCTTTTGTTGCAAGAAATGTTTCCCTATGCAAATTCAATATTTTCGTGTGTTCCGATCACCATGAGTGAGTAGATCCTCTATAGGGCCAATGGGTGAACCCTAGGATTTTAAGGGAAAATGTAGATCTGGATCCGTACATCGAATTGGGGATCTATGGTTGTATTTCGGTAGATCCTACCGAATCTGTAGTTAACCCGTACTGAGATCATGCCCACGGTCTGTGGAATTGATGTTCTTAAGGGGTATCTAGGGATTCGAATAGGGAAATCGGCGGATCCAATCAAGGCACGTGACCATGCCCGGCTCGCTCCTTGAGGGGATCCATCGACGAACTAAATCGCTACGTCGATGGCTACCGCCATTGCATCGACGAGAGCCACCGAAATACCCCGCAATTCTAACCCATGAGAGTGGTACGAATTGAGGGTTTAATTCCCTAGCCCTAATGCGATATGAGGAACCTATCCAACATCAACCCCAACGATCCTAGCGGCGATCCCTAAAGCCCTAGTTCCTTTTATTATATTACACAACAACAATCATCAACCCAAACCTTTCCCTCCGATCGCTACGGCACTTCTAGATTTAGAAATAGATTGAGATTACCACGGACACTATCACCGTCCCTGTGGGATTCGACTATCTTATATACTATAACTCGACACCGTCCGCTTGCGGATTGAACCCGTAGTCGTAGCCTAGGATCCATATCACGTCTGGCGACCGTGACACCACCAGGTGGATCCTAGGTGTAGATTGCGGGCGCGTCAAGTTTTTGGCGACGTTGCCGAGGGCTGCAATAGTAATCTTATCTCAGTTGATTTTTATATTGAGAAGTTTGCTAGCATTCTTATCATCTCTTACCTACCATCATTTTTATTCTCTTTATTATTTCGGTGCTACTGACGGTATTTTTCTGAGCTTTGTTGGTGCATGAACACCCGTCATAAGAGAGCTTCCAGAGAATTATTGTTCGATCCTGAGATCAAAAAGACAGCCCGTGCTTTAAGAGCCTCCAGCAGAAGCTCATCCCCATTAGCTTAGATGGGAGAGAATCCTCCTCCTCCTCAATGCACCGGGTCCATCAGGGACCGCATGAATCCGACCTTTGGGAATAATTCCTCGGTTCTTAGACCGCAGCTGACAGCAGCAACCTTCAAACTTAAGACGGGGTTAATCAATCTTATGCAGCAGGACCCCTTCCATGGGCATCCTCATGAGAACCTCAACCATCACATCGACTCCTTCTTGGCCAAGTGCGATACATTCAAGGCGAAGGATGTCAGTGATGATGCAGTGAAGTTGCAGCTATTCCCGTTCACCTTGAGGGACAAGGCCTCCTACTGGCTCCGAGCTCACCCTCCCAACAACTTCACTACCTGGGAGAAGCTCGCGATCGCATTCGTGGATAAGTTTTATCCACCATCGAAGACGATCCGAATCCAAGGGGCCATATCCAATTTCAAGCAGCTCTCCCAGGAGTCGCTTTACGAGGCTTGGGAGAGGTTTAAAGACCTCCGACATCAGTGCCCCCACCATGGGATCGAGCCTTGGGATTTAGTGCAGAGCTTCTACAACAGGCTCCAACTTAGCACTAAAATGATCATTGATGCTGCAGTGCAGAGCGCCTTATTGGATAAGTCTCCTGAGGAGGCTATTAATCTTCTGGAGCACATGGTTGCCAACACCCAGCAGTGAAGTGATGAGAGGACTGTGATCACCCGGACCCCTGAGGTCAAGGCCGCTAGTCACCTGGACTCCCACATAGAGAACATGTGCAAGCAGGTGGCCCATATTGAGCAATGCCTGGACTCCCTTCCAGCAGCACCCAACACCTCCTACCATCCTGCTGAGGAGTACGTAGATCTAGGGTATATCCCCGCTGAGGGTCATTATGAGGGTGCTGAGACACCCGAATCTGTTCAGTACGTCCAGGGAGAAGGACGGAACCAGTGGCAGCATCCTGCTACTAGGAATCACCCAGGTTTCTCATATGGAAATCCAAGCGGAGGGCTGCAACCTCTGTAGTTTCAGAGATCGCCTCCTCCTCCTCAGCAGTAGCAGCAGAACCAGCAGCAGGGCGGCTTTAGGCCAGCTGGGCCCTATAGGCCGCCGGGATATCAGTATAACATGCCACCTCAGAAAAATTTTGCGCCGTCTCCTCCAAAGTCCAATCTCGAATCTACATTGGAGACCTTTATGAGCGGCCATGTTCGGTTCAATCAAGATACATCGAACCAGTTCAAGAGCATCAATTCTTCACTCGATGAACTGAGGGGACAGATATCGCAATTACTGAAGAACCAGGGGAGATTACCCTCCCAGCCAGAGACCAACCCTAGAGCTCAAGCAAACGCCGTGGTTTTAATGACCACACGAGGAGGACGGGCCACTGACCCCATTATGGTTCTGGTGTTAAATAAGGAGAAGGCTCCCACTGAAGAAGATGCTGATGACAGTACCAGAGTTGAGGCCACTGAAAGGCCTATCGCCATTGAAGAGAAGACGGATACACCTCCCGTCATGCCTGCTATTATTCCTCCACCTGCTGATGCATCCAAGGGCAAACCTTCCAGGCATCCTCCTCCGTATCCTTAGAGGCTCACCCAAGCCAAGTTGGAGAAAAAGTACTCCAAGTTTATGGAGTTACTGAAGGGGATTCAGCTGAATATCCCATTCATTGATGCCATCATCGAGATCCCGGCTTATGCTAAATTTCTAAAGGATCTCATCACGGGGAAGCGAAGGCAGGAAGAAATCAAGTTGTTGGAGGATTCCACCTCCATTATCAAGAACCATCTCCCTGGAAAGCTGCCAGATCCGGGGAGCTTCACCGTGCCCTGCTCCATCGAAGGAATGCCAATCAGCAGAGCGTTAATTGATCTGGGGGCTAGCATCAGCCTGATGCCCCTTTCTATCTTCAGAAGACTCCAGACAGGAAGCGAGCTGGAACCTACTAGCATGTCAATCCAGCTCGATGATCACTCTATCACCTACCCGGTAGGGATAGCGAGTGGTGTCATCCTTCAGACACCTCCCGGACTATGCGTCCCAGTTGATTTTGTCATTGTGGACATGCCGAAGGGAGGAAGCTCTCAGCTAATACTCAGTCGCCCCTTCATGGCGACGGCTGGGGTGCTTATTAGACGTCCGAGAAGGAACCCGCTCCCTCAATGTAGGAAATATTGAAGCTGAGTTCCGGCTGCAAAAGCCGATGAAGGAGCGTGCCCACAAGGAAGGAGCTAGTTACCTGGAGCTTCTGGAGGAGGAAGTGATTGAAGACTTTTCTGCTGAAGGGGTCATGAAGGACCCGGTCAAAGCAAGCATTGACGACGACGGCGACCCGACATACAACAAAGCGGTCGCTGCCTACATCTAAGTGTTAGATGAGAAGTTTCAACACCGTCAGACAAATCATCTAGCATCGGAGGTCACATCTTTCATAGAGGAGAGTGTTGGAGTAAGCAGAAGTCAAACACCACCGAATTGCACCACCCCAGAGGATGACGTGTGACCATCGCGCACGCCAAACGAGAATTGATATATCACGGGGAGTCGAGCTCATGACTGAAAACGAGCACTTATTGGGAGGCAACCCAATTCCGTAGTTTTTGAAATTTCTTTCTCATTTTCTTATTTTCCTATTTTTATTTCGTGTTTTTAGGAAAAATCGCAAAAATTATAAAATTTTGACGAGTTTGTGTTTCGTGTAGGATGGAACATCGGGGGCATGCGCATTGACATTATAAACGGAAGAAAGCTGGAGGAAGATAACGAAGTTGAATATTTGAGAAGGAAACGAAATATAGGAAACTTGGCCCGAGCAGCTCAGCTGCTCGGTCGAGTCGAGCAGACACGGAGACGTAAGCTCGGCCCGAGCGGCATCCTACTCGGTCAAGCTGTACATGCTGAAGAATTTGGCGAAAAATGTCACTCTGCCAACCCGGACAGAGCATATTGACTCGGCCCGAGTAGGATATGACTCGCCCTGAGCACAGACCTGCTCGGTCGAGTACTACATGGAGCCCAAGTTGGAGCAAAAACGTCACTCTGTTGACCCGGGCGGAGAATTATTGGCTCGGCCCGAGCACAAACAACTCGGAGGGAGAATTTCGTTTAAAATTTCTACGTTAACCCGAGCCAAGCAGTATATATACTCGGCCCGAGTTTTGTCATTTTATTTAAAATTTCTCTTCACTTCGGCTCGAGCCGAGCTGTACATCGACTCGGCCCGAGTCGAATCGGGTTTTCAGCCCGCTTCTCTTAATCCCGCTGTAAAAAATCTTTTCACTCGAAAATTTTACCCCCTCCCGAAAATCCCCCCCCCCCCCCCCCCCGAGTCTCTCCCCTAACACGACTCTTTCGCCCTAACCCATGTCACCCGTCTTCGCCGCTCCGTCGTCGGCTCCACCGCCTTCGCCACCGCTTGCCAGTAAACACCACCCCCCTCTCTTTCCCCCTTCCCCCATCTTTACCACCCCACCTCCCCTTCCCCCCAGGCCGTCCTACCCTACGGCCGCCGCCTTCGACGGCAGCACCGTCGTCGACGACGCCCCCCCAATCAGACCCCCCCTCTCCCCCTCCCCCACCTGTTATCGCCCCCCCATCGACCAAACCCCCCTCTCTCCCATCACAATTTTTGTGTCGTCGACGGCATCGCCGCCGTCGACGGTGCCTCCATCTGCTCCCTCCCCAACTCTGCCCCGAAACCCCCTCTGTCCCATTCGCCACCATCCCATCCCCCGCCGCAAAACCAAAAACCCCGACGGTGATCCCCCCCGTTCTTCCCCCCCAAGCCATGCCCTAAGGGCACGGCTCGTTCTGCGCCACGCCCCGATTCGATCGACTTGGCCCTCCATATCTGCCCCGAGTCGATCGACTCAGTCAGCAATCCACCCCAAGCCCCCATCACCTTAGTGCACAACTCGGGCCGAGCAGTACCCTGCTCGCCCCGAGTCACAGTTACTTATAAATTTTCCCATTTCTATTCAATATTCTGACGTTTCGATGGTTTCATTTGGCAGGCACTCTGTTCTTACAGCAGTAGCAGTTGCGTGGATCAGCTTGGTGGATCTTTCACGCGTCCGCATCACCCGCACACTCGGTTTGAATTTCTTAACAACAAGGATACATCTTTGAAGAGCTTGGGGATAATCCGAACCACCAGAAACCACTATACCAAAACAAAACGCCATCTTTTTCAAGTCGGTAAACTCGCCCCCCCCCCCCCCCCCTTTACTTATTTTTTTATTATTTTCCTCCTCCTACACAAGGCCTCCACGCCGTGCTAGACCTACGAACCCCAGCACCTCAAACCCTAGGCCTACGCGGCGCACGCTCCCCCACCCGAGCCACCACCACCGCAAATTCATCCACCGCCACCCTTGCACCACCTTCCCCCCCACGCCCCTCCGGCCCCCTTTACATAGGAGACACAGAATTTGAAATTACATTTCGTGACTATGATCAAGCAGACCGCTTTGGCACCATGGTCCTTCTAGCAGGATATTATGGTGGTGCGGTAACTCAAGAGGTGGTCGATCGTGACCTGCCTTTCCTTCAGAGCCTCATGTGTCACATGCGTACCGACCCCCTGCACAAGTTCCGACCATCCCTGCCACCACCCACCGCCCCGGGTCCATAGCAGAGGGACCCATCACCACCCCCAGAGGGTGGTGCCTCTGCTTGATATAGTCTTATCCAGTTTTGTCCTCCCCCCATTTATTTGTGCCCATCTGTCTCTTCGGGGCCCTGCTTTACCACAGCTTGGGGGAGGATACGTACACATGCATTTGCATTGCATCATATCACATTTTTATTTTATTTTTATTTCCATTTTTCTGTCTCTTTTATTTGTATAGTTTTTAATTTTTTATTATCCCAACCGCCCCACCCCTCAGCATCATCTCCCTCTCACGAGCGATTTCTTAGCAGTGAGGACACTGCTACGTCTAGCTTGGGGGATGAGCGCTGTCGCTTTATTTTTATTTTTATTTTTATTTTCGCATTTCCTCCCTTATTTTCAGTTTTTATTTCACTTTTTCACCACTTTACTGCCCCATTTTATTTTTCTCATTTTGCATCATATCTTCTGTTTTTCCTCATGCATGCATCCTCTTTTTATCTATTTCCACTTTTTCTCTTTTTCTCCTTATTTCCGATGAGGATGGTCTGGATGATGATATCTCTATAGGCTTTATTAGTTTTTAGCGATGCTTATCCCTTTGGCATGCTATTAGGATTAATTTCAGCTTTTTCGTCTATATGCATGTATTTCTTTTGATGATCTGTCTGATTTAATACCTGATATGAATTGAAGTCAATTGCATGAATTAGTATCTAGTATGACTTATGTTGGGAAACGAACCCAGGTTCACGCATCACTGAACACTTGGAGCACCTGTTTTTATTACCTTATTCACTTCTGTTTGCATGCCTGTTGACATTGTGATTATTACTGCATGCTATTTTCAGTGTTCATTTAGAGAAGTGAAATACACATGCTATATAAGAGTTTAGTTAGAGTTTTTATTTTATCGAACTGATGTGCACCCTCTTATGAGTGAACCGAGTGTCCCATTATCTTCCTTCTCCACATATCTACTTTTTCTCTACATATCAGTTGGTTACACCCCTATCGCTACTTTACCGCACCTCCCTTCCTACGTATAAAAATAAAAAGTATAGCTTATTTCTCTGAAAAAAAGAAAAGAAAAGAAAAGAAAAGAAAAAATGAATAAATACCGTCGTGTGCTATTTCATTAAGAAGCTATATCTCTTTCTGGGAAGAAAAATTAAATTCTATATCATTTTCATTGATGTGACGCCTCAAGCTAAGCTTGGGGGGGTAAACCGACTGATTATATGAGTGAGCTTGACATTAGAGTGGAGACGGTGCACGTCGGGGAGATTTAATAAAACCCAAACTTTACGAATTACTTTAGTTTTGGGGATTTTTCACGTATCAATTTGAATATATGAATGGCATGATCTTTCTATTCTCTATTGCATGATGCGTGAATCTTTTGTGCTCCTTGGGTATCTTTGATTGAAAGGGCGTTGTCAACTATTTTATACTAGACTCTAGGGATTGCATGAGATTGATAGGATTTGATGGTGTTATTTCGGTAGATCCCTATTCTTTGCCAGCATTACATGACATATGATATATAAATCTTGAAATTACCAATAGCATGCATGTTTAGCACTCAGAGCATCGTGATGGACTTTTTAGGCTTGAGATCTGACCGATCATCCTTAGCACTTCTCTCTTACTTCTCTATTTTTGTTTTTGTTTTTTTGTTTTTGTTTTCTTATTTTCATTTTGTTTTCCTCCCGGCGTACCGATTATTCGTCTTCCTCGAGGACGAGTAAGAGGTAACTTGGGGGATTTTGATGTGTCCATATTTTGCATCATTTTCATATCATATTTCCATCGCATTGCATATCATTTTTGCGTCCAAATCCCACATTTTACTGCGATTTTGGTATTTCTAACGATATTTTGAGTTTCATAGTATATTTTGAGTTTTTAGGGATTTTGGAGCGATTTGGACCCCCCGCCTGGGTATGGACACATCCGACTTGCCCATGAGCCCGTTGGCGGGGCTCTGGAGGAGTTCGCCGCAATCTCGAAGCCGTTGGAGGAGAGAGGGAGGAGAAGAAGGATAAAGAGAGCAGACAGAGAGAGAGAGAGGCAGCAGCTGCAGCAGCATTTTCCCAGAAAATGCTCGGCCCGAGCAGCTGCAGCTCGGGCTGAGCCATGACATGCTGAAGAGCAGATACGGCAGACTCGGGCCGAGCAGCTCATCTGCTCGGCCAGACAGCACGCCCCGAGTAGCCCCCGAGTACACCCCGAGCAGCCGACCGAGGCATCCATCCTGACCTCGAGCAGCATGCGACACGGTCCGAAGCACTGCCCGAGCAGCTCCGACTCGGGCTGAGTCACATATGGGGCATTTTTGGAAGTTTTGTTGAACGTGTGATATGCGCGATTTTGCGTAGCTGAAGCTCGCGACTGCGGGCTCAGCCAGAGGGGGGCTTATTCTTTGTTTTGTTGAGGGATTTTTAGGGGAGCGCTAGGTCGAATTTTTGTAGGAATTTTTTTGGCTTAATTTTGTAGCAAACTCTGGATCGTTAATTGAAGATTATTGCTTTCTGCTTTCTCTGGATTTGTTCTTCGTTCACCTCGCTGTAAGTAATTTTTAGCCCTAATTTCTTTTGTTGCAAGAAATGTTTTCCTATGCGAATTCAATATTTTCGTGTGTTCTGATCACCATGAGTGAGTAGATCCTCTATAGGGCTGATGGGTGAACCCTAGGATTTTAGGGGAAAATGTAGATCTGGATCCGTACATCGAATTCGGGATCTAGGGTTGTATTTCGGTAGATCCTACCGAATCCGTAGATAACCCGTACTGAGATCATGTCCACGGTCTGTGGAATTGATGTTCTTAAGGGGTATCTAGGGATTCGAATAGGGAAATTTGTGGATCCAATCAAGGCACGTGACCATGCCCAGCTCATGCCTTGAGGGGATCCATCGATGAACTATATCGCTACGTCAATGGCTACCGCCATTGCATCGATGAGAGCCACCGAAATACCCCACAATTCTAACCCACGAGAGTGGTACGAATTGGGGGATTAATTCCCTAGCCCTAATACGATGTGAGGAACCTATCCAACATCAACCCCAACGATCCTAGCGGCGATCCCTAAAGCCCTAGTTCCTTTTATTATATACACAACAACAATCATCAACCCACACCTTTCCCTCCAATCGCTACGTCACTTCTAGATTTAGAAATAGACTGAGATTACCACGGACACTATCACCGTCCCTGTGGGATTCGACTATCTTATATACTATATCTCGACACCGTCCGCTTGCGGATTGAATCTGTAGTCGTAGCCTAGGAGCCATATCACGCCTGGCGACGGTGACACCGCCAGGTGGATCCTAGGTGTAGATTGCGGGCGCGTCACTTACGTGTATAGGTTTAGTAGTTAATACGAGTACGTAAAATAAATACGCCTATCTTAATACGAAATACAGATCCGCCTATTAATTACGAATACAGAGTATACGTACGACAAGATGGGGCACGGATAAAACGTATTATTAAAAACTGGTCGTTACATTGGATGTATGGGAATTAATTATGTCGTAAAGAGTTTGCAATATAAGTCTAAAATATTTTGCATTTGGGATAAATGATCCTGAGTGCAAGTAAGAGATGTTGAGGGATGTATGACCTCAGTTCATTTGTATTTGATGCAAATGGATTTTAACATTAAAGATATGAATTATTGCGTATGATGCAATAGAAAATAAAATATATATATTGTAAACTATTTGCAAATATATTTTATAAAGGCATAGAAACGAAGAGAATTTTTTCACGAAAGTCGCGGAGAAAACCACGCTCAATTCGGAGTCCAAACGGGTCCAGAAAACCTATTTAAAAGGCTTTTTAAATAGGAGAAGAACAAATTCGCAATATGGCCTTTTTAGGCCAAAACCCAACCCCACAATAGGGCTAGGGGCACCAGCCCAAACTGGGCTGGGTGCCCAGGCCCGTTTTGGGCATGGGTGCCCACCCCAGTGGGCGGGGCCCGCCAGCCCAAAATGGGCGGGTCAGGCCCGCCCGTGCGGGCGGGCGCCCAGCCTGCATGCGGGCTGGCGCCCGTGGTTGCCCAGATCTTGCGGGTAGGGCCTGCCAGTGGGCCCCACCTGCTAGGTTTTTGTTCTTTTTTTCTGACGACAGGAATTGTGAACGAAAATCAGATTTTGTTCATCTTTGAGACTACGTTTGAGGGGTCAAACGAAGTTGGATTTGAGCCCCATTTGTTTCTTTGCATTCACCGTTCAGTGCTCTTTGATTTGATAGGTTGTATCAATTACGAAGCTCAATGGTGATGGAGGAACAATTCGCTAAAGGTGGCCTTTGTGAAAAGCAAACTTTTTAGTTAATTTTCCCACTGCATATCTTTAGTCCCACGTCAGATATGATGAGAAGGGGAGGGGTCGGTCGCCTATATAAATAGGGGCCAATACTCTCCTTGGATTTTTACACCAAGTCTCCAAATCTGAGAAGCTCTCAAAAGTTTGTAGCATGCTCGGATTAAGACTTAAAATTAATTATTCCCTCTCTCCCAAAATTCTTCCTTGCTCCTGATCGGGCTCTAGCAAAGCCACGAATGGGCTCGGATTCGATCCTGAGTCTTGGCGAAGGATCTACTCAAGGTGAAACTTTCTTTGGCGCGTGGTTGGCTCAGCGACAAAGGTGTTGATAGACTCGAAGCGCGGTGCGGTTCGGGAAGCAGTTCAGCTCGAGAGAGGAGTGGCTCGGGACGCGGTTCGGTTTGTCGGTGCAAGCAAAGTTCCGAGTTTGTAGTTTAATTAAACATTTCATTTATTATATTGCTATAGCTTAGATCTATCTTGGGGTGGTCAGATCCACCTCAAGATAGTAGAGATCCTGGCTAGGGTCTTGAAATCCTTAGGGCTTGCTCGTTAAATAGTTTAATGTTTTCCACCGCTTGCTTTTCCTTTTGCCTCTATAGCCCGTCCGACGTATGGCGGGCATAGAAATGTGCCCTAAGGATCACTCAAAACCCATCATTGGTATCAGAACTTTAGGTCTACTTCTGATCTAAGGGCTGCAATATTTATAAATGCAAGTATACTTTTTTAAATACATATAAGATTTGTTTTTAACTTTATGTGATAATTGTTAAAAATGGAACAAACAAGATTTTAGATGCTGTAAATTTTATGTGATAAAATTTTTTGGTAAGCTAATTTTAATTTGATAATTTTTAACATATGTTCTTGATAATTTTTGAACGTGAAGCTATAAATTTTATTAGATAAAATTTTGTATGTTTTGAATTATGAGTAAAATTTATATGATATATTTTAAAGTTGCATGTTATGTTTGATTGAAACATAAAATAATTATGTGATAATTATTGATTACTGCCGACACTTAACTTCATATGATTTAATTAAGTTGTTGGTTCTAATGGTTATGTTATTCTTGTTCCTTATTTGATAACATAAGAAAACCCTTTTAGGTTAGCCATTAAAAGCCAGCTAATTGTTATGAGATAATTTTAGATTACTTTATTATGATTTAAAATTTTTTTAAATGCCTAATATATTATTAGGATATCACCTTAAATATCATTCCTAATAGTTGATAAGGACTTAATAAAAGTTATTAACCAATCCTAATAATTTTGAATTTTAGAATTCAACTAGTTAATAGGATTAACTAGTTTTAATGAAGCCATTAATAATCATACGGGACACATATGAATAATAAGTTTCCTTCAATGGACCATGATCCGGTCAATGTGCTTGGCTTAGTTTGTTGGATCACCCTGGCTAGGCTGGGGATAAGTGATCCTGGCTTTGTCAATTCCCTGGCCGTGTTCTACTGGACCGCAAGGATGCGAATTATGATTATGATGACATCGTCGATTATATTTAAGTCAATTACGTTAAAAATCTTTTTCAAGATTAGTCGTAGCCCTCCTTATTTTAGAGGTTGGCAACTGTAGGTTCCTTGTTATAGTTGTTAAGCACACTTAATCTGTGACATAGACACTTTATGGAAACTAACTTCTTAATACATGAAATGTAGTCTAGACTTGACCCAAACCGTTGTGTCGTGAATACACCGAGCACCGACGTAAGTTAAGCTAGACACGAAAACAAGGGTCCGACTAGACTAGTCATTGTGATTTGGATGAGCACACTCATGATCATAAGTGGCTAGGGGTAAAAACCAATAAGAGAATCATATATGATATGATTGATGTAGAGTCATCTACCAATCACAGAGTCAAGCAATTTGTTGAGCACACTCAAGGTTGTGAGGCTCAGGATTGTTGGATCTCTTTCCAATTAATTTAATTTAATTTAATTTAATCGTTCATTATTATGGCTTAAAATGATCACTAAAACAGTGGGAGGATATAGTTAGATAAAAGACATTCTATCTATATTTAAATTGAACATATGTTAAACTAGGATAGTTCTATGTTTGCCGATGGAATCAAAAACATAATATTCTAAGAGAATAAGTTAACTGGTCCAAATAGTTGGTTTATGGAATATCAACTCAAATTCTAATTGATAGACTAAACTATGATCTCATTGACATTAAAATGACATTCTTAAGCACATGCTTAAGAACAATGATTTCCTTAAGCTCTAGGTCCAACAAAATAAATGCACGCTACCTGTCACTCGCCTCTATGAGGGTCAGCTTGAACATACTGATGTTAAAGCATGTTTCTCCATACGATTTGTTGAGCACACTCAAGATTGTATGGAAAACGGTTTCGATCCGTAAAGTTCGAAACTTCGATCAAAATTATTTGAATCGAAGATGAATGCATGTACGGTGCAAGACTATGTATCCCAGTTGGATCTTGAGACGAGCAACTTGTTGAGCACACTCAAGGTTGCAAAGCTCAAGCGTTTGGATACATGAGATGTTTGCATGTCAATTATTTTTGTTGAGACGCATAATATCTAAATGAGATTTAGAAAAGGAAGAAGGCATTAAGGAAAGTCAATTGAGAAAGATAGTTTTATTTATCATTAATAAAGGCATAAGTAGGAGGAACTGAAAATGTGACATATTAGATGTCACAGTTTCAGGATAACAGTTATATAAAAGAAATAGATTGTCTACGTGTTGGAAAAGGAACAATTGTTGTTTCTTGGACCATGTAGGATGTCAAATACATTTTTGACGAATGTTGTCACCTTGCTTCTGAAGAAATGTTTTATGTGAGTAATTTGTATAACGATAATGTATTAAATGTTAATACATGAATACGCAAGATAATAACAAAACTAATATGGTAAAATAGAGTAGGCCGTATCGAAGAGACTAAGTTTCACAAGTCACCTAAAGAGGGGTCTGACCTCTCGTATTATGAAACCTACAGACACTTGTGAATCTTGTCTCAAAGGTATGATGGCCGAAACTCCTTCTGTAAGACAGTGGAAGAATGAGTTGTTGAACTCATACTCTCGTACATACAGATGTATCCGAACCCAAGTCCAAGTTAGCCAAGATAAGTTATTCTTATTTTATTACGATACGTATTCTTGCTGAAACACAAGTATGATAAAATAGATAACACAATGACAGAAGTGTTTGAACTGCTTCGATGAGATCGAACAGTCGAATACTTAGCTGTATAAATGTTGCGTAAATTAAAAAGAAAATGTGATTTTCTCTCAGGTCAAGTCTCTTAACACATCGGTGTGTTAGAGAGCATGAATCACACTTTGTTAGATATGGTGCGATGCATGAAAAGTGACTCTGAGTTATAATCCTCCCTCTGGGTTAAGTCCCACATAGTAATGCCTAGGTTTTGGTAAGGTTCTATAAGGACCTTAGCAATAAGATATTCATTAAATCAATCGTTAGGAAGTTAAAGGATTACTCGAGACTCGTGAGATGAAAATTAGAGTAAGACATCATAGTTGATAATGGCCTCGACAACTTCTAAGATGACATTCAGAGCAGTGACTCTAAGAAATGGCTTGATGCAATCAAAAAAGGTTCATGCACGTAAATAAAGTATGGAATTTAGTTTACATGCCCAAAGAAAGTGTTTCTTATAGGCTGTAAGTAAATCTTCAAGACAGAAGATTGGTGCAGAGAGAAAATAGTGAAGTACAACTTATGTTGATTGAGAACGGTTATCATCCTAACTCCTATAAACAGATTATGATGAAACTGTCTCACCAGTAGATGTGTACAGATCTACTAGGACCGAACTCGATGTTAATGCTCATGATAACCATGAAAACTGGAGCATTCATGTATAGTCTGTTTTCTAAATGTGATTTAGAAGGACGAACTTATATGAATCAGCAAGAGAGTTTTCAAGGTTCGTGGGAGCGAATAAAAGCATGTGAGGCATCAAGGAGCGGGAACATATGGTTTGACAAAGTGGTCAAAGAGTTCGACACTTTATCACAAATGATTATGAACAGTCTAAATGACCAGTAAAACTTATTATGGATTATTCTCATAAGGTAAGACGAGTTAGATGAGAACCGATCAAGAAATTAATTATGAATTCCAAGAGACCAAGTAAATTATTTGGATGAGATTCAAATATGTGGTCTAAGATAAACATAGAAACCTCTTAAGTCTATATAGTAGACGTTTTAGCAGATCCACTCACGAAGGCTCTATCACATGAGGTCTAGAAACACTTATGTGTAAATGCAGTATGCTATACTGGGATAAATGGGCCCGAGTGCAAGTGGGAGATGTTGAGAGATGGGTATGCCCTCAAGGCAAATTCATCCCGGTGTATCTATACAAACATCATCTTGTTTGAAATAACAGTAAGCTGTTTGGTAAGAATTTATCTAAGTTAACAATAATACAGTTATCATTAGAAACTTAGGTAAAGTCTTGAGACTTAATGCAAGGTCAAACATGTATCGAGATGAGGATCTCGATCATGGAGAAGTGCTTGACCGTTAGTAGCATAAGTCTAGAAATGTTCGTGGTCGTAGATGTTTTGAGAAAAGGATATCGAAACATCGGATAGACCATTGTGTCTTAGTCTTCACCGTATAGCAGTGACGATGATCTTATGATCGTTTGACTTGGCGAAGTCGAAGACGAGACACAGGTGCTCATTGGAGAATGAGTTCACTGAACGACCAACAAGAGTTATCATATGGTTATGATTGACCAATCTGTCAATGATAACTCTTAGTGATTATAGGCAAGGTGATCTTTTTGACTTGAGGTCATTGTACGAATCTGTGTGTGAACGGTGTTACTTAGATCACTGATCTAGCCTCGGGTGAGCCTCGTTGAAAGGTCTTTGGTTTGGTGATATTTGAAACGTGCGAGGAGAGTAATGACCAAGATAGGATTCGTATCTCCCGGTCAATGGGAGTTAGTGTCATAGTGTTAGTTTGATCTTTAGTGAAAACTCTGGCCAAAGTATATTGGAAGATGTTCAACATTTTTTGACTAAAGATCGATGGAGACTAACCGGCTTCGAGCTATTGGGGTTGACAGTTTGACCGTACCCTAGGCTTGAATTAAACGACATAGTTTTGACGAAGAGACTAAAACTGTGGTATTCATCACGGACACAGTCAGGGTGGTCCCGACAATACTCATATTAATGAGTTAACCACATAAGTATGATACTGAAATAGGGATGACACCTGCTTCTTGCGGTTACTGTCGTCTGGGGTTTTGAACCCCACCTGTAGTAAGGTCAGGCTATAGGGTCTCACACAGGGTGAGACCTTCGTCAAGTAATAGGAAGCTTTAAGGGACATAATACACTGGATGTATGGGAATTAATTAAGTTGCAAAGAGTTTACGATATAAGTTTAAAATATTTTGCATTCTGGATAAATGATCTTGAGTGCATGTGTGAGATGTTAAGGGATGTATGACCTCAGTTCATTTGTATTTGATGCAAATGGATTTTAACATTAAAGATATGAATTATTACATATGAAGCAATAGAAAATAATATATATATTGTAAAATGTTTACAAATATATTTTATAAAGGCATAGAAATGAAGACGATTTTTCCACAAAAGTGGGAGAGAAAACCGCGCTCAAATCGGAGTCCAAACTGGTCCAGAAAACCTATTTAAAAGGCATTTTAAATAGGAGAAGAACAAATTCGCAACATGGCCTTTTTAGGCCCAAACCCAACCCCACAATGGGGCTAGGGGCACCAGCCTGAACTTGGCTGGGTGCCCAGGCCCATAAATGGGCCTGGGCACCCACCCCAGTAGGCGGGGCCCGCCTGCCCGATCTGGGCGTCTGGGGGGCCCCGCCCGCCTGTGGGCCCCACCTGCTAGGTTTTTGTTCTTTTTTTCAGACGGCTGGAATTGTGAATGAAAATCAGATTTTGTTCATCTGTGAGACTACGCTTGAAGGGTAAAACCAAGTTGGATTTGAGACTCGTTTGTTTCTATGCGTTCCACGTTCAATGCTCTTCGATTTGATAGGTTGTATCAATTACGAAGCTCAACAGTGAGGGAGGAACAATTTGTTAAAGATGGCATTTGTGAAAAACAAACTTTACTTAATTTTTCCCACTCCATATCATTAGTCCCACATCGGATATGATGAGAAGGGGAGGTGTCCGCCGCCTATATAAATAAGGGACAACACTCTCCATGGATTTTTACACCAAGTCTCCAAATCCGAGAAGCTCCCAAAGGTTTGAAGCACGCTCGAATTAAGTGTTAAAATTAATTATTTCCATTCTCCCAAAAATTCTTCCTTGCTCCTGATCGGGCTCTAGCAAAGCCATGAATGGGCTCAGATTCGATCCGGAGTCTTGGCGATGGATCCACTCAAGGTGAAACTTTCTTCGGTGCATGGTTGGCTCAGCGACAAGGGGGTTGCTCACTCGGGACGTGGTGTGGTTCAGGAAGCAGTTCAACTCGGGACGAGGAGCGGCTTGGGATGAGGAGCGGCTCGGGACGCGGTTTGATATACTTTGTCGGTGCAAGAAAAGTTCCGGGTATGTAGTTTAATTAAGTATTCCATTTATTATATTGCAGTAGCTTAGATCTATCTTGGGGTGGTTAGATCCACCTCATTATAGTAGAGATCCTGGCTAGGGTCTTGAAATCCTTAGGGCTTGCTCATTAAATAGTTTAACGTTTTCCGCTGCTTGCTTTTTCTTTTTCCTCTATAGTCTGTCCGACGTCTGACGGGCATAGAAATGTGCCCTAAGGGTCCCTCAAAACACATCACATAATGTGTCGCTGCTTTTTACATTTAAAACATTTAACCTTATTAATAGCAGTCTGTCCAGATGAATTTCTAGAAGGATTATATTGGTTAGAACGATTAAACCTTTGTTGCTTGTCAGCTCTTCCTTGAGGAGCCTTGATGTATCTTCTGAAGCATCTGGCCATCAATGCTATCTCCTCCTCCTCCTCATCACCTTCGCTAGCTTGAAGAGCTAGTGGTTTTGGAGCTTTTTCCTTCGCCTCTGGTTTCTCTCTAGCCTCTATATTCTGTAGCTCAAGCTCATGGGACATTAAGTTGCCTATCTAGTCATCCACTCTCATTTGCGATAGATCTTTTTCTTCTTGAATGGCAGTGACTTTAGGCCTGAACAAGCTTGGCAGCGCCCTTAAGATATTTCTCACCTGCTCAAGACTAGAGCATGGCTTACCAAGGGAGCTAGACTAGTAGACGATGTCTGTGAACCTCGCAAACATATCTGATATGGATTCTGATGGAAGAATGCAGAAGCTCTCGTACTCTGTGCTTAGCAAGGCAAGTCTAGACTCTTTCACCTGTAACATTCTCTCATGCATCACCTCCAGCGTGTGCCATATTTCCTGCGCAGTTTGACAATGTGAGATACGATTAAATTCAGACTTATCTAAAGAGCATATATGATCATCCATAGCTTTTCCATTTAAAGAATAAAGTCTCCAATCAGCATCATCCCACTTGTCTTTAGGTTTAAGCATTTCAATATTTTCAATTGTAATAACATGTGGTTTATAACCTTTTTCAACAATGTTTCAAACTTTATAATCAACAGATATTAAGTAGATTTTCATCCTAGATTTCCAATAAGCATAATTTACTCCATTAAATTTTGGAGGTCGTGATATGGACTGACCTTCAGCAAAAGCAAAATCAATAGAATTCATGGTCAAGTCTAGCCTTGATCCTCTAACCTGCTCTGATACCACTTGTTGGATCTGGATCTAAGCCTGGGGGTGAATAGGCTAATAAAAATTCTCGTACAACCCACGAGCAAACACAGGCAGATATAGTAGATTTAGAGTAAATAAAAAGCAATCACAGATGCACAGTAGATTTACCATGGTTCGGTCGTCACCACGACCTACGTCCAGCCCCCAAAGTAGATACTAGATTATTAATGTAACAGGTACAACATTAATAGCTAGAGAACCCACGTCTCTACATTCACCAGGCTCTCAGTACCCCACTCACAGTGTTCTACAAAATTAGTCCTAGTATAAGCTTTCTATTGGCTAGTCCCAACTAGCCAAGTCCCTCTTGTCTAGCACCCACTAGACAAGAACCCAAAAGTCACAAATACGGTAAATTTTTCCATACAGAGATCTATACACCAATACAAAAAGGTAAATAAATAAGAGTTTAGAATAGTTTAGTAATGGTGTAGTCGTCTCTGTCAGTCAGCTCAGGCCAGCCCTAGTCTGTTAAGATGTACTCATAGTCTCTGAAGTCGTGGCTGATGTTTGGTAGGCTAGCTGATAATGCGGCAAGGATTTGTGCTTGAATTCCCTTCAATCAAAACTTGCGGCCTTCACATCAAAACTTACGGCCTTCAATCAAAACTTGCTGCTTGCTGATGTTGCGGCAATGCCATTGCACTTGGGGTCGGCAAAGTCAAGGAGTGTCGCAGCTTGGCTCTTGGATGAGTGAATTAATTTCCCAAGTCCTTATTGAAGTCAACAAATGTGGCTCCAATAGAATTGTAGATTGATGATACTTCAAGTAGCTTTGGCAAGGCATTCAACAATTGCGGCTAGCTTTGGCAAGGCATTAAAAAATAATTCGATTGTAACTTTAGCAACGCTTTTATTTGCAAAGAGATGTAGCCTTGGGACTTGAAGCATGTGATCTCCTTTAGTTGGATGATAAAGTCATGTATTACGGTTACCCTTAAGATGGTTGGCATGGGCTCCTCTTAGGTCAAAGAGTGCGGCTTTTTTTGCTTAGGCTTTTGGATTTGAAGCTTAGGCCAATAGGAGATTTAGATAGGAAAGCTTATGGAAATGGTGATAGGAGGCTCTTGGCTATATGAAGATAGATCTCTTTTGGTGCTTTCGACAATGAAGGATTGGCTAGAAACTTGCGCCTATATGCTAGGGAGAGGATGTAGCTAGGCTTGCGTGCGGCTTGATGATGCTTTCCTCTTGACGTGGAAAAAATTAATATGGCCGACGCCCTTGTTCCTCCTTTGATCCACCCTTATATAGGCCATGCTAGGGTTTTTGGTTCGGCAAAGGGAGGAGTTGCCTTGGGTTCCTTGCGGCAGAGGGGAATCCCAAAGGAGATAAGAATGCAAGCTAGTTGGGATTTGAGTGGGATTGTTTGGAGAGTTTGTATTTGAATAGGATTTGGTAAGGGATTTGATTTCATCACAAATTGATATGAATCAATCAAGATCTCCATTGGATTCTCTCCTCATCTCTTTGGAATTTGACTAAGTCATCTTGGAATGTGTATAGCAATCTCTCCATCAAATTGACCAAGTCGTCACTTTGAATATTTACGAGCGTGCAACTCCTGAAAACACTTAGCACACACATTAGAACGTTCACACACGTTTGTTATCATCAAACATGAAGTCATCGATCGTTGTATCCAACACAAGTTGTATCCAACATTCTCCTCGCTGAACTGTCCCATGCGGTGGGTCCGACTCCCATGTCTGAAAATTTTAAATAAATCATGAAGCTTCGCATCCCATTTCTTCAAAATAAATAGTATTACCGTAGTTTGTAGTGCGGCAGTGTTATAACGAGCAATAGCATTACAATGATGCGAAGCAAATATGGATGGTAAACGGCTTAGGTCGAGTTCGGGTTGGGGTCGGGTCGGGGTCGGGTCGGGTCAGATTTGACCCGACCTGGATTGAATTCGGGTCGGGTTCGGGTGACCCGGAATATACCCGTGTCGGGTTCGGGTGAACCCGGATTTATTTATAATTTTCAGTTTAAAAAATCACTCTTTCTCTTAAAGTGTGAAATCAAGCCTCGATCCCGCGACCAACCATACTCCACCCCATCCACAAACCAATTGAGCTAGAAAGCTCTTGATACAAAACTGAGCATTTAAACTATTTAATTCCATTTAGAATTAAGGTTTGAATTACACGCAATTGCTCTTTTTCGATGTCTGGTTATTTATTAAGAGCCACCACAATTTATTAAAGGGAATTGAATCTACGACCTCGTAAGAAGAGGACTATAATTCAAACCATATAACCACAACTCCCCTTGCGATTGTGTGTTGAATTTATTATATAAATTTTTATATATAGAGAAAGTAAACTGGGTGGAATTCGAGTCAATCCGGGTTGATGGGTCAAACCGGTATCTGACCCAGATTTTATCTAGGTCGGTTGGGTCACCAGATCCTAACCAACCCGAATTGGCCCCTACCCATACTCGATTAAGGAGGCCGGGTTCGGTTCGGATAGGGTCGGGTTCATTTTGCCACCCCCAGATGCAAATGGGTTTATAGAATGATGGTCATGGACAAGGGGAGGAGTTGCCCTATTATGATGGAGAACTAGGAAATACCACTCCAAGGATCACACGTCCCCCTCCCATGATGCGGGTCCCAACCGAATGTGGGTATTTTTGTGGGTGTGGCCTTTGGTGCATGTGATTTGTGTGTGTGTGTGTGGGACACACTTGATGAGGTGGTCAAATCATAGCCACCACTCTATCGACCACTTTGTCATAGTCATAAGATTTCTCCCTCATTTTTAACATAGATGGCCACTTACAGGTAGGGGTGGGCATCGGGTATACCTGATTTTTTTTTAAAAGTCTGAATCCGATCCGATTTAATTCGGACAGGGAAAAACAAACCCACATCTGATTCCGATGAATCAGACCCGAACATTTGGATTCCGCTTTTGAAATCGGATGAAGAAGTAAAATCTGAAACCCGATTCCGATTTGGTAAAAACCACGTTGTAACGATTCTGAACCTGCAAGGGGGCTTTGCAAGCAACGTTTTTATTTGGTTGGGCTCAAAACACTAATATAAAACCTTTTTAATTCGAAAATGTGACCGACGTTGGACAAAAGGAGAGCTCAAGTGCTTTGTCAGTAGATCTCGACTCGGCATCTTGAGCTGGCCGAATCTGTGGGGATTGCGCCGACAAGGTCGAGGAGGCGGAGGCTAATGAGGGTGGTTATGCATGAAGGGATGTGGCCGAAGATATGCTTCCAGTTGGGGTTCAATCTGTTTTCTTTCTTCATACGGCTCTCGCAACCTGCCACTTCCATTTCGAGGAGAATTGGCGATCCAAAACCCAAAAAACCATAAAAATATCCAACTCAAAAATTGAAACTGACCACTCCCCGATCTAACACTCGGCCTCTTAAGTTTTTTGAAAAAACAGCAGCAATCGATCAAAGATTCACTATTTGAGGCAATCGTGGATATGTGATTCCCCTGTTCCCTGGCCGAAGTGGCCAAGGTCCGGACCGTCCAGTTCGGCATCCTCAGCCCCGTAGAGATCGTAATGGGTATGTTGCTGACGGAGGATGAGTTATGGCTGGTCATGAGACCGGAGCAGTCGGAGCGGGCGAGGATGTGGTTCGTGGACTCGCCGTGGAGGGAGAGGTCGGCGACGCATGCAGTGGTGCGACCACAGCTGACACCGTGGCACGTAATAGCAGCAGTCGCAGCTGACGCCGTGTCCCATAGGAGCAGTAGTCGGTTAGATTTGGGAGGAAGAATAGCACCAAATAGTCCCACATCAGGCAGCATCTGATTATAATTTGGTTTAAATATGTTTTTGTAGCATTTCCTGCCAAAACTATTCACGTGCAGTGCACATTCGTTCGATTACCTATATCTCGGTTTCAGAATCAGGTCGGGTTTGTGTTTTAGAAATTTGTTCTACTTTTAGATTCCGAAATAATTCAGGTGACTATTTTTTGCCCGAATCCGAATCCGAATCCAAATTGTCCAAACTTTCAGAATCAGATCAGGGTTCGAAACCGGATTCGGGATATTTGCCCACCCATACTTACGGGTTCCTCAATAACTCTATTGTTATTAGAGAATAATGGGTATCATAGAACATGAGAGGCATCTCCTCATATATAATACACAACAAGTGGGGTGGTACAAACCCACATGGGCTTGTACTTATTGTACCAGCCTACTTTTTGTGTCTTGGTATATGAGGAGATGCCTCCATTGTAATATGATACCCATTATTCTGTTATTATAATGTGGTGTAGGGTGTGGAAGGGCTTTTAATGTTTTTTCAACATACTTGTGTACTCCTTGCTAAAGGCTCAATGATGGGTGCTACAATCTATTCTTCCAAAAAGAAAAGCAATGAGAAAAAAAGTAGGCTTGTACTTGTTGTACCACCCCACTTTTTGTGTCTTGATATATGAGGAGATGCCTACATTGTAATATGATATCAATTATTCTCTTGTTATTATAATGTGGTGTAGGGTGTGGAAAGGCTTTAATGTTTTTTCGTAATTACTTTAAATGTTTTTTCAACGTACTTCTGTACTCCTTGCTAAAGGGGCTCAACGATGGGTGCTAGAATCTATTCTTCCAAAAAGAAAAGCAAGGGGAAAGAAGCAGGAAAGTGCACATTATTCATTCTCTCGAGTGATGAAAGCCGTCAACATATAATACTGGTTACAAATAGAAATAGAATGGTGTTGTTGGAGAAGTTTGGAAGAAGAGTAACCATGGCCAATAGCCATGGTTCTTTATTTATAAATTCCATAGGATATCCCAAGAGACTTGGATACCAAAGGTCTCCACCACATTAAGAGTGGTGGAGTAATGGGGGGATAAGTGGTGGGGAGGCCAAAGGCCCCCCACACTCACAACACTCCCCCTTATTCATCTATTACTTTGGTCTTAGCATATAAGGCTAAAAGGGGTGGATACTACTGGATCCTGAGTAATCGTGTTTGCCTCGTTAAAACCTTAGCTGTGGAAAACCCAGTGGAAAAAACCAACATCTTAAGGGAAAAGAGTGCAACACACAAGTTACTCCCCCTCATCTGTACAAGCTTCATGCTTGTAGGTCTTTCAGCTGTCTCATACCGATTCCTTTTACAAGTTTTACAAAATTACATTTTGGTAAAGATTTGGTAAAAAGATCAGCTAAGTTGTTGCAGGACTGGATCTGCTGAACTTCAATCTGCTTGTCCTCTTTTAGCTCGTATGTCCAGAAAAACTTGGGAGATATGTGCTTCGTCCTGTCGCCCTTGATGTATCCCTTTTGAAGTTGAGCAATGCACGCATCGTTGTTTTCAAACAGGACTGTAGGCTCCAAATCACCAGTCTTCATGCCAGTGGAGTGAAGAATGTGGTGGACGACGGATCGTAGCCAATAACACTCTCTGCTTGCTTCATGGATCGCAATGAGCTATGAATGATTGGATGACGTAGCTGTTGTGGTTTGCTTTACCGATCTCCAGGAGATAGCAGTACCTCCGTAGGTAAACACAAAACCTGTCTGTGATTTTGCCGTGTGAGAATCTGAAAGATAACCTGCATTTGGCATAACCAAGTAATTGGGGGGAGGCACCTCTCTGGTAGTAAAGTCCCAGATCTATTGAACCCTGGAGGTATCGCAGAAGATGCTTTACTCCGTTCCAGTGGCGCTTTGTAGGTGCTACACTGTGTCTGGCTAGGAGATTAACTGTAAACGCTATATCGGGACGCGTACAGTTAGCAAGATATAGAAGTGCTCCAATGGCATTGAGGTAGGGTACTTCAGGACCCAGTATCTCCTCCCCCTCTTCCAGATGCCGGAAGGGGTCCTTATATATATCTAGTGATCTTACGACCATAGGAGTAACTAAAGGATGACATTTATCCATATGAAACTTACGTAGAAGTTTCTTTGTATAATTTGATTGGTGTAATAGGATTCCACCTCGTAGGTGTTCAATCTGTAAGCCAAGACAATACTTTGTTTTGCCTAGGTCTTTCATTTCAAAAGTATGTTTTAGGCTTTCAGATATCTCATTGATCTCTGCAGGAGATCCTATGAGGTTTAAGTCGTCAACATATACTGCTATGATGACGAATCATGTTCCCGTTCTTTTGATAAAGATACACGGGCAGACTTCATTATTTGTGTATCCTTGCTGTGCAATGAAATCACTAAGTCAATTATACCACATTTTGCCCATTGCTTTAGACCATATAATGATCTATGCAGCCTTACAGAGAATATGTCCTGAGGTATCTCTTTCATCTCTGAGGATAAATTAAACCCATCAGGAAGTCTCATATAGATCTTTTTATCTATATCGCCATATAGATATGCAGTCACAACGTCCATGAGCTGCATTTCTAGGCTTTCCAGAGAAGTTAGGCTTATTAAAAATCAAAATGTGTTCGCATCCATGACCGGGGAATATGTATCTTCGTAATCAATCCCCGGTCTTTGGGAAAAACCCTGGGCTACAAGGCATGCCTTGTAGCGAACGATCACATTATCTTCATTTCTTTTTCTTATGAAAACCCACTTATATCCCACAGGCTTTACACCTACTGGTGTTTGGACTATGGGTCCAAAGACTTTGCGTTTCAAGAGTGAGTCCAACTCTACTCTTATTGCCTCGTCCCACTTTGGCCAATCATCTCTGTATTTACATTCTGCTAGAGAACGTGGTTCGACGTCATCGTCGTATTCAGTGACGTGAATGGCAATATCGAACGCAAAATCGTCGACGACGACTGTGCTATGTCTGTCCAGTACCTCTCCAGTACGTACGAAATTTAATGATGTTTCTCCTATTGTTTCCTCTGCAGGGGAAATAAGGAGGGGAGAAGTAGCTGGTCTGAGCTCAGCATCCTGTGGAGGGATAATCTAATTTTCTCCAAGAATCTTCCTCTTTCGAGGAAATTTATCTTTTGAACATGGTGGGCGTCCTCTTTTCAATTGAGCTATAGCCAATTCTGCTGCTGGTGGATTGCATCCATCTATGGGGATGTCAATCCTAACTGGCGTGTTAGCAGCAGGGACGTGTGAACGGACAATCTTCTGGTTGTCCGTGAACTTATCCGGTAAAAGATGTACTGTATTCTGAATGTGAAGGATCTTTAGGATCTCATCTTCACACAGATTAGTACGCGGATCATATAGGGACAAAGACTTCTGGTCCCAACTAATGGTCTCAGTAGCTTCAGGCTTCTTAGACTGTGTGCCTAGTTTAGGAAAATTTTTCTCATCAAATTCACAGTCAGCAAAACGTGCCTTGAATGTGTCCCCCGTGAGGGGTTCAAGGTATCTGATAATAGAGGGTGAATCAAACCCAATATAGATACATAGACGACGCTGAGGACCCATTTTGATCCTCTGAGGTGGTGCTATTGGTACATATACCGCATAGCCAAACACTCTCAAATGAGAGATATCCGGAGGTGCGCCATATGCAAGTTGCATCGGGGACAATGTATGACCTCCAGAGGGTCTTATCCTAATAAGTGATGCGACAAGTAAAATAGCATGCCCCCAAGCATCCACCAGCAACTGGGATTGCATAAGAAATGGATGTGCAATCCATTTGAGTCTCTTTATAAGAGACTCAGCTAATCCGTTCTGGGTGTGAACATGTGCTACTGGATGTTCAACTTCAATACCTGTTGCCCGGCAATAGTCTTCGAAGACTTGTGAAGTAAATTCATCCGCATTATAAAGACGTAGTTTCTTGATATGGTTATCAGGGAAATGAGCCCTCAACCTTATTATTTGTGCCAATAGCTTTGGAAAATCTAGGTTGCGGGTGGACAAGAGGCACACATAAGACCATTTAGTTGATGCATCAATCAGTACCATGAAGTACCGAAATGGGCCACTTGCAGGGTGAATAGGCCCGCAAATGTCACCATGAATTCTCTCAAGGAAGCCAGGAGACTCTAATCCCACTTTCAGGAGGGAGGGTCTCGTTATCAGTTTTCCCTTGAAACAAGGGGGACAAGGAAATTCACCCTTATGAAGAATCTTCAGGTTCTTCAAGTTATGTCCACGGGATTCAGTGATGATGTGTAGCATCATTGTTGATCCATGGTGACCAAGTCTGTTGTGCCAAAGTTGGAACTCTAGCAATGATGGGCACGTCGGGTGCTCAGTCATATTGCTTCTATTTGTTGAATGTATGTATGGTAGAGACCCGACGGGAGTCCCTTGAATCGTTCGCAGATGATCTTCTGGCCATCTTTTTGACGAGTTACATACAGATATTCAACTTTATTTTCATCTCTGGTTTCTAAGTGATATCCGTTTAAACGAATGTCCTCGAAACTTACGAGATTCCTATTTGATTTATGAGAGAATAATGCATTCTTTATCTGAAGTCTTGTGTTATTTGGGAGAAATATTATTGCTTCACCAGATCATTCGATTATTTTGGACAGTCCTGAAATTGTGATAACAGGACCATCATATTTATTTATGCTATTAAAATAGTAATGTTCGCGAAGGATTGTGTGCGTCGAGGCACTGTCCACTAGGCACTCATACTTCATCTATATAAGCAAAACGAAATTTTATTTAAGTAAATGTAAAATGACATTCAAAATAAAAGTTCGTACAAAAGCAAACTAAAGATGAAGCTACATGTAATTTTAAATGCATAGATAAAGATGGAGCTCAATCGAGCAGGTCGTCATTCTCGAAGTCTTTTACAGTGAAAATCGTTGGCGGCTGAACAGCCACCAAGTTTGTTGCAGGCAGAGACTTCTGGCTCGCCTGATATAGTTCCTGAAGGTGGCGAGGAGTGCGGCAGTTTCTGGACCAATGTCCAGTCATGCTACATCTATGGCATTTATCCTCCCAGTTCTTCTTTGGAATTGACACTTGAACAGTGTTCTTACGCTTCCATGAGAAGTTTCTCTTTCCTTTATTGTTGTTGTTGGACGGGGGTGCTGCTCCTCGTGCTTGCTTCATTACAGCTTTCCCTTTGTTATTTTTAGCCTTCTTCTTGTTTTTCCACTTCTGGGGAGAAACGTGGCGGGCTTCAGTGATAGGGGCAGTACCAGCTGGACGTAAATTATGAGTAGCAAGCAGTAAATCTCTATTTTGCTCTGCCCTAAGAAGGCAAGAGATCAAATCAGAGAATTTCGTAAAGTTGCGTTCACGATACTGCTGCATGAGGAATGCATCTTTCTCGTGAAACGAGGTAAATGTCTTTTCCAACATGCGTTGCTCTGTCACTTCTTCACCGCACAACTTCAGGCGTGAGGTGATATTATGAAGTGCAGAGTTATACTCAGCGACGGACTTATAATCCTGAAGTCTGAGGTTTTCCCACTCATAACTGGCACGCGGTAATATTACATCAATTCGATGTATATACCGTGCCTCTAGCGCTGTCCACAGCTCCATTGGATCCTCTACCGTTAGGTATTCAGCCTTTAAGGTCCGATCTATATGTCTCCTAATATAGATAATGGCTTTCGCCTTATCCACATCGGAGACAATGGTAGGAGTGCTGCTAGATGTAGCAGAAGCATCGACCGCAGCTGGGGCCGATGAAGGAGCCAAAATTGAGCCAAGGAGGGCCATCAAACGCACGTGGAACTTCAAGTCCACTCGCCAACTCAGATAATTTTTCCATGCAGCATCAAGGACCTCGAAATCGACGCTGGCCAATTTTTCCATTTATCTATGCAATTTAAAACAAGCATGAATTAATTAAGATGTAAATTCATGCATAAAGAATAAAATAAGTAAAATGTGGGGATCGGCCAGATACCCAAAAACGTACAAAGTCCAAAGTCCGATATACAGTTCATAAAGAAAAGAAAAATACAAGTTGGAAACCCAGAATGGGTCCCTATATTTTGCAAATTTCATCTCCGTCTTCATTTGTTGATAACCAGTCTTTGGCATTAATACATTTAATCCTCACTTACAAATTCTCTCAAAAGAAAATAAAAATGCAAGGAATATAAAAGGTATCAAACTGACCGATCCCAAAAAACACATTTTAACTTATATAAACATCCACACAGTTTATAATATGCTACAAGCACAAAAGAAACAACCACGCATATAACTCAGGCATATATAATATGGAAAAAGAGACTATAAAATATAATAATCTCTCGGACCACGAGGAGACGTCATACACCGTTAGGTTAGTTGACTAACGGCAGAGCGGTCGCAGGATCTTTAAGATAATTATATTTTGAAAAGAATCTTAAAAATCCATAAATAATTAATAATGCAAGAGTGATATTTAACATAATTTAGCAGATGAGACGAAATAATCAATATTAATATTAAGTATCTATATTAATATTAACCGGTGGCGACCGAGTCCCCCCTTCCGGGGGAGGGGGGAGGGGGGGTGGGCGCCGACCGAGGGTGTATTCAACAGAGGGGTGAGCTGAAGGGTCATGGGTTTAATTTTTTCTTTAATGATAATCCAATTGCTATAGATTTAAACATGCCTATAGTATAAGCATTGTAAAATTATAGTTATCAATATATTGTAACTTTCTACGGGTTCACAAGAGTTTACCTCTAGATCAAAGATCTAGGGACGATTGTAAAAAGAGAAGATCTGTAGAAAGAAAAATCCAGGTTCCTAATACGCCAAAAAGGATCACTGCAACGGATCGCAGCAACGGTACGTCGCAACAATAGATTCCTTCGCGCGTTTAGCGGTTTGATTTTTGAGGGGAGACGGGATGCAAAGCTCAAAAAAGATAAGAGCGTAGGTGCTGATAACATGTTGGAGAAGTTTGGAAGAAGAGTAACCATGGCCAATAGCCATGGTTCTTTATTTATAAATTCCATAGGATATCCCAAGAGACTTGGATACCAAAGGTCTCCACTACATTAAGAGTGGTGGAGTAATGTAGGGATAAGTGATGGAGAGGCCAAAGGCCTCTCCCACTCACAGCAGGTGTTGGTTTGTTAAATTATTTAGAAAAAGGCTTGATAGTATTTTCAGACATCGATTTGTTAAGGAAATAAACGGTATCTCATTAATTAAACAAATCAAGCTGGAATAAAATGAATGATATCTCATTTACTAAACAAATCAAAATTGAATAAAATGATTTTAAAAAATGATTTCTGGAGCACACAATTATGTTATTCACTGTATGCTAACTGACCGAACTCAAAGAAGAGTGAAGAACTAGTACTATTTGCTTCATTTAAGACAAATAATCGAATTATGTAGAATTAAAATAAACATATGGGAAAAATATTAAGCGAGATAACAAATTTTTATCGACATATATCAAGATTGTATCTGGACTCGGCAATCATGCGCAAACTTGTAATCAAGCATAGCCTTGCTATGTTCATATTGGTCCGATTATCTTAATAATTCCTAAAACATCTATTCAAGCTTGGTCCATTTAACTATTGTACCAGTTTTGAGTGAGTTTTGCATTGGATAAATTGCAGAAAACCTACCTGTACTGGGAGGCAGAACTATCCCTTAAGCTGTGGGGGCATGGGCCCCTACCCACTTTTGATGTGTGTGTGGACGCGCACTGTGTGCACGTGCATGTATATCTATATATGTATATGTATGTATTTGTATCAGGTTCCCACTAAAATTATTTAAGTACTAGAAATTGCCCGTGCACATGCTGCACGGGGACCGAAGAAAACCCCCCAATCAATGAAGGCATTACCCTCGCACAGACGGAAATGAGAGGGAAGCGTTGGGGGGGGTGTGGGTGTGTGGGTGGGGGGGGGGGGGGGGGGGGGTAGCGGGAGTAAAATGGAGAAAAGCAGGGACGTAAGTGGAGAAAAACACGGGGCTAAATTGGAAAACCGCCTGATAGCAACGCCGTATACAGGAGAAAGCGGGCGAGTTTTTTGTGGGTGTTATGAAAAAGGAATGGCACGCTTGTAGAAGGGGGTTGTTTGGGACGTTGAAAGGACAATGTCAACAATGTAATTAAGTGAGATGGTGGGGTTTTTTGTCTAAAGGGTGATGTGAGGGAATTACCCTTGTGACAATGTCCCCATGTGGCGATGTGATATTACCACATGGGGCAAACATGCAACATAGGACAATGTCAAAATGGTAATTCTCTAATTCACATGGAACAAACATGCCATCTATGACCCACGGGTAATTCCCTATTTTATTAGATAGATTGGGACCCCACCAAACAAATTGCTCTTGAACTATATTTTTTTTTGGGTAAGTCTTGTACTATATTTTCAAACATCATGAAATCAAGAACTTTATTTGGTTGAAAAATTGACAGAAAACTCCCATGTTCTATAGTTTAATTTACAAAAAAATTCATGTATATGTATTCGTCTTAATTTTTGAACAGAGTAAAGTACAGTATGATGATGGTATTTTCTACTAATTTATATAATGCAAGGGGTTGGGGTTTTTTAAGACTGATGTATGTTACATGAAATCTTTGCGTTCCCCCAAGTTTTGTTTCCCATTCTCTTCGTGGCATCCTTAATTTTTCAATGCTATCAACACGTTCTACCTTTTGATTACTCAAACAAACAAAAGGAAAAAACATTGAATACTAATCAAAACCTTGAAAAAAATATATGCATGTAATGGAGTCATTTTGCATGCTAGTAGCATGTTCCCTAACTAGTTTGCCGTTGCTTGTTCATGCAATCACCATTGATCTTTGTCATTTTTAAAATAAATTTAGTGACATGCTATTCCTACCTTCCACTTTATTTAAAGCATATTAGTTGATATGCCTTTATTTTTTTTTTCTTCTCATATCCTTGACGTTCTTAAAAATAGGATCCACAAATACTATTAGCATAAAAAATAATGAGATGTTTGAGGAAATCAAAATGTTATTGCGCAATGTTGCAGGCATCGATTAATTTCATTGTCAAGGCATCTACAAGCTTTTGGCAAGCAAGCAACATCAGCCCCTCAGTCAGCTATGAATAAAAGGTTACGAAGAGTTTGCCGTTGTGAATTGTGAAATCCACGATGAATAAGGTAATGATGTAGGCCGCAGTGGATAGAGGACCACGTCTTGTCTACAGGCCTCCAGTAGAGTATTGAATATTGCGGGTGTGTTGGGTGTGTGAAGAGCTAGCTTCCTCTTGTGGTTCATCCTCCTCCTATTATCGTTCGCGACTCGTCTTGACTTCGCTTGACTCCATTACAGATTTAAAGATTCACCCAAGAATTGAAAGAAAACAAAATAAATATGAAGAAAGATGAAGAAGAGGACAACTCAACAAAGTTTTGTTCCATTTAGTTTCATAGATAAAGCTCCTCATTACATGCCCAACTCCTCGTTGGATCCATGTAACAGACAATTCTTTCTTCAATCAAATATGGATTCCGTATGAATCTTTGATCAATAGGTAAGCAGCGAAATTTTGTATTGTATATTATATTGTATGGAATATTTTGTGACTCTGGTCTTCTTAAAAAATGTTTAGCCTCCAATTCAAAAAGCTCAAAAATAACTCAGACCTCTTGGTGCCTCCGAAATAAAAAAAAAATGTGCCAATGATTCCCTCCGTAATTCATACTAACATTCTACTGAAATTTTAAGCATGACTCCCAACTGAATAGATATATTCTCGACATGCCTTTGGCCTCAACGAAAAAAAACCTAAAACCCCTTATAGTTGATTTGTAGAGTGCACTTTAGTTTCAAAATTCCTTCATTTGGACTCACTGATCTATTTCAACACTGCCCGCAACTCCATCCTAAAGAACTCAATCAAATTCTGGGAAAAACTCTGATTCTCTGCGACTTCCTGCCATACTTCTTCAGCTCTATTCAACTCCTCATTTCTTGTGAGATTCTTGCATGCAGTTCTCAGGAATGTAACCAACACCAATTCTGTAAGAAAGCAAATAGCCCTCGAAAAGTCCATTATTGAGCACTTATGTATCTCCTTACTTTCCACCTTCAAATGAGTATTCCGTTGAGGGAACCCCACTTGAGAAGGGAAGGGAGTTCCTTCTTGCTCCCAGATCAGAAGGAGCTTGTCAATCTCAATGAAGTAGCTCAAGCTATCCACCATATCATACCATTTGAGTGATATTGCTTATAGGTCTCTCTTAACACTATATGATACAAATACTATCATCTTTCCCACCTCAATTTCTGAGACCACATTTAATTCTTCACTAATCTGGACATCACCTCTCTCATTCTCATTGGACTTCTCTGGATCAAGGACATAGTTTCCAGAATTCTCCAATGTCGAGGTGTCTCCTAATAGAAACCCATACCAAGAATGTGTTATGCGTGGATAGGGGAACTCGTTGAGGATGACATGTGTTGAGTCATTGGGCCGGCATTCGACACAACTCGATCGACGGATGGCTAAGGCCCACCAGGCCTCCCAAAGAAGCCCGATGTTGACTCAGTCAAAGACCAAATGGCCAGTCGACCGCTGGGCACACCTCACTCAAACGTGGAATTAAAGGCGGGGTCGAGAATTTCGTGGATGTGCACAACATTTATTCCTATTAATGGGGAAAGTTCGTGGCACCATTATGGATGACCGTTATCTCCCCAACGTCTCCGAAGGGACCCTAAACGTCTATAAATAGAGAGAAGGGCTTCATCTTCAAGGTACGACGTCTAAGACATAAAACTCTATCTTCTTACTTTTACCATTCTTACATTCGAGCTTGCGTTGTCAGTCTAGAGACGAACCTCCGTGGGTCGATCTCAGCTACACCAAGCTCCCTCTCTTCCTTAAGTTCCACGCTAACTTAAGCATCGGAGGAGATTTGGGTCGGTACCCATATTCGACCCCCCTAACGACTCCATGTGGTGCAGATCAACGATCGCTATCTAACATCGAAGGTCGATGTCAAGCCCTTTAACCTCGAACGATCGACGCAAATGGTCGCCCGTAGGTCGGTCGAAGGTCGTATCACACCAACTTCCATCATTCGTCCCTGGTTCCTCCAACCAAGGGTCCCACTTTAAACGCTGATAAGGCTCTAGCTCAGCGCTTCGAGTCTCCGTCAGCTTGACAACTATCTCAGTCAATTTTGGCCTTAACAGTTTGGTGTCGTCTGCAGGAAATGTTAACCAGCTAGACATCCCAAAACAATCCAAAAGCTATGACAACTGGACCTAGCAACATCGGACCGGTCGAAGGTCTGAAGGAGAAGCCAAAAGCAAACAACGTCTTGATGGAGGACGTCGCAGACTCCACAATACCACCACAACGGCCAACGGAGGAAACAAAGGAGCCTGTGTTGACCCGAAGAGAATTCAACCAATTCATTGAGCAGGTCGATAGGAGCTTAAGCGCATTGGTGGTGTTAATACACCAGAACACGGGGAGCCCATCCCCAATCATTGAGCTGCCGTCGCCTCTAAGCCCGTATCTGACGCCAACAAGGGGCTCAATGTTCCTACGAGATCTGGGGGACCCAATGGCAGAGATTAACCTCCACGATTCAACCCCCTGGCCCACCAATACAATGGAACAAGAGTGGATAATCGAACTTTCATGCTGCAGGGGGACCCCATACTCCAATTACCGGGCGGCGACCCGCAACATCCTAGATCAGGTAATGTACGTGGCACCTCCAGGTTTTAACCCACTAAACCCTGCAGGTGGATTGCAAGAAGGGAGGAGATCCTGAATCGATCCTCTGAAGCCAACTTCTCACAACCAGGAGCGGGAGGATCCGTGCTGGTCCAATCCACGATTCGGAAGACCCCCCCTGAAGGAGAACATCCTCTCCGCTCCTTTTCTTCCCAAATTTAAGCTCCTGACACTACCATCTTATGATGGCAGAGGCAACCTATGGTCGTACATTCATAAGTATTTGAATGTCATGCTACTCCACGGGGCCAACGAGCCGTACCTTTATAGAGCTTCCCATGCCACCCTGATCAAGAGGGTAGAAAGCTGTTACGAAGGGCTAACCCGCAGCTGCATTGGCTCGTTCGACGAACTGACAGAGATATTCTGTAATCAATTCGCCACCGGACGACGACCCAAGAAGAATTCATCCCACCTCTTCTGGCTCAAACAAAACGAGAACGAGTCAGTTCGAGCCTTTATCTAGAGGTTCAACGACAAGAGGCTCGATGTAGAAGAGACGCCGGACGTGACCGTCATAACGGTGCTTACCCAGGCGATCAGGAACAAGCACATTAGAAGGGCCCTTCACCAGCTCCCCATAACACCCCTAACATAACAGACTGGTTCACTTCCTCCGAGGAAGCGGAAGAACCAGCCGAAGCTAAAGAACACCCCCCCCCCCACCGCAGAGACATGTGGCGAGAGAAACCGAGCTCGAGAACTCCCCGCCAGGAGTCCCAAGACAAGAGGCCCAGGAAGAGAAGCTCTCAAAGCAAGGAGCGTCCTACCTACGCTAAGACAGTCGTCCCTAAGACAGAAGTCCTCGCCTACGCCCCGCGAGAAGAGCTGATCCAAGAGGCTGCAAAGAATGGCAAATACGAGAAGAGGGACGACATCAAATTCTGTAAATATCACAACGACTATGGGCACGACACATATGACTGTTGGACTCTAAAAAAAGGAGATCGACGCCTAAGTCAAATGGGGACACCCCAAAGGCCAGGCCAATGATCCACCCGTCAAGGAAGGATCTTCAAAACAGAAGGGCAAGATGACGGGATCCCCTGTCATCAAGGTGGTCGACTGATGAGCCATCTAAAAACCCAAAGCAAATAAAGCGGTAGTGAACGGCAACAACTCCGACATCGATCAGAAAACACATGTATGCCTTTTTCGTTTTATTTCCGTCAATAAAACATGTTTTCTTTATCGAATAAAACTTCGCTTCTTTGAGCCTTCGTAAAGTTTCTAGAGATTACCCAATTAAAACCCCTTCGAAAAAGGACCTGATCCTCAAGAGGTGTTGGGAAAACCGAACTTACGTGGTTAAAAATGACTCCTAAACAAGCGTCAGCTGTAAGTTGAAAGGGCCACCCCTTCGCTACTGAACGACTCTCTTAAACGAGCGTCATCCGTAAGTCAAAGGGACCACTCCTTCGCCACTGAACGACTCTCCTAAACGGTCGTCAGTCGTAAGTCGAAGGGGCCACCCCTACGCTACTGAATGACTATCTCAAACGAGCGTCAGTTGTAAGTCGAAGGGGCCACCCCTTCGCTACTGAACGAATCTCTCAAATGAGTGTCACCCATAAGTCGAGGGGGCCACTTTAAGGACCATGTGCTATGACGAAGAAACACTAGAGGGTGGTGAATAGTGTTTTATAGAATTATAGGGAATTTACGCCAAATAAAATCCTAATTGACCAACAAATTCGGAATTAACGAAATGATCAACAACACAAGGAAAAATGCAATGCAAACATGCAATGTATCCTGGTTCGGTGCCACCCAAGTAAAACCCGACTTGTTACCGGTGCCCTAATCCAGCAACACCCGAGATCACACTCGGATACTCTAGTAAATACCACTAGAGCTTTCCTTTAGCCCACTTGCGAAAACCCCAACAAGTGCAATCGACCTACAATCGATGTTCGTGTATCCCATAACCCAGGAACACACAAATACCTTAATCCCTCAACTTGGAACTAAACACACTCTCTCAAACAGAGAGCAAAAACTTTTCTTGACTCTCACAACTTGGGATCAAGCCAACCCTCTGACCAACCGAGAGTACTCAACAAATTAGAAGTATTGAGAATGAAATATACAACTTGAAATACACTCACCTTTGCCTTGAATAAGAACTTACTTGTAAAGGCTATAGTGTGTGTGTGTGTAAAGTGCTCAATGAGGGAGGAGATATCCCTTGAGATGATTGCCCAAAGATGAAAGCAAATCTAGCTTAGATGTGTGCTTTAGAGCATAGAGTGCAAGAGAGAATTGGGGAGCACTTGAGAGGAGAAAGAGGCTTGAAAATGAGACTTGAATGTTTTCTTAAGAGGCCAAGAGTTCTCACATATTCAGCCTATCTCCTATATATATTAGCTCAAGGGAAGCCCAAAACCCCAAGCAAAAGACCCAAAAATCAATCTCCCAAAGGCTAGAATTGGGCTAAAAACGATTCGGACAGTCGCCTGTTGAAGGGGGGACAGTCGCATGTTCCACTGTAGCCAACAGCTATAAACTGAAAAATACTGGAAGGACAAAGGAGGACAAGTCGACTGCAAAAGGATGACCAGTCGACTATCCACCTAGGCAGTCGACTCTCCAACCTTCAACAGTCGGCTGTTCGAGGGGCAGAATCTGCAGTTTTTCTGTACAGCTGATCACTAAAACGGCCATAACTGTCACTACAGATATTTAATTGGAATGATTCAAATTGGGTTAGAAATATAACAAAATTTTCTTTCAAATGATATTTGAATGGATACAAAATTCGAACTACAGGAAAACTGACAGCACTTTGAATCTGACTGATAGGTGCAGGAAATCTGATATCGGCTCGCGAAAATAGTCATAACTTGAACTACAGATATCCGATTGGATTGATTCAAGTTGGGTTGGAAATATTAGTGAGTTAACTAACTACTGCATGTGTTTTGGATGAAAAATTCTAACTACAGAAAATTGGCATCAGTGTGAAGGCAGACTGGTTAGAAAAACATAATATAGCTTCAAACTGATTTGGGCTCTGTTTAAAAACAGTCGACTGCTAAAGGAAAACCAGTCGACTGGTGAGCACAACAGGAGCCTGGTGATCCTTCATCAGGCCCCTGTTTTGAGTCAAAATTTTAGATTCAAGTTTTCAAAGCCTAGAAGCATATGGGGTCAACTAGTGACTATACTAATGATGTGTATATGTGGTGTAAGTGCCTCTAAGTAGCTCTAATTCAAGGCTTAACATTCTAAGACTCACAAAGAAGTAAATACTAAAGATTACAATGAATATCATTACTTCTTTATGGTCTTGAGTCTTTTAGTTATATGTCTTGAATGTCTCCAACGTCATCTAGTCTTTGATCCGCAAGATGTTCTTTGAAGCTTTTGAATCATCCATTCATTTATTCTCTTTGGATTGAATCTCCATTCATTTGTTACTACCATTGGCTTGAGGTTTGAGGTGGTCTTTAAGTTCTTCAAGCTAATGCTTCACCTTTGTTGATCTACCAAGTTCTCCACTTGAATCAACACGTGTAGTCACTTCTGATCTTCTTGAATCTAATTGGTGACTCTTCAGCTAACTGCAATCACATGAGTTAATCATAATGATTTATGTTTGATCATCATCAAAACCAAGGTGGAGAGTCCAATACTTAGCATTCTCCTCTTTTTTGATGATGACAAACCAAATATAAACAAAATAAATAATTGTGCATTAAATATACTTACTCCCCCTGCAATGATGCCAATTAAATTAATATCAATAATCAATAGCATCATCCAGTAGTTAATAGTGTGTGTATCACATGAGGTTTTGTATATATAGCATGAATGACCAAAAATAAGATGCATACACAATACAAATCATATAGGTGATACACATCATAAACATGTGCATAATTGCCAACGTATACCAAATGTAATCAATGTAATAACCAATGATCCCCCTGAATCATATACATGATCAATCATATATAAAGGCTATATGATTCAAGTTATTGTTTAACACTCAACATTTGATTAGTACAAAGCACATCCTTTGTTTATTTCACTCCCCCTTTGGCATTATCCAAAAGGCATGGGGGTATAGAAACAACAAATGCAAAAATAGAGTGGAAAACATAAAGGTATATCTAATGTAAACCATATAAGCTACCAATTGTAAACAAGAGATCAAAATAAAGATATCAATTGCAAGAGCAAATATCCAACAACAACTCAACCACCCTCAATTATCACAAATAGATAAGAAATAAGCATAGTGTGATAAAAGATTACAAAATATACTAATTGTAAACAGCAAGATGAGCAGTGTTTGAAATGTGAGAATAGCATAAATAGTAGTAGCTACTAACTGTAAACATGATAACACAATATGGATAATAATGCAAAAATCATGACATCACTTGTGAAAGAAAAAACAAATGATCAAATGGTGTCAAGTACACAAACAAGCTCAATTATCACAAAATTTATAACATTAATCATAATGTGATAGAATATCCTTGATCAAGGGCATGACATATGACATGAACATGATTAAAGACATAATGGTAGAAGCAATATCATCACTATGACATAGATCAACAAATAATATCAATAAACGGATATCTAAGCCAAACATAGCAAAAAAAATGCAATAAACATGACTATGTAAATTTTAGCCATGTGTACCAAGTTATGTTATGAAATAATAACTTGAATTAAGTTGTAATGATCATAATACCAATGAACTAATCACTACATGTCAAAATAAATCAATTGAAAGTGAAGTGACATCAAGTGGTGAAAATATGATCAAAAGGACATGAATAATATCACAGTCATGGTTATGAACTCATTACTCAAAATAGTTCTAATGAGCATACTAACATACTCAAAGCATCACATACTGTAATTACATCAATGATCACATCTAGCACAAACCATCTCAAAAATCTCATAAAAAAGTGAAAATATACGTATGAGAAGTGAGATGACAAAAATTAAGTATAATGGAATGTGCTAAACTCCACAAAACATCTCCAAAAGTAAGCATACCAATTTTAAGTGAAATATGAGAGGTGGGGGTGAAAATGTGATAAAAATGTATGAATATCAAATATCTACATCATGCAAAAGTGTTATGCCAAATAAAGATAGTGACTTCATAAAAATTATGGCATACACAATTCTAGCACACTAGGATACTAATTGAAACAATGTTCAGAAGGACCACCGTACTAGCTTGCATTCCAGAATAGATACTTATAGAATGCGTTAATGATAATCATGGAATGCCATGAGCATAAGCAAGATAAGCAATATATCATAAGCTCAAAACTAGCATCAAGTAAGAGCATGTAAAGATGATATCCAATATAAATATTCTAACAAAGTATGCAAAGTAGGCAAATAATGTCAAGATCATGATATCACTTGTGAAGGAAACCAAGTGAACAGATAGAGTCATGATCTCATCTTAGCTAAATTATCACAAAGGATTCAACATGAGGCATAACGTCACAAAATATCTTTTGAGCAAAGACATGGAGTTTGACATGAGTAAAGATATAAGATATAATGAAGATAGTCTATATTCAGAGTCACAAGGTAGGACATAAACGAATAAAGTTACTATGAGCATCGCATGCATGCATGCATACCAATTGTACGAATATAACAAAAGCTTATGTAATCAGAATTTAATCAGAGGTAGCATTAATGAAGTCATAGTGCATCAGGATATATTCATGGAAAACTATTTATGATAAAATATACATATCATCAAACACAATATAAAACTTGTATGATCTTGAATAGCACAAATTATCTCTAACATCTCATAAAAATAGCATAAAATATGAGCATGAGATGAGAGATGACATAATGATAAATATAGCATGAAGATCACTAACCAATATGCATGAGTGTTATGACACTTGTAAAAATATCATACATGAAAGATTTAGCTATAGACATGAAAGATCTCTCGAATAGAATTATAGCTAAACATCAGTCATGAAGTAATTAAAGTGACAAGTAACATACATTGATCACCCCAAATCATGTCAATACGTCTCATAAAGATAATCATACCAATTGTAAGGAAAGTATGAGATGTGTGGTGATACAATGAACACATATGCATAAATATCCTAAATCAATTAATCTTATTCATGGCATGAATTATATATAACAAGGGAAATGAATGATTCTAGTTGGAAAACAAGATTAGATTTGGAGATTTAGGACTTTTGAATGAAATGAGAGCATGAGCCTTGAAATCAAATCAGTAAAGTTTAGAGGGTTCCAAGAGATCTCAAATAGAACAGTAAAAGCACTATTTATAAGATCTCTAAACACCACAAAACGATTTACCCAAAATATTCAACATAATCAGCTGGAAAAAGGCTCAATGACTAAAAATCCTGACAAGACAGGCGACTGATGAAGGATCACCAGGCGTCTTTATGGTAGAAGTACGAAAGTTGCCAAAATCAAAAATTCTAGGTAAGCAAGGACATGCGACTGATATGGTATCCACAGGCGCCTGTGCCATGGGCATGCGACTGTGGAACCAACATCAGTCGTCTAGCCGAAACGTGCATAGCTTGCCAAACACAAAGTGTTAGGACAAGGATCGACAGTCAACTGAAGAAGCATTCACAAGCACCTGTACCATGGGCAGGCGACTGTAAAACCAACATCAGTCATATGACCGAATGATGAAAAGTTAGGGATATTTGGGCAATAAAGAGACATGCAACTAACTAATAAGTTACAGGCACATGTACATTGTACAGAAGTCGCATGTTAGAAATGGATAATGAAAACCCAAAGTATACTATCAAAAACGTGTGCATGTCAGACGACTGTAGAACGAATCACAGGCATCTGTAAGGAGACAGGCGCCTGAAACTTGTTCAGCAGTCGCCTGAAAATCAACCAAAATGCACATGTTAGGGAAGAAATGAATGATTCTACTAGAATGGCATGACATATCATGATATGATCTAAATAATCCATGAACATAGTCATCTATGAAAATTAGGTACAAGTGGTAGAATCAAAGAAACAATGAATCTTTAATGAAATAATTGAAAGGTTTTCATTGAAGGTTAAGATCTAAATATACTTAATAGAATCTAATAAACAAACAAGCATGTCATACACGTCAGTTATCATCTCCATAATTTTTAATAATCTTCATAAAGAAGCATGCATGTGAGGAATGAGATGTGTAATGACAACATGTTCCAAAGATATGAAAATCAATAAACAACTAAACAACTCATTATATGAATGTTATAGCTACCATGATACATGAGTCATAATAAGACATATATAGCATACATGAACATGGTAGTCACATAAACAAACAATCTCCATAATAATACATATATGACATACATGGGCATGGTAGTCACATAAACAAACAATCTTCATGAGGGTGTGACATGAATGAGCAAATGAAGAAGTATGCTATATTACACAAATCCAATATATTAAAATACCATTTGTACTAAACACATACTTACAACCATTTAGCTATCCCTATATGTGTGCATCTCCAAGGCACCATCCTCTCCTTTGAATTGATCCTTCATTTGTAAACCAAGGAGTGTGTATGGTAGCCATTTTGTACAACAATCTGACAATTAAACAATTGGTGGTATCCAAAAAACTTTTTGGATCCAAGAGGTTAAGGAACAAAATCAAGTAGTCCAATAACCAATCATATATCAATTGTAATAACAACCATCAATAAAAATGCATGACATGCTTTGATAAAAGTTATTATAATCATGATAATCATACACATAAAGAATTAACAATTCTCAACCATTAGAAATTTAGATACACCTAGACTAAGAATTCCTGTGAAAATATTTAATCATAAACATAATACAAGCAACATACATAATACAAGCAACATACATAATACAAGCAACATCACTATGAATACACACATCTAATACAATAGTGTGTGCTAGAAAGATTTCCCATTCAATATGCATATGTGCACAAAATAAACATTCACGGCACAACACATATTAATGGATGTCATAAAAAGTAATACCACAAAGAGTGTGCATGAGAAGCATATGGTATAGTTTTTCATAACCAAATTTCTCTTTCCATTTGGCATATCAACAAGATGGGGAGGTGGAAATTGATAATAAATCACCAAGGGTTAGAGAAATCAACTAATCCATATGCACAACATAATATGAATGAAATGCAATGACATATAAATGAAAATAACATGATAGCAATCACACATTTCAAACTCTCACATAATCATACAAAATATGCAAACTTTAGAGTAATGGCCGAACTCACATATATATGAGTACAAAAAGTTATCATACAAGCATGGTACCCAAGCAATGAAGTGCAATATGAGTGAGTTAGCAATGCAGAAATCAAACAATGACTGAGTTTGATTTTCATATATAGTCGCATGAGAATATGTCATTCCTAATATATGATTCTATATATGTGTTCCTATCATGCCTAGAAACATTCTTAGGAATCCACAAAGATAGTGATTTGGGATTCTTAAGGAGAGGTTGTGTAGTGGCATGAGTAGGAAGTTGGGATGCACGATTGTGAAGTGGAACATAAATATTAGCGTGTCCCATGTGTGAAACGTGCAAATGAGCATTAATTCTAACATGAAAATTTTTAAGCCATATGTTATAAATAATCCATGAATGAACATATGAATATGGATTATGAATACACAATGCACATGAGTCAAGAATTTGACACAAACGACATACATAGACATGAATGGCATAAAAGACACATAATATGCAAACATAGGATACACATGAGATAGTCTCAAACACAAAGTGACATCTACATACATCCAATACACATAGATACCAAATGTAAGAATATACTTACAACATTAAGCTCTCCCTACTTTGGTGATCACTTAAGCACCACCAACTCCATTTGAATGGAAATATTTGCAAATCAAGAAGTTGGTAGAGTTGGTATCCCAAAGTGGACTGAACCTAGAAAACATAATTTTGGTATCCAAAACCTTTTTGGATCATATGGATTAGGCAACAAATTTAAATACTAAATTCAAATAATTGTAACCCATATCCTAATGTAACACACACAATTTTTATGATACATGTAATCATGTCATTTGATAAATATTTAACCATATACATGCATGTACTAATTGTACCAAAAGTAAATATGTATATTAATCCAAAAGCATGACATGTATCACATGCAACAATATAAATATGAACCAAAACATATATTGTATGAGAAAGTATTAAATATTATAGACATGAAAACCCTAAACACAATGATTTACTAATAATCAAACAATGGAAATCAAATTTAATAAGAATTTATGTTTCCCAACAAACATGAGTATCCAAAACCGATCTGCAAACAAAAGAATAAACCAATTCTTAACACAAATGCTTTGGTACCCATACAATGAATATAAACTTATGGTACCAAGCATGTTGGGTCAACTGAAACTAACCCTTTGGAAACCAAGTCCAAGAGGACCTTGATTTCCCAACATAATCATCATTCAAAACAATATCATGAATATAAGGTTGCACATACATATCCTTAGAATGATTGCTAGTGTTCTCAGGACCTCAAATAGTTTATGTTTTGGGTATCCTCTTCCTAGTGGTTGCATGCATACAAGGTTGATCTCTACGTGGTGCATGTGGCCTAGGAACATGTGATCTAGTAAGAGCATGTGGATATGTGTATGGAAAATTGTGTTGTGCTAAAGCATGATGATGGGCATGTGATCTATGGTGTTGTGTGACATACATACGTGGATGAACATGAGGTGCATATGCATGAAAATGATCATGATAATAAGCATGCATACGTGGATGTGATGTGTGATCATAAGCATGTGAAGGTGCATGAGCATGATCATGAGTATGAGCATGAGCATGAGTACGTGCATGAGAGTGTCTCAAATGAGTGTTTGCACGTGCTCGTGGGTATGGAGCATAAAAACTATCATTTGTAGGAATGTGAAGAGTGGAGGCATTCCTACGAGTATTGGTGTACCTGAATGCATGTCCCTTCCTTTCATGTCCACCCTTGTGTAATGCCATACAAGCTACTGCACAAGTACTAGAGGGGGGTGAATAGTACTTTAAAAATAACAAGGAGTATAATTCCTAATTATCGTGTAAACAACTACCAAAACAATTTGCGGAAGCTTAAATTGATGACAACAACAAAATTAACAATGCTAACAACGGATATTACTGGGTTCAGATCCACCCAAGTCTCCCCTACTTGTTTCCGGTGATCCTACGTCCCAACCACCCGGATCCCCTCCGGATACTTGAGTTAGAAACCCTAACTCAAGATTTCCACTATGAAATACTTGTGAAAAACCTTCACAAGTCAAATCATACACAAAGTAATTTGTGACTCCCACAACCCGGGATCACAACCACTCTCTCACAACCGAGAGTGAAACTTACAATATGAAATTGAAATGAAATAAGAAACTTCTTACAGACAAAATACCTATGCCTTGAGTAATGCTTACGAATTAGGGCAAGGATGATTTTGAGGAAGAAGAAGTGGCACCAAACCCTAGCTCAAAGATGTAGATCAGCGATGGAGAGCTATGGGGATGTTGGTGACCTAGAATCAAGCACTTGGCTTGGAAGGCTTCACACTCAATGAATCTCTCTTTGGAAGTAAGAGTGAGGAGAGATTATTGAATGGAATGAAAGAGCTTTGAATGAGCTTGGAATGATTTCTCTTGATCTTTAAACTTGCAATAATATCAGCCTTGACTGCAATGAATGCAGCCCAATAAGTATTTATAGGATAGAGGAGAGAGAGAGAAGGAAAAACGTTTCAATTAATGCTCCAACGGCTCTTTTCTGAACCCAACTAGTCGGTCAAAGAACAACCACCGACCGACTAGTTCATCAACTAGTCGGTCAGTCATTTAACGTATACCGACTAATGAGTGAACAGAGAGAATGTCAAAGCACAGACAAAAGGAACTAGTCGGTCCAAGAAGAGTAGCTGACCGACTAGTTTCACAACTAGTCGGTCGGTTACTCAACTGAGACCGACTAACAGATAAAACTGAAGTCTGAGCACAAATTGACTTAGTCGGTCCAAGAACAAATGTTGACCGACTAATTCACCAACTAGTCGGTCGCTAAATGAGCATAGACCGACTAACGATAAACAGTAAGTTAGGTGAAAAATGGCATGTACAGTAAAGCTAAACTAGTCGGTCCAAGAAGGAAAGTTGACCGACTAGTTCATCAACTAGTCGGTCGCCAAATGAGCATAGACCGACTAATGATAAACAGTAGCTCAGGCTCAAATGTGCATGTACAGGAAAAGCTCAACTAGTCGGTCATAGAAGCATCACTGACCGACTAGTTCACAAACTAGTCGGTCGGTGAGTCAACTTAGACCGACTAACTGTAAACAGTAAAGAGCTTGGAAAAGACTGACAAGAACTAGTCGGTCCAAGAAGCTTTGCCGACCGACTAGATCACCATCTAGTCGGTCAGTTCTTCTTCTTGAACCAACTAACATGCACAAGAAGTCGCGAATCGAAGCGCGAAGCTTCGGGAAAGATTGTATGGACTTCTACTAAGATCCTAGAGCTAAGATATGAGCGTTATGAAGATTTAAACCATAAGACCTACTCAAGGCTTAACATTCTACGAAAGAAGCTTAAAGACTATAAATAAAACTCGACGATACCGTCTTCAATAGCTTCAATCGAATCTTCATGACTTCTAAATTGGTCCATAAGCTTCAACGAAGCTTTAGGCATACGATCACGTGCTTTGAGTAGTCTTGAGACGTCGTAATTGATATTCATATGAATTTGGCGACGATCTCCATAACTGCGCTTACAAAGTGTTAGTTCACGATATATTTATGTTTGTTCATCATCCAAAACCAAATCCGGGGAGTCCAATATCCAACACCTTGGTGGGTTTCTTTGCAAAGAAAGGAGGAATAGGAGTGGTGGTTCCCTTAGTAGTAGAACTACTCAAGTTGTTATAGACACCACTCATGGATGCACCGGAGGATGGCCTCACAAAATCTATAGTTACTTCACTATTGGAGGTGCGTGCATTGGATGCACTTGCCTTAGAATAACCAAGGCCAACACGATGGTTTGCCGGTAGGTGATTCTTTAGCAAATCATCCAAAATGTCTTTTCCCTTATTGAATCTCTCAACAATGGAGGACATGAGCTCATATTTCTTTGAAAAATGAAGAAATAGTGGCATTCAAGGTGGATGCAGGTGTGATGAGCACATGCACTTGGAATTTGAGAGCCTCATTCTCAATGCCCAAACTAGTGTTTTGAGATTCAAGATTTTAAATCTCAAGATCGTTACTATCCACAATGGAAACACGATCAAATTGAGATTTGAGGGACTCCACATCTTTTCTCAACATGCCATTTTGTGTAACTAAACTTGCTTTCTCAATGGCGAGCGTCTCAACAATGGTGTCATTGTTTGAGGTACCACATGTAGATGTGTTAGTGAGACTAACAATCTTATTCTTAGTGATCACTCCTTATTTTACACTTTTTTACCGCATGTTTGCATGCCATTTAGATCGCCCAAATCATGTTTTTTCACGATATATCGACGATATTGCGATGCTTTTCACGATTTGTTGTTTTTGTCACATTTCAGGTGATTTGGCACGATTTGGAGTGATCTCGAGATGCACTTACTCCAGACGGTCACCGACGACCTCCCCGAGGGGTATTTTGCTGTTGGAGAGGAGCGGAAGAAGAACGGACGTCGCAGGAGCGACGAGGAGGCCAAAACAAGCAATCTGGGCATTTTTTGTGTCCCACTCGGCCGAGTGGAGGAGCCACTCGGCCGACCAGCGAGACACCGCTCGGCCGACCAGATCAGACACGATTCCTATGTGCACTCGGCCGAGCGACGGAGACCACATCGGCTGAGTGACGAGACCCCGTCCGCCCGAGTGGCGCCCAGACGAAGCCATTCAAAAATCGCCATGTTACTGTTTTTTCGGCTGCCTGAGCTTCAGAAGACCCACTCGGCCGAGTGGATAATCCCGACCGCCCGAGTACCATGAAGCCATCAGCCGAGTGACGACAACTCACTTGGCCGAGCAGCCCCCGAAGTGAAGACCCCTGAAGATCGAGACTTACTGGAAAATTACAGGGTTTTCACTCAGCCGAGTGACTTTTGTCACTCGGCCGAGTGCGACGCGCTGCCTGTAGCGAAAATTGCGGAAAACAGGATGCGCAGGGGTATTTTGGTCACAGTTTTTGGACGATTTTGAGGGGTATTTAACCCCTGTTTTTACCCTAGTTTTGGAGAGCTTTTTCTCTTAGATTTTTGTAGCCTTTTTAGATTAGCTTTTTAGTTTTATTCTTGAGATTGGAGAGGAGACAAAATTGGATTTTTTGTTGGATTAATTGAAGAACTCCATTGGTTTGCTTTTCTCTTCTCTAAAAATTCTATTTTTATTGCATATCTCAATATTGTGATGAATTCTATTGCTTATTTCATTGATTATTTTTGTGATCTTGCTATGAATTGTGAGTAGTCGCCACGTCTTGGGGCGTGGGGATGAACCCTACAAGCCCTATTTCATAATTGTGATGAATTGGTAGGAATTTTGCTAGAATTGCTATTAGGAATTAGATTGGGATCAATTTACTACGGATGGCTAGGAATTCACATCGATTGGGATTTGCAAGAGATTGGATCCCAATTCGATAGGAGACCCTAGAAATCCGAATTGGGTTGGAATCGAATTTCTGTAGTATCGGTTTGCAAGAGATTGGACCGATACTAGGGTTTCCGGTTCCAATTCCGCGCCAATACCCGTTTGCAAGAGATTGGACGGGTAGGAACTATCCCAATCTAGGTCGTGGACCGAGTTTGCAAGAGATTGGGCTCGGTGCGCGATTGAACGATGATGTTGATCCTAATGCTAGCTTCCCTAGGCTAGGGTTTGCAAGAGATTGGGCCCGAACCTAGGATAGCTATAGGCCGGCAACAGCGCGAGAGCGTGAGCTTGGTTCTACATTCAGTTGCAACTAGTTCATCCAAAATCTTATTCTAGCAATATTGATACCGATGAACCATTTTTACAAAATATGGTGAGTAGCGGGAATTCCCCATTCCCTAGACGTCCTTTATTTGATTTGATATTTCTTTACTTTGTCTGACGATTGTGACAGGATCGCCAAAGGTAAAATTTTCTCTCTTCTTAAATAGCCAGGTTGATTGGAGCAAGCACGGTCATTCGTCCTCCCTGTGTTCGATAACCCGCTCGCTGCTACACCGTGCACTTGCGGTAAAACTACAACCGTTCTTTAGGGTTACATCCCGGAGCGATCAAGTTTTTGACGCCGTTGCCGGGGAGGCGATTGCGTTTGATCTTACCACCCTAGCTATTTCTTTTATTATTATTATTATTATTATTATTTCCATTTCTTTATTTTTTACCTAACCCTTCCACGGTGCTAATCATTTCTTTGAAACTCTGTTTTCCCCGTGCATGTACACGAGATCTACGGCGGACCCCGAAGCTATATTGTTTGATCCCGAGATCGAACGTACCACGCGGAGACTTAGAGCGGAAAGGAGACAAAATCCGGAAGGGAGGTTTATGACCAACCCGGAAACTGCGGACCAATTAGCGGCAAGGATGGCGAGGATAATTTCTATTCGAGATAGGCTTCGGCCTAAGACCTCTTCTACGACCTCATCCATTCCCATGCCGGAGTTGGCGGCTGACAAGAACTTCGAGCTAAAGACTGGACTAGTGGTTCTGATGCAGCAGGATCCATTTCATGGGAATGCCCATGAAAATCCCCACTACCACATCCAATTATTCTTGTCGAAGTGCGCCACATTCCAAATGCCGGGGGTCTCTATCGATGCCATCAGACTGCGCCTCTTCCCCTTCACGCTAAAAGACAAGGCACTCTATTGGTTGAGGACGCAGGCTGAGGGTGTTTTCACCACTTGGGACGAGTTGGCGAGTGCATTCATTGACAAGTTATATCCGCCCTCCAAGACGGTGAAGATTCGGAGCGCTCTCATGTCCTTCAAGCAAGGACCCCAAGAGACGCTCTATGAGGCTTGGGAGCGTTTTAAAGATTTGCAGCACCAATGCCCGCACCATAGCATAGAAGATTGGGAGCTAGTTCATAGCTTCTACAACGGTGTCCAACCGGGGACCAAACAAATTATTGATGTCGCGGCGAATGGTGCTATCTTGTCTAAGACTCCCGAGGAAGCTACGGCCCTAATTGAGGAGATGGCCTCAAACAATCAACAAGGGGGCGATGAGCGAGGACACTCTACGTCCTCCTTGAAGCCAACTAGTATCTATGAGGCGAAGGCCGTAGCGGAGCTTACAAGCAAGTTTGATTCTCTCCACAAGGTAGTTGAGAGATTGGAGAAGTTTATCACGGAGCCCCAAGGAGCCCCTTCCACCTCCGCTCCAACGAACCAAATGTGTGATTGGCAAGACCAATCTCAAGCCATGTATGCGGGAGGAGAGCAAGGAGAAGGATCCTTGGAGCAAGTACAATATGTCGCGGGGAACCAAGGATATTGGGCCAATCCGGCCGCAAGAAATCATCCCAGATTCTCTTACGCCAACAACGAAGGAGCTTTGAAACCGCCACAACAACCACCTCAACAAGCTCGACCACCACCACCCCAACAACAACACTATCCGCCGAGGGGGCCTCCACAACAAAATTTCCAACCGAAGCAACAAGTTCCACCATATAGGCCGCCCGGATACAACCAAGGGTGGAGGAATCAAAATCAAAACCCTCCACAAGCTCAACAACGATCCGACTTCGAAGCTAGAGTGGAGGCGTTTATGGTCGAACAAAATAAGGTCAATGCTACCTTGAAGGCGGGGCAAGACTCCCTTAATACCGTTGTGGCTCAAATATCGGAGCAATTGGCGTTGCTCAATCGGAACACTCAACGATTGCCGGCGCAACCCGAGCAAAACCCACGGGGCAACACCGGCCACATCAATGCCGTAGTTGCCGTTACTATTAGAGGCGGGAAGGATACCTCCCCCGCTATGATTCCTACCGAGGAGCCCGTGGAGGAAAGCTTGGAGCCAATTGAGCCGGTAGTTGAAGTTGATAAGGAGAAAGAGCCACAAGAAAAGGAGAAATCTAGAGCGGATCAATTGATTGAGGAAAGGCGCTTCATGCCACCGGTCCCATTTCCCCAAAGGCTTGCTAGGGCGAAAATGGAGAAAAGGCTAGCGAAGTTTCTCGAGTATCTTAGAGGAGTTAGCCTCAACATTCCCTTCCTCGACGCCATCGTGGAGATCCCCACATATGCTAAATTCTTAAAGGACTTGATTTCGGGGAGAAAGAGGAAGGAAAAGATCATGCTAGCCGAGGAGGGCTCTTACTTCACCAAGAGAGAGAAGGAGCCGGCCAAATTTAAAGACCCGGGGAGTTTTCGGATTCCTTGCACTTTGGGCGGCGTCCCTCTTCAAAAGGCGTTGGTAGATCTAGGGGCTAGTGTGAGCCTCATGCCTCTCTCCATGTTCTTAAGGCTAAACACCGAGACGAAGTTGAAACCTACCGACATGCGGATACAATTGGCCGATGGGCGAATAACAAGGCCGGTAGGGATCGCCGAAGACATCCCGCTACAAGTCCCGGGGGGGGATATGCTTGCCATGTGACTTCGTGATCATGGACGTTAAGGAGGAGGGCGATACTTCATTGATACTTGGACGCCCGTTCCTCGCCACCGCCGGAGTGATTGTCGACGTGCGAGAAGGCACCCTAACTTTGAACGTCGGCAACATCGAGGTGGATCTTCACATTCCTAAGGCCATGAAACACATGCCTTACCACGAGGAACTTGACTACATGGACCTCCTTGATGAGGTAATAGAAGAGGCGATCCCCCACTCGATTGGCACTCTTTTCGATGAAGATTTCGAGGAAGGCCCGGATTTAGGCCGAGATGAGAAGATAGATGATTCCCCCAACCTCTCCGCTGAAAATGATGAAGGCGACGCTGATGTCGCAAGGATTCGAGAGCTCTGCAAGCTCTCGAAACAAAAGTCTCCAAAGAAAGCTCCGCCGATACGGAAATTAGCGTCACCGGTGAAGCCGTTGACCGGAGCAAATGCTAGCTTGGGGGAGCCTCCCCCCAACACTATTTGAGACAAGAGACCACCGAGGGAGAACACACCGCCGCAACTTCCGAATCCAAGCATGCTCCCCGGAAAGTTTGATGGGTGCGTCTCATATGCACCAAACATCCCGCATTAATTGAAAATCATAGGGGGTCGAGCTCACGACCTTAAACGAGCGCTTGTCGGGAGGCAACCCGACGGTTATTGCTTTATTTTTACTTTTTCTTTATTTTTGTTTTAGAAATTTTTAGTGTTTTGAGTCGTTCGCCCAAAAATTTTATGATAACGGGTCCTATTTTTCTTGACAGGAGAGGAGATAGGTAAATCCATCATGAGGAGGATGAACGAGACGATGAGGAGCGCCCCAGGAAGACGCTCGATGCTTAGGATTAAGATGAAATCGACTGGAGGAAGAAAGACAGAGTTTAGAGCCCAAACGAAGACAAACAGCAGAAAACAAGGCTCACTCGGCCGAGTATACTAGTCACTCGGCCGAGTACACAAGTTCGTCCGGCCATGCCGCTCACGAACGAGGGAAGTCTGCTGTACCCAACTCTCTGTTTATTTTCTTGATTTCAGTATAACTGCTACTCGGCCGAGTATATATTTTCACTTGGCCAAGTAAAATGGATACGTTCCTAAGGCGAGTCTTGCCGAGTAGCTTGAGCCACTCGGCCGAATGGACTTACTCCACTCGGCCGAGGCTGGCAAAGCCACTCGGCCGAAGCGTAAGCGGGGAGGATTTTCCATTGATCCCACTCGGCCGAGTGACCTAGTCACTCGACCGAGTCGTAACTTTTATTATAAAAGGGGCCGAGGGGGGGGGCACGTTTTTCGAAACGCAAAAAAACCCAATTCGCCCGACCCTTCAGCTCCCCTCGCCCGCTCGCCTCGCTCGCGCCCTCACTCGCCTGACCACCGGTCGCCGCGCCGCCTCTCGGCCCGCCACCGCCGGCCGAGCACCGCCGCGCCTCGCCCGAGTCGCCGCCGGCGGCCGCCACCCCGACCACCTCCGGTATCGCTTATTTCGCCCTTTTCTCCTCTTTTTGTGTATTTTTCGAGGATCCATGTGTTAAACGACCCCCAAACCCTAATCAATTTCTATATCTATCTATCATACCCCTAATGCTCCATACGTTTTGAATATTACCCGCTGATATCGCCATTTCATGCGCAGGTTGTTTTTGGGAGCTTAGGGGAGCTTCTACGGACTGAATTGGGCTTCGCGGAGGCGCTATCTTCGCACTCTTCCATTGCTTAGCACTCGCGGCGTGTCGGGGTACACTCTTTCCTTTCTTTTGCACACGCCGCACTTTTTACACTTTTCGGCGCGCGCTCGGGGCCCATATGCCGCCCCGGACACGGCCGCGGTCGAGGAGAGCTTCCGCCAAGCGGAAGCGGTCGGATGACGCCGGCCCCTCCCACGAGTTGGAGGACTCTCCTCCACCCTCTCCCACACACCCCATCCACCCAGCCCAGCCTGCAGGCCCCGCACACCCCGCACAGCCTGCAGCGCCCGCACAGCCCGCACAGCCGCTCCCTGCCGGTCCACAGCCACCACCTCCGGCTCCACTGGTCGGGCAGCTCGGGATTACGTTCCGAGATGACGCACACCGCGCCGTCTTCGAGCGTATCTCCCAGCGCTCGATCGTACCCTCCAGGTTTGCACACCTTGCTGACCTAGGACGCCTGGGGGTATTAGAGGGGATGCTCACGTTGTACGACAACGTGGGCTGGCGAGATTTCTTTCAGGTGTCGGCGGACACGTTTATCCGTCCGACACTTGAGATACTTAGTTCGATCGCCCGGACCAACGAGGGATGCTCGTTTCGGTTCATGGACCGGGAGTGCCAGGTCACTCTCGATATGATGAGAGCATTTTTCTCGTGGCCCGCTGTCCCCGGAGCCGATCGCGGTTACGGCCCCACCCATATCCCCCCACCTTCCTTCGACGCCGGTGCCTTCTGGGCCCGGATTACGGGTCTTCACGCTGCCTTTGACCCTAGTAGGGCCAAGGCCTCGGCCATTGTCCATCCCTGCCTCCGTATTGCTCAGCGCCTTATGGCGACGACCTTTTTGGCCAGATATGAGCCGGGCACGATGTCTACGCCGGAGCTCTACATGCTCTACGCGATGACCCGTCCCAGAGCTCTATCTAGGGATGGCGATGAGCTTGTCCCCGCCGTCGTGATTGATGTCGCGGATTGGTTTTTGGACCGCATCATTGTATCGGTGGGCGCTCGCTCACCGATATGCTGCGGCGGCCTGATCACCTTGCTCGCCCTTATGACCGGCGAGGACTTCCCTGACGACCTGCGACGAGTATCGGGCCCCACTTCTTTGTCGATCGATGTTATGGCCCGGATGAAGATGCTTCGTCCGCACGTTGAGCGTCACTGGGTCTGGTTGCACGGCCCTTACGGTGCCGATTACATGATTCTTCCGAGCCCAGCTCGGACTCAGATTGCACCAGCCCACGTCGACTGGCTCCCTGCGATGGATGTTCTCATCCCCGCTGCTTACGTGCTCGAGGCCGACGAGGCCGAGCAGGCCCACGCTGCCCCCGCAGACCCTGTTGCACCTGCCGAGCCTGCCGCCCATGTTGACCCCGTGGCCCCTCCCGAGCCTATACCTGATGTTTCCGCTGCTCCTGACACCTCTGTCCCCACCTCTGTCGGTGTCAGGAGTACCTTAGCTGAGCCCACCTCCACTGCTTCCGCGGCTGTCACCACCACCACTGGCCCTCTGTCTGCTGAGCCTGTTTCTTCTGCACCACCCGAGCGCCTGCCGACCGTAGTTGAGTGCGGAGAGCCCTCTGTTTCCACTGCTGCTGTATTTTCTGAGAGTGTCGTGGCGTCTGTCCACACTTCTGTGCCACTGACCTCTCTGGCCGCCTCGCTGCCACTTTGGCACTCTTCTTTCGTTGCCGCTGCCTCCACTTCTCACCAGCCGGTGCCCCGGCCTCACACTGAGGCCAAGCCCACATTTGCGAGCGCAGCGCCTTTCGTTCCCTTCCACGCTGAGCCCGTCACATACGCGACCCGAGTACGCCAGCCCCGCCCTGCACAGCCCCGCCCGGTGCGTCCCTCTGCACCACCTCCCCCCGACACTGTACTTCAGAGCATTCGTGCTCTAGAGGGGGCGGTGAGTGGCCTCTGAGGCGACCTTAGGACCCTGTCCTCCACCGTCTTTGCGATGGCTGACCGCTTCGGCCTGCTCCCGCAGATTCACTACTGTCTTACCCAGGTCCTGGAGCGTCTCCCCCGCGTACCGCCACCCACCCAGCAGGTTCTCACCCACACTTCCACACACACTCAGCCTGCTACCATTTCCACACCCACACCCGCTCAGCGGCCTGTCCAGCCACCACCACCACTTCCGCCTCAGGACGGAGACGGCGCATCACCACCTTCTTAGGCACCCTTGATGCCATCGATTATTCCTGCCGTTGTGCTGCCCATTTCTACTGGGTCCTGTTGCATTTTTGCCCCCCCCCTCCCCTCACTTATTTTGGGTTTCTCATTCAGATCGTATCCTTATATATCCTTTTTTTGGGAGAGAGGGAGAGTTTTGGTGCCCCACCTTTATATCTGTATCACTCCTATCTGTGCATGCATCATGTCCGCATTATATTTTTCGTTTCTTTATTTTTCATTTATTTCCCCTTTTTTCCCCCATCATGCATGCATCCTCACTTACCCCTCACACTTCTTGTCTCTCGGTGTGCCACACTTTGCACATTGAGGACACTGTGCCATTTAGCTTGGGGGAGTGAGTTCTCACGTTCTTTTTCGGTTTGCCACCTTTATTTTTAGTTTTTCACGCCATTGCACTTATTTTTCATCATTTTTCTTTTATTTTGACATGCATCACGTTTTTCTTATTTTTCTGTGTGCCGCATTGTAAATAGTTCTATTTTCCCTTTATCTTTATTTCTTTCTTTTTCATCTCATGCTAGAGATGACTTTTCTGTGATGATGATGACGTGGAGTTAGCTTATTCTATATGCATGCTTTATTTGTCATGTCTTAGACTTTATTTTTGATATCATATGCTATGACTTGCCTTGCATCTAGAGATAGTAACCCACACTTTTTCCCCATGAAAATGGATGAAATTTTATTATTAGCTGAGTCTGAATATTCATATGTATGCTATCACAGAAAACACACCAAGATTCACGCATTGAATGCCTATATCTGGAGTACCGATTTCTTTTCCTATATCACTTCTATATGCATGAACTGTACATTTCACTTCAGGATGATTGAATGATGTTAGCTATGATAAATCTGGATTAGTTAGCTTTTTTGTGATCGAAACTGAGTAGATTAGATTACCCTGCTGAAGTTGTCGTGCATGTCTTATAGAGTGAACCGAGTGATATATTTATTTCTTTCTCCACAAATCTTGAACATCATTTCTCTACTTTTAAAATCATTGGTGAATCTCCCCTTAGCGATTCTATTTTATGGCATTTCCCCCGCTATTAATTCCTAGCTCCAAATTTCTTATTCAAAAAAAAAGAAAAAAAGAGAGAGAAAAGAGAAAATATTCTTGTATATCATTATCTCTCTTTGAGTTGTGATCGTTGTGTATATATGCTATTGCTTTAAAAAAACAAAAGAAAAGAGGAAAAATCTTCAATAAAAGATCCCATCTCACTTTCTTTCTTTCTTTCCTCTCTCTTTTCGTGTGCATTTTCATTGCTTTTGGAGCTTTATAAAAATGGGGATGTAAATATTTTTTATGCCACCACGCTTATAGATAAGCTTGGGGGATGGGATCCATTGATGTGTGAGAGAGTGACTACTTGACGTTGCACGACAACCTAGGCTAAGTAATATTCTATACTCGGTGAGATTATTTTTAGCTTTACGACATCCAGAAATCTAAGCCTAGCATTCATATCATGAAATCCATACTTTTCTATTCTCTCTATTCTATAGTGTGGTACTCTTATACTCCTAATAGAAAGCATTCAATTGAAAAGTGTGTGATCTGTGATTTGTATACCGCTTTAAATGATTCAGACGATGTTAATTCTAAGATTATTCCGTTTTTCACGATTATATTGTTGTTCGTGGGTTTTCTATTTCTATTTGCACTATTATACTATGATATCAAAATAAAATTCTTTGACATGTGTTTTTCGTTCAGTGCATTCTATATGAGTAAGCGGAACCCACGTCCTGAGGAAATGATCTAGCAGCCTACCTCATCGCTTCTTTCTTTCTTTTTTATTTTTATTTCGTTTTTCATTCTTCTCCGTTTTTCATTTTTCATTTTTTTTCACCGTTTTCGTTTTCCGAATCCACCGGGTTCGCCTTTTACTTATCTTCCTCGAGGACGAGTAAGAGGCAAGCTTGGGGGATTTTGATCACTCCTTATTTTACACTTTTTTACCGCATGTTTGCATGCCATTTAGATCGCCCAAATCATGTTTTTTCACGATATATCGACGATATTGCGATGCTTTTCACGATTTGTTGTGTTTGTCGCATTTCAGGTGATTTGGCGCGATTTGGAGTGATCTCGAGATGCACTTACTCCAGACGGTCACCGACGACCTCCCCGAGGGGTATTTTGCTGTTGGAGAGGAGCGGAAGAAGAACGGACATCGCAGGAGCGACGAGGAGGCCAAAACAAGCAATCTGGGAATTTTTTGTGTCCCACTCGGCCGAGTGGAGGAGCCACTCGGCCGACCAGCGAGACACCGCTCGGCCGACCAGATCAGACACGATTCCTATGTGCACTCGGCCGAGCGACGGAGACCACATCGGCCGAGTGACGAGACCCCGTCCGCCCGAGTGGCGCCCAGACGAAGCCATTCAAAAATCACCATGTTACTGTTTTTTCGGCTGCCTGAGCTTCAGAAGACCCACTCGGCCGAGTGGATAATCCCGACCGCCCGAGTACCATGAAGCCATCGGCCGAGTGACGACAACTCACTCGGCCGAGCAGCCCCCGAAGTGAAGACCCCTAAAGATCGAGACTTACTCGAAAATTACAGGGTTTTCACTCGGCCGAGCGACTTTTGTCACTCGGCCGAGTGCGACGCGCTGCCTGTAGCGAAAATTGCGGAAAACATGATGCGCAGGGGTATTTTGGTCACAGTTTTTGGACGATTTTGAGGGGTATTTAACCCCTGTTTTTACCCTAGTTTTGGAGAGCTTTTTCTCTTAGATTTTTGTAGCCTTTTTAGATTAGCTTTTTAGTTTTATTCTTGAGATTGGAGAGGAGACAAAATTGGATTTTTTGTTGGATTAATTGAAGAACTCCATTGGTTTGCTTTTCTCTTCTCTAAAAATTCTATTTTTATTGCATATCTCAATATTGTGATGAATTCTATTGCTTATTTCATTGATTATTTTTGTGATCTTGCTATGAATTGTGAGTAGTCGCCACGTCTTGGGGCGTGTGGATGAACCCTACAAGCCCTATTTCATAATTGTGATGAATTGGTAGTAATTTTGCTAGAATTGCTATTAGGAATTAGATTGGGATCACTTTACTATGGATGGCTAGGAATTCACATCGATTGGGATTTGCAAGAGATTGGATCCCAATTCGATAGGAGACCCTAGAAATCCGAATTGGGTTGGAATCGAATTTCCGTAGTATCGGTTTGCAAGAGATTGGATCGATACTAGGGTTTCCGGTTCCAATTCCGCGCCAATACCCGTTTGCAAGAGATTGGACGGGTAGGAACTATCCCAATCTAGGTCGTGGACCGAGTTTACAAGAGATTGGGCTCGGTGCGCGATTGAACGATGATGTTGATCCTAATGCTAGCTTCCCTAGGCTAGGGTTTGCAAGAGATTGGGCCCAAACCTAGGATAGCTATAGGCCGGCAACAGCGCGAGAGCGTGAGCATGGTTCTACATTCAGTTGCAACTAGTTCATCCAAAATCTTATTCTAGCAATATTGATACCGATGAACCATTTTTACGAAATATGGTGAGTAGCGGGAATTCCCCATTCCCTAGACGTCCTTTATTTGATTTGATATTTCTATACTTTGTCTGACGATTGTGACAGGATCGCCAAAGGCAAAATTTTCTCTCTTCTTAAATAGCCAGGTTGATTGGAGCAAGCACGGTCATTCGTCCTCCCTGTGTTCGATAACCCGCTCGCTGCTACACCGTGCACTTGCGGTAAAACTACAACCGTTCTTTAGGGTTACATCCCGGAGCGATCACTTAGCATCACAATATTTATGCACAATCTTTTGATATTTATCAAATAATTGTTCATTTGTAATTCTAAGATCATCCAGTGTTACATCTTCATCGTTGCTATCAATTCCACAACAATCACTTGATTCGTCACTAGAATCACCCGTAGTGGCTTCCTCTCGTTCCATCAAACCCATAAATGAATCCCTTTCATCATTAGAGGAATAACACTTCGAGGTGGACTCTTCTTGCTCCACTAGCATGTTCCATATCTGATATGTCGTTGTTGCCTTGGACACACGCATAAGAATGTCATAAGTTAAATAATCAAGCAAGATGTTCATTACCTCTTCATTTTTCTCCATCAATTCTTTTTGCTCATTTGTCAATTCATGTTCGGAAGTGGTAGGTGCATGAAGGGGCTTCTCCACAAGCTTCCAATAATCATCATCAATGGATTTAATATAGGCCTTCATCTTTACACACCAAATTTGATAGTTGGATCCAATGAGAAATGGTGAAGGCCTTCGTGTATTGTTGTTGGTTGCCATAGCTATAACCTCGCTCTGATACCAATTGGAAGGACCCTGTGCGATGAGGAAGAAACACGAGAAGGGGGGAATAGTGTTTTATAGAATTATAAGGAATTTACGCCAAATATAACCCTAATTAACCAACAAATGCGGAATTAAAGAAATGATCAACAACACAAGGAAGAATTCAATGCAAACATGCAATGTATCCTGGTTCGGTGCCACCCAAGTAAAACCCGACTTGTTACCTATGCCCTAATCCAGCAACACCCGAGATCGCACTCGGATACTCTAGTAAATACCACTAGAGCTTTCCTTTAGCCCACTTGCGGAAACCCCAACAAGTGCAATCGACCTACAATCGATGTCCATGTATCCAACAACCCGGGAACACAAAAATACCTTAATCCAATAACTTGGAACTAAACATACTCTCACAAACCGAGAGCAAAACCTTTCCTTGACTCTCACAACTTGGGATCAAGCCAACCCTCTCACCAACCGAGAGTACTCAACAAATTAGAAGTATTGATAATGAAATATACAACTTGAAATACACTCACCTTTGCCTTGAATAAGGACTTACTTGTAAAGGCTATAATGTGTTTGTGAAGTTATCAATGAGGGAGGAGATATCCCTTGAGATGTTTGCCCAAAGATGAAAGCAAATCTAGCTTAGATGTGTGTTTTAGAGGATAGAGGGCAAGAGAGAATTAGAGAGCACTTGAGAGGATAAAGAGGCTTGAAAATAAGACTTGAATGTTTTCTTAAGAGGCCAAGGGTTCTCACATATTCAGCCTATCTTCTATATATATTAGCTCAAGGGAAGCCCAAAACCCGAAGCAGAAAGACCAAAAATCAATCTCCCAATGGCTAGAATTGGGCTGAAAACGACTCGGACAGTCGCCTGTTGAAGGGGGGACAGACGCCTATTCCACTGTAGCCAACGGATATAAACTGAAAAATACTGTCAGGGTAGAGGATGACTGTCGACTATAGAAGGATGACCTGTCGACTGTTCAACCTTCAACAGTCGGCTGTTCAAGGGGCAAAATCTGCAGTTTTTCTGTACAGCTGATCACTAAAACGACCATAACTGCCACTACAGATATTTAATTGGAATGATTCAAATTGGGTTGGAAATATAACAAAATTTTCTTTCAAATTAGATTTGAATGGATAAAAAATTCGAACTACAGAAAAACTGACAGCAATTTGACTCTGACTGATAGGTGCAGAAAATCTGATATCGGCTCGCAAAAATAGTCATAACTTGAACTACAGATATCCGATTGGATTGATTCAAGTTGGGTTGGAAAGCTTAGTGAGTTAGCTAACTACTGCAGGTGGTTTGGATGAAAAATTCCAACTACAAAAAATTTTGCATCAGTTTGAATGCAGATTGGTCAGAAAAACAGAATACAGCTTCAAACAGATTTGGGCTCTGTTTAAAAACAGTCGACTGCTGAAGGGAAACCAGTCGACTGGTGAGCACACCAGGTGCCTGGTTATCCTTTATCAGGCCCCTGTTTTGAGTCAAAAGTTCAGATTCTAGTTTTCAAAGCCTAGAAGCACATGGGGTCAACTAGAGACTATACTAATGATGTGTATAGGTGGTGTAGGTGCCTCTAAGTAGTTCTAATTCAAGGCTTAACATTCTAAGACTTACAAAGAAGTAAATACTAAAGATTACAATGAATACCCTTACTTCTTCAAGGTCTTGAGTCTTTTAGTTGTATGTCTTGAATGTCTCCAACGTCATCTAGTCTTTGATCCGCAAGATGTTCTTTGAAGCTTTTGAATCATCCATTCATTTCTTCTCTTTGGATTGAATATCCATTCATTTGTTGATGCCATTGGCTTGAGGTTTGAGGTAGTCTTTGAGTTCTTCAAGCCAATACTTTATCTTTGCTGATCTACCAAGTTCTCCACTTGAATCAACATGTGTAGTCACTTTTGATCTTCTTGAATCTAATTGGTGACACTTTAGCTAACTACAATCACATGAGTTAATCACAATGATTTATATGTGATCATCATCAAAACCAAGGTAGAGAGTCCAATGCTTAACAGCCACCACTTTGCTACTGAACGCCTCTCTCAAATGATCGTTAGCTGTAAGTCGAAGGGGTCACCCCTTCGTTACTGAACGAATCTCACAAACGAGCGTCAGCCGTAAGTCGAAGGGGCCACCCCTTCCCTACTGAACGATTCTCGCAAATGAGCATCAGCCGTAAGTCAAAGGGGCCACCTCTTCACTACTTAACGACTCTCATGAACAAGCGACAACCATAAATCGAAGGGGCCACCTTTTGCTACTAAACGAATCTCGTAAACAAGCATTAGCCGTACGTCGAAGGGGC